>CM035627.1:105427709-107927709 GCA_020496765.1 Gossypium stocksii | reverse complement strand
ACGGGCGTGTGACATGCCCGTGTGACCCAAAAACTATAAAAAGGAAGCCACTATTCATTTTCTTTTTCACTCAAACCCTAAAATCCTCCCTCCCTAACCACCATAAATGCCGCCACAGCCCTCAAAACACCACCACCCTCAAAATCAACCGACCCACGCTCGTGTAAACCCACTCCACGACCGTTCACCCTCAACCCACGATCGTGCAACATCATTTTTGGTTCTATTCTCTCATTTTTCTCATTTATTTATTTATATTTCATTTCTTTATTATCTAACTATTTAGTTTTACTTTATTTTAGATGTTAAATCAAGCATGGAATTAGGGAAAATTAGAATGAATAATCTAGAATAGTATAGAACACATTAGGACTGCATGCCACTTAATTTTATTTTTGTTTGCCACTTAAACTCATATTTGCTTGCCATTTATCTCATAAATTTAGTATAAATACATAACCATATTTCTTAGTTTTGTTACAAGTTTCAAAATGATTAATTTTTACTATTCAGGTTAATCCTCATTTTATGTTTTTTTAGGAACATTGTCATCGTAATTTTAATTACTATCTATGTAGTTTAATTTCAATATTAAGACTAATGCTTGTTATTTTATTTCAGATACTATGTCGTCATCACGTGGTAGGAAAACTGCGGTCCCTGTCTCCAAGAAACGAAAGGGGCCAGGAAGTTCATCATCGAGGCCCACCTTCGAGGCTCGACACCCGTTCATCATTTTTTCCCAAGCCTCGCAAGAGGAACATTATCAACTACTTCGAGCCCACCCTATATCCACGGGCCGCTGCATAGATTGGGGTGACCTCGAGCAGATACATCTAGTGGACGATGTCCGGGCCCTATTGGTGACCGAGCCATAGAAGCAGTTCTTCCAGATTATCGAGCCCACCTACTTGGAACTCACTTTAGAGTTCTGTTTCATCTTTCACCTCCAGACTGTGATGACCAAATTCGACGACCCAGGAACGATCCAGTTCTGTCTGGGAGGACTCGTGCAACGCCTCAGCGTGCCAAAGTTTGGCTCAGCACTCGGGCTCTACACAGAGCAATTTATGGCAGACGAGGACTTCCCCACCCTTTCGCGTCGCATCCACATCCGGCCCGTCGATTGCTGGCATGAGATCGCCCCAGGACGTCAAATCTATAACCCAAGTGTCAGCAATCGACCGCCCTCGTTCCATCTCTGAGGTACATTCATGCTCTTCTTGCTCACACACTGAAGGTCAACGAGAGAGCACAGGCATCGTCAACACTCATGACTTCTACTTCCTGTGGTGCATGGCGAACGGACACGTCATCGACTTAGCATACTTCATCGCGCACGCCATGCAGTATCAGACAGAGAGGCACCGCAGAAGCGTCTTATCCATGGGGCCCTACATCACATGCTTGGCCCGGTATTTTGGGCTCCTCAACACTTCCGCCTAGACATCCTCCTACACCCTAATTGGTTAGATGTCCCCCCAAGGCATCGTGACTATGTTACATATGAGGATGATAGAGCGGAGGCCAAGAGGCACCCCCTTCAGTTCCGACTTGTTCAGGAGGGCGAGGACCCAGAAGACATTACTGATGATGTCCCACCACCACTACCAACAGAAGACGCACCCACCGAGCCACCACTCCCTCGCCACCAATCTCATGCGGCAGCCAGCCATGCTGACTTTTCTGAGCGCTTTTCACAATTCGAGCAGCAATGCTTCCAGCGCCTCGATTACATTGATGCCACCTTAGAGCAGATATGCCAGCACCTTTGCATCACTCCACCGCCGCGTGATCCATCTGAGGATTAGAGATATCTCTTCCTCTTAACTTTATTTTTTTTTTACTTTATTTTACTTTATTCTAACTTTTGAACACTGATCTCTATTTTTACCTTTTCTTCTCACTTTATTTTCCTCTTTACGTTTATTTTTATTTTCTTTCATTTCATTTTTTTTTGAATTTTAGTATTTTTAGTATTTTGCTTTATTTTATTTTATTTTATTTCTTTTTCATAACGGCCAACCCCTAACGAGTAATTTCCATTGATCCAAATTCCCCACGATTGATAAATACTTTAGCAGTTTCAAAGGAGCTTAACAGCTCAAATCTCTACGAAAAAGGGAACACCTTGCCACAACTGCCAACTCTTCCAATCTCCGTCTCACTAATTCATCCAAAGTAGGGAGCTTCATACCTCTCCCTATCTTATGATCTTGTGCTTTTATTGCTACTAATGTTATCTTTGTACATTGAGGGCAATGTACATCTTAAGTGTGGGGGGAGAAATCTATTTTCAGTCTTTACATTTTCTTGCATTATCTTCAATCTCCTATTAGGAATTAATTCTGATTGATTTATGATTTTTATTGATATGTTAAGAATTAAGACATAGGTGCTTGTACTTTGATTATTCAAACTCTGAAACATTAAGGAATCAAGCATGATAAGTTGAAATTTTTGAGAACCCCATTTTTTTTCATAAGTTATTTTCCTTAATTCTAAAGTGTTATCTTGAGATTTAAAATTCGCAGAATTGACATCAAAAGCCATAATTCTGGTGAGATTTTTGAGCCTTTTGAGTATACATTCTTTCGTGCTCACTTTTATTATTACTTTGAGTGAGTCAACACTGATTTGTTATTCTAGAACTTGCTTTGATTATACATGTTGAGACCACATCATTGATTTGATACACTGAAATGATAAAGGCACCTAGGACTTAACCCACTTACTCTACAAAAACCTACCTCTATAAATTAACCCTTAGTGAACCCCATTGAGCCTAACAACCTTTTCTTTGACTTACCTCTAATATTAACCTATAACCCATTTTTGTTGAATTCCATTCAATTACTTTGATCCCTATTTTTATCGAGATTTGAGTTGAACTTATTATCTAGCTTTATTCTCTTTTCCATATTGTAAACTTGTAAATATTCAACTTAATGTATTTTATTTGAATTGTTCTTAAAAAAATGCATGTACTAATTCAGTTGTAATCTATAATAGTTCAAATAGTTTTTTGCATATTTCTATTTTAAGGCTACCAAGGTGGAAATGATGTATAATAAAATTTAGCTCGAGAAATATGTTCCAGTGATAGAGATTTTTCTAGCTAGATGATTTTTTTAATTCAATCTCGATTCTAACCCTCTTTTGCAGCCTGTAACAACACCCCTAACCAAGCCCCATTACAACCATTACAAGACCTTCTTGATCGATATATAATATCAATTTACAGTGGTAGAGATTTGATTTTCTTGCAAGCCTATGGTAATACTTCTCAGGTTGACCAGAGAGTGCTTAATTCTTGAACCCTAAACACTTTGAGTGGATAGAGTGAGTCCTTAGTGAGGATGTCAACTTTTGTTAATTAAGATGGAGAGATAATTACTTAGGAGAAGGGAGAAAATTTATGTTTTCAAAGATAAAATTCTCAACTTAAAGTGATTGAATCTTTAATGTTCTTTTGATTGAATTTTCATTATATGATTACCTGTGGATTAGTTTGAAACATTATTAATAACAATTTTAAATTGAGAGGAATGATTCTTGATTGGGGATTGAGATTTTGCTTGAGGACAAGCAAAGGCTTAAGTGTGGGGGTATATGATAAACGATAAATTATACATATTTTTACCCCATGTTTAGCCTATATTTTGGATGGATTATCATTAATTTTGTGAGAATTGGTGCTCTTAATTTTTCTTTTTCATATCTTATACTCAGGAGAGCATAAGGAAGAGAAAAGAATGGAAAACGGGCCAAAAACTATAAAAATGGGCCAAAATATGAAATCAACACGGCCCAAGGAGTCACCACACGGCCGTGGCACACGACCGTGCCACATGAAGATCACACGGTCCAGCCCCCGACAAGCACGGCCAGGCCACACGTCCGTGCCTCCATTGACAAAATCTCACACGGCCTCTTGTCGTGGCACACGGGCGTGTCCCTGTCGTGAGGAAGAAGAATTTCACTTGGATTTGGATACTTAGAGGCTAAGAAAGCCATTCTAAACTCTATATAAAGACCCTAGGAGGTAACTCTAAAGATATACTCTTTTCTCTCAAGAAAGAGCGCCATAATTCTGCCAACACAAGGAGTGAAAGCAAGGGATTACTCCAAGGGAAGCCGATTGATTCATCCCAGAAGCCAGAGTTCTACATCAAGACTGAGGATCTCCCTATATTCCTTCAGGGGTTTTTTGGGTTCTTTATGTTTTGTTATCTTATTTCTTCTGAGATGTTTTTTTTCTTTATTATGAACTAAACCCCTCAAATACTTGAGGGGGATGAAACCTAAGACAGATCTTGTTATTATTTATTCTTAAATTATTTGATAAATACTTGAATTGTTCTTAATTATGCGTTCTTCATTCTTGATTTAATAATCCTAGGTATTACTTCAAGAAACTGATGTGCTTAGGCAGAGGAGCAAAAGTCCCTGTTTTAAGAGTAGATCTACCATAATTAAGCGGAGTTGCATGCAACCCTAGACATAGGGCGACATAAATCTACCGGATTAGGGTCAAACTTAATAGGGGGATCCATAGATCGAATTAATGCAACCTAGGGTGTTAATTAATAAAGAAACTTTAGTTAACAGCCTAGGCCTAATTGTTCTTATCCTCGAAAGAGGTATTAACATAAGTTAGGGATCTCTACGGATCAAGTCAAGTAAAGAAATCATCTAGTTCAAGGAATTAATAACAAGTGAAGTCTAGGTGGATTCTCCCTTAAGTATTGCTCATATCAATCAGCTTTTCCCTAAAGTTTTCCCCAATTTACTTTTTGTGCACTTTTAGTTAGTTTTAGAATTAGTTTCAATCAATCCTCTTTTATTTTTAGGCTAGATAATAGAAAGGAAGTAAGTATTAGTACTTTTGGTTCCCTTGGGTACGATAACTCGGTCTTGCCGCTAAACTATACTACTGTTCAATAGGTGCGCTTGCCTTTAATATCGTGATATTAGTTAGTTTTGGTGCGATCAGTTTTTATAAATTTTATTACTTAATATTGCGAGCATATCAATGAGGAAGTGTAACGACCCAAATTCCACGGGCACTGGAAAAGTAAATTAAGGGCCTCCGTCTTAGGAAAACGAGTCCGTAAATATTTATTAAAAATATTTACAAAGTTAGTTATGGATTAAATTAGATTTCTGATAAGCGAATTTAGTTTAAATACGAGTGATTAGTAAAAATGGCTAAATTGAATAAAGTATAAAAGTTTAGTTAAGGAATAGAGAAAGGTTAAATGATTTAATTAGAAATTAAACCAAAATATTGGCATGTGTGTGGTAATGAATAAATACATGTGTTTTTAAATTATTGGTACAAATGTATAATATATATGTATTACTTATTCATTAAGTAAAAGATATTTATTTATTTATTTAGTATTATTATTTATAATTATGAAAATATTTTTATGTGATAAGTTGAATTTTGACAATTGTATTGTGATGATGAATTACATGTGTCATAATATGTGTGTATACAAATGTATGTTTATAATTAGTTATAAAATAGATATTTTACTTTTATTAATTAAGTTAATAGTTAAATGAAATAAGAATAAAAGAAACAAAAAGAACAAGAAAGAGCACAGAGAAGAACAAAATAGCAAGAAGAAAAGAATAAAGAAAAGAAAAAGGAAAAATTGGAGAATTGAAGCTTGAAAGTTTAGAAGGTAAGTTAATTAAGCCCTCTTTCTTAAGTTTTAATGTTTTAGAAGTTTTAAAACTAAGTTTAATGAAAATAAATTGAAGTTATAGAAGTTTTTGAGTAAAGTTTATGTTAGACAATTGGATGAATTAATGGTTTAATTGATAGAATTATTGATTTGATTGGTTAAATGATTAATTTATAAAAGAGGTTATAAGTTTTGTGTTTTAGGGGTTAAAATGAAAGAAAGTTACATTAGGGTTTTAGTATGAACTTTTAATAGTCAAGAAGCATATGAACTTTCTATTATCTAGCCTAAAAATAAAAGGGGGTTTTGTTTCTAAATTAACTAATCTAAACTTAACTTAAAGGAACGGCAAAGAGAAAGTTGGAAATTGCTTTTGGGAAAGACTTGATTGATTAAGGCAATACCTAAGGAAGAATCCACCTAGACTTCACTTGTTATTTAACTCTAAACTAGCTGATTTCTTCATTTGATTTGATCCTTAGAGATCCCTAATTTATGTTAATACATCCGTCGAGGATAAGAACAATTAATCCTAGGTTGATTAACTGAAATCTCTTTCTCGTTAAAACCCCTCGCATTAACTCGATCTATGGTTCCCTATATTAGATTTGACTCTAATCCGGTAGATTTTCGTCGTCCTATCTCTAGGATTGCGATCAACTCTGCTTAACTGTGTTGGATCTACTCCTATGCAGGGACTTTTGCTCTTCTACATAAGCACATTTATCTTAAATCAATATCCCAAAAATATCAATTTAAGAGTTAAAAACACATTTAAGAACAAATCAAATATTTATCACACAGCTCAGATAACAATAACAAGATTTGTCTTAGGTCTCATCCCCTTAGGTATTTAGGAATTTAGTTCATGTTTGTAAAAGAAAACATCTCAGAAGAAATAAAATAACAAAACATAAGAAAATCCAAAACTCCTTAAAGGATTGAAGGGAAGTCCTCTGTCTTGATGTAGCCTGGCTTCTGAGATGGATCAATCAGCTTTCCTTCAAGTAATTCCCTTCTTTAACTCCCCGTCTTAACAGGAATAAAGTGCCTTCTTGGGGTGGAAAAGCTCTCTTAGCGGGAATTCAGCACCCCTTTGTAGTTGCCTCCTAGGGTCTTTATATAGAGTTTTAGAATGTCTTTCTTAGCCTCTAAGTACCCTTTTCCGAGTGAAATTTAACTTCTTTACGACAGGGACATGCCCATGTGCCACGCCCATGTGGATCAAGGCCCAGGCCGTGCTCGGGCCTGTTAAGGTGGCACGGCCGTGTGGTCTGGCCGTGCGAGTCGGGGTTGGACCGTGTTCGAGCTCAAGGTGGCACGGCCGTGTGACACAGCCGTATTGTTTTCATACTTTGGCCCATTTTCTCAATTTCTTTTCACTTCCCTATGCTCTCCTGAGTATAAGACATGAAATAAAAGGATTAGGAACACTAATTTCCACAAATTCAAGGATAATTCATCCAGAATTTAGGCTAAGCATGAAGTAAAAACATGTATAATTTATCGTTTATCATCTATCTTCACTAATGACCCAAACACAAACCCCCCACCACAGCACAACCAACGACGCCCTCTCCTCCTCCCAAGCTCAGGCCGCTACCATCCACTCCTACAGCCAACTCCTAAATCGTCACCGCCCGTACCTCCAGCCACCACCTTCCACAATGACAGTTCTACCTCTTCTTGCTCTTATTTTATTTTCTTATTTTGTTGAATAATTATTCTTTTATTTTTAAACTTAATGTTAAATTGATTGTCATAGATTTATTACTTTTTATCCACTTATGATTTCTTTCACATATTTTGAATTTCTCTTCTACTAGCTATTTTATCTATAATGATTTGATTTTAGTCATCCTATTGCTATGTCATTTGCTATCAAATTCTGACCATTCATTAATTCATGTTATTAAGTTTATTTGCTCGCCAATTCATCAATTTTTGGTTGAATCTTGGTAGTCTTATTAGTTTCCACTTCGGCCTCCTCAACACAGTGGCGCAGTCCTCATCGCTCACACTCATCGGCCAGATGTCCCCACACAGCATCTCGAGCATGCTTTATATGAGGATGATTGAGCGTCGTCGTGGGTTCGATCCCCCTCAATATCGTCTAGCTCAGTCCACCGATCAAGACGACCTCAAGGACATTCCTGATAATGTCCCCCCACCTCAGGAGGCTCTACCTTCTCAGCCACCATCAAGTCATAGACCAGTTCATGCAGCTACTTCATTCACTGACATCTCTAAGCGCCTTAATCGGTTCAAGCAGCAGTGCTTTCAGCAATTCGATCACATTGATGCCACTCTACAGCAGATATCTCAACACCTTCGTATTTCATCTCCACCGCCGCCACCTCACGAACCATCTGCTGATGAGGGCCTTTGAACCCATTTATCTTTATTTTTATTTTCCTTTTCTTTTTCTTGTTATTTTAATTTTTATGTTACCTTATCTTTATCTTTATTTCTATTTAGTCTTATGTTATCCAAAACTTCTATTTGTATATTTTGAACTTTTCGTTTATGGCTGTTTCTTAATGAATAACCATGTTAATCCCATTAATACACCTCCCTAAAATATTATTGATGACTCTGCAGTTTCAAAAGGTTCAAGGTGCTTGATGCCATGATCATCCACTGAGGAAATATACTCCACGAGTACCATGTCCTGCTCGACCATAACACTGAAAACCATGAATATCTTTATTTAGTATTGTGATTGTGAAACCCCATCCCCTACCACCACTGGAGTATCCTCCCCCACCTTCACCTCTGCTTAGTTCATCACACACTTCATTAGCTTTCTCTCCAAATTAGCTTTCACTATTCCAAGGATTCATCCAAAATTCAGGAAGTTTCACTTCACTCCCTCTCTTATGATATTATGCTTATAATCCTATTATTCATCTTTGTACATTGAGGACAATGTACATCTTAAGTGGGGGGGTTATTAATTTCATTATCAAAAAATCCTTGAATTTTGTCTTGTTCTGAAGTCACTTTCTCATATTACTGTTAGAATGAAATTCTGATTGATTTATGATTCCCATCAAACTTTAAGACATTAGAGAATCAAGCATGATAAATTGAATTTTTGAGAATTAAGAATTTTTCTAGGTTGTTTCCCCAAATTTAGGTATTATCTTGAAGTTTGAAATTCACAGGATTGACGTCAAAAGCCATAATTTTTGTGAGATTTTGAGCCTTTAGAGCATATATTCTTTGTTCCTCACATTTTATTGTTGCTATGAGTGTGTCAATATTGATCTGTTATTCTAGAACTTGCTTCGATTATACATGTCGAGACCACACCATTGATTTGATATACCAACATGATAAAGGCATTTAAGTTTAACCCAAACACTCCATAAAAAGCCTACCTTCATAATTAACCCTTAGTGAACCCCCTTGAGCCTAACGAACCATCCATTGATTTCCCCTCAATATTAACCTATAACCCATTATTGTTGAAATCCCCTTAATTAATTTGATTCCTATTTTGTCGAGATTTGAATTGAATAATTATGTAGCTATGTTCTCCTCTTTAGTTAGTGAAGTTAAATATTTGTTCTTAAAAAAAAAACTAAATTATTATTCCAGTTGTTAATTTGTCATTTAGTATATTATTATGAAATAATGTAATGCTTGAACTTAAATGATGTTATTCATGAAGAGAAGCTCAATTCTAGGATCATTTATGTAATTTCTCAGTTCTAATTATTTTTCTAGTTAAGTAATTTTTCAGTTCAATCTCGATTCTAACCTCCTCTTTCAGCTTGTGTCCACACCCTTAACCAAAGCCCCGTTACAACCCTCTAAAGACCTTTTGATCGATGTATCATCTCAATCTATAGTGGCGGAGATTTGATTTTCATGCAAGCCTATGGCAATAACTTTTCATATTGACTAATGAGTGCTTAATTTCTGAACCCTAAACACTTTGAGTGAATAGAGTGAATCTTTAGTGAGGATGTCAACTCTTGTTAGTTTTGAATCAAAGGTGATTACTTAGATGATGGAAGAAACCTATGTTTCCGTGATAAAATTCTCAACTGGATTGTTTGAGACTTTGATGTTCTCTTAGTTGAATTCTCAATGTATAAATTACTTGTGGATTATTTCAAAACATTATTGATAGAAACCATAATATATACATATTTTTATCCCATGCTTAGCATATTTTTGGATGAATTATCTCTTAATTTGACGAATTTTATGTTCTTAATCCTTTAATTTCATGTTTTATGCTTAGGTGAGCATAAGAAAGAGAAAAGAGCAAGAAACAGGCCAAAAACGGACAAAATAGGCCCAAATCAGTATTCAACACGGCCTAAGGCATTTTTACACGAGTAAACCACACACCCGTGTGAGTTCCACCAAATTGAACATGGCCTGAGCA
Organism: Gossypium stocksii; assembly: GCA_020496765.1. Lineage (NCBI taxonomy): Eukaryota > Viridiplantae > Streptophyta > Magnoliopsida > Malvales > Malvaceae > Gossypium > Gossypium stocksii. The sequence goes on along the minus strand of CM035627.1, from coordinate 107,917,608 downwards.
ACGTCACACGGGCGTGTTACACGGGCATATCCCTGTCAAATCCTGTTTCAATTTCACACAGAAAAAGCTAATTTTTGGGTATTCTGGGCATTCCAAAGTCTATAAAAACACCCTAAGGGAGGATTAAAAAAGAGACACAGAGTAGAAAGCAAGGAATTACTCGAAGAACATCGATTGATTCATCTCAGAAGCAAGGATCCCCATCAAGGCTGAAGATCTCCCTTAAATTTCCTTCAGGGGTTTTTTGGGTTTTCTTTATGTTTTGTTGTTTCCCAATTTTGTGATGTTTTCTTTTACAATTATGAACTAAATCCCCTAAATACCTGAGGTGTATGAAACCTAAGACGAATCTTGTTATTAATATCTGAATTTTATGATAAATATTTGATTTGTTTTTAATTGTAGGATTAATTCTTGTTTTAATATTTCAAGATATTAATTCAAGTTAAATACGCTTATTCAGTGGAGCAAAAGTCCCTGTTTAAGAGTAGATTCAACACAATTAAGCGGAATTGATCGAAATCCTAGACATAGGACAATGAAAATCTGCCGGATTAGAGTCAAATCTAATAGGGAAGTCCATAGATCGAGTTAATATAACCCTAGGGGTTTTAATTAGAAAGAAATTTTAATTAATCAACCTAGGGTTAGTTGTTTTTAGTTTTGAAAGAGATGTTAACATAAATTAGGGATTTCTACGGATCAAGTCAAGTGGATAGATCATTTAGTTCAGAGTCAAATAACAAGTGAAGTCTAGGTGGATTCTTCCTTGGGTATTGTCTTAATCAATCAGTTTTCCAAAAGTATTTTCCCCAATTCATTCTTTGTCGCATTCTTAGTTAATTAGTCTAGTTTAATTAATTTAAAATAAATCCCCTTTATTTTTAGGCTAAATAATAAAAAGAAGGCTAGTACTAGTACTTTTAGTCCCTATGGGTTCGACATCCCGGTCTTACCATCAGCTATACTACTGTTCGATAGGTGCGCTTGCTTTTATCGTGATAATAGTTTAGTTTTACAGGTTTGACCATCATAAATATCACTATCAGCCGGAACACACACTCATGTGCTAGGCCGTGTGTCACACACGGCTGAGACACATGCCCGTATCTCTTCTTGTGTGGACGAAAATAGGCCATTTTCAGGCTACTTTTCTCACTCATTTTGATATCACCCTGTACACAACATTTTAATACATCAATACATCCCAAACAAGTAATCAACACAAGCCAAAAATCACATTTTAAACATGACATAACATCCCAAATACTCAAATACTTAAACTTACCTATTTAATCCATCTCATTGGTTTATCAAAATCTACTACTAGTATACAACATATATCATTCACAACCACATTTCAAATTATTTTATTACCAAATCAACCTTATACATGCCATATAAACCAACATATATGTTGCAAAAGCTACCGGATTAAATTGGATAGCGTAGCTTGATGTGTTGATCCAATCTCCTAACCTCACGTTAATTTACAAGAACATTAAACAACCCAAGTAAGCTTAATAAAGCTTAGTAAGTTCGATGGCTTTAAATATAAATCTTAACGAACTAACTATAACACATCAATTTAAATAAATTCATTCAATGTAATTTCATGTCAATCACAACTTCAATCGATGAATATGTAACAACCTATTTTCGGAAAAAATCGGAACAATGGTTTCGGGACCACAAATCCAATTCTAGAAAGGAAATTTATTTTAATACTATTTTATGGTCTATAGTATGATGGAAATGTTATATACATGTTCAATTTGATAAAGGACCAAATTGCACAAAGTACAAAAGCTCAGTTCTAATAGCTAAAAGGATTAAATAGCTATAGAACTTTAAAGTAGAGGTCCTTATATGGAAAATACACCATTTAAAAATGCTTGGTAGTTAAGGATGATGATTCATCCATGGAAAAGTAGAAAAAGAAAAGGATTAAATTGGAAATAAAAGATATTAAAAGATGATAATTGATAAATGATAAATTATACATATTTTTTACCTCATATTTAGCCTAATTTCTGGATGAATTATTATTAATTTTGTGAGAATTAGTGATCTTAACCCTTCTATTTCATGTTGTATACTCAGGAGAGCATAGGGAAGAGAAAAGAACGAAAAATGGACCAGAAACGAAGAAAATGGGCCAAAATGTGAAAACAACACGGCCCAAGAAGTCACCATACGGCCGTGGCACACGGCTGTACCACACAAGGTCCAACACGGCCCAGCCCCGACAAGCACGGCCAGGCCACACGGCCGTGCCACCTTAACAGGCTCGAACATGGCCCTTATCGAAACCACAAAGGTGTGGCACATGGGCGTGTCCCTGTCGTGAGGAATTGCAATTTCACTCGGATTTGGATGCTTAGAGGCTAAGAAAGGCATCCCAAAGCTCTATATAAAGACCCCAGGAGGCAACTCTAAGGGGGTACTCTTTTCTCCCAAGAAGGAGCGCCATATTTCTGCCAACACAAGGAGTGAAAGCAAGGAATTACTCCAAAGGAAGCCGATTGATTCATCCTAGAAGCCAGAATTCTACATCAAGACAGAGGATCTCCCTAAATTCCTTCATGGGTTTTTGGGTTCTTTATGTTTTGTTATCTTATTCCTTCTGAGATGTTTTCTTTATTAATTATGAACTAAACCTCTCAAATACTTGAGGATGAAACCTAAGACCGATCTTATTATTATTTATTCTTGAATTATATGATAAATACTTAAATTGTTCTTAATTATGTGTTCTTCATTCTTGGATTAATAATCCTAGGTATTACTTCAAGAAACTGATATGCTTAGGCAGATGAGCAAAAGTCCCTGTTTTAAGAGTAGATCTACCATAATTAAGCGGAGTTGCATGCAACCCTAGACATAGGGCGACATAAATCTGCCGGATTAGGGTCAAACCTAATAAGGGGATCCATAGATCGAATTAATGCAACCTAGGGGTGTTAATTAATAAAGAAACTTTAGTTAACCACCTAGGATTAGTTGTTCTTATCCTCGACAGAGGTATTAACATAGGTTAGGGATCTCTACAGATCAAGTCAAGTGAAGAAATCGTCTAGTTCAAGAAGCCAATAACAAGTGAAGTCTAGGTGGATTCTCCCTTGAGTATTGCTCATATCAATCAGCTTTTCCCGAAAGTTTTCCCCAATTTACTTTTTGTGCACTTTTAGTCAGTTTTAGAATTAGTTTCGAACAACCTTCTTTTATTTTTAGGCTAGATAATAGAAAGGAAGTAAGTATTAGTACTTTTGGTTCCCTTAGGTACGATAACTCGGTCTTACCGCTAAACTATACTACTGTTCGATAGGTGCGCTTGCCTTTAAAATCGTGATATTAGTTAGTTTTTGGTGTGATCAATTTTTATAAATTTTATTACTTAATATTGCGAGTATCAATAATTAATTAAAAGATGAAAATATCATCTTTTTCATCATCTTTCCCAAATTCATTTCATAGAAAACCTAGATAAGAGAAAATAAGCTCAAGCAAGCTTTCTTGGCTCAATTAGGTGAGTTTTCAATTCCCGTTTTTAATAATTTTTATATTTCCGAGATCGTAACAACTTAATTTAACTATCTTGGAGATTAATTTGTAAAGATATAAAAGTACTAGGGTTTTACCATGGATGAGTATAGATGATTTATGAAGTTTATGGCAGAAAATGAAAGGTTATTGAAAGATAAACAACTTTTGCAAAGTGAATTTTGATGAAATTGTAATTTAGGGACTAAATTGTAAAGAAGTGAAATCTATGGAAAATTCTAAATTTTATGAAACACGTGGGCTGTAAATATTACATGTAAAATTCAATTAGGCTTGGAATAAGGATTAAATTTCAAGAATTTCATTTTTCGAGCCTAGGGACGAAATCGTCATTAATTAAAAGTATAGGGGCAAAATGGTAATTTTGCCTAAAATGTAAATTGGATTGAATTGAGTATGAATTGATGTTAAATTTACTCTCTGGATAGACCAAATTTAAAGTTAGAACGAGGAAAAGAGAAATGTTGGATTAGTAAATTTTACAAACACGAATAGTTGTCGAGGTAAGTTCGTGTAACTAAATTGTATCCATTTATATGATTGAATTAAATGTTGTATATGTGAATTATATAATTTTCATGTATATGAAATTGATTGAATTTCTTATGTATGTGTTTAAGTGAATTTTATAAACATCATAAATATATGAAATGATCACAATGCCCGAAAAATGTCAAGTCCCATTTGAATGTATGAAAGTCGATGGATACTGGATTTCCCGATTGGTATTGATCTTGCATATGTTGTAGACATATCATAGCTCAAAAAAGCATTCCGTTATAAGCCCTCTCAAGCTTCCCGTTATAGTGTTCCTGCGAGCATCCTGATCGGTAGTGACTTACATGTGTTGCGAACTACTGCAGCTCTTTGTGAGCGTCCTGTTGTTCGATCGGTTGTGATTCTACATATGTTGCGGACACAAACACAGCTCTTTATAAGTGTCCTGATATGGCTCGCTTGAACTTTCCGTTATAAGCTATCCGGTGCTTCCTGATAAGTGCTCTCCGGAGCTTCCCGTTAAGTGCTTTCTGGAGCTACCCATTATAAGCTCTTTATGAACTTTCTGTTATATTGCATGGATATGCTTTCTGTTGTATGGCTTATAACACCCCTAACCCGTATCCGTTGCCGCACTAGGGTTAAGAGGCATTACCGAACAAATCACATCATTATACAATCATTTCACATTCATTGTTCATACATCAACATATCACATTCATTCATAATCATAAAGTCCCTTTAGAAGGTCTACGAGACCTTAAGCATGCTTTAGAGAAGGTTCGGGACTAAATCGATCATATAAAAAAAATTTGAAACTTTAAAAGTTTTCTAAGTAACAGAAGTCACACGCTCATGTGAACAGGCCGTGTGCTTCACACGGCAATAGACACACCCGTGTGTCTAGGCCGTAGGAAAACAGGGCATACATACTGACTTAGGTCACGCGGCTAAGGACACGCCCTTCTGCTAGGCCGTGTGAAGTCTAGAGGGTATACTGACTTGGGTCACAAGGTCAACCACACGCTCGTGTGCCAGCCCGTGTGCCCTTTTGAAATAGCCCACACGCCCGAGCATCAGGCTGTGTGCTAGGCCGTACCAAACCTATAGGTTATACTGACTATTTAATTACACATTTCAATCAAATCAATCCACAAACATATAATTTGGCCTTTTTACCCAATAGCCCTTATAATATCACATTTTTCTCAATTTAGTCCTTATTGCATAAAATCACAAATTATACAAAATCTCACAAAACCCATGCTTAGCTGAATTTTTCCTCAGTCTCTAGCAGCCCATAACTTTTATTTATTTCACATTTTAACCTCATATTTTGTACATTTTACAATTTAATCCACAATAGGGACTAAATTGTAAGAAAATTGAAATTAGGGTTTATTAGTGAAAATTAGAGAGTTAAGTTATAAGTAGAAATTAAGTGAAAATAAGGTATAGATTGTAATAGAAATATAAATAATTTTAGTTAGGGATTAAATTGAAATTGAGGCAAAACTTGAATAGAAAATTTAAAGTAATTAATGTGAATTAGTAATTGTATTGATATTGTAAATTATTTTAAATTTTCATATCTAATATCGTATCGGAAACAACAGCCAAAAAGGGAAAGGAGAAGGTGGACGAGGACTAAATCGAGAAATTACGGTTTGTATTCCTATAATTCGAATTTAAATTATTATCAATTTTTTAATTTTAATTAATGTACATGGTAAGCAAATTGAGGTGAGTATTGATATTGAACGGAATGAAATCAAATTGAATTATGATTGTATGTGAGCAATTGAAATATATATTGTTGGGAAATTGAAAAGTGTATTAAATTGAATCAAATTGAATTGAATTGAATCAAGGTATGAGTACATGTGATTATTTGAAACATGTATTGATATGATATTGAAAAGTGATTTTAATACCCTATTAACTAGTCAGGCTAAGTCGGATATAGTTGACATGCCATAGGATTGGAAGTGTTTAGGGATACTTCGACCTCGAGTCGATGAGACACTTGGTGTCATTATATTACTTCGGATAGATTTGATGAGGTATTGGGTACCAACTTACTTCGGCTTGACCGATGAGACACTGGGTGTTAACTGTTGCTTCAAACTGTCTGATGAGGCACTGGGTGTCATACTGGTGTGTTTAGTTGGATCCGTGTATCCGTCAAAGTCCGAGTCTTGTTAATATGGGTGACAAATGAATGGCAAATGGAATGAAATTGAAAGATTTTGTTTATGAAATGAAATGATGATTTGAATTTGATAATTGAGAATACAATGAATGAAGTAAAGGCTTATGGAAAGTTTGATGAATTAAAGAAATGATCTATGAAATTAAGTTGATGAATAACTATTTACATAGCCACTATTGAGAAATGAAAGTTTGAGTATGAATTGAAGTTTTACGAATAAATGTAATATGGTTAAATGCGTATGACTTATTATCTTACTTTAACAATTTGAATTATGGTAATACCATTGAGTATAAATATACTTAGTGTATGGTTGTTTCCATGCGCAGGTAGTTGAAGTCAAATATTTCGGTCCAACATCCAGAGCCGATCCCATCTCAAAAATTTGGTGATTTATATCTCTTTTGGTAAAAGTGGCATGTACCTAGGTTATGTATAGGTATTTTGTATTTGGTTGTAAAAAGGATATCATATAATACTTAAATTAGTTATATGGAATGTCAAGGTAATGAAACGGTAAAACGAGGCATAGAACTTAAATTGAATGAATGAAGTTTTCTAATTTCATTCGAATGGTTTTATCAAATATTTATGATTATATATTAAGCAAATTGTTAGGATGATGCTTTTGATATGGTTTAAGAATGATTATATAACATGCTTATAAGTAACATTATCAAAACTTTCACTATTTACTTATATGTATTTTCAAAACTGTTCATTTGAGTCATAATCACTAAATTATTTATATCTTGAGCTACAGAACTCAAAATTAAGATCCGATAATTTTCCATGAAACTAGACTCACATATCTTCTTACCATAAAATTTTTAGAATTTTTGGTGTATCCAATTAGTACAGTTTATTAATTAAAATCTCCCTTATTTTACTGTTCGACAGTTCTGACCACTCTTCGGTAAAATTTAATTATCTCTTTGTACAGAATTCAAATGATATTCTTGTTTATTTCTATTGAAAATAGACTTATTCAGGAATCTAACCATATAAATTATGTCTCAAAATTATTTTTATACAATTTTTAATGATTTTCCCAAGTCAGAACAGAGGATCCCAAAATTATTCTGAACCAGTCTCACAAAAATATAAATATCTCAAAATACAGAATTCCTCTACTTTCTATGTTTCTTTTATATGAAAATAGACTCAATAAGCTTTAATTTAATATCTTATTAATCCTATAATTCTATTTCTACCATTTTTGGTGATTTTTCAAAGTTAAGCTTATGTTGCTGCCCAAAACTGTTTCTTATAGTTTATTTTGCAATTAAATCCTAACTAAGTTTACTTACTTTTACAACTCAATTCATACTTCATTTCTACTTAATCTCTTCCCATATTTAACTTAACCATCCAATGTTCATATTAGAACTCAAATTTAAAACTTCTTCCAATTCAATCCCTACTATATAAAACTTATGGCCTCTTTTACAATTTAATCCTCTTTTTCATTCTAACTTAAAATTCTATCAATTAAACCCCTATTTCATCTTCTTGCTCAACATGAACTACTCTTAGAAATCTATGAACTATCAAAATATCAACTTAATCTTAACAAGACTTTGTTTTAAAGCTTTTAAAACATCAAAATTAAAAGAAAAGGGCTTAATTGACTTACCTATTAAACATCCAAGCTTTAAATCCTCAATTTCTCTTTTTCTTTTTCCTTCTCCTTTTCTTCCTTTCTTTCCCGTTTGCTATTCTGTTTCTTTTTCCCCCTTCTCCCTTTTTTTTTCTTTCCACACACACATATATATATACACTAAATAAAATAATAAAATATTAATAAATATCTTATTAAATATTAATAAAATAATATTTTTCTAATAAAATAATTATAAAATATCATCAACATCATAATTACTTTCTAGATTTATTTCTCTTCCAATTGACCATTTTGCCCTTCGTGATCTTTTAAAATTTCATCCTTGAGTCATCACTTATTTGGGTAGAATTGCAATTTAGTCCCTCAAAATTCTTCACCTATTCAATTTGGTCCTAATTCATCCATTTTCCTTAGTTTCTAGATTATTCCACCCCTAAAATATTTTCACTATTGGTCCTTCAACTTTCCATATTTACACTTTAACCCCTTAAATTTTGAGTATTTACTCTTGAACAACAAAACTTTTCTCATTTTTACAATTTAGTCCTTTCTGGAATTAATATGTCATAATATACTTCCCAATGACATAACTCAAATTTTCTCTTGTTGTCACTTTATTTCCTTATTTTACTATATCAAGGATAATATCTTACTGTATAAATTTTCGGGGTGTTACAACTTATCTCCAACTTTTATCTTTCTATAACCGAACCTATATATTATTCATAACCATAAACCCTTCTTTGAACCCTTATAACTAGCTTCCACCATTAATTACTTTAAACACCACATTAAAACAAGTCGAACGATACTTTCTCGTAGACGATCGGGCAAATTAGCATACGACTCGACTCACCCCGAGGCAGATCGTATCACTTAGTACCACAAATTACTGAATCATTGTTGAGCTTATTTGTACTTCACATTCACATTTTAACTCATTTCATAAAATATAAACTTTGCTAAAATAATACATATTACATACGAACTTACTTCGCACATCACATATCAAAATTACATATCGATCAAATCGAATTTATAAATAATTCCTTCAAGCTTATAACCATTTGGCAATCACATTATATAATCATAATTTCAATTTAGCATTTAAAGTTTCCATATATTGAAATTTAACATCTATTTGCTTATAAACTTACCTCGACAAAAATGGACAATTCGAGACGACTATTCGACAACTTTTGTTTTTCTCAGATCCAAATCTAATTTCTTTGGTTCTTGATCTAAACATATTCAAATTAAACTTATTCAACCACAATTTCATTCAATTTAATCCAAAAACACATAAATAGGAAAATTACTATTTTGCCCCTGACATTTCACACTTTTAACAATTTAATCCAAATTGCACAAAATACAAAACATGCAAAATTTGCACACACCATGCTTAGGCCGAATATTACCCATGCTCATACCAGTCCCCACATTTCATTTATTTCACATTTTAGTCCCTCAATTTATTATTTTTGCAATTTAGCCCTAATTACTCAAATTCATCAAAAATTCCAATACAAAACATATTAATCCAAAACATATCTTTCATAATTCATCAACTAACATCACAAAACTCCATTATTCATCAATGGCATAACTCAAAATATTCATCAAAATTAGAAATTCAAGCATAGGCTTTGTACACTACACTGCAACGATCTCAAAAACGTAAAAATTATCAAAAATCGAGCTAATTACATACCTTGATTAAACTTCAACAATGGCCGAATAACCTAAACTTTATTCTTTTCTCTCTTTTAACAATCGGTTGTAATGGAAAGAAAGATGAATGCACTTTGTTTTATTATATGTTTTATATTATTATAACTTAATAATCATTTTACATATATAACCTTTATAATAAAATATAAAACCAATATAATATAATGTCATAATCGTCCATCACATGTTCTCATGGTCAAATTGCATTATAAATACTCCAAATTATAAAGACACATTAAATTTGGCCCTTACACACTAAAACATCAAATTTTCGTTTTATGCGATTAAGCCCTTTTATTTAATCGGGCACCCAAATGACTAAATTAAAACAAGAAAATTTCACAAATATAAATTCACACATAATAAACACATTAATATTTAAAAATTTTTCTGACTCGAATTCGTGGTCCCGAAACCACCGTTCCAGATAGGGTCTAAATTAGACTATTACATGGTCGCTGAAAAAACAACCAACTATAGCCATGTCCTCTACTAAAGTCGAATATAAAGTTGTTGTTGCCACTGAAACACTTTGAGTGTTCCATCTCTTGCAAGAACTTCTAGTACCTGTTTTTCGTATTCCTCAAATTTTTTGTGATAATCTTGAGGCCACATATAGCTATCAACGTCTTGTTCTACATAGTAAGATGAAGCACATTGAAATCGATCTTCACTTTGTCCAAAATCATGTTGGACGAAAACTTTCGAGATCAATCACATTTGTGCAGCCGATCAGCAAGTTGATACAATCACAAAGGCCTTACCCAAACTTGCCTTTGTTTGTCAACTTAAATGTTTTTCCATAACCCCAAACTTGAGGAGAGCATATTAATGATATCAACTTAACCAAGTCTTCCTTAGTTAGTTTTAGCCTATCGTATTTTTCTCTTTGTTTAAATTTGATTCTATTTGTTCTTTAAATATTTTTTTATCCTTTTGTTGCTATTTAAATAACTAACATTATCTTATTCAATTACAAAAGAATAACCAGTACCATTCTTCTCCATCCTTTCCAAAACATTATATTAGGATCCTATATAATATCACCCACTGTTAATAGTTTACATATTGAGTTGTCGGGATTCATCAAACCTACAGGTGAAGTTTGAATTCACAAAATTTAACCTGTTTAGGGAAAAGAAAACAAGGAACAAAAGGAGGTGTCATTTTTATGTGCTAATTAAGCAATCTTTCAGGCTTTTTAATGCGAATGGCTGTGAGCTAAGACATCAATGAGTTATTAATCAGAGCAAGTATTTGTGTACCAAAACCCCCAGGCCCAAAATTATAAGCGGCAAATTGGTCCCAACTCGGTTGCTAAGGGTGGATTGGGCCCTAGAAAGATATGGATATGATTTTATTTTTTAAAAAAAAAAACTTAATTATGATGTACTTTGAAACCGATTGATAAGTTGTCAATCATAAAATCATTTTCATGTCGTGATTTGGATAATTGCATAAATATAGATTTAATCATGGATTAGATTTGATGATTACAGTAGATAGGAAAATAGAACCGAATTTGTGGTCAAGAAAGGTGACTCCGTGGTACGTTAGTTGTCAGCCTCCTTGTTTTCTTATAGTCAATTCAAGATTGCCTAGTCTTTGGTAATTATGAGGTCAATTACCCCTAATCAATTAAATTAAACTAAATAGAAAACAACGGTTTCTTGTGCGAATTAAAATTCCAACCACTGCTCTTCAATTTCCACACCTTTAATTTTATATAAACAACTGATGATGTTTAACAATGTAATCATATTCATCATCCCTACCAGTTTAGAGATTAAAGAAGGTGGTACCAGATGAATATATTACTTCAGTGGTAGCATAGAGTGATCCAAATGGAATAAAAACCAATGAAATATCTGCATAACTAAAGTTATTTGGTACCAAAAAAACAAACAATGTCTCAAAGTGGAGAGAACAAATTCAGTCATTAACAAATAATTTTTTTAAAATCTGAGTTCCACTATTGACACCATACCTAACCGATAAATGAAATGTTGTGCTCTAACTATGCTTCCACCTTTTGAAACACTAAATCAAATAAAGAAAATCCAAGTGAAAAGATTTTTCTTTTCCAACCAGATTATTCTTGAGATTCCAAATAAATGATTTTTGAAAATCAGGGTCAAGGTGGATAAACAATTAATACCATACTAAATGATCAAAAGTTATAACAGCACAAGCTTTACATCAAGCCCTAATTTTCTTGCCGATATAATATATCTATATATGCTCATCAGGTAGTATATCAATCAACAGAAGCTGGAGATACTAAACAACATCAGCCCAGAAAACTACAAGGAAATAAAACCACATTATTTGGAAAACAAATATTCCAACTTATGAAACTGAGAAGATTAAGTATTTATTCAGTTGACACCATTGTTATTGCAACATTTACTAGGATTTGGGTTCAAGGTTGGAAGGGATAATAGTAGCATAAAGTAACTAATTTTAGGGTTCATGGGAATTTGAAGGATGCATGGTGCTGAAAATGTAAGGAGCAATGGGCAACTAAAATTAATTTATCGGAAACAACTGTACTGGAGTCTGAGTAGATAGCCACAAAACATTTTTGGTTGCAAGCCGAATATATATATATATTTATATGACTTTTGGTCAACTCTACCTGTTTACATTAATGGATCACTTTAGCTAGATAATTGGATATTCAACTAAGCTAATTAATAATAAGATTTCTATCAGAAAAATTCTTCTACAAATGGAGATTAATGGAGTTGAGCAACATGTTTTTGGTGTAGTAATAAGAAATGTAGAAAGAAGCTTATGATTTCCCAAGAGAGCTGGATAAGTAGCTTGAAACTCAATGCAAAATTTTATGACAGACACCATCCCAACAACAAGAACCCCTTGGTGATGAAATTTTTAGGAGACCCTTGCCTCTTAATTATGCTTTTTTTACTTCTTCATTATCACCTGAAAACAATGCAATGAAAACACAATTCCATGTTTCCATACCCTGCAAAGGTTTACTTTAAAAGTCTTTTCCTTATATCTGTGCACGCCTTTGTTTTAATTTCATGTAAAATTAATAGACTAAAATGTGGACAGAGGAAAACCCTGGTTGATCTGTTAGTAACACTGAGATCCAGTCCCTGATTGATATCATCAACAAAAGGTTTATATAACATTAAAGTATTAAACAGAAAAAGAACTTACTTGTACCACCATGAACAATGAAGAACTATTTCCATAAATCTTAGATCCCATACATCCGAAAATTAAGAAGAAGATAATAACTACTAAAACAAAGATTAAAAGAAGGAGGAAAAACCTAAATTAACATTAATATCAGAGGAGGAAGAAGAAGAAGCATGATGATTCCATGAATTATCCTGACCTTTATATGCAAGAATCATGTTTCTCAACAGAGCTTGAATTTCCACATCAAGATTTTGACCCAAATTTCTCAAAACGGTAACTGGACATTAGGCTGCATATTAAGTGGCAAGTTTAAGAAAGGCAAACCCCCAGGACCAGCTCCCGAATCAGCAAACATGTTATTCCCAGCACCGCCACTTTGCACCTGCAGTTGGTCATCCTCTTCCAAAGGCAGCCTTTCATAGGCAACATTTGTGAACGATGAGGCTATGACAATAACAGGTCCAGCCGTCATGAGTTCCCCAACCACACTTCCTCCCACAACCTGGCCTTGCCCGCCTGCCAAGAAGATTGTCAAACTGGTGGCACCTGGCGGAGCTGGTGGTGGCAAGAAAGAACCTGAAAGTGATAGTATCTCAAATCTGCCATGAAGGTTAACCACAGCTCCAGCAGCAGATGGTTGCCTAATGCTGACGTTGGTCACCGTACCACTCCCACTCAATATACAGATTCCTCTTTGCCTTCTCCGGGCGTAGTTGGCAATACAATCAAACACATCACAGCCGTTCCCAACTTCAAGAATGTGCGCTCGGAGGGTGTTTGCACTCTCCCGTGTGATGATGACAGGAGGCTTTGGTTTGTTCTTGGAACCTGGAGGACGGCCCCTTGGCCTACGGGCTCCAAGCTCACCTGAGTTGGCTGCGTTGACTAGGTCTAAGCCGTGTTGGTGAGAGTCATCATCATGGTTATGGACAGCTGAGCCATAGTGACCTCCACGGTTGTTTGAACCTTCCTGGTCTTCAGGTTCAGGTTGGTGTTGGAGGTGAAGGTCCGGTCTTTGAAGTTGATGAACGTAGCGAGAAGCAGTGCCTAAATCAAGACCGGCCATACCAGCATCAAAGGTCAACAGAAAACAAGGAAAAACAAAGGATTAAAAGTAACCAAAAAGAAAATATAAAAAGAATTAAATTATGGGTTTAGATTAAAAACTGTTTAGAGTGGGTTATGTTTATTTTAAGGGAATTGATTAAGAAAAATATAAACAAAAGGAAAGGAGACTCGAACAAAGTAAAAAATATGATTTAAATAGCTATAGGAAGAGAAAGGGTTTTCGTTTTTTTTTTTTTCTTTCTTTTTGAAGGAATTTAAAACAAGAGGAAGAAGAAGAAGAAGAAGAAGAAGAAGAAGAAGAAAGGGAGATGAAGTGCAGCGAAAGGAATGGCGATTGAAGAAGGAGGAGAAGAAAGGAGAGACAGTCTCTAAAAATGACACAGTTATTTCTCACCCCACAAAAGGCTTAATTTTATATTATTTATACAACATAAAATAATACTGGTAATTGGTTGAGAAAATTTTTAATGTCGTTTGTTTCCCTTGTACTTTTGAGACAAGAAGCTGGTGGATGCCAACCAGCCCCAATTCGTCGAATACTATATAAACTATAAACGGTAAACTACATCAATTGCACTTTAACTTTGTTTGAATTTTCATTCCGGTCATCAAACTTTTGAATACGTAATTATCACAAACGTTTTTGGGTTTTACAGAAAGGTCATCCCAGCGTTATGTGCCGTTACTTGATGTAGACTCACGTTGATTGCCACGTTACTATTCACCTCTTCCCCTCTCGACAGCAAACTCCCAAACTCACCATGTCACCCATCAGCAAAAACACGGAAGGTTGGTTTTGATCTAGAAAGATGAAAATGCAGGAGTAGAAGGTTGTTTGTTGTTCCTTATGTTAGTGTCATTTAATGATTAAAACGTTTTACTTGAGGGAGGATTGTCTGCATAAAAAGAAAAAGGATTCTGTGGGTAGCCTTAGATCATACATACATCTATGGTAACATCTCCAGTATTGCAATTTTGAATCTTATTTATATTTAATTTTGAAATTAACATTCCTTTTGAATTCAAAATAAATGCAAATAAAATATAGAATTTGGAAAATCCAATTTATTCTTATAAATTTTATTTTATATAGGTGTTTGGAAATTATCTAATATTTTGATTTAGACAAATTTATATATTTAAATTCGGATATTTCAACAAAAAAGAACTAATATTCAACCCAATGCCTTTTCTACTAGTGAGAAGGTTTCGACTTTAATTTCTAAAGGCATAATAATTTTTTGGCCCCCAGACTTTATAAAAAAGTCATTTTAGGAAAAGTTAACATATTTTAACTTTGTTGATATGATATATACGTAATTTGTTATGTGAATGACATATTTAATTAATTTTAAAAAATTTAAAAATATAAGAATTATTTTTTTAAAATTAAAAATCATTAAAATTATTAGAAAGTATAAAAAATATTTTAAAATTTTTTAAATGTTGACATGTCATTGACGTTGCAATTCATCTGCATCTACGTTAGAAAAGTTAACAAATTTTAAATTTTTCATTCATTTTGTGATGATTTGACAAAAAATTATAAATTCAAGGATAAATTGTGATAGAAAAATTAAATGAACGGCTGAAATAACTATTTTTTTTAAAGATGAAAGTATAAAATGATTCTTTCTTTTTAAGTTGAAGGTAAAAAGGTGGACAAAAGAAAAACACTTACCCCTCACCAATACTCCACAAATTTGGACTAGTTTGATTTCAATGACATAATTACAGTTGAAATGATAAAAATTGTAAGTTGACAACGGAAGTCCAAGGACTTTGATCTCTCTCCAAGGCAACTGCGCAATGGCGCGGCTGCGCGTGCCTCCCTCTCTTCACGCCTCCTCCCCTCCTATCCCACCCTGGTCATGGTTGGCGCTCTCATCTCATCCTTTCACCCGTTACTGCCCTACCTAAACTTAATCAAATTTAATTATACAAGTTAACTACATCTGACATCCTTAAACTATTATTTTCTTTCTAAATTAATTCTCAAACTTTTAAAATATTTTAATTATATTCTTAAACTATCGATATTATATTATTAAGGTTCTTCCGTTATTAAAATTATTAATTTAAGTGCAAATATTGAGACGTCAAATTTTATGTGGCATAATATAAAATGAAAATTAAAAAAAATGCATATTACGAAAATGAATGTGGTAAAAATCTTGGTTATGAAATTTTTAAGGCTTTTATAAAAGCTTTATCAAACACATAATCTCTGATTTTTTTTCTTCTTTTTATTTTTATTTTTAGTTTTTACTTTTAAAAGTTATGTGATAACATTTTATTTTAAATTATGTCAGACAAGATTTGATGTGTCATTAAATCGTTAAATAACAATTAAAACAACTTTATTAATATAAAATTAATAATTTAAAGACATTATTAAATATTTTAAAATTTGAAACTAATATAAAATGAGAAACATAATTTAGAAATGACTGATGTTAACTCTTATTATATTTCACGCTTTAGGATATAATTAGAAAAATCCAAATAAAACATACAAAAACATCTTAAAATGTTTGCAAAATCATAATATAAAATCAATGTTTATTAACAAAGTTTATTTAAATCTGATATCTACATTGGATACCTTGACCACGTGTTCAACAATTAATTTATACCTTATAATAAAATTCACTACAAAACAAATGTGATATATATTAAATAACTACATAATAGATAAGCTATAGATCCATCTTAATTAATTAATTCGTATAAGCTGCTCAATAAATAAAACATATTTGCCGTTTAGAGATTAAAAAATAAATAAATAATTTTATTGTAGGATTTGATGAAATCTATTTTTTTATATAATGTTTAGATTTATTCACAGTTCTTCTCAATCCATAAATAGAAGGATAATACCCTTCAGCGTGCTCAAATTTACGTCTTCCTATATTAATAATAATCAAACTAAGACCCAATCGACGAAATTAATTTTTTAACATAATATATATATATATATATATATATATATAACAAAACACAAGTTAAATTTAATCTTTTTGTATATAATGGGGGGGGGAAGAAACATATATAATTTATGATTTACCAAATGATAATTTGTACATTAACTTGTTGCGTATAAAGTCATTCAATATTATTATTTTTATGTCATATAAAATTATAAATGGTAGACCATTATATATTATTGGCTTAATGATAAATTTGGCTGTTAATGTTTGTATGGTTTGTCAAAATGATCCTAATTATATTTTTGAGTCTTTTTTTATCATCAATTTTTGTTTTTTTTAGACTGCTTTTTCTAACAGATTTAATTGAAGTACCATTAAAAAAGTTAACTGAATGATGTGTGATTTCATATGTGAAATATTTTTAATGAGATATAATTTATTAGTTAAATAACTCTACAAGACAATTACAGGTGAAAAATAATTAAATAAATAAATAATGCATGAAATTAAAAAAATAAGTCTTAATTGAAATAAAATAAATGTAATTATCTAAAAAAACTCAATAGAAAAAACTCTCAGTAAACAAACATATGAAGTATTGAAACCTTTTGGGAAAAAAAAGAAAGATTGAAACCTTAAATTTATTTTTTAAACTTGTTAGAAAAAGCAATTTGAAAAGAAATCAAAGGTTGGTGGCCAAAAAATTGAAAAATACAACTGAGACCATTTTGAGAAAACATGCAAATGTAAGTGGCTAAATTTATCATTAAGCCATTATTATTTTGTAACATTTGCTTTGTAACTTGTTTTGGTAACTCGCTAATAACAGACTATAACTTGCTTTTTTTTTTTTCATAATATCACTATGGTACTAATTTTAATATATTTATGTACCGAAAAAGAAATAAAAAAAATTTGGAAAATATAATTTTATAAGAAAAAAAAAAATAAGGAAGTCAAAAAGGTTTCCCAGAAGAGGGATCTTATTTTCAAGGATGAGTTGATTGCACATTAACTCCACGTGAGAAACATGTAAATAATCCAATCAACTCTTGAAAGGCAAGCAAGGAACTTCTTATTATTAAATTCTAATTTCAAAGAAAATTTTTCAATTCAAACCTTGAGGATCGTTATAATTTACCACTGTAAGAGAATTGACCATCTTAATTCCCTTTATTTGATAAACGTTTTTCTTTTCTTTTTTTCCTTTTTCTAAGAAGGAGAAACTTGACTATCATTTTGTTTCTTTGCAAGTGAAAAAATAGAGTTGGGGGTAACTTATTTGAAGGAGTGTTTCAAAATTAATATATATATATATATATATATATGAAACATTAGCGTTTCAATTAGTGTTTCTGTTTAAATTATAATTAATAATTCGACTTTTATTTAACAATTGATGACTAATTTTAATTATTTTTAAAAAAATTAAAACTAAATTTAATTAAAAAATAATATATATATATATATATATATATAAACATTAAAAATTAAATTTATTATTATACTTACTATATTTCTTAATGTCGGCAGCTTATACATAGAAACAATGATTGTGGATTTAGTCTTCAAAAGTAATACAAGAAAAAAATAGTTTTTAATGACAAATTAAACGTGTAATAACTAATCCAACGAGTTCAATTACCACTGTTGTCGTTGAAAACATTAATTAATTATTTCGCCAGCGTATTAATATGTGTCCAGCAAAAAACTTAAAAAAAGGGTATTATAATAAAGTTACTTAATCTAGGTAAATTGTTTTCTTTTCATTTTTGTTGTATCTTGGTTATGTCGAAAGTTTTATGAATTTGAGAGGTATCTTTTTAGTCAATATTTTATTATTCGATTTTGTTAAGAGATTTGATAAGATTAAAAGATGAAAACTTTGAAACGATGGTTTGACTTCACTTATGACCTACAATAATCCGGGTAGTAACATGTTTTGTCATAAATAACTTACATTTCATATATTATGGGGTCACAAAAACAAATCATGTCATTTTATTTATTCCGGCACTTCGAGACCTTCTCTATTTACAAATCTATTAAACTTTGAAGAGAGTTAAAAGAAAGACATGACTATGCTTTGATCTGTAAACTCATAGGGCTCTAACAAAATCAATGCACATCAACAATTCCTATTAGGATACCGATAAACTTGTACAAATATATATATATCACATTTTTCTAAAATAAACGAATTTATCTTTTATTTTTAAATTATTAATACACTAAGATTTATTTTTTAATAAAATTATAATTTAGAATTAATATATACGATACAAGTAAATAAATAACAGGATGGAGTGCCCATTAATTGGGGTAAACTTTCTAAGCTTGCAATAAATACATTTTTAGAAACGCTTAGATTATAATTCCTCCTTTCAATTATACTCAATTTCTCTTTTGGAATTTAAAGGGATTTTTTTTCATTTTCATACCTAAATTCTTTTCTATTACAATTTTTGGTCCAAAAATGTAACCATGTTAAAAAAAAAAAAGTGAAACATTTAACCAGGTCATTTGTTTGTCTTTTTTTTCCAAGTCACTGATGACATGACCATTAATTGGTAATGTGACCTTTGACCATTAATGAAATTGACCAAGTGTTGAACAGTCATTCGCTGTTGACTGTTTGAATATATTGTAAAATTTATAATTAGATTTTTTTTCCTTTTTGTTGAATTATTTATATTTTCTTATTTTATATAACTTTTACATCATAAAAATATTTTTTAAATTTAATAAATTATATAATTTTTAAGTTTTATATTATAAAAATGAATGTTTTGAATTTAAAAATAACAACAAATCAAATTTGTGATCTTGCATTGTTGTGCTTATTATTTTTGTAAGTCTCTATATGTTGTGGCAAATTATCATTTTTTTGAATTTTTTTTCTAGTCTTTTGAAAACCTGCAATAAAATTAATATAATTTAAATACTTTAAAAAGTTAAATACAAAATTAATAAAATAAAGTGTTTAAAAATCAGAAAAGGGCTTTTCAGAGGGAGTTTTTATTTTATTTTACACATGATGAATCTTTCATTAAAAGCTTACAATAAAATCGATATAAAATCAGATACTTTAAAAAAAGTTAAATACACGAATTGGTAAAATAAAATATTTCAAAACCGAAAAATGATTTTTCATAGTGGAGTTTTTGATAAAACAACAAATTATGTAATAAGTGAAATAATTACTAAAAATAAACCAATAT
Source organism: Gossypium stocksii (assembly GCA_020496765.1). Lineage (NCBI taxonomy): Eukaryota > Viridiplantae > Streptophyta > Magnoliopsida > Malvales > Malvaceae > Gossypium > Gossypium stocksii. The sequence continues at coordinate 107,897,583 of CM035627.1, read as the reverse complement.
AATGTATAAAAGTAAAAAAAAAAAAAAAACTATGATAGAACAAACCTTATAATCATTCTTAAATGATAATATTATATATTATTATCTTAGAACATTTTTAAATACATTATATTAATAAAATAAAAATTATTATGACTAATTATCTATTGTATGAATATCTTATTAAGTGAATGTCCATCATGATCAAGATAAAGTTTTAATATTCTTTAAATTATAATAGTTATTAGAATTAAATTTTTATTTCTTTTATACTTCTTATTCCTATAAATAGAGACTCAGATAAAACATTGTAATCATCATTTTTTTATCAATAAAGTACATTCTCTATTGCTTTCATATTTTCTTCGATATTAATTCTCCGCATCTCTTTTATTTTATAACAATCTATAATTTTTTAACATAATTTTTTAAAATATATATAAAATTAATTTGATATCAATATTATCGTCCATATAAGAAATAATAAATTTAAGTACGTTTATCGATACTGATCGAATTAAAATTCAGTCAACCATTAAGATATTTTATATTTTTATAATTGTATCATTTAATTAATATGATTAATTGTGGAGTTTTAACTTTTAAGGATAAAGGGAAAAGATTTGGCTACATTCTTTTATTATATATGTACCAAGAATATATATATATATATTTAGAGAAAAAATAATGATTAGGAAAGATTGAGATGATCAGCAAAGTCACATTCTCTTTTTTCTTATTAAATTATTATAAGTTTATATTAATACAGTTACTATATATATATATATATGTATATTATTTTAACACTTCTATCTTTCATAGAAAAAAAAAATACAATAAATATAAAATAAGCAATTAAGGGTCCACCACTGACAAAAGGAACAGCCTTATTGGTTACATATACTAATAATGAAAAGATTATTAATTATTAGAATTTTTTGTCAAATATTAAACTATGTCACAGGTTTCCAAAAAAAGGTGGTTTTTATGAAATCTTATCAGACTGAAAAATGAAGGATGTGATGCTTATCATTATAAGTAATTAATAATTGAATGGTAGCTGGATGGGTCGTGAAATGGTAGTCAGTTTATCGGATATTTTTCAAATTGAAGTTTGAATATTATTTGAAGGTTTAAATTTTGTTTGGACAAAAGGGTATCGTAGAGTAGAGATTGAGAGTGATAATTTAGCGTTGGTAACTATTATTCAAAATGGGCTAGCAGTAAATAGTATTGACAGGGAACTTAAAGATTGGGAAGTGAAGTTTGAAGTGAAGTTTCAACGGATACTAAGATAGAATAATAAGATGACAGATTGCGCAAAAGAAGCCCAAGGTGAAACGGAACACTTATTTATTCATGAGGAATCACTAGAGAATATGAAGGATTTATTAAATTATGATAATCATTGCACTATATACTCATTGTTTGATGACGACTAATGTAATTTTAGCTTAACGCTTTATTCTTCTATCTATAAAAAGAAATTGAATTTTTAAGAAAGAAAATCATTAAATCTTTGATAGATATTTGTAATAGAAAGTTGGTTATAATGATAGGGTAAATTTTAGCATAAAATTTTGAGATTGTGTTTTCATAAAATATCAAATCTTTTAAAATAATAAAATAAGGATTATATTGTTATCGTGCCTTCTCAAATAAAGAGTAGGGTAAATTATTTTACATGAAATTGAGGTAAAGCATACATGATTGATTTTTCTTATACTATTACAACTAAAAACATCATCATAATTACCATAAATTAATTTAGTCTTTATTTGAATCAAGTTCAAAAACGTTTGGTCTATATTGGATTATTTTGAAAGGGTGATCGTTATTTCACCACTTTAAGGAGCAAGGGCGAAGTCAGAAAATTATTTTAGGGGGGCCGGATGAAATTTTAATTTTTTATAGTTTCTATCTTTATAATTTGTAAAGGATTAAATCAAATTTTTATAATTTTAGGGGTGGCCAAAGCGCAATTTTAACATTACTAATTTAAAATTTTTAAAAAATTTGAAGGGCCTAAAAGACAATTTTACATTTTAGGGGGGCCGGGGCCCATGCCAGCCCCCCTAGCTTCGCCCCTGTTAAGGAGATCCTTTCGAGTAAAGCTTAGGCCCAAACTAAGCATTTAAACATAATGGTATTAATTATATGGTACGGATTTAATTTTTACAAGTTTGGAGGATAGTATACGTCAATTTTTACTATTAATCTTTATACTTTGCAAAAGTTATGGATTTAGTCTTTATACTCTAATTTGGTTAATTTTAGTTCATATATTTTTTTGAATCAGTCATGTAACGCCCTAAATTTTGGGCCTAGAAGTATTAGGTATTAAGCATAGGGACAGTGAAGAGGTCGCACACATAAGTTAAGTTGTGCGATTAAGTGACAGAATGGGCCTGCTTGTCTGATGGTTAGGTGAAGGTTAGTGTACCTTGAGGTTCTGGGTTTGAACCTTCTTTTGTGTGTGTGTGGAACTGTTTTATTTTGTTAACTGATAATCTACTTTAAGTTTTTAAGTGTTGAATAATTATACTCTCGTATTTTATTTTTTATTTATCTACTTTTTTATTTTTATTCGGTAGGGACTTTTCACGTTCTTTTCCTCTCTTCTCTTCCCCTCTATTTTCTTTTTCTGCTTTTCCTATTTCTTCAAAAATTGTTTATCTGGATTCCTCTGTCGTCTTCGTCATCTCCGATCGAAACAGGTGTGGGATCCTAACCTCAATTACCTTTATTTCCATTAGTTCTGAATTTTTTATTCAACTTTTAGGAAATATTGCTAATTCGATGATTGTGAGTTATAGACGTTGTTTGGAATGGGGAAACCCTTCATTTGAATGTACTATTGATGTGGTTAAGGATGGGGGTGGTTTTGGTGGCCAAATAGGAGTTTTCGGGGCTGTTTTGGAGAGGTTTCGGGGCTGCCTCGATCGCCACACAAGCGTGTGGATTTGGGAATTAGGGTTTCTGGCCAAGTTTAGTTGCCACACGACCTGCAGGCATGTGGTCGATTTGGGGATTTTGTCAGAAACCACACGGCCGTGTCCCTTGTGCATACAAGCGTGTAACTGATTTGGGACAATTAGGGCTTCCACACCGGCGTGTGTTATGGGACACAGGCCGTGTGACTGATTTGGGGAAACTAGGGTTCCTACACAGGCGTATGCTTCGGGACACGTGGCTGTGTGACTGATTTAGGGCGTAAAGATTCCACACGGGTGTGTGTTATGGGATATACAACCATGTCTGATGGCCACACGAGCGTGTGACACCTTCACACGCCCGTGTCAGCCTTGCGCTTGAATTTAGAGAAACTGAACAGTGAGTTACACGGCTTGGCTACACGGCCATGCCCCTGCACCACACGGGCGTGTGCCTCTGCCACACGGCCGTGTGCTTCTCTTTATACAGGCGTATGGATCCCCACACGGCTTGGAATGTTCCACACGGTCGGAGCACACGGACGTGTGGCCCTAACTCACCAAATACTGAATCTATGTCAATTTGATCGGAATCGCAAATCTATGTGTTCCAACTTCTCGATTAAGCTTACTGAGCTTTGACACCACTCTGCTCCGGTTGTACTTTAAGTGTTACTTGTGCTTGGTTGTGTGCTATGTTAGGTACCGAATCTGAGTATATAAGCATGCACATTTCTGTAACTGATTAACTGGTTGCAAGTGATTGTGTTCTGAATTAGTGCATCCGCATTCATACATTTGCATACATCCATTTGCATAAACCACTTTTAGGTTAGAATGTTGGAGAGAAGGGAGATTTACGATTTGGTAGTTCATCTGCATACTGAAGCCCCTAATACCCAGAGGGTTGTGGGCAGTCCCAATACCCAGAGGGTCATGGACGATTTGACTGATCTGGCAGTTTTACTGCAATCCCGATGGTATAGCAGTTTATCACATTGTACTGTACTACATGTACATTAGCTACGCTACGTACTATTATCTAATCTGGCAATTCACCCTGCATGCGTGTACTGCGGTTTACTGCATTACACAGTACAGCTCATACGCTAGCACTGCTGCGTAACATATGAGACTGGTAGTCTGCCTGCACACTGATAGCCCCAATTCTCAGAGGGTTGAAGGCGGTCCCAATTCCTTGAGAGTCGAGGACAATGCTGATGGTCATCATTTTCGGGCAACCCGAAATGACATCCTATAGAGTATAAGGTTGGATGGGTTTTTTGAGGTCCTACTCAGAGTGCAGGGATGGGTGAGTTGATTAAATCCCCACAGGAAGTGTAGGGGTGGACGGAGATGGTGTGTTGGCTGAATGGGTGGGTTATTTTAAAACTCATTTGCACTCATATACATTTGATTGAATCTGAATGACTGAATGTGATACTGTGTCGGCATGTGATTGTATTGTTTGTCTGAAATACCTGCTTGACTGATCGATGGAAATATATGAATGTCTGATAGACGGAAATGTCCTACTGTAATATTCGACTGAAAGGCAATCGTACCTATGAGGACCTTGTAGGTTTGTCTGCGACTATCTGACTAGATAATTAATGTGATGGGCTAAGACCCACAAGGGTACTGATTCTGAAAAGGGCTTAGGCCCAATCTGTAATATTTGGAAAATACTGCTACTGTGACTGACAGAGCTATATGACTGTTAAGTTACATATGGTCTGCTTTTGTTTTAAACGGTCTGTATGTATGTTCTATTTCGGAACTATTTCCAACCTTTCTGTCGCTGTTCGATTTCTGTTTCTGTAGTTCTACTGGTTTTGATCTCACACTAAGCTCGAGTAGCTCACCCCCTTTTTTGTTTCCCCTTTCAGGTACAATTTTGGTTTCTAGATGATGGACTCAGTACGCAAACGTCTCGAGCAGTCTTGGTGGATAAACTATGAGTTTTTAATTTTGGTTTTATTCATTATTCGGCTAAAGTTTAAACTGTAAGAATTTATAATGTTGTGGTATAGTTCTCGATTTATGTTTTATTCGCATAATTTAAACATGCTTTATATTGGGATTTATAGTGAATTTGTACTGTGTGGTCATTAAACGATTTTGGTTTACTAAGATAAATTGTTTTGTAAAATTTTTCTATGATCACTTCGGTGATCAATGTAGCATTTCGAATTCGGCCTAGTCTTCTAGGCCAGGTTTGAGGTGTTACAAGTCAATTTCAATGTCTTTACTTGTCAAAGTTTAAAATTTCAGCATTGACCTAAATAGTGGCAGTTAAATTCATTTGATTAAATTCAGTTATTAGTCTTGTACTATGCATAAAGTTGTAGATTTAGTCAATATTCTCCAACTGAAGCAACCTTAGGCTCTATACTTTTTCATAATTTGAAATTTCAGTCATGATCTAAACGGCAACCCTTAAAAATCCATTAATTAGTTTTTGTGAGTAATATGTTAAAATATTAAATTGACATGAGCATTACACATGGAAAAATATGTTTGTTGTATCTGATTTTGAAAATAGAGGAACTAAATGAATTTGACAGTTATCAGTTATTCAGGACTAGAATTTTAAAATTACGATACATAAAAATAATCAAATTAAAGCATATTTTAAGCATGATTATATGTTGAATACAAATGTATCTATATTTAAAAGTAAAAATAAAGAATCCAGAATTCCAGATAATATAGAGCAAAGCCAGCGAAGATATACACTCATATTAGCTATATTGCTTTCGAAAGACATAGAAAACTTGTATCATCATATTGACACATCCAACCCATCTTATTTGAAAAACTTTCAAAACGACCCTACACTTGAATAAACAAAGACATTAACACAAATATTCCATCTTGTTTCAAACGTTATATGATGAATCAAAAAGAATGGGTATGATAATGAGGGAACCACATGGATGATTAAGATTTCATTGTCGTTTTATTATGATTTTGGGTGCAGTGGGGAGTGGTGAGGGCTATATTATCTTCTACAACCTCACACTACTTTTAATACGCTGCTTATCTAATCGTACAAAGAAATCGAGTAGGGTTATTTTTTAAGGAAAAAAGTGGTACTGGACCATAATATAGTATGGTAATTAACAAAAGAGAAAACCCTAAATTTAATTATTAAGAAACCATTTCCTTTTTATGGATATGCGTTCGAGTGGATAATTACGTGCACCCTGTCAGCTTCTTGAGAGGACATAGCTTTATTAGGGTCCTAACTAAGAGACACGGCAGATAATGTTGCAGATGAGGGGGTTAGAAGAATAGTTAAATGAATACATGAAGAGGCCATTAGGGTCTTCACATGACGTTTCACAGATCGCCTCCATTTTGTTCTCTTTAATTAGCTATTTTCATGTTTTGTCATTTTTCAAGTTTGCCTCCAAAATAAATTGATATCCATTTTTTGTACCTTAACCCCAAGTGATCGTATAAGATTATCAAAAGAAATACAATAATCAAAATAATATGACAAATCATTTCCCAATTCGTTGAAGACAACATACAACTTTTCTTAAATTATATAGTTCGGCCATCTGTGTATAAAATTAAGCAGCTAGGCCATGCCATTATTTTTCATCTCTGTGAATTTTGTGTTAGTCTAATAATCAGGGTGTTTGAATTTTTCATTAATATAACTCTAAAAACTACTAGTATTAAGGTGGATTAAACCACAAGATGAAAGACTTATGTTTAAAATTTTCGCAGAAACAAATCTGGAGTTGGCTTATAAAGAAGGAAAAAAGCTAGTAATAAGATGCATTTTGAAATCGTATTTACGAACATCAGGAGGTATATATTAAAGGAAAAGGTAGGAATAAGTAGAGCAAATTTTGTGTAGGCAATTAGCATAAAAAGTCGTCACTGAAAGTTTGCCATGTGAGCCTCTTCGGCACGTGTAATGGAAGAGGCCCAAACATCAATGCCTTCCCATGTGCCTTTCAAGGTTTCGGCATTTCCCCCAACTCCACGCTCCCACGTGACACCAGTTTTTGCAGGCTGGTTCAGATCTGTTGGGGCCTTCCCATTCGCCGTTGCCCATCGGTCTCTGATTATTAACCCTAATTTTACCAAATTCCATTGATTTTGATTGTTGAATGATGGGATTTTCCCAACCTGTGCAGTATCCCCCACAACTGGAATTTGCTTATAGGCTAGTCATGGCCATTAAAATGTACAAAAACAAACACACACACACACATATATTGTGATGCTTCCATAACATTCATATAATACATATGAAAAGTTGAGGTTTAAAATGGGAAATTCATGCAATGCTCAAAACCATTACTTATCACAATAAAACATGTCCTCAGTCCTCACCTCCAAAAGATAAAACCAATGGAGAGAATATTGTGCCACTGATGATGAAGACACCCATTTCTCTTGGCTCTAATGCTCATTTTTAAATATAAACCTCACAAAGAGCTTTTTAATTCAAGTGGGACTTTTTTCGAAAAGATAATTAACACTTTTGATGAATGGAACAAGTACTCGTTTCCCAATAAATTACAAAGAAAGAATAATTATATAGATTAAACAAGAGATGATAATAATAATAATAATGGTGGAGATAAAGCATATTGAATGGAGCCAAAAGAGTCCAGATATAGGAGGGAAAGCATATGAAAAATGCAAAGCCTGGGATAGAGACTAGAGACAATATATGGAAGACTGGCAAGCTGTGCCTTTACAATATATAAATAACATTAACATTTTTATTAAGTCAACCAAATTATAAAAAGAAAGAGAGGTAGTTGTTAAAATAAAAATATCAACAATTATGGCTTCAATTCAAAAAAGAAAAAAAGGAAAAAAATGGTTTGATCGGAATTTGTAAGATACATATGGAACCTTTGTTGTATGCTGCATGCAGGTTTGTTGGATTCCGGAAGACAGAAAGGACTATGTCCATTTCTGGATTGGGTCCAATATTTGTATTAGCCAAATAGGGTAATTACAACTGTACACACACAAACAAAAAAGAGAGCCGAAAAATACAATAAATAATAAACATATTGGCTGCTTTTATACTATAATATCCAAAAACAACAATAATAATCCATATGATTTTTTTTTATTGTTTTTATTGTTTTTTGTATTTTTTTTATAGAAATTTTGTCATACTTGTGGAAACTACACATTAGGAAATAATAAAATGTAAGCTTTGAAACTAATAATGATACAATATGTACAAAATTAAAATAAAAAAATTATTTTAAATTGTGAGTAGAAGAAAATTTAAATAGGTAAATGCATCATATTAATAATATCAAACGTAATGTTTAAAACTAATAATGACATGAAATTAAAATAAATAATAGTTTAAATTGTGACTAAAAAGGAATTTAATTAAATAAACACACTACATTAAGAATATTAAATGCTGGTATTTTTAGTTTTCTTGAGTTGGTGTTGAGTTGACTTGTGATACCAACATTATGAATATATACAAATAATGTGAGTGAAATAATTTACATAATAACATTGAAATGTATAAAAATATTAAGATAAAACTTTAATTGATTGAAGTGGTAAATGAAAATATTTTTTTAGAGATTTAGGATATGGTTCAAATTTTAACATTTATAACTTTTTTTAAATAATAAAAATTATTAAACTACTTTCATAATAATATAACTTATTTAAAATATAAAATATTTTGTTGCATGTGTTTTTACATGTTTATTTTTTACTTAATTTTAAATAACGTAATTTTAATTATTTATTGTTACCTATCATTAATAGTGACAGTTTCTCTTAATTTTTAAATAATATACAAATTTGAAACTATATAAGAAAGTAAAATATAATATTAAATTAAAAAAATTACATAAAGCAACATACAACAATTATAATAATAGTTAATGATAAATAAGATATTTATGCTAAATTAATAAACACATTTAAGAATAATGATTGGATAATAATCGTTAAAATTTGACATTCTTTTAAAAACAAACCTGCAAAACATCTTTTCATCTGCACCAAACAAATAACAAATAGATAAAACAAAAAAGTGGTTATAAGATTGCTTACTTCATACAATATAAACAACTTGTAGAAAAATTTAAAAATTAATATCATAATATTATATTACTTCATCGTCAATTAAAATAATTTTCAATCGCTCTCTATTGCTATTATTTTTCAAATATGATTCAATATTACCTCTTTAAAGAATTATTAATGTCTCAATTTTTTAATATAATTTTAATCATCTCTATGTTAATTACCAATAATTTTTTTCTAAATGCCACTTGATTAAATATGTCTAACTATTGGATGTTATTTATAAATCTAAACTTAAATTGTAATTGTTATATAATTCTAATATTAATCAAGTGATAATTAATATATTTAGAGTTCTATTCAAGTAATAACTCTATTTTACATCAATAAAATTAACACAATTTTAAAAAAAATAACACAACTCTTTCTACGTCCAATTTTTAACTAATAATTGTAAATTAAGTTATAATTATAATTATCATAATTTTCTTTTATTTTATACTTAGAGTCCTATTCAAGTAATAATTTTATTTTAAAATTAGCACAACTTTTATAAACTAATAAATATAAATAAAATTGTAATTATTTTAAAGTTAAGTTAATAATATCATGAAAAAAAAAAAAAGTATTCTCTTGATTTCAAAAGTTTCTCTAAACTCAAGTTTTTATATATACTAATTTTTAATGTTAAATGCGTTGCATGTAATTTTATGCGTTTAATTTTTTTAATTAATTTTCTAAATATTGTTTTTTTTTGTTGAACCAAATATTATATTTTAATTAGTGTAAAAGAAAATTTCTTGTTTCAATTATTACATTAACTTATTTAAAAATTTAGATATTAAAATAGTAAAAAATTTCAAAAATTATATCATTTGTTTTTTATTATGGTTTTGAAACCTTTTTTAAAAATTAAGTAACTAAAATTATCAATTTTCAATTGAATTCTTTCAATGAATTATCAATCAATATCTAAATTAAAATATAAAATTAATTAATAATTATAAAATCTAACTTCATAAAAATAATGAAAATGAAATTACATTAACAATAAAATTAAATTAAATTTAAAAATAATATTAAAAAAACATTTTAATGTTGTCAATCTTAATCTTAATCTTTTTTTTTTATGAATTATAATTACATGACAAAGCTCAAACAACAAACGCAACTAACACGATTCGAACTCAGGCCATACTTGAGGCAGAGAATACCTTTAATCATTAAGCTATCACATGAGTGCCAATCTTAATCTTGTTATTGAATGATAACATCCTCATCATCTTCTTCAATCAAGAGGGGTTCTTCTTTGCTTTATAATATAGTATAAGAGCGTCTTTTAAAATATATATATATATATCAATCTATTTCCATCTAAATATAACAATATGGAACTTTGGACGTCCGAATTACACGAGTGGAAAATAACTTCGGAATAGGATGAAGACGATGACCGGCCTATTATTTTTTAACCTAGGCATCAAGTACTGGGCCTTGATATCATCCAAATTCTTATGATCCATAGCCTGCAACACCTTAAAGAATGGTCCAAAATTAAAAATGGATCACTGAAAATGACATGCTCTATCATTCTATCCATCTTCTCAACGCTTTTTTTTTTTTTTATGATTCTCTCTATCTTCTCAATGCTCTATGATTATGATTCATCTATTTTAGTATTTGAGCTTAATCTTGTTAAATTTGGCCCAAATGTTTAAGGAAGAAATCGACTCCCGCCTCTTTAAATTACTTATTTGGTACTTTGTTTTGATGTATGCAAAGATGAATTAACACTTCCCTTCTTCCTTTTATCTTTTTCTTCTGAGGCTACTTATCTTGTCCTACTTGAAAGTTGAAACCATGCATACTTAACAAATAAGGTGTGAAATTAAATTAATGTCGTTAAGAAAATCCTTGCTAGCTGTTCGATAAGAACAACATTAATCTAGTCATGGATGCGAGACCGATATATATATATATATACACGTATACATCCCACATAGAGGAATAGGATGGTAGAGTCATAAGTGACCAAAGTTGTTAAAAATGTCAATCAACTTGGCAAAGTTCCAAATGCTTATAAAAGACTTTGGGTGATGTATATGCCCGGTGTTAGGGTTTCATTTTGTCTCTACCTCTCCCTCTTAGTTTGAGCCCATACCCTACCCATATATTTAACCCAATTTCGCATTTCAACTCTCTATATCACCTGTCTTAAATCTGTCTAGCCTAGTGCCATGGCTGCTGTCTTAAAAGTCAGTTCAACTTCCACAAAATCATAGTCTGCCTAACCCTAACTTATGCCTGCCTCGTGCATGTGGAACCCTAAGGCTCAACCTCAAGCTACAGACGATGATTCCTGGGAGGTTAGGGCTTTTGCAGAGGACATAGGTAATGTTTTGGGCACAACTTGGCCACCAAGGTCTTATACTTGCTCTTTCTGCAGAAGGGAATTCCGTTCGGCTCAATCCCTTGGAGGTCACATGAACGTGCACCGCCGTGACAGGGCTCGCCTTCACCAAACGCACCCTGCAACTGCTGCATTAATGGATCCTGCAACTTCATCAATATTATCTGCTACTGCTATTTCCTCGTCTACCCTCTTAATCCCGACCCAACATTTCCCCCAGAATGCCGGCTTCTGTCTCCTCCACTACCATGATGGGGTTCCCACTTCTCAACCTATGAATGCATGCTCCATCAATTCACCTTCCACCCTTGTCTCTATTTCACCATATCCCCCTCCGGTAATGCCTCCCAGGTTCAGTAATTCTTCTTCTCTCTATTACAGTAATCTTAATGGTGGGAGCAATGCTGGCCGCATCAGCTTCAGGGAAACATCCATTGAAGAGCTTGATCTAGAGCTTCGGCTAGGGCATCTACCACCAACATCTTGATCCAAAAATTCAAAGAGAGTGAGTGTCCAATTTTTATATATATATATATATATATGTATATATATATATCAATTTGAGGAGAAAGAGTGCGTATAAAATAACAGTCTAGTTCCGATATCTTGGTGTGTGAGATTTTTATTTCTATTTTTTCAATGCTTATATAATATCTTCATTACCTAAATATGTATGAAGGCGGAATATCAGGGAGAAAATAAATTCTAAGTAAAACGTAAATGTAAATGTAAAGTGAAAGAAAAAAAGAAAGAAAGGGAAATTATTAGTAAATTTTTAGAAGAATAAAATTAGGGTTTGATTGAAAGACTAGTAACGCTTGCAATGCATGCAGATACTGTGTTTTCCTAGAGAAAATGAAAGGAAAATAAGGGGGGGGGGGAGAAAACGTTTTTTTTTAATTTAAAAAAAATTATATTATGTTTAATTAATACTCTTGGATTGAGGATAAAAAAATTGGGTATAGGGAAACAAAATTAAACCTCAAAATAAATGAAGCCATTATATTTTATTTTTGCTGAACGTAAAAATGATGGTGTACTCATCATGACAATAAAATAAGTAGCATAAAATAATTTAAAAAATTGGCTTGGTGAAACCTGGTGCCATATGTCATTCTTTCGTCTCAGTCTCACTAACTTGATATTATTATTTTCACATGGTAGAGAAATTAAATAAATCAACCTCAACAAACTTTCCTCTCAACTTGATGTTCAAAACAACATTTAAATTAGCCTTTATTGCAATGCGTTGAGTTATTAATTTGTTTGCTAACGAGTGATTCACATCTTTTTTTAATTTTGATTATTAATTTAGTCCTCAACCCTACCACCTCTGTCACATCAATGGGGGCTCATCCTTGCCTGAATAACTATTGGGTTGGAACTTGGAAGCCCAAAGCAGCAGATAATTAGTATAAAACCACATTAACTTAAAATCCTACAGCTGTGTATAAATACTAAGAAATTAAAATTCAAAATTAATTTAATTTGTGAGTAAATAGAAACTATTTAAATAGGTAAATACACTATATTAAGAATATTAAATATATTGTAAAATTTTTTGAGTTGGTATTGTCGACGACATTATCAATAAGATTATGGCATACTCATGATGTGATATATTTATTAACAACTTACATCAAAGTTAAATGTTATTTTAGTTGGAATGGTAGAGTCAGGTTATTGTATGTTTTGGGTTTTTGGTTCAAATCTCATTATAAGTATGAGTTTTTTCTAGATTTTATATAAAAAGATAAAAATATCCTTAAATTAATATTTATTACTTTATTAAAATAAGGACATTTTAATAATTTAATAACTAAGTTAAGATCAGTGTCAATTTTTCGATATCGCAGTGGATGTGTTGCCTATTTTTTCGGTTACTTATTAGTTTGGTTTTATATTAATTTAATTAGGGGTGTTCAAACTTAAGTTAAAACCGAATTAATTATTTGAACCAATCTAATTCAGTTAATCGGTCGGTGGCTGAACTTAGTTCGATTAATAACTTTTTTGAAATTCTGGTTATTGGTTAATTTGGTTCGAAATCAGATAATTAACTGAACTTAATAATTATGTAGTATTTCAAGACTTTAAATTTCAGTTAAATTGGTTAACTTTTAAGACAAATGTACATTATCAATATATATATATATATATATATTATATTTTATATTTGTTGTAAGCAAAAGATAAAAACATATAAGTTTCGATTAATTCAATTAATTGACCAAATTAATCGAAATATTTCAAATCGGTTAAATTTTAAAAAAAATCGATTAAAAATTATACAATTCAATTAATACTAATTTGATTTGGTCAATAACAGAACCGACCATTTAAATATCCATATATTCAATTTCATCTCGAATTTATATTTCTACTTATATAATATAATGAAACTTTCCCAACAAAACCTGATATTGCTTTTCTTTGCAAGTTTTGCGTTGTGAAAATTAGAGCATCAACAAAGACATTTTTTTATAATGGCCAAAAAAAAAAAAAAACCCGAAAGACTTTAAAATGGTTGTGCGTGAGAAATAAGCATGTTAAAAAATAATATAAATTGTGGAAAAAGAAAATCACATCTGAAAATGAAATATAACTTTATTTGTTTTCTTTTAATTCTGGTTAACCATTTTGTAATACCCAAACTTCATTGGCAAGAAACACTGCAATGTGACTAAAATCCAACTCCAATCCGCATCACAAACATCCTTCATATACACATTACCCCTTTTTCCATTTTTTTTTATTAATTACTTGCTTCTTAAGAATGTATTACCTACTTCTTCTTCTTCTCCTTTTAATCTTAATTGATAATTACTTCTAGAGGTCCGGTGCTCATGGAGTAAACCACTTTCAACACTGTTTAATCCTTCTAATGTAATTATTTTAAATAAAATAAAATGTGTGGACAATTATAAAAAATATAGCATGAGAATGTAATCAGAAGCAGGGACGAAGGTAGAAAAATTTTTTTAGAGGGGCTTGAAATTAAATTATAATTTTTACGATTGTAAAAATGCAATTTCAGCATTTGAATAGCCTATATTTTTATAATTTTTAAATGATTAAATCAAATTTTTATCATTTTAGGAGGCAAAGTACAATTTTATCATTACTAATTTAAAATTTTAAAGACGTAAATGTAAATTTTTCCATTTCAGAGGGGTCGGGACCCTTACCAGCCCCTCCTAAATGCGCCTCTAGCCTTAGAAGATTTTCCTTATGAATTCTCACTTTTCAAAAATTAAGTTAGTTTAGACAAATTTAAAGAAAAAAAAACCACCTAAAACGAACCAATTTATCAGATTAAAATTGTAACCCATTACACTTCCTTATAGTTGTTAATATAATAACTCCTTTAACCTATATTAAGTAAAAAGCTCTTTATGTAAACATGAGCTGTAAAGTTACATATTTTATTGGGTTTTACTTAACATTAAGCAAAACTAATTAATTCTTGTAATCACAAAAAGAGCTGAAAAAAACATAGAAAATTACCTAACATTACCTTACTTTACTACCCTTTTATATGAAAATTATCTGACTAATCCCTCTAATATCAATAAATAGGAAAACAAATTTTTCTATTAAAAAATACAAATCGAGTCTTTATAAATTTTTTTAAACGAAAGCAAGTTGGGGAAATTGATAATGGTATTAAATGAAAATCATCCAAAATACTAATGTGGCATTATGATGATGACTAGGATATAATAAAACGATCATTTTTTAATATGATGTATATTTTAATTAAAAACAAATTTGTATACCTTATAATTATTAATTTATTATAAAAGTTGACATATCATTTAAAAATAATAATTATTTTGATTTAATAATAAAATTAGTTGAATTTTTAGATTTCAAAAGAAAAAATTTAATGTATAAAGAAATAAGACACGTGACATAATTTTGTTTCTGAACTTAAGAGAAGTACATTGCAAGTACACCAAATACTAACCCTTAATAATATATTGATATAATTAATTTTAATTAATAAAAATAAAAACAAAAATTGTGAAAAAAAAAGTTTGGCCGAAATTCCATTCTATTAATATGATTAGGTTCTTTCTTTGTATGGAATCAACTTTAGGTCAACTGTTATCTATGTTTCACTTTTTTTTTTTTGGTTCAATTTTATTAATTAGAACCAATCATATTTTATTTATTCGCTAAAGTAATAAGTAAATCAAAGTAAATAAAAAATAGACAACATGGCATATTAGTTTTTATAATAAATTAATAATCATTACATGTACATTTTTAATTAAAATCCGTATCTAATATATATACTATAGCATTTTAAGGTTACAATAAAAGAAAATAATTCTTGTGCAACATATCTGAAAATCTGTCATTTGACATTTTAATTATATATCACGTGTCTTTATTGATTAAAATTTAAAATGAATATATAAACATTGAATACTCATCCATATAACAAAAATAATATATGTAAAAAATCTTTACCATAATTGGTTTAATCATAGATTACGAAAAAAATATAAATATGTGCATACTCAAATTAATTTTAATTTATTCTCAATATTAAGTCATTATATACTATTTTTAATATCCAATATAGGAAAATATAAATACGTGGTTCAAGTCCCAAAATTTTAAAATTTACTCACATTCATTTTTTTTAATTATTGAAAATTAAATTTCATATATAATATTTCTTTCTTTAGTTACCAATTATGTAGTTTTTTTTTTTTCTTTTTGAAGAAGCTAATTTTTTTCTTTGTTTAATAACTTAATTTACATAATATCTTTGAATTATAATTTCACTCTTTTTATAAGAGTAAATCATAATTAAAAGTAATCTCAAACCATTCAAATTTATTTTAAATATTAAAACTTTTTATCTTAATTTATATGAATTATAATTTAAACTATCATCATTATAAAAATTAAATATTTTTATTATTTTTATTTCTTTAATGATAATATTTATAAAATGTTTCAAAATTTGTACTATTTTTTGATAATTCAATATAATATATTTTAATTAAAATGCACAAACAATTCATAAATTGCTCAAAATAAACTAATTATGTTATAAATAAATATTTTATCATATCCTAGACATCATCGTCAACGTCATGCTACATTTGCCCTAACATACGTATGCCATGTCAAAATTCCGGATGCTTACGGGTAACACCATTATCAAATTTACCAAGTTACTTCCAATAATTAACGACTTGACTAATCCAATTTTTAGTAAACGGATTTCTTTGCTCACTCCTTGATATTAGAGTAACTCCTCACAAACTTCACCAAATTCTATCACATATGTACGGTCTCGATTCATTTTACTATTTTTAATACATATTTACTTATTATTTAGACATAATAAGAAAATTATGTTTTAACATTTATATTTTTTATCAATTTAATTTTAAAATATTCATAAGTCGGATTGAATCAAAGCTTGATTCCAATTTTTAAAGCCTATGTTCATTTTCGGATTGACTCACCCTACTTAAAAAGCTTATTTCACTATTCAAAAATAATGAATACTAAAAAATATATTTTAATTGATATTTTATATACTTCGATAATTAAATTTAAATTTAAATTTAAAAATATTTTTTATTATTTAAATTAAATTTAGGCTAAACGGGTTATCGGTCCTTAGACAGGTCTAATTTAATCTTTATTTTTTTAGTTAAATTTAATTATTAATCTTTTAAAAAGTAGTCAAATTACTTTTTTTAAACAAAAATATTTATTAAAACATTGATATTTTAATGGTACTGGTGTGATAACTTACATGACAGTCCACAAGTGTTTTATGTTGACGTGACATAAATTGTCTAATATACCACATTAATAAATATTTTAATAATTATAGAATATTCAAAATTAAAAAATTGATAAAAAATCAAAAAATTAATATAAAGTACACACAAATTACTATATGAGATTTTAAAAATTAATATTTTAATCAGTGTCCTCATTATAAAAATAGCAATTCTTCTTTTTCTTTTTTTAATAACTGAAGGATTAATTTAGATAAAAATAATAATTAAATTAATAAAAATATAAATATTAAGATGTAAATTTAGTATGATGGATATCATCTATAGATGTAATTTTGGCGTATTTAAGTTAATGGATAGTAGGAAAGAAGAAAATATATAATGAAAAAATAAAATAAAAGCAAAGAGATATGTATGGTGAGAAATGGATTTAATGCGTCAATTAAATCACATGTATCTCACTGCTTTTTTCTACCGCCAAAGCCATAAATTTATGGCTATTATTTTGGGTAGCCTATACCTCCTACCCATCAATCACTCTCTTCAAATCTTTGTTAATTGAATTTGAATCTCCCTATACTTATCTCTCCATTCATATAAAAATCTTTTTCACTATCCCCTTCACTTTTCTATCATCCTAAAATTTTTTTATTTCAATCTTAATCTTAAATTCTTAACCTCGAATTTCAATCTTAATTTTAAACCTTAAATTTAGAGTTTAAGATTCGGATTACAGATTCTAGATTCTGAATTTAGGATTCATGATTCAGAATAGAAAAATTGCCAAAACTATATGTCAATGACATAAAAAAAATTATTTGTGTATTTTACAAATTATTATTTAAATAAATTATAATATTTAATAATGTCCTCAAAAAATTCTTTAAACTTGCGTAATTTAGTCAAATTTTGATAAATTTTTTATTTTACTTTTAAAACCTTTTATTAGGAAAAATTATAAACAATATTTTAAATTTTAAAAACTTATAAATTTATTTTTAGATAGTATTTCAAAATTATAAAATTTAAAAAATACATAAAATTTTTGATAATTTTTTATATTGTATTTAGAAATGCTTTATTTTTTTTAGCGTTTTAAAATTTTTAAAAAGTTTTAAAAATGTATACACAATTTTTATTTTTAAAATAAATTTGAAAGCAATTTAGATTTTTATTTTATTTTAAAAAAATTATTTAAAATATATTTTTTAGTAGGAAATTTATCAGATATTACCATACCAGCATAGTATGGACATTAAAAACATGAAATCATTCTCCATTACTTGAACAGTTAAGCTCCAAATGTCTTTAATCATGCCAGCACAGCAATATCATTAATAACATTTGTTTAATTTTTTTATAGTATTTTATGTTTTTCTATCAAATACTAAATATATAATTGGCTAAATCAGATGCTTGAAATTTAATTGAAATGTAAATTAATTTAAAAAGATTGATTTTAAGAAGTATTTAAAATATAAATGGTAATATAATTTAATATTTATTTAAAGAAATTACTCTTTATAAAATAAAATGAAAGTACATAAGAGATATTCTATAATTTTTAATTGCTAATTTCGTTTACATCATATGCAATTAAAATATTAGTTTCCATTAGTATAATCAAATTTAGTGGTGTCTCGTTACATATTTTTGGTTATGGAAATGAAATTTATAATAATATAGTAGTTAGTGGAGTTGTCAAATTCTATTTAAATTAAAAATAAGATTTTGTGTGTGTGTGTTTTTTTTTATAATTTAATGACTTTTTCTAACTTTAGAAATTTTTAAAAGTAAATTTACATTTTAATCTTCTTAAAAATAATAATAATTTAATTTAATTTTTAAAAATTATAAAAATTAAAATAATAAAATACTATTTTTATTATTTTAAAAATTACTTCCTTAAAAACTTCTGCTCGTGACCAGCACGTTTCAATTGTGGATGGTCCATTAAACTCGGCGGGTTTAAGAAATCAAAGAAAAACAAAAACGGGGGTTGATTAGAAGTATATCTCACAAAACGTTTCCATGAAGTTGGTACTACGTGCTCCGAAGCACAAGACACACATCGGTCAACAACGTTGTGAAAACCCAAAAAAGGAAACCATTGATGAGGTCACTGACTCAGTGCCTAATCTTGCCTTACTGCCTCCGCTCGAGGTCAATCACATCTGAGCAATCGTTGAAGGTATTTGTAAAATTAAGGTTGCAATCAGAAGCACGGGGAACATATAAATGAAAAGTGAGTGGTAAAAATGGTACACTTAAAATTAGCATAATTAAATTTCCATATTAACACAAATGTTTGACATAAATTACTATTGTTGATAAATCATGTCATTTGAGAAAATTATGGGCTAGTCTGTCACAATTATGTCATTGTAATTTATTACTAAATTAGTTGTAAAGCAAAATCGTTTATAAAAAGGTATACTAGTAATTACATTCAAATTTTGTCAAAAATGGAATTAATTGAGGTAAAATTAGTAAATTTTATAACACGCTGTTTTTAAATTTGTATGTATTAACTGTTTTTTTAAATAGCAATATAATTCAATCAAAATTATAATATATTTAATTTAGTTCTATATTACAGATTTAGTTGTATTTTTTTATTACAAAATTAGCTTTATTTTACAGTAAAAAAAGGAAACAATTTTGTTTTTAAAAGGAATGGTTTGGGTAATAATTTACTGAATTAATCGAGGTAAAATATTATATAAATAACATATTGTTGATGTAACAAATGAAGATATATACAAAATTATAGGATAAGTATGTGAAAATAGGATAAAGATAATAGCAATGTATCGCAAAGAAAAGAGAGAAGATAAAACATACAAAATTTGAGGTGAAACCCCTTTTAGGAAAAAACTACAAGTAGATGAGAAAAAAATTCACTATGTTGAATTTGAATCATATAAGAGAATAGATGATTATGTCTATTTATAGGTTTAAAACATTATTCAAATCAAAGTCAAATAGAAGTAATGTAATAAGATTAAAATACCTTATTGTAATCAACATGAAATAGATGAAATAAACTTTTATACAAATTCCACTTATGCAGCCGGTACTCGGACTTTTGGCCCTTGGCCTTCGCCCTATCTTGTCACTTAAGCTTATATTTTATGTTTACACAATTTTGTAAAAAGTTGTATATTTTTATTACATTTAAGGAAATGTTTGAATTTAATAATTAACGCATGACATTGCTTTAATATGCCAAATGACATAATTAAGTCTTGAAACTAAAATTTTCTTATTTGACCCCTATAGTGGGATTCATATGTATATTAATATTTATAAGTGGCCATTAGAGACCTCTTTATCTTCTTGAAAATTGCATCGTCGTGTAAAGATTCATCAAAATCTTCACCTCAAAATTCCCACACATCAATCGTATTATTTTTGTATCTGTAATTAAAAAAACCAATATAAAATGGAAAATATATCAAAGCATGATATGGATAATGCATCATAACATAAAGTTATGAAGTAGTAAAATAATATAAAAATAAACTAAATTTATTTAGTAGCGTGGCAAACAAGTGCTACGAAACAAGCCACGTATCGAAGAGAGCAAACCTATTAATCAAGTCATGGGTTTTAGTGCAAGAAAAAGTGTGGTTTTACCATTTGCATGAATCATGAATGCATGCTTTTGAATTAACTTCATCTTAAGATGTTCCATAAATTCCTTAATCTCAATATATGTATTTTTCTCAATTTTAGCCCACAATTCTAATAAGAAAATATACATAAACTTCAATAATAATAAATATATGAATTTCCTTTGTATTAGTTATCATAAAACTTTTCGTTAAATTGGTGTTATAAGTTAACGAGATAATAATTTAATTAAAAATATTAATTTATATGATTTTATTTAAATAATAATTGATATTATTATGATAATTATTTCTTAATAAACCAAATCCAAAGAGGTAGATAAAACTTAGGTCCTTAGATAAAAAGATATATTGCAATTTTAGGTCTTATTTTTTGTTTAGTCAACAATTTACCTGTAATGTCCCAATTATTCTAAAGTTTCTTGGCTTCCCCGGGTGACATAATCTCATATGTAATATTAATAATCCCAGTGTCCCACCGTTTCTCACGCAAAACAATTCATTCCCGTCCCTTTTCGGAATCTCTCTCTCTTTAATATTTTTTAAATACCAATAATAGTCCATTCCTCATCTTTCTATTCAATTTTTAAAACTTCAGAAAAAGTAATGATACTATAATTTAATACTTATTTTCATAAAAGATGTTTTTTTAAAGCAAAACAATATAGGAAAAATATCATGTTTTAATGTGTTAATATAATATATATTACAATATAACACAACTACAATGCCATTAATAACTTGTAAAAATTTCAACGTGGTATTTATTAAAATAGTTGAATATTAGAATTTTATAATTTAAATTCTTTTGGATGGAAAATATATTTATTTGTGGTTAGTGTAAAAATAACGATAGCGATGAGATTAGATATTATAGCGTGAGATAAAAAATATAAACGCACAACATTAAAAATAAACACCCATCCAAAGAGACCTTTAGTGTTAAATGTGTATATATATATATTTAAATTTATAATAATACAGTTAAAATATTATTTATTACTTTATAAAAAGAATAGACACTTAATAATTTTATATAAATTAGGACTGAGATGAACTCAATCAAACTCTTAATAACAATTTATATAATATTAATAATAAATAAAATTATTTATATATTTTTGAATATGACTAGTAATGAATGATTTAAAGGATGAAAAAACCGTGTAAGGTATAAAAAGTTTTAATATTAAACGTAAATGTAATGACATTTTAGAAATAAAAGAGGTCCAGTTGGGGTCTTCCAGGAAAAGGGAAGTCAAGTTGGGCGTTTGGTGTATCATTTACGGAGCATAACTAGAGGCACGTGTCACTTTTTCGTTGCTTCCTTGTAAAATAATATCTGCCCCCCTTCCCTTATAGTAAACCAACGCACACGGTGCACGTTAGCGTCCCATCGGCCCCACGCGTGACGTCCCGGACTTTCCCGTTAACTCAGCTGCGATCAAATGCGGGCACTGTTATGTCCATTCACCACTCTTTGCTCTCTACGTGGCTAAATTCGTAAAAATGGTCGACACGTGGCATAACCCGAAAGCGTTAATTCTAGAAATTCTGATTAGATGAAATCAACGGCGTTAAAAACCTAAGAGCAAGTAGGGCCTAGTAATACACCGACATTAGCACCAAATAAAAAAAAATCTAACCTTCTCCTTATTTAAAAGGTAAGCTAATAAAGTAAAATGAAATTGTATTATGTACTCTCTCTTTTTTTCTTTTTTTTTTCTCCTTCATAGAGACTGAAGAACAGAGCAGAGAAAACGTTGCAAAAAGGGGCGGATATCTATAAAAGGAAGGCAAAGGAGAGAAAAAAGAGGTCTTTTTGGAGTTAATTTTTTCGATTTGATTATCTGGGCTGTTATAAAATTACTTTCGTTTATCTCCAAATTTTCATGTACTTGTGTTCTTTTTGTTTGATGACTTAAGGTTGTTTCATCTGGCTGAGTCTTGTACTTGTTAATTTGGTTTTTCTTGATTTTTTGTTTGGGATATGAGAAAACCCAAGTTTAAGAATGTGAAGGAACTCTATGGTGGAAGTGAAACTGAGATTTTAAAGCCTAAGGCATGGAATTCCTTTTTACTTGTTCTTTTGTTTGTTGATTCAGAATTAGTGATCAAGGCTAATTATTGATAATTTTAAGGCTTTTTAGGTAGGGACTATTGTGTTTGGGATTTTTTCCGCCGATGTATTGCTTTTATTTGATTTGTTATAAATGCTTGTTGACAATTTCGTATTGCTGAAATTTTTTTTTGGGGGGGGGGGGGTTCACTTTTATTTATTGTTGTCTCTAGTGGAGTGTCAAAATTGGTGGCAAAGATCAAGTAACCATATTTCTTCTTCAAATATGAAATATTCATTTTATGATGTAAAGATATATATTAGAAGTGTTTGGTGGTTTAGTTCGTGTTGCATTGGTTTTATTGAAACCTAAAAGATTGGCTATTTTAATACACTAAATTGAAGAGATCAAGAGATATTTGTTGCCCTTTGTTTTTTGTTTCTCTTGTGTTCTTACCTCGTGTATTCTCATTAATCAATTCAATGCTTGTCAAAGTATATTGTATTTGCTGTGTCTTCGTGTAATGTGTTAACTTTGTAGCTTTAGCATTGTAATTTTACTTAGTGAATAGATCTTCGTGTTATTTTATTGTTTGATATCTGTACAGGTCTCATCAGTGGTGATAGTTTGTGTTGAGAAGGGCTTCCTGATGAAGCCGACTGCTCTGCTGCGTTGAATATGGTAAGAAAATTCTTAGTTGTGCAGCATGTTTATTGATTTCTTTTAGTTTTTTCACTGCTATGATTCAGTGAACAAAATTCTCCATGCAGATTAAATGCATTGCTTACCTTTAATGCTCGTTTCAAAGTTTTTCTGATAAAGTTTGGCCCTGCCTGCAGTTTTTAGTTGTCTTGTTTTAAGTTGAATGTTTATTTGGTAGAGGAGAAGAAATAGAATCAAGCAAATAACATGGAGACATTGCATTGTTTTGCGGTCTTTGTCATTAGGATTGTGTCCTAAGAAGGAACGTAGCAATAGTGATACTTTGATAACATCTATGAGTTTAGTAGATTTGATGTCATCTTTCTTGAGCTTCATTTGTGATGCATGGGCTCTTTGAAAATTAATTAAGAATCTCTTCCATTTTCTGAAAGGTGTTGCCATAGGTTTTATCATGGTATTTATTTTCCCTTTGCTAAGAAGGGAGAGTTATATGGATTTGAAGTTTCTTCTTCCGGATCTTTATTCCGATGCATGGACACTATTGAAAAGCAATGAACTATCTGTATTCTATATTCTAAATAGAGTTTGCAATCGATTTTATCATGACATTTATTTTCCCCTTGCATTAATATTTAAAATACTGACAATGCAGAAGCACATGATATGTGGTTTCCATTTGTACTAAATTTGTTAACCCATGATGAGATATCATTTTTTTATTATATACCATAAAAAAGAACACGTTGAGAACGTAAAAATCTCATTAGTTTTGCCTATATTGTAATTCCTGTGCGACTTTGATGTTACTTTGGTTTGTGTGATTCTTGTTAATATAATACTCTTTCTGTTGTGCTTCATAAATGTCAGGTTTTTACCCGTTCTATTTTCTTATTACATTTTCGTCCTGTCTCGGTTGTGATTCACTATTGCCTATCAGGGATCATTTAATGCTGAAAATGGTTCTGGCGGCACCCAATTGTCAAGCAGGGAACTAGGTTTAAAAGAAGAACCTGGAACATGCAATGTGTGTGTTTCTTCATTTTCACCGTGTGTGTCCAAACAAATGGCATCGACAGCAACAAAGACAAATGAGTTTCTAGGCAAAGCCTGTCAAAAAAAGGATAGTAACCATTACTCTTTTAACAATGCTGATTTGTCATCTCCTCGGATGAATAGAGCATGCAATGATAGACAGCGTACAAGCAGTGAGTCAAGTCATCCTCTCAGTGTATGCTTGAGTCGCGAATCCTTCTCTGATGTTGTAGAGAGTGAAGAAACGTTGAGGGATTGTAACACCTATGAGAGCATCAAGATGATTACAAAAACAAACCTGCCTTCGGCTTGTGCAAATAATATTGGGCCACTGAAAGCACCAATCTTTCATAATAAATTAGTCCCCAATAAGTTTGAGAAACAAGAGTCAGAATGCCTTGGAGATAATATTTCCTTTGTGTGTGTATCAGACTATGCAAAAACAAGGGCTGTTGACCATACTAGTGATGCAGACAAGAAAAATGCATCTTACAACTCAGCTTCAGTTGATAGTTTCCCTGGGACTGAAAAGGAAGTTAACGGTCAACCTGCTTGTTTTCTAATTGGTAGTCCTTGTGGTGATGTAGATGATAATCATCCAAGGAGATCAAACAGATCGTCCATTGAATCTTCCCAGGAGATTTTGTATTGTTCAAACAAGTCGGATCTTTCAGAAATTTCATCTTTACGAGATTCATGTGCTGGTGCCAGCTCAGCAAAGGTATCCTTGAAATTCCTACTTTTTATGTGGTGAAATTTATTGATGTTTCTGTATATTTTTATCATCTGCTTGGAACTAGAAACTGAATTAAATCTTCATTTCCAGAGAGAACATTCCGAGTGTTCTGAGGAACAAGTCCAATCATCTTTTGCCAGAACAGGTGCCGTACAGGTTGGCAGTCAGATCGGTGATGGACATAACTATGCTGAATCTATGGAAGTTGATAATAGAACAAATGAAAGAGAGCAAACAGCTGAACTAAAGTCCACTACAGTGGCTAAGGAAATTAATATGGAGGAAACAAATATTGGATCACAGCCTGCTGCTTGTAGTGATGCACCAGACAGCATTGAGTATGAAGTACGTAAAATGCTATTCCAGTTAAAGTCTTAATGTTAGGCATGCTTACAATAGACCTTTGCATGACTAAATCTACTATTAAATCTTCTAGATCTGAAAAGATGATGAAGAAGCTTTGTATATTGACAACAGGTTTTTTTTGGCTTGACAAAGCATGAGATAGGATATATTTTAATGTTGCCACTTGGATACATATATCTCATTTTAAGAATAGTTGCGTGAGGAAAATTTTCATAAGTTTCTTACTGTCCATTAATTTTAAAGGTGGTACCTTCTAAATGTTGGTTCTCTTTTCTTGGCTTCCAATTATCTTTACAGGCTCAAGACCCGTGCAAATGATGAACTTCATTTTCTTTCTTGCTTTATTTTTGCTGTTCAAAAGAGTTGGCCTTCTGTTATTAATTGTTGTATCTGATAATCAGGTCAAAGTTTGTGATATATGCGGTGACATAGGTCGAGAGGAGTTGCTTGCTGTTTGTAGCAACTGCAGTGATGGAGCAGAACACATGTAGGTCTTGCGTTTCTGCCACTCTCATGCATTTATGCTTGCCTTTTCTTCATATTTTTTATTAGTTGAAATGTATGGTGTTTGTGTATTTATAGTTCCTTCCTTTTATCATGGGACACTTGAATGTTGACATTCCATTTCCATGAACCAGTTATTGTATGCGTGTGAAGATGGACAGTGTTCCCAAAGGTGATTGGATGTGTGAGGAATGTGTGCTCAGTAAAGAAACTGAGAGGCGAAAACAAGACAAAATGGAGGGGGGAGTTAAGATTTTAAAAAAAACACATGCTTCAGCATCAGAAACCCAACCTTTGGAGGTCGAGGAAAGTGAAGCACATAAAGTTAGTTCAACTCCTTCGTTTACTTCGAAGAGACCTTCTGGCAGTTTACAAGCAGTTAGAAATAAGGCTTGTGGAACAGATTTGAAATCACCTACGACATCGAGTTGCAGCAGCAAAGTTTCGATGCATCAATCTGGAGGACACTTGTCTAGCACTACTCCGAGAACTGTGTGCTTGCCTACTGAATTGAGGAGTAAATCACTTAAGTTGCCATCACAATATCAGGTGTCAAAGGGTATATTTCACATACACCTTAATGGCAGAAGCTGTGCTTTGTTAATTATAATGTCAACCTAGCACATTTACTGACTGAATTATTTTTTATTCCGGTGATGCAGGATTACTTTCCAAGTCCAAATCATTCTCTAATAGGAGTTTAAAAGAAGATGTCCAACTGCTGAAGGAAGGCAGTTGTGGCAATGAAGGCTTGGCTAAAGGAACTGCTGCTAGTGAGAGTGAGAGGAGGATTCAAACGCTGTCTAAATCTATGTCATTGAAGAATATGAGCTATACTGTGAATAATAGTAATCACGACACTAAATTACTTCCCAACTCTTCTCGCGTTGAGGATTTGAAGAGATCAAGGCATCCAAAAGGACAGTCTCCAATTAAGACAGAAAAGAAATTGAAATTATCCAACAGCCATGCACTTGCGTGGACTGATAAAAGAATTGCTTCTGTCAAAAATGGTTTGGCATGCCCTTCCAGTTCCTTGTGTCATGATTTAGTGGATGTGAAAGGTCATGAAACATCAGATAATTCCTTAAAAACATCTAGTACTTCTGCACAAAAAAGTTTTCTGACTGAAGAGAAAAAGAGAGTTCTTAATGAGAGGCACTGTGCTGAGTACTCTACAGTAGTACCTGCTATCGGTAAAAAGCATTCGAGTGCAGCTGTGCAGTCTGAACGGCCTTGCCCGAGAGATTCTACTATTTTTGCTTCTGGAGTACATGTGCCTTCTTGGATTTCTGTTGTTCCACAGCTTGATTCTATATGGCAGTATGGCTTTTATTGCCTTCCTTATTGTTCATTTTGAAATTTGTCAATGACTCCTACCTTCTTAACTGCTCATCTATTCGGTGTCTTATACATACCTTCTCACATGTTCTGCAGAGGCAAGTTTGAAATTCAAATGAGTGGTGGACTTCCATTTACTTGTGATGGACTGCAAGCACACTTGTCAACTTATGCCTCACATAAAGTTCTTGAAGTAGTGCAGAAACTGCCTCTAAAACTGTCGTTGGAGGAAGCACCTCGATTGAGCATGTGGCCCACTCAGTTCATCAAAAGCCATGCCACTGAAGATAATATTGCGCTCTACTTTTTTGCAAAAGAACTTGACAGGTTTGTGGAAATGTTTCTGTGTAGAAGAGCTAATTTTCTTTCAGATAACTCAGGTTATTTTGCATGCTTCTTGTGCAGTTATGAAAGAAGCTATAAGAACTTGTTGGATAGGATGATTAAGTATGATTTTAGCCTCAAAGGGAACTTTGGCGGGTTTGAGCTTTTAATATTCCCCTCAAACCTACTTCCAGAAAAATCTCAGCGTAAGAGTTTGATAGTTACATTTCGCATGCATCCATATAAACAAAATGAAATTTGCTTTTTCATTGTTGGACTACGTCTTACAAAGTTTGAACATTGCAGGTTGGAATAACATGCTGTTTTTATGGGGTGTATTTAGAGGAAAGAGGGTTCAGTGCTCAGAACAAATTTCAGCCATGTCTGCTTCCGAGAAATTGTTCCCCCCTGGAAAGTCGAGTGAAAGTTTATCTGCATTGGACTCCAACGCTTTCCCGGACTCGATGACAGTGGCTTCTGGAAAAAATGCTGAAGTTTGTGAAACCAAAGAATCTTCTTCGGAACAGAAGACGAATGCCCCGGATGTACAAATAAGTAGTCAGCAAGTGGGCATAATTGACTCATCTCAGGTAAAATTTTTTACTCTCTAGTTGTTTTGCTGATAGTGTCCAATTAAAAGGGGGATATGGTCAGAGAGTGTTATAATGATCTGTCATTGATGAAAGATTGTTGGGGCATCTTACTTTTGCTGTTTTGGTTCCTAACATACCAATTAATATCTGTTTTAATGACTGGTATAGTGTTTCATGCAGAGAGAAGAGAGAGAGTCAAGAAAAAGACCTGAAATTGATCTCAACTGTTCTCTTCAAGAAAAACAAGAATATTTTGCAGATCATGTGGAGGCTGATGATACTAATGACGGCAAGAGATTAAAGAGTTGTTTTGGTGGAATGGATGTAGATAGGAATAGGATAAAAGATATAATAAATGATAGATGTTCCCTTCCTGTAAATGGCAGAGGCCTTAGCATCTACGGCAATGATGTGTATGATATGTCGATGGTTCCTCCGGAATCGGATTCAGTAGGTAATAAGTATAGCTGGAAGCACTTGTTGCAGCAGCAAGTTCTTTCCAATGACAGTGGGAAACAGGTAAAGTCGAGTGTTTCAAATCTTGAGCTTGCCCTTGGGGTTGAAAGGAGTCTTTCAGCTCACAGAAATATGCCCCCATCTTTTATGGTGATGAGCAATGGGGATCCACGAGACGAGATCTCCGACACTAATCCTTCACTTGCTCTTTGCCTTGCATTGCCTTATCCTAAGGCAGGTGGTAGTGGCAGTGGCAGTGGCAGTGGCAGTGGCAGCGGCACCACATTAAAACTTGCTTCAGACATGAAGTTACCCAAGTGCCAAGAGGTGAACACTACACTGTCGCTTTTTGGTGGCCCTTCAGAATCTTAGGTATACAGCTATGGGTGTTTGTAAATAGAGCTCTCTGGACAGTTTTATGATAGTTTCCAAACTTTCTATATAATATGAAAAACATACACAGAAGACGACATTCTCACCACTTATATTAATAAATAGTTACACTCAATTAAATTACGAATTTAGCAATCTTTGCTTATGTTTTCCCAAAGTATAAAAAAATATCTTAAGCTTAACTAGCCCGATGTGGTGCGGTCCAAAAAATGATGAGAGGATTAATTGAGATAGTTGCACTTCAACTAATAGCTTATGTTAATATGAGATGCTCATCTTTTTGCTTCAAACAATTGATTTCACAATTGCGTTCGGACTAGATATCCGGTTAAATTGTAGATTAATATTCTTTTTATGATTTATGATCGACAAATTCATAGCTTATAATTTGAATCAAAGTAGTCAATTATCGATTTTGTCTCGATATGTGTGTAATTATAAATTTATTAATATTTTCAAATATTTTTTACATATATATTTACAATAATTTCTTTGTTTCTTAATGAAATATGTATAGATATTTATAATGACTTTATTTTAAAAAAATAATATATATACATGTAAATATATCTAAATAAATACATTTATATATAAATATAAATTTCGAAGTTATTAATTAAATTTAATAATATAATTTAATAATTATATTTTAAATTTAAATGGAATTATTGAAAAATTTAAATGGTTAAAGATAAAGAGAGAGAGAGAGTAGAAGTTGATTTAAAATATTAAAATTTTGTACCAACCAGTATTAGCCAATACATATCGGTACAAATCAATATTTGTCGAAATAGTCGTCGAAACTTAGACCAAAATGAAATTTAAACAATTTGGTATTGATTTAAAACTGGAATGGTACGAAACAATACCTACTATTATGATTTGAATATCTTAGAATAATTGCAAAAAAATAATACAAAATTATTAAAGTTAGATTGGGTGTAATTATATTTTTGAATATAAAAAATTTTAAGAGTATATTTGCATATTGCAAATTATTGCAAGAAAGTCTAAAAATTATTAGAGTTAGATAAGGTGTTATATTTTAAAAAATAATTAGAAATAAAATTCGGAAGTAAAAAAATCATAAGAGTAATATTTGATTTGATTCAATTTTCACAAATCATTGATGTTATTATTAGATTAATATTATTTTACGTTGAGATATCACATACACAAATAATTATATTTATTCAATATAAAAATAAATGCACATATTCATTTATTTAAATGTCTACAACTAAATCAAAATCAAAATTTATATATTAAATTACATATTGAATTTTGTATAGATTTGATATTTGCCTCTATTTCAAAATATAAAATTTGAAAGTAATAATAATTATTCTAAGTAATTGAGTAGTGGTTTCACAAATTATAAAAAGTTATGTGAATATAATAATATTGATTCATGTACAAAGTGATTAGATGTAATGGTAAGATATATTACACTCTTAAGAGAAAAATTTAAGTTCGAACTTTGGAGGCAACATTTTTAGAAGGAGAACCATATAACCCGAACATGAATACATGCAGTGGCAGAGCCACGTTGAGGCCTGGGGGGCAATGGTTTAAATTTTGTCAATTTAATCCTTTGTAAATTTACACTATGGCCCTCCAAAAAATATAAGTAGGCCCCTCTAATATTTTTATAGGATTAAAAATATTATTAAAAATTTATTCTTGATAAAAACAAGAAGAAAATCTTCTTGAATAAATTAAATTACTCATGATGACTTTTGAATGATATTTTTGTTAAATAATAATTTAATATTTATTTAATATTTTACTTAACATAATAATATTTTATAAGTAATATAATAATATATATAAAAAGAAAAGAAAAGATAAAAGACTTTTATCAGCTTTATTCTTCATATTGGTACTTAGCAAGAAAAGAAGAAAAATATATATATATATTTTTTATTATTTTTCCTTCAAATTTGAAGAATAAAATATGTTTTTCTTCAAACTTTTCATAGATTTTGAATATTTGAAATTTGTTATATATATATATATATAGTAATAGTTTTTTATTTTATCAAGTATATTAAAAGTTACTATTAAAGGATATTGATGGAACTTGGAAGCTTATAAAATTAAATAAAATGTGTACGTTTTTTTAATGGAAAATGATTAAGAGATGGTTTCTAACTTGTTAGAAATGTAAAAATAAAAAAAAGTAGTTAGATAATGTTATAGTAAGTTTTGGCCAAAGTGAAAGTGAAATGTTTTTTGATGGAAAATGATTAAGAGACGGTTTCTAACTTGTTATAAGTGTAAAAATAAAAAAAAAAAGTAGTTAGATAATGTTGTAATAAGTTTTGGCTAAAGTGAAAGTGGAAGAGGAAAAAAAATTTTAGTCACTTTGTTTAAAATTATGTAAAATGATAGCTTGTGAAGTACTAGATATTCCTGTAAAAGCGAAATAAAAAATAATTAACATAGTCAAATGATAATTATTTTATCTTAACGGTTGGAATACTTTTTTTCTTTTAAATATATTTATTATATGTTTAAATCAATTATCATATTAGATTAATATTTCTTTTGAAAGGATTGTTTATATATTTAAATTCAGACTTCTTATTGATATAAAACAGAACCAAAAAAAAGAAGCCAATCACTACAAATAACCGGTTATGGAGTCGCTTTCCAAAACAAAAAAAGTACACACATATAGGCAGTTGGTCATCCAAGGCCAAAACCAGCAATATCATTTTGTAGTCTCAGTTCAGTGTGTTTTAGGAGCTAACCAGATTGGCTTCACCCTTCTCTGTAAGTCCCCAACCCCAACCACTCTCTTCTGGATCTCGATTTAATGCTACCCAATGATCCGTTTCACGTTTTCCTTTTATTCCTAGATTCTCTCATCATTCTCTCACCTCTCCAAACTCCATTCAAATTAAACCCAAAAAGAAGACCAACTTTTTAGGGAATGCTCTGTCACTTTATGATGGTATTTTCCTCTTTTTCTGTTTTTTGGATAATTTGTCAACTTTACAGAAATGTTCTTGGATCTGATTAATGAGTTTCTTATTATTTTTTCATCAGATTTGATCACTTGGTTTGGGACTTGAACTCTCTCCAGAATTTGGTTCTTTTCCATTGTGTTGTGTTTTCAAGGTAAGGTTCCTTTTTCATGTCGAATGTAAATGTATCAGTCATTTGGATTTCTCATGGGACCCTGTTTTAGTATTCAATTTATTTTCCCTACACTTGTTCAACTCAATTGTGTCTGTAAACCATCATCTATTCGTCATGTTCGTTTTCGAGTTCCAATATTTTGGGGTTGGTTACTTCAATTGAAGTGCGTGATCTTATGTTTTTATATAAAACCCAGGTCTAAAATGGCGTAAAAGATTGAACTTTGGGCTTGTCCTAGAACCCTGTGATTGTTTAGTGTACTTCTTTTTAAAGGATGTGCTCTGAGGACCTATATTTGATTCTATTTTCTTTCAGATGTAACTGATATCTTGCCTAACTCTCCTTTCCTTTTCTTATTGCTTCCTAAATGTGATATTGTGTTATGTGTTTTTTTTCCTTCTTAAATTATCATTTTGTAGTTTAGAGCTTTAGATTTCAATGCTTTGTTTGTGGTTTTTAGTTCTTCAGTTTCTTAACCCTATGCTTGACGTTCTTTACCTTTTCTTATTATTTTATTATGTTAATATCTTTGTTCAATACTGTCTTCTATGTTGAACTGTTCTTGCAATCGAATTATTGAACCACATTATTAGAAGCTTACACCATTTATAAATTTAAACCAACTGGTTGTGGCTATTTTATAAATTTACACCATGTTCAATGTTTCCTATACTATAAACTATTGTCAAATCTTTAGCTCAAATCAGTTCTTTGCTCACTTTCTCAAGCCAAAGTGATTTATGCATAAAGTTTCAAGGCTAATTGCATTTTTAAGAAAGAGAATGCCCACTAAATATCAGTTATGGGTTAATTTCCTAGCCTAAGCTGTTGACTAGCTGCTAATTTTTCATTTGTCCTTTATCTCCATTTCACTTAAAAAAGTTCATGTACTACTAATGTTTCGATCTACCTCCTTTGGACCCTTGTGGTAGAGTAACCTGATTTTATTACCATAAACATGCATACGGGTTTGTGCTTTGGCTTTATTATATCTGCCAATGAGAACCAAAGCATATATGTTGTTGTATTATAAGCGATGGCTGCAGTTATAGTGAAAAGGGTTGTGAGTAAAGACCATGCGTTAATGCATTCTCGCCTGTACAGATATAAGATTGATATCAGAGATATGTATTCATTCTCAGGGAGGAATAGCTTTCCGTTTAATGTATCCAATGCTGCTTCAGTAAATTAATTGTTTTACTACACACTTAACTTCTGCAGATGGGAGACGTAGGTAAGGACCTAATTTCTGGAACTGTTGGAGGAGCATCACAGTTGATAGTTGGGCACCCTTTTGATACCATCAAGGTTAAGCTTCAAAGCCAGTCTGCTCCACTCCCTGGGCAGCCACCAAAATATGCTGGTGCTATGGATGCTGTCAGGCAGACGTTAGCCGCTGAAGGTCCAAGGGGATTGTATAAGGGTATGGGGGCTCCACTGGCTACTGTTGCAGGCCTTAATGCCGTCCTCTTTATGGTGAGAGGGCAAATGGAGGCATTGTTGAGATCAGAGTCTGGTGCCTCCCTCGCAGTTAACCAACAGATAGTAGCTGGGGCTGGGGCTGGAGTTGCTGTTTCATTCTTAGCTTGCCCCACTGAGTTGATCAAATGCAGGTTGGCATCATGGCTTTTCATATTCCTTTTCCTATCAAATTATAGTTATAGTACCAATTTTGTCGCTCAACCAGTGTGCACAACGTGGATGTATCAAGTGCTGATGAGTTTTTTAAAATAATTTTCTCACTTTGTCATTTGAATGGGATAACTGTCAACTCGTAAATTCTTTGGACATAATATTTACCTCTTGGATCTTATGGTGAAAGCAGATTACAGGCCCAGAGTGCATTGGCACATTCTGGCTCAGCTAGTGCGGCGGTGAAGTATGGAGGGCCAATGGATGTAGCTAGGCATGTTCTCAGATCAGAGGGTGGCGTAAGGGGGCTCTTCAAGGGATTGGTTCCCACCTTGGCTCGCGAGGTTCCAGGAAATGCCGCTATGTTTGGTGTTTATGAAGCACTGAAGCAGTACATGGCTGAAGGACCAGACACTAGTAAATTAGGAAGAGGGTCTTTGATCGTGGCAGGAGGCTTGGCCGGAGCTTCGTTCTGGATCTTTGTTTACCCAGTTGATGTCATCAAGAGTGTGGTCCAGGTGGATGACTACAGAAACCCCAAGTACACTGGCTCCATGAATGCATTTAATAGGATATTAGCCTCAGAAGGGGTGAAAGGCCTATTCAAAGGGTTCGGTCCTGCCATGGCACGAAGCATTCCCGCGAATGCAGCATGTTTCTTGGCCTTCGAAGTGGCGAGGTCTGCTTTGGGCTAAATCAATTGCTGTTGCACTCTAACTCCGATTAAAAGTTTACTGTTGTTTTTATTGAAGCCATTTTATGTGTGGATTAATCATTATGTTCGAATGAAGTTTTGGCAATATGATGACAGCCGACGACAGGATCTCCATTCTTCAAGATTGCTGTAACTTCCATTTGATTGTATGTACGGAAGAAAAACATTTTTGTTTCATCAAACGCCCATATTTCTGTTTTTCATCAAGAGATTTTGCAGATAGATAATCATGTTGAATGCAAACAGGATCAAAAGCAAAGTTTAAGCATCTCAAATGAAAATTCAGTTTTTATAAGGAAAAAAAGAGCAGTTTTTCATTTTCAACAAAGAAATTCATTGATAAGTAAATTTTAAAGGAAAGGAGCACAAAAACTCCGGTACTTCTTGGAAATAAAAACCGAAAAGTTGCATATTAAGTGATATGAATGTTTGATTGGAAGTCAGACCACACCGGCTCGAGGGGATTTATTATTCTGAAGAAAACTCCTTTGAACTGAAAAAATGACTAGATTCAGAAAACGAGAAGAGAGCGACGAAGGGCTGTTGGCAACTGGTTGACCGAGCAGACCTCGATGACGAATAGAGGGAAGTAAAAGGAACAAAAAGAAAGGGATGAAAAGAAATAAGGTAGAGGAGAAAGGAAGAAGGCCGAAGGGAGGTGGGTGATGGCTACTGGGGTGGCAACTGGACAGCTAGTTCCAACCTTAACTATCACACAGGCAAAGCTTACAAACTAATCCTGCAACCTTGAGGATGAGGTGAACACTTTTAGCCAATGGATCGAATGTTGGGTTTTTCTTTTCTATAAATAAAAATATTTTGATCCAGTTCAAAAGTTAATTATATTATAATTTTGATGAAAAATACTAAAATTGATTGACTGAAGTTTATTATTAGAATTATTTGATAATGACAGAATTAGAAACAATTATTGATGATTGATTAAAGTGATGCTTCTCTACTTAATTTCTTTTAACTTTTTAGTATTATAAGTAATTTCATTTCATCTTTCTCCTCTAAGACAATGGAGTTTGTAATGTGTTAATTGCAGTCTGTACCATGTGTAATATTTATTAACTATTGTTTTATTATTTCTATTAATGAAAGTATCTTATTATTATTATTAATTAAAACATCTAAAAAAAAATTCTTTCTTCAAAAAAATATAAAAATAAAACAAATTACTGAACAATTGGCACAATAGTTAATTCCAAGCAACAGAAGGGTTTTTCTTTTTTTTTTTGACAAACATGGTGTGAAACCAATAATACAAAGCCTAAATTCCTTCCCCCCCCAAAAAAAAGGCAAATAATTTAAGTGAGTAATGGAAAAAATCAACATCAATGTCTCACCGGCATGCATCAAAATCTCATCTCACATGCTCCTTTTAACTTCTCAAACGACAATCACTAGAAAAGGGAATGGGCATTGGGCAATGTTGAAAAGGGGAAACAACTAGTCATGGGAGGAAAGACTGATTGGATGCTTTGATGTCAATGGAAAGTAACTCTTACCATCAAACTTACTCCCTCTCTATTGCTCTGTCAAAAACAAACAAATGCTCCCTCTTCTATATCTTTTAAATAATTTTTTAACCAGAAATATACTTTTTTTTCATTTAAAATATTTACTATAATTTAATTTCTTTTTTAGGAGGTAACTGTAATAATAAAGTTTAATCTTAAAATAATTAAATTTGCATTTTGATTTAAATGCAACCGTGACTAGGAGTTAATTATTTATATAGTTTATGGAAAGAATAACTATCTTTATTTTTGAGCTTTTAGATAGAGAGGCTCATCTAATTTATTTAAATTAGTCTGATTCGAAGCTCGTTTACTTGAAATTTTGATGGTCTAATGAAGCTGTAAATTAAGGCTACCTTGTAATCTATTAGAAAAAATAATATTAAAAAATCTATAATCTGATAATATTTGATTTTGTAATCTTGGAAATTATGTAAATCCTTTAATTGTAGATATGTTTCTATCTTGTCTGTTGATGTAAAGTTAATTGTATCGTTGAATTTTGGGAGCTCAACTATAAATAGAAGACCTCTCCTTATTTGTAATAATTCATTATATCCTATAATTTAAGTTAAAAAAAATATTGAATGTTTTGTTTTTCTGTGACTATTATGTTCTTTTAAACTTTCTTTTATTTTTAAATTACTTTCGTTAATTCTACCAAAAATCCTCATTTTACAAGAATTAAATTAATTTAAGCATATTTGAATAAAAAAATCAATTAAACTTACTAGCCCGTAATGCTACTGCACTCTCCCAAGCTTTAAACTCTGTCCAACATTTTAAAGTTTGAGTGATATTAAAATATTTCATTCGTGTGCTGCCAAATACACTGCCATGCGAATGAAAGTTCTTCCATCGCATCGAAAATGTGATTGCAGGGAGCCTTAAATTCAATAAAATGGATAATGGAAGGTATCAAACCTTGAAAAAATCATCATTAAAAAAATTAGTAAGTTTTAATCTTTTTTGTTTCTATATTTCAAATAAAATTTTAAATTATATATAAATTTTGATTTAATATTCAATTTAATACATAATTTTTTTGGTAATTTTTATGTATGTGTTTTTATCTATGTTCGAGGTTCGGGATTATCCTCTCAACAATATTGTATCTAAGGTTTGAACATGCATCCTTCCCGAGTACAAGATTTCTTATTGTTGCACTCAACCACTATTAGTAATTTAGTACATAAACATTGAGTTGACACAATTATATATATAAAATTTGAATTTTGATTCAAATATATATATAAAAAATTTTATTTTAATTCAATTGTACACGTAAAAAAAAATATGTATATATCAATTTATTTTTTTATCAGAATTTATATATATAATATATAAATATAAATTTATGATATATCATAAATTAAAAAATTAAATTAATTAAAAATTCATATATAAAACTACATATTAAATAAAAATGAATGCGTAATTTTAAGATGTATTGGTGTTGATAATATAATGACCCACATGATTTTGAACTCTAGTGTTGCCCAAAGTTGATGTATGAAGCAACCAACATGAAACCCCCCCCTTCACCTGCCTGCTTGGCGCTTTCACTGCCACCCCTCATTTTAACTCCCTCCATCTTTCCCCATCATCTATTCGCTTATAACCCCCTAATAAACCCCACGCCTTATCTTCCTCTTCCCTTTTCAATGGCAGTCTCAAAACCCGCTCCTTTCTCTTCCTTCTCCCAAACCACCACTCACCACCTCACCCTTCCCCCCGGCATATCCCACGACGAGTTCCACGACTTAATCCCTTCCATAACTCAGTTGCACACCTACTCAGTTGGTCCCGGAAAATGCTCTTCCTTATTAGCCAAACGTATCAGCGCCCCACACGACCTTGTCTGGTCCATCGTCCGCCGTTTCGACAAACCCCAAGCTTACAAACATTTCATCCGAAGCTGTGCCGTTGAACAAGGTTCGCAAATGGTGGTGGGGTGCACGCGTAAGGTCAACGTGATCTCCGGCTTACCTGCTGATACCAGCACCGAGAGACTGGATATTTTAGACGACGAACGACGGGTCACCGGGTTTAGTATCATTGGAGGGGAACACCGATTGAGGAATTACCGGTCTGTGACGACTGTACACGGTTTCAATCGTAACGGGAGGATCTGGACCGTCGTTTTGGAATCCTACGTTGTCGATGTTCCGGAAGGTAATACGGAGGAAGACACGCGGCTGTTCGCCAATACCGTTGTGAAGTTGAACTTGCAAAAGCTAGCGTCTGTTACCGAAGGGTTAGCGCGTGATGATGATAATGACGGTAATAATTCATAGTTGACGTTAAAGAAAAACAAGCGAGGGAAAATATGTGTACATGTTAAAATGAAAATTTGTCTCTTTTCCTTTTTCGGTGAGTTTTTGTGAGTAATTTAAGTTCATAATAAGTTGTCTTTTCTTTTGTTTCATTTCTCCAATTTTAATATATCTCCTTTCTGAATTTGGATCAATATGATCCATTGTAAGGGCGTTTGAGTGAGTTTATATATATATATATATTTAAGTTTTTAATTTTACAACAATGACTTGTCTTATTTCATATATAATGCATCTATTTAGTCGAATTTAGTGAAAAAAAGTTAGTGATTTAAGCAGTTTTTTACATTTTTAGTAAAAAAAAAAAAACGACAATTTCCACTAATTTCACCAATATATTTAATTTTAGTACTAGTTAGGACCAGTCATAACAATTCTGACTTTCAAGTATTGTTTTCATTTTTCAATTATAAGTATTGAATGTTTGCAGTGAACTGGGGATTAAATAAGCAATGTTTGGCTGAGAATCTCCTCTTTATTTTATGAATTAAGACAAGGGTTGTCTTGTTATATACGTCACCCCCCTCCACCCAAATCTACTATCCGAATATGTGCTTTAGGGTTTAGATTTTCCCCTTCAAATGCATATATTCCGTTTTATGTATATCACCCAAAAAAAGGAACAGACCAAAGCAGGAGGTTGGGAAAAGTAAGAT
The DNA here is from genome assembly GCA_020496765.1 of Gossypium stocksii. Taxonomy (NCBI): domain Eukaryota; kingdom Viridiplantae; phylum Streptophyta; class Magnoliopsida; order Malvales; family Malvaceae; genus Gossypium; species Gossypium stocksii. The sequence goes on along the minus strand of CM035627.1, from coordinate 107,858,324 downwards.
AATAATATGTTGTTGTAATAGAACAGTTGGGGAGGGTAGGTAAAGTAGGGTGTATCCTTTTAGAAGGTTGAAAAATAGAGAAAAAGCAAGGGACAGTTGCTTGTAAGTTCGCACTTAGTACAGCCACATATTCTATTTTAAACTATATAATAAAAGGTCGCGGTTGACCCTACATTATTTCTTGAAATGATATATTGTTAACCGTCGGATCAGAATCAAGCACAATCCATTAACAACATATCAATGATGTTTCATTGTCATGTGTGGGGTTTCTGCTGTCATCATAGTTTTGTTTATGATGCCTTTTTACATTTTTTGTATTTGTGCTATGACTATTTAACCAAAACTGTCATGCACTTTATGTTGTTGCTGAATTTTAATTTCAGTTATTTTGGTTGGGATTTATCATTAATAAATTTGTGGATATATTTTATGAAATTATTCATAATTTTTTTCACCCTTAAATGTAAAGATAAATACACTCTTACATTTTAGGCAATTCATATTAAGGTTATTTTTTAATCCACCAAATTAAGGTTATTTCTTATTGATGGAAAGAGATTTGATATTTTTTTGGGTTTTTTATAAAAATGACTCGATTTTTTTTATTTACAAAAACGGCTTATCTTTTCAATTAAGTACATAAATGACTTAAAATGAACAGTGAAAATAGGTGGTGTCAATCCATTTGGCGCTACTACCCTACTACGTCCGCTAATGATTGACTTGATTGTTTAAAAAAGTATTTTTTTGGCGGTGCCAATGTATTTGGCACCACCAATATAAATACCCCCTCCAAACGCCAAATAAATTGGCATCACTCGAAAATTTATTTTCTCCCCACAAAATACAGGTAATACAAGTATTGGAAGGGGTATTTATATTGATGATGTCAAATATATTAGCACCACAAAAATTAATTTTTTAGACAATTGGATTAATCATTGTCTGACGTGGCAGGGTAGTGATGCCAAATAGATTGGCACCACTCATTTTCACTATTTATTTTAAGTCATTATATACTTAATTGAAAAGGTAAGTCATTTTTGTAAATAAAAAAAATTAGGTATTTTCATAAAAAAGTTATTTTTTTTTTCAAGAGAAGAAACGGAAGGAAGGGAAGGGGTTGACTACAACGATCATTAATGAAATTTGAGTTGAACTGAAATCAGCTTTGTATTAGTGTATTCAATTGGCGGCACCTAAATTTCACCTAATCTGCTCCAATAACGAAGCAATGTCTGCCCTCAAATGGTTTCTTTTTATTTACCTTAACTATTTAAAATATTTTCTAAGTTTAATTATGCTTTAAGTCTCTGTTCTCTTTTTATTTTTATAATTTAGTCCCTATACTTTTCCGATTTAAAAATACAAGTTCAATTATTAACATTGTTAAATTTTTTTTGTTTAATTCAAATTTATTACAATACTTTTTTTAATTACAAGGCTATCAAGTGAGTTTTTTTTTTAATTCAAAATGTCTAACAAATTTACAAAAAATATTTAAGCATGTTAACGACTGGAATTTTGAAATCTGAAACGTAAAGGAGCTAAATTTCAAGAAATAAAAACATAATAATTAAATTTTAAATTTACTAAAAGTATAGGGACTTATGACAAATTTTAGCCATTTTCTAATATTCAAAGCCGTCCTTTAATATCTGGATGTGATGAGTGAACTGAGGCATGTTCCTTACATCTCCTTCAATGGTTTTTTGTCTTTGATTATTGAGTCTGGGTGAGCGTAGGGGTGCCTACTTAAAGGTCGGTTTGTTAATTAATGTCATATTTATTAGTTTACATATACGTACAACACTATCTTCAGAGCCTAAAAGTTCAATGATTGGCTGTTTTACTTCCTTTCCTTTTTATCGGTAAAACAGTTTCAATTTCTCTCGATTTTGAATAAATTATTTTTATAAAAAATTTGAAGTAATTTAATTTTTATTAATTTTGAAGATAAATAATTAAAGAATAGTCAATCACCACGTTAATATGTTCTATTAATTGTATATAATTTTAATTAGTATAATAATAACTTTAATTTTCAAATTCAACATATTAATCAATTTGATCTTGATTTAATAAATTTAGCTCATAATATTTTTGTAACTGTGTAAATGTTAAAGTTTAATTTGTTGAATTTTTAGAATAAAAACCAATTTGATAAAATATATAAATATTAATAGCTAAATTTATTATGATACCAATCAAAATTATGTACGATTAACAGAAAGTGTTCATATAATGATAATTGTCCTTAGTTACTTACTTTTGAAATTATTTTTTGTAAATTGCTTCAAATTTTGTTTAGGCAGTGTTTGAAAAGTTATAAGGTATTGCTTGTAATTATATAAGGATGACAATTTTGGGTAATCATTGTAATTGGTGAGTCCTATTGAATTACTGTGTAATTGGAGCACCTCAATTACACTTCCCAATTTTTAGGGAGAAAGTGAGAGTTGAATTAATTATGTGGGTAATTACACCCAATTTCAATTTTAAAAAATTATTTTTATACAAATTATATTATAAGCATGAATACAAATGAGTGCTTGAGATGATAATGGTAAAAATATTCTTATATTATAAATATGATTTGTATATGTTATAGAGTTATAACAAAAAATGATAACAATCAAATCCTAAAATAGTTTAAATTTTATTATTAAAAAATTGTTATAAAAAATAATTTATATGTTACAAAAGTATTATAATATATTAGACATATTTTATATATGTGTTTATGCTATATTATAAAAATAATATAATTATTCATAAAAAAAAAGGTTATAATTTTTTTATCACAACTTATTTATAATTTTTCCCTAAAGTTATGACAAAAAATTATATCATTTATAAGAAATTTTTTTTGGACAACTTATAATTTTTTTTTATAAATGTTATATATTATAAATTCTATATATTTTTTTCCTTAATTTACGTATTGGAAAAAGGGATATAACTTATCATAAGTTTTTCTTCAAATTAAGTTTATACAATTTTTTTAAATTAAAGTTACAAACTATTTGAATTATGAACCCAAATATTATAATGTCGACATTAATTATGCAAATAGAAAAAAGTTTTGTTGTACCATATCATGGGGTATGATACCATTTGAGAATTGTGCTAGACACAAGCACCATAGACAGTTTGAAAACTCTTTAATTTGAAACATTCAATTTTTCAAAATGCAGTTGAGAAGGTATTTGATGTTCTAAAAAAATATTTTCCATATTAATGTTACCTTAGAATAGCATAAAAAAAGGTTAGATCATACTAGCTTGTTGCATGTTTCATAACTTCAATTATAAGTGGAATTAAGATGATCCATACTTTGAAGAGATCTTAATAATCTTGATGATGAACTCATTTAATAACCAACAAATGATAATAAAGAGCATATGATAAATATTAAAGAATGCATAACCCAACAAATATACGTTGGAACAATTAGATAAAATTGCATATGATGTTTATTTTTCTTGTTATTTTTATTAGTAATCGTATTATTAACTAGTTTTGTTAGTAATGCATATGATGATTTGATTTTAGTTTTTATTACTTGTTTAGAAATTATTTTTATCACACTAATAAGTTTTATAATAATTAATATTTTTTAAAACAATAAATTATATAATTGCGTAATTACAATTTTTACTACTAAACATGACATATAAAATTACGATGTAATTACGCTATATTAATTAAACATGTCTAATGAATTATAATTCTTTATAATTATAAAGGAATGTATTTATATTTTAATTCAATTAATTTACATTGTAATTTAAAAAAAAATAAGTATTTTACCTTTTTAGGGGTAAAATTAAAGAGAAGCAATTATGACGTGGACATGGCCATCATCTATTGGGAATAGAGAGATATGGATGCATTTAATTTTCAGTTAGAAAACTATAGATAGGCCGGTTGATTTTTAACTTCTTTTATATTCTTAACTATTCTCAATAAATAATCGATACCCTATTTAAAAAAATCTCCCTAATCTATAAAATAAGATGATAATATATTTTAATACACTCAAATTTATATCTTTTGAGTACTGAGGGTCAGTGGAAAATCAAATATGTCAACAGAGAGTATAATCATATAGCTGACCATTTGGCAAAGCTCAGTCTTTCTTAGAAGTCCCTTCTCCGACTTCTTGAAGCGCCTCCTGATTCGGTTGTTACGTATATTCAGCAAGATAAATCTTTTAGATTTTCCTAGGAGGAATTAAGTTATAATCACTTTGTTTATCTTTTTCACAAAAAAAAAAACTCACATCTTTTTGCATTGATAATAATATCAATGTCAATCAAATTAAGACTCAATCTACATGCCCATACATTTTTTAATAATTCAAATACACAGTTTTTTTTTTTTGTTTCAATATTTATATTTTATTTTTAATATAATTAATATTTTTATTTTTATAATATCATTTACTAATTTATATATATTATTCTAATTAAAATATACATAAATTATTAAGAATTGGAAATGCATTCTTTAATATTATCTAAATGCATAACCCTTTTACCTTCAATATTTATATTTTAATTTTTGATATAATTTAATAAATTGGTTCTTATTAGTCGTTAGTAATAAATAGATTAAGAAGGATGAATGGATTGTTCGGACCAAATAATGTCTGGATCACAGATAATTCCAACCACCAGTAGATGAAATTGTTTTAATGATAGAATTGATGGACTAGACAGGTGGATTTTCATGATTTAAACCGCACCCTCCTACCTAAATTTTTCTACAAAATACCCTTCTTTTTAATTTCATTACCTTTTATATATGTACTTATAATTTATAAATCTTTATAAAAACACAACGTTTTAACTAGTTTTTTTAAACTTTTTACAAACTATTTTTTATATATATTTTTAACTTTTATAAGAATTCATAATACGTACTAATGGTATAAAAATATATAATAGGTATAATAATAAATTTAGCCTTCAAGGTTTGTAATTTTTTTTCAATTTTGTTCATTTTTAGCTAAATTTAACCTTAACCTTTTAAAAATAGTCAAATTACTTTTTTATTGAAAATGTTGACTACAACATAATTTTTTTAACAATGCTGACGTGGTAACCTATAACACCCTTATACCGACCCAAATATCAAATAAAAGCACCGAGATGTTACATTCGTTGCCAGAGCAACTTTGACGATTTCATGTCAATTAATCACTATAAAACTCAAATTATATCAAAACACTTGCAATAACTTATATACATGTCATATTCTATAACCAAAATATCAAATTCAAACCCTTTTCAAGCCTTGGTGATAAGATGATATGAGATGCGTTGAAATCCCAACATGAATCTAGAACTTCTATTCAATCTTCCACCAATGCCTTTAAAACACACGTTAAGCTCATGAAAGCTTAATAAGTACCCAATAATTCAAATCTCATTTTTTACCACTATAATAATCCCTGAATATATCTTAATAATCAATGGAGTATATTTTAATAATTAACAGATCATTCCGTATTTATAGGATTCATTACTACCATAATTCATTATTTTTATCTTTTCATGGATTGATAGGAACAAAACTTTTACCAGTCTAATTCACTATATTATCACTTTATGGTTTAACGAAATTGTTATCAAAATCCTTTACTTGTCATCTCACTGTGTAACAGAAAATTTTCATTAGAACTTGCTTACCATAACTTTTTTATTTTATCATTACCTTTTATTATTCAACAGAGGTCCAACATAGACTTAATAAAAAGTATATAATACATGGAAACAGTACAATAACATAACAAAGTAGCACCGAAGTGCTATGTCACAACAAGACAACACTGAAATGTGTAATCAAAACAAAGAGCACGCTCGGTGTTTCTTTAATGGCATGCCATCTATATCCTAATAGTTCTCATCTTGTCTACTTTAGGCAATTGAGACGGAAATCACTTCATTTTCACATTTCAAAATAGAATTTGTATATTTTGAATTTATTTCAATTTAACCCTTATTGTAACAACTCAATAAATAGAACTACTGCCTTTCTTTGACACTCAAAACATAATTCATTATCTTATAAAATTCCATATTCACTAATAAATTTTTCCATAGCTTCCTATATTCCACTTTTTCATATTTCACAAATTAGACCTTTTACTTTTTCATAATTCTTTCATTTCACCAAATTAATTCACATAATAAAAATAATTTAATAATTATTTCTATCATTCACTATTCTTTGTAATTCAATCTCACTATCACTTTTCATACATATACCATTTCATCACATTTTCTTACACATTCTATTTATCCATATAATATTTCACAATTTAACTACAATTTTATATTTTTTTCAATTTAATCATTATCTTTCCACAACTTAAAGAAAAATTGTAATTTGAATTACAAAAACCATGATTTTCTTTTACATTCTCTACTACCTTCTTCACTTATCAAATATTTTCTTATAAATTTTCATAACTTTTTAATTTAGTATTTTTTTGTCATAAAGGTTCAATATTCACTAACTAATCATATTAAATCAATTTTCTTTCTTGTCACACTTTAATCACATAATTTATCTCAATATCTTGTTTCACATATCAATTTCTATGTATTTCACTTCTATTATTTCATCCACATATTTCTCAAGTTTGACAATTTACTCCTTGTCATCATATAAATTTCATATATTTCCACAATTTCACATTTTACAATACTTTATGCATATTTCATCTTCATTAAACTTTTATCATATTTTCCTTATTCACAATTTAAATTGTTTCTATTTTACTAATTTACCACAAAACTTCACAAAGTCTACATTTTAATCCTTAAATAACAAGAGAATCCATAGGTACTTACCTTTTCCAAACTCAAATCACTTGCTCTTCCTTTTTCCTCATCACTTAATTCACTTTTTCAATCTCTTTCTTCAACATTATATCAAAACATAAAACTTTTCATGAGTAATCTTCACTTTAACATCTTTTCTATACTTTTCTAACAAGATTAAACTTGAAAACAATATGAAACCTTAACATTCACACCTTCTCTTGGAATCAAGCTTTAGCTTGATTTTATCTCTCCTCCAACTTTTCTTTTATTGAATCTAAACTGATATTCTTACTCTCCATAGTCTCCTTATCATTTTCTCTCTTGGTGATTATAGAAATTCCTTTAATTTTTAGGTGAAAATAGTAAATTTTGATGGAAAAGATCAAATTGTAAAAAAAAGAAAAAGTAAAACTTTCTTTTCTTTAAGAATGGTGGACGTGAGGTGAAAGAAAGATGGAGAAATTTTCATCGTCCTTTCTTTTTATTTTCTTAACCATTAATTAAATAATAAAACATATTATATTAAAATAATAATAACACAATTTTAAAACAATTTTAACCAATCAAAATCTAACACCAATATTCATAATTATCATGATGTTTCATGATAATTATCTTAATTGAAAAATGACTATGACTATTTTACCCTTCAACATTCTCTATAATTCCTTCATTGAATCATCACTCAGTTTGGTAAAATTATGATTTAGTCCTTCATCTTTCTCCACTTAATCAATTTGGTCCCTATACACCAATTTCATGTCATAAGAAATTGGGTTATTTTCACTTCTGGTCCTTCAATTTTCTCATATTTATGCTTCAACCCCTTACATTTTGAATAATTGTACTTAAACCTCAAAACTTTTTACATCTTTATGATTTAGTCCTTACTTTAATTTAGTGTACCACAACATACTTCTAAATTCAACTTTCTTTGATACTCTTAAATCTTCTCTTTTATCACTTTTATTTCCTTGTTTTACTTTATCGAGAAATCAATTGTACACAATCTCGATTTATTATTGCTTTTAAAGTATAACAATTTTAAGGGCAACCTATGTGTACTACATCCTGACAAGACACCATTTGTTATATATAACACATTAATAAATAATTTAAAATTTATAAAATATTCAATATATGTATATAGTTAAAAAAAATTAGCATGAAATACACGTGGGTTGTTTAACAAGTTAATGTTTTAATCAATGTTTTTGTTTAAAAAAAAATAAATTGTTTGTTTTTGAAAGATTGGTTGTCACATTTGACTCTTTTTAAAATGCTTAAAGCCAAACTTAGTTAAAACATGGTCAATTTAATAGAAGAGATAAACATTAAGTGCTAAACTTATATTAAATAAAAAATTATATAATATTTAAGGCGACTCAAGCATGAATTAAAAAATTTCTTTTATAAGACCAAATTCAAATGCAAAAATTTTAGATAAAATGCAAATTCGGGTGGAAATCGGATGGAAGGCATGAAAATCAAATGAGTGAAAGCGAGCCCGTTGGCCGTTGTCATCCCTATATAAAAAAAATTAAATAAGAAAAATTGGGGTGAGAGAGGCTTGAACTCTCGACCTCAGGATCACTCAAATAAGCTATGAGACCTACGCGCTAGCCAACTGCGCCACCACCCCCGTTGTTTACTAAATGTAATTTTATTAAACTACTTTGTTCGACTTCAATGAATAATACGACAGTCAAATTCACAATTAGAACAGGAAAGGTGATGAAATGATAGCTTATATGTGTTTATTATAAAACATTAAATTACGAAATTTATCTGAGTATCTTAATTGCCTTTATCATTAGTTGTTCGTAGCTGTAACCAAATATAGAAAAGAAAAAAAACAATTTGTTGGTTTTAAATTAATACCCAAAGCTGTGTAAATTACCAAATTAGAAACTTATCTGTAAATTCCACCCTGCTATCTCTTTCTTTCGTTTTTCTGATCGTCACCTCTAAAGCTATATTAAAGCCTGAATGTAAAAACATCTTTCTTCAATACCCTCCATTGCTTTTCTCATCCGCTTCCTTCTCTACATATTAAACATTTGGAGGAATAAAAAGCTATGAGTTTCAACCGCTTGACTTTCCAGGTTCTCGAAGAAAACGACTCGACCAATGAGAAGGACCGATTTGGTAAACAAAAGAAAGTGACATTTTGTTGTGTCAGTAGAACATGGTCCGTGCATTATGAGCAAATTAGAAGTGAGGCAATGCCGGTGACTGGTGATCCAAAGAAGATAAAGAAGGGTCATCGCCGCTTAAATACCATTCATAACATCTATGAATCTCAAGGTTATGAAGATGACGCCCAACCAAGGCTGGTGAGGAGCTGTGGGATGAGAAGGGATTGGAGCTTCGAGGATTTAAGCGATGAAAAGATGAGAAAAGAGATGAGTGTAGGTTGACAGATAGTTATGCAATATCCCATGCATGCCTCTGTAAAATTAATTAATGAAATTTAAACCCTTTCTTTCTTTCGTATAGTTTTTTGTTTTGATTACACCCTATTCATTTCTTTCTTTCTTTCTTTCTTTCTTTATGCTCTAATTTGGTTCCAGGTTTTTCATGTTTTCATGTCAATTTCATTATGCTTTTTATTTATTATCGAATTTAGTAAATTATATATATAAATATAAAAACGTGATTGTTGGCAAAATAAAGCTGATCGAAAACCCTATGAAAGTATCCATAATAACCAAAGAATATTTAATATTTTTCATGGAATTCCGTGAATCGAACGTTGGAATCTTTGTATTGTATTCCAAATCCGAATGGAAGGAACCGTTGTGTTATAGAAAAAACCCTTCTCTCTTCAAGATATTCCATTGGGTTTTCTGTGTTTTAGGAGTAGAATGAGACAGAAACTTGATAGTTTTTTACTAGTCCCATGATTCATCAAATCTGCACAGTGATAGCATTTTCCTTGCCAGCTATGGTGTCTTTTTAAAAAAAAAAAATTTTTCGACTTCCTGGAACAGATATGTGATTCTCCATTGCTTTATCTTTCAAACTTTCAATGATTATAGTAATAGAATCGCCGCCCCTACTTTATGCCTACATTCATTTAGCAGCTAACGTTGAAATAAGAAAAAGGGGTTTTGAAGAATACCATTAAGATTTCATATATGGCATGAACCATTAAGATTTCATATATGGCATGATCCAACAATTTATGCCTTGAATGGAAATAACTCATCAATTTATGTCAACTATCAACGTTTGGACTTAATAGCCTGATGCGAGTTCAACAATTCCGTTTCAAAATTTGCTCATGTATTCGTTGTTAATATTACTTGTCATCCAACCATGTGTTAAAGTTTTACTATAACAGTGGCATTAAAATTCCAGTACCATGATTGAGTTGTTAATTATTGGAGACGGATCGAAATTAGAATTTGGTTCATAATGCCACCAGCAAACATAACTTTCCAATATGTTGAAAAAGGACGTGCCTACAGCCCATAGCCACATGTTCAGAGCTGCAATCTAATCGATGCACAAACAAACAAAAAGAAGGTAAATTTTATTCGAGGTGATTTCATTCTTTTGTTATAAAAATGATTGATGAACAAAAAAATATGTTTATAATTAGTGAAAGTGAACAATAAATAAAAATCTGGGTACGCAGTTTCAGAGGGGATAGTAACACGAAATGTCGGCGCATATTTGGCATGTGATGAATTACAATGTGGCCCAGCATTTTTGGTATGACGAAGCATTGCTATTAGATGGTCGAAAACAATTCAATACAAAAAGGTTCCTACATCCAGAGGTAAATAAAAATAAAAACAATGCATGTGATTGTAGGAACAGAGATACAAAGAAACAAACAAAATCTGGGACAAAGAGCTCCTAACATTAATATGTTATTGTCCAATACATCTCAGTGAAAAGGTGTACCATGCATACTTCATGTCCCAGTACATAAATAAATAAGCTGGACAACATATTAACAAACCCAGATCTTCATTCAGGTTCCAATTTATAACAACCTATATACATACCAAGATTTAATACACACAAAAAAAGGGGGCTATTTCAGTTGACAACTAAACCAACCTACAAACCAGTTAAGATCCTCCCGATTAAATATTCTAACAGTACGAAGAACAAACTGAAACAGTGTTTCACAGAGCTAGGGTAGGGTAGGGTTGGGTTGGGTTGGGTTGTGTGCTACCAGGAGCCTTAAAATGTCCCGGAGCCCTGCAGCCATTTTTATCAATCAAACTGCAGTCCTTTTTATCTCCGTTCAATCTCTATCCCCATTGCTTATTATAGCTCTGCTCAATCCTCTGTGACATGTCAAGCTCTGCTTCATGCTCTATATCTCACTTCCGATTTTGGATATTAGAGCTAGCCTGAGCTGCTCCTGTGTGTAAAATGGGTTCCCCATCTTTACCGTGGCTTGTTGGATCATCAAGTCATTCACTACCGTCACACTAGCGTGCTGCACATCAAGATTTAATTCCTTTAAAGCAGCCATTAACCTTGCTGCCGGATGGTTCTTTCTCTTGCATTGGATTCGAATCATTGCGTCCCACCCGATAACCTTCACTTCGGTTTCCAATTCTATCAGTCTATTCCCAAGGTGGTTCGATGTCTTGAGGTTTTGTGGGGATGAATCTTTCTTTGCCAGCTCTTTCTTCATTGCTTCTAATTTTTTCTGCAACTCTTGTTTCTCTGAATCTGCATTTTGTACCTTTGTGCTAAGCTCGTTAATATACGAAATAGCATCACCGAGGAGTGATGCTTTATCCATCTTGGACACGTTAGGTACCACGGCACGCAAGGCGTAAAACCTCTGGTTAAGCTTCTCCCTTCTTTGACGCTCGGCTTCGACGTGATTCAGAGGCTCTTCTCTACCATTAGCCGGCTTTCTCCCTCGTTTCCTAGGCTTCTTTTCAGGCTCCAAAGGTTTGACACATTCAGCTTCTTTAACGACGGAAGCTTCAATATCAGAGTTATCTGAATCTCCAGCACCTCCACTGGATTTCATCATACCAGAAGGCGGCAAGACCACATCAGAAGAAAAGGAAAGCATCCCATCTTCATGACTCCCTCTGGAAGTGGGGGATGTCTTCTTCTTATTCTCCTCCACCACATTCCCACTCCTCTTACTCTCACCAAAATTCAGTGTCTCCTCGGATTCTGGTTTGAACAGGTGAGAAGAATTCCCATTCCTCACACTGTTACTCCCATCAAAACCATAATCGGAGAAATTCAAGCCGAAGTTCTGACTCTGCTGCTGTTGAATGGAGCTCGGATTCTCGGTTAAACTACTGGAACTCGGATTGTCATGGAACTGAATTGACTTTTCAATCTGCTGGTTTTGATTATTGTTATGGCTTTCCTTATATTCGACCCCGCTATTTGGATCACTGATCCAAAGCGAAGATGGATCATTTTCGCCTTCATCAGCAATATTATTGCACATAGACAAATAACCAGCTTCAATTCCGTTATTGAAATTAAATAAAACCCGAACCTTATTCATCAGACCTGAGCTTTGCGTGATAAGTTCTGTTGAGCCCAGTTCAACCACCCCGTTTGCAGACGGTATGCAGACCATGGTTTGCAAACCATAAACCTGCCCTTGCCTCACTCGCTCGCACGTCGAACTAGCTAATCGCTCCGACCCAACAACCCAAACCGGAGTAGAATTGAAAAGAGCCTGTCCCGGCAGCCCGCCGCCGTTGACGAAAGACTGCGTCATCGAAACTAAAAAGAACCACTCGGTATCGGTGACTTCTTCGTCGACAGCATCATCGGTGGGGGTTGTGAAACCGGAAATCAAAGAATTAAGCTCTCTAAGCACTTTTTTACGGTGCTCTTGCTCCGCAACTGCAGACGAAGTTTTCAACTTCCTTTTCCCTTTATCTTCTTCGCCCTTGTAATACCCATCGCCCCATCCAAGTACAGCGGAGCCAGAGTAATCGTAGGAGGACTGCCAGAAAATAGCGTAAGTCCAACACTCGTGGGCGCCTTCGATAAGAGCTTGGAGACGCTGCTGGAGAGTTTCTTGATTGAAAAGAGCAACGGAGGGGTGAGATTCGGGAGCCACAGAGGACTTCAAAAGGTCGGGAGCACCACTGGCAGCAGCAGCAGCAGCAGCAGAAGCAACAACAGCTGGTGTGGAAGTGGATGCAGAGGATTGCGGCGGAGGCTGCCATAAAGCAGAAAGATCAGAACTCATAAAAGCTTCCATAACCGATGAGTTATCGTCCGTCCAAAGATTCATCGTCGACGCAAATCGAAAGTCAGTCATAACCTAAAATTTAACCGGATTGTGAAATTCTTTTCCTTTTTAACCAAAGGAAGTAGATTTTTGTGGCTGGGAAGAAGATGAAGAATGTAGGGATGGTGGGAAATGGGAATAGGGGATAAAAAAATAAAAAAAATTATTTTATTTGAGGTTGCGTTTGGGTTGCGATTTCAATTTGGGGCCAAAATGATTTTTTTTTTTTTTCTTTTTGAAGGGGAAATAGGGGGTTTCTACGAAGGGCAGGTTCGACTGAGAGCCGATTAAATCGCTAAGTCTCGTTTTCAAAACCCTTAATACAAACTTTACTTTCTGAAATATTTAGCTTTTTTTGGTTCTAAGTTTTTTTTCTCACTTTCATCCCTAATATTATAAAACATTTTCAGTTCAGTCCTTTAAATGTTAAAAAACGGTTAAAACATTCAACCAGTCATTTTCTACCACGTGTCATTCTATAATATTACTATGACACCATCATCTACAAAAACTTAAAAATCTTTAAAATTTACAAAAATTCACACATTTAAATGAAATTTAGTAAATTTCCTCAACACATATAAACAAGCATCTATTCACACATTTAATACTAAAAATTCTCTTACATATGCGTGTATTTAAAAATACCATATAATAAGTAAAAAAAATGTACTGTTTGAAACTAAGAATAACAAACATATGCAATATGTATGAAATTTAAAAAAAATAAAATTGAGAGTAAAATGAAATTAAATAAGTAACTATATAATATTAACAATAATAAATGCACTCTAATTATTTTTCATGGTATTGTTATTTTTCTATAGCAAGTCAAAAAGATATCATGTTGATGAAAGAATTTTTCAATATTAAAAAATTAATTATAAAAAAATTCAATATCGAATTAACTTATAAAACAACTCAATCAATTACATTATCTACACTAGTAATTCTATCACAAGTATACGTATATAGACACCATATATTTAGAACACGAATATGTGTTTAAAACAATCTAATAAAAAATAAAACATATAATTTAAAACTACTAATAAGTACAAAATTAAATAAAAAAATTGTTTTAAATAAATTGTGCGCAAAAATAAACTTCTTGTGTGTGGAAAAAAATATGTAAATATTTTATATATGCAAAAAAGAAAATGAAAATAATTAAGTTGAAGTTTTGGACATCGTTGTGTTTTAATTTTTTTTAATTATGTGTGTAATTTTTTATGTATAATTATATTCCTTTTTTATAATATTTGGTTGGTTAGTGTCTAACAATTATTTAAATCAAAGATTTAACTTTAAATAGATTATGAAACTTTTGATATAAGTGAAAAATAATATGTAAAAGTCTATATGTGAAAATTTTATGTAAAAACAAAACAAAATTTTAATTTAGTAATTTTTTTAAATATTTTATTATATCTTTGTGAACCCGATCATGCTTTAAACATTGCAACCTCATCGTGAACATATATGAGTGAGCGCAGCCGATGCTGTCCAATAACGATGCAACGTCATCGTGAACATTCTAACAGTGTGTGATGTGATCAAATATCCTACTACGTCTTCACACCTGACGATTTCTTCATCTTTTGGCTCCTTCCATAAATTTCAGCCGCACTTTTCCATTTAATCGCCACCACTCACTCGCCCCCGATACTTTGACTTCAGTTTATGATCTTTTTATTTTGGCATAATGACAATTTTAGTCCTTAATATTTATATCTATTTTATCAATTTAACTTTTATTATTTTTTGAGTCAAATTTAGCTTTAATCTTTTAAAAAGAGTTAAATAATTTGACCCATCAACTTTTTGAAAAAGAATTGAATTGATGTTCCTTAATTAAAATATTGACCAAAATATTAAATTTTTAAACATAATAATATGTATGAGAATCCACGTGTAATTCATATTAATATTTTTAAATTTTTATGAACTTTTAATAATTATTTTTGAATTTTATTTTTTTATTATTTATTGACATGTCATATGGGACAAATAGAGACATATCAACATTACATTTATGTGAATTATCAAATTTAAGTTTCACGCATATTATCGTATTAAATTTAATCAATATTTTTATAAGAGAATGGGAGACATAGACAAGAAAAGAGAAGGGACAGATTATTTGTTATGTTTTATTCATAATTCTCAACACTATTTATATAACTAATAGTGCGTGGTAAATTCCATAAATTCCCCAATTAATCTATAATCACTCTTTAGTATGTTGCCATGATTACAAGATCAATGCAATAACTCCATCCTTCGAAAGTCAAAACATCTTGCTTCATTCTCATCCTACAACATCACCTTTAATCCAATTTAGTTGCTAAAAAATAGGAGTTGAATTGACAAAAAAAAAATATAAATATTGAAAGCTTTATGTTTTTCATTCTCTTTATATATACAAATAATTCACTTTAAATCTGATCCAATCATTTTTAAAACTATCTCAATTTAATCCGACCCAATTCAAATCTATTAAAAAAATTTGAATCTATGAATTAAATTGACTCGAAACCATTAATTTTGTATTTTTTTATCATCCCTAAATTCCTTGTGAAGTGATAGGGTTAGGTGTTATGTATTGAGAACTGAGATATTTCTTCTCATTGCGGAATGAATGACCTCTTTGATTGAGGTAAAAAAAATCAATGATAGCATTTTTATAGGAAAAAAAGGAAATGAACTATGTATAGGAATAGGAGTACCAAAAGGGAAGTGGAAGAAAAAGAAACATCGCTCTTATGAAACATTATGTAGCTGGACAAATTACTCAATTAGAGCTCCAATCCTCGACTTGATCAATCCAACTTTTTATTTGCCCCCTTTCTTTACTCGTAAAGTTGTTTGAAAATGTGAGCAAATTTTAAATAATAAAAATTATTTTTTAAGTCTTAATTCGATTTGTATAAATATTATTGTCGATACAAGAAAATATCAATTCGAATATTCACAATTTATAACTACTTAAATAGATCATAATGATTAATGCTTAAATATTAGTAATAAAATAATTGAATCTCTATAAAAATGTATTAATAATAAAATATCGTAAAAATGGACATCCCATCTTCATTTGTAACTGCATATAGTTAGTAGTTGATTGAGACAACCAGTAGGACCCTGCCCTGCTTGATCTACTTCCTCTTTTTCACTATTGACAAAGAGAAGGAAAGAAACATAGGAAAAATAAAATATCTATAGTGAATATAATTTGGTTTAAATTTGCATATAGTCTTTCATCTTCGTGCTTTGGTTAAATTTGAATTTTAATTTAAAATTTAGTTAATAGCACATATTTAAATTTAATAGAATTCAGTTATTAATGAGACTTTAAATTTTATATAAAAAAACAAAGTGATTAAATTCTTAAAATTAAAAGTTTAGGAAACTAAATTTTAAAAGTTGAAAGGGTACAAGGATTAGATTCAAAATTAGACCATGCAATTTATATGTATTATACCCTCACCCGGCATGACACGTGACACCATGAGAAGACACATGAGAGAACTTATGGATGGCCCTCTGCTTATCTCTTGACTTACAACACTTGGCATATTCTCCACCTAAATGCCAGGGTAGTCCTCTATCGCCTAGTTGGTCATCGGGTGACCAGCCACTCACACACCTCATCCTCTAGGCCACCCACTTTTAGCGGGTGCACACTCACCTCCAAAGAGGGGACCACCAAGGAATCACTAAGTGTTACCTTGGTCAAGGAAATGTCAAAGCAATACCATGCATGAGGACAATCCACGTACAATAACCTTGTCACTTGGTGGACTACATGATTACCATGTCTCGGATTTATTGATGACATGGCCTCACCGAGTACAAGACCTCTTTCTCTATAAATAACTTGTACCGTATTAAAGGAGAGATTGAACCTCTAATCTTTTAGCAATAACCTTAAGCACTCTCAATACTTGGCCCTCTAAACTTTTTGCTCTCTACTTATTTAGATAAATCAATTTTCCTCAACAGCACCACCGTTTCATTTTTATCTCTTTCCTTGTTGACAGTTCAAAGAGTTGCCATATTTGCAATGTGAATGATTCTATTATCACATGAAGTCCTTTTTTGGTGCAAATATGAAAATTTACTTAATAATTCATTTTGATTGATGTATGAGGTGATGGATAGTCAAATATAACGTGAAAAAAGGTCATCTCAATGAAATTCGTTTACGTATTTGCCTCAAATTGAATCCGTCTTAGTGATATAGGTAATAATTAAGAATTTGGGGAAATTATTTCATGTCAAAATATGAGAAATAAAAGAAAAGTTACAAAATGAAAAGGTGATCGAAAGAGATGATTATAAGAAAAAGTGGTCTAAGGCTTGTATTTTCAAACTGACTCCATCTAATTATCACAAAATGATGATTAGGGTTTACTATTTACTATAAATAGCAATTCTGTATGCTTTCAACAATTGACAATATGGTAAAGTTTATAACCTAACTCGCGCCAACCATAATAGGAAAAAGTGATAACTTAAGCGGGCATTAGCTTTATAAAGTACTACCAGTTCATTGCATGAAGACCAAACACAAACCTACGTATGATCTTATGAAAATTTTTCCCTTTTTTCTCAACATGCTATCATTCATTAAGAAAGAGCAAATTACAAGAGAGCTTGTAATTTCGTTAGGGATTTCGATGAACAAATCTTGTATAAAAATCGTTTAGCTACCCAATCACAAGCTATGTTACTGTTTCTAGAAGTGAACCAAAATGAAAAATTACAATATCTACGATGATATTTGAGGATTTTTAAAGGTGGTCTAAGGTGTCAATGCATAGTTTGTTGCCAAATTCCAATATAATAGGAAAAAAATTTTGTCCAAATAGGATGAAATCAGAAAATATTTTTAGGAAACTAAAATTAAATTGTATATTTTTAGGATAGTAAAAATATAATTTCACTATTGTAATATCTATATTTTTTTTATAATTTTTAAAAATTAAATCAAAATTTTATTATTTTAGGTACCTAAATAAAAAATTTTCCCTTAATTAATTAATTACAAATATTCGTAGGACCAATTTATTGAAGGGTCAGCGTCTTTTCCCTTAATCATCAATCGAAAATCACCAAACATTGGCTTCTTTTCCCTGCACCTTTCAACTACACTCACATTGACAGATTGGACACGTGGGCCCCTCTCATCATGTCGTTATTGAATATAATTTTTTCCATTTGAAAAACGTGTCGCCTCGCAGGCCTGCTACGTTTTAGGCCTTTCGTTTTTATTTTTGTAGAAAATGAAAATCGTGGTTAACTTTTTTTTCTAAAAAAAATAAAATACGTTAAAATTTTTAATTTCATAAAAAAAAAACTTTTTTAGAACTAAAAATAACATTTTAAAATTTGAATTTTACTAATATATTCGTAGGTTTTAAATTCATATTAATGCAAAAATATCTTTTTCTCAATGATATTTAAGATCAATATCTTTTAGCATAGTTGAATAAATGTAGAACTTTCTATGTCATTCTTTTATCAAATATTTTTATAATTTTATAATAAAAAATATATTTTCATTTATATTTACCAGACATATTTTTTAATTAAAAAAATCTTCATATCTTTAATTTGGCTTCCCCTTTTCTCTTATATACTTCACTTCAGAGAAAATTTTAGGTTTTAATGTGACTCTATAGTAAGGTTGTTTAAATAATCGATTTGATTATTAACCGAATTAAATTATTATTAATCGAATTATTTGAAATGTAAAAAGTTTTAACTGTTAACTAAATTGATTTTTTTTTCAAATACATTAATCAAATTGAAATATTTTGGTTAATTCAATTGGTTAACCGGCTGAATTAACTAAAATTTATATGTTTTTGTTTTTTTGGGTAAAATAAATATAAAACATATTAAAATAAATTGCTAATGTTCATTTTCTTTTGTTAATAGTTTAAAAAATATATTATATATAATATATTATTTATTTCGATTAATATAAAAATAGTAATTTAAAAAAACATTGCTAATATAAAAATATATTATATATAATATATATTATCTATTTCAGTTAATTCGGTTAATCACCTGATTTTGAATCAAATTAATTGATAATCGAAATTTTAAAAAATTATTAACCGACCTCCGATCAAACTGAAATTGACTATCGAACTATTAATAGAACTAAATTAATTCAATCGATTAATTCAATTTTAACTAAACTATAAACACCGTTTAAACTTCGATAGCAATCGTTTGCCAGTAGGGAACATTTTTTGTTAAAGAAAATCATATTAATTCTAATGCCTTTCTTTTTGCTTGTGTTCACATGTTGAGCATTAAAAGGAAAAGGTTGATGATAACTGATTCGTTAATGAAAGTTTTAAGTAGATCAAAGGGTTGAGAAAGCAAGATATTGTGTTTAATTAGTAAGGCCCAACCTTTACTGTTGGGCTATTTGTGAGGTTTAGTAAATTGAACATGCATGTTAGCCAGACCTAGAGGATTTAAGTGACTAATATTCTTTTAGGTGAATTAAATGGCAATGGCGAACTTAAATCATTAAAAAGTAACGGTGTTTTAGATTTAAACCTTATTATATGTGAATAATTTTTTAGATTTTATATAAAATGTATAAAGATAAAAATTCAGCATTTGATAATTTTTCATTTGAGTTGAAATTCGAGTGATGGGTGACACTAATTCGATTAAATACTTAAAGAATAATAAGTATAAATAATGTTAAACTACCAAGAATATTAAAAAAGAAAACAATGATTAAACTCTTACCCTAAAAATCAATGTTCAAATCTTGATATCACCACTGTCTCTCAAATTAGCCCACGCATATAAGGCTTCAACTTAACTAATGTTTACTCCATTTAAGGTTTATCGAACTTATTACTACTTTATTCAACAAAGGTTAGTTTTAAAATATATAATTATAAGGTATGTTGCTGAAAAGTATAACTTCACACATTGTCAATGAATCATATCAAAATACATCGTTAATAAATTAAAATTAAAATTAAATGTAATTTTTATATTTTTTAAATGGTGATATTTTATAGGCATGAATTATACGTTGTCAAAATATCAAATATAAAATCATAATTTTAAGTATAAGCTAAATTGGTAATTACTCAATTTTTAGCAAGTTTTTTTTTTTTTGTTATCAACTATATAAAATTCTAAAATGGTCACTCAACTATTTGATCTTTTCTTTTTTGGTCACTAGTCATTAAATAAGTAAGAGAAAGTTGACGTGGTAGCTTTTAAATTTGGCATAATAACAAATTTTACCCTCAAAATTTATATATTGGCCCAAATTAGAAAATGAACAAGAAAAAGCAAAACGACCCAAAATTTGAAAAATAGCTGTTGAGGAGGATCGATCCCTTTGGGAGAAGTCTCTGAAGTGTCATTCGTCCGGTGGTCGATACAGCCCCTGACAATCGTAGGTATTGTACTAGGACTCGAATTTTGTCTCATAACTCTGTAGAGAGCCCGATGGTTCACAGAGTGAGAGCGCATCGGTTGGTGGAGAGAGTACGTACTTGAAGGACACGTAGATAATTAATTGGTGAAGTCGCATGCAAATGGGATAATTAATCGATTGGTGGTTCGATCCATGTTGCGCATGACTTCACCGATTAATTATCTACATGTCTTTCATGTACGTACTCTCTCTACCAATCGAGGTGCTCCCACTCCGTGAACTATCGGGCCTCTCCGCGAAGTCGAGAGACAAAACTTGGGTCCCGAGACAATACTTACGATTGTTGAGAGTTGTATTGATTGCCTAACGAACAACACTTTGAAGACTTCTCTGAAGAGGTCAATCTCCCTCAACAATAGCCAGTTCAATTGCTTGAAAATAAAATAAAATAAAACTTGCTTCACTAATTTAACCCAAATGTAAGTTTAACATCTTAAAAATAAAATTAAACTTTGATTTGCTTCATCAATGGTGGTTGGCTCAAGCTAACAAAAAAGGAATTAATTATCATTGAGAGAGATTGACTTATTTGTCATTTGAAGTATAAGGAAAATAATGTATTTGAGGATTGTCTAATTTAATAATAAACAAATTTTTAAAAAAATATATTTTCATTTTTATTTCTAAATTACACATAGTGTACTGAATTATATTTTCATGTAAAAAAAAGTGCTAAAATTTTAAAAATGAAGACTAAAAACTAATTTTAAAAGTTACCACATCATCTTTTTATTAGCTATTTAACAATGAATAACTAAAAAAAGATGGAATAATCAAATGACTTTTGTCACTTTCTAGTGATTGAGTAGCAGTATATTTTACCATAAGGGATAAGAATTTAACTAATACGGGCTTTAATGTTTGAATGAACCCCAATCCAAAATATGGGGCTACAACTAAGTTTTATATTCAAGCCCCAACAAACCAAATATGGGCTAAGGAGTAAGCCTTGATTATTTTAAAATAACAAATATTATTTTAAAAAATTATATATATTTTTTAAAATTAAATTTATGTATTTTTTTAAAATTAGAAAAATACATAGATACATATACATGATTCTCATAAGCCATATATCCATTATTTTATATAAATATTTTACATAAATATGCTATAATCTAATTAAATATGCTTAAAAATCTTAATAGAAAAAAAAAAAGTGGTTGAGAAATAGCTTAAAAAATGAAATGGAGAAAAAAAAAAAAATTCAGGAAAGTCCCAAGAATAACAAAAAAGATGAGGTGGACGAAATATGTAGTTAGTTAGTTGAGGTATAAACATCGGGTTAGGGGGGTTGGTAATAAAACCGCCACTTGGCCAACTCCACGCAGGAAATAAGAGGAAGCTCCTCCACCTCTTTTCCCGCCACCATCTCTTCATTCTGTAAGTACCAAAAGGGCTACATTCGGCATTCTGTAAATAAATAAATATTGTTTGCTAATACATTGTTGTCGTCAAATTCGAAAACCTGCCTGTGCAGAAGAGAAGAAAGGCGAGGAGAGGTGTTACATATCCTCCTCTTCCCTACAAATCTTCTCTTCTTCAAGCCAAAACTCTCCAATATTTCTTTCTGAAATTCTAATTAAGATAATTGAAAATAAACACACCAATGGCGTCCTCTGATAACTTGAGCGACAAGAACGCTGTTTTCAGAAAGCTGAAAACAAAATCCGATAACAAGGTTTGTTTTTGTTTTTCTTTCTTTCTTTCTCTTTTTTTTTTTAGATCTGATTCCGCACAAGAAAACTTCGTTATTCGATCTCTGGTTTTTCTTATTGTTTTTTAAATTTTGTAGATGTGTTTCGATTGTAATGCAAAGAACCCGACGTGGGCGTCGGTGACGTATGGTATCTTTCTTTGCATCGATTGTTCTGCCGTTCATCGGAGTCTCGGGGTCCATGTCAGCTTTGTCAGGTGCTAGCATATATATGAATATATAAATACGACTTCCGTTTTTTTTTTTTTATATTTATGTTTTTTGAATTAATTGATGTGTTTTAATTTTGTGATCCAAATTTCCAATTATGCGTGAAGAAGTATATATTTTCTTAAATTATACGAGGGAAGAAAAAGGCTTTGTTTTCCCTTCTGATTAATCTTTTCGTAAGGAAACTGAACTATCTGGTGTTGACATTTATAAATTTAATATAGGGAAGGTTTAATTAAGCAGATTATGTTCTATTGGTTCCTGGTGGGGTTCTCCAGGAAATGGAATTTCCAAATGAATGCTTGTGAGAAAATTTGGTTCCTTTTATAGTTATATTCTTTTTTACAACCGCCACAGCTGAAGTATGATTTGTTCTATATTGTTTCTAAGAGGTCTATATTTTGTTTTCAAAGATGTCTCCCCGCATTTTGTATTTTGTGTCTGTGTGAAAATACCGTTCATACTTCTATAGGTGGCTTGCATTGGACCTGAATCGTAATATGAAATATCTTCTTTTGTGTTTTTGTAATGAATGTGATAAATTCATTGTCTGATTAGTCATGCATATGAGATAAGCTGCTACTATGTTAGTATTTGTTCTTTGATATATTTCCAAAAACTACTCAGAGAGGATTGAATTTCTTTTAGTGGTTTGATAGTCGAAACCCTTTTTGTAGAGATTAATATGCTATCATACTTAACATGACTGCAAGTTTTTGTGGGTAAACAATGTAGCATGAAAATTACTTCCTGTCACGCTATTTTCTGGGTATTAAGGTTGTTGATGCTCATGTTTAGCCAAAATTGGAGGTACATAATCACTTAACCTTCTCAAGAATTTCCTCCTTACTGGCTGAAAAAGCACCTTTCCTAGAGTGTCCTACTTACTAGCCAAAACAGCAAGAGCTTTCAGATACTTAGTCTACTGTGAAACATGTTCATTAGTGAAGACTTGTGACTTTGAGAATCTTATGGTGTTAATATCATCATTCAATGTCCCAGCTATTGGGTATATTTTTGAGCCTCTGTGTTTCTGTTCTTTCTTAAAAGTACTTATATTTTTGCAGGTCTACAAATTTAGATTCATGGTCTCCTGAACAGTTGAAAATGATGATCTATGGAGGAAACAACAGTGCACAAGTTTTCTTTAAGCAGCATGGATGGACTGATGGTGGCAAAATTGAGGCCAAATATACTTCAAGAGCTGCCGAATTATATAGGCAACTACTAGCAAAAGAAGTCACTAAAAGCATGGAAGAAGAGGTGGGTATGCCATTGTCCCCTGTTGCTTCTCAGTCATCGAAAGCATCCAATGGGTTTTTTGATAGCAAGGTTGATGAAGCTCCTAAAGAAAGTTCTTTAGGAGGGTTAGGAAAACAGGAAGTTTCTGCTACACAAAAGGCTTCTCATACGGTTGTTACAAGCACTGTCAAGAAGCCTCTTGGTGCAAAGAAGACTGGGAAAACTGGGGGGCTTGGTGCCCGGAAGCTTACTTCAAAGGTATTCGCATAGACTATTGTGAGCTATGCAGTTACAGCAGAATGATCATAGGGATATCTTGATTGGAACAATTACTTATTTTGGAGTTACTTTAAGGTCCTTTTCTCTTTATAACTCAGTCCATTTTAATTTCAGCCAAGTGAAAACCTCTATGACCAGAAGCCTGAAGAACCAGTTGCCCCTGTTACTTCCTCAACTAAAAACACTGCGCCCGTTGCCTCTTCTTTTCCATCGCGTTTTGAGTATGTAGAAAATGGTCAATCTTCTGAATTTAATTCTGGTGGCCCACAAGTGGTTAGCCACATTGCTCCTCCAAAATCATCAAGCTTCTTTGCTGATTTTGGAATGGACAGGGGGTTTCAGAAGAATTCAGTCTCAAATTCCCCAAAAGTGCAAGTAAGTAATGTATCTCCTCGATAACCAAAAGCTTAATATTTTGACAAGTGGCTGATGGTTTAATGGAAGACCTCCTTTTGGTTTTAGAACATATGGCTCTTCTGTTTGATTCTTCATATCACAAACTTGTACTGCTAGATACGTTTACCACTTTCATAATGAGTATATTATTCCGGTTATGGTTTTAGCTAAAGTGAAGTTAAAATTTTCTTTGAAAATCAAATTAAAAAAACATGAATTTGAAAGGAAAATGCTCCTATATTGCACATGTCCATGTAATATTAAGGTTGGAGAATTTGATGGGTAGGAAGTTTTGTGTGATTATGTTTTACTTTTATAATTGCCCCTGGAAGTGGTCAATCTTAGTTATTATTTCTTTTTTAAACTGTTTCTGCTTTTTTGCTGTTTTTCTTATTACTTCTTTTTAATCCCAGGTTCAGGAAACAGATGAAGCTAGAAGAAAGTTCTTGAATGCGAAATCTATTTCATCAGCCCAATTTTTTGGTGATCAGACCAGAGCAGCAGACAATGACGCTCAAGTCACTTTGCAGAAATTCTCAGTATGTGCAGCGGCTATTCCTTTCTCGAAAGATATCTTTTTTAAGTGCTCAAAAGACTTATTATTCTATCACAAATTTTAGTACCATTGCATGTTATCCTTTCCCGTAGTTTTATGGTTTGACAGTCGGCTGTAAACAAAGTGATTCTTAGAAGGACCGTGATCATAACTTTTTGTTTTCGATTTTAGTATATAACCGTACTAGCATCACTTATTTATGGTCAGGTAGCAAAAGAAAACACTAATTCTTTTAATATGCTTTGTTTAATCATCTTCAACTAAAATATATAGGCATGACCGGAAGTAGTTGGTAATCCAATTATCAGTTCAGTGGCTGTGAGAGCTGTAACAAGTGTAAATTTACTTTGAAATGTGGTTTGTATTATGAATTGCCATCTTGTTCTTTTTTGCAGGGATCAACCGCCATCTCCAGTGCTGATCTATTTGGTAAAGGCGCAGATCATGACCTCACCGCTAGTGACCTCATCAGCCGATTCTCTTTCCAGGTCTGATGGCTAATCTTCTTTTCCCTTTGTTTTGCTTTATTTTATGAAGTCGAATTATTTATTCATTTATTATGTAAAAAAATTTTCTTGCAGGCACAACACGATATGTCGAACCTTAAGAACATTGCAGGGGAGACTGGAAAGAAACTTAGCTCATTTGCATCCACTTTTATGTCGGACCTGCAGGATAGAATGCTGTAATGTAGTGTTTTGGGTCTGAATATATACGAGTTTTTGTAGTGAATGAAGAGCAAAAGTGGGTTTATCATACAATTGGTTGACAGGGAGAAATAAGATGGTTAAAAACCTCCACAGCACAGAGCCGATGGTGTGTGTGTATTGGGGGACCTGAAACAATGAAAAAAAAAAAAAAAAGTAAAAAAATCAAAGCTGCCAAAATGGCATTTCATTACCTGTGTATTCATGTTCTTTTCTTTATGTTAATAGCTTGGGATTCCTTACGTCAATAAATTTTGCAATTTTCTTTCCCTTTCTCATTCAAATAATAGCTTAATGACCAAGTCACTACCCACTTCATACGTTTCCAAAACAAATCTCACCGTGTTTCTTCAGATACTGCTCTGCCCCTCCCCAAGTACTAGCTTCTTTTTCAAAGTAATGATCTAAAGCCATCAAACCTTTTAAAAGTCCAGTAATGCATATAAAGCTACATCAAATGGATGGTTTTCCTATATGGTTTTGGCTGTCATTATCAGATTCCTATGAGAATAAATATCGGCAAACCCATCTAAAGTAAACAAAAAAGGATGGGTAAGGGTAACCCTAGTCACCAAAAAAGATATGGGAACAAAGCATATAGGCCATAGCTATTGATCGACCATCATTCCATTGGCTGTACATAATGCTTATGCTTTTTCATTATTAAATAAATAAAACAAAATGCTAGTTTAAAAGCACACCAAAAGCTCTATTTTTTTTTTAAAGGAATAGTTTCCTTCGTACTCGTTGGAACTTGGAAGACCAGGCCATTACTTTTTTTTCCCATAATCCTCTTTTTAATGGGTTTGGTAAGGTTCTTCTACCTCTCCTTCCCGTCCAATGAGCTTTCACCTCTAATTTCAATTTCAATTTCTTTTATTGTTTATTTCTCCTTTTTCTCAAAAAAAAAAAAAGGAAAAAACCCCATGAGGTTTGCTTTTAGGCACATATTCTTTCCAATAGCTTCATTTCTTTATACTAGTGATTATATAAATAAACAACTCTTTCACTCACCTTTTTTTTTTTTTTTGTCTTTTTCTTTCTCTTATCATCTATCCATTTCCATAATTATTGACTCTTCTACTCCTTGTTGAAGACAAGATCCAAATACTTGCAAGGGAAATAGCATTTGGATTCTTTATCAGCTAAGCTAAGTGCAACTTTTACGAAAAGAAACTGAAATTGCCCGCATTATAGACACACTCCAATTATATAGCTGTATTTCGGAAGTAAGATCATAAATGTATGATATCAGTATAAAAAACACACACATCTCTAAACTTGTAAAGAGATTGGATCAAGAATAAAGACAACCCAAAAGGGAAAGAAATTGGAGAAGCATGCATTACCCTACATTATTATTTAGTCTCAGGATCATATATAAATGGTGAGTGGGTGGGTGAATGAGTGGATGAATTTCATATTAATCAAAATTCAAAGTGAATCAACTTTAGTGTACTATAATTAAGTAAAAGGCAAACCAATCACTTTTTTTCAGGCTTTCAGTATTTTCTTGGATCATCACAAGTAAGCTCCACTCTCTTTCACATACATTCAGTTCATATATATATATATGTGTATATATATATGTGGGTGTGTATGTATATAGTGGGAAACCGCTAAGAAACTTCCAAGCTTGGGCTATCAAAGGGCATGGAATTTAATGTAATTTTGGTATAAACACAATGAAGTTGACGTAGTTGTGATAATGAAAGATGGCAAATGACAAAGAGAAGGAAACAACTTGGTTGGGCAACTCTCGTGGCAATGAAAATCATGCCACCTTCTTTGCAACTTGCTCCACCCCTCCAACCCTAAAAGATCCTTTATTTTTTTTTCCTTACATTATAAAATTTATATAAAGGAGCTTTGTTTTTATTATGACGGATGGAATGTGTATGACCAAATTTTATTATAAAATTCTAATCATTTACCAAGTCAACATTCTAGAAATTCAAAAATAATTTCAATTAAGAAATCTTCTTATTTAATCCACTAATATTAATTTTATATTTTAATATTATATATTTGACATTTATGATATATATATAAATATAATATAATATTATAACATTAAAAACAGATCAAGCCGGGTTAAGTTCAGACCTTGAACGTTAAAGTACAAGCTTGACTCATATTTAATTTAAATGAGCTTTGGTTAAGTTTATTTTTCAAATCCTTTCAAATATTGGGAGAGATTTTGAATTTGAATGAATAGTTCAACTCTTGAATAAGTATAGTCATTTATATAAATGATGCTATACTTTTTTTTAATTTTTATTTAACGATAAAATGTGTTGTAATTTATAATAAAACAAAAATTTAAAATTTAAAAATTTATAAAATATTATATTATAAGAATAATATACATTGAATGCCTTGGGAGAGAACAACAAATTTCAAATCAGATATCTAAACAAATGGAGCCAAAAGTAAAAAAAAAAAAAAAAAAAAAAAACAGAAGAAGAAGATATTAATGCCCTTAAATTTGAGAAAATTCAAACAAAATAAAACGACGGCAAAGGTACGCAGCAAAACAAAATGGAGGAAGAATGGTCAAAGTCAAAATCTTGACTTGATGACCTGGCACAAAGTCATTGGCCAGAACGCTAAACCTACGAAGACGTGAGAAATGAGACGGAAAGGGGCAGTCGCAGTTGCAATAATAGAATGCCGTCCCACACCCAAACCACACGGTGTGAAAAACGACGTCGCATCAAGCAATCTTTCGGTGGGTTCAAACCTTGTGTGCCCATTGGCTTCTATAGTGCAACCCATCCCCATATTCAAATCAACCCAATTAATTCTACCATAAAACATCTTCTATTCGTTTATATATATATTTGGAGTGTTTTCAGTTAATGTAAAATCAATGATAACGGAGAGATTAAATATTGTAATAATGTTGTAACTTGAGAAAAAAATTAAACAAAACGCACTACATTGCACCGTCCATCTAAATCTATACTTAAAATAAAATTTTAATACAATTTAATTGTTTCACTTTAATGAATAAAAGAGAAGAAGCTACTTAATTTTGTTTGATTCACCTATTGCCTTATTATTTCATTGAACACAAATATGTACTACTTGAAAA
The DNA here is from genome assembly GCA_020496765.1 of Gossypium stocksii. Classification (NCBI taxonomy): domain Eukaryota; kingdom Viridiplantae; phylum Streptophyta; class Magnoliopsida; order Malvales; family Malvaceae; genus Gossypium; species Gossypium stocksii. The sequence goes on along the minus strand of CM035627.1, from coordinate 107,829,539 downwards.
GAGGATAAGTGTTGAGAGCTAGTTGTTTTGTTTAGAAAATATAGCAATAATTGATGTTTACTTTGTCATCATTTTTGGGTAAAATTGGAAACTAGAATATGTATAACTGTTACAAATTTATTAAAAGAAAAAACTTAAAATATTTATGGCATTTTATTGTCTGGGTGCCAATGATAAAGAATTGAGTTTGGTATGTACAAGTTGCAATTCAAGATTCAACAATCAAGAGTAGATCAGCCTCTTAATTAATTATTAAGCAGTTTTTTCTTATGGTGTTAAGTTTGTTGTTTGCTTACGAGATGCAATTACTTGTCCAGGGATTTTGGAGGCAAGATGAAGCTTGCAAGAAGGTTCAATCCCCAATTATTCTAATTCTATAGAGATTATACTCCTTTCCATTCTTTATAAATCTCGGAAATAAACTAAATTATGTAGAAATAATGATTCACTCGAAGAATAAAGGGTCGTGAAGGGAAGAGGAGTTAGTAGAAGAATTGTAGAGAGTTGGAGAGGAAGGAGTGCAACCTAAATAAGAGATAGGAGATGTATATGAGGTTGACTTGCCCTCTTTGGATTGGTGAGCTTGTCATTCAACTGTTCTTTGTTAAGTTGGTTGTGTGATGTACCTGTGTTGCAAGATATACAATGTATGTTGATGATAAATAACAATCATGTTATTAAGATGATTGAAGGATATATCTCTTGTGTTTAAACGAAATAGTCCATTAACGAAGTCTAACGGAGATGTCTCTTAGTAAAAGTAAGGTGGAGGATGTGTGACAAAAATATTTATTTTTCTTTCATGTAATATTTTTTTATATAATTATGTGATGTGTGAAATGATGATATGTATATATATATATATGTTTAATATGGAAAGAAAGGTTGATTTTTGTTTCTGCCATGTAATTCAAATAGGAACTTGCTTAGGAGTTAAACTTCTTATCAACACAAACAAAAACCAATTTTCTTCTCTAGTTTTTCACTAGTAAGAAAAAAGAAGCTTCTTTCTAGCTTGAACCTAAAGAAATGCAAAGGAATTTAATTACTTCAATTATATTTCATGTCATGATATGGACATATCAGGTTCACAATAAAAGCATCATAGTATATGTATGGGTGTGTTCAAAGAAATTTCACTGCAACAGTCTGCAAACAAAACAAAGTAAAAAAATATTTTATAAAAGAAAAATATGGGCGACTTTAGAAAAAAAAAAGAATAATCTCTTTTCCCCAGAAAAATCCCATACAAGATTTGTGTGTATACCAGAAATATGTAATAATCATCCTCATTGATTCTCGAATATCTTCTTCTTCTAGGCTTAGTTAGGTGATTCTCAATAATCATCTTTTACTGCCTCCTTATTGCATGCTATTACTTAATTAATGACTTCATCTTTATAGCGCCACCACCTTTTCAAGTCCAAAATCTTCTTTTTCATAACTCTACTGTAGTCTGTAATCATATTTTAATAAGGGGGATGGATAAGGAATATTTGGATATCAAATTTGAAATTAATGTTAACAAAAAAATTAATATAATCCTTTATCATTTTACTCGTGTATTAAATAGATTTGTGTTATTGGCTAATTTGAAGCATATTTTGTGTTATTTTACTATATGAAATAATGGCTTTATCTTTTCAAATCAAATTTCCCCATTTTACATTTTATATATGAATTTCTTTGTAGCATTTAAGACCAAAGTTGAAATTGTCCAGTCATTGTCTCTTTTCGATTATCTATAAGCATGGGTGTTCTCTTGTGGACCCCCGCATCCTTTTCTTTAAAAAAAAAAATTAGGTATTTATCCAAGTACTATATAACCTTACATGATTAACAATTATTTTAAAGTATTTATATATATCACATTGAACTCCTTCTTGCATACGTAGGTTTTGAAAATCATAAAACACAATAAAAAGTTGGTTCAACTCAAACATGTTGAATTTTTTTTTATATTTTATTATGAGGTGGAATTGGTTCCCTAGAAGAAAATATTCCAAGTGTTATTTTTTTAAGTAGCCGATTTGGACCCTAATAATTAAATGTATTGTTCTTGTGTCAGATAAAATAAGTATCTCACATGAATAGTCTCTTTAAATTTAATTAGCTAAAGTTTTTATTATACCTCTTTTGGATTTAGACATATATTAACATAATAAGCTATATAAGAGATGCCTACAATCAGCACTCTTGACTTTCCAATTATCCAGTCTCTTCTACCATGACATCTTGATAATTAATCCTCTCGATTCTCTTGTCTCCATTCGATCCCCGGTCTCAACAAGAGACCTATGCCACCCGCTTCTTTCTAAAAAACACGAACCTCTTGCTTCTGTGGATAGCCGCCCGCTTGATAAGCATCCTTAACAGGCACTTGATTTTTAAGTGTGAACACGTCTTTATAGGTCATTAGACCCCACCTAAGCATCACAATCTCGTATTCCCATGTGCCTCACTATGCACACCCTCTACGCATGTTGTGATGGTAACTTCCTATGTAATGACCTGTCACGTCAGACTAGCAGACAAGAGGACCTCTCTTATCAATATCGAAGAGGATCTTTTGGAGCCTTTAATCAACCTTTAAGCACTTACTCCTTGTTACCTTGCCTCCTCAACCTTCTCTCTATCCTTTTGTTTTCACCATATTTTAATTTTAATAAAGTATTGCTAAAACTCTTCAAAGATGTGCTTTGGTAGTCCAAGGTTTCTTAGTTAAAAAATGTTGATCAAATATGGAAGTTACGTTCTCTTTGAGATGCAGTTAAGTTACAATTGGAATTGTATTTGGATAATATAACCAACACTAACAAAAGTCATTCCTTGTGTGATGCTAAACGAGAGAGTTGACTTATTCTTTGAGTTTAATATTTTTACTCAAATCTTTTTAAATTTTGAACGAACTTTTAGACCTTTAGACTTAATTGTATAATTCAACTTATAAATATGTCTAATATAACCCATCAAAAGCCGTTATTTGCATGAGTTGAACCATCATTTCATTTATAAAATGAAATGAAATTTTGTTCCCCAGCACAAATGATTGAAGTGTAACTTTTTGGTGATAATATTATGCAATAATAATTCTCGTTCTAGAAAATGTAAATACGTTTTGTAACCAAGGGTTTGGCCGACCAAAACCAAACTCCAAGATATTATTAGAGCCAACTTTGGTATAAACCTGTTTCATCCCTATTCTATATTACCTAAACTTCATGTATTAGGCTTTTCCCCTAATTAATTTGTCTTCATTTTGCTATTTATTTTATGCAACTCTTCCCTTTAATTTTGTTTTTAAAAAATGGACTTAACATAATCAATAAAAGAAAATTAGACAAACCCAACGTCACAAATAATTAATTTAAAATAAAAAATATATAAATAAAGGAACTTAAATAATCATTTTTGTACATAAGTAAAAAGTTTGAATTAAGAGTTTAATTCTATTTTTTTATATAATATTTTTGAAATGTATTAAAGACCCGAAATCCAACTTTGAAAATCTTATGCAACTTTCTAACACCGAAAATAAAAATAAGCAAAATTCAACATATTACATATTAAATTACTATAAAAATAAATTATACCAAATATGTTCATCCCTACATTATTCAAATTAATTACCTCACAATAAAAATGACACATTAAAATAATCACATACATTAAAGAAATTATGAAAAAATAAATAAATAACGATAATACCAATGAGAGAGAAAGAGAGAAATGTGAATGTGAAAATGAAAATGAAAATGAAAGGGAAATAAAAAGGAAAGAAGGGTTCCTTGCACCCAACGCATTTTCCATCGACCTTCGAGAGCTTTAGCTTCGGCTCTGTCTATAATACATAATAAGAACTATCCCTTCTTTTCTTTATTTTCATTTTTATCTCTCTCTCTCTCCCTCCCTCCCTCTTCTGTCTCTGCTCGCCGCCTTCACTTCTCTCTCTCCCTCCCTCTCTCTCTCTAATCTCACTCAGCCTCGTAAAACAGAGCTTACCCTTTCGAGTTCAAGACCTCAAGCTGGCGATCGAAAATCAAGAATCCACTGTCCGTGAAATTAAGCCTAAGAACAGAAGAATCATGGTATCTTCTTTCCTCCAAAAAAACTACTTTTTTTTTTGCTCCTCATTCTTCTGTTTCTTTCACTTTTGGACTTTTTTAATTCAGCTTTTTTTTTTCCTTGGTTTCTTTACTTTGGGTATTGATTAGAAATGTGTTTTAATGGAATGGGTTCTAATGTTATTTTTGGTGTTTTGATAGGGTGCTGGTGGACCTGATGAAGAAGACAATAGGTGGCCGCCATGGTTGAAACCTTTATTAGGAGAACATTTCTTTGTTCAATGCAAGCTTCATGCTGATTCTCACAAGAGTGAATGCAATATGTACTGCTTAGATTGTATGAATGGCGCTCTCTGCTTTCTCTGCCTTGCACATCACAAGGATCATCGTTATATTCAGGTTCAATATTTCCCTTTAAAATCGCATTTCCTCTTCTTCTTCTTAAAAAAAAAAATCTATTTTTATCGGTTTTTTCTTTTGAAATTTGTCTCATTTCCTCTTATGGGGATATGAGGAATCCCGTTATTCAATCCCCTTTTCGGCATTCATGTTTCTAATTCTGGGATTCTGTTCTCTGTCCTTTCTTAATCGAGTTTGTTTCCGATTTTGACTTAAGCACATTTCTTTGAATTTCTACTCCAGGTTTCACTTGTTCTTGTTCTGTTTTTCGTGATGTACTAAAAAAGATTTGAACTTTCATCCCAGTCCAGTCCAGGTGTTCGTACTTTTCTTTCTCTAGTTAGCCACCTCACATTTTCCCACCATCCAAGCAGGCAATGACTCAATTTTCAAGGTCTCTTATCTGTTTCTTAAAAGCCCTTTTTCCGCATAATAAAAAAACCACTACTACTTGTCCTTCAAAACAATGGTGGTTTTCCGATCCTCAGTTTCTAACAAGAAAGCCAAATGCTTTTCTCGTGAAAATGGATGAAATCTGATCTTATTTTGCAGTATCTGGCAGATAGGACTTAAAGTCTTGAACTCACAAAATTCTCATTGGATTTGACTGTTACTTGTAATTCGCCACAAAAGTTGTACAGTTATTTCGATTTGCTAATCTAATTTGCTCTGCTTTCTGTTTTTGGTTATATGACAGATTAGGAGGTCCTCATACCATGATGTGATAAGGGTATCTGAGATACAGAAATACCTGGATATATCTGGTGTTCAAACATATGTTATTAACAGCGCTAAGGTTGTGTTCATCAATGAGAGGCCTCAGCCAAGGCCTGGAAAAGGTGTCACCAACACCTGTGAGGTCTGTGACCGTAGCCTGGTCGACTCCTTCCGCTTCTGCTCTCTTGGTTGCAAGGTAAATCCGCTGTTCCTTTTTAATTAAATTTTCCTCGTTTGGTCAACGGTATTGTTTGGTTGCTGAGAAACTGTATGATAAAGTAAAGGTTGTAGTTTTCCAAGCAAAACCATAATGGTCAAAATCTGTTTTAATTTTGTTTGGTGAAACTATGTTGACTTTTCTAAAGGACATTATAATCTCAAACTCCATTCCCATTGAGCTATGTGAAATGTTAATTCTAATTTGTTCTACTTTTTCAACATTCAGATTGTGGGTACATCAAAGGATTTCCAGAAGAAGAGACATATGGCCGCCATGGCATCAGACTCTGAAGATTCATACAGCAGCAGCGGCCATGGAAAGCTCAACAACAAAGTGCAGAGCTTTCGTCCTTCAACGCCCCCTCCAACTTCGGTTAATTACCGAACTGCCAAACGAAGAAAGGGGATTCCCCATAGAGCCCCAATGGGAGGACTAATCATACAATATTAAGCCATAACAATACCCATAGAGCTCATCCTTTTTGTCCTCGAGTTGAAATATATTTATCCTAATAGTATTTGCCCCAGAGATACACACAATCATGGTGCCACAATGCCCCCTAATGTTTAGAGCCGCCACCTCTCTCTAGTGTCGTGTATATAAACATCAGCAGCAGCAGCAGCAGAGAAGGATGGCAAAAATAAGGGCCCCAAATGAGCTTTGCTTTTAGTGTTTTACAAGTTGAAAATTAGGTTGAGAGCATTAATTTTCATGTTTAGAGTTTTGGGATCTTATACAATAGGTTGGTTGGTTTAGCAAATAATGATGGGGAAATCAGATGTGTAAATAGGGGGAAAGGGTAGTGCAAAAAGAAAGGCACTTACTGTGGTGCTGAGGTATGTTAATGTTACATATATTAAATATTCGGGGTGTTGTTATGGAATCGAAATCATAGTAAGATTTTAGTTGCTTTGTTGTATATGATTTGATTGATTGCTTTCCGTTTTTAGAAGGTTGTTCGATTTTGGTTGGTTGGGTAATCAGCGGCGCTGATCAACTTCCAAACTTGAAGGGCCCTCCAATTCTATAGTGTGCGTGTGGCTTTGGGGTATGATTGGGATTTTGTGTTTCGCACGCGTCAAATGTTCAACGGTTTAGGTCAGCCGCCCCTTTTGCCCCAACACAGCTTTTTCACTCATGGGACCCTTAAAGCTGTGATTACATTTTGGCCCTTGGATCTTGCAATTGCCTAAGTACGCCTTGTTTTCATAATGGGCTCTGCACGTATTAAATCAGTGTAATAAAAGGTGAGATATGTTTTTTTTAGTCTATTTTAAATTAGTTTTTAATTTTAAAATGTACTAACTATATTTTTAAATTATTTTTATTATAGCAATTAGGTTTTTTATTATTAAAATTATTAATTTAATCATTAAATAATACATAATAAAATTTTATTTTAAATTATTTAAACAAGATTTGAATGTACTATTTAAATAATTAAATTTAAAATGAGAGATATAGTTTAAAAATATTTTATACGATTAACTTTTATTTTTTCGCATTATTCTATTAACACATATAGAAATTTACGTTTTCATTTGATTCATATTTATTTAATTTTTTAAATAAAGGGTGTAAATGTGTCATAAAATTTGCGTGGTGAAAACATAAAAACTAAAAACCCTGTTAACACTTGACTTTGGCATGCGATGCACCCGGCCTTAGGTGCATCCACGCTTCACTGATTTTTCACTTTCCATGATGTTGATTTTAACCTCTTTGTTGTTGATTTTGTGTTTAGTATTATTTTTAAGATAACAATATTTTTAAATAAGTTGTTTTTTTAGAGAAAAATATTTATTTTAAATTAAAAATTGATTCAAAAACACTTTTTAAGAAATTAAAAATTTTAATTTTTTTTAAAAAACACTTTTAGTAAGCCTCGCTAACTAAAACCCCAAATCAATTAACCAACGTTTCTCACAAGTCACAACATTTCCTTACACACACTTTTTTCTTTTCTTTTTAGGAATTGTTGCGAAGGAACCAAAAGTTTCTGAATTACATTTTTCTTTGGGCGCAAAAGTATCGTAATTATATAAGAGAAATGATTGTAGTATATATATATATATATATATATATATATATAAAGAACGCCCTTTGTTTTGGATCTTTTTGAAAGAAAAAAAAAAGTTAAAAGTGTAGTAACCGATAATTTTATAGATTTAACAATCAAAGTTAAATTAAAAAAAGAAAAGTTACATAGCATTGGCCTTTGTTATACTTGGTTTTTATCAAATAGAAGTAAGATGGGGTTAAGGATAAATAAGAAAAATCAAGACTGAAGATAAGAGTCAAATAAAAGAAGTTTGACATTTGGGTTAAAATAGGATACAACAAAATCAAATTAATTTGAAGCAACACGTGAGTTTTTTATGTGTCGTTTTATAAGGTTAAAATAGTTGTTCTTTCAACGTGCTTACGTTGGAAGATTAAAGAACATATTTGTGGCCACGTTGGGGGTAGAAGCGCTAAGCAAGTGTTGGTGAACCGTCCACGTATCAAAACATCATGTTCCACGTGTGAATTCAATACTTGCCAGCCTAGCAACACCATTCTTTTTTTTTTTTTTCGGTAACAAAAAGCAAAGAAAACAGAGTTTAATTCCTAAACATATTATCAAAGGTACGGTCTTCCTACATTATCTCTTTAATCTCCAATGGTGGCTCCTCAAACATGTGTAATGTTCTGCTCTTCGATAAGGCCATTTTAGCTAGAGCATCCGCCATCTAATTAACCTCTCTTGGAACATAATTCAAATACCACTTCTTCTCAAAGGCAAGGATTTTCTGAATCTTTTTTATTAGAGAGCTTTTGGGATTATCAGACTTGCTTCCACAGATGGAGATAATATTTTCTAGACTATTAGACTGGATAACGACCTCAGCATAACCTTGTTTTTGGAGGAGGAGCAACCTATCCAATATTCCCCACAGCTCAGTAACTGCTACTATACATTTCCCCAACGGACGATTGTACCCTAAGATCCACTATCCTCTATCATCACGTATAACTCTACCTACAACAGAACAGCCAGACACAGAGTGAACAGCACCATCAGTATTAAGGTAGAAACACGTACCTGAACTTGGAAGAATTGAAGTCTGAATTGGCTGGTGATCCATCGCATTGTCTTAAGAAGAAGAAACATGATTTGCCCAACTATAAGAGGAGTTAATGATTTCCTTACTACTCATAGAATTCCCTTGGAAAATAATCAGATTTCAGTTCTTCCAGATTCGTTAAAGAAGAATCCCGAAAAGACAAAGCCAATTAGAAATAACTGCACCATTAGGAGAATGAAGATGCAAGTTCGAAAATATCCACTCTGAAATATTACCAACGAAGAAGCTATCAATATGGTTGGAAGGGATGACCTAATTCCAAATATCCTTCGCATAAGGGCAGTCTCGTAGGATATGAAGAGTATCCTCCGTTAAATGACCATAGAGATGACACGAAGTGTCTTGCGCCATACCTCTACTAACCCTTTCGGTGTTAGTTAAAAGACGTTTTTGAAGAACCAACCAGATGAACTGTTTAACTCATTAGGGTCTTGGAATTTTCCAAATAGTGTTCCAGTTCATATCCTTCGGATTCCAAGAATCTTCCTTAAGGAAGAAATAAGCACTTTTAACAGAAAAAACACCATTCGTAGTTTAGACCAAGAGAAAAGATCAGGCCCAGCTGAGTTTGATGGAGGAGGAATGCTGATAATTTGACTAACCACTTCCTCTGGCAACCATGATCTGAAGAGATTGAAATTCCAATCGACGTTATCATTCACCATCTCATTAACTTTACTTTGAGGATCAATGTTAATTTGATTTGGGATATGCTAGTTAAGAGGTCCAACAGTTGGAACCCAATTATCTTCCCAACAACGAACAGTCCTTCCATTATCGATAGACCAGATCATGTTACTACGTAACAGAGGCCACACTTTAGCAATTACTCTCCACATATAGGAACATTTATTCCTCATGATTGAAATTGACATTCCATCTTGAAGACCATACTTAGATCTAAGAACTTGACCTCATAAAGCTTCAGGTTTAGTAATAAGACTATATCCAATTTTCATCATGAAAGCTTTGTTTTAATCCTCCAAACGTCGAAATCCAAGACCGCCATGTAACTTTGGTTGACATATATTATTCTACCCTACTAGGGCCATTTTCCTTTTCCCTCTGTAGCCACCCAAATGAATTGCCTAGCTAATTTTTCAATAGAATCACAAATGTCCTTAGGAACAAGAATTGACTGAATGAGATAACTCGTAATAGCCAGGAGCACAGAATGTGCTAAGGCAACCCTACCAGCAACACCATTCTTTTATAAACATAAAACATCATCCATTCGAAAGCGAATAATGTGGAATATTCAAGAAATATAAATTAAAAAAAAAAAGCATTTGATTTTGTAAACTCTCTGCTTCCAAAGTTTTGCAACGGTGCAGCACCGGCATGATAATAACGGAAAGAGGATGCAATGTGCAATTTGAAGGGGCAATTGGGCATAGTGAGCAGTTGAATGGCTGCTTCGTTTGCTCCACCTCAATGAGGAATTCTGTAGGTTGAGAGCATGTGACATAATAAACCCATGATTAAAAGCACATGCATTGCAAAACATGTGTTCTGTTTCCAGTGGGAGTGGGACTTCCCTACATAGAACCCAACCTCATAATTCATGTCTTAATAACACTGTGATTCCTTGAAACAAATCAGATCTTCAATAATTCTGCCCTTGCCTCTTTACATAGTTCAAATAACTAGTAGGAATCTGTTGTTAAGTTTTTTGGCTAAATTTAAATTTTTAAAAATTTTAAAGACTTATGAAGATTTTCAAAAAAAAAAAAAATGGATGTAATTTAAAATTTTAAAACTTTTTAAAGAAAATTGCAATTAAGGATGGTTAAAGTCAGGGTTTCAACCTTTAAATTTTAATTTTAAAATTATAGTAAATAATATTTATATATGGTATGTGTGTATTTTAGTAAAAAAAGTAATTATATGTTATGTGTGCATTTGAGTGGATGTGTGTGGTGAACTTGTAGGATATCACACATTAAGGAAAAAGAGAAAAAAAGATCATAACAAAGTGGGCAACGGGGATGTCAGTCCACCTTCTTTCTTGAGTTGTTTCATTTGCTGCTTTTGATATGAAATCAAATGCCCATCTCCATCCCTCAAAAATAATAAATTAATAAGTTGCCAAACTTTTTTTATTGGAAAAAAAAAATCAGAGACAAAAAGGTGGATCCAACCCCCGCACACAAGTCGGGGCAATCTTGCACTTCAGAAAGCTTCGGTTACTATTAGCTCAATGGTTAGGTGCTTGTAACTCAAAACTTTCCATTTACGTACTAAATATATATGATGCCAAGTGAAAATGTTTCATTTAATTTTACTCGAGATTCCATTTTACTCAAATTCGATCAAAGTCAGTGTTAAATGCACATTAGAGAACAATGATTGATGGAAGATATTTGTGAGTGAGATTATGGGTGTCCATCAATGTAAAAGATGGACCAAGCATAGTTTTATTTTTTATTTTTATATAGTGTTTTGGAGTAAAGTGGATAAGAACGGCTGCTAGCTAGACAATCCTGGTGTTAGATCCCTTCACGAAATGCCAAACAAGTTAAAGAAATATGTGATGCAACCCCACGATGTCTGGCATTGGGCTCACATTTTTATTCAATCATCAGTAATGGAACCCAACTTGGAGGGACCTCACCTGTAAATGCAAAAACTCCTTTGGAATGTCATTTGTGGTTGATTCTTTGGATTTGGATGGCTTTTGCCTTCCAGGCAGTTGGGGTTTTATTTTTTATAGGGTTTAGGTTAATGCCAATATCTAACCAAAAGGAGGTCGCAAGAGCCATCCCCATGCCATAAAGCAGTGTCCCACTTGAAGTAAATGAAGTGGGGTCAATCTCAAGGATTATGCCTGGTTTATTTTATGCTTAACATTCTTTTCTAAACATAATCTGTTGTTGACATGTGTGGCTAGGAATCATTTGAAATCAATTCACTGTGACATCATTCTGTATTGGGCAACCCAAATGAAGCTAATCTCAATTCTGACTTTTAAAAAAAAATTATAGTTTTTATCTAAAGTCAAAAGCTGATATTCAAGAAAGTTCCACAAACTCCCTCTTTAAAAGTGGGCTTTTTTATTAAATTAACCCAAAAAAATTAATTATCAAAATAACCCATCTTTTTAATTAAATACAAAAATAACCCATTTTCTACAGTAAAAAGTGGTGGAGCCATATCATATGGAGCCACCACAGTGCCACGTCAGCCAATGGTGTTAAAAAATTATTTTTTGGTGGAGTCATATTGAATGGCGCCACCAGTATAAAATACCAGAGAAATACTTAAAATTCTGGAAAAATAAGGGATTTAAAAAAAATTTTACCATTTTCGGGTGGAGCCATTCTAAATGGCGCCACCACTTTTCTGACACCCACAGCTTTTTGTTTTTTTTTCCTTTTACTTTCATATTTCATTTTTTTACTTTTTTATTTTTCCTTTTATTTTCATATTTCATTTTTTTACTTTTTATTTTGTTCCTTAATAAATTTTATCTTTTTATTTTTTTTACTTTTTTGATTTTTTTATTTTATTTTGTTTATTTTGTTTTATTTTTTATTATTAGTTTTAAAAAATTTGTAATGTATATTTAAAATATTTTATAATATTTTTTTAAAATTTTAATTATTATTTTTAAAAATATTTTTTAGCTTTAGATATATATTTGTGAAATTAATTTTTTATAAATTTTAAAAATGTATTTTTCAAATTAATTTTTTAAAATTTTAAATATTATTTTTAAATATTTACCATATTTTTAATAATATAAAAACATTTAACTTTTTAAAATTTGTAAATACAATTTCTTTAATTTCTTTCTACATTTTTTAACCTTTTTTAAACTTTTGAAAAGTTTTTGTAAATACAATCTCTAATTAGTTGTTATTTAGCTTTTGTTGAACATTTTAGATTATTAATTTGATTATACTTTGTAATACTTTATTTTTGTTATAATTGATTTAGATATACATTATTTGTAATTGTATTTGTATACTTAAAAAAAAGTTAATATCACACAAATTATAATAGAATAGATATATTATAAAAATAAACTAGGATATTTTCATTTTTTTTAAATAACTACCCCTTAAAATCGACTTATTTAAAACTTTACTCTATTTTTACTAATTTCATACTTAATTTATTAGACGGTGTCTAGGGATTAATACGCAAAACTATTACTTCACGAGCTCGATTTATGAAAAAAAATTCTTTTAATTTTAATATATATATTATTAAAACAATAATAATAAAAGTGAATATATTTGATTATTTACTAGTTAATTTATAAATAACTAGAAAACATAAGTATTTGTTTAAAAATTACTTTATGTTTTTAAATTTTATCATATAAAAAAATTAGTATTCAAAGAAATTAAAGAAATTGTATTTACAAATTTTAAAAGGTTAAATGTTTTTATATTATTAAAAATATGGTTAATATTTAAAAAATAATATTTAAAATTTTAAAAAATTAATTTGAAAAATACATTTTTAAAATTTATAAAAAATTAATTTTACAAATATATATCTAAAGCTAAAAAAAATATTTTTAAAAATAATAATTAAAATTTTAAAAAAATATTATAAAATATTTTAAATATACATTACAAATTCTTTAAAATTAATAATAAAAATAAAACAAAATAAACAAAATAAAATAAGAAAAAAATCAAAAAAATAAAAATATAAAATTTATTAAGGAACAAAATAAAAAAGTAAAAAAATGAAATATGAAAGTAAAAGGAAAAATAAAAAAGTAAAAAAAATGAAATATGAAAATAAAAGGAAAAAAAAAAAACAAAAAGCTGTGGGTGTAGAAAAGTGGTGGCGCCGTTTAGAATGGCTCCACCTAAAAATGGTAAATTTTTTTTTAAGTCCCCCATTTTTCTAAAACTTTAAGTATTTCTCTGGTATTTTATACTGGTGGCGCCATTCAATATGGCTCCACTAAAAAATAATTTTTTAACACCCTTGGCTGAAGTGGCACTGTGGTGGCGCCATATGATATGGCTCCACCACTTTTTACTGTAGAAAACGGGTCATTTTTGTATTTAATTAAAAAAGTGGGTTATTTTGATAATTAATTTATTTTTTTGGGTTAGTTTAATAAAAAAGCCTTAAAAGTGTTATGAAGCACCGGATAACAAGTTGTTGTCACAATGCCTTTTATTTTTTATTTTTAGGGTTGAGGCATGGAAACTTCGTATCCTCTCACTGGTGTTCAACTTTTTACAGCCACATTTATAGTGGAACTGAAATTTGTACGTAACGAAGTGGGGCAATAATTTAAAAAAAAAAAAGTCAACTAGCTTGTTCATTTCATTGATGAAACTCATGATTCTCCTTCACCCATCGTTTTAGACTTTCTAACTTAAAGAAAGCCTTAAAATTTCGAGTCTATTTTACTGACCAGTTTAAAACAGTCCAGCCCCTTAAAAACCCCAATAAAAACTGAGGGTGTGAAGTGCAAGTTGTGGCGAGGGAATTTCCCTTTTGCTTGTGTTGTGCGCTCTGACTAGAACCGTACAAACCGAGTCAAGTCCATTAAATTCCATCAAGTTGGTACAATTAAGACCTTAATAGAAAAGGTTCCCAAGATTCAGCTTATATTGGGCTGGAGTTAGATCCAGTTAAATATACAGCTTTGGGTCATCTCGGAGGTAAGGTTTGTGCTGGCAAATGGATTGCATTTCGGGTTTGAATCAAAAGAATATACTGGGTGTTGTTGTATTAATTGCTTCATATATATACACATTATAGTCGACTTCTCTCTATTTCTACAAAGAATCAGGACTATTACTCTATTAGCATTGCAGCCGCAGCACGCCATTGTTCATGCATTTGGGAACTTTCACCATTTCAGCTTTGCTGGTAAATACTTGGCAATGAGGGATTCATAATATGGCTTGACCTTTTCAACATCAACGTGAGCTTTGCTCTTGCTGTACAAGTCATATTTGTTGAAAACATGAAGCCATTTCATGTTCTTCTTATCCTCCTCATTCATGAACTGGGCATAAGCTCCATGCTTGTGCAATGGGTAGAAGGAATGGTATCTGATGATGAACAATCCTGCCTGTGGCAATGTGGTCCCATTTTCTTTGGCCACCTAATCAAAGTTATGACAGACATTACAACATTATGGTATTAGCCTAATTACATCAAAGGATCCACTGAAGGAGTCAAATTGTATATCATGTACATGTAATCATCATGTCCCCATGACATGAGCAGGTTGTCCAGTCCACATCCTTCAGAGTAAACCCCGTTATTGGTGTTGTATTTGGGGTTTTTGAAATCAGGGTTCTCCTTAAAATACTGCACCACAGAGTTTGTGAGAACTACAAATTAATCTTAGGTTCCATCATAATAACACCATAAAAAGATACATCAAAGCAAAGATTCAGAAACCTTGTAATGGACATTGAACTCATCAAAAGCACATCCAACAGGGAAAGTGTCACCTGTTATATTGAAATTAAATTTGTCAATTGAAAGTATAAAAAGAACTTAAGTAAACTCAGAACAAATACTACACTTACCAACAACAGCCCATTGAGGTAGCTCACCAAATTTTGGAAGAACAAGGATCTTTCCAAGATCTAAAATGCATTGGAACATTATAAGCTAATTACTCAAAAAAAGAAAACTGTTAAGGGTTGTTCTTTTTTTTGGTTTTTACCATGAATGAGTGCTGTCAAATGCAACCAGTCTTCACTAGGATAGTCTTTTCTGATTGCTTCAGCACTCTGCAACAAATGCTGAATATGTGGTTCATCCAAGTCGGGATCACTGTCATCAACAACCTCATTGAGGAGCTCACAGCATTCCCAAATTCCCATTTCTGCCTTATTAAGCTTCTTGTATTCTTCCCTGATCTTCTTCACCTACATTATTCGCATGACCATGTATTAAACATCAATCAAATCGTAAAAGTAATAAACAACCACAATGATTTCCTTACGAAATCATATGTTTGGTTAATATGGCTAGCTTTGTAGTGTTGCTCTACTTTGTCAGTCCTTGCACCTACTTCATAATCCCTGCCATAAAATTCACCAAACTTTCAGTATCACATGAAGGCAACATTCAAAAATGTGTTTTGGGAAATAATGTACCTAAATGTGTTTCCAAAAGCATTGTTTTGAGGCACTGTAAATTGGTCATTTGATACCAATTTATTTGCGTCAGGCTGTGCCTGCTTGGCACTCTTGGCTTGAGTGACTGAAAACCAGATAAAGCATAAGAACAATTAATCATCATTGAATGAAAATAAAAATCAGATGAAATACCATTGGGTTTCTCAACGGAAACTGTCATTATTTTCACTGCATTAACCAAGGTAATAATTCATAGTCGATGAGATTATTGAGAAAAAATTAAGAGAAGCCAACGGATGTTGGTACGAATTGAGACAGTTAGAGGTGGGAATTAATAGCAACTATAATAGGGACCTTGAACAGATATTTTACAATATGAAAATATCACTTTCTATTTACTACCAAATTTAACTAAAATCATCTAAAATTAGAAGAATTTTGCACAAGTTTTGGATAATCATTGTCTCTATTTACTATTTTGGGTGTTAAAATTAGAGTTAAATTAAAGAAGGGAATGTTTGTTTATTAGGACCATAAATTACTAAATATAAGTATTTAATATAATGATTTTATTTGATAAAAGTAAATATTAATTTTTAAAATTATATTTTATATTAATTTAGATAATTTTGGATGAAAGATAAATATGATAATTTAGATATTTCATTTTTCTAAAAAAAAAAATTTGTTTCAATTTTTTTATAAAAAAAATAATTAATATTTTTTATATCAAGTCATACCTACCTTTTTATTTTATTCAACATTTTTTGGTTGAAAATTTTATATTAAATAAAATATTAAAATGATTATCAAACACATTTAATTAGAATATTAAATGTTGAAAAGTTTCATTTTCAATGAAATAAAAATTTTCAATGATTTATCAAATAAACTCTAAATTAAAAATGTCTAACTATTTGTTTAATATAAAAAAATTAAACCATTAATGAATACAATATAATGGTATTATATATATATATATTTAGGGAAAATTCTAAATTTAGTCACTTATGTATGATTTAAATTACATTTTCATCATCAAACTTTAAAAAGTTACGATATGATCACTAGTGTTATCAATTTGTTACTTTTTTATCACCGAACCATTAATTATCCTAAACAAGGTAATGTGTCATGTTAAATCATCATTTTAGACAAAAAAAAAAGGGTAAAATTCCACAGCTAGTCCTTATATTTTTTGGGGCAATTCAATTCTTTTTATTTTCTTTAATTTTCCTTGTATTTCTCTAATTTTTTGTTCTCTCTTCTCCGTTTCATAACATTAGCCATTATTACAAGAGGGTCCAACTTAAACAGGTGAAAGCTAAGATGGGAAACGTCAAACAAAAGGAGATTGCTTGAGAGATGAGCGAACAAAAATATTAATTAAGAGCAAAGTTTGGAGACTTTCAAAGACCATGTCATCGATTGAAACAAGAAAGTAAGATGATGATTAAGCCAACAACCAAGACCCAAATCAAGCTCGCTCTCATTTTCGATATCTTAAAACCCAACAAGGTGAAGATCTTGTTGAAGCCATTACGTTCACTCAATTCCTTCAGTTAGTTTAATTTCTTATTATATAAAACTATTTTTCATGTGATTAATTGAAAATGCAGCCAAACTTGTTTTCTTACATTCTAAATTAAAACCCAGAGCAAGGAAACATTGCAAGAAGGTCTCATGTTTTTGTCGGTGCCGTAGAAAATAAAACAAATTATTATACTAAAGAAAAGTTTGCTACGGATTTTCAAGTTTCATGTGTTATTGCTTTATAGCTTGAATGATAAAAGAGCTTATTTACTTTTTAGATTGACTTTTGATTTATTTATTTTATTTACATGGCACGTAATGGGTACAATTATGAAAGGAGAAGAAAAAAAAAAAAACAATTAAATTACTATAAATTTGAAGAAAGTATAGGGATTAATTATGTAATTTAATCTAAAATTTTCATCTTTGTAATAACGGTGTTAGTGATTTTAGTAACAAAAATGTAACAAATTGATAATATTAATGATTATATTGTAGTTGTTTTTTTTAAATTAAGTAATAAAAGCATAATTTGAACTATAAATAAGTAATTAAATCTTAAAATATTAATTATTCAAAATATAAAAATATACAAAATTATATTAATTTCACATTAATGTGAGTATATATAGTTGCGTTATTTGAAGGTCAAGTGGCCTTATGCATTAATAAGGAAATCCAAATGAGTGAGGCTGTTGAGACGGCATCAACAATGAGGTTGGTGCCATTAAAGATGAAGGACGGGCTTATTAAATTTCTGAAGCTTTAATGCATTAACTACTATTTTTTTGAGCTCTAAGTTATTTTTTAAAATAAAGTAAATACTCGATTAATAAATTATAACTTAAAATTCAATGTCAAAATATTATTAGATAACCATAATTCTCCTGATCATATCAATAGCGACACAATGCATAGGTTTTACCTGATGAAAATGGAAGATGTGAGGCGAGGTAAGAAATGTATGCAGAAAATATTATTCTAGAATTTAATATTACTTTAGAGATATTAAATTACTTAAAACAAAATACCCTAAAAGAGATTTTGAAGAAACATTGTGTGCAAAACTCTATCATCAATTTAATTTTGAAAGTAACGTATGAGATGAAAATTAACTTGTTTATAGTTTCATCTTAAGGAAATCCACCATTGGTGTTCCGCGGAATTAATAGAAGTGAAAACTTAGGCTTTAGGTGAGGTGTTGTTGATTGCGTGTCATAAATTAAGAAGCAAATAATGTATATGTTGTAATGAGCTAGATGTAGAGACGCTGTTAGAAAATTTGCTAGGGGAAGCTAAAATTAAATTATAATTTTTATAATAATAAAAATGTAATTTTATTATTTTAATATCTTATATCTTTATAATTTTTAAAAGATTAAATTAAATTTTTTCTTTTTTGGTTCAAAGGAACAAAATTACAACCAATTAAACTAAAACAAAAAGACTTTTGGTAAACAAGTGCAACCATTCCTCACTGTCAAGAGGTATTTTAGCCATTTGATTTGCATCATGGTTCTTTTCTCTAGGGGTGTACAATTGGATGGGTAATTGAGTGCAAATAAGAATTGATGGTTCGATAAAAGTAGAATTAGGATATGTTGCTGTGGGGAGTCTTGAGATATGAACGGGAGAGTGGATTCTTAGTTTTAACTGATGGATGGGAAAATGCTTAATATTTGATGCTGAATTATGGATTATTTTAAATGGTCTATCAATACTGCAAGGAAAGCATTGTGATAGAGTGGTGATGCATACGGATAGTTGGAGGTTATTGAAGCTATCCAGTAATCTAATTCGAGGTCCTCTAGCTCGGCGTTAATTAGGTGTATATATCAGCTCCTGAAGAGTATGGGAAATTGGAAAGAGATGAGAGATGATGTTAACAAAGTGTGTGGAGGTCAGGAAATGGGAATGATCTGTAAAAGCAGACGCCATCATATCATCGTTTAATTCTCTTTGTTTTTAGGCTCGGTTTCTATTGTCTCCGGTAGTGAAACCTTACATTACTAGTGATCATAAATTCATCGCTGCAAAGTGACGTACCAGACGGCCATTGAATGTTGAATTAGGCCTTCTTTCTTATTTTCCCCCGTTGATTTATAATTTTGTAGAATAGTAGTGTGCCATCAGCCAATTCATTAGTGCTTGAGTTTCCCAGTACTTGCACTCATTGCTTTTGGCTACAAATCTTATCAGGAATGCACTTAATCCTTCGGTTTCTCAAAATTTTCTCGCTCAACCTTAATTACAATTAAGAGAATCAGAATAATTTTGACACATACTGATATTATGCTTTTCAAAATTTGCTGCTGCCATATGATTAATTTTAATAGTTGTTCTCCCCCTTGTTAATCGGAATCTTATGCTATATATTAATTAATTTAAATCCTTTGCTGGGTGGTTTTACAGACTAATAATAATCTTTGACAGGCTGAGGCATAGTGGCTTCAGTTAGCACTTTGCAGATATTCCAGTATGGACCATCTCATATCTCTGTTTTGTCAACTTTCTTTTCTTAGGTTCCATTAAAATGATTCGAGCAAATTAGTGGAATTTTTTGCACAGTGGGTGTGTAATGGCCTTCAAAGGGGGCAACACCTACTCTTAAGAACAGTGACCCACTGTCTTATTTTCTCAACGAGAGTGACTCTTGACACAGAGCACTAAAAAAAGCTACAAATGAAAAGAAGAGAAATGTTAAACTAACACTAAGGGGGTAGAGAGAAAAGGGTTTCTTGGTCACCACACTTGGACTAAAGGTTTCTTGGTCACCACACTTGGACTAAAACAAAGCTTCTTTATTGACTAAAAAAAACTGACTACTTCATTCATTTTCTTTTAGGTTGAACAATAACTTTACCTTGTAAAGAAAGTCATTTCATGTCTAAGAATGTGCCTGGAAAATAGTTGTTTGTGTCAACATTCTTGGTGTTGCTTAAGTTCCTGATTTCTTTTACTTGCACTTAATCTTATAGTAAGGAAATCAAAGTCCCTTTGCTTCAATGGCAAGGAAAAGAGAGTGTGGTACTGTGGGGGAATATATGCTTATCCCAACTCGAATTTTCATACAATTTTCTTAGGCCCCACAGCTACAATTTGATGAATTTATAAGTCACAATGGAGCATATTGAGTTTTATATTGCTGGGGATAATTTTGTCTAGTGTCTCCAGAAATATTCCTACCTTTTTTTTGTCTGCCCTTTTTCATTATAATGAAACAATGAAAGGGATATTAAATCATGCCATGAGGTTCAGAAAATGCAAAGAAAGACTACCTTGGCACATTGTGAGGTAGAATTTCTGTCACTACAAAATGCAAGCTTGAACTTATCTGGTTTACCGTATACCTAATCTGACGGTTCATTCCAGAATTTAAGACTTTGGGTTACATTAACCTTTGTCCAAATTAGGGTTAGATTAGGGAGTAGAAGAAAATCATCACTATCTTCCACAGTTCCACCTATTTTAGAAGATTACACATATGCTATATTATTCACTTCAACTGCTACTGTCATAGACAATAATAAAAGCATTGATTATTTTTTGAATTCCCAACCAACATCATTACATCACCCCCTAGCACCTAGTCAACATATTATTATCCTCGCATACAAAAAGATAGCTAAAGAAAAAGAAGAGAAAGAAAAAAAGGAAAGAGAAACCCATTAGTACCTTCCATGTGAGCCCTCTTTGGGCTTAGCCTACTTTTCCACCTCTTCTTTGTCTCTTCAACAAATTCCCTTCTCAGGCTTAGATTGTCCTTTTGCATATGTATTGTTCAATTACAGTGCATTATAATTTCGCTCTTTCGGTTCTTGCTATATGCTTAATCATGCCATCCTGTTTGCAGTATTCATAAGGTACTCCTTTTGATCTTTATTATTTCTCTAGTGTCTAAAGGGCTACTCCTACATAGGAAGAAGAGAGCTTATGTCGGAAGTGATAGTAAGTTAAATTGTTTTTAAGAGTTTTTATCGACTTGCTATGGGGTCTGCTGGTAATACAAAAACCTGGGTGCCGTACATGACCACCAAAGACTGTTCTCAAGGTTTTTGTAGCTTGTATTGTCCACAATGGTGCTACATCATGTACCCTCCACCACCTCCAATAGAATTCACGGTTAATCCTTCAGGCCCGAGTTTCTCCCCTCTTGTGATTGCGATCATTGGTATTCTGGCCAGTGCTTTTCTTCTAGTAAGTTACTACACAATAATATCTAAATATTGTGGGAACTCGGACTCCTCTAGTAGAAGAGAGAATCATGAAACTGATGAAGTAATGGAACACAATCACAACCCATCTGTGCATGAGCCATGGCAGACGTCAACTACCGGACTGGACGAGGCTTTGATCAAGTCCATTGCGATTTTCAAATACAGAAAGGGCGATGGCTTGATGGAAGGAACGGATTGTTCAGTCTGCCTCAACGAGTTCCAAGAAGATGAGAGTTTGAGGCTGTTGCCTAAATGTAGCCATGCATTCCATGTCCACTGCATTGATACCTGGCTTAGGTCTCACTCAAATTGCCCTTTGTGTCGTGCTAATATAATCTTTATTACTGCTTCACCAACACCTCCATTGCCACCTCCAGTACTGACAGAAACTCCTTCAGTCAATGAATCCTTGCAGGATAGGCAACCATCCAGAAATGAAAATCCAGCTGATGAAAGACATTCAGGAAGGGTTTTCATTCCAAAGATTCCATGTCGTACTTTGAGTGATCTAGGGAACATGCAAGGAGGAGATGCGGTGATTCATACCAGAGAAGAAGGTTATCAACAAATGAGAAGATCAGTGTCGATGGATCATTTCTGTCAACCCCAACTTTCAGTTGCAGACATTTTGCATAGGAATCAAGAGGGAGATCACGGCAGAGGTGAAGGGTACCATTTCTCATTAGGTATGGCTGGATCATCAAAACAATCAGCAGAAGGCAGTAAGGTTAGCAATAGAATGAGTGTGTTGCATCGTGTAATCAACCCTGCTGCAATGAAGAGATCCTTTTCCAGTGGTAGATTCTTTCTTACTAGGCAAGGAAGAGTAAGAGATCCATCTATTCCTCTTTAAATAAATAAATATATATATATATATATATGTATTCCTCGTTGTATAATCATGATTCATGAAAATGATAAGAGAGATTGTGCGACTGTCTAATAGCTATATCCGTAATTGGTAAAGATGGTCCAAGTGAGACAACTTGTGAAAGCCAAAAATTATTTCAATGTTTTAGAACTTCCCCATTTCTTTTGTTAGTATTTCTTTTTTTTCTTCCGATTGCCTCTATTCCCAGGGTTCCAATTTGCATCTACATTTTTTCTATTTAATGTACATTAAACTCAATCCGTGAAGAAAGTTCAAAATGGACCTACAATTATAAATATGCTCAATTGATGGGTATCCTCTACAGTCATCTATTTCCATCAAAATTATAACCAATGAATGGGCTTTTTTGGACTAAACTTTTAGGCTCACCATTTTCTAGTGGAACAAATTTAGACCCAAAAGTGGGGAAGATCATGTCATAAAAGGCCCAAAATATATTTCTTTATTGTTCACGTTTCAATTTTGGGACCATCTAAATTATTTGCTCGGACACAAATATTTTCTTCTCTCGTAGGTATTTGTGTATTACATGCAAAATGCAGTCATATTTTAAAAAAAAAAAAAAAAGGCTTATTGAATTAGGGTACTGCTGTCTGAAACTTGTACCTACGAATGACTCATTAATATTATTTATCCCAACACCCAAAAATACTATCTACTCTCTAATCTTTTACCAACTACGTGTTTATAAACATACTTAATAAACAGATTTTAATTAATTTATTATAATTATATATATGTCACATATTTGGGTAATTATGTTGAAAAAAAGAAAAAAATGTATAATGATTTTTTTATCCTCTAATTTTACAATATATTAGCTATTAATTTATTTTTCGTCTTTTTAAACTATTAAACTTGTATTTTTTGTCAAATCACCTAATAATAGATGGAATTTGTTAACTTTACTAATGTGACATACATATAGATTGCCACATTAATATTTAATTAATTTTTCAAATTTAAAAATATTTAAAAATATTTTTTTAGTAATTTTTAACTTTTAGAAATAGTTTTTGTTTTGAACTTTTTAAATTTAAAAAAAAATTAATTAAATGCTAAGCAGCAATTCACGTTTATGTAACGTCAGCAAAGTTAACAAATATTAACTTTTTCATCCATTTTGAAGTGATTTGATAAAAATTTCAAGTTTAAGAGTTAAAAAATGCGAAAAATTAATGAATGGCTAAAATGATTTTTTTTTTCTAAAGTTGGAAGGCCAAACAAGTCATTATGCCAACAAAAGATATATTTGGGTAACTATTATAATTAGTAAGTTCTATTGTATTGAGTATACTCGGAACACTTTAATTACATTCTCCAATCTAGGAAAAGGGTTAGAATTTGAGTAGAGATGTTCATGGTTCATGGATCAAGTCGGATCTAGACATTATATTAATATACTTTATGTTTGCCAAAGTTTAGTTTGACCCAAAAAATGAGCCTAAAATTTTGCCCAAGCCCCAAGTTCAACCCATATTTTAAACGTGCCTTTTTTTTTTGCCCAAGTCTATTTTTTGAGCTTAATAATTTTGACCAAATCCTCTCATATTTCGAACAGGCCTTTAGGCCTAAGTGGATAACCCAACCCATGAACATGTCTAAATTTGAGTAATTATGTAGGTCAAACAATTACACTCAAATCTATTCACCTATGACTTTTCAAATATTTTCCATCTTGATTTAAGTTTAAAAAGTTATTTTATGTAATAATAATAGAATTTTAATTTTAAGACATATATTTTATATTTTAAAATAAATTATATGTTATTTTACTAATCACGTTTAAATAATTTAAGAATTTTATTTACGAGAGATAATTTCCAATAATCTATTAAAATTTTTTTTTGCATTATATATAAAAGCATGTATAGTGAAATTAGCAAAGCCATTGCGCTTCAACATAGTGTTGTTGGAATTGGATCAGACCAACCGATTTGAACGAGAATTGACTGATATACTGGTCCAGACAAAGAGATTGAATCGACTTTTAAGCAAATTGATTGGAATAGGTAAAAAGCCAAAAAATTGGGACAAAAATCATTGGTTGAACTAATAAATATTTTTTGATATATTTTTTAATTTTCTATTTTTTTTTTGAATTATTATTGGATTAACAACCGAATCTGTTGTATTAATTATCTAATTGATTTGATTACCACTCATAATTTTAAAATATTGCTTCAAATTTTGTTTAATATTAAATTTATTGATATAAATATTTTATTATTAAGTGGATGTCTCTGGGCGCCACTACTCAACGAATACCGATATTAAGTTGGCCCTCAACTCAAACACATGAATTAATGCCGCTGTGTAACAGCCTAAATTTCAGTGGTATCGGAACAGTGATTCGAGATCACTAAATCCGACGAGTGAGATTAGAAAATTAAAAGAAAATAATATTTAGAAGTTGAGTGAGATATTAGAAATATTTTTAAATAGGTGAAATTATAATTCAAAAAAGAAATTATTAAATAATTGAGTTGAAAATGAAGTACCGAGACCTCAATTTCATAAAACCGAGCTAAAAATATTTTTATAAATAATTATGGAGTGTTAATAAGGTGGTATTAAAATTTCATTAGAAAATTTTAACGTTTGTGTAGTCAATTAAATAAAAAGGATTAAATTGAAAAGGGTGTAAAAGTTGTTTGAGGGATTAAATAACTCAATTGTCAAACAAGGAAGGACTTAAAGAGAAAAATAGCCCAAGGGAGATATTTTGGGTGTACAAGCGAGAAAAATTAGAAAAATTGATGAAATAAGGGCAAATTTGGAATATTGCAAAATTAACTAAATAAAAATAGGACTAAATTGGAATATTTAGACTTCTCTTCACTTTTCTTCATTCTCATGAGCCAAAAATGCCATAGGAGGGTTTCCTAAGCTGGTTTTTCATAAGTTTTGCATCAAGTGAGTTAATTTCTTGCCCCTTTCTTGTAATTTTTGTGTTTTTGAAACTTTCACAACTAGGTCCTATTATGTAATCCATTAGTTTTTTATTTCATGGACAATTTTGAAAGTTTTCATGGATGAGTGCTGAAATTTTATTTTGAATTAGCATGAAATTGAAGCTTTAATGTTATTATGTGATGATTATATTAAGTAATTTCAATAGAAATTGATATTTAGGACCTAATTATGAAAGATGTTGCAATTAGGGTTTAATGTTGAACTTCTAGTTGCCAAAGGTTGTGTAGTAGTTTAAAACGATTTAATAAAGTATTAGTTGAGAAAAATTAGCTCAATTGAGGGGTTAGTTGAGCAGGGACTAAATTGTAAAAATTATAAATTTTGGGGTAAAAGTGTAATTTTGAAAATTAAAGTGCATAAGTTGTGAAGTAGAGTAGAATTTAAATAAATGCTAATGAATGAATGGAAAATTTTATATTATAGATTGAGAAATTGAAGATAAACGCAGGAAGGAGAAAGTTACGGAATAGTCCTTGAATTTCTACAACTACTACAAATTGTTTCAGGTAAGTTCGTACGGTTAAATCATTAATAATTTAAATTTTTTGTTGAATGATAATTAGTAGTTATTTATATTAATTGTTGAAAATAAGAAAATTTTGTGATAAAGCTATGAAATTGAATCGAGTGTTACGGAGTAACGAAACGTAGGAGATGAGTACAATCATTCAGCACAAAAGCGGAATTGATGGTGAATTACCCAAGTAAACCAAGATTCATGAATTCTCGTGTTTGCTTTCCATTTAGCTCTTATGAGCTTCCGTTAACTCATATGAGTTTCAGTTAACCTATTCTCGGGTTTTAGTTTAGCTCCTATGAGCTTCAGTTTAACCCATTCGGGTTTCAGTTTAGCT
Source organism: Gossypium stocksii (assembly GCA_020496765.1). Lineage (NCBI taxonomy): Eukaryota > Viridiplantae > Streptophyta > Magnoliopsida > Malvales > Malvaceae > Gossypium > Gossypium stocksii. The sequence continues at coordinate 107,803,460 of CM035627.1, read as the reverse complement.
CCTCTGAGCTTTAGTTTAACCCTTATGGGTTTCCGTTCAACTCTTATGAGCTTTAGATTAACCTTTACGGGTTTTCGTTTAGCAATTATATGCTTTAGTTAACCTTTGGGCCTACGATGTACTCAAATCCGTAAGACGTTTCCTAAATGGACAAATTGGTAAATGTTATGAGAAACATATGTGAAAGAAATGTTGCTAATATTATTATTGAGCTCAAACGAATGAATTTATCAAATGAATTGTGGTTGATAGGATAAGTGTAAATTAGAAGAAATCTTCATTTGATTTGATTTTAATATGTTTAATATTCGGTAAGATTTACGTTTAAGACCAACGAACTTACTAAGCTATATTTAGTTTACTTGTGTTGCTTATTGTTCTTGTAGATTTATACGAGGTTCGGGGGATTAGATCATCACACTCAAGTCACACTATCTCGATTTTCCGGTAGACTTTATTAATACACTTTTGATGGTTTATATGGCATGTATAGAAACCTAAATGTCTGTGTTTTGTATTAACTTATAGAAACCTAAATGTCTGTGTTTTGTATTAACTTATGAACATATTAGTTAAGTTTAATATAAGCTTGGTATGTGAAATGATTGAAATTAATTAAGTTATTTTGAATAACATTTGAGAATATGAATGGATATAAATAAGATAAATTAAGGCCTGATGTTATTGATATGAAATGAGTATAATTTGGATGAAGTTTGTATTGATTGAGTTATTTGTGTTGAATTGGTTGCAGTTTGAATTTAAGGGATGTTATGACTAAGTACAGAAAGTGAATGGTAATGCTTTAGGTATGAATTAAGTGTATTTAAATGTGAATTGAATTGGTTGTGATTTAAGTTTGCGAGGTTGGTTAGATGATTATAAAAGGGTTATATTGAGTCCACACAAAAAAAAAAAAATATTTACGAAAAATTTCTCGAGCACTCAAATTGGTCCCGATTCACTTTTAAAACTTACGTTGGGCCTTGAAGGTCCATTAAAGGGACATCATGAATATTTTATAACATGTACACTAGTTATTTGTATAATGTTTGTAGTTTGTCTGAAAGGTTCGGTAATGCTACGTAACCCAGTTCCGGTGACAGTTTAGGGTTAAAGGGTGTTACACGCTGATCCAAGTCCGGCGGCATTTAGGAAGGGCATAATCCATTCCTCTAGCCGATAGCTCAGGCCATGACCACGCAGTATGCATCTTAATCATATTAAATTACAACATTAGTTAAATTCTTCCAATTAAATAAAAAATTACATGCAACTTTACGTATCTGTTTGTGAATAAAAGATAACACATTTTTTTACCGACACATGAATCATTATTGTCGTGTGATTGTTTGTTGTAATTAAAAAACCCATTTCGATATCTATACAAACAATTAAAATTTAAATCATTGAGTTAACAAATAAACAATATAAAAATAACGAAAATTATTTTTTTCATAGCCACTTTTATAATTAATGTTTTATATATAAAATGTATCTTAATATTACTTTCAACACAAATCTGATCATTCAAACAAAACTATATTAATGATCAATGTTATATTTAAAACTGATGGCTGTCGATTCCACCAATATAACCTACGCCTAATTCCACAAATTTAAGCAGTATAGGGAGTAGGGTCGATCCCACAGAGACTGGAATTACTGGAAATTGTTTGTTTCTTGACCAGATTAGTGTCTGGGCAGTTGTCGTGCCCGCGACGTTTAGGGGGAATGAAATACGAAACCTGAAATTAAAACAAGAAAATGTAAAAAAGTCAAAAGCAAAAGATTAAATGAAATTAGACAACGAAATAATTCAAGAAAAAAAAATCAATAAAACTTAGCTCAGCCTTAAGCACGGGATTTTCCGTCTTTGACCCGATCCTCGAAATTGGATGAACTCCTCCTTTTCAATAAGCTAGTTATAGCTACCAAGGACGCCTCGGACACCAACTCTTCCTTGTGTAAATTAGTTATGGAACGTCCTATAGCTAGCCCTTGCCGATCGAACAACCTACGAAACGTTCGTGATTTAGAACTCCGGTAGCTTTGCGTTCTAGAAGAGCCTAGCTCGAACCAATGTCCTCAAACGTTCGGGACATTTAAATCCGGTTATTACTTCCCTTGACGGAACCTAGCAGCAGTCCCCACTTGGCACGCCAATGTGTTCACGGAAAACCAATTAGACAATCGATCCTCTCGGAATTCCAACTGTACGTCTAGTCATACTAACTCAAACGACGTCTTTTTTGACTTAGTATCGGCTTGACTTTGTGAGTTGACGAAGTCATACTCTTAATCCGGAGAAGTAATAAGTATCGAAAATTGAGGGTTAGATAGCTCGGGTCCGTATCTCTCGGGTTTTTGACGGGGTAATACCGGCTTAAAGCTGAAATGGCTTTTAGTGATGCATGAATTTAATCATGCTTGAAGTTTGTTGGGAAATGATAGAAATTATATGAAAAAGGTGGTGAAAATGGATGGAGAAAATATTTGAAAAGGGAATTAGACAAATTTTGTAAAAAGAAGACGAACAATACAACTCTTAATTTGAATTAGGAAAAGAAAGACAAAGAGGATAATTGTATTTCCAAATAGGAGTAGGAATACAAAGACAAATGGATGAGGAATCATTTTCTAAGAACTAAAACCCCCTATTTATATAGATAGGGTTTACTAAAAATAGCATGATTAATAAAATAAAATAAAAATAAAATAAAAATAAAAATAATTAAAATAAAAATAAAATCACAAAATATCTTCCTATTAATAGTATTTTTACAAAGTCAAAATTGCAATTAGTCCTTGGCTTGCTCCATCTTTCTGCTTTGGCCCCATTCCATAATTTGTTTTCTAACTCGGCCACTTTTTCCTTGTTTCCGCCCAATTATGTCCCTGAAAATTATTGAGTCATAAAAACACTTAATTAGTGGGGTTCAATTCATCAATAAATCAAATTAAGCACAGAAAAATATGCAATTTTACATGCCTATCAAAAACTATACAAATTATCATTAAAAAATAAGATAAACATACACTACCAAAACCATCTTAATACACAAATCTAATAATTCTAATAAAATAAACATGCACTACCAAAACTGTCTTAATAAACATACACAATTCTAATTATTCAAACAAAAATATATTTTTCAAAGTTAACATACCTTAATACTAATCTTATCTAATAATATATCAATAAATAAACTTTTAACATAAATCTAAACAAATAATAATGATAATTACAAAAAAAAATTAATATTACAAATTTAAAATATAAATAATTCTTTTTTTTTTTCAAAATTAATATTAAAAAAATTAACATACCTTACTTAAGTTTGCCGTTGCGGGGGACTTTTTTTTTTTCTTTTTTTTTTTTCGATTGTGTGGGGGTTGGGACCAAACCCACCGCTTTTTATACTTATATACATATATATATATATATATATATATATATATATTGATCAATCACGAGTGTGGCAGCATCGGTTTGACGGTCTATCATCGACGTGACCGATTAGTCACAGGTTCTGTTGATTTATATTTTTTATGTTTTTATTTTATTTTTAAATGTTAAAAAAGGAAATTATTTATCAATTTATTCCGGTGCCATCTAACACATTAGCGACACCATTAAAATTTTTTTGATCTGTATTCGTACTTTTGAAATGTGTATTTTTACATAATACATATTGGTGCCGTTGATTGATCAGGCGACACCAAAATTTTTTTTTTCTAAACAACTAATCACAAGTATAATAATTAGTAACAGGTGAGGTTGGTACCACCGATTGGTCAGGCGAAATCATTTTTTACTGGTTAATTTTCCTAGTTTCGTAAATAATGCCCTTATTATCCCATTTCAAAAAGTATTTATTTTTTATATTATTTAAATAAAAAACCCACTATTTTTTGGTCGAATAATGTACTTAAACTATAATTTTATAACCATGGCCCTTGCCATTATTTTCACTAAAAAGTCCAATTCAACCAATAAAAAGTCACCACGTTTTTTTTTTATCTATATAATCATTTATATGAAATTAAAAATATATATTACAATTAAATTATTTTTATGTTCATCCTCTTTTTTCACCCCTCTTTTTCTTCAAATCACCCATGTTTTTTTTTCATATTCTTTTTTCTTAGTTTCTTTTTCACTTCTACTCTTCCCCCAACAATTTTTTTTTTACATTCCTTTTTCTTTCTCCTTTTGTTTTCCATTAAATCTAGGATTTTCCACTTCCTTATTCTCCCATAATTTTTATATTTTTCCATTTTTTTCATTTACCTAAAACCTTCCTTTTTTTATTTTTATTATTGTGAATAAAAGGGAGAAGGAGGTGAAGATGATGAAAAAAAAGGAAGAAGATGAAGATGGAGGGAGAGAGAAAATATAATATTAAATAATTATTTTATTTAAAAAAATTATATTATTAAAAAATATCACGTGCCAACTCTTGATTGATTGAAAGATTTTTTATCAATGGTTATAAAATTACATTTTAAGCACATGATTGGATTAAAAAAAATTAAATACCTAAATAAATAAATAAAACAGTATAGCTGAATTAAGCCTATTAATTAACCTGAAGTTATGGTGATGTATTTGTAGGTTAAAAAATTTTAGTATGAGAATTTGAATTTATTATGAAATTTCTAGACTACGTCGATTTACCATAATTTAATTGTTCCTAATTTCTTTGATTTTCGAAATGTGTATTTTGATTGTGTTAAGACCAATTTTTTTTTTTAATTCTATTAAATAATTGGATGTAACTTATTTTTTAAAAAACATATGGTGCCATGATATATATACCATATAGTTTACGTACACTAAAACAATTTTCATAAAAAAATAAAAAATAAAAAAGGAAAAATATATAATATTTATCTAATTATACACAAAATATCAAAATTTATAAACCAATATACCATATCATTATATTACATTTTTTAAGAAAAAAATAAATTGATGGAATTCATGGAAAAATGGATTTAAACTTGAAAGTACACAAATTGAAAATTAAAAAAATCGAATTATAGTAGAAAACTGAAATCAGGCAAAAATACATAGTTCGAAGAATATTTATACATTTCTTTTGTTATCTTTCCTTCTTAAAAAAAAAAAAGAAAAAGAAAAAAAGAGAGGGTAAACATTGATCCAACGTCACTGTCTGGTTTACACAAGAAGACATAAGTCTTAATTAAGGTACAGCTTCATGCTTACATAAAGAAACAAAAATGAAGGCTGAAATGAGAGAGATATAATGGATCGAATCCCCAAAATAAAATTAGAATCAAAATTTAAAAAAAAAAATAGAAAACCCTCTCTATGACCCCCTCAAGCTTGTAAAAACTAGAAAAAAACCAAATCACTTTTTCCAATACCCGTCCCGGTCCTAGCACCAACTTCTGCAATGTCAACTTTCCAATTTTCTTGATCATCTAAACCCGCTGATGCCAAAATTTGTCTCCTCTATTATTAGAGAAAGAGAGACATGAGTTCCATTACAAACCTGCCAATCACCTGCTTGTACCTTCTTGGATTTTCTTACATGTATTTAAACCCAAAATAATGAAAAGGAGGGTTTGACAGTTTTCTATTTACTGTTCAACATACGGCTTTTAGTGAAATATCAATTTATATGTATAGTAACATAACTTCTTAATCTTTAGTAGTGTAATAATTAAGTTATGTACTGAGCTTCTTAAAATAGAGATACACAGCTATATACGAATGAATCAATGTCATATTCACGTTTAGTAACTAATATCTTTAAGATTTTAGTGAAAAATCATGCAAGTAATTGGGGTGAAGCTACTCATATGATATGCTGATGCATGCATGAGACCTAAACAACGATCTCATTGGCATTTTAAGAAAAAACAATACGTAGTAATAAAGTTTGTATATATTACATACCGACCTGAAAAGTCAAGCCTACGAGAAACTCATAACACACTATTCTTTCATTGTTTCAAGCTACATACATACAAGAGAACAGTAAAAAAGAAGAAATGCAGAAACACAAAAAATAAAGTGGGTGGCATATTGGTGATATGGATAGATCAACATAAGGCAGTGGCATCTTGCTCAATTATTCTGATCATGTGGTGAACTGCCCTTGCTATGTCATCTACGGAACTGAGCTGGCATCCTTCTTCAACCTGCATTCAGAATGTTTCAAATTTTAGCCCAAAAATCCTATGGTTTTCTTGAATTATAGAGAGAAAAAAGAAATAACTAAACAAAGGTCGTCTAAAATAATGGAAAATGACGTTTTTTTCCCTTTCAAGGAGAAAAACAAAAGTATACGAGAGCAAAAGACGGTATATGCCCACTCCCCCATATGACAATAATTGAAGACGACCATCTCTTAATAGTCGTAGAATGTCCGAAGAAACACTACCCCATCCATCATTGTTTTCTACCATTCTATGAAAACATAAATATAAATTAATCTTTTCTTTTTCTAAAATTAATGTACTCAAAATTTTCATTGACTCATCTTAGTTTATTACTTTTTCAGTTTCTTATAGAGTGCAATTTATATATTTATACGCAAAATTGGATTGTTATAATATTACCTTGGCACTGATAGAGTAGAGAACAAATGGATCCAGGGTGGTGACATTGAGGTGGAGGATGGAAAGGTAAAGTGATTGAAAACCAGCAACCAGCTTGGAAAGCTGAGTGGGACCTTTTCGCAAGAGAATTCGAAGATTAGCATGAGTTTCAATCAATGTCACCTCAATATCGGCTGTTGATGCCTTAGTTTTTGATGTATATTTGTTAGGGATCTGAGACCAGGTGTACTGAGGCTGCATAAGAAATTGTGCAAATGGTGGTGATGATAGCATTTTGGAGTTGGTGTTGGTGGTTTCTTCATTGGCAGCAGCAGCTGGTGTTACTTGTTGCAGTACCCTAAACTTTTCAGCTTCAAGGGTCTGCAGAAGATGCTCAAGCTCCTTCACAAACTCTATGGCACCACCAACTATGGATGCTTGATCACCCTACACATGCAAAAATCATAAATTTATCTTAAAACTTGCTTTGATTTGGGATAAAAATGTAGATATATATATATATATATATATTCAAACAGCAAATGAGATTAACCATGAGTTTTCAATCATGGTTCTGCTGAATTTCTATTTAAATAATAATATAGCAAATGAAAAAGCTATTTTGATATATCCTTTTTATTACTATTTCGATAATTTAGAGGAACAGCTTTTTCTTCTATTAATTCAGCTTTTGCATGACTAGCAAACAAAAGAATAATCCAAAGAAAAGCAAAAGGCAATAATAGATTTCTTTTAATATTTGCCAATTCTAGCTGAACTTTTTTACCTGTCTGATACAATTTTGCGGCAACATTATGCCAACCTTTTTTCAAGTCGGAACTATTATTGAACATTAGACCCTCAATCAGTCCAGCTTTTCAGAACTTTACTGAATCACATCAGAATTGCATTTCGCTTAAGTATATCAATTAGTTAAACTTTGAAGGATTTCTCTAAAAGTAAAGAACTCGTTAATTGATGAATAAAATATGGTAGTACTTATAAAATTCTAAAGCCATGAACTTAAGTTTCAACAACCCAGAATAATATAGATACAACATTTAATTCCAAATCCAATATATATTATAAACTAAACCCCACTCTTTTGTTAGACAGTTAATCATAATTATTAGAGCATCCCAATATAGAATTGAAGTAATGACTCATTTGAGGAGAGGAAGATAAAAAGAGAAAGGATGGAGAAGACAAACCCTTTGGACATAAGACTCAGGCATGAGGGAGCGTAAAACAGCTAGATGCTCATTCATTTGCTTTCGCCTGTTTCGCTCAACAGCAATGTGAGTCATTCTCTGAGTCTCGGACTCTTCTTTGTTCTTGCATACCCTTGGCTTTCTCCTTCTCTTTTTCCTCCCTTGAACTGCCAAATTCGGCCTCCGCTCCACAGCTTCCGTTGCTGTTGAGCGGCAGCATTGTGGAGGAGTCACCATAGGGAAGCAATTCAAAGCAGTACTAGTAGATTGTTCTTCCATTGAGAAAGAAGTCACGAAAGAGTCATTGCTGCTGTATGGGGTTGCAGATATAGTATCATAGATAACGAAGTTCAAGAGGTCGTTGGAAGAAAGGGTTTCAAGTGTCATTTCTCTGCTGAAGCCCAACCTACACCTCCAAACAATATAACTTGCAATTCTAGTTTCTCTAAAGACTAAACCACTTTCTAGCATGAACCCCCCAGCTCTACAGAGAGGTTAAAATGAAGGTGTTTTTTTGGTTTTTGAAAGGTAGATTTATTTATATCCAAGAGGTTAAACGAAGTTAGGGAGGGGGCATTGGGGGTAATCTTATGTTATGTTATCTATAGAGAGAAAGTCAGAAGGATATGGTGCACGTGAGAGGGGCAGGAAAAAAAATACGGTTTTATTTTGTGATAGCATGAAATGAGAGAGAAAGAAAGAAGGTCTTCACTCAGCCCTGTTTTAGATTTGGGTTTGTCTTCCCGATTTTCATAGATGCTGTCAACACTGGCAAAGTCTCTGCAATGGAGAGTGTGGTGGGGGGACCCAAATCTATATAGAAATATGCATACCAACAACACAACAAGCAACTGGTTAAAAGCTACCCTTTCAACATTCAAATCTGTGTTGTAATGTGCAGAGGGGAAAAAAATGACTGCCTCACGCACTCTAGATTCTCAATACACATTACTTTACTTACTTATCATGTGCTTGACAAACCCGTTCTCTGCAGTATGATTGGGAAAGTTTTTTTTTCATGAATTTCCTTGTTTGGTTTCATGGAAATTGGATTCTACCTAGGCCGTTTCTCATCGGACTTTATATTGATTGGAAAATGCAAAGAACACATATGAAAATGTGAGAATCCATGATGCTAGCTGTAGGCTAAGGCTTAGGTTAAAAAGACCTATTTGAGTTATTAAAGTGATTTTTCAGCATTTTGCATGAATCATGATCATCAACCCCAACCGTGATGTCAATTATAGACCCAGCTTTTGTTGTAAGTGATCAGAAATCCATGAAATGGAAGCTGCACCCAGGACTAACCATTTAGCCTCTCCTGCATCCCTTCCCCTTCTTTTGATTAGTTGCACCATTTTATGTGACTGTGTACTAGAATTGATTTTGAAATATTAGTATTTAAATCATCTTATACAAAACTGTAAGATCAATAAAATAAATTGGTACGCAAACAACCCCTTAACTTAAAAGGTAAATATATTTGTATAAAGGAAAATTTGATATGAAAAAAAAAAGAAGGGAAAGGCACGAAAGAAGTAAAATCAGCCAAAAATTGCAAACAGACATTTATAAATTAATGATAGCTAATGTGTCGAAATCTTAATATAGATTGTCATTATAGATTAGTGTTAGTGGAATTGTTGCTTTGCGTGAAACATCAAAACAAGCTGATCAAAACCATTTTTTCTTGGCTTCCTCTTTTTTCTAAAAAAATGCTAGTTATCATAGTGCATATTAACAGAACATGAAAGCAATTAGTATGGTTTTAGACTTTAGTACAAGAACGCCTTCGTTAATGATTGCAATGTTGATTTATTACAACAATAATGCGGTGCCTTATTTCAATCGAAACCCAATTATTAATCTTCAATTTTCTTTTTTCTTTTTATATTATTATACATTCGCAGTACTCATGGCAATAACATAACAGTGCTTCCTAAAATAGCACAAGGAAGACGTCGAGACTCGAGCCATAGCCATTTGCTACGTGTAGTTTAGTAGTACTATTTTATATATCTGAAAATATGATGGAAAACATAAAAACAAATTCGTATATATACGTATACACAATGATATACTAAGATATGTATGCATTGGTTGGCACAAGAGCGAGTGAAGGAGAGAGAGAGAGAGAGAGAGAGAGAGACAAGAAACACAGAAAGGGTGGCCTTATGCCCTTTTAAGTACTGATTGAGGTGGACCATGCAGGGACCAATTTGTCAGACACATTGCAGGGTAATCCATGTGACCGTCAGCTTCCTAGACTTACAAAGTACTACAAAAGTTTTGCAATCTTCCATAATCTAATCTCTTACCTTTTCTTTTTTCAGCTTTTACCTTCCATAATCTATCCTAGTTTTTCCTCTCTGCTATTGTTTTTAAATTCTTTTGTACAAATAAACGTCGATATCTTACACCTCATAAACTCCAAAACTACATACGATTATCAATAGCCCATCCATACCACGAGTCATAGCTTGTACGAGATGTGCTAAATAATAGCCATATCATATGCGCACAACATAACATATACATATACATATGCATGTGCATGCGCATTTACATGGGCATGCTCGTTATCTTGGTCGTTGAGTACAGCTTAGTTATAGGAGATATTGTATGAATAAGTATACTTAATTATGAGAAGAAAACAAAAGGAGTTATTGCAAGTAATCTGCATACTAATAGAATAAATGATAAGCATTAATGTTAGAACAATAACAAAATAATTGTGTGGTCACATTAAAGCTTTTGAAGACAATTTGTTTCGATGTGCACAACAAAACCAGAGTAATTGCTTGTAGATTCTGTTGATGCCAAATTAGGTGAGGGTAACCCTCTCTTAACTCTGAATCTTAACACGTGTACGACGCATGTTTCATCTTGATTGTTTATTTGGAACACACAATAACTTTTTAGATAAATAACAATGGTTAAAAATGATCAACTAAGGTCTCACATGTAAGCCATTCAAGGAAAGATTCAATACATGTCCTTGACCAGATAGATCATAAGAGTTTCACCTCTTATGCATATGCATGTCCATGAATCCCGGCCTTGGTGAAATGTTGTTCTTGGTGAGGTAATGGATGGCAAAGCTGTGCCCCAACAAGGTAAAGGTGGCAAAGCTTGGGTGAGTGAGGTACTTATAACAATTGCCCTTTCCTAGAGGTTATAAAGTGGCCTTCTCTATATAGATCTACATATTTGATTTTGTGATAACGATTGCGTGTCTAACATACAATCGGTAAAGAGGTAGCACATGTTCCATACATAAAACTTTTGAAGAGTTTTGAATTTTGAAATGGCGCCGTTTAAATTTTCGCTAATTAATAAGAAAGACATGTGTTCAACTATTATTGATTAATGAATCTACGAGTTTATAATTTATAATATAAGACATGTGATGTGCCATTTTAGATATTCCCTTGTACATTTCTTTATTTATAAATAGGGTGCCTTGAGGATTTTGTAGAGATTTTTTGGCTTCTGCATCTTTGGAGAAAAGAATTTAAGAAGAGTTTTCTGGTTCAAGGTTTTGTTGGAATCTCATCCGTCGTTGGTTTTTGGGAAGTTTCAGAATTCTTGACTGAAGTTTCAGAATTCTTGACTATGTCTTTGTGTATTAGGACTAAGCTTTTAGATTAGTACCATGGTTGATAGTGGTAGTCAAACAGGAAGAGGAAGGGAAAATTTGGTGGTGGGAAGGAAAAAGGATAGATGAGGCTAGTCAATGATAATGAATGGGTATACCCAATTACGCCTTTGAATTTTTTTTTCTTGATGGAATTGCAGGAGAGGTTTTTTTTTTTTTTTCATTGTTTATCTTCGAGGTTGAGTTTCGCCTTCCTTCGTATTCATTTCAATACGAAGTGTTAAAAGAGTATGGGATAGCCCCCAACTAATTGTCAGGCTTCTCCTGGTGGACTCTTATATGCTTTTTCATCGATTGTTATTAAAAATGTGAGCCTGATGCTAAATGCCTTTCGCAACATGATTAATTAAAAATTAATTACTTGAGTATCTATACATATTTAATCCACACTTTATTTAGTAGTCGAAACTGAATAAGCCTTAATTAAATTAAATTATTTTTAATTTAGGTTTTACAATAGTAAATATTAACATGTAATTATATATATGAGGTCGATATTTATCAATAATCTTTTCAAAATTTTATATAATATTTACTATATTTTTATATTTAGATATGATATAATTATATATTTAATTCCCAAATTAACAACTTATTGGAAATGTACATAATGCTTCAGCTTTAAATATAAAATTATAAAAAATTGAATATTAACAATTTTAAATTAAGATAAATTAATTTAATAATATATAATAAATAACCTGTAAGAAATTAATAATAACATTATTAAATTATAATATATTAATATTAATATCCAAATCATGATGAATTTTTATATTATTTTAATATTAAATATTTTTAAAATTAAATAACATTAATATAAATAATTTAAAATTAATTACATATTTTTAAAAATATTTTTTAATTAAAATATTTTTTAAAATTTATTTGAAGAAATTCATTAAAAATTTTAAATAAAAACTAATATTATAAAAATATTATAAATTTAATATATACAATCGAAGAATACAAATTAGTTGTAAACTAAGCCAACAAAGACAATTTCCATATTTACTCTAAAACCTTGCTATAGTATACTTCTTATAATTTATATAGTAATTTAATTTTTAACTCTGAAATTATATTTTTAAAAGAATATCAAATTACTACTTGATATAAATGTTATATTAAAAACTTTAATTTTATTTTTTAAGCATAATGAAAGGTATATTCTAGCTAGCAAGTATCAGCAATTGGACATAAGAAACCTTGATATTTGAAAATGGCTATTGTTTTGCTTTCATTTCTTTTTTGCTTTTTTTGGCCAATCAATCATGACACCTAGCATCTTTTTAAGTATTTCCAGTTCATCAATGGTGGATGGTACAACCATATATAAGAACTTTCAATAAAATGCCTTACCAGCAGTTAGGTAGATATGCAAGTCAAGTTATATAACTGGAAATCTTATACTCGATGTAAAATCTGACTCCATTGTAGACCTCGAAAATTTACCTCTCTGTTTCGTGTGAGCTATAAAAGTATGAAAAGTTTGATGTAATTAAGTTGCCATATTGAAATCCATTTCACCAAAGATGTCTCGACTTTCAGTTGCAGCAACAGAAGGTAATATTGAAAGTCCCTTGCTGAACCTTTTGGATTGTTGTTCAATGGTATCACACATTGCTGAACTTTGCTCATATTTTAGAACATAAAGAATCAAACTCTTGAAACGCTCAGAAAATAACTGGAAGAACCAAGTTTCAATTCTGTAGATTGATTCCAATGAGCAGTTTTATGATTGAATGATCCCCTCGTCCTTTTTCTCAAATTATCGGTTCAAGGAATATTAAATTAAGTCCTGTTAGTTTAAAACATTAGAGTGGTGAAGGTTGTCGATAAATTCTATTCAGAATTTTCTAAGGGTATCGTGAAAATCCAATTCTTGTTTATCGATTTCAATCTCTTATGCGAGTCTCTGACGGTTCACCAGAACATCTGTGGCTGTCGTTCGAGGGGCTCGAAAATTCACCAAACACAGTACAACTTCTTGCTGCATGATGTCCCCTGACAAAATTTATTTTAATGCTCTCAGGCAATCTGAGGGTATACCTATCTTCTTCTTTAGCTCTGCCTATGGAGTGTCCCGTAGAATGAGACCTAGAAAAATTTTCCATCCTTTCGTTTTTTCTAGATTGTTGTTCTTTTGTACTTGAGGTGACTTGTACTTTATCTTCTCCATCAACTTTCTCATCGTTATCATCTTTAATGTCAATGCAAACGGAATCTTCTACTGGACTTTGATTTGCTGAACTTTCAGCATTTGTTGAAATTTCATGCATGGAATTGCTACGAATAAGTAAAGGGGATTTCTTACTAAGCACATCTAACTCTCCTCGACAAACTGGACAAGTTTTATGAGATTCAAGCCAAAGATCAACACACTCTTTATGAAAAACATGGCAACAAATTGTCAAAAGACGAAGCATATCCTCGTCCTTGAACTCTCCCAAGCAAATAGCACATTCTAGGCCATACTTTTCACGACGAAACTCTTTGACAGTGGAATAATAGAATGTTGGAAATGCTTGTATTAGTTCAGGATCAAGGCCATTACTAATATTTTCACCTGCTGCCGGAGCTACATCAACCGGAGGTGAAGGGTTACGCTGATTATTCCAAAGACTTGCAAGACTTTCTAGGATACACCTACAAAAGTATAATGTTAAAAAACCGAAGAAGAAAGAAATGAAGAAAATTACTGCTACGGTTACAGGTGCTGGCAAGCTAAAGTCTGATGAGGGTGGTCTGGCATAACAAAATGACGGTGACATTGAAATAATAAAGGTAGCAATGACAAGAATGTCGATCATTCCGGCCTCGTAAATTTGCATTGATGAGAAATGAAAATGAAGAAAAAAGAAAAGAATGAGATTTTTTTTTTTTTTTTTTGTGAAGGGGAAAAAAGGGGTTAATTAGGTGGCATGTCAATGTACTATTAAGTAATTTGAAAGCTGATGGATGCTTGGTAAGCATTATATTTATGGCTATTGAGCGAGTCCTTTGTGTGACTTTGCTCTGTTTACTATTGTTGCCAACCAATGACATTATTGAAACTACAACATTCCGTATTTAGTATTTGGTTCCTTTTGCTTCAACCTATCGGAAACTTTATTTACATGCTCTAAATACTAATCCATCCATTTAGTTGGATAATTACTTGATTATATAGTCAGTCTAAGGTTAAGAAGATTTGAACTTGTAGTTAAAACAAAAGTTTCCTTGAAAATGGTAACTTTAACAGAGTAGAAGTTCTGTTCTTTTTCAGATTAAAAAGGGTCAGTTGTTAATAATATTTGGTAACAAGGGCGGAATCTGCAGCAGTCATTCAAACTTCTTATTCCCAGCCAGGGAGGGAATATTCATGCATAAAAGTTATACAGCCAAGATGTCAATAGCTAGGGATTCTTTAAAATGTGTAATGGGTGTCGAATGCAAAGAAATTAAATTTTTACGCCTAAAATTAAAATTAAATTAATTTTGTAGTATAGTAAGTAGGATAGTTTCAAAAATTAGATTAATTAAATTTTTTTTGGGTACATTAAGAAGGATAAAACCATAACTAGACTAGACGGGATCAAATCATTCCATAGCAATCGTCATGAAGTTTTTGAAGGATTTCATCCGGGGATTACTTATATCCATACATGCCCAGAGGCCTTGTGAATGCCATTATTGTCAAACTATCGGCAATTTGGTTACCCTATCTGAATACATGTGTCATCCTAATCCTCCAAGGACGTTGAATCAGTTCTTTAATAGATAAGAACATTGTTGAATGATGTAACTCAACTGATTCATCTTGAATTAATTGAATTGTAATCATACTATTCATCTCAAGTGCAATCCTTTGAAAACCTAGACTCCAAGCAAGTTGAAGACCCTCTAGAGCTCTCCAGAGTTTGGCGTTTAGCGCAGAACAACAACCAATATATTTGGAGAAGCCAGAAATACACGTACCATGGTTATTCCGGATAACTTCACCTGCTGAAGCATTACTAGACACTTTACACATGGCACCATCAGTGTTTACCTTATACCATCCTTCCTCATGTGGATGCCACCCTACGAAACTGCAAGTTTTGTTTTCCCTTTGCTTGAACAAACTAATCGTTTCTCGGTTGAGCTAAAAAAACTCATCCCGCATTCTATAACTCTTCTCTAAGATATTAACCCCTTCAATGAAATCTACATTAAAGACAACATTATTCCTTTTAATCCATAATTGCCAATAGATAACACCAAAAAGAGTCGGCCAATCATCAAAATTACGTGCAAAATAATTGGAGTCGGATAAGTTAATCTCAATCCAATCCTCCATACTTAGATTAAAAAATTCCCGTCTTTTTTCTGGTTTGATCACCACCATCCATGCCGATACACTTAGGAAACAATGTCTTAGAACATGATTAATGGTATCTATTGATTTCCCACACATTTTGCAGTTTGTATCCAAAGTGAGGTGCCTTTTTGCTCTTATATAATTAGGAAGTACTTTGTTTAAAAAAACGAGTCAGGGAAAAACTCGTACCTTTTAAGGACTCGGAAAATGCCAGATTTTATCACTACCATTAATCTCTAGTCCACAAATAAAGTCATATGCAGAGTGAATCGTAAATATGTTCTTGTTATCAATACCCCATCCAACAAAATCATCCATGTCATGTGATGAAGGAGGTTTATAAGCTAAAATGTTTAACACCACTGGACTCGACAAGACAGATTTGAACAAATCCCAATTCCAATCCCCACGCGGTGATACCATGTCTGACACTGGAACGTGATTATCAGGTATAAACTCGGGTTGTGTACAAACATCCACAAGAGGACCCCACTCCTTCACCCAATTATCTCTCCAAAAATCCACATTTCTGGAACCGAGGCCTTCGTTCTTTGTATCTTTACAAATTTCTTCCCATTCTGCAAGACTTATCCCTTTTTTCTCAGTATGACCCCAGACAAAACTAGGAATGATCCTCTCTATTTTAGCGCAAACTCCTTTCGGGATTTACCATCAACTGCATAGCTGTTGGGGTTGGAAGTAAGTATTACCTATGGAGGTAATCTTTGTTTTAACAGCAAGTCTTTGCTGGTATGAAGGTTGGTGAGAAAAGGCGTATTACCTATGTAGGTAATTGGTTTTGTGTCTAGACAAGCAACAGTTTGTTCTTCAGATTTGGTGTTGACAGCAAGGATTACCTATGCTGGTATATGAGATGGTGATGAGAAGGCTTATTACCTATGATGGTAATGCTTGTATTGGACAGTGAGTTTCAATACTGCTAAGCAAGCAAGCAGAAAACGAGTAAGAAAATGAAGAAGAAGAAAAGCAGAGGAAAAGTTGGAAGATATTGATCATCATAAAAGTTTTACAAAACAAAATACATATATAAGAGGAGATTACTTGTGATAACAAGTCAAAGTCTACCTAGGCTACACCTAACACCACTTAGACTTTGAAATAAAAAAACATAGCTAGTAGACTTAATTAAACCTAGTTGACAGCTATATTAATCATGAGTTTACATCAAATATCTGCCTAACAAAGTTCAAATTGAACTAAACTTAATTACATTAACAAAATGACCAAAAAGAAAGTAAACATGAAACTAAATTCATGCTACTGCTTCTGGCAATATTGCTGGTACTTGGTGCATTGTGCATGGCCAGCTTCATGTTGCTGCATGCTAACCAACCTTCAACACTCCTCCTTGGTTAGCATGTTGCAAACTCCCAATTTTGGACCTTTCTTCTTGCTGTTTTTTCAATTCTAGCAGCACTTTTGGCTGTAGCTTTTCCTTTACAATTTTGGCTTGTTTCTTCAACCATCGCCTTTTAGCCCTTTTACGAGATCTTTTATTTTTCTTTCCAGAAATTGGATATTCTTCAGCAGTGGACAATTTGCTTTTGTTCTTCATAGAGCTTGGAAGTTTATCTTGTGCCTTTCTTTTCTTTGTCGAATCTTCATCATCCTCTTTACTGCTATCATCATTGTTATCATCATTATCCACTGATTTCTCGTTATTGCTGGGTTCTGCTCTCTTGGCAGATTTTTTAACAGCATCAGGTTTTTCAGCATTAGCCTTAGGTATTTTTGCATCTGGCTTAGCTTTGCCATTTACTGCAGCAGTGGCAATGACAGGAAGTTCCTCTTCTTCCTCAATTGAATTGGTAAAATTTTCAACCAGTTCATTTTTGGCTAGTTGAGCCGTTGACTTGTTGTTGGCATTGCTCAGCCCCTTGTGCCACAGCTTAGATTCACTTGCAGAAGCTGTGTATGCTGAGTCTGAGGCTTTGTTCCAGTCAATAACAAAGCTTTTATCAGCCATTGTGACTGTCATGTGCTTGGATCCATTGGGATCACTTATCAAACATTCTTTTCCTTTGAACATAACAGAATAGCCTTTCTCTAGCAATTGAGCTATGCTAAGAAGGTTTCTATCAATTTCAGGCACAAACAAGACATTTGTAATAAGTTTGTTACCTGTAGAACTGCGTATCAGCACATCTCCTTTGCCTTCTACCTTGATGAAGTGTCCATTACCCACTTTCACCTTTTGTTTGAAGTTTCTGTCAATTGATTTGAAGATGGCAGCATCATAAGTCATATGGTTTGTACAACCACTATCAATCAGCCATCCTTTTGTGGCTTTTTCTTTAACAACTGAGCAAGAAACTGCAAAGACTTGCTCTTCTTGGTCGCTGTCTTCTTCAGCTACTTGAGCTTCAGCCTTTGGCTGTTGTTGTTGATTGTATATTGGTCTGCCCTTATTTTTGCAAACCCTTTCAACATGCCCCATCTTTTTGCATTGTTGACATTGTGCATCTGGTCTAAACCAGCATCTTTCTTCAAGGTGACCAGGCCTTTTACAGTGCCTGCATGGTTGGTCATCACTAGTTGTAGCATCAGGCTCGTGCCTGTTTTTAAAAGCCTTTTTACCTATGTAGGTAAATGAGCTCGAGTCTGGTCTTGCTTTGGCTTGGAAGGCACCTTCTTGGTACTCTTCATGTCGACTGGCCCTTCTCTGCTCCTGAGCATACAGAGCATTGATGAGCTCTGTTAAGGATATGCTGGTTAAGTCTCTTGAATCCTCAAGGGATGAGATCTTTGCTTCATATCTCTCAGGTAGAGTTGAGAGCACCTTCTCAATTATCCTTGCTTCATTAAATTGCTCACCAAGGAGCCTTATGCTGTTTACAACAGCCATTATCCTGTCAGAATATTGTTTGACAGTTTCCTCCTCTTTCATTTTCAGGTTCTCGAACTCCCTTCTCAAGTTTAGAAGTTGCTGCTGCCTTGTTCTCTCGTTACCTTGGAACTCCTCCTTAAGCTTGTCCCAGGCCTGTTTTGGTGTTTCACAGGCCATTATTCTGGTGAAGATTACATCAGAAACACAGTTCTGAATGCATGACATGGCCTTGTGCTTTTTTGTTTTCTCTTTAGAGTGCTGCTTCATTTGAGCCACTGTTGGGTTAGCTCTAAGTGGTTCTGGTTCAACATCTGAGTTGACCACCTCCCATAGGTCGAATGCCTGCAGGTAGGTCTTCATTTTGACTACCCATATGTGATAGCCCTCTCCATTGAAGACTGGTGGAGCAGCTGGTGAGAAGCTTGATGAAGCCATTGTTCTGACGGTTTGAGTATAACAGGTCCTCTAAGATGAAAGCTCTTGATACCAATTGTTGGGGTTGGAAGTAAGTATTACCTATGGAGGTAATCTTTGTTTTAACAGCAAGTCTTTGCTGGTATGAAGGTTGGTGAGAAAAGGCGTATTACCTATGTAGGTAATTGGTTTTGTGTCTAGACAAGCAACAGTTTGTTCTTCAGATTTGGTGTTGACAGCAAGGATTACCTATGCTGGTATATGAGATGGTGATGAGAAGGCTTATTACCTATGATGGTAATGCTTGTATTGGACAGTGAGTTTCAATACTGCTAAGCAAGCAAGCAGAAAACGAGTAAGAAAATGAAGAAGAAGAAAAGCAGAGGAAAAGTTGGAAGATATTGATCATCATAAAAGTTTTACAAAACAAAATACATATATAAGAGGAGATTACTTGTGATAACAAGTCAAAGTCTACCTAGGCTACACCTAACACCACTTAGACATTGAAATTAAAAAACATAGCTAGTAGACTTAATTAAACCTAGTTGACAGCTATATTAATCATGAGTTTACATCAAATATCTGCCTAACAAAGTTCAAATTGAACTAAACTTAATTACATTAACAAAATGACCAAAAAGAAAGTAAACATGAAACTAAATTCATGCTACTGCTTCTGGCAATATTGCTGGTACTTGGTGCATTGTGCATGGCCAGCTTCATGTTGCTGCATGCTAACCAATCTTCAACAATAGCATAAATAGAGATAGCTGCTAATACTGCTTTAGCTAACGTTATTCGACCTGCTAGCAAAAGTAGCTTAGCCTTCCATCCTGCCATTTTTTTCCTCATGTTATCCATTATATATTGGAAAGTGTCTTTTGTCACTCTTTGATGTAGTGGAACATCTAAATACTTCCCAAATTATCCACATGGGAGAAACCAAGACCACCACTGATACTCAAATTCAAATCTTGTGTCACATTCATAGAGAAAAAAATCCTAGTTTTTTTAGTATTTACCCGATGGCCAGATTTGTTATGACCAAGAATTTGAGTAAACTGATATAATAAAAGTTTAAAGTTTCAGCTTTAGGAAAGATTTTGACTTCAACTTCAACTTCCAACATGTTCAAACCACTTCAACTTCCAACATGTTCAAACCACTAACCTTTCTCTACGTAAATTAATTGCGAGAATAGTTCGACAAGTAATCTTTATCAAGTGAATAACTTTGAAATCAACTTCCACAGTCTGATTCTTTTACTACCTCGCGAACTAGAAGAATTTGACTCAAATCAACGGTCGATTAAATTTGATCGTTAACTCCCTTGACGGATTTAATCACTCACTCAATTGGCCATGTCAATTTGTTCTTTAGTGAACCAAACACGACAATTATGAATCACATCGGGTCACCAACTGTATGTCATCTTTGATGCTAAAATGGCGTTATGAGACGACTGAATTTATCTCCTAAACTATAGAATTAATCGTATAATTTCAAAGACTCACAGTTCAAACACTAAATTAATTATCCCCTAAAGTTAGAATTAAAATTTAATTACTCATAATTTTAAAGAATACATAAAGGAAAATTATGCTCAAAAGAAATATTATTGAAAATTCAAAGAAAAGCTTAAAAAAAAAAAACCAAAAACCGTCGTTATGCGGCTACAGCCAAAATTCAAAATCCCCACTTAAAGAAAAATCGTGGCCTTTTATATTTGCCCCACTTTCAAGCCATAAATAATAATAATAATAATATAGAAGCTACTAAACCCTAGAATGAAATATATAAGTCGTTTCTTGTGCTTCAAGGTAAATCTAGTTCCTAATTCAATTATTAGAATAATCCTAATGTTTAAGAGTTTTGTGCTCTACTGATGCAAAATTTTCATTGTAGTCCATAATTTAACTTGTTTTCCAACAAATTAGACAACATTATACCCTTATAAAATATTATCCATAGAATACTAAAATCAAAATTAATTAAACTAAATAATAAAACTATGTCAATTAGGTGGGCTTTTCAATTTGAAGCTAAAAGTGAGCAATGAAAAAAATTTCCCACATCACATAAGCTAAAGGGTAAATGACACAACTGTCCTGGGAATATCTAAATTATTCACTTTCACACTTGCAAGGAATTTCAGCTCTCATCTCTTGTTTGCTATAACAACAGAGTTTATTCAAAATCATCGATCCAGTCTCCATATATCCGACTGATTTTATCTGGACCTTTCCAATTGGGGGGAGTTGTTTGTCCTGGTTTCTGGAGTACAATAGATGTTCGCTGTGAAGGAACTCCAAGATCTGAAAGTGGAACTGAAGGGATTGATGCAGCCCTAGTATCTGCAGGCGTCTTTAAAGGCGCTCCTCCCGCTTGCTTTGAATCGAAAGGGGCAACAAAAGAATCCTTTGCTTCTGTATCCCCAAGGGCACCTCCATGTCTGTGTAGCTCTGTATAAACAAGAAATGTTCATCCCTATAGCAAAAGTAGACCACAACAATTCCCCAATTAAAGCTTGTTTCCATCAAATAAAATGCACGCTAAAGCACATAAGAGTACAAGCGTATGCCTGTAATAAGTTCATGATCTCACTTAACAAGTGCGTTCTACCATGATAACAGTCCAGCATTAACTTGCGTCCAACTCACCTGATACTCATCAATGATTAGTAAACTATATGGTTGCTGTCAAGGAAGAAAACTACAATATCATTGTTTGTTTTATTGGATTTCTAGCCACTTAAAGACAACAGCAGAAAATTCCATCATGCTCAAGGGAATTGAAAATTTACAGCTACTTTTCCGTAAATGGGAGCATTTATCTAAACCAAAAAGAGATAAAAAGGAAAAGTAAAACGGTTAAACAATCAATAAACCGTACCAGCAACCCCATGAGCAAAATGACATTTATTTCCAAACGGGCAGTACCCGGTAAGTTCCCACTTATTACAAATCCTGGTCTTCCAATTAGACGGCTTAACATTCGATCCACTCCCACAACCGCCACTAGCAGCACCTCGTCCCCCTCCCCCGCCACCACCATATCCTCCAGGTCCCAAACTTATAGCCACACTCTCTCGATTCTTTGACTGCTCGTCATGCAAAAATGTGCAATTATCACCATAAGGACACCCTTCCTCAGTGTAAAACTTTTTGCAATGCCTTCCTTTATATGACCTCTGTGTTTCCCCTGAAAAACTATTAGACCCCAAGGAAGGAATGTGGAATTCCTCTCTTGGCTCTGCCAAAATCCCTTTCTCTTCTTCATGAGCAGCCACTATTTCTTGCCAATTAGGAGGTGGGCGTCGAAGCTCTTCAATGCTATGAGCAAAGTTACAGTTTTTAATGTATGGGCAAGTGCCAGCCCTGAACTTGCAACAAAGCTTGGTCTTGAAAAACATTTTGCCTATGGCTTTGGACCTAGAATTTAAATCCTGGGAATTTCTTGATTTCTTGTTTGGTGGCATGTCTGAATTGGACTGCGATTGAGGTTGTCTTTGGTCGTAGCTGAAATTAGAAGGTGTGTCGTTAAAGGTTTCTTCATTGTTCCAAGCACGGTAATCTTCTTCTGTTGCCTAAACTGAAGGGTCTATCGAATTTGGAATTACATGAACTACATTTTCTCCACTGTAATCCATGTTGGTTTTCACAAAAGATTATCAAAAAGGAGTTTTTTGTGAAAAAGAAAGAAAGAGGAGAAAACTCTAATTTTTTAGTAAGAAAACATGATGCAGAAGTACCCAGAAGCTAAAATTACATCAACTAGATGATATCGAAGTTAAACTGTGAGATTTTAATGATTTGAGAAATGGGTATTCGATTACGCATCTAAAGAAACTAAAATTTAACAGAAAATCTGAAGACAACAACAAGAAAGAAATAAACTACAACAGATCAAACAAAGACAGAAATGAAGAAACAATAAAAGAAAAATCCATTGAAAGATTAGTTGTTCGATCTATAACATTAAAATACCATAAGAGATTTTTTTTTTTTTTTAAATCATGAAATGTTGGAAAAAGGATATATAATTTATCAGGATAATAAACATGTAAACGCAGATACATAAATTTTCACGTATGGAAATAAATTCGAGATAGATTTCGTTTATAGACCACAAAGAGAAGATATCAACAAAAGCAAAGAAAGAGTTTCAACACTTATTTTTCTGAAAAAATTATGGTTAAACTCTCTGCAATCAGCAGAGTTGGAAGAAGAGGTAAACCGGTAAAGAGGCCAAGCGTAAACTTGTAGTTTTTTCCACCTTTTATTATTTTAATTATTTCAATTTAATTTTTTGTAGGGATGAGGTATTTTGAAGGTTTATGGTGATTATTTCTGTTTATTTTAATATATAATTAGTTTTAATTTTTATTATATAAAAATATTTTAGATTGAAAATAACTTAAAATAGTTTAAAGTTTTTGAAATATATATATTTCTAAAAATATTTATAAAAATAGGTATTAAAATTTTATTAAAATAACATTTATTTTATTAAAATAAAATTAGAAAATTAAAAAAATTAATATAAAAAACTAAGAACCAAGATAAATAATTCAAAAAAATTTTAAAATCCGACCCAATTTAACTACATTTTTCTTTTTTAAGAATTATAGTTGGCATTTTGGCAGAGAGTATATGTAATAGATCTTGAAGATCAAACATTATTCTTCTACTCAATCAATTTTTTCTTGAGCAGTAAAAGCATAGATCTTTGGGGCATAATAACAATAATAAGAATTGTTATGATGTTGGTCATTATTGATCCGCTATCTGGTTATTCAATTAAGATTAACTCGATTCTTTTTATTTTAGTAGTGATAGCATTCATAGTTCGCTTAAATGGGTTCTCATCATCATGCAAACGAACCCACACTTAAGAAACACGTGTTAATCTTAGAATAACATACATATTAATATATATAAAGTCTACCTAAGACGTCACATCCAGAAACTATACTTTATAAATAGAAAAATTAATCTCATTAAAAGATGAATTCACAGAAACACTTAATAATAAAAATAAAAATAATAATTTATATTTATTTTCAAACTTCATTCTTAAAATGTACTTGCAAATATTCATTTAACCACTTGCAATATGCACGTATATGCATGTTGTAATGCAACTTCCTTCCTACCCCTTTTAGTGGAAAATTTAGTTGTTTACATTTATGTCTATTTTTAATTAATTTAGATAATAATTTGTTGTGGTAAATATGTTTATTTTTAATTATTTACTTTATTTTGGTTAATTGTGATGAACATGGTTTGTTTTATAGAGTAAAATGTAAATAGAGAAACAGTAGAATTTTCCCTAAGGAATTTTCTTAAAAATTTTCCATTTTTTTATCAATTTATAGAAAGGCTTTTATTGAGATTTCAAGGCCGGTGCTTTTTTCTTTTTTCTTTTCTTAACAAAGAACCAAGTTGTGTAGTGTAGGCCAATTTTAGAGCTATGAATCTCGGCCTTGCAAACTTGTTCCTTTCGGCCCGACCCAAGAAAATACACTGAAATTATTGTCTTTTCGTACATAAAATTACTTCTAGGGTTTTTATTTCTGTCTCAATCTTCATCTGCTCGCCCCAATCATGGGAAAGAAGAAATCTAAAGAACCAGTAACGGTGGCCGAACCAGACACCGTTTCATCTCAATCTGATATCTTCAAAACCATCTTCGGTGACATTACTGAGCCAAATGCCGCTGCTTCTTCCCTTTTTTCCGATGACAATCCATTCAAAAGAAAACCCGAAGAAACCGTCAAAAACCCTGAAAAAGTTTATTCATTGGATTCAGATATGGTGGAATTGAAGCATAGGAAGAGGAAGGAGAAAGAGAAAGCTGAAAATCTTACCTTGGGTTCTAGCGAAGAAGCTACAGAGACTCAGAAGTCAAAGAAAGGGAGGAACCTGGAAAACCTAAATTTGGGTTCTTTAGATAGCAATGTTGAAAGTTCAGGTCTTGATATAAAAGGCAAGAAAAGGAAGAGGGATGAAGTGGAGAAAGAGTACGAGGAAAGAAAATATGGGACGGTTGCGGTGGCGTCCGATGCAGAGGAGGAGGTTGTCGTGGGGCAGAAGAGGAAGAAGCCAGAGGACGTTGGGGTAGTTGCTTTGGTTCCAAAAGAGGGGTTTGATGATGAAAGTAAACTTATGAGGACTGTTTTTGTAGGAAATTTGCCTATTAAAGCGAAGAAGAAAGTCTTGTTGAAGGAGTTCAGTAAGTTTGGAGAGATTGAGTCTGTTAGAATTCGATCTGTTCCTCTAAATGATGTGAGTTTTCTGTACTTCTTTCTGCTCTTTGGGTCTTTTTTTTATTGTCAATTATGTTTCTAATTGTTTTCTTTCCTGTTTAGACTAAGAAGCCGAGAAAAGGAGCTATAATGTTAAAGCAAATTAATGAGAATGCTGATAGGTATGTTAAAGAAAATTAAGGAGCTATAATGTTTTTTGCATTGTTTTCCCATGAAATAGGAATTCTGGACATAATTCCTGTTAATTATATTGAACACGTGTGATTGTTTCACTCTATCATATCTGTAGTTTTTTATTTTGATGTAAGCAATTTTCTGTCAAAATGCTTTCCCTCCCCCTCTCCTTTTGTAAAGTCAACTCCCATATATCGTTGACTACTAATGTTGGTTTTTTTGCAGCGTTCATGCGTACATTGTTTTCAAAACTGAGCAATCTGCTGAGGCATCTTTAGCCAATAACATGGCTGTGGTATGTTTCTTTTGTTAGTGCTGGGTGAGCAATTGTAATGCATAGGGTGAAGATACTGTATATTGATTATATTGTTGTGTTCGTGGATATAGATTGCAGGGAATCACATTCGTGTTGATAGGGCGTGCCCGCCGAGGAAAAAGTTGAAAGCAGAGAATGCTCCTCTCTATGATAACAGGAGGACTGTTTTTGTTGGTAATCTCCCATTTGACGTGAAGGTGATCACTCTGCCTGATATTTGGATCTTGGTTCCTATGTGAGATCAATATTTCCTCCCAATGGTGCTATGATCTGAAAATAAGGTTAAAACTTATTGCAGGATGAAGAAATTTATCAGCTTTTTTGTGGTATCAATAATCTGGAGTCTAGCATTGAAGCTGTTCGGGTTATTAGAGATCCTCAATTTGGTGTTGGCAAGGGTATTGCTTATGTCTTGTTCAAAACAAGGGTATGTCTACTCTTTTCTTAAATTTCTTTCAAGCCTTCATTTATCAATTCAAATGTGAAACATTTTATTTCTTGTTTCAAAAATGGTGTACTTCCTTAAGTCTTGAAACCTAGTGGCAGTAGTGTTGTTAGGTTAATTAATTAATTAACACTATTTGTGCTCAGCTCGTTTACACTCCTGCTTGTTGCTATCTATTGCATCTTAGAGGAGAACCAGGGAATCACACTCTGTATTGCCGTATAACTTCAGTGCAATCCAATCTAGTTTCAGTAGTATAACAGTTCAATTAGCTGTGTTCATAGATTTTAGTCTGGTCTAAAATTTTCCGTCTTTGGTGAGGGAAGAGGAGAAGAGGTTCTCTAGATTGGGCAACTTGTAGGTGTTGTGTTAGCAAGACAGGGCACAGGTAACTTATACTTGTCTTACAAGTCACTGTTGTGCATTGTTTATGCAGGAAGCGGCAAATGTGGTTGTTAAAAAGCGAACACTGAAGCTTAGGGATAGAGAGCTAAGGCTTTCTCATGCCAAATCTGATGCTACCTCATCTAAGAGAAAGAACCAATCATCTTCAGGGACAGATAGTACCCCAACCAAGAAGTTTGCCATTGATTCAAGGACTCCCTCAACTACCGGCAACAAATCAAATACAAAAGGTTCTTTGTCGTACCAGGGCTTGCGTGCTAGTAAATCAGGTTTTGAGAAGAAAGTTAGTTCAAGGGGAACTATTGGCCCTGTAAAAATGAAATTTAAAGCTCAAAGAACGGATAAGCCAAAAGAACGCTTGACCAAAAGACCAGCTGTTGCTGCTAGAAAGGCCAAGGCAAAAGTACACAAGGAGGGTAGTGTGCCCAAACAAACAGGTGTAAAACGCAAGCTGGACAGCTTCAGTCCAGGGAGTGGCTCCCATAAGACGAAGAAAGGCAAAATGTTTAGGTAGGAACAGAAGAAAGACCTTGTATCATGCTTTGATTAGAAGCTCCAACCCGATAGGAGTATTGTACAATTTTAACTGTTGTTTTATTTGTCCAATTTCAAGTTTGTCATGTGATTTTCTTATTTGAATTTTCAGCTACAATTTTTAGAATCAAAATATAAGGCATAACTGGGTTTTCAGTAATAGATTAATTTATTACCATGAACAGTTTAGTTGAGGTTGAAATTTGTCCCAGTTGGAAAATAAACGCTGCACTGTCATTTTATTTTTCTATACCTTTCAATTTTTCATCCTTTTAATTTTCTTTTCACTCTACCTTTAGATTAAAGCCAAAGGCTTTACCCCTGATTTAGACTAAAAAACATATGAAACGATAAAAGAAAGAAATTTCTCTTTGCATCCCTCCGTTTTATCTAAGAACAGAGTATGGTAAAAAACGCCTTGTACAGCATTCTTCAATATGTTACATATATTTTCTTCACATGGAAACAATGGCTCTATTGAAGATCAATTCACATTTAGTCAGAAAAAAGGAAGGGCAGGGATGAAATATGAAACAAAGCACCTTGCATAATTTGTCTTGGTAATTTGTTTTATCGACAATGTAGTTATTCTGTCATCGACATTGTGACATTATTGTTCTAGCCGCTATGCTGTTGCTGCTGAAGGTTGATTAACTTAAAATACGGACCCTCTTTGTTTTCTATGAGACTAGAATGACTCCCTTTCTCTATTATTCTTCCTCCTTGTATAACCGAGATTTGATCTGCATTTTTAATAGTTGACAGCCTGTGTGCCACCATAACTGTTGTTCGGTTCCTCATTAACCTGTCGAGAGCTTGTTGCACCACACGCTCTGACTCCACGTCTAGAGCACTGGTGGCTTCATCAAGTAGCAAGATTTCTGGGTTCTTCAGAACAGCTCGAGCAATGGCTATTCTCTGTTTCTGACCACCCGAGAGTTGCACTCCTCGTTCCCCAACTTTTGTTGAGTAACCCTCAGGGAGGGAACTTATGAAACCATGGGCATTGGCAAGCTTTGCTGCTTCTATTATTTCTGATTCTGAAGCCCCTTCTTTGCCATAAAGGATGTTTTCATAAATGGATGTGGCAAAAAGAGCTGGTTCTTGTTGCACTAGACCAATGTGCTTCCGAAGGGATTTCAGCTTCAGTTTCCTGATATCTCTGCCTGTAAGGATTTGACAAATAAGACTTGGTTGAAATAAGGCGTTTTACTAGGACGATTTCAAGATTTTCACGAGAAAAACTTACCATCAATCATCACTTTCCCAGCTGTTGGATCATAAAATCGAAGTATAAGAACAAGAACCGAACTTTTACCGGATCCGCTTTGCCCCACCAGTGCCATACTCTTGCCTGAACGCACTTTTAGATCAAATTCCTTGAAAATGACTACGTCTGGCCTTGATGGATAACTAAAGTGGACACCCCTTAGCTCAATTGTACCTTCCACATTTGTTACTACTTCTCCAACATCCCCAACAACTTGAGTTTTTCGGTCCATAATCTCGAACACGGATGCCACCATTTGGTTCCCTTTTAAAAGGTCTGGAATCAATGCCAGAGTTTCTCCCATGGCTAATGCCGTTATAATCAAAACCATAAATGATTTCATGACGGATTTAAAGCTAGCTAGCTCCTTCCCCATTAAAACAGAACCATACCTACACAAATTAACAGCTCAAGATTGAGCTCTGCAATTCATTTGATACTAACAATTTACTCAGTATTGCAACGCACAAAGGCTGTGTTGTGATTTATGAATGCTCATTAGTTAACTCTCATACCATAAGGCAAGGCCATAAGATGAGAAGATGAAGAACTGGGAAATGCCGTAGAATATCCCTGCAATTTGACCACGGTTGAATGAACGCTTTGAAGGCTCTACTAGCTCACGTGAATAAAGATCAAAGATCTTCTCCTCAGCACAAAATGCAGCCACAGTTCTAATATTGCTGACAGCCTCACCAGCGAGCATGTTTGCTTTTAGATATGCTTTGCTCAAGTCACCTCCAAAGCCTTGCATGAATAGTTTCTGAATAATAGGGAAGAATTGCACTATAATTTAAGTTTTGAGCTTATATAAATTAATGTCAGGAAGGGTGCAAACCTCGCCAATGTGACCACTTATGATCAATGGGAAAGTGGCCAAGATAACAAGTGTGATTCTCCAGTTTAAGATGAATGCAATAATGAAGGCAGCAACGACCAAGCCTAGATTCTGGATGAGAATTGATGTCCGATCGACAACTACACCTTTTAGAAATGTTGCATCACTCTCTAGATGCGATGCTAGCATGGAACTTGCGTTGTTTGGGTCGTCAAACCATCCAATTTCGTTCCTCAAAATGGCTGCAAAATTAAGTCACAAGCACATGAATTTTACAGGTGGTTAGGAAAAGACAAATGATTACGAATACAGCATCAAATATTACCAGAAAACATCACTTCACGCACACGGAGAGTGAGTCGCTCTCCCATAATACCGAAACATAGGTGCTCAATTGCATGAACAATGACAGTTATAACTGCAGCACAGCAAAATAGGGTGGCAATCTTCTTCACTTCATTGCATGTTGTTTCCCAGTCCATGTAATAGGCTACAAGAGCTTGAGAAACCCCTAGAGCAAAGAGAGGCATCTGAGCTCCAGCAATTAATGCAGCAATGGTTCCAAAGACCCCATAATACCAGTCAGGTCCTATCATAGAATATAGTCTTCTTGGTGAAACAGGCTTCCCTGTATCTATTCCTTCGGCACCTAAACGGCTAAATACGGAATCCTTGTCGGAACGAAAACTTGCACCAAAACTTGTCCTTGTTCGGGATAATTCTCGTGAATAACTCAAGCTATAAAACGGGAAAAACAAACAATTCTGAGTAATGAATTCTTACTAGACTAGCATACAGAAAACCTTATGCAAATCAACTGCATTGTTTTACACACCTGCGTGGTGTACTCATTGCAGGACTCTGCGAGGGGTATCGTTGAAGTGATGCTGTCTCTTGAAGCTGAACGAGTGAAGAGTAGGCACTGTTAGGATTTGAAATGAGCTCATCATGGCTACCAGTTTCTACTATCTTCCCACTTTGAACAACAGCTATCACGTCTGCATTCCTAATGGCAGAAAGTCGATGAGCCACGACGACTGTGGTTCGTCCCACCATCACACGGTCAAGTGCCTCCTGCACACTCTTCTCAGATTCCGCATCAAGTGCACTTGTTGCTTCATCAAGTAAAAGGATAGATGGATTCTTTACTATTGCTCGAGATATCGCAATTCTTTGCTTCTGTCCACCTGATAGCTGTATTCCTCTTTCACCAACCTGCAAAACCAAACCAAACACTTACAGTTCCGAAGTGGTCATCCATGTTAATTCTAAACAGACTCATGTTGAGGTGACTAGAATAATAATGGTAAATGGATACCTGAGTCTCAAATCTATCAGGGAGATTATTAATAAACGTAATGGCCCCTGAAAGTTTCGCAGCACGTGTTATCTCTCCGAGAGTAGCATCATATTTCCCGTAAAGGATATTCTCCCTAATCGTTGTTGCGAAAAGTGCTGGCTCCTGATTAACCAAACCAATTTGTTGTCTAAGCCATTTGAGATCAAGGTCCCTAACATTATTCCCATCCAACAAAACTTCCCCTGCAAGGGGCTCATAAAATCTTTCAATCAATGATATGACCGTGCTCTTCCCAGAGCCACTTCCTCCCACAAGAGCTACAATCTTGCCAGCAGGAATGTTGAGGCTGAACCTATTGAAGATTACTACATCTGGGCGAGACGGGTAATTGAATGACACGTCCTTGAATTCAATGTGCCCCTCCACTTTGCCTAGTTTGTGGCCTGTTTTGGAGCTGGTTTTGCTAACTGTATTCCTCTCTATCATCTCAAATATCGGATACGCAGCCACCCTTGCTCGAATAAACGCTGAGATGTCGGGTGCTGCCAGTCCTAGTGATCTGCACCACAACAAAACCATGTAAATATCTATATATATATGAACGGTTGAATAGATGATGAATAAGAATCCTAAGCTTACAGGCCGGAGATGACAACATTAAGCATGGTAGTGAAAGAATCCCCACCATCGGCAATGTTCTTGTGAACAACTATACTGGTGAACCAAACGAGCAACGCCCAGGAAACGAAAAGCACACAATGCATAGAGCCCAGTCCGAGGCCCTTGGCTAAGCCAGCTCTTCTGCCATACTTGTATGTGTTCATCAATGCTTCTTTATATGATTTCACTGCTCTTTCTTCCCCTGCAAATGCTTGGACTGTTCTAACATTCCCGATCACCTGAAAGACAAGTCAGAAAACCTGTCAGATAATCTCTTTACGTAAAATGTGTTATTATGCATGCATGGAAGATCGAAATGAACTGACCTCTTCCGCAATTTCACCGGCCTTGACATAGGAGTTTCGAACTCTAGCAATAAGCCCCGTGGCTACGTAAGCATAAAGCCCACCGGCAATGGCAATCAAGGGGACAATTGATAGTGTTACCAAACTGATTTGCCATACTCTCGCAAATCCAATGCAGAAACCTACTATAAACCTGCTTACGTAATGCATGAAATTCCCCACCTGCGATCATTCACCTCATTTCTCATTAATTTTACGCACCACCAATTTTTCAACGCTCCTTTTTTTTTTTTGTATTTAAAAATGTCAAAAATTAATCTAATTACTAAAATTAAAAGAGTTTACTTTATCAAAATCAACAATATACTTCACAAATTAACTGAAACCAAATCAAATCGAGCTTATGTAATGCAACAGGACAAGACATGACAGTTTTTTCCGCTCCGACCCGATTTACCCGCAACATAATCCAACTCTAAGCCGGCCCAAAGCTTTGAACCCAACTCAAAAAATTAAAACTATACCTAACAGGATATGTCACCGTATTTATATTTTTATATTTTTTTATCAAAATAGAATAATAGTTTTAATTCCTTACTTTTTTTAGTAAACTATAATATATTTTAACTAGTGTATATAAAAAGCTATTATAAGAGTAAATTTTCCTGAACTAGACTCCAATTCAACTGGACTAAATGAAGAATTAAACTTGCCTCTATTTACCTTGAGATCTGATTTTTAAAAAAAATGACCTTATAAAACATGATCAAATCGAAACATTCACCATCTTACCTAATAAATTGAAAGTTAAAAAAAAAAAATTTCATTGCCTACAATATTATGAATTTTTTAAAAAACCAAACCAAATACTAACACTAATCAAACTGAAATGAAAAATTTGCACAATGATTCATCAAATTTTAAAAATTTTAAGAAGTGATCTTTTATATATTCTTAAAAATGATTTCATTAACTTATATAATTTTACAAAATTATTAATGGAAAGTATTCAATTTTGGTAGGGAAAAGGAAAAGGAATTCATTTAAAACATGGTAGGGATATTGAATCTGTAATTATCCAATTAGCAACCAAATATTAATTTCCATTTTGTGGTTAAAGATAGGAGACAGACGACAACGTCTCTATCCTCGCACCTTTTTTTGGTTTCAAATAAATCTAATAACTTTACGCGGATATCCATCACATCTTAATATCCCAAACATGTTATACGTCATGCACTTATGAATTGTTTCAGTTCAATCCAGTGACAATTTATCAGACAGGCTTTATCTCAAGCCATATATTGCCTCTCCAACTTATCCCTTATAGCAAAAATATTTTATATATTTTATGCTTTTAATTTTTTATATTAATCTCACCTTTAATTAGTCATAATTTATCGAAGAAGTTCATTAAATTAAATTATTTTACCTTTTTAGGTTAAAAAAATTCTCTAATCTAATCAATATTACATATATAAAATGTCAAATAAACAAATAATTAATTAATAAATCTAAATTTGTGAGGATTTTAATTCCAAAATTAGGGTTGTCAAGTTCTTCAATTCCTTTTTAGAAAATTAAGAGTAAAATTTAGCAATTTTCTTCTTTTTGCTTGTAGGGTTTTCACATAGTTTTAAATTTATTACAAGGTTACAAAATCTAATTAACAAAAATTCTTAGATTAAGGCTTTGTTTAGATTGCCACTAGAGTTGTTTAAGCAATTTTTTAGGCCAACCCATGGTTTTGTTGCCTTTGGGTAGCAAAGGACCGGTACGATTAGAGTTCAGGTTTAAACTTGGACAAACAGCTCTTCAATTAGAGATTTTTTTTTTTTTTTTTTACAATTTAACCTTTTTTTACTTTTTTTTCTTCTCATGAATTGTTATTTCCTTTTACAATATATTTTATTTAAAAAATAAAATAATTTTAATTTGATAAAACTAATAATTTTATTACATTATAAAATATTAATAAAATATAATTTATTCTTATAATTAAGATGATCACTGGAATCACATATATAAATAGTGTATATAAATTTTATGTTATTAATTAATAATTTAATATAAATATAAATATAAATATAAATATATATTATATATAAATATTAATATGATAAAATGTCTTTAATTATTACTTCTATTATCATTTCATCTATACAATAAAATTTAAACCTAAACAGATATTTAACTATTGTACAAAGGAAGTTAAATTCAGAGGACTACCCGAATTGGTTCATACAACTTTGAACCATATATATTGTCAAAAAAAAAAAAAAAAAACTGTGAACCATATATAAGAAGGATATTTCAGTTTTGACATCAAAAAATAGAAAGAGCAGCTGACAAACATCTGGGGATGCTTAAAACCCAGAAAAATACACCGAACAAGCCAACCGACTAATAAATGCTAGTGAATCTTGTCATGTATTTATAAAGGGTAAAATTTACAACCACTTCTCTTTTCATTTATTTGCCACTATTAAGTTTAAAGTTGCAGAGGCAGAAAAATAAAAGCGGCGTCAGATTATAGTAATTCTCTTGGGATTGTCGGCTTATCCACACCGTTACTTTTTTTTTTCAATTTGTTCATGCTTCGTCATTTTTTTTTACTTTGTTTTATTTGATTATTTACATTTTTATCGTTTTGCTGTCTTAATTGTCTTTTTAAGTCAATAAAATCCCAAGACCAGCCCAAAAATGCTACTTTTGTTTTCATATTATACTCCTATGAGACTGAGAAACAAAATTAAGCCAAAAAAAAAGCGGATGAAAAATGAAATACCTTCTCAGAAAGAGCATCTTGAACAAGAATAATGTCACTTGTAATGGCGGAAATGACTTGTCCTGTTGAAGCTTCAGTGTCAAATAAGCTTATGTCTTGATTTAGCATAGACTTGAGATATGCCATCCTCATTTTTGCTGCCTGTCGCTCTCCAGTATGCATCCAACAAGCCACCTCTATATATATATATATGTATATCATCAAAAAAAAAAAAAAAAGTAAAACTTTTGATAAATTAAGGAAGCTTTTTGCGTGAGGGGGAGAGATTGTCACTAACCTATCCATGAGGAAAATAAAATAGCCACGCTGAGATATACAAAATCCAATGAGTACTGCAAAAACAAAACCTTTAGTTTGTTGTTTCAAAAACCCTTTTCGTTGGTAGTTTTTGTGATAGTATATACAAAATCCAATGAGTACTGCAAAAACAAAACCTTTAGTTTGTTGTTTCAAAAACCCTTTTCGTTGGTAGTTTTTGTGATAGTATACCTTTGCAACTTTGTGAGAAGCTTCTTTAGGGAAGAGATAAGACATTCCAGCAACGTTTATCAATTTCCCAAAGAAGATGAAGAAAACAGGAACCGATGCACCATGCACGCATGCACCAATGGAACCCAAACCCATTAGCACATAATCGTAAATATCTGAAAATGAAAACAACTTCAACAATGGAACTTTGTGATCCTTCTTCTTCTTTCCTTCTTTCTTCTTTGTGTCATCCTCATCAATATCTTGGTTAAATGAACCAGAAGGTGTCATTTTGGCCTCAAATATGGCCGGGAAAAAAAGCCAGACCAAAAAACAATCACACACAAGTCGAAGAAGATGAATGGAATACAGTGAAAGAGAAGGTTTAAGAACTGAAGAGAAAGAAAAGATAGGTAATGTGAAGTAGATGAGACCTTTTATTGCAAACTTAACCTATGACCGTAAAATCTATTTAAGTGAACTTTTTTCAACAGTTGGGGACGAAAGAAAAAATCTTATAAAAGCACAGCTGAGCTTGAAAAAATTAATTGTAGCTAATCCTCTCGAGAATTGAGATATTCGAATGGGTATTTTTAGTATTTGAGTTTTTTATATCATATGCTATATTATTTTTATTGTAACAATGACGTATAACCTAATCTTGCTGGCTTTTGTCATAAATATATATATATAGTTATGTACCCTAAAATATTCTTTAATGAAAATTTTTTTAACTATCAAAATAATTTTTTTTTATCTCAAATTACATTTTAATTATTTATATTTAAAATATTAAATTTTAGTCACTTAACATTTTAGTCATTGAGCCATTAATTGTTATTAACGGTGTAACAGTAAATTAACGTCATTTTAGGTTAAATTATATAATTGGTTTCTATATTTTTTTTTTGTTTTGAGTAATTTAATTTTTTATGTTCTTTTTAACTTTATTTTTTTCTTTTCGTTTTCATTCTCATCTGCTTCTCCCTTTGTTTTCGTCATTTCTCCATCTCTTTTAATGTAATTTTTCTATATTTTTCATTTGTTAAAATTAGTCCCTATACTTTTATTTTTTAGAACAATTTATTCTTCTTTCCCTTTAGTTTTAACAAATAGAAATATAGAAAAACTACATTAAAAGAGATGAAGAATGGAGGAAAACAAAAGAAGAAGCAGAAGAGAATGAAAAAAAAAAAGAGAAAAAGTTAAAAAAACATAAAAGAAAAAATTAAATTGCTCAAAATGAAAAAAAATATAGAGACTAACTGTATAATTTAACTAAAAATTTTTGTTTGAAATGATGATTTAACTTGCCACGTCAGCTTAGCGTCACACCGTTAACAACAAATAACGTGTCAGTGACTAAAATTTTACAACACATTAGCGTAAGTGACTAAAACGTAACATTTCAAACATAAATAACTAAAATGTAACTTGAGGTAAACAAAAGTGACTATTGAACAAAATTAGTAATAAATAATTATATTTATCGAATATAAAAATAAATTGATGTATTTATTTCTTTAAATATGTACGATTGAATCAAAATTAAAGTCATGTATAGCTTTGAACAACAATCAAAATTTCATATGTATAATTACACCAAATCAAATTACATGTATAATTTTGAGATTTATCCTTATTCATTTTCAACTTTATTATATCAATGATATTTTCATTTAGCTCCTATATAAAATTTTAAAAAATATATATTTTTACATTTTTTTTACTTATACCGTGTGTACTCTAAACTCTCTAAAGACAAATACATATATATGAGAGGAATCTATTAATACAAGTGTAAAAATTAACATGGTTTTACATAATTTTATAATTTGTTATGATTAATATTTTAACAATAACCGATGAAATTATCAATATAATTGTACATGAAAATTTCAAATCGATCCGATATCTCTATCATATCAATATAAAATATGGTCTATATTAATATATAGTTAACATTTGAATATTATTTATTTTTACATAAAACTATTACTTTAAATTTAACATGCAATATGATTTACATTAATAAAACATGAAATATGAGGATGAAATTATTAAAATATCAATAAAAAATTTATAACAGAATATAAAACCATATCAATTTTACAATCTAGATATAATATCCCTTCATTATCTATATATATGGAAGAAAACTAAAACTAAAATAAGGGTGGAAATATACCGCCTCGTGAAGATAATAAATAGCATGCCAAGACATATTAATTATTAGGAAGAAACAGGGGGTGAAAACGGTTGAGAAGCTGAGAGATCACGGTTGTTTCATGCAATCTTAAATGATAAAACCAAGGGCTAACTACTACAAATCCCTTCAATCCATTCCTTTAAACTCTTTGACTATATTTTATAGTTTACATTTGAGTTTGATAATTGTTTTCATAATAATATTATTTTTAAATTTTAAACTTACGGTTTTTTTAAAAATATATTGTATTTTATCCAACACTTTTTAGTATATATTTTCAATTTCATTGGATAAGTAAAATATGGAAGTTCATATATACATTTCTATATTCTTATTAAATATTTATTATAAAAAATTATTTTAAGTGAAATAGATTTTATTGAAAATGAAAATAAAGGGGCCGATAAAAAGCTGGTATACAAACTTATTTTTCTAGGAGTGAATTGAGTGGTTTTAGTCAGCCAAGGGGGATGTGTATTGAGGGAATTACAGCTGGTATAGAAATAAAAGTATTGTTTGCTCAAAAGCTATGCATCAAAAGGTTGGATGTGATCAATGATTGGTGAATTAATTCCAAGGAGACGGTCAAATTTTGGATTGGAATGGAATGCAACAAATGCCGTCGTAAAGGTTGAATTTCGAACCCATTTTATGGACAAGGGCAGTTGAGATGGATCATGCTCTCAATTAATGTCGCCGATGTCATTCATCTAACCATATACCATACATTTGGTCAAGGTTTTTTTTTTTTTTTTAATTCTTTTTATGTATATATTTTCAATGTCATTGATACTATTTTTATGGGGAAGGAAGGAGGGACATAATTATTTTGAGAAAACATTGTAGGAAATGTAACAATGGGAGTTTTATTTCATAAATTGGTCCAGGCAATTGAATGGGATGTTGAGGTGAAGACCTATAGTACTATCATTAATTTGAATCACTTCAGACGAGCTAGTTAGGATGTCCAATGGCTATTCAATTTCCCAAATGATAATAAAAGCATTGCTTGTCCCAACGCTTGCCATGTTGTCCTTAATGTCCTTTTCTGAGGCAGGACAATTCTCACTATATATATATATAGTCTTTCCCCCTTTTCTTATCCAACTTTTTTAAAGGTAGTAAAGAATTAATGTTCACCGCATGAAAAGGACTAAGTTAGCTCAACAAGAATAGATTGTATAAAACTGTAATTCCACGTATCTCTATTCTTTTATCTCTATCTCTTTTTAATAGGAGAATGATAAATTAGATTTTTTTTCTTTTGATTTTTAGCTTTTTCGTCTTGAAAAAAATTTAAATCCAACTAAAAAAATCTAAAAATCAGGAGGAAAAATATGGTTTGTCATTCTCCTATTGGAAAGGGATAGGGAAGACGTCCAATCACAGTTCCATACGATCCCTTCTCTAGCCTAACTATTTTACTCATTTTCTAAAGTCTCCCAAGTATTCAACATAACTGAAAGGCTTAATCATCAACTGGTAAGTTGTAAAAGTAACATATTTTAATATCATTCTTAATGCATTTTTGGATAATTAATTATGTAAATTAGTGAATTTGATGCTCCTAATCCTTTAAATTCATGTTTCTATACTTAGGAGAGCATTTGGGAGCGAAAAGAGCAAAAAACAAGCCAAAATCGGACAAATAAAGTTGTTTCCAGGATTCATACAGCCTGGGCATTTCCACATGGGCTAGCCATATGCCCATGTGCCAGTCCGTGTCGATATCGCACCCTGCATCCCAAATTTGCTGAAAAACTCAATTTTTAGGTTTTCTAAGCATTCTAAAGTCTATAAATACCAATTAGAAAAAGACCTAAGGGGGCACATAGAGAAGATCGAAGAAAAGACTCGAAGTACGCCATTGGAGTCAACTCGGAAGCGGATCTCCTTCAAGATTGAAGATCTCTATTTAATTTCGTTCGAAGTTTTATTGAGTTTCTTTATGTCTTGTTGTTATCCTAACTTTGAGATGTTTCTATTCAGGATTATGAACTAAATTCTCTAAATACCTAAATAAGATGAAACCTATGATGAATCTTATTATTTAATTTCTGATTTTCATGATAAATACTTGATTCTTGTTCTCAATTATGTATGCTTATTTCATTTTTTAATATTTTCAGGATATTAACTCATGTTTAATGTGCTTATTTCAGTAGAGCAAAAGTCCCTGTGTAAGAGTAGATCTAGCATAATTGAGTGGAGTTGCATGCAATCCTAGAAATAGGACGACATAAATCTACCGGATTAGAGTCAAATCTAATAGGGGAATCTATAGATCAAGTTAATGTGCCAGTAAGGGTTTTAATTAGAAAGGGATTTCAATTAATCAACCTAGAGTTAGTTGTTTTTACTCTCGAAAGAGATATTAACATAATTTAGGGAAATCTACGGATCAAGGTACAAGTGAATAAATCGTTTAATTCAGAGTCATAATAATAGGTGAAGTCTAGGTGGATTCTTTTTTAGGTATGGACTATCTTATTGAGCATCTTCAATTATTTTCCTATTTCATTCTCTGTTGCATTCATAGTTAGATTAAATTAGTAAATTTAGATTAAAAACAAACATTTCAATTTATCGGCTAAATAATAGGTGCGCTTGCCTTAGTCATATTTATAGTTAGTTTAGTGACAATCAAGTTTTTGGCGCTGTTGTCGAGGACTAAAATATTAGGAACACTAGATTTTTATTAATTTAGCCATTTGTTTTTACTGCATTTTATTTTTATTTTTAGTTTAATTTTTGTTTTCTAATTTTTCTTTTATTTGCTCCTGGCAGGTTCATTTAGTTTATGACTAGAAGAAACCCGTCGGGACCACTACTATTTGACAACGAAATTGAAAGTACAGCTCGTAGAAATCGTAAAGAAGCAAGACAGAGTTGACAGAGTAAAATAGACGAGTAAGATGACGATATTATTATTACTGAGAAGATGGGTGATAATCAGAATAATCAGCTACCTCCTGCAGTTGCTGCGAATCCTGCAAATCCAAATCTTGCTACTTGTACTATGTACGATTATGCCAAGCCCACTCTAACTGGGGTTGAATTAAGTATTGTGAGACCCACTATTGTTGCAAATAATTTCGAACTAAAGCCGAACACTATTCAGATGGTACAACAATTTATTCAGTTTGATGGTTTGCAAGACGAAGATCCAAATACTCATTTGGCTAATTTTCTAGAAGTTTGTGATATTTTCAAGATAAATGGTGTTTTTGACGACACCATTCGCCTACGGTTGTTTCCCTTCTCGTTGAGAAACAAAGCTAAACAATGGTTGAATTCCTTACCACGAGGTTCTATCACTACTTGGAAACAAATGACTGAGAAATTCCTACTGAAGTACTTCCCACCGACTAAAACAGTCAAGTTAAGGAATGATATCTCTTCTTTCATTCAAATCGACTTAGAAACCTTATATGATGCATGAGGGGTATAAGGACTTATTGAGACGATGCCCTCACCATGGGTTACCTCTTTGGCTATAGATTCAAACCTTCTACAACGGTTTGAATCTTTCGACTAGGCAGTTAATCAATGTAGCAATCGGTGGTACTCTAAACAATAAAACACCTAAAGCGACTTATAAATTTATAGAGGAGATAGCACTGAATAATTATCAGTAGCAAGTCATAAGGACAAAGCCAATAAAGCAGCCAGTGCTTTCAACTTAGATACGTCACCATATTATCAAATCAGGTAGAACTTTTAAATAAAAAAAATTGATGGTTTATATGGTTTTACGCAGGTACATCCGATAAAGCAATCTGATGCAAATAGAGGTGGAATAAATAATCCAAAATATCTACCCTTTAGTCCTAGCATGGAGAATGAGCAAAAAAATTATATGGGTAATAATTCTAGACCTCAAAATAATCCTTACAGTATCACCTATAATGCAGGTTAGAGGAATCATCCCAATTTCTCTTGGGATGGTCAAGGAAATCAAAAAGTACAACCCTCTCCAGGGTTCCAACAACAACCTTAACAGCAAGAGAAAAAGTTGAACCTTGAGGAGATGTTAACGAAGTTTATCTCGGTGTTAGAAACCCGTTTTCAAAATACAAAAGCAGCGCTTAAAAATCAACAAACATCAATTCAATGGCTCAAGAACCAAATAGGCTAACTTGCTAAGTTAATTTTAGAACGACCACAAAGTAATTTGCCTAGCAATACCGAAACTAACTCTAAGGAGAAACTCTATGCAATTACTGTTCGAGATGAAGAAGGGTTAGTTGAATCTAAATTAGAACCGAGGTAAGAAAGTGTAGTAAGTAAATGTAAGGTCGAGGTAAGCCAAAATGAACAAAAACCGATTGGTAAGGAATATAAACCTCATGTACCATATCCTAAGGCGACAAAGAAAGACCACACGAATGAACAATTTGGTAAATTTCTTAAACTTCTAAAAAAGTTACATATTAACTTTCTGTTTATTGAAGCTCTTTCGCAAATTCCAAATTCCGTTAAATTTTTAAAGGAGCTTTGAGCAAACAAACTGAAGTTAGATGATTCGTCGCATGTGGAACTAAATGTAATGTGCTTAGCCATTTTGTAAAATAAACTACCCAACAAATTGAAAGATCCGGGGATTTTTACTATTTCTT
Organism: Gossypium stocksii; assembly: GCA_020496765.1. NCBI lineage: Eukaryota > Viridiplantae > Streptophyta > Magnoliopsida > Malvales > Malvaceae > Gossypium > Gossypium stocksii. The sequence continues at coordinate 107,761,812 of CM035627.1, read as the reverse complement.
GTTTAATTGGCAGTTTGAATATTAATAATGTTTTGGCTGATTTAAGGGCTAGTATTAATGTTATGCCCTATAAAATGTTTAAACAATTAGGTCTTGGGAAACCCAAACAAACTAAGATGAATATTCAATTAGCAGATAGAACCATTAGATTTCTTAGGGGTATTATTGAATATGTTCTTGTAAAAATTGATAAATTCATATTCCCAGTTAATTTTGTTGTTTTAGACACGGATGAGGATAGTAATGTACCTTTGATTCTAGCTCAACCCTTTTTAGCAACTGCTAACACTATTATTGATGTTGGTATAGGTGAATTAATACTTCCTGTAGGTGACAAAATGATTACTCTCCAAGCTCGTGATTCTGTTAAGACATCTAATGATCGAGATGATTTTACAAGTTCTGTTAATATGAGTAACCTTGTGGCTAGGGGTGTTCATTCAATTAACTGACCGGTTAACCGACCCGAAATATCATTAACCGAATTAACCGACCTTTCAAAATTTTTAACTGTTAACTGAACCGAAATTTTTTTAAAAAAAATTAACGGAATCGAATTTTTTCAGTTAATTTGGTCAGTTAACCGAATTAACTGATTACCTGAATTACTCGAATTGAATCACTACATAATTAAAAACATTACATAAGTTTTTGAATCACTACATAATTAAAAATATTACATAAATCTATGAATCACTACATAATTAAAAACACTACATAAGTCTTTGAATCATTACATAATTAAAAACATTATATAAGTCTTGAAATTAACACATAATTGAAATGTAAGTCTTTAATATTTTCCATTTGTATCCATTTCTTCTCTCCAAAAGATCTCCATTTGCATTAAATTTACAAAAAAAAACATGTGCAACAATTTAGCATATAATAGAAATATATGCATTTAAAAAAAATCAAATAATATAAACAAACGAATAGATTATAAGTTAACAAGAATAAGATAGTAAGCATATCCTTCAACTCACGAAAGCTCATGAATTTAGGGTAAGCTCTGATACATTCCAAAAAAAGTCTAAACATTGAATCAAATAAATAAGTAGGAGTGATATGGTAAAAAAATTGAAACTATTAAAATAAAACAATAAATATACCATTTTCAATATTGTCAAGCTCTTGGATTTGTTCCTAAATCTTTTTGATGTCTTCTTGTAATGATGATTTTTGAATCCAATCTTGAGCACACACAAGAGCTTGTACAATTTTAGGAGTTAAAAAACTCCTATATTGATCAAGCACACATCCTCTGATGCTAAATGCAGACTCTGAAGCAACCGTAGAAACCGGTATAGCTAACACATCTCTGGCCATTTTTGAAAGAGTGGGAAATCTAGGGCTATTCACTTTCCACCACAATAAAATATCAAAATCTTCAACAAATTCCTCATTAGCCTCAGCTAGATATTTATCCAACTCGGATGTTTTATCCTCACCAAAAACTTCCAACTCACGCTTTTTATACAAAGCTTGCATTCGCCTTTTCATTTTTTGTTGTGGTTCACCGAGAGAAACATGTGTTGGCACACTCGATTGGCTACAAGTACTATGAAGTGGATGCTTATACTCATCAAACAATTCATACAAAGATTCCTTCAATTTTTGCATAATTTCAGAAGCTTTTTCAGAACTAGACATTTCACCAAGTGCAAATTCAAGATACTTTAGTTTTTGTCTAGAATCTAAAACACAAGTAACAAATATAAGCAAATTCATCTTATCAATATCACCCCAATACTTATCATACTTCTGTTTCATCTTGATGGCCATAACATTGAAATCAACATTACTATTTAACTGAGCATCTCGTAAAAGAATATCAATTTCAGAAAGCTCATCAAAAAAATTATTGGATGTGACATATGAAGTGCCAGATATACGCAAAGTGACTTCATAAAAGTGTTCCAAGAAATCCCTCAAGTCTCTAACATTAGTCAAATCATCCACGCTAGGCCAACCCTCTCCCCTTTCAAGTTCAGCCCTAAAGTTTTTATCTTGCTCCTCAAATCTCTCAAAAGCTCTTTCAAAGTTCTGAGCAGTGTCTAACATTAAGTAGGTCGAATTCCACCTAGTACAAACATCAAGACACAACATCTTCTTGCACTCTATCTTTTCCACCACAACACATTCCTTAAACTTTTGTAATTTAGCTGGAGATTGTCTCACATATCTAACAGCCCCCTAACACGTTCAACAGATTTATTTATTTCATTTAAGCCTTCAACAACAATCAAATTTACAATGTGTGTCATGCATCTCATATGAAGATATTTACCATTTTAAACTAAACCCCCTCAAGGGTTAAATTTCTTTCTCAAATAACCAATAGCAACATCATTTGAACTTGCATTATCAACAGTAACAGTAAACAACTTATCAATCCCCCAATTCAATAAGCATTTCTCAATCACCATCCGAATGGACTCACCCTTATGACTAAAAATTGGACAAAAGTTTAAAATCTTTTTATTCAATTTCCAATCGTTATCAATAAAGTGAGCAGTGATACACAAATAATTAACTCTTTGCAAAGAAGTTCATGTGTCAGTAGTTAAGCAAACTCTAGAATAAGAACTTCTCAAAAATTGTTTTATCTTGACCCTTTCATCTAAATACGGTTGATAAACATCTCTAGTCATAATAGTTTGTGAAGGAATATGAAACCTAGGACATGCCACAAACATAAATTTCTTAAAGCCTTCACTTTCAACAAACTTGAAAGGTAATTCATCGATCACAATCATTTATGCTAATCCTTTCCTACATGCTTCTTGATCAAATCTCTAAGTTGAAAGATGCCCTTCCCCTCCCCCCTTCAACTCCCTTTCTAGGTAAAACTAATTGTCCTTGACTAGTGTCAACAATATTGCTAGGATTTTTCTTACATGAACCAATAAGATATTTCAATGACCCTGTACCATTTTTTTTCACATCACAACAAAATTCCTCTTGACAATAATTACATTTAGCCTTACTTGCACCTTCACTATTAATAATCTTAGTGAAGTGAGACCAAACTTCTGACCTTTGAGGAGTGGTTTTTCCTTTCCCAGTAGTCACCTTTGCTTGGCTTGAAGCTCTAACTCCCGAATGTTCAGAATCTATTGCAATAGGAGTAGGATGTGTAACACTACCTTCAATAGATGTTGGTTCGGTGGACATTCTACAAGAAAAAAATTATATAATAAATTAAAATACATTTATATATTATTCTTTTGAGATAAAGCCCGCATAAATCTTTTTTTTACAACACATAAATACAAATCTCAATGAATCATTTAACCTTAAACTAAATAAATCACAACAATAAAAATAATTTACAGCAATAAATTACAGTTAATAGGATAATTTACCCTTTGATAACAAATAAAAATAAGTAAAAATTACAGCAATAAATCAATGAATCTTAAACCAAATAAATAATTTATTTTTAATATTTTGTAAATAAGGTTCCAGCATATGCCTTGCGGCATTCCCATTGCTTAAAAATGCAACAATCTGGAATATAAATTGAACTTCATTCAATTAAATCTTAACCTCATGGTTCCTAAACAAAGCAACTATACAATGGAAACGTATTTATCCTACAAATACCTTTAAACAACCCAATCAAAGAAACATAACAAATTTGTTCAAACAGTTTCAGAGAATAGTGAAGAGACTGATTTTGTTAACAAATAAAAGGAATTAATAATATAAATCTCAAATTTAGGATTTATTGATACTCAAAATATCAAAGAAACAAACGACTTAATCTAAATTTTGAGTAGCTCCTTAGCATTTAAACTAAACAACATGATATCTGTTTTGATCGCGAGAGATAAATATTTGACTCTCGTATTTAAAAATAATCTTATTTAACTCAACAAATCAACCCATACAAGAGATTCTTCATATCAACATCAATGCAGTGAGTAAGAGTTAAGGAAGTTTATGTAAACCAATACAGCAAATGTAGAAAATTAGATTCAATCTTTTTTCTTCTGTTTCCATGAATAAATAAATTCAATTAAACCAATCAAGATTCAAAGAACTAAAACAGAAAATCATCACAGATCAAGATTAACTTCTTCAAGAGAACAAAAAACGAACATTGAAATACGTATACATATCACTCGGAAAACATGCAAAAATAAAGATTAAAAAGAAATCACTAATCAAGAAGGCCATAAAAGAAGAACATATCCGGCTATGATACTTTTAAAGGTTTTGGGAGATTTTGAAGATTTTGAAGGTTTTGAGATATTTGAAATTTTCAATTAGGGGTTTGAAACTTGAAAAGTTAGGGTTTTTTTTTTCTGTCGTGTGTGTGAGTGTAAGTGTGAGACTTTGAGGTTTGAGCAGTGAGTAGGGGTGGGTGTTTTAGTTTTACCATAATTTTACATTTAGATTTTTATTTTTATTTATTAAATTATTTGTATTGGGTTGGGTAATTAGGTTGGGTAAATGGGTTGGGTTGGGTTGGCCACTTGGGTTTAAATATATTAGATTGGGTTTTATGTTGGATTGAGTTTGGGTTTGGGTTTTATTTATTATTTTTTTGGTTAACTGAAAAAAATTCGGTTAACCAACATGTTTCGAACCGAATTAACCGTTAACCGATAATTCAAAAAATTATTAACCGACCCCCGACCGAAAATATTCGGTTAAACGATCGATTAACCGAATTCGATCTGTTAACCGAATTTTTTCAGTTTTACCCAAATTGTGCACACCCCTACTTGTGGCTCAAACTTCTCTGCAGGAAACCCCTTGTAAAAACATGATGAAACCATGTTCTAGTCCTTAAAACAGAAACAGAACGACTCATGATGAACGAATGTTGCAAATCGATGAACTAGATGAATGGCGAACACATGTTAATGAGAAATCAAAAAAGCACAATGAAGAGTTAAGGAGACACCATGATAAGCATGTGGATGGAACGAAACAGTTTAAGGTTGGAGATAAGGTACTTCTAGATAAAATGGATCCTCAAATTGCCACTTCGAAGCTTGATGCAAATGGATCAAATCCTTTTACGGTACTGAATTTCTTCCCATAAGGTATAGTCGAGGTAACTCATTCTAAATTTGGCACATTTAAGATAAACAGTACTCAACTTAAACCTTATGTTGATAATAGAATTGATAATGAGAAAGAGGAGTTTCAACTCCGTGAACCACCGTAACTGTGCGAATGCGAGGTAAGTCGAGCTTAGACTTTAAATAAATGTTTCTTGGGAGGCAACCTGAGTGCTAACATTGCTTATTTTTTTAATTTTATTTCATATTTTTTTTAAAACTAATTAACGTTCAAAAATAAAAAATAAAAAATAAAAATAAATAAAAATATTTTTGACCCACACGGCCTAGACACAAGAGCATGTCCCAGGCCGTGTGCATTATAAAGGGTTCGACTGTGAGTTACACAGCCTATCGACATGGCCGTATGACCCACACAGCCTGGACACACGAGCATGTCCTTGGCCGTGTGGATACTGGGACTTAAATTTTCAAAAATTCAACGGTTACATAGCCTAAATTGACATATACGGCATAGCGACATAGCCATGTAACCCACATGACCTAGGCACACGGGTGTGACCTATGCCGTGTAAAACCTAGAGCTAATTTTTTCAAAACCAGAGAGTTACATAGGTAGGAGACACGGCTATGTGAGAGACACAGTTAAGCCACATGGGCGTGTGGGATCTCACATGAGCGTGGGAGAAGCAAAGAAAAACATACATGGCCTGGCACTTGGCCGTGCACACGGCCTAGACACACGGGCGTGTCCATGGCCGTGTGAAAACTGGGTTAATTTTTAATTTCACACGGGTTGAAAATACTCCATACGGCCGTGTCACACGACCATGTGGCCCAAACCCTAGAATTCCTTTCTGAATTTGTCTTTTTCTTCTTCCCCAACCAAGCTACCCCTTTTATTTTATTTATTATTTGTTATATTATTTATTTTTATTTCCTATTTTTCTTATTTTATTTATTTATTATTCTTATACTTAGATTTTAAATTTATTTTAACTTTTTTACTATTTCTATTTTTTAGTAATTTTTTACTATTATTATTACAATTACCTTTAAATTTATTGGTATCATTGAGTTTATTATTTTTTCTTTTTTATTTTATTTATTTATTTATTTATCTTTCTTTTAAATTTTGTTTTAGTTACTTTATTTATTTTATTATTTTCATCAATTTATTTTCATTATTATCTTTTGAAATATATTTTTATGGTTGTTTCTAATCGAGATATAACCTCTTAATCTTCTCTATTATTTGTGTTTATTTTCTTATTAGTTTGCTTGAAATCACGCGTTACATTTAGATTTGACTACAATTCCGCTTTTCACTATTCTGAGGATTCCATCCAATATTCAGGGCAGTTTCAGTTTTCTCTCTCTCTTATGATATTCTGTTTATACTATAATTATATATGTTTGTATATTGAGGACAATGTACAACTTAAGTGCAGGGAGGTTATTTATATAATTATTAGAAAATCCCTGAATTATGTCTTATGTTTAAGTAATTTTCTCATACTTCTATTAGAATGAATTTTTATTGATTTGTAATTTTTATTGATGTGTTTTGGATTAAATTCATAAGATATTTGTGCATTGATTAAATTCAAGCATGATAAGTTTATTTTCAAAATAAAAAAATTTAGGTTGTTTCTCTGAATTGAAGTATTATCTTGAAATTTGAAATTTGTAAGATTGACATCAAAAACCATGATTTTTTGTGAGATTTTGAGCCTTTAGAGCATATATTTTTCTTGCTCATTTTATTATTAGTTATGAGGGTGTCAATTTGATTTGTTATTCTAGAACTTGTGTCGATTATACATGTCGAGACCACACCTTTTGATTTGATATACTGAGATGATAAAAGCACTTAGGTTTTAACCTACTTATCCCATAAAAAGCATACCTACATAATTAACCCTTAGTGAACCTCATTGAGCCTAACACACCGTTTCTTGATTTACCCATTAATGTTAACCCATAACTTATTTTTTTGCTCGTTAAGAATTTTTCCTGTTTTATTGACTCCCTTTTTGTCGAGAATTTATTTGGTTAGTTGACTAAATATGCTCTTTTGTTTGATTTATTGAATCGTTTCTTATTGTTCTTAGAAGAAAAAAAGGCAAAGAAAAAAATAAAAATATATATATATTGATCATCGGCCCATAAGATTAAAATGATCATTTTCTTTTTTTGTTATTTGCGATATTAAACATAATGATTAAACCTTTTTTAAAAATATTGATAAAAGAAATTAATATTCGATTTACTAAAAAGACTATGTCATGTCGTTGAAATAATTTAATAAGAAAGTTTGTTGATGATGTAATATTTAGTAGTGAAGATTGCAAATGGTTCACATTGTGATATTGCCAAAAGTCGGTCATAAAGGTTTTCAGTACTTGGAAACTCTAGGAGAGAATGGATAGCATTTTTTATAAATGCCAAAAGTAACATGTTTTAACCTCATTCTTAGTGTATTTTTTGGATGATTATTTGATGTAAAATCGTGAATCTTATTCTCCTAATCTTTTAAATTCATGTTTCTATACTTAGGAAAGCATTTGAAAGCAAAAAGAGTGAAAAATAAGCAAAAACTGGAAAATTGGAGCAAAGTATAGGGGCCACACGGGTTGGACATCCCACATGGTCGTGTGAGCCACACAGGCTGCCACATGACCACGTGCTAGACCGTGTAGAAATTGCGATCTGCACTCCAAACATGCAGAAAAAGGTAATTTTTAGGTTTTTCAAACATTCTAAGACCTATATATACCAAATATGAGAAGAGATGAGTAAGCCATCAGAGAATACTCAAGAAAATGACTCTGTTACATCATTAAAGCCGACTCTAAAGCAGCTTTCCATCAAGATTGAAGATTTCCTTTTGATTTTTTTGAAGTTTATTATGAATTTCTTTTTTCCTTATGGTTATACTGTCTTTGAGATGTTTTTATTTGTGATTATGAACTAATTTTCTAAATACCTAAGGAGATGAACCCTAGGATGGATTCTGCCTTTTGATTTCTGATTTATCAATAAATACTTGAATCTTGTTCTCAATTATGTGTGCTTAATTATTGGTATAACATTTCTGGACTATTAATTCATGTTTGATGTACTTAAATTGGAGGAGAAAAAAGTCATTATTTAAGAGTAGATCTAGCACAATTGAGTAAAGTTGCATGCAATCCTAGAAATAGGATGACATAAATCTACCGAATTAAAGTCAAATCTAATAGGGGGATCCATAGATTGAGTTAATGCGATAATAGAAGTTTTAATTAGAAAGAACTTTCAATTAATCAACCTAGAGTCGAATATTTCTCTTACACTTGAAAGAGATATTAACATAATTTAGGGATTTCTGCAGATCAAGATACTAAGTGAAGAAATTGCTTAATTCAGATTGATAATGACAGATGAAATCTAAGTGAATTCTTTCATGGGTATTGTTTCATTTATTGGTTGTTAATCGTTTATTTTTCTGATTCGTTGTTTGTCATGTTCTTTAGCTAATTAATTTAGTCAACTTTAGTTTTAATCAATCTCTACAATTTGTCGGTTAAATAATAGAAGACAATAATTACTGGTACTTTTAGTCCTGGTAGGAACGATATCTTTGCTCGCCGTAACTATACTATTAATTGATAGATGCACTTGTCTTAGTCAGATTTTTAGTTAGTTTACGACTACAATCAATTTTGTTATATCTTCGGCCCTTCTCTTTTGATGATGGAGAGAGCCTTATATAAAAGAAGAGGGAGTATTTGACTTAAATCCCCTCTAATGATGCCTATTGCATAGAGAGATTGTAGAGGTATGGAAAGCTTCATTAAGATGTTATGGAGCCGACCCTTGAGTGAGCCTTGTTGAACTTAGGATGGTAATAGAGATAGGTATACAATAGCCCTCTTTCCCCAATTTAAAAGGAATTTGATGAAGTTGCCTTTCTTGAGACAATACTCCGTGGCATGGTGTCTGTCATTTGTGACGATAGAAATATCTATTGTTGTAGCTTCAAAACCAAACTTGGTGAAGCGAGTCTGAAGATGCAAAATAAGATATATTAGAGGTAAGTTTGATTTGGTCAAATGAAATAACATTCCTGTAAAGTTGGACTTGATTTGGTGAAATGAAATAATATGCTACTAGAGGCAAGCCTAAATTGGCAAAGCGAAATAAGACCCATTTAGAGGCAAGCCTGTAAAGGCTAGTTTTGACAAAACCCAAAGAAACATATTATTCAATCATACGTCGTATATTTGAAGCTTGATAGAACCTTTATATTGTGCTTTTGGGGAGGATCATTTCCCAAGGGGAAACATACCCTGCTCCTTAACTTTAGGATTTGTTACCCCGACATAATTTTTCAGGGCATTAAGGATATACTTGTTCAAGGGTTGGGTAGCCACTTGACCCAATAGGTTTGACCCGATTTTGGTCAAGCTTGATTAAGGATTTTTGTGCTTCGGGTTAACCTGTCTCGAATTCAATTTAAGTAATAAAAAAGTTTTTTAATTAAATATTAATTATAAAAAATAACAACTAAAAATATTTTTTAATATTTTATTAATTTTTAATAGTAAAACGAGCTTTTTAGATGAACCTGGCTAACTCGAAAATTGGCTTGAGCTTGAAAATTATTTCGGATTAGGAACTTAGCCTGACCCATAGACAACTTTAATTAAGAGGTATTTTAAAGAAAATTAAAAAAAAAAACTTAAAACGATCCAAACATAGAAATAGTCCTTTTATTATGCATGCTTAAAAGTAGTCAAAGAACATGAAATTTTGGAGGGGCCAAACATAGGAATATCCCCTTTTCTATTAATAGATGCTAAAGAGTTTGAAATGGTGGGAGGCTACCCTACCAGCCCCCCTTGGCTACGTCATAGAGAAATAAAGCCAAAGAGGAATTGAACATATTGGAATGGCGAGAAGAAAGATTCAAATGAGGATAAGCCACAGTTGAAGTTCGGTGATGATCTAACCATCGGTAAGTTAGATGAAGACAGATTTAAGTTCGTGTTTGGGTTAAATCCGTAAGTTTCGTGTCTACTTCAAAATCAACCCTTAGATAGTTGAGATAAGGAGAAGGAGAATTTTAGTTTAGTGCTTCTCTCCGCCGAAAACGAGGCTCAACAATGATAAATGCGGTGTCTATTTTTCTTAAACAACTTATTGCTTTGAATTCCATGTAATAATTTGATAATTTTATAATTAAGGGTGTTTATTATTTCAGGTATGATTTAAGTCTGAGTTGTGTTAATTACTTTGATTGTTCGAGCGTTATTCTACTACTGTAATTCACCAACGAAAAAAGGAAAAGAGAACTTGCAGCTTTGTTTGGTTTCACTTCTTTGAAATATTTTAAATGAAAAAAATTATTTTTGTCTATAGTTTTTGAATATTTTTATCTTTTTTCCAATATTTCCACATATGATACTTTTTCTTTCTTTACACAGCAACAAACAAAGGTGGTTAGCTAAGGATGCCAACCCAGCATTTGTTTTTAACATTTTGGATTTATATATTTAACGATTTTCAAAGAAACCAATTTTATAATAAAAATTACACAAATAATCACTATTTTTATTTTGAAAGTTAAAAAAAAAATGTTTTAGTGATATTTGATATTTTTGCCGCCCTTTCATCTTCTTTTGGATAGATGGTGAGGTTAGCTCTGATGATATTAAAAATAATGGAAACGGTGATATTAATTACTGTAACGATAAAATTAAAATTAGTTGTGAGATAAGTGTTTGAATTTAATAATTACAGTGGCGATGAGATGAATTATAATGAAAAGATAAATAACCATCAAGGATATTTGATTAAACATGACATATAATAAATATATATATATATATATAAATTATTTAACATTTTTAAAATTAATAAATTATTACAATTATATTTATGTCTAATAATAATTTTATTAATAATTAATTAAAAAATTAAAACTTGATAAATTTCAAATATTTATTATTTTATAATATTTCATTTTATATTTCAAAATTAATTATACATTTAATTATAATTGTTCAATTTATTGTTTATTTTATTTTATCTTTTTTTTTAAAGCTTCATGGGTTGTTTTATCGGATTCATTAACAATGAAGAAGGATAAAAAAAATGATAAATAGATCTCATGTGAAGGCCTGATGGTCAGGATGTGCACCATTCCAAATTGTGATCTAAATTTGAATCGCACTAATCGTATTTGTTATTCGAGTTAAAAAAAAAATAAGTTGCAAATGCAGAAGTAAAGCTTTAACGAGAACAAAATAAAGCAATGAAAATTTTAGGGTATGGTGTGATTACACCTTTTTCATCCCACCACAGATTTATGCTGCGATTGCACAATTTTGAATACAAAATCTCTATACACGAGAGATAAACGAAGATCCAAAGGCTCCTTAAGTAATTAATGGAATACTAAAGTGATTTTTTGTATTTGCATAATAATAAATTTTACTTTTGTAATGTTAATAAATTTTATTAATTTCTTCCAAGTCAGTAATTTTAGTCTCAATTTTACATATTTTATTAATTTAATCTTTGTTGTTAAAAGTTTAAAAATAAATTTTTTAAAAATAAAATAGTTATTTAGAGTTTAGTTTTTTATAAAAATACATAAAGTTCTGTAAAAATATATACAAAATTATAAAAATATTTAAAAAAGAAATGAATAACCCTTTTTATAATTTTTAGATGTTGGCGATATGTTGATCAATACCCATTTTATAAATAGGGTAAACTCTCTAGTTGATCACCCAACTTTCAGGATACTTTTATTTTGGTCACTTAAAATGAAATCTTTGCAATTTGGTCACTTAACTTTTAGGACGCTTTCATTTTAGTCACCCAAATCTTTAACAATGGTTAACTGTACACACTACATCATGTTTGCAGTTTCATTTTGGTCACCCAAAAATATCATTTTTAGTATTGATTGAGGTAAAAAAATTAAAGATTAAAGTGAAAAAAACTATAGAAAATAAAATAATACACAAAAATTGCCAAATTTCTATCACTTTTTCACTTTAATCATTGATTTTTTTGTCCTAACCAATACTTAAAAAAAATATTTTTTGGTTGACCAAAATGAAAGCATAAACATGATTTGGTGTGTACAGCAATTTGGGTGACCAAATTGCAAAGATTTTATTTTGAGACCAACTAAATAGTTTACCCTTATAAATATTCAGAAACCGCCCACGTACGAGCCTTCTGCTCAAGATGTTCAGACTGGAAGCCATCAGGAGCAGTATCAAAAAAGGGTAGGACTAAGAGCTTGGTTGCTTCGATTGACGTGTCTGATGAGTGTCATCCTCAAGCAAGAGGTCAAAAACCTTCAGCAAGTAAAGTTGAAGCTCAGCCTACAGTTCTTGTTTTTGAGAAAGTTTATCTGAACATGGTGGAAAAAAACAGCTCACTCACTCTACTTCAAGTACCAAGAAAGATAATGGTGAGAACTCCCATTTGCCGTAACAAATAATAGTGTTGACTTGGAAATTAATGCAAGTAATTTGCCCCACAACCAACCTCACCCGGATTATTAGTGAAGCCCTTACTTGGCCAGCAAGTTTTGGCTCCAACACAATATATATGACTATAGCTGTTTGATCAGACAAGCAGGAAAACTCATACCTGGATGGAGTTTGTTGAATGAAGAAGATGCTTCGGACGAGCTTGCAGATGCTGTAGTGGCCTCAGCAAAGGATGAAAATGAAGAGGAAATGGAACATATTTTGATAATTTTGTATGTATATTTATAAAACCTTATGTATTTTTTTTTTGAATTTTAAATTTTTAAGAATTGGGATTAAATTGACAAAATATATAAAATTGAGAATTAAATTTGTTAAATTTTTTAAATTATGATAATTTGATAAAATCAATAAAATAATAAAAAATTAAATTTATTATTATACCCAAAAAAAATAGTTCCGTTAGCATCAATAATGACTAAATTAAAAACTTTAAAACTTTAATCACCAAAATAAAATATATGAAAACTTCTAAACCTAAACCATCCAAAAAAAACACTAATAGTTGGATCACTCGTATCAAAAAATACCTAATTGACAAAAGTCACATTAATTAAAAAATATATAATAAAAAATTAATTATTATTTTATTATAGTCTTGTGGAGTTTTTACTCAACTAACTGCTGAGGATAATAATCCATAATAACATCTCTACTGGATAGGTTCCAAAAAGTTCCTTTTTATTTGCTACAATTCAGTTGAAAGAAAGACTGATCTCAAATTTACGTCCAGAACCAGCATCCAATTTGGAAACTGAAATTATTTCAAAGCCATTACCTAGACGGGAATGATGATACCAAGAACAAAACTTCAGTAATTTACAACACACGAGAAAAATGTCTTTTAAGGAAGAATAGGAAACACAAATAGAACAGCCAAATATCCTTGCCCTTGGAAGACGACGGGCAGGGGTTCTGTTCCTTCACCACTTCATCTATCAATAAGGCTGATCGATGGTATTTGCTGCTATCCCTCTGTGTGCTGCTTGCAGCCCTTGGGTCCATAGTGTTGAGAGCCGCGCCTTACAATCTTTTTGCATAAGTAACAGTAGTGCATTTGGCATGCCCAGCAGAATAAGTGATTGTTGTTGCCTACCTGTTAATGTGTACAATCAAAACATTAAACTAGACCCCTTATTTACATATCAATAAATCAATCTAACAATGTCAAAATATTCCAGTTCGCCTATCAAAGTAACTTTTTGTTATGTTTTCGACTACAACACATATATCAGTAATTCTAGGTAGAAGTACTGTTGGCTGGGGTTGTCATTTTAAATCAGGATGAATGCTATATAACATCACATTCATACTTCTGTGACATATCAGTTAGTTTCCACTAGATTGCATTAGGAGATAAAAGGTACATATAGGGGGAGAAAATTTCCAACAAACCGAACAAATTTTCTCACCTTTGCATTGAACTGACGACAGTTAGGGCACGGCAGCCCGCGGTCAGCAAATAGTTGAGCGTGAACTTGACCTAATACCTGGCGTACATTCACCCTTTCCTCCCACTCCCGTATCATTTCTTGTGGGAACAATTCACATGCCCCATCCCTCCAATAAGGAAAGAGGAAAAACCTTGTTAGCTAAATACTGACCAATCAACTATTCACGAGTTGAACCAAGCCAACGATAAGACTTCATCTGGAAATATTGTACATGTTTGTGTACCTGAAATGATCATATCCACTAATCGCACTGTTACAGCGGTAGCAGAAATACTGCCCACAGTTCTCACATACGATCTTGTTACATCCCTCTGTCCTTGAGATTGCCATCTTACAAGATGGACATTGCTTGGCGTCACGCATTATTTCCTTCATGCTGAGAAGCTCATTGATCATCTCACGCTCCCTGCGCTTTTGCTCATGGTCCAATTGGGATGAACTTTGGCGTTCCTGTCAACAATATTAAATCCATGAGTGATGAGCAAAGTTTCTATAATATAAGTAGATGATCACAGGTCAAGGAAAATGCTAAAATATCTGAAAGCAGTGAAGGGAAAGGAGCACAGCCAAGAAGAAGACATCGACAATCATTGATCTATATTATTCCATGAAGTCCAAGCTAAAGCTATAAACTATCCAATTAATCTTAAAAGGCCAATTTCTACAATTTACAAGGAACACATGAGAGCAAATGCTGATGACAAATTACTGCAGAAGAAATGATAAGCTTGTCCAAGTAGACATGAGCAGAAAAACACCACTGAAGAAAATAACATAGCTAATACCTGCAGGACACGAAGCTTAATTTCTGGTGTCATACAAGCTATGCCAACATGACGGCGCTCCCTACAAAGGGTACAAAAGCTAAAGAAGCACTTGGAGCATTGTGCATGTTGCTCTTCATCCTCTATACAAGGTGTTTCACACCTTGGGCAATATGCAACATCTGACATTGATTCAAGTGTTTTCTGTAGCATAAGGTATTCCCATCGTTCATACCGTTCATCGCCAAGCAACCGTTTCAATAAAGCAGGAGGGACCATACCACCACATTTAGCTTCAGGGCATTGCAGCTTGGTTATGGTGGCTTCAGAGATATGCATATTAGAATAAGTTTCCATGCATTTACAGCAGTAGAAATGCTTGCATGGCAGCCTAACAAAGTCAATACCTGGTGAAAGAAGGAAAAAGAAAGAGCGATATTCAACATAGGACCAAAAATCTCACAATAGAATGCACAATATTTTCATCATATTAAAGCCAGAATCATAGTTTATTTTCATTTTTTATTAAATGCACATGCCATATGCTTCATGGCCATCCATACTCAAATCCAACCCCGCAAAAGTCAAAAGCTCCCAGCATAGTTAATGCAAGTTCTCCAACTTATTATAGTGGAAATTTTCTTAACTGAAAATGATATTACTGATACTTCGGATCCACAATGTTAATTAACCTTAGCATAACAAATAAAATCATCTAAAGATGACACACTTAAAGCATCAAGATATTACAAACCCTTAGCTTCTTTTCAAGTCATGCTCTTCTCTGGTAAAGCACAAAGGATGAGCCCTAAAATGTTCTCAGGAGGAAATGCCGACAATAGCAAAACTTTTACAATTGATCAACGTAAAATTACCTGCATGCTCACTAAGACAGATTGAACATTCATGCAAGCCTTTTAGGAAGTTCTCATGTAATTTATCTTCATTGTAACTCCTAATAATTGGAACATCAACATCTGGGGAGACACTTCCTGAAATTGCACGTCTATCTCCAGTGTTCTCAATACCATAAGGACCAAGAATTATTTCTTTATCAAACCCAAAATAAGAAAGAGAGAAATTCTGTAACCATTCTGCCCATTGGTACATAACTTCTTGCCCTTCTTGCTCCTTCCATAATGAGTCAAGCTGACCACAAAGATCGGAGATTCTAACAGGATGCAACCACTGAACAGAGAGGGTGAAATAAGGAGGAAGATGACTGGGGTACGATTTAGGCAGTAAACAAGTCAACACAATGGGCGGAAGATGCTGGACTTTGAATGAGTATGAAAAGTCATCCGAAGCCTCGCTTTTTGCACCAACAACATTATATGAATTAAATTTTGTTGTTATAATTTTCTCTCCACAGCCTTCAAGATGAATATGAATCTGTAAAATAACACAAAGGTATCATCTTAGTCAGTAATCACTTGGTCGTAGCTACTAGCTAAAACATGAAGTTATAGAGCAAATACATAACCTTCAAGGACCGTAAGCCCATATGTTCCTCGAGGATGAAGACATTGTCTCCATAAATAGACTGTATCACAAGTAGCTACCAGGAAAAAAGAAGAGAGAGATCAGATAAGGAGAATTGGATATAGATGAAAATGAACCCTTTTTATGGCCAGGGAATTGAGAGGGGGAAGAAACAACTTTAGCATCATCACATTCCGTTGACACAAATTTTAGGTTTTTTATTAGGACAACAATGACACACGACATAGTTTTAAAGCATATGAACTTCAAGAAGCTAAGCAAAACTCAAGATCATCATTATTCGGACCAAGATTACAATGCCTTCGGCTTCAATAATAATAACAACAGAATAAAAGCAGTTGACAAATTTAGAGAACGCAACATAATTGTTTGAGAAAAAAAAAAGGAAAGTAGTAGAAATAAAAAATTCGAGGAATTACCTCGTCCTCCTGCAACTGTTCATTGATGCTCAGTTGTTCCTCCGGCAACTCGGGTTCATCCCCCCTTAACCGCAGCTCCTCCAACCTATTCACTAAATCATCCGCGCCGTCATGTGATTCATCTCCTTCAATTTTCTCTCCGTCCTCTTCAATCATTGACTCCAAAACCTCTCTTCCTTTATTTTCATTTTGGTCCACATTCACATCTTCAGCTACACCCAAACTCGCGTTATTATCCTCAGAGCTAAGCTCGTGTTTGGAAGAAGCGAGGTCGGATCTTTTAACGAACTGTGTTTTCACCACGTGGCCACGTCGGTATTTCCAGCTGGGATTTCGATGCGTTTTATGGGGTTCTTGGGTACAATTAGGGAATTGTTGTTGATTAGAAGTAGAGGAGGTTGAAGGAGAATTAAGATTGGATTCCTGTTGTTGTTCTTGGGAACCATGCGGTGGTTGTTGAGGAGTACCGCGATGAGGCTTGACGCACCAGGTATCGTTGCTTTGGTGGTGGCTTCCCCTTGATCCTCTTCTTGCTCTTCTCATGGTGGAGGCTGAAGTTACCAGCGAGCCTCGTTTGGCGGTGCTGTCTTTGTGGTAGTTAGCTATATATTCAACCTATTTTTTAACTCTAATTAAATTACTTTAAAACATAAATAAATACCAAAAAAAAAAATCCATAACTAGTTTATATATATATATATTACTTGAGTGATTGATTTAACTGTCCGACCCAACAATATTTGTCTTGAATCTTAATTTTTTTGGGAATATAATGTGATTTTTCACTTTAATATTTCTTAATATTTAATTTTTTATTTTAATTACTTATGTTTAGAAATAATTTAATTAGAATTTAAGAATAGGTTGAATATGGATTAATATATAATAATAATTTTATGTCTTTAGAAATAGGTGATGTAGTGAAATTTTATTGGTGCCTAAAAATAATAATTTTTTTGTGATATTTTTTTGTATGAAAAAATAATAATTTTAAGATTATTTTGATATAAATTATTCCCAAATTTAAATAAGGTTGTGTCGTAAAATGACATAATTCCATAAAAAATATCTTATTAAAAGATACATATTTATAAAAGATATACCAAATAAATGTTTATATAAAATACTTTTCTATTAATTATTTTTACTATTATGTTTGAAGTGTTGTAGAGTTTTATTATATCTGAGAAGAAAAATATTTTATATGCCTCAAAATAGGTATTTTTTATTAAGTTGGATTTTAGTATTTATTTTTCTAACTATGTTTATCAATAAAATGATTGTTTTAAGATCAAATTTGAAGTAAGAATTATAAATCACAAATATTATCTGGCTTTCGATTATTATTATTACAAATAAGTCGACTTATTACTTCATTTTATTATATAAATCTTATTTTATAGTATAATTTTATTAATTGATAAATTTTGAAATTTCATTCAAATTCATAAATTCTCTTTTAATGAAAAATCAATGGTAGTTAAATGAATTTATTTGGGAATGCCCTTTCACTATTGTTAATTATGTGTATTTGATTTTGTGGGAATTATGGTCTGGAAAAAATAATCTGTTTATCGGTGGATTTTCAATATAGAGAGGCAGGAATTACTGTCGCTAAAAGCTTATAGCGACAAAATCCTATAGCAACGAGTTGAATTTTGTCGCAGTATCCTTTTCAATATTAGATTTTCACGGTTTATAGCGACGGTTTTTATCCGTCAACATATATCTTGGCCATTTGGTTCTAGTTTTTCGGGTTCGTATCTAGAGACTGCGCACATGCTGGTTTTTTGGAATTAAACCTGTACTTAGATGATTCATTGCTTAATGAAATGTTATATATAATTCAAAATCAATAAAATTTAAACGAATATGTTTTTAAGCCGTATAAAATAAAATGTTCTAATATGATAGTTATAATGTCTTTAGATTATTAAAATATTTGGAATGGCACTTGACCATTAGCGACGCGTGGCATTTGGCAGTTCATATATTCATGGTATTTGACTATCTCTAAAGATGAATGGCAGGCATTCGACCATCTCAAAATGAATTAATGGATAGTTGCCATTTTAAAGGGAAAAAATAGATGCATAAAAAGGAAAAGAGGATTCGATCATGAATGGTATGAAGTCATTAACAAAAAATATCGACTATGGTCCAATTCAAGATCATGAAATAAAAGAATTAAGTTTTCAATAATTAAGTAGTATTTGAATTTCTCTATATGATTGAAAGAATTAAAAAGAATTCTAAGAGCTTCAAGTATAATTTATTCATTATTTTCACTTGTAATTTAAAAGGTTAATAGTATGATAAATCGAAATTAAACAAATCCGTTAAAAAATGATTATGTCGTCTATCAAATCTAGTAAGGAAATACCTTATTATGGGCATCGGAGTCTTTGACTCCTAAAAAATAGAATATAGATTTGATTGTATTTTTTTTATTAATACTTATTTATTTAATTTAATAAACGAATATTATACAAACGATTCACAAATAATTTATCGAACGCTTTATTTATTTACAATCCTATATATTTGAGTCATTAGGCTATTTTGACCAAAACAAAATGTTATCTACTAAGGAAATAAAAGAAATATTATAAAATTTTAATTTTTTAAAAGTGTTTAAATAATAGTTTTTTTATATATATTTCACCTTAATTTAATACAAAATTAAATGTCTATTAACATATTTAGAATACAATACATAATATAAATCAAGTGTTAATTGAAAAAATATAATATAATATAATTTGAAGCTTTGGTTTTTTTCTTATTTGATTATATATATGAAAATATTAATTTTATATTTTGATATAAATAAATAATAAATCAAAAGTTAAAAAAAAAATGGAAAGAGCAATTACTTAAACTATAATGGTATATTTACAAATAATCATCCTTTAACATAACAACATGATATATAACCATGTACTAATTATCATATTTAGAAAATAAAATTAATTGAATAAATAGTATATTTCGATTTTTAAGGTTTTTTGATTTAATATATTATCTGGTACATATTTTATGATAAAATATTTTCAGTGAATTAAAAGCAACCCAACAACAAGCATTATAAAAAATTATGTTTTCTCTTTGTGAAAACGGCAGTTCTGAAACTAATTTTGTGAAAGAATTGATACAAAAAAAATTTGATTCAAAGATAAAGATGATAATACGTGTACCGATATGATGATCAATCTGTCAATGGATCAACCAATCCCTTGGAAGGATAAACTAATAAGCCATTGTTCCAAGTTTGACTACAAAGGATCAGATGAAAGGAAGATTTTAATATTTTGGAAGGGGATATCTAGAAATCCTTTGTGAATGGAGTTACTTCTATCTTTTTCTCGAACAGAATCCATCAAATACTCATTCAGGGTATGGATAATATAGTAGTCTTAAAACTTTTAGGTCGTAACATTAGTTTTTTAATTTTGCAGAATAAAATTCATAGCTTGTGAAAGCCTTCAACACCTTTACACATTATGGATATTGAAAATGGGTATTTCTTAGTCAAATTTCAGAACAAGTAAGATTGTGAGAAGACTCTCTCTGAAGGTCCTTGGGTTATTTTTAGTCAATACTTAACTGTGCAACCTTGAACGATGGCTTTTGACCCTTCTTAGGCTTATCCGAATGTGGTTATGGCGTGGGTCTACCTGGATATTTGTATAAGCATAAAATTTTGGCTGAAATAGGAGAAATAGTTGGAAAGGTTGTCAAGTTAGATATGAATATTGACAGTAGAATGAGAGGTTGTTTTGCTCGAATGGCGGTCTATATTAATTTGAATAGGCCATTCGTGTCACAAATTTTAATCAATGGGCGTTCACAAATGGTGGAGTACGAATCTCTTCAACCATTTGCTTTCACTGTGGAAGGTATGGTCACGTGAAGGACAATTGTTCTTTCAGGAGCACTGGAATCAACATGGAAAAGGAAACAGCTCCGCCGGAAAGGTTACCGAAAAATCACAGCATGGGCGAGGACGGACAGATGGAGAAAGACGAAAATTATAAGCCGTGGATGATCGTAGAAAGGAGACCAAAGTGGAAATTTAGGGATAATATGCAGCACTCTTATGGAAATCAAGAGAGGGAGAAGAAAGGTTCTCGTTTTAGGGCTCTGAATAACAGGAATTTGAATCAAGAATTAATTGACAGAGATATAGCAGATTATAGACGCAACAAAGGGAAAGAATCTGTCATTGAAAATCAACAGAGTAAGGAAAGTTTATTTCATTATAATGGTCGGCTGGAAATGTATTCAAAGAACAAAGGAAAGTCTAAAGTGCTGGGCTCTAAAGATGGACTGGTTTCGGTTATTAAAGGACCTCCTAACGCTGGGCCGAGTGCAGGGTCTAGCTTGATTAATAAGAATCGGGTAGGGAGTCTTATTCCTACTAAAGAGGGTCCTAACAGTTTGGGCCTTGGTAATTCTTCATCTGATCAGGCCTAATCCTTGTTGGATCACTTAGGGCAAGGAATGATGACCCAAAATTTGCTTGCTAGTGCAACCAACAACACTGGAAAACCAGCGGTGGTAGGAGGTTCGAGTGGTCAAGAAATTGGGGATTCAGTTACTGTTAACGATAGACCTTCGGTGAAACTTGCAGATCCTGGTTCATCTACAGAAGGACACTCGACTGACGAAGTAGTAGTGGAGGTCGGCAGTCTCGACTCCGACAAACACTCGGCGGTGGTCTTTTGAGAAAATAAGGAAAATAGCAACACCTTTCCTTTTTAAAGACCGACCTGGTCTTGAATCAAATGATGCTTTCCGGTCGTGGGAGCGGTGTGAAAGCTAGAGGCAGGGGCTCCACAAAAAAAATTAAACAAAATGCATTCTAGTAGCAGCAGCCGATTCAAAATCAATGGTAGCCAACGTGTGTTGCTAAAAGACTCTATGGTTCAATTGGCTGAAAGCATTTCAACTTTAATAAATGACAAACCCGTTTCAAATGGTTCTTCCAGAGGTGAAGCACAGCAGGAGGGAGACGAAATCCCTAGACAGTAATGATGAATTTATCCTTTGTCGCATGCTTATGTTTTTATTTGTTATTTGGTGTTTGAGCTATTTTATTTTTTAAAAGTTTTATTCTATATTATTTTATAATTGATATGAATTCAAATTTGAAATTTTTTACTTGGAACCGTTAAGTGTGTGTTAGCAGGAATTTATTCTGAGTTTTTCGAGAGTATAATGTAGAGCACCATCTTGATATTGTTTGTTTATTAGAACCGAGAGTGAGTGGTAAAAAAGTAAATTATATTATTAATAAATTGGGTTTTAATTTTTCTCACTAGGTTGAGGCTGTTGGTTTTTCAGGGAGTATCTAGGTGGGTTGGAAAGATTCTGTGCGGATTCAAATCCTTCGAAATCACCCTCAATTTATTCTTCTTCGTGTTAATGACCATGTTCCCAATAACTCATTTCTTATTTCCTTTGTCTATGGCAGTCCAAACAAGTCAAAACGAAAGTTCTTTTGGGATGGACTAAAATCTGCGATGCCTCTTTAATCGATCATTTGGTTATTAATGGGTGATTTTAATGCCATATTATCATCCGATGTAACAACCCGATTTTTAGTGATGTCGGAAACAGTGGTTCGAGACCACCCAATCCGACAAATAAGCTCGTATTTTTTTATTATTTAATATTTACAAGCCAAATATGATTTTTAAAAGATTTTTGAATTAGTAATTTGTGTTTTATAAGGTTTTATTAGGTCAAGTGATTTAGAAAAGAGGTATTGAGATCTCGGTCCTATAAACTGAGCCGTAAATATTTTTATAAATACCTAAGGAGTGTCATTAAGGTATTATTGAAGTTTCATTAGAAAATTTTAACGTTTTAGTAGTTAATTAATTAAAAATTACTAAATTGAAAAAGGTATAAAACTTACTAATTAAAGAAATAGTGGTTAAATAACCTAAATAGTAAACAAATGAGGACTAAAAGGGCAATTGGACTCACATGGGATGGCTGAGGCGGCGTAAGCATAGAAAAATCAAGAAATTGATGTGAAATAGAGGCAAAATTGTAAATTTTGCCAAATTTATCTGAAATAAATAGGAAATTGAAATTCTAAACATGATCATCATCATTTTTCAGTTCTAAAACAGCCATTGAAGAGGGTTTAAGCTGTTTTTTCAATATTTGCTTCATGTAAGTTTACTTTTTGCTCTTTCCTAGAAATTTTTATATTTTGGGACTTTTACAAATAGGTCCAATTAACATTTCATTAGATTTTAATTTTGTTGAAAGTTTTGGAAGATACCATTGATAGTTTTATATGATTTTAGTTATTAGATGATGAAATTGAGATGTTGATGGATATTTAAAGGAATTTTACTAAAGGATTTTGGATGAAATCATTATTTAGGGATTAAATTTAAAATTTGTTGAATTCATAAAAAATTATAAAATTTCATAGAATTCATGGGCTGCTATTGATATATATGGAAATATCTAGGCTTGGGATAAGGATTAAATTGGATGAATTTCATTTTCCGAGCGTAGGGACGAAATCGTCATTAATTAAAAGTATAGGGGCAAAACCATAATGTTGCCTAGATGTGACTTGGATTAAATTGAATGTAAATTATATTAAATTTATGTTAAATTTACTCATATAGATCCAAATATATCAAAAAATGAGTTAGATCGTGGAAAAGAAAAAGTATCGGATTAGTAGTTTATAAGTCACGAACAATTGTTGAGGTAAGTTCGTGTAACTTAATTGTGTATATTTATATACTTATATTGAGTGTTGAATATGTAAATTTGTAGATTTCATATGTGTATGTAATTGATCTCATATTTGAAAATCCCTGATAAATAAATAAGTCCCGTTTGGATAATGAGATTTGATGGATACAGGGTTCTGTTTCTTGAAATGGTAGTGTTCCTGCATATGTTGCAGACGTACCGTAGCTTGAAAGAGTATCTCGTTACAAGCCCTCTCAAGCTTCCTGTTATAGTGTTCTTGCGAGCTTCCCGTTAAATGCTCTTCGGAGCATCCCGATCGGTTGTGACCGTACATGTGTTGTAGGCACATCGCAGCTCTTATGAGCGTCCCATTATATGGCTCTTCGTGAGCTTACCGATTAAAGGTTATTTGAGAGCTTCTCATTAGTGCTCGCTTGAACTTCCCGTTATATGGCTATCCGGTACTACCCATTAATTACTCTTTGAAGCTACCCGTTATAAGCTATTTGTGAGCTTTTCGTTATATTACTCGGATAAGCTTCCTGTTACAAGGCTCAATGAGCTTCCCTTTTTAGTGCTTGAGAGAGAGCTTTCTGTTTAAGTACTCATAAAAGTACTCCCGGATATGAATTGACGGATTTATAATATTGTACACTTCAGGTGTACTATCCAAGTATCCATCGAGATTTGAAATGAATCAACAGGTGAAATTCTGACATGAGAACATGTGAAATCAAAATGAAACTATAATCAAAATATGCATGAAATACTTGAAAACTTAATACCTAATGCGTTCATCCTTGTTTTTTCTATTCAAATGAAATACATGACTAACATGTTTGTTGAGGTTATATGTGTTAGGCTAATTGTCAAATTGCTTTGGATGTATTATGCATGTTTATTATACAAGTAAATAAATGGTATGCTAATTTCCCATTATACGAAGTTACTAAGCATTAAGTGCTTACTCTGTCTTATTTCCTTTGTTTTATAATACTCGGAGGCTCGTAAAGGTTGGAAGCTGGTCGGAGCTACATCACATTATCCCCCAGACTTTTCGGTATATATATAAATAGTAAAGTAATTTTGGTAATAATGGCATGTATAGGTTAAATGTTACCAATGTAATGTTGGTTGAAATTAGCTATTGGAATGACTATTAAATAATATGTTTTGATATGTAAATAGTCTTAATATGCTTGACGAGTATGTTTAAAGGGTTGAATAAAGAAAATCATATAAGTATATTGGATATTAGTTTATGATAGTGTATTTGGTAAAACATCTTTATAAGTATTAGGCTATCTTGGTATGTTGGACATTTGATCATAGGTATTAATATGTCATGCATAAGACTTAAATTTGGCTAGGTTTAAATGCTTTGGACTGGCCCTTGAATATGTTTAAGTCTTTATATAGGTGGAAGGTGAAATTGGGTGAAGAATAAGGCTTGGAAATGGCCTTTATTTTGTTTACACGGGTAGAGACACAGACATGTGTCTCAGTCATGTGTGATACACGGCCTAACACATGAGAGTGTGTTCTAGCCGTTTGTCTACTGCAACTTAAAAAAAATTAAAACAGAATGGTCAGAAATTTTCACATGGCCTGGTACATTGGCGTGTGACTTGGCCATGTGGCTTCTGCACCTAAAAGAATTGCAAGTTAGAGAGTTATACGGGCTGAGACATGGTCGTGTGCGCTCTACTTCAAACGCCACATGTCCTGAGACACGGGTGTGTCACTTGGCCGTGTGAGCTACATGGCTTGGCCACACAGGCTTGTGTCCCCTATTCCTTAGAAAAAATTTTAAGGTTTTGCGAAAAATTCTCTGAGTTTTCGATGTAGTCCCGACTTGCTTCTAATGTATGTTTTGGGCTTCGAGAGCTTATATAAGGGACAATATGGTAAATTTATGACTAATTTCTTATATGAATGTGAAGTAATATGAAATATTTGAGTCTAATCGGTAAACCCTAGTAATGCTACTAAAACTTATTCCAGCAACGGATACAGGTTAAGGGTGTTACATCTGAAGATAAGCAAAGTCCTTGTACCGTGGGTAAGAGACGTGGTTTATTTGGTAGTTTTTTTTACTCTTGTGAATTGCAAGATTTGGGATTTTGCTGTCCTTCTTTCACTTGGCAGAGAGGTGGTACTTTTTTAGATTAGATTGAGCTTTAGCGAATGATGCATGGATAGCATCTTTTCTACAGTGTTTAGTCTCACATCTCCTACGTATTAAATCTAACCATCGACCTCTTCTTCTGTCTATAAGACCGGACTTGAATTTGGCTAAAGGTAGACCTTTCAGGTTTTTAGTATGGTGGACTGAGCATAATAATTTTCCTACCATTGTTAAAGAAAGTGGAATTTTGCAGGTAATATGACAGATTCTTTGAATAATTTTACCTTTTATATCACAGATTGGAATAAGAACGTCTATGGTTTTTTAGGTTTCTGTAAGCGACATCTCATGAGACTGCTCAACAATATTCAAAATGCCCTAGATCACTACGACTTAAGTCATTTAACTAAACAAAAGATGAAAGTTCATGATAAGTTGAAAAACGTTCTTAATCATGAAGATTTGCTTTGGAGACAAAAGGCTCGGTGTGACTGGCTTCATTTGGAGGATAGAAACATTAAATTTTTATAGTCGTACAATTAAAAGAAGGAAATTTAACCGTATTACAACTTTATGTATCAACAATGGGGAATGGTGCTCTAATTAAGAAATTTTGCAAACTGAAGCAATGGGATTCTTTGAGAAACTTTATGGTGAAGTGCCTCAGGCCTTGGGGGACCTCCCCAATATTAGTTTTCCTCGTTTGAGTACCCCAAAGATTACTTTTTTGGAGGAGTTAATCACAAATGATGAGATCAAAAAGGCTTTATTTGACATAGCACCTTTAAAAGCTCCCGAAAATGATGGCTATCATGCTCACTTCTTTCAAAGTCAGTGGGATATTCTTGGTAATGATATTTGAACTGGGTTAAGGGATTTTTTGCTGGGCAACAGATTGAGCAGGAATTGAATAATAATCTGATCGTCTTAATTTTAAAAAAGGACTATCCCAACGATTTCAGTCAATTTCGGCCTATTAGTTTGTGTTATGTTTTGTATAAATTGGTTATGAAAGTGATTGCTAATTAAGTTGGTTTTTCCCAACCTTATTTTCCAGGAATAAGCTGGATTCATAACTGGCTGGAACATATCTGATAATATCATTTTAGCAAAAGAAGTCATACATTCTATGCGTTACAAACGGAATAGGAAAAATTGGATGGCTATCAAGTTGGATTTAGAAAAAGCATATGACAGAGTTAGCTGGGACTTTATAAGTGCATCGTTGATGGCTGTTGAGGTACCTGAGTTCTTGCGAAAAGTGATTATATCGGCTATATCTTCCTCTTCTATGCAAATTTTGTGGAATGGTGTGCTTACCCAGAAGTTTAAGCTGGCTAGAGGAATTCACCAGGGGTGTCCCTTACCGCTTTACTTTTTTGTGCTGTGCATGGATTGGTTAGGGCATCTTATTAGGGCGGATATTAATATTGGTAGGTGGGAACCTATTCAGCTTTCAAGAACAGGTCTAGTAATCTCCCATTTTTTCTTTGCCGATAACTTGGTGATTTTTTGCAAAGCTTAATTTAATCAAGCACGTTTATTGAAAAATATTCTAAATCAATTTTGTGAGGTTTTGGGTCATAGAATTAGTACTAGGAAAAGTAATATTTACTTTTTAAAGGTATCAGTAATGATGATCGTAACCAAATTGTTCAAATGTTCGGCTTTCAGGAGGTTCAGAATCTTGGCACTTATTTAGTCGTCCCTCTCTTTCATAATAGGGTAACTAAAAGTACTTTTAGTTTTTTGGTTGATAAGGGAAGACGTAAGCTTCACAATTTGGATGCAAGGAACTTATCCATAGCTGGAAGAATCACCTTGGCCCAATCCATTCTTTTTTCCGTTCCTACTTATTTTATTCAGTCGTTGCTGATACCTAAGGGAGTCTGTGTAGAAATTGAAAGATTAGTCAGATAGTTTATTTGGGGCTGTACTGATGGCCAACCAAAAATGTCGTTAGTAGGTTAGGACTCTATATATCAACTATGGTCTCGAGGAGGACTTGGATTTCGACACTTGAGTGATCAAAACAAGTCTTTTCTCATGAAGATTGGATTCAGTCTAGTCTCGAAGAGTAATGCCTTGTGGGTTCGTGTCATTCGATCTAAGTATAGATGGAAAGAGCAGATCCCAGAGACTATTAATAGGAGTCAGTGCTTGTACTTATGGCTGTCTCTTACTAAGATATGGTCGTTACTCCATGAAAACATAGCTCGGACTATTGGAGATGGCGAAAGTGTTCGTTGTTGGAAGGACTCTTGAATCCCAGGTATGGATCCTTTACTCTCAAGAATTCCATTTTATTCTAACCTTGATTTGGATTGTTTTGTTAGGGAGTTGGTCAACTCTGATGGAAGCTAGAATTTGGACTTATTTCGTATTTGGTTGTCTAAAGATGTGATTAATAGAATTATTAGTATCCCTCCTCCTCATCCAAACTCAGGATCGGACAAGGTAATATGGGCTCGATCGACAGTAGGAGCCTTTTTGGTTCGTAGTGCTTTCTAGACTTTAAAAGAATACACTTGGAGTTCTCGAAACGAGAATTGGAAGACTATTTGGAAATATCAAGGTCCACAGAGAGTGAGAATTTTTCTTTGGCTTGCTTATAAACAGAGACATCTTACAAATTCAGAGCGTATAATGAGGGGGATCGGTCAAAGTAATTCTTGCACTATGTGTAGACTTGAGTTTGAGGATATGGCCCATGTTCTTCGTGATTGCCCGGCAGTAAAGGATGTGGGGATGCATGTGCTTTCTAATCATCTAAAGTAAAGGTTCTTTTCTGACTCATTCTAAGTTTGGATTTCATCTAATCTTTGTTGTCGTGTGAGATTGCAGGATAGTGGAGTAACTTGGTCGTGCCTCTTTGGATTAATTGCTTGGCATATCTGGAAGAATAGAAATCTTTTTATCTTTCAAAATATCTCTTGGTTGGCAACTGAAGTGGTGAAAGTCTCTACTAGCTGGGCTTGTTAATTTGAATTATACTTTAGCGGATACAAAAGCAATGTTCCCAACTTGAACCATGCTAATATTTTTGATAGTACATTGGTGCTTTTGTCTACTGATAGTGCCATGGCGAGAGATTCTAGTCATGCTACAACAGGAGGCATGGTACAAGACAGATATGGAAATTGGATTATGGGTTTTAATTTTTATTTAGGTGTCTGTTCACCGTTTGAAGTCGAAGTTTAGGGTATCCTAGATAGGATCCTTATGTTACTTAATAAAGGTTACAGACGAACCATAATTTAGACTGAAAGCCTTGAAGTAGTCCAAGCCTTGATTGATATGGGAATGGAGGAGTCAAGGATTATTATGCTTAGAAGGACTCAACGTCTTATGAAATCGAAAGAGCAGTGGAGGATCATCCAAATACAGAAAGAACAGAACTTGGTGGCAGATTGACTTAAACTTAGCTTGAATTGAAAATCAACCTTGCAAGTTTTTGATGAAGCACCCAAGGAAATCTTACATCACGTTTGGTTAGAGGGAATGGCTATTCCATTCCCTCCTTATTCTTTAATGAACAGTAAAACGCTTGTTTGGTTAACTGTATAATGGCCTAAATTCAAGGTTATCGGAACAGTGGTTTCGTAACCACAAATCCAATTTAAAGAGAAATTTATTTTAATATTTTTTGCATGAATATTGATATGATAGGAAAATCATATGAAAATATTGATAGAAAAATTTTAGCGATTTAGTGGTTAGTTAGAAAAAAAATTATTGAAGAAATTGGGTAAAAACAAGGTATCGAGACATTGATCTCGTAAAACCGAGTCGAAAATATTTTTATAAATATTTATGAAATGTTAGTAATATGGTATTAAAATTTCGTTAGAAAATTTTAACGTTTGGGCAGTTAATTAAATGAAAAAGACTAAATTGAAAAGGGTGTAAAAGTTACTAGAATGATTAAATAGCTCAATTGTCAAATGAGGAGGGATCTAAAGTGTAAATAAGCCCAAAGGAGATATTTTGGGCGGCATAAGCTGAGAAAAATTAGGAGAATGGATGATTTAAGGGCAAAATTGGAATATTGCATTATTAACTAAATAAAACTAGGACTAATATGGAAATATCTAGATTTCTTGTGATTTCTCTTCATTCTCATCAGCCAAAATGCCATAGGAGGGGTTCTTTAAGCTGGTATTTCATAATTTTTGCACCAAGTGAGTTAATCCTTGCCTTTTTCTTGTAATTTTTGTGTTTTTAAGACTTTTACAACTAGGTTCTACTATTAAATTTATTAGTTTTTGATTTCATGGATGAAATTGAAAGTCACCATGGTTGAGTGCTGTAAGTATATGATGATTTAGCATGGAATTTAAGCTTTAATCTTATTATATTATGATTTTGTTGAAGGAAATGAATAAAAAGTGGATATTGAGGACCTATTTCTAAAAGAGTGTGAAATTGAAGTCTAGTGCTGAAATTATAATTTCCAAAGGCTATAAAGTAGTTTAAAATGATAGAATAAAGTGTTAATTGAGAAAAAATCAGCTTAATTGAGAGGTTAATTGAGTAGGGATGAAATTATCACTTATTAAAAGCTTAGGGGAAAAATGGTAATAAACCTCTTGCACTAAAACAGTTTTGGACAGCAGCAATAGTCCAACTTTGAAAAATCACCATAAATTTTAGAAATCGAATTATAGAATGAACAAAATATGGAATTAAATAAAAGAAACGGTGTAAGCAATGGAATTGTAAATCATGAGATATAATAAATTTTGTGAGACAAGGTTAGAATAATTTCGGGTTCCCCTGTTCTAAATTTGGAAAATCACCAAAAATTAGAGAAAAATAATTAGGGGCTTAAATTTATATGTTTGAAATACTTAATGAGTCTATTTTCAAGAGAAATAAGTAAGAACATCATCCAAGTTCCGTACGAGGAGATAATTAATTTTTAGTTAAGAAAGGCCGGAACTGTCATACAGCACAATAGGGGTGGATTTAAAAATAAACTGTACTTATTGGCTGAACCAAAAATTCTAAAAATTTTATGGTAAGAAGATATATGAGTATAGTTTCAGGGAAAATTAGCGGATCTTAATTTGGAGTTACCTAGCTCAAGATAAAAATAATTTAGTGACTATGACTCAAGTAGACAGCTTTGAATGAACTATAGATAATAGTGGAATTGTAGAGACTGGTACATATGAACATGAAATGTTAAATTGATGATTAAATTTATTTATTTAGATCCCGAAGACTCAAATACGAAACTAGATTGAGGAAAGAAAAAAGTTCGAGATTAGTAGATTTTTTGTATATGAACAAGTATCGAGGTAAGTTCTTGTAACTTGAATTATATATATCAATGCTTGAAATGTATGTTATTGATGTGAATATGATTTAAATGTTCATTGTGTGAAAATTAATGAAACATTTATATATTTGATAAAAATGGGAAGAAATCCAGGTTGAATGAAAGGAAAATTTGATGGACCATTGGAAAATGAATTAACAGTAAAAAGGATCTAGCCTGGACGGGTGATCCTATCCTGATATAGCCCTCCCGAAGAATATGTGTAAAATGGATTTAGCCCGGATGGGTAACTCGAATTAGGGTCTGAATTTAGCCTAGACTGGTAATTCAAATCCAAGCTCATTAGAGTAATTGTCGTTGCAGGGGATTTAGCCTGGACTGGTAATCCCACTGTAAGGATGAGGTTCGCGGGAGTGTGCTCTCTGAAATAGAAATGTGCGCACATGAATATGAATTGACGAACCCGGATTTGTACACTAAAGTGTACCCCTAAAAATCCATCGAAATTCCGAGAAATTCAATGAGATAATTATGGGAAAATAATAATGGAATGGAAATCATGGTATTAATGAGCTCATCAATCATTGTCTATATTATTGATACATTGAAATTATTGGACTAACTTGAATGTTGAGTTTGTGCATTTTAGGGTAACAATGCATTGAATGGATGTATGAATGTTTATTGCATTGTATTGAAAATATTAGGTAAGTATAATTCTTGTTACATGAGCTTACTAAGCACAATGTGCTTACCCTGTTTTATTTTTCCCTGTTTTGTAGTGTTAAAAGCTCGAAGGTCGGATTCGGTCGGAGACACATCACACTATCAACCTCAACATTTAGGTATATCAAGAAACTTTAATTTGGAAATCAATTCTAAGTTAATAAAGTAAATGTTAATGTGAAATGAATGTAAAGTTAGCCATTGGTGTGGCTAACAAACCTTGATTTGGTATGTGATGAGGTTATTTTATGGATATGCATGAATCTATATTGAAAATATGTTGAATTGGATTGGTTGATTTGGATTGGTCTCGGTTTAAGTTTTGCAGGGAAAGTTAGATATCTATAAAGGGGTTATATTGAGTTAAAAAAAATCAATTGTTTCGATTTAATTCCAGTTTGGTCTCGATGTATGTTTTGGGCTTCGGAGGCCCATCTAAGGGATGTCATAATAATGTTTCGGTAAATGAATATTATTTAACTCGTAATAACTAAAAAATTAATTTGGTAAACTCCGATAATGCCTCGTACCTTATTCTGGCGACGAATACGGGTAGGGGGTGTTACATTTGTTGGTGTCAGAGCTACGGTTTAGCCGGTTCTCAGACCGACATAGCAAATACGGTATTAGCTATACATGCCATTTAAAGTATTATTGATAGTGTGATATCTCCTGACCATTTAAATGTGTTTTTCTTATAGTAAATGCTTGTCGACTGAGCTCAATTCGAGGAAGCCGGGAGTCATGCTCCAGCCCCGGAAAGGGAACAAAGAGAAGTTGAAGCTACTAGTAGTAGAAGGTCCGAGACAAGGGACCAAAGCGAAGAAGCTAAAATGGCCTTCTATCAAATGATGAATGGATGGTTTACTCAGTATAGAAGAACTAACCCTGTAGTGCAGCAAAATCAAGCTCCTCTTTTTCCTCCACTGGTTCCCGAGATTACACAGGGTACAGGTACTGAATCTATTAGAAAAGGGAAAGCTCCAGTTGATAAAATTAGAAAGTACGGGTCTGAAGAATTTCGAGCTGCTGTTGATGATGATTTTGAAAGAGCTGAGTTTTGGTTAGAGAATACTACTCGAGTCTTGGAGGAATTATCTTGCTCACCACAAGAATGTCTAAAATATGCTATCTCACTGCTAAAAGACACAACTTATCATTGGTGGAAGACTAAAGCTTCGGTGGTTCCAAAAGAAGAGATTACCTGGGAGTTCTTTCAGAACGAATTTAAAAAGAAATATATCAGCCAAATATTTCTTGATCAGTAAAGAAAAGAATTTCTTGAGCTGAAACAGGGCAACAGATCGGTATCTGAGTATGAAAGAGAATTTGTTCGGTTGGGTAAAAATGCTCAGGAATGGGTACAATCAGAAGCCGAAATGTATAAAAGGTTTGAAGAAGGGCTGGATGAAGACATTAAATTGTTGATCAAAATTCTTGAAATCCGTGACTTTGCTACACTGACAGAACGAGCTTATAAAGCAGAAGAGCTGAGTAAAGAGAAGAAACAAGCTGAAAGGGAAGCTCGAATTTCTAGTAAGAGACCGGTGAGCAAATCACAGTTTTCTGCTTCAAAGAAATTGAAAATATATCAAGATCGTTTCACTTCAGTCACTGGGTATTCAAGTAGAGAACGAGGTTCTCAACGTTCTAATCCAAGACCATCTACTCTATCAGTGACCAGTGTAGGCAGTGTCTGTACTCCTATGCTGAGATGCCAGTACTATAATAAAGCTCATTTTGGAGAATGTCGGCTGAAAAGTGGGGCTTGTTACCGATGTGTTTCATTTGATCATTTCCTCAGAGATTGTCTAAAAAGGGGTGAAAAAGAAGCGGAACAGATATCGAAGCCGAGTAATCCAATTTCAAGAGGCAAATTACCTTGACCATCCTGTAATGTCAGTGGTCACCGAGGAGCTATGAAAGATACTGCAAGCAGGTCTGAGGCACGAACACCTGCTAGAACATATGCCATCCGTGCCAAATAAGATTCTTCAGTACCCAATGTTATTACTGGTACATTTTCTTTACTTGACACTGATATTATTGCATTAATTGATCCTAGTTCTACGCATTTATATATATGTATAAAGCTTGCATGTGTTAAAAATTTATCTATTGAACCTATCGAATTTGTGGTTAAAGTTTCAAACCCCCGGGCATTCATTAAATTTTTAACCATAAATTCGATAGGTTCAATAGATAAATTTTTAACACATGCAAGCTTTATACATATATATGAATGCGTAGAACTAGGATCAATTAATGCAGTAATATCAGTGTCAAGTAAAGAAAATGTACCAGTAATAACATTGGGTACTGAGGCATATTCTTTGGCACGGATGGCATATGTCCTAGCAGGTGCTCGTGCCTCAGACCTGCCTGCAGTATCTTTCGTAGCTCCTCGGCTACCACTGACATTACCGGATGGTCAAGGTAGTTTACCTTTCAAAACTGGATTACTTAGCTTCGATATTTGTTCAGCTTCTTTTTTACCCCTTTTTGAACAATCTCTGAGGAAATGATCAAATGAACCACATCGGTAACAAGCCCCACTTTTCAACCGGCATTCTCTAAAATGAGCTTTATTACAGTACTAGCATATCAGCTTAGGAGTACTGACACTGCCTACACTGGTCACTGATTGAGTAGATGGTATTGGATTAGAACATTGAGAACCTCGTTCTCTACTTGAATACCCAGTGACTGAAGAGAAATGATCTTGATATTTTTTCAATTTCTTTGAAGCAGAAAACTGTGATTTACTCACCAGTCTCTTACTAGAAATTCAAGCTTCCCTTTCAACTTGTTTCTTCTCTTTACTCAGCTCTTCTGCTTTATAAGCTCACTTTGTCAGTGTAGCAAAGTCACAGATTTCAAGAATTCTGATCAACAATTTAATGTCTTCATCAGCCCTTCTTCAAACCTTTTACACATTTCGGCTTCTGATTTTACCTATTCCTGAGCATATTTACTCAACCGAACAAATTCTCTTTCATACTCAGATACTGATTTGTTGTCCTGTTTCAGCTCAAGAAATTCTTTTCTTTTCTACTTAAGAAATCTTTGGCTGATATATTTCTTTTTAAATTCGTTCTGAAAGAACTCTCAGGTAATCTATTCTTTCAGAAGCACCGAAGCTTTAGTCTTCCACCAATGATAAGCTGTATCTTTTAGTAGTGAGATAACACAGATTAGAAATTCTTCTGGTGAGTAAGATAATTCCTCTAAAACCCGAATAGTATTCTCTAACCAAAACTCAGCCCTTTCAAAATCATTATCAACAGCAGCTCGGGATTCTTCAGCCCCATACTTTTTAATTTTATTAACTGGAGCTTTCTCTTTTCTATTAGATTCAGTACATGTACCCTGTGTAATCTTGGGAACAAGTGGAGGAGGAGGAGAAGCTTGATTTTGCTGCACTACAGGGTTAGTTCTTATATACTGAGTAAACCATTCATTCATCATTTGATAGAAGGCCATTTTAGCCTCTTCGCTTTGGTCCATTGTCTCAGACCTTCTACTACTAGTAGCTTCAACTTCTCTTTGTTCCCTTTCCGGGGCTGGAGCATGACTCCCGGCTTCCTCTGATTGAGCTCGGTCACAGACATTTGCTATAAGAAAAACACATTTAAATGGTCAGGAGATATCACACTATCAATAATAATTTAAATGGCATGTATAGATAATACCGTATTTGCTACGTCGATCCGAGAACCGGTTAAACCGTAGCTTTGATACCAATAAATGTAACACCCTCTATCCGTATTCGTCCCCGGAATAGGGTACGAGGCATTACCAGAATTTATCGAATTAATTTCTCAGTTATTACGAGTTAAATACTATTCATTTATCGAAACATTGTTATGACGTCCCTTAGATGGGCCTCCGAAGCCCAAAACATACATCGAGACCAAACTGGAATTAAATCGAAACCATATAATTTTTTTTAACTCAATATAACCCCTTTATAGATATCTAACATTCCCTGCAAACTTAAACCGAGACCAATCCAAATCAACCAATCCAATTCAGCATATTTTCAAGATAGATTCATGCATATCCATAAAATAACCTCATCACATACTATTCATGCATATTCATAAAATAACCTCATCACATACCAAACCAATGTTTGTTAGCCACACCAATGGCTAACTTTACATTCATTTCACATTAACATTTACTTTATTAACTTATACATGCCATTGATTTCCAAAATAAAGTTTCTTGATATACCAAAATGTTAAGGTTGATAGTGTGATGTGTCTCTGACCGAATCTGACCTCCGAGCTTTTAATACTACAAAACAGGGAAAAAGGAAACAGGGTAAGCACATTGTGCTTAGTAAGCTCATATAACGAGAATTATACTTACCTAATATTTTCAATACAATACAATAAATATTCATACATCCATTCAATGCATTGTTACCCTAAAATGCACAAACTCAACATTCAAGTTAGTTCAATAATTTCAATGTATCAATAATATATACAATGATTGATGAGCTCATCAATACCATGATTTCCATTCCATTATTATTTTCCCATATTTATCCCGTTGAATTTCTCAGAATTTTGATGGATTTTTAGGGGTACATTTTAGTGTACAAATCTGGGTTCGTCAATTCATATTGTGTGCGCACATTTCCATTTCAGAGAGCACACTCCCGCGAACCTCATCCTTACAGTAGGATTACCAGTCCAGGCTAAATCCCCTGTAATATAAACTCATAGAGTATTGTCGGGATTACTAGTCCAGGTTAAATCCCCTGCAACAACAATTACTCTAATGAGCTTGGATCTGAACTACTAGTCTAGGCTAAATTCAGACCCTAATTCGGATTACCCATCCGGGCTAAATCCATTTCACACATATTCTTCGGGAGGGCTATATCAGGATAGGATCACCCGTCTGAGCTAAATCCTTTTTACCGTTAATTCTTTTTCCAATGGTCCATCGAATTTTCCTTTCATTCAACAGGGATTTCTTCCCCTTTTTATCAAATATATCAATGTTTCATTAATTTTTATACAATGAACATTCAAATCATATTCACATCAATAACATACATTTCAAACATTGAAGAATATAATTCAAGTTACAAGAACTTACCTTGATACTTGTTCGTATACAAAAAATCTACTAATCCCGAACTTTTTCCTTTCCTCGATCTAGCTTCGTATTTGAGTTTTCAAGATCTAAATAAATAAATTTAATCATCAATTTAACATTTCATGTTCATATGTACCATTCTCTACAATTCCACTATTATTTATGGTTCATTCAAAGCTGTCTATTTGAGTCATAGTCACTAAATTATTTTTATCTTGAGCTACGGAACTCCAAATTAAGATCCTCTAATTTTTCCTGAAATTAGACTCATATATTTTCTTGCGATAAAATTTTCAGAATTTTTCGTTTAGCCAATAAGTACAGTTTATTCTTTAAATCCACCCCTGTTCTGCCATGTGACAGTTCCAACCTTTCTTAACTAAAAATTAATTATCTCCTCGTATGGAACTCGGATGATGTTCTTGCTTATTTCTCTTGAAAATAGACTCATTAAGGATTTCAAACATATAAATTTAAGCCCATAATTATTTTTCTCCAATTTTTGGTGATTTTCCAAAGTCAGAATAGGGGAACCCGAAATTATTCTGACATTGTCTTACAAAATTTATTATATCTCATGATTTAAAATTCCATTGCTTACACCTTTTCTTTTCTACGAAACTAGACTGAATAAGCTTTAATTTCATTTTTTTCATCCTCTAATTCGATTTCTACAATTTATGGTGATTTTTCGAAGTTGAACTACTGCTGCTATCCAAAACTGTTTTAGTGCAATAGGTTTATTACCATTTTTCCCTTAAGCTTTTAATAAGTGATAATTTCGTCCCTACTCAATTAACCTCTCAATTGATTTGATTTTTTCTCAATTAACACTTTATTCTATCATTTTAAACTACTTTATAGCCTTTGGAATTTAGAATTTCAGCACTAGACTTCAATTTCACACTCTTTTACAAATAGGTCCTCAGTATCCACTTTCTATTCATTTCATTCAACAAAATCATAATATAATAAGATTAAAGCTTAAATTCCATGCTAAATCATCATATACTTACAGCACTCAACAATGGTGACTTTCAATTTCATCCATGAAATTAAAAACTAATGAATTTAATAGTAGGGCCTAGTTGTAAAAGTTTTAAAAACACAAAAATTACAAGAAAAAGGCAAGGATTAACTCACTTGGTGCAAAAATTATGAAATATCAGCTTAAAGAACCTCTCCTATGGAGTTTTGGCTGATGAGAATGAAGAGAAATCATAAGAAATCTATATATTTCCATATTAGTCCTAGTTTTATTTAGTTAATAATGTAATATTCTAATTTTGCCCTTAAATCATCCATTCTCCTGATTTTTCTCAACTTATGCTGCCGAAAATATCTCCTTTAGGCTTATTTAAACTTTAGATCACTCCTCATTTGACAATTGCGCTATTTAATCCTTCTAGTAACTTTTACACCCTTTTCAATTTAGTCCTTTTCATTTAATGAACTGCCCAAACGTGAAAATTTTCTAACAAAATTTTAATACCATATTACTAGCATTTCATAAATATTTATAAAAATATTTTTTACTCAGTTTTACGAGATCGATATCTCGATACCTTGTTTTTACCCAATTTCTTCAATAATTTTTTTTCTAACTAACCACTAAATCAGTAAAAATTTTCTATTGATATTCTCGTACGATTTTCCTATCATATCAATATTCATGCAAAAAATATTAAAATAAATTTCTCTTTAAATCAGATTTATGGTTATGAAACCACTGTTCCAATAACCTTAAATTTAGGCCATTACAAACTGAATGAGCCATTCCATGGAATGTGATTCCCTCATTATTTGTTGAAAACGCTGAACAGCCATTCAACAGTAAACCATTGTAATGGTTATTCAGCAATTCAAGGAACCACTTAAAACTTTTTTTCTTCCCAGTGTACTATCAAAAACCACAAATTTACAAGTTTATTTGGCAAAAACTAGAGACGACTTTCTTTCGCCATTTTCTTCCAAACTTTCACTTTTCATCTTTGAATATGTTTTTTCCTTACTCTTTTTCATAACAAAAGCTTTTCTCTGTTCTTAGGTTTTGATCTGTGAAAGACGAAAAGCTCTTTCCTTTTTCGGTTTTATTTCCCTCTCTTATTTACATTTATTTTAGTTACAAATTGGTACTTCTTTGTTCTTCAAGCTCCAATATTCATTTTATTTCCCCTTTTTGCTGTCATGTTTAATGTAAGATCTGTTGGAAGAATTGGTTCGTAGGTGTTATGGATCTTAGAGAACAGGTTGGTCAACAAAATCAACTTCAATTCAAACCTTTCTTTCTTTCTTTCTTTTTCGTTTTAAATACTGATTTGATTGTTGTTTATGATTCAAAAATCATAAAATTTTGTATTGACTGCAAGACCACAAATACCCCTCTTTGGAGAGGTGGCCCTTCTGGCCCCAAGGTATTTCATCATTTCAACTCTAGTTTTATTTATTGTCTTTTTTTAATACCATTTATTAGCTTTACTATAAACCTTCACCTATAAAGTTTTCATCTTTTTTTTCCATACATGATTTTCTTTGGTCAATAATCAATTTATTAGGTCATTGTTAATTAATGGGGGTATGCATGTTTTTGGTGCTTGGGTTTGATTTGGATTTCTGAAAAAAAAAAAACTCAATGGGTTTGATTTGGATTTCTAAAATTTCTTTCTCAATTGAAATTTTAACTTTCTTTTACTATTAACTTAAACAAAAGGGTAATTTGTTTCTTTTTTATTTTTTTATTTTCTATGTTTTGATTTTACTTTTCTAGTGATTTCAGTAATTCTATGTTGCAAATCCATGTTCTTTTCAATAATGTTCTAATGTTGATCATGGAGGACAAATTCTTTGTTTAAATATATAAATCTTGTCATTGAATCCTTTCTTATTTCCAGTAAATGAAGGTTTCTAACTTGAATGGATTGCAAAATAATGAGGATAAGGCATTAAAAAATTTGCTCGATGCTTTCGAATCTATTTTTTCTCTTAATGACATTGCTTATGCTTACAGTGAGGTTGATCGGAATCCATATTTGGCTAGTTTAATTCTATGTGAAGTGTAGGGGATCCCTCCTTTAGTTTCCACTGATCAATCTAACAACAAGGTGAAAAACGATGAAACTTCGGGATCAAGTTTTGTTAAAAGTTCAAAAAAATATTTACAAGCATGTGATGTTTTTATAGCAGATCAACCAGTTTCAGCCACTACTGATGAGTGTAGTGGCAATAGGAAAAAGTATGAACCTATGGAATCATCTTGTTGTAATAGTTTTCAGAGTTCTTGTCAAGCAAATGGAGATTTAAGATCTCTGAAGGAAAAGGCGAGACTGGTTTAAGGAGGCACTATTTCGAGTATGCTAGGAAAGGGGCTTATGAAATCTGTCATTTAGCTAATTGTTCATATTCGGGAACCAAACCTATGAAAGTGGACTCAAAAGAGATGCTAATGTCTTTATTTTGAGGTGAAGAATTTGAATCCTAGGAGAGGAATTTCGATTGGAAAGGGATGTGATTTAAAAAGTTCTCAGTAAACCTTCATACGGAATCATTTATCATTGTTAATTGAATTTTAAGTCAATATTACATTTTTTTAATTGCTAATCAAGTTTTATTTTTTAATATGCAGATAGATGTGGAACATGCAAAAGGTATGGAACTATGAACATTGTCCTCGTTTTAGAGGATCTTAAGTTCGTATTAAACAGATATGCAATTACTAAGCTTTGTTTGTGCAATTTATCGTGCATTATTTGGGAAAATTAAGTTTCTATTGTTATTTTATTATTGTTCATTAACCTTTTAACTGTGGTTTACATTGCGAAATATGATAATCCTGAAGGTTTTCTTAACGATTGTGAATGACATTTCTCTATTTACTATGGTATGTTTGAACTTGTTAGAACTGATGGATATTCCTTTCCTCTCTCTTGACTTATAAGAGCATGGAGAAACTTCTTGGTTGGTCAATGTTTACTTTATATATGAATTTTAGTTTACCTTGTTTCGATGTTCACTTGCATATGAATATTATGAAGAAGAATAAGATAGTTTCCAGTTTCTTCGAAGAGCCGTGAAGGAATATAGGGCTACAATGAAGGAATATTATAAAGCTATAAGTCTTGAGTTTTCAAAATATTAGTCCTTTGTATTATCACAATGCCATTTTTCTCAAATGTTTGATTTGTTTATACAATATCAATCTCTTTTATATTCTTAACTTCTATATGTTCTTTGTCAGGTTGTTGATGCTTTTGTTAAGGGGGATCAAGATCAAACAAACAAAATTCTCGAACAGGTAACATATATGTGTGTTTCGTACTCTTTGCTTCCAAAAGGATTGAGATACAAGTTAAATTAACCTATTTTTCTTGGGAACTTACAGATAAAATAGATAAAGAGTAGTAAACCAAGTGAAAGGAAGTTTTTCCAATGCTAAGCTTTGGCGTCATGTGTTCAACTTTGTTAGCAATGCGTATCTGGCAGTAAGAGCTTTGTTTTTTAATTTAAACTTAAAAATTGGAGTTCCATAGGCATTTAGTGTTAGGTAATTGGGTGTTAATATACAAGTTAAATGACTTTAATGAAAGATTTTGGTATGGCATGGACAATTTTTTCAAGAAAAGGCTCACCAAGCAGATGAAGAATTCAATCAAAAGAGTTTTGAAACTCGGTTAGCTTCTTGTTCTTCGACCATGTTTGCAGAAGAACCTTGTTGGTTCTTTTATTCGCTCTCACTCTCTATTATCGTTTTCTCGATTGTATTTTTCAAGAACACCGAGATCGAAAAAGAAAAGTTGTTCGAGTTGCCCGATCATGGCATAAGGGAGGCAATCCAGCTTTTGAAGTATCACTTACTCTTTATTAGTCAGCATCCTATGTAACTTTTTGATGCTATAAAATTTAACATATAGATTATGATGTATAAGTTGATGACATCATGTAACTTTAATGTATGAAATTATGTTTGGATATAAAATATAATTCTCAAGTTATTTATTACTTCTAATATTTTGCTTTTTAGTTTAAATGATAATTAAATTTTTTGTTTCACTAATAATATTCTAGCACATTAGATATGCATTGCAGTTTAAAAATAATAAAGTAGGTTGTATATTATTTTTCTAATACTATATATTATATATTATTATTAATTCATATTTTAATAATAATTATATTAAAATATAATTAAATTATTTATTATTTATTATACAATTTAATAATATTATTATTAAAATCTAATAATAATAATTATATTAAAATATAATTAAATTCTATTAAGGGTACTTTGGTTATTTAAGCATTTTTTCCGTATACTATTATAAGATCTATTCCATTCAACCAAACACAAATTCTATTACAGCTCTATTCTATTCCATTCAACAAAATAATTGAATTACTGATTACAACTCTATTCTATTATAATTTTATTCAATTATAACCCTATTCCATTACCGAGAACCAAACGTACTGTTACATTTTTTACAAAAAGATAAAAGTCAATAATACTTTTATACGATTGAAGTAATTCATCTTCTCTTTTTGAAAAAAAAAAAAACCAACAAATTACAATAAAACTGAAAATGGGGAAGCGAATTTCGACGTCAGCTTCCCCAGAAAAGCCGAATCACGAAAAGATAAGCACCTCCTGCAGGCTTACCTTTCCCTTTTAACGCCGCTATCTCTTTCGGCCGTTAAGCCGCCCGTTGTCTGTTTCCAAGTTCCCTCCTCTCTATTTTCTTCTCACATCAATCCTCTTTTATATTTCAAATTTCGCAAATATCTAATGCCGCAAATTTACCCTGCCTCTAAACCCTAGAGTCGCCCCCATTTTCACCTCTCGGTTTTATTTATACTTTAATTACTATTATTATTATTTCTTTGATTTTGAGACGTGGAATGGATGGAGTGAGTAGCAGTAGCAACAACCAAACCGATGCATCGACGAGCGGCGGAGGAACCCAAACAGCAACACAACCTCAGCCAATGCCCCAGCCGGTGGCGGGGCATAGTGCAA
Organism: Gossypium stocksii; assembly: GCA_020496765.1. Taxonomy (NCBI): domain Eukaryota; kingdom Viridiplantae; phylum Streptophyta; class Magnoliopsida; order Malvales; family Malvaceae; genus Gossypium; species Gossypium stocksii. The sequence goes on along the minus strand of CM035627.1, from coordinate 107,719,079 downwards.
ACGGGCCACCGCCTTTCCTTAGCAAGACTTACGATATGGTAGATGATCCGGCCACCGATGCCATTGTTTCTTGGAGCCCAACCAACAATAGCTTTGTTGTTTGGAACCCGCCGGAGTTCGCTCGGGATCTTTTGCCCAAGTATTTTAAGCACAACAACTTCTCGAGCTTTGTCAGGCAATTAAACACCTATGTACGCCTTAGTAGTTAACTCTTACTTAGTGTTTTGAACTTACCTTTATCAGAAAAAATGTAGGAAATTTTAATTGATATTGTCTCTTTTAGTTTGACTTATGAAATATTTGATTTCCTTGATGATAAGGTTTTATTGCGGATTTGACTTTGCTCCTAATCGAGTTAAATGCTCTGGAAGTGGTCGGCTCTAAAGCCATTTCTGAGAAGGTTTAGGAAAGCAACTATCGTAGAGGATAAATTTTAGGAATCTTTTTTTATGTGAAATTAAATTTAGAGGAACAAGTTTAGGAATATAGGATTGCATGGTAGCAGCAAATCACTGTTCTATGTTAGGCTATCTCTAAGTGAGGGCTTTAGCCAGCTAGGGTTTCAAAGTTATCAGTTAAACTCTCACTGATGCTTTAGGGTTTGGTTATAAGATGTTTGTGAAGAATCGAGGATCATATGTGCTAAGCTATATTATCATTTTGGTTGCTTTGGTTTCAAAAAACAGGCTCAGGATCCTGTCTCAACTAATTGTGATGTTTATACTGGGGAGTTGATGGCTTTGTCATCGTTTCCCATGTCCTGGAATTGTGTGATTTAAGGTTTTAATTGTGCTTCTTCCTGGATTTTCTCAGCAACTAAATGGAGCACAATGGGGAAATTGGAAAAAGAAAGCAGATCCATGTTGTTCATGACACGTGGTCACAAGGTCATCAATGGATAGTTACTTTTATTTTTATTTGTTTGTTGCTGCTAGCTTAAATGACTCATACGTAAAGAACATTTAATATTAGATGTGGAGAGTGTGGTGCATAGAATGTGTCACTTAAATAATTAACTGTTCAGATCCTGATAATCCAACATAAGATTGGATATGTTCTTCAATGTTGGGTGAAAGACATGCTTATTGCAAAGTCATATTATCCAAGTATTCAGGCTTCTCTTGTATTAGTTTAAGCTAGACAGATTTTATGAAATCTGTTTGCTAGGCTTTTCTCTGGGATTAGGCTTTGACCACTGTGGATTTAGGTCTTCAAATGTAGAGGTAGATTTTGTCTTTTGGACTGACATGGAATTTAATTTGTGATATTAAGGTCAATAAATGACTAAAAAGAATGAATTTGTTTGCAGGAATGAGTAACCAAATAGTAAGATTTTTGTATTTGTGATGTGAGGGAAAGATTTAAAATTAGTCTTTTTACATTGTTCTCGTTAGATAACTTGTTCAATATGGAAATCTTTTGCATATTTCAGGTGAAAGTTGTGCAATCAGATAGTTGTTCAATCCTGATAAGCAATCATAGACTAATGCCATGCCACGAATCTAGTGTTCACTTGACTGAGGCTAGCATTTAGTACTTGCAACAATAAATCTCTTTTAGGAAAACAACGTCTTCAATATTCTAAGATCTTAGTTCAATTTTCTTTCAGTGATCATTCTACCATCACTCTTTAAAAATGGAAGAGCTAGCCAATAAGTGAAATTTGTGTATTAAAATTTTGTTTCTGCTACACATGCAACCCTCAAACAATGTGCGTAACCTTTTATGTTCTTTGCATGCACATGCTCTTTTTATGTACATGTGCATCATAAATACATACTCTATTCTGTTCATGCATGATCCTAGGTTTTTGGCTTTGGTTGTCATTCTACCAATATGAGATTCAGAGTTCAGATATATTTATGTTTTTCTCATTATGTGAGGGCTACTTTGGAGCAGTTTTTATCTTTGTTGTAAAACAAGAGATCTAGAAAAAGGAACTTGTTGTAGACAGTAGTTTGGAAGATATTCATCTGAAATCTTATATTTCTGTTTACACTATAGTTTGGAAAATGCTCATCTGAAATCTTATAGTACTTTCTATGCTGTAGTTCGGGAAATGTTCATCTCAAATCCTATAGTATTGTTTAGATCTGATTCTAATTTATGTCATGCTCCTCTACAGATTTCCTTGGGAGTGGGGCTATAAATTATTTTGGCATCTTAGTACCATGGGTGTCGCGTTATGTTTGTTGAATGATCCTCCACAGATTTCCTTTGGACTGAGATATATGTTAGGTTGGCGTCTGGGTAGATTGAGCATTACATTTAATCATTTTCTTCATTAGATATTCCTTTAACATTATATCAATGTGCATTTAGGTAAGCTTTTTTACTAGTTAGTAGTGTTCTTAATAAGACTATAAGATGTTCCAAGAAGTAGGTATCTCATCAAATCCATGTCCCCTCAAGTATGATCGTTGAATAATGGCTTGAATTTATGATTTGTGTAACATAAATATATTGATCTTTAGGAGCTCGAAATGCCTAGGATGTTGTCTAATTTTAACTTAGTTCTACAGCCTTCAGTGAAAACCGGAATTTCGAATGTGATTGTTATTGGAATGTTGGAACTTTTTCTAATTAAAATTTCAAGGTTCAGTTGACTCAAGCTGCCACCTTTTACTTGAGTTTCCCTGTATTAGTTTCTATTGAGGTATTCTATTCCAGTCAAATTTCTGAGCCCAATTTGAGCTCGTTATTTGGTATTTTTTGCCTTCAGAGTTTAGAGCACTGATAAGTTTTGTCCTTGACTGGGGATCAGAGGTGGGGCCCATTTTGCTCAGTCTTGGCCAAACAAGCTGAAAGAACAGTTTGGATTTATTTTATTTAAACTTAGTTCCAATTCAGTTCCAAGCGCTGCTTGTTAGTGATTGCCCATGAACTTTGTTTTTTGTCATTCCCTTGGGACCGATATTTATTTAATTTTTTTATTTTGTAAGTAGCAATCTGCTGAATTATCTGTTTTCTCCATATTTTTTGTTCTTGCCTGTATTTTAACAGGGTTTCCGTAAGGTTGATCCAGACCGCTGGGAATTTGCAAATGAGGGGTTTTTAAGAGGTCAGAAACACCTTCTTCGGAACATTAGCCGTCGAAAGCCTGCCCATGGCCATGGACATCAACAGACACAACAACCACATGGACAGAGTTCATCTATGGGTGCCTGTGTTGAGGTTGGGAAATTTGGGCTTGAGGAAGAGGTTGAGAGGCTCAAGAGAGACAAAAATGTCCTTATGCAGGAACTTGTTAGGTTAAGGCAGCAGCAACAGACTACTGATAACCAGCTGCAGAACATGGTGCAACGTCTTCAGGGGATGGAGCAGCGGCAGCAGCAGATGATGTCATTCTTGGCCAAGGCTGTGCAGAGCCCCAGCTTTTTTGCTCAATTTGTGCATCAGCAAAATGAGAGCAATAGGCGCATAAGTGAAACCAACAAGAAAAGGAGGCTAAAGCAGGATGGCATCATTGATAAAGACCATTCAACTGCCTCTGATGGGCAGATTGTTAAATATCAACCTTTGATGAATGACGCAAAAGCAATGCTCATGCAGATGATGAAAGGGGATGCTTCTCCCAGACTAGACAACGTTAACAACAGTAATGAACATATCCTGATAGGTGACGGTTCATCTTCATCTAGTGGATTGGATGGTGGGACCAGTTCAAGCCGTGTATCAGGGGTGACTCTTCAAGAGGTCTCACCAACTTCAGGTATCTCGGGGCATTGCCCCTCAGCTGCCATTTCTGAAATACAATCTTCCCCGTGTACAACATCCTCTGAAAGGATTACAACAACAGAGCTTCCAGATGTGAGCGCACTGATTGGAGCAGAAAAACCACCATCCATGTCTGTTACACAGACAGATGTAATTATGCCTGATCTTAGTCAAATATCGGAAATGGTCCCAGAAAGCATTGTTGATATTCCTACTGAAATGGGGAATGATGGATTGATTGATCCCGATACATTGGCTGTAAATGGTTTGTTATCCATAGAACTTGATGACATTGGTTCTGATCCTGACATAGATGCCTTACTGGTTAACTCTCCTTTTTTTCATGACCTTTTTCCAAGTCCAGTATGTGAGGAAATTGAGTCAACCTCAATGGAGGATAAAAGCAAGGAAAATGAAGGGCAGGCGAGGGACGATGGATGGGACAAATCTCAGCATATGGATAAGCTCACAGAACAGATGGGTCTTCTTAGATCAGAAAACAAGGGGATCTAATCTTTTATTTCCATTTATTTGAGGTGAACCTGAAAGTTGTATTTTTTGACTTTTATTTTGGTCATTGGAAAACGAGTAATGTCTTCATATGTATTCTGGTTTTGTTTTGGGTATTGTTCCTCCTAACTGGAAATTTTCTTGCACTTCACCATTTTGTGAGTTTGGTAATTGGTGGTTAGTGAACATTGATATGAAGTGGTTCGGAGACGGTCATTTGTTGCTCCTACCTTCTAGTTTGAGGCACCAACATCTATTGGCTGACTATACTGTAAAACTAAAGATAGAGTGAAACAAACAAGAGGTATAAGGTTGGTGACGGGTGAGATGATGATGAAATATACACCAAATAAAGCAATGAAGAAACAAGAAGTTGAAAACTGATTCAATTCAATACTATCACAAAAATTAAGCTCTAGGCTTTATAGTACTAAGTGTTAATTGTTTAACTAACTATAACTATCATAGCTGCTAAACTTACTAACTACTAACGACTACAATGGTCAACTGTCACGATTGCTAACAGTTACAACGGTCAATTGCCACAACCATTTCTATTCCTTAACATTCTTTCATCTATTTAATCTTTGCCTGTTGTTTAAAAATTTCAACCATTTTAAGACATGATAGAAACTTTGAAAACAAAGGAGCTGACAACGGTTTTGTAAAAACATTTGCAACTTGCTCATGTGCTAGAATATGCCTTATACAAAGAGTACCAGCTACAACTTTCTCTTTCACAAAGAAAAAATCCAACTCAACATGCATGAATTTTGAGTGTAACACCGGATTGGCAAACACAGCAACAACGCTTGAGTTATCACACCACACCATAGCCTTCCGAGAAATAGACACATGCAGCTCAGTTAAAAGAGACTGCAGCCACATCACTTTTGTAACAGTGTGAGCAAGCCTTCTATACTCAGCTTCTGCAGCCGACCTAGAGACCACCTGTTGTTTCTTGGACCCCCAGGCAACAAGATTACCACCAAGGAACACACAAAACCCTATAGTAGATCTCTTATCATCAACATCAGTGCCCCAATTCGCATCCGAATATCCAACCAAGTCCAAGCTAGTAGCTGATGTAAAAAGAAGACTATAGTTTAAGGTGCTGCAAAGGTACCTAAGAATGCATTTGATTGCCTTGAAATGTTGATCAAGTGGCCTCTGTATGAACTGACATACCTTGTTGACAACAAAAGTAATGTCTGGTCTGGTGATGATAACATACTGCAAAGCCCCTATAATGCTCCTACATTCAGACTCAATGTCTATTGCATAACCATCATTCTTAGACAACTTTAAGGAAGTGATCATAGGTGTGGGAGAACCATTAGCTTTGTAACACCCCAACCCATATCCATCATTGGAATAGGGTTACGAGGTATTACCGGAGTTTATAGAACTTTTTTTTTTTATCACATGATAACTCATTTTATAAGAAATTGTACAACTTAAATTTTACCACTCTTTTATAAACACATGTATATTTTCATTTGATCATTTACCCTTTCGACGTATCAGATAATAAACATATTACCATTTAACCAATAGCTTGGCACTTGTCTAAGCGTCAACAACAACAGTCATTAGTATACTTGAATATACTTCATATAATTTTAGAATCGATAAACTCATTGTATCAACATATCATACTTGAGATTATTACTTATTACGGCTTACCCAATTTCCATGTATCAGCATATTAAATATAGCCACATATTCATATAATATGATACATATTATTCTCTTGCCATTTCTTCAAAACATAAATCATTCATTATACCAAAATTTCATGTATCGTTGTTTTCATGAATTTTGTATATATTTATTCTGGGACAATTCATAATCTTGAACATGCATAATTATCAGGTAAGTTTCATATACATGTATTTTCCATGTCATATTTTTTAAAATATCAAATAAATATCGTTTTCGTGTATTTCAAGTTCAATTTCGTGATTATTGTTTCGTGCTCAAATTATTTCCATGTCAGGGCTTTATTCATTAAGTCATTTGAAATTTCATCGTCATACAATTAATATTATTAAAGTATACGAATCTATAATCATGGATGCATATATTCATCAATAAATTCCATGTACAAATATCATCATCTTATATTTCCATATATCCAGTATCATTGTCATTTTTCATTTTTTTTTCATGTACTTCAGGAATATATGTACAAATCTTTTTATATACATATTTCCTTTTCTGGTCAGGATTCTTATCTACTGAATTTATCGGAATATCGATAGTTAAAATCATATAGTATACTTAAAATATGCAAATCCATAATCCATCAATTCACATTTACCCTTTTTAGCTATGTGTTTACCATCTTCTATATTTATCCCGTTGAATTTCTCGGAATTTCGATGGATATCCAATAGTACACTCCTAGTGTACAATCTCATTAACCGTCAATTCATACAGGAGTACACTTTTAGTGTACAATTCTGGGTCCGTCAATTCATATGCATGTGTTGCCATGGTATCTTTCAACCATGGTCTTATTCATTGCCATGGTATCTTTCAACCATGGTCTTATTCATTTTCTCAATTTGTTGCCATGGTATCTTTCAACCATGGTCTTACACATTACATTTCAGTGAGCACACTCCCGCAAACCTCACTCTCCCGCGAACCTCAATTCTTGGCACACTTCCGCGAACCTCAGCTCCCATGTATTCTTCGGAAGGGCCTATACACATATATTCTTCGGGAGAGCCACCAGCACACTCCCGCGAACCTTATTCCCCATATATTCTTCGGGAGGGCTGATATTAGGATTACCCTTTCGGGCTTAATCCTTTTTCCTGTATTCTTCGGGAGGGCTACATCAGGATAGGATCACCCGTCTGGGCTAGATCCTTTTTACCGTCAATTCCTTTTAATGATCCATCGAAATCCATTCCATTCAACCGGGATTTACTTTCTTTTTATATCGAGTATTATCAATATTTCATCAATTATTATGCATTGATCATTCAAATCATATTTCATCACATAACCACATATCTCAAGTGTTTAAAAATACAATTCAAGTTACACGAACTTACCTCGTTGCTTGTTCGTGTTTATAAATTTATTAATCCGATATCTTTTCTTTTTCACGTTTGAGTCTCGCATTTGAGTCGTTGGGATCATTATAAATAAATTTGACCATTGTTTTCATTCATTCCATATTCTAATACATTCAATTAATGCTCTAGGCAAAATTACCATTTGGCCCCCAAACTTTCAATTAATGATGATTTTACCCTTAGACTCAGAAAAATAAATTCTTGCGATTTTATCCTTATTTCCAGCCGTTGTCATCATACATATTAATGAGAGCCCATAAATTCTATAAAATATCAAAATTTTCCATAATTTCAACACTTTTCAATTTAATCCTTAAAACATGTTTTCCCTCGATCTCGAACTAAATTAACAGTTTTCATTTAAAATTTTCAATTTAAATAATATAATAATCCATTTCATGTAATTTAATCATTTCTAACATTTTTACAAAATTACCCATAAAGTTTTACTTTTATTCAATTTAGTCCCTGAGCCTAAAACATACAAATTAGCCATGCTAACTGAATATTCATACATATTTTCCTCCTCCTCCTCTCCATTCCACATCCTTAATTTATATATTATGCTTATAAGTAACATTATCAATAATTTCACTATTTACTTATATGTGAACATTCAAGCTGTCCACCTGCGTCATAGTCACTAAATTATTTATATCTTGAGCTACAGAAATCCAAATTAAGATCTGTTAATTTTCCCTAAAACTAGACTCACATATATTCTTACCATAAAATTTTCAGAATTTTTGGTTTAGCCAATAAGTACATTTTATTCTTTAAAATTACCCCTGTTCTGCTGTATAACTGTTCCGAACTTTCTTCATTAAAATTTAATTATCTCCTCGTACGGGACTCGGATGATGTTCCCGATTATTTCTATTGAAAATAGACTCATTAAGGATTTCAAACACATAAATTTAAGTCCCTAATTATTTTTATACAATTTTTGGTGATTTTCCAAAATCAAAACAGAGGATCCCGAAATCATTCTGAACCAGTCTTACAAAAATATAAATATCTCAGAATACAGAATTCATTTACTTGTTCTGTTTCTTTTATATGAAAATAGACTCAACAAGCTTTAATTCCATACTTACTCAACTTCTAATTCAGTTTCTACCATTTTTGGTGATTTTTCAAATTTAGCTTACTGCTGCTGTCTAAAACTATTTTAGTGCAAGATATTAATTATTAAGTTTATATCACCCTTATTTTCTTTCTCTACACCATTTCCCATCACTTTATCTTATTTTCTCTTCACTACCATATCAAGAACATAGAATCATATATAAGGAAATTCTACATTAACATCATTCACATGCTTCTTCAATAATATTAAACTTAAAAATACATGGAAATCTTGATGTTCTTACCTTGTTTTATTGTTTCCAAACTTTAACTTCACTTTCTCTCTCCTCCAGCTTCTATTTCTTGAATCCAACTTGATATTCTAACTCCTCATAGCCTCCTTAACATTTTTCTCCTTCGGTAGCTATGGAAATTCTTTTGATTTCTAGGTGAAAATGGTGAATTTTTGGTGGAAGGACCAAATTGTAAAGAAATGAAAGTTTCTTTCTTCCTTTTTTTTTTCTCCATACGTTGGGTGCATGGAAGGTGGATGGTATGTTGTTCCTTTCTTTTCCACACACACACACACATATATACTAAATAAAATAATAAAATAATAAAATATCTTATTAAAATATTAATAAAGTAATATTTATCTTATTAAATAATTATAAAATATCATCACACCATCATTACCTTCTAGATTTCTCTCTCCTTCTAATTGACCATTTTGCCCTTCATGATCTTTTAAAATTCCATCCTTGAGTCATCACTTAATTTGGTAAAATTACGATTTAGTCCCTCATAATTCTTTCTCCTATTCAATTTGGTCCTAATTCATCCATTTTCCTTAGTTTCTAGATTATTCCATCCTTAAAATATTTTCACTATTGGTCCTTCAATTTTTCCATATTTACACTTTAACCCCTCAAATTTTAAGTATTTACTCTTGGGCCACAAAATTTTTCTCACTTTTACGATTTAGTCCTTTCTTGGATTAATACATCATAATCACTTCCTACATAGATTTTGTTGATATAGCCCAAAATTTCTCTTTTTATTTCTTTATTTCTTTATTTTACTATATCAATGATAGAAATTTTCGGGATATTACAAGCTTGATCCATTTTGGCCTTCTTCAAAAGATCAAGAATGTACTTTCGCTGATTCAAAACCAAGCCATCAGATGTGGAGGAGACCTCTATACCAAAAAAATAACTCAAAGGCCCTAAATCTTTAAGAGAAAACTGAGTGTTCAAGGTTGAAACAAAGCTGTCAATACTTCCTTGATGATTACCAGTGACTATTATGTCATCAACATAGACTAAAACATACAAAAGTACCCCTCCAGCCTTCTTTACAAAAAGAGAGCCATCAAACCTAGCCAAAACAAATTTTCAAACAATCAAGAAGTCTCGTAGCTTGGAGAACTAAGCTCTAAGAGCTTATCTGCCAACCAATGACTGATTGCCCTGCTTCTATTCAAAACTAGGAGGTTGAACCATATAGATTTCTTCAGACAAATCACCATTAAGAAAGGCGTTGTTGATGTCCACCTACCTTAGCTGCTAACCAAACTTGACAGCCAAAGTCAAGACAACCCAAATTGTTACTGGCTTCACAACAAGACTAAAAGTTTCCTGAAAATCGACACTAGCCTCCTGAAGATAACCTTCAACCACTAAGCGAATCTTGTAATGAGTAATAGTGCCATCTGAGTTTCGTTAAGCTTAAACACCCATTTATAACCTACTGCTCTTCGATTAGCTGGTAAGGGAACCAGATCCCATGTGTTATTTTTCAACAAGGCATCATACTCCTATTGAGCACCCAGTGTCCATTCCTTGTTGGCAAATGCTTTCTCAATAGTAGTTGGCTCAGTCACATTAAGCTCAGTAGAGAACACCTTAGGTTTGAAGATCCTACTTTTCGATCGAGTTTGCATAGGATGCGAATTGAGAGGCAAACATGATGGATCACCCTAAGGTTTCCTAGTAACAAGATCATTACTACTGGCAGCAGTCCCTGGTAAGGTGTTGCCATTAGATTCCAAGGGAAGAGAACTAGAGAATGGAGTAGCAGACCTGGACATAGCTCCTTCTGCTCTTTGAGTTGAAGGACCAAACTCTCTTGGAGTACCAAAATCAAGACCAGACTTCTGAAAGGAAGGAGTCAACACTGGAACTTGAGACTGGCAATGTTGAAACTTAGGCTGTGAGAGAGAATGAGAAAAACCACCACCTGAGCTAGGAGGACTCGCAAAAGGAAAGAACTTATCATCAAACACCACATGCCTAGAGAGAAAAATTCTACCTGCATCACTGTCAAGACACTTATAACCCTTGTGAATGAGACTATAGCCAAGAAATACACAAGCTTTGGACCGATATTGCAACTTATGAGTGTTAAAAGGTCTAAGGTATAGATAACACCTACAACCAAACACTCGTAGATACATGTAGCTAGGAGAAGTTTGATGCAACACTTCATAAGGAGATCGACCAGTCAGAACAGGTGTGGGAAGCCTGTTGATAAGATGCACAGCACTAACAAAGGCATGAGCCTAAAACTGCATAGGCATGTTGGCCGGAGCTAGCAAGGTGAGACCAGTATCTACAATATGCCTATGTTTTCTTTCCACTAAACTATTTTGTTCAAAAGTGAGAAGACCCGAGAGTCAATAATGGATCCCTATATGAAAGAGCACATTAGGAAAAGATCAAAATTCACCACCCCAATCTGTTTGAAGAGTTTTTATCTTGCAACCAAACTGAACTTCAACAAATTTCTGGAGTTGAAGGAACTTGTCCAAAGCCTTAGATTTGTGTTTGATGAGATATATTCAGGTGTATCTAGAAAACGCATCAACAAAGGACACATAGTAAAGGCTGCCTTCAGAAGCAATCGAGGCAAGACCCCGCAAATCAAACACAACTAATTCAAAATGGGCTGTATAAACAATAGTAAAAGGGGAAAAAGGAAGCTTGTGAAATTTCCCAAGCTGACATGTTGAACAGAACAAATCCAACTTACAATTACTTGAAACAATATTACATCTTTTAAAAACTGTAGTAACAGTCTTATTATAAGGGTGACCAAGGCGTTTGTGCCAGAGGTCAAAAACTGAGTCATTAAGAGGAGACTTCAGACAAGCAGCATGAGCAGTGACTAGAGAGAAGCTGAACCTTTGATCCTTTGACAGATCAAAATAATACAGGCCATCATGAATGCAACCCACCAATAAGATTGTCCTTGTCGTGATATCTTTCACAAAATAATGAAAATGATGGAACTAAAAAAAAAAAACTTGATTATCATTAGCAAATTGAGCAACAGACATTAAGTTTTCGCAGACATGTAACACATTTTTCAACTGAAAAATTCTGTTAGAACTGGCAAAAAAAGAAGAGCCAATATGAGCCACTGGCACAGACACTTCATTACCCATGAGAAGTCTGTTGTTACCTGAGTATTGAGATGCTTCATGCAAGTTATCCAGATCATTAGTAACATGATTTGATGCCCTTGAATCTGGATACCAAACTGTTATATTCAAGGAACTAGGAGAAGTGTGTCCTGTTGTAGAGACAGTATGAGTTTGTGACTCAGAATTAGGCATAATGTTCTTGTGAGAACAACAATGAGAGCCTCTACATGACAGACTTGAAGAGTCTTGAAACTAATGACAATGCACTTGCATTGGCTGACTAGAAACACCTTCAAAGGTCTCATCAAACCAATAGTAGCACTTTTGAATTGTGTGACCAACCTTGCCACATAACTGACACTGAGGTTTGTTATGAGAAAATTGTCTCCCTCGACTTCATCCTTAAAATGTCCTAGAACTACCTCTGTAGGGTGGTCGAGAACCTCTGTCAAATCTCCTAGCACTTTTGTCATTAGTGTTACTGTGCTGAGCAATATTAGCTTGCAAGGACATACTAGAAACAAACTCCTGTTGTCGAGCTTCACAATCAGAAGCATCTCAGCAAGACGATTAAGAGGAATACTCATAGCTAAAGCCACTCTGCGAATGGACTCATACTCGACTACCAGACCAGCAAGAATGATGTTAACCTATTCTTGTTCAAAGATGGTATTACCTGCAGCCGTCAAGGTATCACACAAACCTTTAATCTTGGCAAGGTATTCTTTGATAGATAATTGTCCTTTCTTTTGAGCATACAAGGAGTGCCTGAGAGCAGAAATCGTCCAAGTAGACTTGGTCGCAAAACGCCAGACAACTGTTGTCTATACATCAAAACTCGATCTAACTTCAGTAAGGTGCACCAAAACATCATCACCGAGACAATAACCAAGAAGGTAACAATTTGTCTTGTTGTTTACGAAACAAAAAATTGGGGTTGGTAACAAGATTGCCATTTCTGTCAACAATAGACTATGGAGGAATATTAGTTGTACCAAGAACAAACTCATGACGTCCATATCCCTCAAGAATCAACAAAACATGTTGTTTCCATAACAGAAAATTGCGATTATTCAACTTCACCGTATCATGCTTGGGAAATTGCCAAATCTTCTTCAAGAAATCACAACCACGACCAGGAGAGGAAGCAGCCACAGGTGTAGGCACATTGAAGGATGGATGGTTATCATCATCATTGCCAGACACCGTTTCTGTCGCCATGATCGAAACACAAGGGAAAAAAAAATTTAAAGGCTCAGATACCATGATGAAATATACACCAAATAAAGCAATGAAGAAACAAGAAGTTGAAAACTGATTCAATTCAATACCATCACAGGCAACTAAGCTCTAGGCTTTATAGTACAAAGTGTTAACTGTTAGTGTTAACTGTTTAACTAACTATAACTACCATAGCTGCTAAACTTACTAACTACTAATGACTATATCGGTCAACTGCCACAACTGTTAATAGTTACAACGGTCAACTACCACAACCATATCTATTCCTTAACAAAACTAAAGATAGAGTGAAACAAACAAGAGGTATAAGGTTGGTGACGGGTGAGATGATACTATACCTACCACGGGGCGAATAGCAATTTAATCATGAATGTTCATGACTGGGAAATTTGGTTTATCTTACGGGACATTATTGTTTCTTGTGATCAGTAAGCAAATTATTTCCCATTTGGATCAGAAGATAAATATGATAAGAAATTTGACTCAAAATCACTTGTATCTAAAAAAACAAAATAGATATATCAAATGAAAACATGAAACCAACATAACTTAAAAATGATTGATTAATAGGAAATAAAATCTAAGTTGTTACATGATGCATGGCTTGACCTTCCATTTCGCATTGTGATCCTAATAATTCGATTTGTTGATATAGGCGGTAGGCAAACACATCATTCCCCTTCCCTTTAACTCAATTGCTTCTCTAATTATTATTATTATCAAAACTAAGGAATTCAATTTTCCCCCCTTCATTTCGCAATTGAAATTGCAATTTTAGAAGCACATTTTTAACGATTAGTCCCTCGAAATTAAAAAATACATTAAAACATAATTTTTAATTAAAAAAGCACGTGTCAACTTTCAAGTGCTGAAACTACCCATACGCCCATAGATCATGGGATTTTCACCACCTATAATCCTAACTTATGGGTTTATAGCTGTTAGATTAATCTATTATCTGCTATCAACTGTATGCTTCGCAACTTCAAACATCAAAATTACATTTTTAAAGATAAGAAAATTAATTAAAAATTGTGGGATTTTTAAAAAGAAAAAACATTAATAATAATTGTAGACTAGTAGATAAAAGCAGAAGGCAGGGGTAACAAAAAAAATAGAAAATGTGTAAATGACACTAGCTAGAGAGAGAAGGCACCAACAGGGACTCCGTTTATCCCTACCGTCACCGTTAGCGGCAGCTGATTTCCGGCAACGGTCCCATTATGCAGCGTTGCTCTCAGCCATTGGTCCAACATCCCCAGACATCGAAAGCCTCTCCGACCTCGAGAAACTCACCGTTATTGGCCATGGCAATGGTGGCACTGTCTACAAAGTCCGGAACCGTAAAAGCTCGTCGGTTTACGCGTTAAAGGTCCTCCGTTTCGATCAAAACGCGGCTGTAATACGGCACCAGGTGGCATGTGAAGCTGAAATCCTGAAAAGGGTTGATTCACAATTCGTTGTGAAATGCCTCGCAGTGTTTGATACTATAGGGGGAGACCTGTGTTTCGTTATGGAACATATGGAGAAAGGATCCTTGTACGACGAGCTCCGAGTGAGGGTGAAATTGCCTGAGGATGTTGTTTCAGTGATTGCCCAAAGAGTTGTACGAGGGTTGCAGTATTTGCATGGAATGCAAATCGTTCACGGCGATATAAAACCATCAAATCTGTTGATAAACGGGAAAGGAGAGGTGAAGATTGCGGATTTTGGAGTGAGTAAGATTGTTGTTGGGACGCGGAACGCGTGTGAGGCGTGCATGGGTACGTGTGCTTACATGAGTCCTGAAAGGGTTGATCCAGAGAGGTGGGATGGGGGCAACGCCGATGGTTTCTCCGGTGATGTTTGGTCGCTAGGTGTGGTGCTATTAGAATGTTTAGTTGGCCATTATCCGTTGATTGGTCTCGGGGAAAAGCCTGATTGGGCAGCTTTGATATGTGCCATATGCTTGGGAGAGAGGTTGGAGATACCGGAGACGGCTTCGCCAGATTTTAGAAGCTTTGTGAGGAGGTGTTTGGAGAAAGATTGGAGAAAAAGAGGGTCGGTGGATGAGCTTCTTGATCACCCTTTTGTGAATAGGATTTTGTGAGGTGGCTCTTGATTCTAATCAAGCAAGGACTCAAATGGATTTTGCTTTGCATTTGCACCATTGAGTTCCTTCTTTAATTTTGATAGAAAAACAAAAACTTTGTTTTCAGTTTTAGTTTTTCTCCTTCATAATGCGACCTTTCTGGGTTTCCAAGCATGTGAAGTTTGCCATTGTTTGAAATCGGTGGTAAATCATGTGCAGAGAATCTTAAAAAAAGAAAAAAAAAACATATTTCCATTTTGTTGGAAATGAGTGAAGGGTGAAATTAAGCAGCGAGATGGTGGCAAATGGTGAAATATTTGCTAGATTTAAAAACAAACAAAACTCAACTCTGATTAACCTTTACAAAATGATATTACCAGTTGCATGCGGTTCCAATTAGAAGCGTACAAAATTCGGGTAAAACCGAAAAAATTCGGTTAATCGACCGAATTCGGTTAATCAGTTAGTTAATCGAATTTTTTCGATTAAAAGTCAGTTAATAATTTTTTGAGTTTTCAGTTAATGGTTTATTTGGTTTGAAATCGGTCGGTTAACCGAATTTTATCAGTTTAACCGAGAAAATTAATAAATAAAATTATAATATATAAATAGCTCACTATTTATTCAAGCCCAATCTAACATAAACTCAATCAAACTAAAACTAATTATCCAACCCAATTATCCAATCCAATTACCCAACCAATCATAAAAATTACAAATAATTTAATAAATAAAAATAAAAATAATTCGATTAATTTGATTAATTCGGGTAATTCGGTTAATTTTATACTTATTTTAAACAAAAATAAAAAAATATATAATTTTCGATTAATTCGGTTAACCGACCGAATTAACCGAAAAAATTTCGGTTCAGTTAATTTTTTTGAAAAAATTTAGGTTCGGTTAATAGTTAAAATTTTTAAAGGGTCGGTTAATTCGATTAATGGTGTTTCGGGTCAGTTAACCGGTCGGTTTTCCGATTGAACACTCCTAGTTCCTATTAAAGAATTGGCCATATTGTAATTGCAGATTTCCACCCTGCTGCCTGTAACTATGAGCACCACGAATAGTAAAACCTTGCAGAGCTCTAAAATAAGGCCTTTCTGTAAGAAAGGTCAGAGCTGCACTGAACTCAACATTAAGCCTCGTGTTCAAGATGCAACCCTGAGCTTTATGCATTATAAGCTTCTTTGGCAATATCCTAATGGAAGATTGATCCTCCTTTTCTTTACTGTAACTTAGAAACTGAATCGAATTCCAAACCGCAATGGACTGTGCTACGTACATGATCATTTAAGGAGTATTCAAATGTCAAAAATGGAAAGGCAACACTGTCTTGTTTATCAAAAACAGTCAAAAGTAAATGCTTGTAATTCTTCACATGTGTGCATGATTTCATAGTGAAGTTCAGCAGTGTACAGATATAATAAAGTTGTCTGAGTAAAAGCCAATCTCTTAGCTGTGAAGTCCAGTCTGAAGAAATCTGAAATCATTTTTTTGGGGCTGTGCTACAGTTTTTTGTAAACTCCATCTGCTTCTTTAGAAACCCACCTGGTGGAATCCATAACATCGAATCAATAAATACGACTCCACAAATATACAGGAAGCTAGAAAGACATACATATTGAAACCAAGAAGAGTTTGGTATGTCAAAGCCAAGTAGCAAAAGAGATGTGGACAAATAACTATTCTTTCAAGACATTTTAGTTCCTTTTATCACTTCCTTTTTACTGGCAAACCGGATCTGATCTACAACAAAGAATAGAGAATAGAGAGGCAAATAATGAGAATGATGGAGCTGTAGGTAAAGGTAAGGTATGGTCAGGTTAATGTAGGACTTTGAAAGAGGGAAACCACAACTGGAAAATGAATCAAATGATCCACACATTAAGCGAACTTGAAGTTTACAGGGCTCGCGTTATAACAGGACTTATATTTGATATACAGGAAGTAACAAAAGTGAGAACGCAAATTGGTGTGAAATGAATTGAAGGATTAACCTGGTCTTGATATCAGGTGAATGCTGGAACGAGGACCTTCAAACTTCCAGTTATCTTCATCCAATGATTTAACCTCTTCATTGAGTGCAGCCATCAAATCAGATTTTAAAACTGCAATGCAGAAGCAATAAGAATGTTCACTGAGAGGACCTATAGAATAAGCAGTAGGCTGCAACAGTAACTTGGCAAGTAAATTTTCACATATAGAAAGCATAAAGATGGACCTAAGAATTTTCTCTTCACATTCTTTCCATTGTGTTAGGACTTATCAAAGCAAAATTAATGTTAAAAACAATTAAAATCAAACCTGAAAACAATTTAATAAGTTTTCAAAGTAATCCTCCAATTCAATCTCAAGAAACTTACAAGCATAAACCAAATAAATCAACCCATTGAATATAATGTCTGTAAGAATAATGAAACTGAAAAGAAGACATCAACTTTAGTATCATATATTTCATTATTTTGATGTCAAAAACCCAAATTTATCCACTCAGCCTCATACAACAAGACCTTAATCTTCCAATACTAAAGGCATACAATAAAACCCAGAAAAAATCCCACAAACATAATTAAACCCTACGTGTTAATGCAGAAATAAAATCACCCTAATGACTAAAAAGCACAAACTTTACACTAATAAATGCATATTATTCCAACTCCGAAGAGAAAGGAAGAAAACCAAAAGAGAAGAAAGAAACAAACCGAGCATGGCCTCATCTTTGCGGTCTTGAATGGATATAAGATCAGAAGGGAAATGGGAATCCTCCAAAGCAGCATTAGTACCACCACTTGCTCCTCCTCCTCCAACGATTGCTGTAGTTGATATTGATGAATTCGCTGGTGATGAACTATTCATTTTTCTTGTTTTTACCTTCTTTTGGAGGAAAAAGGAAAAAAGAAACTACCTTTCTCGAATGCTAGATTTTCAGTTCAGTTCAGTTCTCAAACTCTGTTCAGATGTTTGGAACTCGGAAGGTGTTGATTTGGGTTTTTGGGTCTTATTTGCAATATTTAAAATAGTAAATTGAATTTTCCTGCTTTTCCTTGTTTATGGGTTCTGGGCTATGGAGCATATGGGCCTCATTTTAGCCCAAATTGATGCTATTTGATATAGATCTTCATCTTTTTTAAATTCAAAAATTGTTTCTTTCCTGGTCCTGTAATATGGGTTGCTCTTCCTCTTCCAAGATTGATCGAGTTGAGTCACTAAGAGCGTGGAGATTGATTGCTTTTTGAGGGGGGGGGGGAATAAAAGGAAAATTTAGGTCAGCTCTCTCCTTTTGCCTCTCATGTTTATTTTCGTTATGAATAATCTGATTGTATGCTTTGCGTCTTCATCTTCTTTTTATGTAATTCAAATCTCTGTGTGTGTGTAAGCTTTTGGTAAAGTTTTGAATTGGGGTATTGATGTAGTTAATAGAGGACTAAAAATTGTTTTTTTTGGATCATTGTTCTTGTTCACAAAGAGAAACATTTTTAAACTATGGGAACTTATCCTTATTTATTGCAAGATCGATAGATTTATTAAATTATGCTTCAACCTTTCCAGAATTCATTCCTGTTTATATAAAGTGTTTAATTTAATATGGGAATTTTATTATCATGAGATTTTCATGTAATTTCTCATCCACTTTGTTTCTTCCATTCAGTTACTCAATGTCAACCCTACAATGTAATCGATTATGCTTTCATCTGAAACTGGCAATCTTGTGGATATTCTTTTCTGGTGCTGTCTTTTGCATACATATCTTCGCATCCACAACTGAGGTTAGTTGACATCATGTATGTTACTCGAACTCTTCATTTTGCTCGGAATACCATGTCCTACGCATGAAATCTGCCTTGCTTGTGCCAAGTTTCGAAGAATTTGACATTCTTAGTTTTCAGGTCGAAACGAACTCAGATGCTGGGAAATTTATAATGAAATCTTATTTTGAAAATTATGAGAGCCTGCATGATTCAAGTTTTGAAGATTTTATGGCACATCAACTTTCTTCTAGTTTGTGTCAAGGGATTCCCGATAACTGGAATGTTGGTGTGAGACTATCAGTTAGAGAGCTCTCTTTGGTCGGTGAAGGTTCTCATCGTCATTTATCTTCGTCTATCAGATTGCAGATTGGAGCAGCTTCCATTCCTAAATTGCCTACTCATCTATGTGAAGTTATAGTCATACAAAGACTACCCCTTGGAGTATTTGCTGACCCGTTTGAGCTACAAAATCCTCACAAGCACAAGGGTAAACCAGCTATTGATTTCCCTTATGATACAACACAAACCTTTTGATGTATGCAATTCTATTTGTTGCAGCATTTAGAGATATTGCTGTTTTTGGAGACACCAACTTGGAATTGCCTTCATTTCGGTCCAATCGATCTGCTGTTGAATTCCACATTGATGCTGGATCCAACATCTTGTTTATGCAGAATAATGCAACGGAATTCAACTTACTGCTTCCACTACATGCTCGATATCAGGTGATAGGAAAATCACCTTTCAATACGATTGTGTTTCAGTTACTTTGTAATAGATGTTACTATCATAAGAAATGTTTAATCTTTTTCGTTCACTTAGCAAAATGCACTTGTATTGGGAATGTTGATTAGAAAGTTCAGACGTTTTCTTTTTCCCATGTTTGCAGCCCCTTGATGAAAGTGGCTATTCTGTTGTTGAAATTGGTGAACCTGATATGTTGATGAGATGCAGTGTGGAAGGAAAGCAGCATAATCAGAGTTGTTTGTTTATGTCACCACCCAATGAGAAGGCTAAATCCACAAGCGCAACCGTAGCATGGAAAATACCTGCTGGAATGAAGGCACATGCTGGATTTGTATATGTTATAACCTTTGTTACAGCCTTGTTATCAACTCTCTCAATTGTATACGCATCTATGTTTTGGTCAGTTACCAAGTTGTCCAAAACTTGAAGCAACCAATTTCTCCGTCATAAACTTTGTTATTAGGAGACAGATTTTGCACATTTGTTCTTAAAGATTTTGACCTCTTTTCATCTGAGTTCAATAATGTCTTCACGTCAATGGTATTTAAGTCATTGAGAAAATTATATGTCAAGTCATTGAGAAAATTATATGTCAGCTTAACCCAACAATGCTTGAAATAAATCAATCTAGAATACCAGAAGGCACTATGCACAATGCATGTATATTGAGAAACAAAGAATTATAACTGGTTATTACACGAAATTTCAAGAAAACAATAGGGAGCACGCAACGCAAGAAAGCTGTAACACAACCTCAACAAACCCAAAAACAACTTACACTAAAAAAATCCTACCCGAAGATGAACAAAAACATCATAATGAATGACCGATAACCACATGCTATATACTAAGAATTTTAGTGAAACTCCAGTCAGACATCATGCCTCACAAAACAACATGATCAAATGCGTTACCAAAAAGTTCACCCTCAGCTTCCCGAGATCTTAAGGATCTTTAAGGTCACCCAATTTGGTGGGACCTATCAATTACAATGGTTACCTAAACTTGTCATCCTTGTGTAATTACAAACAATTACACCCAACTAGGTGACTTTCCAAAACACTACCTAAATGGTTCTTCAATCACATTGGATGAGCTTGTTTATCAGGCTGCCAGTACTATGATCACGATCAGAATCACAATTGCAAATATCACCAGTAGCAAACAGGTCTGTCCAAAAAGAGTAACGACATTAATTCCTTGGAAGGATAGTGGATGGTATCTTTCACTGGTGAAAACAACTATACAAGTCAGTTTTAAATAGGCAGTTCATTGGTCAATTTAAGTGTACAATCAATCATGATTCCTAGACCCACCAAAGGAAGCCCCATAACATGTCCCACGACCCCAATCAAAGAGGGATAAAGAAAGTGTGTCACAAGATGGGAAGAATATATGTTTACCAGGGAAGAATTTGATCTCTGAGTCTTTGCAGCTTTCACAAGATGGGATTTTGCCTGTACAGTTGCAGCCCGAGAATTTTCAATATGGGTTCCAATATCATCTGCAGCATAGATTGACTTTGAGTTTTTTTTAACATGACCCAGAAGGTCAGAACAATCATAGCGAACTCAATACAAATGATGAAACTTTTTTACCAATCATAGTTCCTTGTTCATGAACTAGCACGGCTAAATCTTTGAAGATCTCATTCACCTCCCCAATTTGCTGCTGAATTTCTTGGATTCCTTGTTCTCTTTCTTCAATGATAGCCTCATTAAATGCAATCTCATTATCCAACAGCAATACCTCCTGTCTACAAGAAGAAACAACACTCAAATGCTAAAGGCTGTAGTTTGATAACCAAATTCATAAAAATCAACAATACAATAATGCAATATATAAACAGTCTATAAAACAAATAGTATCCAAGGATTAGCTAAACCTTTGATTCAAAGTTTCTGGGAACAGAAAAATTCATGAACAAGGAACTATGATCGGTAAAAACTATGAGATCTTCAAAATCAATCTATGATCAATTCCTTCCAGATTTTGAATCTACAATTTAGTAATACAGGGTATCGCTGGGGATCGTTTTCATTAGTATGATGACACTCCAATCTAATACATGCAAATACAAAAACAGACAAGTGCGCATTAAGAGACACCCATAATACTAGGAAAAACTGGCATGCAGACCAATTCCAGAATCTAATTAAAAAACTTATCCAAGCTGCCGATGAACATGAATCAGCACCACAGAGGAACAACAAGAAAGAAAATTCATGTTTAAATTCAAAAAAGGGTAAGTGTGCAGCATATGAAACGGATAGCATTCGTAAAGCACAACTTACCTTCTGGATTGCACAAGAAGGCCCCGTTGTTCAGCACTTTCGTCTGATCTTGTGTCAACCTCACCAGCTGTGTAGCTGTATAAGACAGGAAGAAACCTCCACTGTAAGGATAAAAGTAACATGCAAAAGCCTAGGCAGATTTGAAACATAACTCTAGGACAACTATAAAAAATTTGCATTAACTACCAGTAAATGGCACAAAATTCAATTATCAATATGGATGTCATATAAAAGATTTTCAAAACAATCTTGCTAATAACTCAATTTTCCACGTATGCCATGAACACAAATGCATTGAATTCACTCTCTTACACATCTATGTACATATAAACCCTCCTGTGGTAATGGTAAATACCTTGAAGGAGGAACTGCTTGGGGAACAAAAGGAGTGTATGCTGTTTCTCTTTCAGCTGCAAGCCGTTGAGCCTTCTGAAACTCTTTCAAAACTGCTTGAAAGTCTTTCGCAAGTTTAGCATCAGTTACCTTCTTGCTTGCCTACAATAACAAGAAACTAGAGGGCATCAAGTACTTCCAGAGGGGAAAGGGGAGAGAGAGGGGGGTTGAGTGGTTTAAAAATGAAATATAGAACAAGAGGAACATCGTGAATAACAACCAGTACACTCATCATCCCCTCTTTGTTAACTTAAAAAGTTAAATAAAAAAAAAAAAGAAGGCAGCTTGGGCGAAAACCAAAATCATAACCAGAAAAAAAAACTTACACTAACTTCAGCACGGTGATCTGATTCACTAGCTTGTTTAAGTTTGGCCGAAGTGTCCTTCACTAATTGCCCAATATGTAGCCTCGTTTTATGCCTGCCGAGTGAGATTTGTCAGGTACACTCCCCACTCATAAATCTAATTACCATATAGTCAAAATCACTCAAGAAATGCCAAAGATACCAACTCGTAGCTCATGCAATACGATGATGTAACCAGAAAGAAAATAGATTGTATAACATTTTAATATCAAGAAAGATATATACTTAGATAATTCCGACATTCATCGAAACGAAAATGATAATTCGCTGAGCTTTCCAAGAGGAAAGTCAAATTGAACACGACTAAATGCATTATGACAATTTGTCATTCCCAACTAAAAGCCCAATTAAAAAAAAGATGGAATATAAATTAAAGAAATTGAACAAAATTAAACCAACAGTGTCATGTAATTTGATTCAAAATCACAACACGGTCAGATTTATATGCCGTGATCAGTCACAACAGCGATCTAATCAAGTGAAGTGGGCAAAGACTCACAGCTTTTCTCGGAGCTCAGGCGTGTCCTTAGGAGTGCCGAGGGTATTGACGAGTCGCTGGAAGGTGGAAACGGCGGTGTTGATCTGGAAAATGCCAGAAGCCACTGCTTGGGTGGCATCTTGCTTGCCGTTGTTCAGATTTTGCCGAGACACTAATGGCCGTCCAGCTTCCAGATCTTGAAAGCTCATGATCGCTACTTCTCTACAAGTATATTGATATAACCCCTAACTTTCTCCAGAAAAATAAACTTTCTTTAGAAAAAGATTTTGGGAAAATGAAAATAACATGAGCAGGCTGTTCAGTTGCAGTTGGAGTAAAAGGGAAAAAAAGAAAACGGAATCTAAGAACAGGAGAGAATTGAGGGATCGCGACAGACAGGAAGGAGAAAGGAATTTGACGTTTTTTAAGAAAAATAAATAAAAAGCCAAAAACAATAATAGATTTGATAATTCATAATTATCGTGCCAAGCGGTTCGTTTAGGTATTTCCTTTCTTGTTTGGCGCGTGAATGATTTAAAAATCAGAAATGGAAAAAAATAATAATTATATCTATTTGGTTGTTAATTAATATTATTATTCTGGTTTTTTTGGTGGGTACGGCAAAGTGGTGTGGACGGGAAATGGGACACGTGGCTGCTGAATAGGGGAGAGGGTGAGTTGTCAACGGATGGTTTTATTATTAATTAAATTAAAATAATATAATTTTAAATTTTTTGAGTGGATCCAAATCCAAACGACAGAAAATGACTTTTTACATTTTATTTATTATTTTAAAAAATAAATTAATTAATTAATATATCGATTTATTTAAAGTTTTCATTTCAAATCAATGAAAATTTAAAACCTTTAACCCATAAAATATGTATAGTCGAACAGAAGATGTGTCGATCAAATATGAAAGTTTCCTAAATTATTACTTGCATGATATGGACAAACAAAATGAAGCGTATAAAATAATAGATTCAACATTATCATATCAACCCGTCAAAAAGTAAGGCTTAAGGTGTAAATTTATAAGCTTATGTCATCATTTAATCCATAAATTCATAAATTTTATATATATATATTCGTACATAAAATTTTTGTCCATTCCTAATATATTACTCTCATATAATTTTTAATTAAGAAGTTAACGATTTAAAAAAAAAAAGTGATACATTCAATCAATGAGAACGCATCACCATTGGTAGAGCTAAAGGGTAAGTAGGTTCGAGCTCTCTTAAAATGAAAATTTTAAATTAATAATAATAAAATTATATTTTTAATTCCTCAAAAATAATAAAAATTTAATTTAATTCTTTAAAAATTATAAAAATATAGACTATTAAAATAATAAAATTATATTTTTACTATCATAAAAATATATAATTTAATTTCAATCATCCAAAAAAATCTTTTTGCTCCGCCACTGCACATTCCTTTACACATAATAGTTATGTAAAATTTTAAAAATAAAAAAATATAAAATATAATTTTTAAATATTAAATTAAAAAGATTTTTTTAATATACCAACTATATAAAATAAAAATTCTATTTTTTAAAAAAAATATGCTAATAATTTGATCAACGCTCAATGCCAGATAAATTAATTGCCAATTAATGTCGATCAATACCCAATTGTCAACAGCCATATCATCGATAACATAGGAAAAAAGTTAGACATGTGATGCATTAAAAGTTCCACTTTTCTTTTAAAAAATAAAGTGACCAAAATTAACAAAGATATACCAATATTACATTAGTTCTATTAACTTCCTAGCTTTTTCCTTGGTCCATGATAAAATATCATTACACTCTTCGGTCTTCAATTCAATCTGCATCTACTCATATTGTATACAGATATCGTTCAGATCAGATCGGTTAATCATATTGGATTAGTATTAATTAAATTAATTAATTTTTAAAATTTTTTCTTAATTGATTAATTTTTTAAAAAAATTAATCGATTCAAAATATTTTAATTAATTTGATCAACTAATTGAAATTTATATTTTTTATTAAAATAAATATATAACATATAAAAAATAAATAATTTTATAATGTTCATTTGACCGATTTAATAATAGCCTAATACATAAATAAATAATATTATTTATCAAGTGATTCAATAGTTTAAAAATATTTCTTTTAAAAAATGACAGCATTAAATGATTGCATTAGATAAAACCATAATCAAGAGGAAATAGACATGTTGCAATCTCTTCCCAATAAGTTCATGACAGAAGCCGGTGGTGATCTAAATAAACATATCAAAGAACTATCTGTATCAGCACATACACATTTGATAATTTTACAACTAAGTTAAAACTTGGCTATGGGTATTACCAACTCAATCCAACACATTATAATGATATAGATAATTTGTTGATGCCATGCTAAATTTGGGCTATAAAAGAGGAAGATAGTTCTCCTGATGCCGAGAGCATTTTTAGGAGATGAGTGTTGAGAGGTTAGAGGTTTGGAGAAATTTTTGGTAGAATTTCAACATGAAAATATTTTGAAGTAGGAGATTTTTATATTAAACTATTTATACCTTTTTGTGACTCTGTCATAATATGAATGGGAAACTAGATTATCAAATGTGTCACGGAGTGTGTTTAATATGTGTTTCTAAAATAACTAAAAGATGTGTTGTCTTAGTCCTACATGGGTTTCAATGTAATTGATGAGGATCCATGTGTTGTGTATGCACATTTTTATTATTTGATGGGGATTAGTCCTTAAGGTTCTATAATTAAATATTTGTTTAGTAGATTGAAGACTGAATCGTATTTGTTGATAGTCAATTGGTAAAACTATCATTTTAGAACATTCGTAAGGGAAAATTGAGGTGTTAAGATTATTTTTTCTCTAACCTGGTTAAACAAAGTATTGTAATTTACAAATAATTTTGGTGTTAAGCCCTACACTTTTCCTCCAATCAAAGAGAAAACCACATAGTGATACTCGTTAATGCCGACCCCTCATGGAAAATAATAGTTTTTAAGCTTTGGTGAAAATTTTCTGTTTTAAACCTTAGAAAATGGAATTTTGTGGTTAGCAAACAGCACCAATTCATTTGTAATTCTTAAGGAACAATGTAAGTTGATTTTATTTGGATGTTAAAATAGCAGTTAATTGATAAATCTGGTATGTCATCTCTTATACATTTCAATCATAAACTATAAGTATGATTATAAATTTATTATTCATTTTATAAAAATTAAAACATTAATCCAATTGTTAGTAAATATATGAACTTAAATATTTGATTATAATGTATTTATTGCATAAAAAATATTAAATTTTTAATTTTTTACTAATTATGTGCATATAGATCATTGAAATCATCAAATTTGACAAGATATAAAGACCAAATAAAGAGATTACAACTTCCTGACTTCCGTAAAATAAATGAATATTCATTTTAATTGTTTAAATTGAGTTTTAAAAATATTTCATACTTTATATAAAAGAAATTTTAATAATATTTTAAGTGATTCAATGATGTTATTAGGAAGCAGAAGTAACTGTTACTATTAAATCTGGTATTATTTTATATAATTAAATTGATTTTGTTTGTCGGAATAACGTGTGAGGTGGGCCTAAACCAAGCAATTCAGATTCAAGAAACGGAATCTGTAATTATTGCCTTGAAACAAATTCTCGCTTTGACGGTTTGGCCCCAAGGAAACTCCTTCCTTTCTCTCTCTCTCTCGCGCGCGCACGTGCTAGGCATTTCCCATTTTGTCCACCACCCCAACCCTCGCACGTGTGTCCAAAACCCCTTATAGTCTTATTCCGCTACCCTCGGTATCCTCATTTTTCTTTCTTCCTTAAGACAAAGTCACAAAGGCTTCATTAATTGGCTGCAAAGTTCTCATCTCTCTTTGACCATGTCGTCGGTTAGTTCTTCTTTTTCCTTTCCTTTGTTTTCTCCTTCTTCGATTAGCTTTTGTTTTTGATTCATGAATGTTAACTTTGTTTTCGTTTTGTTGGTTCTCTCTTTGCAATCCGAAGTTGGTTTTCCCACTTGCTGTTTCTTCGTTCCAATCTTTGAATCTATTTCTCTTTTGATATATATGTTTGTTGATTCAACAACTACAATAACTTTGTGCATAATGCAGTTTGTATTTCAAAGGATTCTTGGGGAAGGGGTGGAGGACTTGATTAATATAAGATAGAGTTAATGGGTTATGGCTTTCAGTTGAGATTGCCTTATGCATTTGATCGTGTTTTTGCTTAATTGAATCATTCTAGATTTACCATTTAATTTTTCTGGTTTTCTTTCCCAGATTGCTTCGTTTCTTTCTACCTGTAAGCTTGTTGAGGTTGAGTTTTGCTTAGTGCTTACATGATAAATCGTTGGAGTTCATAGGTTATGACTTGCAGATATAATATAAAATTAATGAGAAATGGTTATTTTAGGATTGTTAATTTGCATATATTTACAGTGATTGTCGTTTTTGATAGTTACTGTGAAGATTGTATTAGTGATGCTTGTTGTTGCCATTGCAGATTAAAACCATTAAGGTCAGCAATGTTTCTTTACAAGCTACTGAGCGAGACATCAATGAGTTCTTTTCCTTTTCTGGTGATATAGAATATGTAGAAATGCAGAGGTTTACATTAGTTCCTTCCTAGCACCTTTTTATTCTTACTTTTCGATGGGTGTAAAGCGTTTTATATGGTTATGCAGTGACAATGAGCGATCTCAAATTGCCTATGTTACCTTCAAGGATTCACAAGGAGCAGAGACTGCTATTCTTCTTTCGGTAATTCAACTGCATACTATTAATAAATACGCTATAATACGTGGCCTTTTTCGTGGAAATGGTTGCTTCTGGTTTCTTTGTTCATCACCGTAGTAAAAGAAATTTGCAGTGCGATTCTTGTCTTGCCAGACCGTGCAAATATTGAAAAATCTTTGATTTTTTATGACTAAACAGTAATAACAACCATTGACTTTATCTTTTTTTGTTGTTATCTTTTTTTAAACTTAATTTATCTTATCTTTTATTTCAAATTTTTTTTTGTTGTTGTTTACTTTCTTTTATCTTTCTTTGTGGTTTCATGAGCTATTAATCTCTATAAATAGTTACTAAGATGTCAATAAAGGATTGCTTGAGTGAGTACTTGTGTTTCAGGGAGCAACGATAGTCAATCTGTCTGTCAGCATTTCGTTAGCTCCAGACTACAAATTCCCTCCTGCTGCTTTTGCACCGCCTCCTGTAAGTGTCACACTCTATGGTTAGTTCAAACGCTAGAACAAAGCTTACTATTCTATTTTATGCAGCCAATACAAAACCAAACTCCCGCTGGTGCTGATTCGGCAATGCGAAAGGCAGAGGATGTTGTTACTGGCATGCTTGCTAAGGGCTTTATATTGGGCAAAGATGCAGTCAACAAGGCAAAGAGCTTCGATGAGAAGCACCGGCTAACATCAACAGCCTCATCCAAGGTAGCATCTTTTGACAAGAAAATTGGGTTCACCGAGAAGGTAAGTGCTGGTACTAGTGCGGTGAGTGGGAAAGTTAGGGAAGTGGATAAAAAATTTCAGGTTTCAGAGAAAACCAAATCAGCATTCTCTGTGGCCGAGCAAAAGGTAAGCAGTGCAGGATCTTCCATAATGAAGAACAGGTATGTATTCACGGGAGCTTCATGGGTGACCGGTGCTTTCAACAAGGTTGCGAAAGCAGCAGGGGATGTTGGCCAGAAAACAAAGGAAAAAGTGGGAGCGGCTGAAGAAGAACGAAAAAGAAAAGTGGTGGATGACTTTGCACAGATTCATCTATCTGAGTCACCTAAAGCTACTGCACCAAACGAACAACATAATCCCTCTAAGCCTGCACCTGCTCAAGGGCTGATCCTTTGAGTTGCTGCTGCTGCTGTTAATACCTTTGGAATTGAACTCTGTCGACTCTTAGTAGTTTCTCTCGCATTTGTATTTCTGGTGTGGGAATGGTCCATTATAGCATATTAGTATATAATTAAACTATATTCTTGGGCGGTGTTGAGTGAATTGAACTAACGTTACATCGTTGATTGTGGTTTTGTTTTATAAATTTTTATATACTTTTATCTGATTAGAGATGATAACACAGAAGCCAACAAACACAAATCAACTTTCAATTTTAAGTTTACACGAGCAACCAAAACAGAGGGTACAAAAAGCCTTGCAAGGGTACAATACTACATCATAGTTCAACCTATTGCTTGTTTTTATCACTATTCTTAGTCCCTTCACGAAATTTGATTTATTCTGATTTCTAAAATCATCTAATCCCAATCAATTTAATGATGTCCTTCAGCCATTAATAACATTTAATGGTTGATCAACATTTATAGAGCAATTCAGGTAATTTCAATACCACAAAACTTCCCTTTAAATCAATGCATCATGTGCCTTGATCAACCCCGAGAATTATCAAAATTCAAAAGCACCGAAATAATGGCATCGGAGAATTCTTCTAAACTCATCCTACCGTCCCCGTCTGTATCGGCTTCCTTGATCATCTCCAACAACTCCTCCACCGTCAGTGCATTTCCAAGTTTGGCCATGGAATGTGCCAACTCAGCGGCTGTGATGAAGCCATTGCCATCCGTATCAAACTTCTTAAACAGCCGCCTCAGTTGCTCTTCTCTGTGGGGTGACTTCTCCGACAGAAGCTCCGGTGCTACCATAATCGTGAACTCCGAGAACTCGACCAGCCCATTGTTGTTTGAATCAGCCTTTTGTATCAGGGCTTCCACCTGGTCTGAGCTGCTGGGGTTTAGCCTCAAGGACCGCAAAAGCCAACCCAATTCAAGCTGCGTTAAGCTACCATCGTTGCTCCTATCAAATGAAGGAAATGTTTCTCGTAGTTCAGCCATTTGCTCTTCGTCTAGCTTCGCGGGCTGCTTGTCGTTCACGTTTCATAACGAACCTCAAATCTCTATAAATATATTCTCTCAATCAACGGTCAAATCGGTCACAACAAAGTCAAAATGCAGATATTCATTAGCAAACTAATAAGTGGAACAAAAATTATTGTCTGAGACAGCTTGGATCATCACTTCCATTAACGATGTGTCGGAAAATCGAGATGAATATTGGCATCTGGGTTAATTGATTTGTTTATTCCGAGATATGGGTTGATTTTATTGGATCCAAGGTTGCCTTGAAAATCGTTCTTGAAATTCTTCCAGTTTTTTTCAAACTTCAAAAAAAAAAAAAACTTTGGGTAGAGAACAAAAAATGGAAATATTTCAACATTAAAATCAAAGCTTTTCATGGCTTTTCAAATTTGTTTTTTTAATATTCATTGTATATTTTTAAAATCCAAAATTAAATAACAAAGTTTTTCAAAAACTTTTGTATTTTAAACAGCAGATGAATTTTTTGAAAAACAAAAACTTGGTAAAAGTCTTGACTTTTTAATAGTATTGCTTATGATTTTCAGTTCTTGAATATGCTTGGTTTTTTGCGGATTTTTAATATATATATTTTTTTAAAATTGACTTATTTGGATTCGAATATTTGTATGTTTAGGTATTTCATGGTTAATAATAGATTTAAATATTCAAATTCAAATAATTTAAAAAATACATCTATAATCTTTATAATTGATCAACGTTGATTAATCGTAGACCTTGTGATCTTTTAATTTGCTCTCTGTTAAAATGCCGTACTTCATTTTCATTCTGAGGGTGATCTACCCATAAAGGGCTTAGGGTTTTGGTATTAGACCTTGAAATAATCATCCCAGCCGAGTTTTTTAATCAACTTGAGTTTGATATATGGTGCGAAGAAAATTGCAACAATTGTTCATAAATTAATAGTTCAATTTCCGTTTTCAATAGTGTTGGAAACAGTAATTTTGAAATACACTTTTTCTATTATTAAGTTAATAAATATTATTATTTAATATTTACGAGTTTACTTTAATATTATATTAAATTTTAGAATAATAGTTTTATTGAATAGAATTAATTGCGGTATAAAAATTAAATTATATAAGTGTTAAAAGTTCAATTACTAACCGCATTGGGATTGTAGTAGAGGTTAGATGATTAGAATTTATATAATTCATAAAAATTGAAAATAAAATTAATTTAATTTAATTAAATATTTGTAATAAAACTTGGAAGTGGGGAGAGAGAGAAAACATTGTTGTTTTCACCTTTCACCACCGAAAATTAGAAAAATAAGAAGAACATTCGGCCAAGGGTTTTGGATTTTTGAAGCTTAAATTTGTTAGTCGAATTAAGTTTTTTTTTTTGTAAATTTTATGTTTTTGAGATTCTGAGGATTTGATTTAGTTAGCTCAGGAACTATTTTGTAAAATTGTTAAAGTTTATGAAAGATGTCATTGATGAATCTTAAAGCGTTTGGTATTAAATTGATAGATTTTGAGCTTAGACATGAAAAAGGACTAGTTTATAAAGTGCAAATTATTGGTTTTAAACATAGGGATTAAAATGCAATAACTTCGATTTTGGTATGAATTTTCTATAATTATGGGTTTTGGTGGTTTGTAGAAGGATGAAATTGAGATCAATTTCGAAATTGAAGCTCAATTTTAAAAGTTATGACCAATTCGATTTTAGGGGCTAAATTGAATAAAACACAAAAGTTGAAAGAATATTCGATAAATGAAATTGAATTGATATATGATAATAGTATGTTGTTGTGGAATGTTTAGAATTTATAGTTTGAAATTAATTACTATATAGATCAGGATTTAATTCAAGTCGAGAAGAACAGAGGAAAAGGGAAAATTATCGATTAGTCTTTTGTGAATCTAATCTGTTGATTTTGTCAGCTAAGTTTATATGGTCTACTTATTTTTTGAACCTTATATATATGTTATAATGTGAATATTTATAATATTAGTGAACTTTTATTTATTTATAATTTAGTACAAAAAGGTGAAATTTGGATTAATCTGAAAATGAATAACAATGAACTTGTACAATGGAAATTGCCCTGATGAAACTTCGTAAGCATATCTTACACGCGATTATTAGATGATTTCTGATTATCACTTATTTGTTGCAAACTCGAAGATACATGTGACACATATTTAACTTGAATTGGCAATTTGTTGTCGTTTTAAAGGTTTAGTCTGGATTGGTAATCTTACATGTATTTATAACTCTGGCCAAGCTATTTGATATGTCAACATAAAGGTTAGCCTGGACGGGTAACCTGACACGATTATATGCTCAGCACGGATGAGCCTCTGATGTAATTAATACATGTGTAATTGAGTTATTTATTGAGTTTTACCGGGTAATATAGTTAATATGAAACGTGAAAACGAAATTTGTTGTGCAAAATGCTTAAAGATATCATAGTGAAGGATCTAATGTCAAGTTTGAATATATGTATAGTTATGAATGAGATGTGGTTAGATTGAAATGAATATAACTCACCGTGTTGTATTATGTTTTGATGACTTAAGTAAACTTGATTGTTCATGTTAGTTTTACACATGTACATGTTATTTGAGGTAAGTTAATTGTTATTTACATACGAGCTTACTAAGCATTTCATAATGCTTACCTGTTGTTTTTCCTTTCTTGTAGATTTTGATTTTCGAAACGTGTCGATCGGATCTTCGAGGAGCTCACACAATCCAACTCCAGACTCAGTAGACTTTCAATGGTTTGAATTCGATTATGTGTGACATGTACAGGGTTTATCATGTTACTTGGAAACACTAAGTTTGGTTTGGAATTTCACTTGCTATTGAACACCTTTAGTAATGACAACTTGATCATATTTATAATTAGTGTTATGATATATGTATATGCATATAGATTATCATGTCATATGGATGGTATGAATGGTATAAATTGGTTGAATGATTTTGTTGCAATCCTGTTGTGAAGTGTGCCAAGTGATGTCATATTCGTTAGTTAAATTTAGGATCATTTGATATGTATATGTATTGTGTTATAAATGATTTTGTGCAGGTTTGATTGTGTCTAAGACACCATTTTAGGTGCCATTTGATTTAAGCATGAATAAGTACTAAAATGTGATGATTTTGACCTTTTTGGCATTAAGTATCGATGCCTTGAATAGGAGTATTCGTGTTAACCAAATGAACAGTATTTTAAAACGACAGAGTGCTAATTTAGTATCAATACCAATATAAAGTATCGATCCTTGAAGATAGATATCGATATTTAAATAATGATATCGATGCAAAATGACTTGTTTCAGATTTTGAAATTTGACAGAATGCCAAAACGGTATCAATACTGAATTTTGGTATCATTACCTATACTCAAATTTTGAAAAGTTTTCAGTATGGTCCTTTTTCATGCTTAGGTCAACTTTAAAGCTTTTGTAAGTTTGATTTAGACTCAGTTTGTTTGTATTTCACATTATACATGATTTTATGACATAAATTAGCATGTAATTAATTTTTGAATCATGATTTGAATGTAATATATTATGATAACTATGATAGTTTTCCATAACTGAGCCTGGCGACAAAATTGGACAAGAAGTGTTACACTACCAACCATTGAAATTTGAAATGCATGTTTGACTATGGATAATATTATATATATATATATATATATATATAAATGAAGTAAACCATCTCTACGACAGTTATGGGTTTAAAATTGATTTTTAAAATTATATTTTTTAACTTTTATAACATGTTTACATCTATAATAGTAATAGGTTAACAACCATAAAATATGAAATATATTTTTTACTAAATTAGTTCTTTGTAACATCTTCTTTAGAGCAAGTTTAGATTAGACTTATTTCATATTCGGATTTTCTCAGACTCGGATCGAGTCAGGTGGGCTCTAACGAGTTTAAATGATTCTAAATTTTATAAGATAAATATTTTAATTATGAATGTAATAATTTATTTTACTTTATACTATGACAATGCAATTCAAATTTATTTTATACCAATCATAAATTATATATATTTAATAAAGTTATTTTATATAAAAATAATTAAAGTGATTATTTTAAGTAAAATTTATTATTTTATGATATTGTAATAATAGTGATATATGTATTAATATTTTTAGTAATAGTTATATACTATAATATTATTTTATGTATTAGTAATATACTAATTTAGTATATCGATTTAAGGTGTAATTAGCTTCGGTTTCGGTAATAATTATATAATATGTTCTTATATTATCATTAAATTTTAATTTTATATATTTATTATACAGAATATAATTATAGTATTAAAAAATTTTATATTAAATTAAATTTTTTATAAATTTAACATAAAAATTATTATTAATTACTTTTCTTATTAATAAAAATTTAATATAAAAATGCAATATTTATGAATATATTTAAAAAAAGAATTATCATTTATTTTTATTTTAAATAATATCATAAAATTATATAAATTATTAATTATATTTGTACTCTTCCAATTTATTGCTCCATAAATTTCATTATTAATGATCAGGTAGAAAGAAAATTGATGTGTTAAGATCCCACAGAACCCAATGGCCTCATTCTTTGATATTTTGAGGGATTAACGCCGCAGGTTCCATTCAGCTTTTACGTCTAACTATTGGTCCTAGTCAAAAGACCGCAACTCACTTCCAAAAATTCTGGACTTGTGTTTCACGGTGAAGGAATGGGATGTCGGTTATTTACCTTATCTCTAATCTTTAAACTTATGTGACCCATTCTTGTTTTGAAGTTGATAAGGGTGACCCACTAACATGACCATATCTACAACAACAGCGACAAGTTTTGATGTCTCCATCTGCTGGAAATTAAGTTTAAAAAGGCTGAGACAGAGAGGGAGGGGGTGGCTATTTTTTTCTTTATTCATCGAGGTTAAAATTGATGTCTAAATCCTTTTTAGAAATGGACCCATCAACAGGAAGATGCGACATCAAAATCTAAAGGCAAAGATTCTGCATTGCTACGCAAAAGGGATAATGGATCATCAAATCTAATATTATATATAGAGAAGCCTGCTGAGGTATAAGTGCCTTGAAGAAGAGCTTTGTATTTGATTCCATAAGGAGAAATGAATTGAACTAATCCAACCCTATGGGTTTAATTTAAATAAATCTCATATTAATCTGATAATTAAAATATTTATCATCTCAAATATAATTTAAATTTGAATCTTTCCCGTATGGGACTGTAAAAGAAAATAAGAAATCCGAGAATTTAGACCAAACCCAAATTGGGCCTCTCATTTTGTGCCTTATCACAAAAAAAGTAAAGGCGAGAAAATCAAATAAAGGTGGCACTGAATCACGGGGCCAGCAAACTGTCTTAACAATTTTTATGTGTATATAAAAAGAGTTGCCTTTTGCTTTCGTCTCCCTGTGCAATTGGAGTGTGCAACGTGGGGCTTTCTTTTACCATTTCCCATAAACAAACATCTTTTTCTTCTTCCATTCACCCTCCTTAATAAATAAATAAATAAAAAGCTGAAATTTAGGCAAATAAACAAATCGAAGTTGGTTCAAGTCATTAGGTCAAAATAGTAGTATACAATATTAAAATTTTCTTGTGCTTTTTTTAAGTAATAGATTTTTTAGTACATTTATATTTATACAGTTCAAATAACTACATTTATGATCAAAGATTACAATAAATTATCCTAGAATATATTTTTCATTAAAAAATAACCCACGAGTTTTAACACACCATTTTTTGTACCATGAATATGAGATTGCATCGGAGTTTAGGTCACTGTAGAAGTGCACTTGTTTGGGTCCTTTTTATATTATTTGGGCAGCTTCTTATAAATTACCTCGTACTTTGCCCCGATGCATGAAATCTAGGGAGGTATAAGGATGTTATGTCATGTGGAGTGGGCTCTTTTTTTCCTTTTTTTTTTTAACAATTGTTTTGGTTAATGTCGGGATTCAGTTCTGAAATTGTTTTACCTGGCTTTCCACGTGGAAATTATTACCTCACAACATTGATCATCGAAAAGGAAATCAAAAAATAATTTTGGCTTCACAATAGACTTGGTCAATGGAAATTAGAAACCCTTTCAAACTTATATTAATTGTTTTTGTTAACAAGCACGTGGTGTTACAATATCTTATGCCCTCTTGTAATATTTTAAGTTTAAAATATCATGATTATGCAAAGGAGGATCCCAAGTTAAAGGTTGTTATCAATGTAGGCACATGGACTCAATCAATTATAATATGCAAAAGGATTGGTTCCCTTTAAGCTTTAATTGTTTAGTTAAACCATTGACTTTTTTTTCTAGCCATAATCATAACATCAAGCTTTGATACCTAATATTTCCATTATTCGTATATTATAATCTTTTTTTGTCATTCTGTTACAATTTTATTTTAAAATTTCAAGTCTTACCCACTAATCTCAGACTAAAGATTGTTTAATGTAACCTTGCCTCTACTCAAGAAACACCATATGATCCATAACACCTACATTTAGGGGATGAATATATACCCCACTTATTCACATTTGATTTAACATAATTTGGACGGTTTACTTTTTCCTTGCATAATCTACTTACTTTGCTTCCCTTCTATGATTTTGATTGGTAGGGACATTGAAGGCTCCCCTTTTGCACTACAGGATTTACTTAATTCATGTATAGGGTATTGATTTTGTCCATAAGATCCCTTAATTAATTTAGTGGTTTTTGTTGTTGGTATTGTTGTTGCTAAATTGGAAAAATAACTTTTTTATTTTTAATATTTATAAGCAAGGAGGTTGGAATTATAGAAATAATAGTAGGTAAAATGATAACATTATTAATCTTTGTAATGATTGTTGGGGGAAAGGAATATGGTTGCTTAAGCACCTACATGTCGGAAGTAAACCATTAAGAGAGGATTCTGTGTTAAGGATATGGTAGAGATAAATGGAGATTGGTCTTGGCAAAAATTAGGAATGGTTTTACCTTAATGAGAATCACACATTAGAGAAGAAGACTAAGTAATTCTTTCATATCTTCACAAAGCAATATCCAATGATTTATATACAAGCCATAGTTAGCAGTTGAATAACAACAACTGATCAGTAACAAACTAACGATCTGCTAACTATACAAACAAACTAACTGCTAACAGCCACAACTATTAATTCCTTAATATGCCTCCAGCTTTCTCATGATTGCGGACTGACCAGGTTTAGCAATCAGCTTGAGACATGACTTGAACTTTGTAAACAAAGGCGCAGACAAAGGCTTACTGAATACATCAGCTATTTGCTCTTGAGCGGGAACATGTCCTACTTGCAATCGTCCAGCAGCAATTCTTTCCCTGACAAAGAAGAGATCTAATTCCACATGTTTGAATTTCGAATGAAGAACGAGATTAGCAGAAACCGCAACAGCTCCAGAGTTATCGCACCAAACAGCAGCTTTGCAAGTAGGCGAGATATGCAGCTCAGAAATGAGAGACTCGAGCCAAACCATTTCAGTGACAGTGTGGGCAAGGCCACGATATTCTGCTTCAGCAGTGGACCTGGAGACTACTTTTTGTTTCTTGGATCCCCAGGCAACCGGATTCCCTCCGAGAAACACACAGAACCCGGTAGTAGATTGTCTATCATCCACATCAGTTCCCCAATTAGCATCCGAATATCCTACTAAATCCAGACTGACACCTTTAGTGAAATGCAGTCCATAATCCATGGTGTGTTGAAGGTACCGAAGAATACGTTTCACAGCCTTAAAGTACTGATCTAAATGTTGATGCATGAATTGGCACACCTTGTTGACAGCAAAGGCAATATCAGGCCTAGTGATAATCACGTACTGTAATGCGCCTACAATACTTCTATAATCTGACGCATTTGCCATTGCACTGCCAACATGACGAGACAAAGCACAGGAAGTGACCATGGGCGTAGGTGAACCTGTTGCTTGATCCATCTTGGCTCTCCGTAGAAGATCAATCACATATTTTTGCTGACTCAAAAATAACCCTTCAGTAGTAGGAAGAACCTCAATTCCCAGGAAATAAGAAAGATGCCCCAAGTCTTTCAAGGAAAATGTTGTATTGAAAATTGTGACAAACTCATCAATGCTACCTTTGTCATTCCCAGTAACAATGATGTCGTCCACGTAAACAAGAACATAGAGATAAACATCTTTAGTCTTTCGAACAAACAAAGAGCTGTTGGATTTTGTCAAAACAAACTGGGACATGAGGAGGAAGTCTCTCAACTTAGAAAACTAAGCTCGGGGAGCCTGCTTAAGACCATATAGAGCCTTCTTGAGTTTACAGACCAATGTTTGATCACCATGTTTTTGTTCAAAACCAGGAGGTTGAACCATGTAAATCTCTTAGGACAAATCGCCATTAAGAAAAACATTGTCAATGTTGAGTTGCCGGAGATGCCACCCAAACTTCACAGCAAGCGTTAGGACAACACAAATGGTTGTTGGCTTGACAACCGGACTGAAAGTCTCATGAAAGTCAATGCCAACTTCCTGAAGATACCCTTTGACCATCAAACGACCTTTGTATCGAGCTATGAAACCATCGGCATATCTTTTAAACTTAAACACCCATTTGCACCCCACAGCTCTCCGATTGGTAGGTAAGGGAACCAAGTCCCATGTCTGATTTCTAAGCAATGCATCAAACTCCTGTTGAGCTGCTAGAGCCTATTCCTTAGATGACAAAGCCTCCTCAATTGTAGTCGGCTCAAAAACACCAACCTCTGCTGCAAAAACACGGGGTTTAAAAATTTCATTATTGGACCGGGTCTGCATGGGGTGAATGTTGACAAGAGGAGCAGGTATTGACTCAGCAACTGGAACACTACTGGATACTATCTGAGAAGCTTGTGGAGAGACCTCAGCAGGAGAAGGAGAAACCCGAGGACTGCTAGCTGGAATAGAAGACAACATAGTAGCAGTTAGACGAGATGGAATAGTAGCAGACTCGAAAGAGTGAAGATCAGACGAATAGCGTACTACTGAAACTGAAGATTCATGACGCTGGAACTGAGATGAAGCAATAGCAGACACAGAATTATCTGGAAGAGCAGGAGTAGCAAATGGAAAAACAGCTTCATCAAATACTACATGGCGAGAGATAAACAACTTGCCAGTGTCATCCAGGCATTTATACCCTTTGTGAATAGGACTGTAGCCAAGAAACACGCAAGGTCGAGAGCGATACTGTAGCTTATGAGTATTAAACGGCCTGAGATAAGGGTAACAACGACAATCAAAAACCCGTAGATGCAGGTATGGAGGAGAGACTTTATGTAAGACTTCATAAGGAGACTTGCCATCAAGAACAGAGGTGGGAAGCCTATTAATAATGTAGACAGCACTGATAAAAGCATGCGCCCAAAAACGGAGAGGAACCTGAGCTTGAGCTAACAAAGTCAAACCAACATCAACGATATGTCTATGTTTTCTTTCCACCAACCCATTCTGCTCAGAAGTGTGAGGACATGAGAGGCGATGCTGAATCCCAAGCTGAGCAAGAACCTTAGAAAATGACCGAAACTCTCCTCCCCAATCAGACTGGAGGGCCTTTATAGAACAGCCAAATTGAACAGCAACTAACTTCTGTAAAAGAAGAAACTTCCCAAGAGCTTTAAACTTGTGTTTGATGAGATACATCCAGGTATGTCGTGAGTAAGCATCGACAAAAGACACATAATAAAACTGGCCTTCAGAAGATACAGAAGCCGGCCCCCAAAGGTCTGATACAATAAGCTCAAAGGGAGCTGAAAACTTGGTAGTGAATGGAGAAAAAGGAAGTTTATGAGATTTTCCGAGTTGACAGGCAGAACACACTGATGACAGATTACAATTATTAAACGCTATATTATTCTTATTTAGAACTGCAATGACAGTCTTTGTACAAGGGTGGCCAAGTCTCTTGTGCCACAAATCAAAAACACAACTACTAGCAGTAGAGGACTGCAAACGAGCAGTATAAGCCATGGCTGAAAAATCATCATGATGGACTCGGCTGAAATGACAAGAATCAGTACGAGCAGTGGCTGCTGAAAAATCACTATTTTGGAGTTGCTTGGAGTTGCACAAATCAAACTGGTACAAACCATTATGCATGCGACCCTCCAACAATACGATCCCTGTCTTGATATCCTTCACAAAACAATGTTGAGGATAAAATTCAAAGTAGACTTGGTTATCACCAGCAAACTGAGCAACAGGCAATAAGTTTTTGCAAATATGAGGAACATGCAAAACATTTTTCAAGTGAAAAACTTGATTGCCAGAAGTATACCTACTGGAACCAGTGTGAGCCACAGATACTAGCACACCGTTTCCCATAAAGAGCCTGTTGGTACCTGCATATGGTGCTGACTCCTGCAAGTTGTCTAGATCATTAGTTACATGATTAGACGCACCTGAGTTCGGATACCAGACCTTGCCGTTTGTGGAACATAATCCTTTTTTGGAGATAATATTTGCTTACAAATTTGATTCTTGAACCGAGCGAGAGTGAGAACAACAATGCGAACCATCACAAGCCAAAGTAGAAGAACCTTGAAACTGATTATAATGCACTTGCATAAGTGGAGCAGAGACACCCTTAAAAGATTCATCGAAGCGATAATAACACTTCTGAACCGTATGACCAATTCGGCCACAAAGCTGACACTGAGGTTCGTTGTGGAAAAATTTCCTACTACGGCCTCTACCACGAGAAGACCGACTACGACCCCTGTAAGAAGTCCCAAAATCTGTAGCAGACTGACCAATACTCCTACTAGTGGAACCACTCTGCTGAGCAACATTCGCTTGTAACGACATACTAGACACCAAATCTTGTTGTCAAGTCTCACAATCCAACAACATCTCAGCAAGAAGATCAAGAGAAATAGTCATCGCAGAAGCAACAATACGTATGGACTCAAACTCCACTGGAAGACCAGCAAGAACGATGCTAACCTGTTCTTGCTTAGGAATAAGAGTACCTGCAGCCATGAGAGTGTCACATAGACTTTGGACCTTAGTCAAGTATTCTTTGACCGTTAAGGATCCTTTCTTCTGAGAATAAAGAGAATGGCGCAGAGTAGAGATCGCTAAAGTAGATTTTGAAGCAAACCTACGCGACACACTGTCTCATACTTTAAAACTCGTTTGGGCACTACTGAGATGAACTAAAATATCATCACTGATAGTGGATAAAAGCCATGAAGCTAACAACTTGTCTTGTTGCACGTGAAATAAGAATTCAGGATTGGGAACAAGAGCGCCATTAGTATCAACAACAGACTGTGGAGGAGTAGCAATAGTACCAAGAATAAATTTATGCAAACCATATCCTTCAAGAATGAGCATCACTTGTTGTTTCTATAAAAAAAATTATGATCGCCGAGTTTCACCGTACCATGTTTAGGGAATTGATGAACTGTGCGCAAAGAACCAAGGCCAGGATCAGAAGACGAGCCATCACCAAGAGCAGTGGTGTTGAACAACGGATGAGTATCGTCATCATTTCCGGAAACAGCTTCAGTAGCCATGAATTGACGTGACTAAAAAAAAATTATGGCTTTGATACCATAATGAGAATCACACCTTAGAGAAGAAGACTGAGTAATTCTTTCATATCTTCACAAAGCAATATCCAATGATATATATACAAGCCATAGTTAGCAGTTGAATAACAACAACTGATCAGTAACAAACTAACGATCTGCTAACTATACAAACAAACTAACTGCTAACAGCCATAACTATTAATTCCTTAATATACCTTAAAACATTGTAGCGAAAATTGTTGGTATGTTGTCACCATCAAAGGATGCAGACGAGAATACATTAGCATGGAGCGGTCTCAAAATGGTGATTAATTTCTCTATCTCGACGACATGTAGGGCTATTGTAGGGGAAATTTGGGGGAAGATGATGCGACATGAGAGCTAGTATGGAAATGCAATTTGCCCCCAATGAGTTAAGCAATTTCTTTTGATCTTATTTAAGGAATGGTTATTGACAAATGAGGAATGAGTTAGGAGATGGATGACAATAGATAATTGATGTCCTTGTTGTGTTGTTGAGTTAGAATCAAGTTTGCATATGCTAAGAGATTGCAACTTTACTAGAAGTTGAATGTTTTCGTTTGGAGAGCATGCGACAATATTGTTGATACAAAGGAGAATCTCCATAATCGACTAAAAGAGGTTGACTCCTCTTGCCCTCGATATAGTGAGGAAATAGAGACCATTGAACATATCCATTTCTTTTTATCCTTTTGCTTTGGCCTCATGGGGTGTATCTAATTTTAGTTTTCAATCGCACCGATAAGGTTTTCCATCCAAAGAACAGTTGCTTATATATGTTAGCAATTATGGAAAGCACTAAACAACTTCCCATTTAATAGTTCTGTGATTAACTTGATAGGGGTTTGGCACGATGCTTTTAGTGATTTTACTTTGCTTAACAACTTTGTCAAAAATTTAGTGAGACTATTATAAGAGAGATTCACTGCAAAGTGGATGGCACCTCCTCCTACCTTCGTTAAAAGTAACTGTGTGCTTTCTTCAATCCCATGTCTGGCAGATTTGGTACTGGAAGTGCCTTTCGAGACCATTATGGGTTGGTGATTGATGGTTTGGTTGAGAATATCGATGTCGTATCTACAGAGGATGTTGAGGCAATTGCCATTCACCATGCTTATTTATTTGCAAAAGGAAAAAGGTGAACCAAAATTATTCTTGAAATTAATCATGGTAGTGTCATTACGTAACAGCCTACTTCTGACTCAATTGCTAGATCCAAGATGTGAGATGAGATGCCGTATTTGTTGCTGAAGCAACTTAAGTACCTTAGGGATTTTGGACAAAATTGAAAACGAGCAAAACTTTTTCTTTCTTTTCTTTTCCTCACTTGGACGGCACAATGAAGGAGAAAAGATGAATGTTTTTCATCTTTTCACTCACATAGCCTTATATATGATGGTTAACTACTTAATTAAGCTTAATTAACTTTAACTTTAACTTTAAAGCATGTTTAATTAATTATTGAACCTTTCTTAATGAAAACTAAGTGGATGAACATCATAGTCCACTAGCTCTTAAGACTTTAATGGTTAAACAACCATTAGGTCCTTTGGTCAATTGGTAATTGGGTCCTCAAGCGTTTTATAGATTAAAATTTAATAGTGATTACACTCTTATAATTTAATCCTTATAATATAGTATAATTAACGATTTTCTCGATTTAATTTCCTGATTGTCCATTAATATGTTTTCAATTTAAGCACATAAATTCTCTTATTCATGATTTCACTAACTCAATTTACGGAATTGAATTTCAAAACTATATTTTTCAGCACCATTGAAAATTGAGACGTTACACATAAAATGTGACAAATTAGCTTTGCCATCCGAGTCTTGGAATACTTTTGCAATTGAGTAGGATATTATTTCCTTGTCTTCTTCTTTTGAGGAAATTCAAATTTTCTTTTCTTGTTAAAGAAGAAAATAAAGTGGCGGATTAGATTGGTAAACATGCTAAAATTGATTGTAATCTCAACGATTGTGTTGTGAGCCCCGAGCAAGCTTGTCTCGCTCCCTCATTTGTAAGGTTGTTATGCATACAAATTTGCAATTTGTAGAAAAGAATATAGTTAAAAAAAAAAATCCCTTAAAGGGTGGTGACACACAAAAAAGAAAAGGATAGTAATTAAGCAAATGTTGGTTTGAGGCTTTGGTGTGAATTCTTATGAGCAAGGTTGGTTTTCAAGGAAGTTTATGACCGATAGACTTTTATACTATTTTCTTTATTTAACCAATTGGAACTTAAATTCCCTAGAATTTTGTCATACTAATACGCTATCTTTTGGGGTGTAATTGGGAAATCGACTTTTGGGAAAATTACCCAATTTGGGTTGGTATTGCTCACTTTTGTTGGTTAACAATAACAACTGACGGTGGTAATTAAAGGTAGTGTCATAAAATCTATCAAAATATTGTCTGCTACAAGTATCTACTATATGCCAATTTATGGCCTACCCGAGACTAAAGTCTCATCCAACTTTTAACTAACCATGGGTCCCCATGCCTTGCTTGTGAGTCGTGGCCTGCCCTATATTACCTTTTTCTAGGCAAATTTATCTCATCACCCAAGAAAGAGGAAATCACCAAAGTGTAACTTACTCTATCAACATGTATTGCATTATACTATTAATAGTTTTTCCTGGCAATAAATAAATCTAATCTTTAAGTATCAAATGTTTCAAAAAAATACGGATGCTAATTAGGAAGAATCAAATTGATAAGGTTGAGAACAGATTGAATAAGATTTTAGGTTTCATAAAAACAGGATTTGGATATAATTAAGAGGCTCTTAGGTGGCCCAGCAACTCGAATTATATCATACTCTTAAAACATTAGAGATGAACTCACCAAACATGCAAAAAGTGAAACTGTGAAAGGGGCATTGAAGTGATTTCGCACTGTTCACGCTGGCATTTTCGTCAATTACTGAACCTTCTAGAATCGTAATCTTATTAACTTACCGTAATTTGACAGCTGTCGAGAATTGGCAAAAAACATAAAGCGTAGACCGAAGCGGTGTGGTTGGTATGGTTGTACTTTTATCGTGGCAGTTGCTTGAAATGATAAAAAGAAAGGGATCTTTTGTCATTTCCTGTCAAACAATAAGTGGTTAATTTTACGCATTTTTTTATTGTTTTATTAATAATTTTTTTAATTTCATAATCAAAATACGAATTTATAATATAAATGTTGAAAAATTTATCTATGATGGTTGACATATTTAAGACCAACTTATTAATAATCTAAGCCGGCGAGCTTAAGACTAACATTGACTGTCTGAGTGTAAAAGTGAGCCACCAAACTGTTCCCCTTTTTGATAATTAGAGCCGCC
Source organism: Gossypium stocksii (assembly GCA_020496765.1). Taxonomy (NCBI): domain Eukaryota; kingdom Viridiplantae; phylum Streptophyta; class Magnoliopsida; order Malvales; family Malvaceae; genus Gossypium; species Gossypium stocksii. The sequence goes on along the minus strand of CM035627.1, from coordinate 107,674,092 downwards.
AAACTTAAAAAATTATTAAAAAACGGAAAACGGAAAATGATGTTGGCTTTGTCCTTATATTAAGATTTTTAACTGGTTGGAATATTCATTTTATTTTGTATAAATTTAAAAATTATGATGATCTCAATCGTATTAATTTCTAAACATTTTCATTTAATTTTATGATATAAAATATATAACTTTATAGAAATTTTAAAATTATAAAATAAAATTATTTTTAAAAATTGATTATCAAAATCATTGCTTCAGACAAAATCTATTCAGTATGATTTGGTTAGTTTTGATTTAACTTTTTTTATTTTTAAATAATATTATAAGATAACCGTAATATTTTTTAAAAAATTGATCCGGAACAGTGGCACAGAGCATGAGCGGCGGAACCCGACTGCACATCTTACTGCAACGTGTCTTATCCATCCCTTTGCTTGGGCCACGTTTCGAGTTCACACTTGTTTGTGGAGTCGCGTCTGGTGACTTTATGATTACAGGAAGTCGAAATTACCCTCCTTTTGCGTACGGAAAGGGCACCCTTATTATTTCTCACACACAAAAAAAGGGAGAAGGGCACCCTTATCCAATGTTAGCCTAACTAAGGTAGGTGAAGCTGTTACTGTACAACTCAGCTGTTCAAATTAGCAAGTACACGCCAGCTATTTGTGCCGGATCTATGGAGTTAGTTACTTTTTTTTTTTTTGGCCGTTAGACGTCCATTTGATTAAATTCAATTGATGGCCAGATTCAATTGAGATGCAAACTTAATATTTAGCTCCTGGGGTTGGGCACAGGTGATAATGTCAATTCTTCCACACACTTTTCTTTCTGACCCAAACGGAGGACCAGACAGAAACCTTTGATGACACTTTGGATTGACAAAAAAGCCCAAACCAAAACATACGTAAAATAATTCAAAGGGGCAATGAGGTAAAAAGAGACAAAAAATTGGAAGGTTCCTTATAAACGCGCCAAGCCAAAAAAGCGCGTTTTGGCCGGCAAGCAAGGCGTTTGGTTGAAACACCTAACAAGTAACACAACCACTTTTCCAGCCTTTCACAACTCCACCTCTTTACATTTCTTTTAGAGTTTCTTAAATTATATTTTTATTTCATTTAATTAATAAAATTATCAAAGCTAATCTAAAGGATAAATCATATTAATATTTGAGTATAAAATGCTATAAATCATCCTTTTGTAGTTCTTTTCCGCTTTTCCATGCCTTACCCTTTTCCTTTTTTCTCTCACCGTTTCTCATTTTCGCTTCTCTCTTGCCTTTGCCGGAAAACCGCTTCTCTCCACCGGGAAACTGCTATTTATCCGACGAAGGGAGTCAAATTTGCCGGAAAGCATCTTTCACCTTTCGATAATTTCGCGTATAGTTTGGGCGTTTCTTTTCGTGATTCGGATATGGATCTCCGAATTTGACCAGATCCGGTTGTATACGCGGCTCGTTGTGCGAATGTGGCGAGTTTGGTTGACGTTTGATACTTTGTATTGATAGCAAATGGCGAAGATCGTGACCTAACGTTTGGTATTTGCGGATTTTGCGGCTTCTTCTTGTTTTCATTTTCCATTGGATTGTTTGTTTTGGTGAATCTCGGCAAAACGGTGGCGCGCGAACAACCATTACGGTATGAGATGGTACGCTAATTTTTTCTGTTGGGTTCTTTCAAAATTTCTTTTCTTTTATGTTTTTAATGAATTTTCCTTGGTTCTATTTACTTTGTCGTTGTAGACATTGTTTTAATTCTGAAACCGTTTCTTAGCTTTTCAATAACTGTTCTCGCTTCCTACAGTTTTTCTACATATTTAAAGAATTATAGAAATTAAAATTTGAAATCTGGAAAAGTTAATCTTCTTCGATGAAAATTTCATACTGTGATTCTTGCATTTTGGATCGGACAGGTTTTCCTTAAATTTTTTTTATCTTTCATTAGTAAAATTTTACAGACTTTATTTTCTATATTTCTATCATGATTTATTTTTCAGTTAGTAAGAGAATTCACGTTTGTGTTTGTTGAATTTATTCTTAAAGTAGAGCTTTATTTTCACTGCGTCTTTTAATTTTGTAGATAAAATTGGATAAAATTCTAGTTATTCAAGTATTTTTATTGTTACTGTTATTTAAAAACCTGATCTGGTAATACCGTGTATTATTGTTTAAATTGTGTAGTTTTTTTTATCGGGTAAATGTAATCACTCATAGTTTGACTTTATACTTTTGGCATATTTATGCATGATGAGTTCAACTGGTTGTAAACTTTGACGCACGATTTTAATGGGAAATTTTGGTGGTATAAATTTAATCTATTATCGGGGCTTTGATTTGATTTCCTTTCAGCCAACCATCCATCTTCTGTCTGCCTTAGAAATTATCCCGGTTCAGATTGACGTCGGATTTTCGGTTTATGCTCTCAGATTTCGGTAGAAATGGTTATGCATGTTTTCAAAATTATTCTTTTGACTGTATCATTTGGGAATGAATTTGGTTCCCTTTTTCGGTTAATTACTGGATGTTCTAGTCTAGTGACAGTGATTGAAATACAGCTATAGGTGCTCTTTCGTTAACATTTATTGAACTGTTCTTATATGGATGGACTGGATTGGGCCTTTGCACCTTTGTACACAATCTTTGATTGTGTGACCAGAATAGTTTTTTTTTTTTCATTTATTTTTGTCAAGAGAATGACGCAAACAAATTACCGAAGTATCAGATAATATTTGTTTGTTAAGAGCTCTTTTGAAATCTATGCTTTGCATTGGTCGAGCTGATATAGTTAATCTGCTGCAGAGTTTGAACTAATATAGCTAATTAGCTATAACTTATAAAGTAATGGTGTCGACTGTGTGTGTTTAGTGTGTTATAAATATTGTAGCTGCATGGACATGAATTGTGGTCACTTGGATGGCAATTAGGTGCTGACACAATTGAAAGTGTAATTTAACTTTGTAAATAATAAATATTAAGGCGAGTTTTGTATTCTTGCTACATGTTTCTCAAGTATGCTTCTATATACTGAAATATATATTAAATGTAATTATCTGCCTACTTTTATAGGTGGAAGGAAGGGTTCGTTTGTCAAAGGAGGTAAAAAACGGGTTAGAGTTTTTGAAGCATAAAAGGCTTCAACAAATAAAATCAGAATCTTCCTCTGGGACATCTTATCTCATAAATATGATGGCTAGAAGTGGAGGAGATGCTCTAAGAATTTCAGCATCATGTGGAATGAGGTTACAGGGGAATGCAGGATCATTTTCCAGGTCAAACAACGCTTCATGTGAGAATGATGTCTTTTCTAAGCACAAGGTTGATAAGTTTGACATGAGTGATCTAGAATGGACTGAGAAAATTCCAGAATGTCCTGTGTACTTCCCTACAAAGGAAGAGTTTGAAGATCCTTTGGTCTATTTGCAGAAGATAGCCCCTGAAGCTTCGAGATATGGTAACACCTTCTCTGCTTTTATTCTCTATCTTCAACACTTTTGATATCCTTCCTCTCTCTATCAATTGGTTTTGAAGGAAATTTTGTATAAATTGCCTCTAGATTTTTAATGATAAACACTAAAGCATTTTGAGCGTATGCTTCTTAGGTATTTGCAAGATTGTTTCCCCTCTAGTTGCTACTGTTCCCGCTGGAGTTGTATTGATGAAGGAGAAAGTAGGATTCAAGTTCACAACTAGAGTACAGCCTTTTCGTCTTGCTGAGTGGGATACTGATGATAAAGTCACCTTTTTCATGAGTGGAATGTGAGCTCACTCTATTGAAACAGATGTTATTTTGTGCCATGAGTACTTTTTTCAATTTTTCTGGTTTTGAATGTGAGCATGACTTTTCAGAAATTATACATTTCGTGATTTCGAGAAAATGGCGAACAAGGTGTTTGGTCGTAGATATTATAGTGCTGGTTGTCTTTCTGCAACTTACTTGGAAAAAGAATTTTGGCATGAAATTGCTTATGGGAAGACAGAAAGTGTTGAATATGCTTGTGATGTTGAGGGTAGTGCCTTTTCTTCTTCTCTCACCGACCCACTTGGAAGTAGCAAATGGAATTTGGAGGTGTTGATTTCAGTACTATCATCTTTTCAAATTTTTTTCCTCCTTGAATGCTTCTTGTAGGGCTTTGTTTGCTTAATTTTACCATGATAGTGAAATTTTAGAAAAGTATTATGGCTATTATTTTGCATAGCTGATCAATCTCATTCTTGGGTCATGTTATTGGATATTCATGTAACTTTTTTTTTTTTTTTTTTTGTAGATTTTGCTTGATAGACTGATCTTGTGTTGTCTTTTTGATCCTTTCTTATCACTTTGCTTCATAAAGTGTAACAAGTTTAGATGTTCATATGTGTTGGATTGAAATCAAAGCTCCAATGCTTGTTTGGCTATAAGTTATACTTGTTTGTAAACAAGGAACCACAATCTCTTTTCCTGCCAAAAAAGTTTATCAAAAGATTTTCGCTGTAAGACTGGTCATTTAGTGGACTGTCCAGAATAAACTGAAGTATAGATGTGGTCTCAAAATTTAATTCTAGGAGACCCTGTCAACTAAGATTGATACTATGACTTAATATGTGGTCCTAAGGAGATAGATCCTGTCAAACTAGCATAGTGGTTGTTAAAGCTGCTATATCTAAGTCATCCTGTCAGTATCTGTTTGGTAATATCTTAAATGTTTCCTGTTGCAAATTGGTTCCAGGGGGTCCAACAGAGTTGATACCTCTCTATTCCATCCCCAAGTTGCCAAGGTCTGTTATAAGTGGGAAAGTAGTTATTTATGTTAGTACTTATTGACATTATTCAGATAAAGTAATGTTGTATGATTCTCAAAATTCTCTTGAATTTAGTAATTTCAAGGTCGATTTAAATTGATGAAGCAATTTGATACTAATCCTATCATGATTTGCTCTATCCCTGTTCTGGATTCTGGTTCAATTGTTTCTTATATGCTTCGTTTTGTTTGATTTCAGCGACTCTCACGGCTGCCAAAGTCCACCTTGCGTCTTCTTGAAACGGCAATTCCGGTATCAAAATGATCCTAGTCTCAATTTGGCACTGTATACTTACAGATAATTGATTCTCACATGTATACTCCTGTTCAATTGAACTGGTCTTTGTTTCAGGGTGTAACTGACCCTATGCTTTACATAGGAATGCTATTTAGTATGTTTGCTTGGCACGTGGAGGATCATTATTTGTATAGGTAAAATGTCATTAAACATTAAGTTCCTTTGCAGTTGTTTTCTTTTAACTAATCCTTCTCCTAATCTTTTGTGGCAGCATTAATTATCATCACTGCGGGGCTTCGAAAACTTGGTATGGTATACCTGGTCATGCTGCTTCAAAATTTGAGAAGGTTGTCAAAGAACATGTCTACACTAATGATATCCTATCTGCGGATGGTGAAGATGGAGCTTTTGATGTGCTTTTGGGTAAAACGACATTATTTCCTCCAAGTATTTTGTTGAAACATGATGTCTCTGTCTACAAGGCTGTGCAGAAGCCGGGAGAGTTTGTAATTACCTTTCCAAGGGCATATCATGCTGGATTTAGTCATGGTAAGGCATGTTTTACTTAATTTGTTCATATTTGCTCCCACAGAATTAATGAATATGTTCCTAACTTTAATCATTTAGGTTTCAACTGTGGTGAGGCTGTGAACTTTGCTATTGGTGATTGGTTTCCTTTAGGGGCTATAGCAAGCTTGCGTTATGCACATCTCAACAGGGCGCCTCTCCTTCCTCACGAGGAACTTCTGTGCAAAGAAGCAATGCTTCTCTATACAAGTTTAGAACTGGAAGATTTGGATTATTCACTGGCAGACTTTGCTGCTCATCATTGCATTAAGGTTTCGTTTGTAAAACTAATGCGTTTCCTGCACCGGGCGCGTTGGTCTGTCATGCAATCAAGGGCATGCACTAGTATATCCCCAAACTATTATAGAACTATTGTCTGCTCTTTATGCAAACGCGATTGTTATGTTGCTTTCATTAACTGCAGCTGTAATGGTCATCCTGTTTGCCTGCGACATGGTAGTCTTTCCCAGATCCTGCCTTGCTTTGGTAGTTTTCCCTTTGATATATAATTTTGTCTTATGATGAGCTGATTACCTTCTGCAGATATCAGGTCACTACACTTACCATGTGGGAGCTATCGTTATCTTTTCTTGAGGGATGATGTTGCAGAGATGGAGGCCGCTGCCAAGAAGTTTGAGCAAGATGATGCCATATCAAAAGAAATCGAGCAACAAGTTGAAAATGGTGATGACTTGTATTTGTTTCCACTGTCAAATAAGTTGCAGACTGATGTAGAGGATGGATACTTTCCATACTGTGAGATTAATGTTGTTTTGGGTCCTGATATTGCCGCAATAAATACAATGGGTCGACCACTAGAACATATATCGTCTATGAACCATGGAAAATTTCAACCTGAATTGATTGATGCTTTCTCTACTTTTTCCACATCAAGTCATTTTACTAATTTGGAGCAAGTCGGATCGTCACCAAAAACTGTAAGTCTAGCTCTCTGCCTGCTGAGCCTCTTAATCTGAACATGATCTTCTGCTCCTGCACTAAGTGTGCAATTGGCATATACTCAAAGCAGGTACAGAGGGTAGCTAACCAAGTAAGCGTTAATGGTGAAACATTCCCTGAAGAAGTCTCAGAGAAAACATATGAATTGTATGTTTCCTGTTTGTCACGTGAAGATCATCGAAGTATCCATCAGGATAATGTTCATGACCCAGTGAGCAGGTCTATAGTGGATGAAAACAGTGACAGTTCCGATTCGCCAATATTTAGGGTTAAACGTCCTTTTTCGAAGGTTGAGAAAAGATTTGGTAATGATACCATATCATCAAAGAACTCAGAACACCAGGTATAGTTTTAGCTTCCCATAGTTATATTTTGTCTGTTATAAAGTTACTATCTTAACTTTCAGGGATGCCTTTGGTTTTATAAAGAACCTTGTTTTAGCTTTAACTTTTGACTTATCATTTTGGGCCCATGGAAATTTAAGGTGCAATTATTAGACGTTAGGGAAGTCCAGGGGGAATGCCACACCTGAGTAGAACTGCTGTTCGCTTACTTTTTAAGGCCTAAACTTTCACTCCCCTTCTGGAAAGGGCAAAACTGCTTCAGACCACTGATGGACTAAAGATTCAATCCAAAAAGGCCCTAGCTTAGGGCTTTTTTGGTAAATGTTTTGACTTGACAATATTTTTAATGATGAAAGAGTTGGACTTATATTGGGTTGTGACCATCATGATCTTTGTATTTTCATTTTAGAAAAAAAAAATTGGGGGGGGGGGGGGAGACAATAAGAGCAACTGAGTGGGATTTCACAATTTGTTGTTGTTTACAATTTGCCGATGTAAATTGTAGTCTTTGTGCATAAAATTAAAAAAAGAAATTGTAGTCTTTACTTTGTCACTGGCTGGTTTCTTTCTGTTTTGTAATTGTCATTTGTACCTTGGCCCCTATAATAGATTTACTTTAGAGAAAGCATCTCATCACTCATTTGCTGTTGCATTCCAGGGAAGTTTTTTGATGGTTTGTTAGAGGATGACAAGCTTTTAAATGACCATTAAATTAGTCTTACCTGTTAGTTATTTTCCCAACTTTTTAGCATTGTCTTCAGTTTTGACTAGTCTGATAATGCTTTTTGTATTTTGCTTAATCAGTTCTTGCCTTGCTTATTCACTTCAATGGGACTTCAGTTATCTTGTCCTCATGCTTTTTATTCATATAGCAGGGGTTCAAACGATTAAAGAAACTTCAACATGAAGGAAGATGTGGGCGACCAGTGGCATATCAATCTGAATGCTGTAGAAACGACGAACCAAACTGCAATACAAATTGTAGTTCTGATTCTAAAGCAGCTCTGGAGAATGCTGTGAAGGACAGACTTGGAAGAGGCACACTTCCCATTCCCATTTCTATAAAATATAAGAAGATGGGCAGTGAGGCAGGAATGAGTAGCAGGCGGCAAGAGCACCACAGAAATGATAGGTTCCAGCAGGAGTTAGGAAAGCGCAAGAGGGATTCTCCTTCAGAGATAGGTCCGAAGCGCCTTAAAGTGAGAGGCCCAAGCCCAATACATCTAGGTTCAGAAAGCAGACTGGTTTGAAGTTATAGATGTGCAGAAACTGATGGCTGGTGATTGGGTCCTAACTCTGGAGCTTGACTTGGCTAACTTCATTCCTTCTAAATGGGGGTTCTAACAGTAAAATTCCAAAGATATAGATGTGCAGAAACTGATGGCCGGTGATTGGGTCCTGACTCTGGAGCTTGACTTGGCTAACTTCATTCCTTCTAAATGGGGGTTCTAACAATAAAATTCCAAATGACCGATTCAACTAAGGGATAGCAGCGGAAGATTAACCAAGTTTAGGACATTAATATTTTTATTCTTTGTGCAGGCCTCCAAAACTGGGGCAAATTGCACGTCCTAGTTGTGATTCTTATGGTTCTCACTCAGGCCCGGGGTGTTTTTCCTTCGATGGCTGGAGAACCAACCTTAATGCAGCGAAAGCTGAAAAGTAGAATTCGGGTTAGTAAAATTTACGTTTGTAAATTTGTTCGCCACTCAAATCTTATTTCTTACCGAGGAAATTGGGCATTCCACAACCTCTAATTTTTAGAAGTCTGCTGCTTCCCCTACTAGGCTGTTTATTCGTTTTTCCGTAGCAATGTTGTACACTGCTTAAATAAAATGCAGGGTAATGCGGCCTTATTTTTTTTTTTCTCAAATCATTTCCTTACATTTCATTAATCCTATCTGTGTGAACCATGTTGTGTTATGAGTCTCGTCGTAGATGTTTCCTCGTCTTAATGATCTTTGTCCTGGATTATAAGATTGTGGGGCCAACTCCAAATTGGAAATTGACTTAACCCCATGTGGCAGTTGGCGATGTCGGATGGGCCTGCAATGTTGGTGTTTTTTTAGCTTTGGGTGCACAAGCCAGCAACGACCTTTTTTTGCTGTGGTGGTTTGGAAACTAGTGGGAAGCAAAGGAGGAAGGAAGGAGTGTATTGTTAGTTTTCATGGGGTCTAGAAATGGGCCTCCTCTGCGTTGAAGCAATTGTGTCAATGCTGGGGGTTCTGTATGGACCACTGTCCTGTTTCCATAAGTAGCCATTTCTAACGAGTCGAGACAATTCCATGGTTGCCACATCCTTTTTAATTCTATTCAGAAGTGCAAACGACGTAGCCATATTGTTTGTTTCATTCCTTGTTTGCTGATGTTGAGATTTATAATCTTGTTTTGCTTTTCCAATGTTTCTATTTTTTTTTTAAATGTGAAATTTCCTTTTCATTATGTACGATTTTTTGTCGTTTCAATGCGAGTCAGCAAAGTCCATGGGTTTTTACAATCAGCTAAACGTATTATTGTTGTTGGGGGTTTAAAATAAGTGAATGCATGCTTGGAATTTGTCGGTGTACCGTGTTAGGAAGTATGAGATGGACGGGCCATGGATTTCATGTTATGATTTTACGGGCCATAGAGACGGTGCCTTGGGCTATTCTTGGACATTTGACACTGTTATTTTCTACTGTCCATTATCTTTATCACAAGAAGAAGGAAAAAAATGATTTTGTACCCAAAGGAATAAAAAAGGAAAACACAGAACTAAAAAGGAATGAATCTTGTGAACATCAGTGTCGTTTACTCAACTAAATCCAAAGAGATTCAGGACCAACCCTTGAACAAGAAATCACCTTTTTTCACATTTTGTTTGTATTGTGATGACAGCAACCCTTAACAAAAATGGGCCCTGCTACCTAACCCACCCCATCACTCAGTTAAGGTAAGCCGTGGAATTTAGAGCCCAATTCCCTCGATCCAATTTCTTTCAGTGTTGGAATATTCTTTTACTTCAATTAGGATTCATGTAAGAGGGAATAGACCTTTTACCATTATGTAATTCACTTCTTATGTTCCAAAAGCATGACAAAATCGGAAGCTTCAATAACAACAACTTAAAACATAATGTTTTCACTGTGGAAATTCCATAATTGAAAACTAAGAATCTGGAAAAAAAATATATTTTACATCTCCCAAAATCTATAAATTCATAAGTTAATACATGGTAACACTATAGTTTGGCTTTCCAAAAAATAATAAATTTTAATTTAATTCTCTAAAAAAATTATAAAAACACAAATCAAAATGTAATGATGAAATTATATTTTAACACCCGTATAAATATATAGCATAATCCTAGCTCTCCTAAAAAAATTCTTGGCTTCCCCCAAAGTAATACTCAACTTGAATTGACTTGCTAGATTTATTGAACTTTTTATTATATATATTAAATATTTTTATATTATTAAGTTGCGTTATTTACCCTTAAGATATTTTATTGACCCTAAACTTAATTATCGAGTTAAGCTTAAACTTCGATATATATAAACTTAATCGAATTCAAATCTAAAAATAAATATTAAAAAAAACTTTACCTAAATGTAAAACTCTAAATTTCAAATCAAATTCAAAGAGACTTTGGTTCCACTCTACCATAGCCCTATCCTAAAGAAGAAAAGAACTGGTAGAGGCTCCCGGAGTTTATTATGGATTTGACCATGCAATTATTGTGGTGAGACGTGAGAGTAAATGTGGGATAGATGATCCCACTGCCAATTGTGTTTCATTTATGACCAAACTTTTACATGTGTGTTATATATGTCTATCATTTTCTATGCACCAGACTGATGTTTAATACTAGCCTAGAGTTTGGTGATTTTTCCTACAATAAGAAGTAAATGTGAATTAGCAAGGAAATAAAATTAAAATTTGGTAAGATTGGTTTACATATTTAATCTCACAAAGAAATATGTGATTAATTTGTAATAATTGGAAGAGGTGGGGAGCCTACAACCTTGACTGACCTCACCAATGCGTGATTGGATTTGGAGTGTGGCTTAAGGATTGTGGGACCAATGCCCATATTAATCATTCCCACCTTTATTTGGAAGAGAATAAAATTGTGGAGTGCAAAGTGAAACCAAAGGGCAATATTTTGGTATGGAAGGAACAAAATCAAAATAAATATATGTTAATATATTATAGGTTGCTGTCAAAATCTACAAAATTTCTTTCAATCACTCGTCTCTCTAGATTTGTAGGGCACTTATCTAAGCTTCCCTTTTGCTCCAAGTCGTTGGAAAAGATTCAAAATGTTTCCACTTTTCCTTTAATTATTATTTGTAAATATGATCCTATATACACACACCCCCTTCTAACCCAAATACAAAAAGGAGTCCCTTACCACTTTTAAGTCTTCTTTTGTGGGTTTGATTAAAGGGGTAATCTTCTTTTAAAAGTATGGTCAAGTTCCTTGAGAATATTGGTCTTTCTTATGATGGAAAAGAACCCACCATCATTTTCTCCTTTTTAATTATAAGAGATAGGGTATATTAATTATTCAACCTTTCCACTAATTATACTTTCTATCTCAAACCTTGCTCTAAATCCTCTTCGTTAATCATGTTTATGGATTGAATCGGGTTAAATTTCATTCATCATATCAATATATAACTATTTAAACTTAGCTGAAAATATGGGTATTCTATTTTATCCAAATCTATTTATATATTTGTATATGACAAATTCAAAACATAATCAAATATTAAAAAATTTCTTATATCAATACAAAAATATAATATTTCTATATTTTATTTCTTTTATCTAAATTTTCATACAAATTATCTAAAAGTAAAACGATGTATTAATTTCTTCCCAAATTAATGTTTCTTAAGAATAAAATAATTTAATTCGTAAATAACTAAAAATAATTAATGACATCCTCAATAATTTCTTCTGAATTTAGAGTAGACAATAAAAAACTAACAAATCCACGTGTCAAATTTTAATTGATACATGTAATTTAAAATTTGCACCTAATTCCTACCTAATAAAAAAACAAATAAAATTTCTTCAAACCCCACGTCGTCGTTGCTAGTTTTCATTTTCCCCTTGAGATTTTCAATTTATATAACGAACTTCCTATGGAAGCCACAATGCTATAAGCTCCTTGATTTACCCAAAATTTCTTTATGTTTATCTTTGCTGTAGCTTCTTCTTGCCCCGAAATGAGGAACAAATTCTTAGGTAGCTGCACAACACAATACGGGCGGCCCTTCATCCCTTAGATGGAAAGGCTAAAATCTTAAAACGCTCTTATAGGTTGCACATTTTCAAACTTATTTATGGAATTTAAACCCCATTTCTTCCCTTAACTTAGGGTTTTGGCAATGACGATGGGGGTTTGAGATGGGTTAGGTTTTGGGTTAACCAGGGTTTGGGAAATTTTAATTATTTTTTTAGGTGTAAAATTTAATTTATATGTACCACTAAAATTGATTTTGCTTTCCTTTTTTTTCCTTATTGGAGGGTGAACAAGGGGATATATTTAATATGCAATTATTAGTTTTCCTTAATAGGTTTATAGATTGTAGATGATTAGTTATTAGACTCGTTTTGATAAATATCTTAAGAAATAAAAAAATATTTTTTTGAGGGAAATGAAAATCTTGAAATTGAGAAGATTTAAGTTGTTTTTTTTTTAACTTTATTTAATTAATATTATGATAATATTTTGTAATAAAATTTTATAAATTAATTTGATGTATTTTTAATCTAGTTAGTTTTCAATATTAATACATATTTTCAATTAAGTATTATAAAATTAAGGACATTTACAAATAGATTTAAAATATATTTTTATTTAATTAATAATTTGCATAAATTCTAAAATTATAATTCTAAAGTTTGTTATTATATTGTATTAAAAATTATTTCTTTGTATGTTATATATAATAATATCATTTACTATTATTTGATGGGAAATTATTTCATTCACAAGCATGCCTATTTTTGTGATTATTGAATTATATAAATAGTTGTAAGGGGCAAATTCAATTTTTTTTAGGGTTGAGATTAAGTTGCATATTTTTATGAGAATTAAAATATAATTTCATCATTTCATTGGTTTATATCTTTAGAATGACTAAATTGAAATTCTAACATTTTTGAGACGAAACAATAATTTTATCATATATTAATTTATAAATTGATAAATTTTGAAGAACTAAAGTAATAATTTTTCATTTTAAAGGGCGATAACAGACGCACATGATTTTAATTTTAAATATTTAATCTTATATTGATGAGGTAAAATTGTTTTTATGCACTTGATAGAAATTTAAGTTCTTATATTTGATAGCTTTAAACAAACCCTTTACTTTTAACTTTTTTATTTTTTAGGATTAAAATGGAGAATATATCTTTAGAGATGAATTTGTAAGATAATGATTTAAATAATCAATAAGTGGTTGGGTGCAATGGTAAAATATATTGCACTTTTAAAGGAAGGATTTAAGTTTAAACCTTAGAGACGACACTATTGGAAGGGACAATCACGAACCCCAAATATGAATTATAAAATAAACATGAATAACATATATATATATATATATATATATATAAAAGAAGAAGAAGAAGATGGGTTACTCAATTTCAAGTAGAATATAATCATGTATTAGCTTCACCCAAGAGCATATAATTTATTTATTTATTTTTAACAATTTCATTATAACTTTTGATCATCAAAGGTGAAGGCAAATCTGTAGGGAGTTGGCATGGGCGTCGGTCTCCCCCTAAAATAGAAAATTACTATTTAAGCTCTCTAACTTTTTTTAAAATTTTAAACTAGTAAAGGTAAAATTACACTTTGGCACCCTAAAATTATAAAAATTTTATTTAATCCTTTAAAAATTATAAAGATATAGACTACAAAAAAATTAAAATTTCATTCGGCCCCCTAAAAAATTATTCTGGCTTCGCCCCTGCTGATCATATCTAATCTTTTTTAACACAATATCTAAAACTACCCACAGTCCATTATCAACCCATAAATAGGAAGATATACACTTCAACATACTTGAACCTACGTCTTTCTACGTTGACAACAATATTTGTACTAATCAAATTAATACTCAATCAATTAATTTTATTTGTTGAAATAAAACATGTAGAAAGTTAAAAAAAGGTGTCATAAATGCTTCGTCCTCCTATCTCATGAACATTTTCAATCATTTGAGCATAGGTTGCAAAAATGATTAGAGAAAAGAGATGACAAATGGCGCATCTACCTTTTTTTTTCTTTTTAATGTCTATAGTTTTTAAAATTAATTTTTCATTATCCATTTAATTTGTATAATATTTAAAAAATTATATTATATATCTTTCTATTTTTTCTCTCAGTTTTCCTTTTTTACACCTTTATCATTTAAACCAAGAGGTTTTAGAATTTGGAAACGGTTAGACTTTATTTACACAAAGGGTTAGTATAATTTTAAATGTATAAAGTATGAGCTAATCCACAACACTTTTGTCTTCATCTTCAATTATCGAATGAATGAAAATGAAATAAAAATTAGAATGTATTAAAATGTATAACAGTTCAATATAAATATATCTTCCTTTTTATTTAGATAATATAAAAATTAAAATAAACTAATATAATTTTAAAATTAGAATATACTGAAATTTTAAAAATTAATTTTAATAAATTAAATATATTTCAAATTTTTGACCAATAATAGACTACTATTAACTATTTTCATCCAAAATAATGGATGGCAAAATTAAATAGACTTTTTGGCCTCTGGCTGGGCTTGGGCAAAGGTGTTGTTTTCTCTCAGGCCTAAATTAAATAATTTTTTATTTTTATTTTAAATTTATTTGTAAAATATACAAATATTAAGAATAATATTTGACACACTGTCAGTGAGGTTTTTAGACTTCATAAAAAATGTCAGAAGGTTGACAAGTGTCTTATAGAGTTATAGTAAAATATTAAGAAAAATAAATATTTAAAAAAAGACACATATATGACAATTTTGTAAGATTGTTTGTGGAATAAACAATGTATTATCAATGTAACAAATACTAACCTTAAATATTAATATAAAATAATATTTTTGTAATATTTTTTTTTGAATACTGATGTAACAACTCTATACCCGGCCAATCGAACAGACCCGGTATAAGATTATTACATTTGGTGCCAAAACGATTATGGCTAGATATTGTTTAATTAAAACATTTTGTACATAGTATTCTAATTTACTAACCATATTTGCAAACACATTTATAGTTTCACCAATTCATTTTAAATACCAAAATACTTCAAGTAACTCAAAACCGATAGATTTTCAAGAGTTTCATTTTAATCCCTAATACATGGAAACACATTTGAACTACCTATGTATATGCCATTTTAATTCAAAATATGGTACCTACTTCTGAAGCTCTTGAGGATGTGATGAGACGAGAGATCTTCTAGCTGACTCTACCCCTTCGAGTCTAACTATACCTACGCGTTAAATTTAAACGCGTTAAACCGGTGAAGGCTTAGTAAGCACTACAAGAATAAATAGGCAAATAAATCCTAATAAAATATTATAAACCCATTCGATTAATACATATTTACATACATATAAGCTTCTTTAGCTGTGTCTTATATTAATAAAATTTAATTTATTATTTTGTAAGTTATAAAACTTACCTTAACACATTGATAATTCACTTTTGTTCACAACTTATATCCTTAGCCCAAAGTAGATTTTATAGAACACACCGGATATACGGAACAAATACAGAGGTGCATTATGCACTAATGAACAGAGAGCACTAAAGTGCTATACAGAGAGTACAAATGTACTAAACGGAGAGCACTTAACGTGCTAATAATAAAATAGAGAGCACTAACGTGCTAATAATCAGAGAGCGAGCTAGAGTTCCTTAATGGCATGCCACTAATATCCTAGTAGTTCTAAATTCATCTACTTGGGCATTAAAACTGAATTTCATGCATTTAAATACTTTACATAAATATTTCGAAAAAGATTTCTCATTTCTTCATCATTACAATTTAGTGCATATTACACAATTCACAAATACCACACCTTTTACACACATATACTTTTGTCACAACATTATTACTTAATGTTCAAACAATATAACTTCTCATATTCTCCATCTATAATTTTCTTTACAAAATTCATAATTCCATAATCTATTATTATTATTTTTTTACTTACAAATTTAAATATATACATATATATTACATTTTTATTTCTAAATAATTCTATACTACAATATAAGCATCTAAATAAAATTAATTTAAAAATCTTGTAGTACTTATAACAAAAAGGTTGAGATGATGTCTTCCTTCACTCCTTAGCCTTCTCTTTTCCTTTTTCTTCAATTAGGTCCTCTCCTTTCTTTTCTTTCTCTTCAATTTCATATAAAACATATAACATTTATATGTTAGAGAAAAACAATTAAATGACTTTCCTATGCTATTTAATAAAAATAAACATGTATGATATTATAAATTTATCATTTCTTACATTAGCTTACATTTCAATGTATTCCATAACTAAAATTATTTCTATTTCTATTACAATCTATACCTTATTTTTATTTAAATTCTACTTATAACTTAGCTTAACTCCCAAAATTTCACTAATAAACCCTAATTTCAAACTTCTTATAATTTACTCCTTATTGCAATCTATTTCACAATTCAATCCTTTTTCTCAATCCTAATTTGAATTCTCATCAACTAAATCTCTAATTTATCCATTAACTCAACATAAACTATAAAAAAAATCTACTAACTCTCAAAATTTCAACATATACCTAATAGTATTTTATTCTAGGATTATAAAAACTCAAAAATTACAAGAAAATGAATTAAATTGACTTACCAAATTGAATTTGAACCCTTGAAATCCCAAATTTTCTTCTTCTTTTTTCTTTCTTCTTTCTTTCTCCTTATTCTCTCTGTTTCGAATCTGTTTCTTTCTTTACTTATGTTTTATATATTATATTATATTATATTATATATAATAATAATATATTATATTATATATTAATACTTAAATATTAAGTTAATATAATATATAATATATATTTTATATCAAAAATATCTTAGATTTTTTTAACGTTAAACCGCCTCAATTTATAATAATGGCATATTTACCTATTTAGTCCTTTTTATTTTCTTTTATCTGTAATTAAACTTTCACACTTATTTCAATCTAATCCTTTTTCCTAATTACTTCTAATTAAGTCGAATTTACCTAATCAAAACCTAATTAGACACACAACTAACTTCGTAAATATTTATTATAAATATTTACGAATCTGATTTATCGGAACGGAGTCCCAAGAATGCATTTTTTCTTCTTTCTTCTTTTTTTTAATCAATTTAATCATATAATCAATAAAATTTTCCTATCAAAATTTTCATGCAATATTCCTATCATAATATAAACCATGCCACAATATTAAAATAAATTTTCTTTCTAGATCGGATTTATGGTCATGAAACCACTATTCCGATTTTACTAAAAATGGGCCATTACAACTGATGTGGATTATTTGGACGGGTCGGGTCAAACCGAGCTCAAAACCAATATTTTTTTTTTAAATTCGAGCCTCAATTCCGGCTATGAATAGGTCTACTTATCAAATGTTTACAAAATAAATTATTTTTTTAATATAAACTTTTCATTACAGTGTTTTTTTCATTTTCCAAAATTATTTTATAAAATTACATACTTAAATAAAAAATGTAAATAAATTAATAAAATTACATACTTAAATAAAAAAATATCGATTTTAAATTTAAATAAATTAGTAACGTATTCATATTTAGAAGTATATTAATATCACCATATGAATTCTATTTTTAGATATTTATTAATTTAAGTTTGAATAAAATAATAAAATTACCTATTGAAATAGGATACCTTTGCTAATTTGAAATTCCAAAGGATATTTTGGAAAACATTTTAGATAAAAACACCTCTCTAGCCTTTCTCTCAATTTTGATATTGAGTAAATTCATCCCTTTTAAAAAGATCGGAGCAATTCAATCCTTGTCAATTTTGAAAGTGAGCAACTAAAGACAATTAATCAAGGCATTAATGTTTTCCGTCAATTGTACACAATTTTGATTAGCATAATAACAAATTAAGTCCTTGATGTTTACATATTCTGTCAATTTGGTCATGATTCTAAAAAGTTCAATAAATTTAACCTTAACATTTACACATTCGATTAATTTGGCTGTGATTCTAAAAAAGAAATCTAAAAATTGCCTAAATTGATTTTTTTTTAATTTTTACGCTTTTTGTAATGTCTAGACAATTTTCTTAGAATCATGGCCAAATCAATAGAATATGTAATTGTTTAAGCTTTTTATAATGGCTAAATTTGTTATTATATCAACTAAAATTATGTACAATTAATGGAAAATATTAACATCGCGATTAATTGTCTTTAGTTACTTACTTTTGAAATTGATAGAAATTAAATTGTTTGGAATTTTTTTTAGAGAAGAACCAATTGACTCAATATTAAAATTGAGAGGGCGAGAGAGAGGTGTTTTTACCAAAGTTATATATATATATATATATATATATATATAAATAAAAGATGTGTAAACTTAGATGAGAAAGAGTAAGTGTAGGATTAAAAATGAATAAATTAGAAGGAGTATTGTTGATTCAAAATAGAATCTAAAAATGGGCTCTAGCTGTTAATTAAGAACAAAATCTTGATGTGGAACCAGTGCTTTTTCCTCATATCTAATCCAAAATAAATAAGCAACAATAAATTAATAAAGAGATAGAGCAAAGCCATCTGTCTAAGATTCTAAGCAATAGCTGATTATGATTTACCTTGCACCTTACAAAGTTGACTGCTATTTTACTACTCTTCATTCAAATCTTCTCATTTTGGTTATGGAATGCAAGGGGGAACATATGCTAGTGGAGAACTCCACTTCCTTGAGTAAATTTTGGAACAAAATCTTCTAATATTAATTACACTAATTACTCTGTTAGCTTTTAGGTTTTTATCAAATAATTAAGCAATCCTGACCCATCTCCTTTGCTAAGAATGTCTATGCAAGAGAATGAAGAATGTCACTTTGTCGGATGAATATTTGACCATAGCATCACTTGCTTCTTGTTTGTGTGTGATTGTTTACATACTTCTCTAACCTGCTGCATTAATACAGTTATATAAAGAGAATTCATACAAAAAGCATTTACTACATTTGACCCTAACAAGTATGTGCTGCTGTTCTTACACCAGATATATGCTGTAATCGTTGATGCTCAATTTAGATTGTCTCCTCTTGTTATGTTGGTAATATCCCTGTGAATATAGGTTAGGTTGCTCTCATTAACAATTCCTTCCATTATAAGACTGTGTCTTTACAGTAACATTCAGTCAATTCCTAACATCATAACCTAACACCAATATTTGCTTGACTTGTTTGCATATCTAATCTATCAACATTACATTGCATTACATTACGTGAGTTGATTACAGCTAGAGTCTCCTAATATGAACAATCATCTCTATAATGTAATATAATTATCTTATTTTTCAAAAATATTAAAAATCAAATCAAGATTTATATGATATCTTAGTCAAAGAGGGTTTGATTAATTTATAAACAGTGAATTAGATTATCAGTCTTTTTCTTTAAATTTCCTCAAATTATTTTCCTTTAAAAGTTTTAGGAAGCAAAAGGAAACATGTTGACCCTTTTGCCATTTTTCAGTGACAAATTTGTCCATAAAGTATAGATGTGTGTCTATATTTGTTTATATTTTTTATGTCGGTATGATTAATTTTCACTCCCCTCTGGCCTCTATGATTAACCAAAACTATTCGTCAAGTCCCATTGGTCACAATCAAATTCATCACATTCTATGAATCATTAACTACAGATCACGTGATCTTTACATTCGAATCCATAAGTCAATATTGGGCACAAAAACTTTTTCTTATTAATTTTGAGTGATGGATTTTTAAAGCAAATCCCTTTGAACTTGCTGCATATATTTTATTGACTTTAGGAGAACGATCAATTGATCCCACCTCAACAATTCAATCAATAGCCCATCCATAATTTCATCCATTGGGTTTGAAGATCTTGAGACATGTTGCAAATCAAGATGCATGCATGCATTCTTGCTGTGTTTTGAGCTTCAGAATGAATATCCAAGATAATACATATATGTTAAGGGTACATAGGTGTTAATTTCATCTTTTTAAGTATTTAAACGGAATCATTCTCCAATATATATATATATATATATATGCCTAGTTAACATGTTAACAAGTGTTCTCAAGGCTTTGATATGATGTGTGTGTTAGAGGTATCTATAATGTTAGTAATTTCACATTGTAAATTTTTCTCTGACTTGTACAAATAGAGTTATGTCACTAGTCCACTAAGTAAGTGTGCTTATCAATTGAGTTTACGAATATTTATTTTATTTTTTACAATATTTGAAATAATATATTTTTTCTCTAAAAAGTTTTTAAGGTTACTATAGAAACGTATTGTATCAAAAAGAAGAATAAAACATGTGATTCATATCTAGAGGTATACATGGGCCGGGTCGGGTTCGGACCTGGCTCAACTAAAAATTTAGGCCCGTTCATTGGGCTCGGGCTGGGCTGGGCCTAAAAATGAGCCTAAAATTTTGCCCAAGCCCGACCCATATAAAAATACTAAAACCGGGGCCTAGCCCGGCCCGCCTGTATTAATTTTTTATATTATTTTATATAATTTTTAAATATATATAATACATCAAAAATACTAAAAAAATTAAAATAAATATTTTTCAACAAATTGAAAATAAATTTTAAAAAATATGTAGACTTAAATAACACTAAAATAGATGTAACTTAACAAGCAAATGCCTCTAAAATAATAACAAAATTAACAAATGTCTTTAAAATAACAACAAAATTAATAATAAAATAAGTTTTATACAATATCTAAACAATAACAATAAAATAATAGCAACATAATAGTAAAATGATAGCAAAATAGGGAGAAAAACAATAAGAAAATAATATTTAAAAAAATAATTTTTTTTTGTCTTTTAGTGAATTCGGGTCGGGCCAGGTGGGCCCGGGCCAAAAATGCCCTACCCGAACCCGGCCCATTTTTTAAACGGGCCTTATTTTTTTGTCCAAGCCCATTTTTCGGACCTATATTTTTTCCCAAACCCTCCCACATTTCGGGCGGGCCTTTAGACCGGGCCGGGCCGGGCCACCCGACCCATGTACACCTCTATTCATATCTTAAGTTTTGATTTTATTTCACTTAATATTTGTTTTTTGCACCATAAAATTTTCCAATCGTGTTTGTATTTCTTAAGCTTATATATTATTTTGGCATGAAGATCTTATAGGTTCAAAAATTGATTTTAAAAAGACCACAACAGTAGAAATTGATGTTAGTAATGATAAGGCTCAAGGAGGTAGCTCTATAACTATTGATTCATTAATAAAGGTTATGTTGTCCTTGAAGAAGATATGACAGAAGCTTGTTATTGATGAGATGATTGAGGGTGATTCAATTGACGAGTAACAACCAAAGGTTGTTTTTGGTGTCAAGAAGTCTCTTGCACGCACTGACGTAGCAATGGAATAAGAAGATCAAAATCCTAAAGATGAAACTAAAGAAGTAGTTACACTTCTAATTCCAACTCCATAAGCAACATTTGCAGGGGACATTATACTAAGAGAGACTTCTAATTTTGCATGCTTATTGTATTATTAGTTGTCATGTTAGAATGATGATCTTATTAGTGGTCTGAACATGATGTGGGTTTTCCTTATCACACGAAGATGTGGGTTAATTATGTGGACATTTATTTCATTCCTTGCCACCAAAAGATGTGGGATGATTTTATAAAAAAATGGGTAAACTATAAAAATAGTCACTTTTATTTGCCTTAGATTACATTTTAATCACTTATGTTTGTAATGTTACGTTTTGGTCACTTAGTTTTATTACGAAGCAGTCACTCTACTATTAAGCTCCGTTACCTTCCTAATGGTGATCCTACATGATAGTCCAAATGGGTTTTAAATGCCAACTTGGATGTCTTACGTAACAGTCCAAATTAAATTTATTTAATTAAAAACCTATTTTCATCCTAACAACTAGACATTCCAAGTTGACATTTAAAACCCATTTGAACTGCCACGTAGGACTGTCGTTAGGAAGGTAACGGAATTTAAGGGTAGAGTGACCACTTTGTAACAAAATGATAACGTAAGTGACTAAAACGTAACATTTCGAACATAAGTGACTAAAATGTAATATGAGGCAAACAAAAGTGACTATTTTTGTAGTTTACCCATAAAAAATTTATCTAAATTCCTTTTTTATCTTTATATGTATCTTAAAGGTAATTGATTTAGTGAGATCTAGGCGGATTAAAACGGATTGAAATTTACTTAATAAGATAGTACTATAACTCATTAGTTTTGTTCAACCCTGGAAGAAATACTTGTATTTTTGTGCAGCTCCTTAAAGGTTCCAATTTTGTGATTAATTAAAGAAAAAAATAGTCAAGCAAGTAAAGACAAGTTGAAGTGATCCAGTGTGAGTGTATTTTTTTTATTTGAGACTCGCAATCAAGAAATTTATATGAAGGGGATCTATCTTTATTTTATTCCTTACGAAGACCAATTGGATCGAAATTGTAAAACTCAAATTGCAACCACACTAGCTTGATTAGTGAAGACCAAATACACCTATCTATATCTTGAGGTCTTTTCATACTATTTTGAGATGAGTTTAGAATGCAAAAACCTGTTGATTAGAGAAACTTATTTTACTTTCAAAATTTTAAATTAAATTATTGTTTCAATTTAAGTTAAATTTTCGATGGGAAAATTTTTAAGAAGAGTTAATCCTTATAAATATATGTGCATGAGGCTTCAATAAATATAACTTTTTAAAATGAGTCTATATGATTGAATCTAAGTTGCGTAATCGATTAGCTGCTTTCTCTATCTTATTTTTCTCATTTTTAGTTACTCTTTTAGTTGTAAATCAGTTAAGAATCACTTTGATCCTTATTCTTTATAATGTAGTCAAAATATTTTTTTAATAAAAAATTTTATTGGATTGTTATATCTTAATACTATTGACATGACGACCTATATGGTAATCCGCGTGTATTTTATTATTAACGTAGATTATGAACTTTTTGAGCCTTTTAATTTTTTATTAGCTTCTCCGAAAACAATACAATTTAACTAATTAAATTTTAAAAAATGGATAAAAAGAAATAAATATAATATTATAGGGTATACAATGGAATGAGAAAAGGGAAGAGTTAGCATGGAAGACAGAAAAAAGAAAAAGTTAAAAAAAATGGAGGTATTAATGTAAGATTCCTTCTCCTTGACCTCTCTAGTTATAGCCTTGGAAAACTAAGATGAAGATTAGTAAATAATAGGATTTTACTTTCCCTGACCAAGATAGATGCTTCTACACTTAGGAATCCCTTTACAAACAACTCCTCAAAACACGTATGTTCTTTTAACTTTATTTCACATTCCCAAGGAATAGGTTGACATTCATCCCATTATTTTAATCCTCTCCTTAATGATTTATGTATAGTGCATCCATATTTGATGAATTTATTTGCTACAGAAAACAAAATTGTCAGTCTTCTATTTCTGTTCTCGGTGTCGGTAGCTACAACATATTATTAAAAAACACACACATACATATAAAATGTGTGTTTAGTACATTGTTTCCAATGCTGTCGGGAACCCTAGGTTAAAATATTTTGTATTTTTAACATCATTTTTTTCTCTTTTTTATTTTACATGGAAGAAATATAATTATGAATCTGCTTGATCCAACGATGGGATAGGAGGAGCCAGTTGGGGTGACATTATTATTTCTCAATTTTCAATGGATAAGAATTTTAAGATGGAAATGTCTTTTTCAATGGAAATCAGTCCCACCTATGGTATCTTGTTGATCTCAAGGTAGGATTTATTGGCATTTTAATTAATGAGAATGGCTTGAAACAGGGAGATGCCCCATATTGAAATTAAATTATGAACAAGAGTAAACACCACAATCCAATGCCTCAATATTTTATTTTATTCTAATTTCAAATCCATATAAATAGCCCTTCTTTACCAAACGTTTTTCTAGTGGAAAAAATTTATTTATGTATCAGGTTTTAATTAAATAAAACATTTGAAAAGTTATATTTATATGAGGGGTGATATAGTTAATCTTTATTTATGAAAATAGAGCATATTTTATGATTAACTATTTACCTCTTTAAAGAACATCTGTAGTGAATGAATTAATCATTCTTACCAACGGTTAATGCTTTAAGTATGAAAAAACTTAATAAATCTTTAAAAGAAAGAAAGAAAGAAGAATAACCCTTCTCCGTGGCCAAGCTCCATTAATCCATCATGAGGTTTGCTATATATATGATGACCGAAAGTTAAAAGATTCAAGGATAATAATAAAGTTTATGTATAGTACAATATTTTTAGATTTACGTAAGATTAATAAGTAATTTACATGGTAATCTACAAAGTTTTGAAGTAAAAACATGAAGACCCCAAAGAGTAAGTTGGATAGACTCAAGTTTTGTCGTACGATTTAATGACAACATAATGGCATGAGTAAGATATACTCAAATTGTTGAAGAAACTAAAAAGGGTGTTTTGACCGTCTCGTGAATGTCTTTGTTGTTGATTGAATGTTTTTTTACTGTCTCTAATCAAATGAATCCGAGTGGATAGGGTCCGTAGGGACCCAAAGCTTACATGTCTAGTTTCAATTTAATAATTACCTTAACTATGTTTTTCTTAAGAGTAAATTAGGGTTACCATAAGTACATTTGAATAACTATTACAAGAATAAATTTGAAATAAAAAAAAATCGCAAGAATCATAGTATGATATTAGTTTCATTATGTGTCCTTGTATTTAAATTTATTAAAATTTGAATATCGTATTTTATGAAAATTAAGAATTTAATTCAATTGTTAATAAATGCATCAACTTAAACAACATAATTTTGCTAATATGTTATGTATAAATTGTGGAAGTATTCCTTTTTACTTATTTCCTACATATAAATTGTTCTTTTGCTAATTTTCATGTAAACTAATAAATGGTAAGATTTGACAATATTACTTAATTAAACTAATTTCTCATAAAGTCCAAGAATCAAATTTGAACAAAATAAAGTAGAGTGACTAGCTTTTTCAAATTTTGTAAAATAAAGGGTTGAAATTATATTATTCATGATTAAACCCCTTGATATTAAGTCATGGGTAAATATACATTTCGGTACTTGAACTTGGCTTTGGTGTTCAAATTGATACCTAAGATTTTTTTTTCCAATGTAGTACTTAAATTTGACTTCTTAATTCAAAATGGTACCAAAACTTGGCTTTTTAGTTTAAATTAGTACTTAATTATTTGAATCAATTTGAACTAAAAAGCCAAACTTAATTACTAATTTGTAAACTACATACATTAGGGTACCTAATTTAACAAAAAAAATCTTAAATACATACATTGAGATCAAATTCAGACGCGAAAATATATATATTTACCTTTTAAGTGATTTACAGATAAATATAATCTCATAAGCTAAAAGTATAAAGATTTCAAAATAAAGTATAAGGTTAAAAGGCAACTTTATGTGAAATTGGGAAGAAGCTCAACCTAATTAATGTCATTCAAGTTTGTAAAACATAGTGTAGATTGGCTAATTGAGAGAGAAAAGAAAGTAATTTACCGACAAAAAGAAGACCCAACTTGTGCCCCATACCCTCAAATCAATCCCTCCCTCACATCCTCTCTTCTTTTCTGCTTCATTCAACTTGCACTCTTAATTTCCTTCATTATTATTTTTATTGTCACCCTGACGTAATCTTTTATTATATTATTATATGCATTTTTGAAATTTCAGGTATAATAATTTCATTGAGCTTGTTAGGCCCAGCAATGTCCGTTCATTACATACTTGGACATTTAGCATTTGTCTTACGTTTTCCGAAACACTTTAACAGTTATATATATAAACTTAAAATAAGTTTTATAGACAGTTAATTCTCTTAATAATGGTTGATTGAGCTTTAATTCGATTGACAATGGTATTTTATCAATGCATGAGAACGTTAGTTTGAGTGCGTTGAAACGCTTATCCTCCTATTTATGCGTTGAAGAGGGGTTATGAATAATTTTAAGTATTATGTCACAAAGAGTATATATATAATCATATCCTATGATAAAATTATATGTATTTTGAAATTCAAACACTGACATGATTTCAATCTTTTTTATACTTGTCCCATCCTACTATATTTAAGTGTTTTGTTGTTAATTTACACTCAATGAATACCTTAATTTAGTTTGTACCTATTAACTCAACTTAACAAAAAATTAATAATAAGAATGGTAGTAATTGAATGAATATTAAACTTGAAGTATGTTGGGCAACTGTGCCTTTGAATGTTGCACTTGCATGGAATGCATTTTTCATTAAATAACCACATGGCATTTGGGGCATCATACATTCAAATTTCGAAGCACATCAAACCTGACACATACAAAATCATGCAGATGCATAAATTAAATCACCATTATTATCCCAACTTCTAAGCCCATTCCAAAGGTTTGGAAAATGACTTGGTTAAATATTTACTACTCTTTTTTATTTATGAAAAATTATTTAATATACAAACAGAGTTAGAAGTTGACAGATGTCTTATAAAAAATAATAAAATATTAAAAAAATCACATTTCAAATTTTTAAATATGTATATAAAATAAAATAAAAATACATTGCACTGAATATTCGTCCTTTATTTATTTAATAATTTGCTGGTGTAAATGGCGGGTAATATATATTTATTACTGAAACTCAACTATTTACAATATTAATCTAAGATTTACAGTTTCATTGATGAAGCAAGTGAAAAGTGAAAGTGAAGGGAGTTTTCATTAAAAAGTAAGGCATCATTAATGGTCTCAATGGGATATCAAAAATCCAATGTTTTAACAATTTAAGCAATTTGGAAAACCCTATCAACACTCAACCTCTCTACTCAACACCTCCTTTCTTTTTCAGTTCAATTTTAAAATTCAATAATTAAATATTTAATCAGAATAAATTTGACGAGTTCACATAAAACTAAACTCAAACTTAAAATTTCAAAGTATTCATAAAATTTTAATTTTATCATTGAACGAAAACATCAACTACATTTAAGAGTTGTTTTTGAATATTTATTTCTACAAACTATACTTGTAAGTTGGCAACATTTTGATTATAGTTATAATAACTTATTTGGCCTTCTAACATTATTAAAAAAATTATTTTCACCTTAAATTTGCGATATTTGTCAAATCACCTAAAATGGATTGAAAAATTAACGTCGACATGACACCCATGTGAGCTACAATTAATTAATTTTTAATTTTTTAAAAAAAATAAAAATAGTTTAAAATTTAAAAGTATAAAAATTATAAATATATATATATATATTTTTAATACTTTTATTTTTTAAAATTTTAATTAATCAATAAAGTGCTATACACATAAAATACTACGTCGATAAAATTAGTAAACGTTAATGTTTTCATCTATTTTGAAATGATTTGATAGATAATATAAATTTAAAATTAAAAGAAAAATTCTATAAAAAAATTAAAAGAAAAACTAAAATTAAATGTTTGATAGAATTGAAAGTCGAATAATCATTATACATAAATACAGGAATTGAATCTTTTATCATTGCTTTTAATAGAATGTAGATATGGTATTGCCACATCATCTGACTTTGTCATGTAATCTAGCATTATAAAAATTATACATTGAGTCAATTATATTTTTAAAAAATTAGTTTAATGAGCCAACTTATGCGGTACTACTAATCTGGATGACCAAAAAACAATTTCATAGACATTTGATTTACCCTTTAATTAAATTTGATTAAAAACATAGAAGAAACTGGGCACATGAAAAGACCAATAATCCAAATATGTCGTTGTAAATGATTTATATTATGTGTAAAAAGGACTTGTCCTTTGAAAATTATTTAATCCACTTACTAACCATTTTGTCCATAGAACATTTGGGCAGCGACCGGTGCCTCGATTGTCCACGTATGAAATGATATCTTTACCCCTATAAATCACCCTATTTCGTCTTATACTGGGCGGGACTAACTTGACTTTTTACAACGTGCTCCACCCCTTCAAATAGTAAGATCCCATATCAACGTAGTGAGTTTGGCACTGCTTCCAATTGTACTACTCAGTGCATACTATTTTAGTGGAACATCTAAAAATTTCAATTTTTACAGATTGTATTGTCTCATTCTATTTAATTCTGATCACATTGTTGAAATCTTGTATACGGTGGATGCATGAATAATATTACAAATAAAAAATTATTAATTTGTTTACTATTTATAGTAACAAAGATTTAATATAATATTCGTTGTTTGAGTTTGATATTTTTTATATATATTTTTAGAACTTCTATTTTATATGTTTAGCCTGAGATAATTTTTTTTGTTTAATGTATGAGATGATTTATTTTATTTGTTTGTTTATAAAATTTATTGATGAATATTTTATTTTTTAAATTTATTTAATTTCAGTTATTTGATATTTAAGAATCTTATTTATATATTAAATATGTTTAAAAATATCGATAAATCCGATATAGACGAGATTATATAATAATATAATTAATGGAAGAGAAATTTCAAACATATAGAAAGCAAAATTGTGGGAATTAGGGTTTTATCATGCCCAAATGAGTGGTTGGAATCTGCGTACTGGATTTGGAGAAGAGTGTATAAATTAATGTTTATGTTTACAAGGAAATATGTAATATAGTATATTATTATTTAAACACGTATAGTATTTTGATATTAATTTTAACATCTACTACTAACATAATCCTTCCAATTTAATTATTAAAATTGAAATATCATAATTTTTTTCATTTATATACCAAAAAAAAAATTTAATGAAGGGGGTTTAACTTTTAGGTTTTAAGTACTCAAATTTGAGCTTTATTGTGTGTAATTTTCGTCTCCATTTTCAGTATATGTTGTTATTGTATATGACCTTTTTTCGATTTTATTTTGTGATTTGTATTGATTTGATTATATTTTTTAATTGTTTGTACATGTATTTCTAATGGTTAAAATATTCTCAAAGTCTTTGTACTCTTCATATATTTTGAATTTAGTCTTTGTACTTTTCATATATCAAAATTCAAGTTTAACGGTTAACATCATTGTAGTTCTTCTACTAAATTCAATAGTATGATATATTCAAATAAATAAAATTCAACGGTATTAACAATTGAAATTGTATTTTTAAATCCGAAAAGTAGAGAAACTAAATTTCTTAAAATAAAAATAAGAAAACTAAATTCCAAGTATACGAAGAGCATGGAAACTTAAAATATATTTGAACCATTTGTAATTGTATTGTACTTGTGATTCTACATTATTTGTACTTGTAAACTTACCTTTAAATTTTGTCTAAATTTAATCTAGATGGATTGTATTAAAGAATTTTGGACTACTTTGAAAATATTTAGAAAGAAACAGATAGGTTCTTGTAAACTTTTAATTGATAGAATGAAACCAATGGGAAAAAAGTTTGTTTATGTTTTCAATTTAGGAATAAGCCAAGTAGTTTAGAGGATAGATTATTTTATAGATTTTCTCACCATATTATTCACGGTCTTTTTTTAATTATTTAATGATATTTCAGTAAATTTTTCATATCATTGAATCATAATTTTGGTAATTTTTTTCGCTTGAACTATGAACTCTAAATCCTGAACCTTAAACCCTGAATTCCAAACTACAAACCTTAAATCTCGAACACAAACCATAAACCTTGAACTTCAAACATCAAATCCTGAACCATGAATCTAAATCTCAAATCCTAGACTTTGAGTGTAGAGTTTGAGGTTTGAAGTTTGAAGTTTAGGGTTCTAGATTCGGGCTTCAGAGTTAAAAGTTACTAATATTATGTACTAATGACATGGAAAAAATTATTAAAAAATTATTAAATAATCATAAATGAACCATAGATGATGTGATAGGAAGGATCCATAAAATAGTTTCAGGGTTTGGAAAGAAGGTATTTGTATATGAATTATTGAGTTAGATGAGCAAATTCAGAGGTTAGAGTAATATAATAATATATAAAAAGGAAATTTAAGTTTGAGGGTGTTTCAATTTAGCAGCTGTTTAATTAAATTGGAGTGGAATTGAAATAGATATAGAAGGAAAATTAGTAGTGTAGTTTTGTCCCTCCTGCACCATTGGTAGTTGTAGTATATGAATATAATAAAATATAAAATATAGGCTTACTTTTGCTTATGAAAAAAAGGAAGGAAAAGATAGAAAAGAAGAAAGGAAAAAAGAAGGAAAAGAGTAGCAGTAAAAAGGAATCAATCAAAGTCCCTCAAAACGTATTTACTACTTTTTCTCTTTAATTTGTTTGTTGTTTTCCTTTCTCACCCTAAATAACCTTTTAACATCACATCCACAAAAGCAAGAAAGAAAGATGTAGAGAAATACTAGGAGTAGGCCTCTTTTCTATTCTCTTTCTTTTTAGTATTATTTTCTTTGAAAATTTTATTAAAATTGGTCTAATGTATGTATGGTAACCCCCCTCCCCCTCTCATCAAGTGTCATTTTCAACAACCATTCACTTCATACTTCATACCTTGTCATTTCTTCTCTATCTTTCTATCTCCAATCCCTGCAACTACCCCTCCCCTTTTCCTTCTACACCATTGATCACCACACCCAATCTGAAGAAACCCCAAGGATTTTTCACCTGAATCTATTTTACTTCAAACCCTTTTTTTTTCTCTCTCTCTTTTTCTAGGATATATCTCCCAATTAAAACCTCTCTTCAACTTCATAGATATATAAAGGAAAGACCTAATACTTATTGTTGAACCACAAACAGTGGGAAAGAGTAGGAGGAGTGATTAGGAGAGTGGAAGTGATTGTTTGGGTGTTAAGAAAAAAAAGATGGAGCTATTCCCAGATTTATCCTTGCAGATCAGCCCTCCAAACCCCAAACCTACAGCCACATGTAGAACAAGGGAGGAAGACATGGATTTGGGTTTCTGGAAGAGACCGCTGGACTCAAGGAACTCCATATCTTCAATGGCTAAACCTGATAACTGCATCGACCTATCTTTGTCCAATCCTAGGATTTCAGAGTCCAACTCTAACCACCTTCAACTCCTCCATAACGGCACCGCCAATTGCAATGGTAACCTTTTCCACGCCTATAACCAAAATCACTTCCCCTACCATCACAAGCATCTCCAACATCCCCTACTGTATCAGCACCAGCAGCAGCGGCAACAACAACAACAACAAGGGCTGGGGCAAGAGCTTGGCTTCTTGCGACCCATAAGGGGAATTCCCGTCTACCAAAACCCTCCTCCTCCGCCTTTTCCATTTGCTCAACAACCTTTGGATTCATCTTTAGCTTCCTCTCCTTCTTCTTTGGCTAGTAATACTATTAATACCAGCAGCACAAGCTTGAGCCCCTTTCAGTCTCAAGGGTTGATGAGATCGAGATTCATGTCAAGGTTTCCAGCCAAACGAAGCATGAGAGCTCCAAGGATGCGCTGGACGACTACACTCCATGCTCGCTTTGTTCATGCTGTTGAGTTATTGGGTGGTCACGAAAGTATGTTTTATTTATCCTTCTTTTCTTCTTCTACTATTCACTTTTCAGCCCTTCTTTTCTTTCACCATTGCTTCGTTTGATTTTCAAGCATCTTTGGGGGAAAAAGGAAGGGTATTATTTTAATTGAGTTATGAGTTATATTAACTATTATGGTCCTCCCATTTTATATTTATTCTGTATTCTTCTTCTTGTGGGGGTTTTAGGAGCTACACCCAAGTCAGTTCTTGAGCTAATGGATGTCAAAGATCTTACCTTAGCACATGTTAAATCCCATCTACAGGTAAAATAATTTTGTCATCCTTGTTTGCCATATAATCTCACCAGGGTTTCATCTACTTGCAGGCTTTCCATCTAACCTATAATCTTCAAGTAGTTAGCTATCTGCAACTTTGGCTTTCTCCTTTTCTTACTATAACTTCTTCCTCAACCCCAGTTCCATTACTATTCCCCTTTTTCTCTTTAAAAAAAAAAACTATTTTTTCTCGAAATACTGAAAGAAAGAGAGAGAGAGAAAAAAAGAAGGAAATATAAACAAATTCAAGTACAACAGCACAATCATTTCTCAATGATATCTTCCTCACATAAATTTCTTGTAAATCTCTTCCTTAAGCATGGTTAAACCCTCCTGTTTAACATTTCTCGTCTTCAAAGATGTTGAACCCAATCAGATTTTTTATTTTTTATAGTTTGAAGCCATTTTTTTTATCCATGTAAAATTAAACTTCTTTTTTTGGTCAGAGTGTAAAATTAAACTTCATATAATATAAAAAAGAATTTTAAGCCTTTGGGAGAGAACCCCCAACCAACATATATCCCATTTCTTTTTTACAGCAAGTACTTGCATGCACTGTGTTACACATAGAGAACCGTTTATAATTGGTCTACTTTCTGATTTTTACTTTATTTATCCTTTTTTATATATAACCTACAAAAAGGGATAAAAATGATGGTGATCAAGTTTTCTTTTATTACCCTACTCTTCAGCTACCATAACGCATTAATCTTATTTACTCCTAGTTAATCATCCCTTTTTTTTCCCTACTTGCAGATGTATCGAACTGTAAAGACCACAGACAGAGCAGCTGCATCTTCTGGTAAGTATGCAATGTTACTTCATCATGTTGAATTTTATATAACCAATAAGCATTATCTAAGGCAGTCTATGCTAATGCATCAGCGAACCCACCATTTCCGCTCGCAATACACGTTGTTATTGCACTTGGCCTCTTGCTTCCATCATGCCATCAAACTTTGAGAAACCATACAGTTCCATTTTAGGCACAAGTGGATTGCTATTTTTGGGCTTGGTTCAATGACCAAACCATTGACACTGAAACACTTCCCAAGTAGTTTTAATAGCTACCAATATTCAGCAGCTTTTGAGTCCATTGTTCCCAATGGTCTCGAGAATAGTGCTAAAGCTGGTCCCTTTTTCTTTCCATAAATTTGGGTTTTAAATAAAACTTAATTTTGTTTAATTAATTTAAACAGGACAATCAGATGCATTTGAGAATGGATCATCTGGGGATACTTCTGAAGATTTGATGATGGATATTCAAAACCCAAGGAGATCTGAGGTGTCAGTTCAGCA
Organism: Gossypium stocksii; assembly: GCA_020496765.1. Classification (NCBI taxonomy): domain Eukaryota; kingdom Viridiplantae; phylum Streptophyta; class Magnoliopsida; order Malvales; family Malvaceae; genus Gossypium; species Gossypium stocksii. The sequence continues at coordinate 107,640,857 of CM035627.1, read as the reverse complement.
GGGAAGATCATCATCATCATCAAATGCTTATCAAGACAAGGAGTACCATGGCCTTTGGAGCAATTCATCAAGGTTAGTATCTCCACTCTACCCTCCTTCCTAATATACAGTATTTCACACTTCACTTAATGTAGTTCAAGCTTAGTTTAGTGTATATCATCTTGTTTCCCTTTCTGCGGTCGTTTTGTATTGCATTAATATCTCGTATATAGGGTTAAAAACATATATAAGTTAATCGTACAGTAAGACAAGATTGTTTTGTTTTGATTTGTCCGTTTGTTTGACAAGAACAGACAAACAGCTTATCTATTTTCAAGGGATCTTTTGTTTCTCTAGTTGATGAATTAAGAAATGTAATAAAATCAAAATAAAAAGAAGCCATTAATATTCTTCCTCTCCACTATCACATGCATGCAAATACAACAAACCTAGTTACATTGCATGCAAGAAATCACAAAAAGAAGAAGTGACTTGGGTACTTTGTTCTGTCTGTCGAGTTTTGGACTACCATAAAAGGCTGAAACTCCGTGATAGAGAGTAATTTACGGCAAGGATCTCGAAAAAAATGCATTTGTTACACTTATTATAATAGTAATGCAACTACTACTACTACAAATTGTTGTTTTGGTGTGGGTAATGGTAAAAAGGAAAGCAGCCACTCCCCTCTATAACATTCCAAGACTTGAGAATCCTGAAAGACAAATCCATCCTAAAAAAATGAAGATATCTCTTTCCTTTGGATTTTGTGGGCTCGTATATAGGGCTAATAAATGGGGCCTACAAATGGAAAACTTAGTGTCAAAGCTAAACTCTAAGATGGCCCCATTAGTGGAAATCTTTGTTGGTATTAAAGCTATAGAATTATATTTATAAACATGCACTTTGAACCTTATTTGTGTGTGGTGTGTGGTGTGTGGTTATGGGTAATGGGCAATCACATGGGTTCTTCACTTTTATTTCAATCGGCATAAAATAAAAACGTAAAGTGTGAGCAACTATATACTACTATTAACATAACATAAACAAAGACAGCAAAAGATAACTTTCTTTTCTCACTTTGCTTTTTCTTCTTCATTGTTTCCTTTCCCACTGATAGGAAATATTCTCTCATTGTCTCTTTATTTATTTATTTTTAAACAGGGAAGCTTGTTTGCATGGGAAACCCAAGGACTCTGCTGGAAACGTACCATCTCTCCAGGTACTAATTTCAAACCCTTTCTTTCTTAATAACCTTTGGTTTCCAACTTTTTTCCCCATTCTGATGCAAACTTGTATTTATAGCAATGAACCAAATAATTTAAACCCCCCAAGAAAAAAGTTGTAGTAAGAAAGAGGCATAATAGTAGTAGTAAGTAGTAACTTTTTTTGCTCTTCTTTCTTCATTGAGCCATGCACAATTTCAACATGCTATGGTTTCCAAATGTTGAACCCATTTTTCTAGTATCCAGATATTTACAAAGTCTAGTAGGTGGGGCTATTTAGTAATTTTGGCTGAAAAAGAAAAGAGAAAAGGTGCTTTAATTATGTCTGAAAAAGCTCTTCCCTATTCTTTAAAGAACCCTTCCTCCATGCATCACCAATCTCTCACTGAACTTGTATTATACCTCAAAACCTAATCCCTTGACCCATGCATCAACCTCATTGGGTTTCACATTGAAACATTCATGGTTTATGGTAATGGATCAGTGAGTATGGTTAAAAGATGGATAATATGCAGCAGAACAGTCATGGAGATAAAGTCTTGGGAGTTGCACACAGGAGAGGGACTGTAGCAGGCTTTCAAAATTTTGTACCCTATACCTCTAAAGCTTTCCTTTTTCAATTTCCTTTTCCCTAAAAATAAATATATGTATATATATTCCCGAGTCAAAGTGTCCTTTGATTATCCCATTACCTCAGTTCCTCAAACACAGTTGCCTTGTGGCGACTGCACAATGAATGCTCATACATATATAGTATTAGGCTAGCTACTAATTTATTGCCTTTTCTTTGTCTTGTTTTCATGATTTTCATCTTTATTTTATTTCATTTTGTTTTGTATTGTTGCAGAAGGATATGGATCCAAAGTGCTTAAGCCATGAGAGAGTATCAGATGGAAGCTCATCAAGCCTATCAGGGACAAGCCCTAAGAAGCCTAATTTGGAATTTACCTTGGGGGTACTGCCACATTGATATAAAAGAAGTATCTATATCACCAAAAAAAAAAAAGAATATTTTTTTTACATCTTTGTGTGTGTACTACTACTCATTTTGAAATGATTATAATCTCTGATCTGAAGAGGGAAGTGAAGTAGCTGGTGAAAGAGAATCAGGTACCCTTTCAGGAAAAAAAATATATATATTCAGAGGAAAAGAAAAAGAGAGCTAAAGAAAGTGAAGGAGACAAGAAAGACAGAAAGCGACAAAGGAAGAGAATGGGAGTGGTTAAAAAAATTAACCCCAAAAACCAAAAGCAAACAAAAGAAAGAAAAAAAGCACACGTCCTTCCTATCAAGCTGCTACTGCAACTGTGCCTGTCTGTGACTGTGAGAGATCCAAATCAACATATTATGTTACTAAGTAAATATAATCAATCTAATTGATTTTGTATGTTTTTGCACTTTGAGACAGAGGGAGGATGATCATGATGATGAAGAAAAGGAAATTGAGAGAAAAGTGAGTGAGTGAGTGAGTGAGTGAGTGAGTGAGTGAGTGACCCTTTAACTATCTTTTGAAGCTATGAAGTGATCCTTGGTAATTGTAATGGAGCACTTTACATCCTATAAATTATTTTTTTAGATTTTTTTTTGAGCAAAGGGTTTTTCTTTTATTCTCCATTTTCTTAATTCCTAGGCATTGTCACATGCTTTACACTTTGTGAGGAAAAATAAAAAGAATACTAAAAAGCTTTGAAGAATATGAGCTAGGAAATATGTATATAAAGGTATAATTATTACACTAAAATTAATTTGGGTAAAATACAAAAAGAAAGAGTGTTTAAAAAGTAAAAGCTTTCAATTCCCTTTCTCAAAAAATCACATATCCATCAAAGGTTATAAAAAGTACTAGTCAAAAGCAAAAGGTTAAAAAAAGGAACTTAGTAAAGAAATCAATTTTTATACAACATGATATGAATGATGAACCCCTCTTAAATTTAGTCTTTGTAAGCTTCCACATGATCTCCATGAAGAATGGAAAATATTATGGGTTGTTTCTCTTTTGTGTGTGTGTGTGAGATTTTCTAATTAACAACTTAAAATTTACTCCATTAGGGTTGTTTAATTTCTATGTACAAATTGGAAGGATTGTTATGCAAAAAATAAGGAATCTAAAAGCCGAAAATATTGAAATCAAGAGGGTGTGAAGAACCCCACAACACTACTTTAAACACAAAAATCAAACAGAATGATTGAAGAAAAAAAAGTAGTAAATATAGAGAAGGATAGGGAGTTTTAATTAAGACGACAACAACAACAGCATATAGTCTTCTGCACAGATAAAGATTCCTATCAAAAATATTTGTTTTGTAGTCAGATGTTTCCTTCTATAAACACAAAATTTTATGCCTTTGGCTTACATAGATAGCCTGTATAATTTTCGATTTGAATCTGCATTTGCATGGCTCAATTTTTGATTACCAGGTAGCACAAAAATGGGTCCAATATATATTTGTTGTTTGGTCACAATCGTGGATCAAGGACCCCAAATTCCAAACATCCGAAATGACTAAAGTACCCCTAATCTTTCTTTATTAAGCTAATTTTGTGGCGAGGAATTAAGGGTTTCTCTTTTTTGGAAAACAAAACAAAAGAAGACAAAATCGATGCGCCCCACCCCACATCAATTGGTCCACAAATGATGCTATTAATCTTTTAATCTCCTTCAAAATTTGGCAATCCCTAAAACAAGTAAAGCCTTGCACAAGCTTATATGGTTGAATAATAAAAATGTGTATGGTCCAATAGGAACCATTACTCCTTACTAAAACCATATACAAGTACGTGACGAAGAGGAAAGCTTTGCTACGTGACGGTTCACAGACAGAAGCAAATCACTGATTCAACATTATAAATAAGTAATTCTTATGATTCCAACTCATAATTACTTTGGTTTGGATGTCACTTTAGCCATAAACTTTTAGGCTTTTGTGAGATAACCTTGCATACTCTGTTTAGGAAGGCAAAAGAGAAGAATGGGTTAAAATTCGTAAAACCTTTGGGGGAAATGGATTTCTCTCTCTCTTTTTGAGTTGCTTTGATTAGGTTACTTGAAGACTTTAAGCATTAGCACATATGGGAGAAGATAAAGTGATTAGATGAAAAGAAAGAAAAAGGAAATAAAATAAAAGAAAGAGGTGGGGAAGAGGGTGTTGGTGTTAAAATCCACGAGAATAAAAGAAGGAATAACTTTTCCTTTATTTTCCTTTATTTTGTTTTTCAACTTTTATTTGCTTTGCTGAGGTCTTACACAAAGGGAGGTTTGGCTTAAAGCTTACAGGCCCCATTGTCACACGAGACACGTATTTTATTGGGAATTGAAATAAGTGATGTACATGTATTTTATTTTTAATAAGGATTATATTTTAAGAATAAATATACATATACATATACATATACATATATATACCACCGAAAGCCATATACATGTGAGGAAGATATTAATGGAGCAGAGAGATCAAAGTAAGTATTAAATGCAGTATAGAAAACCGAAAAATTAAAATCAAACTGAGCAAGAAGAAAGTGATATAGTGGGATTTAGCTTTAACCAGACAACCCATAAGAATCAAATAAAGTTATGGCCAAATAAATCAAAGCAATACTAAAAAGCTATTAGGAATTTAATCAATTTTCAACGTGCAACATATAAAACATCATTTCATGCATTTTTCTTACCAACAAAATGTAAACCCAATTCATCGTATCAATCCTTATACTTTTTGGGTTTTTGAAATAATTTTTTATTTTTTTTAAAGAATTTAATTAAGGTCTAATTATTTAAAATCAGAAGAATAAAAGAATATTGCTCATTTTAAATTAACGATCCATATGATATATTAATTTTCAAAGTATTATCTATTTTAGAGTCGATAAATTCTTCTGATGAAATGTATTGTCCATAATTCATGGTAGAGGTTTTAATATTGCGCGTAACATTAATCATGAAAATACGTCCACCAACTAAGTCATATGTAACCTTACCTTTGCATCCATGTAACACTTTCCTACCACCTTCTGAAATCTTATATCAACACTATAATTAAACATATATGTGACTATTTATCTTCTAATGTTATTGCTATATAAAGAAAAAAGAAATCCTACACAATCGGATCAAGTAGAATGCTGGAGATGTATGTTTCTAGATCATACAGTGTTTGTATATGGATCGTAATTAGGATTCCCCAGCATTTTCTAATTCAAACTTAACTTCAAAGTCATCAACTTAATCATTACTACTAAATTTGTTAGTTAAAATTTACAATCCACCTAAAACAATTAATCATTCTTACCAACCCTCACTAAAGTACGTGTTGGGATTTTTCCTTTTTAAGGGTACGAGATGTTTGGTGTTCTGTAATCATGTGGGTTTCAATTATATACGAAATTGAATTGGATCAAACATTTTAAGGAATGATAAAAAAAAATTTATTTATCTAGAATACTCAAATTTAAATGATATTTTGACCAAATAAATATGGGATTTTGAGAAATAAATTCGAAAAAAGGAACCATGATTTGATATTTTGCTGAAAGTAAAAACAAAGGGAAAAAAGCGGGTTTTTTTTTGTGTGTGTGCATGCAGGCCAATACCTGCGTAGCATGGAATTTAGCTTTATCTTTTGCTTTTGCATGGACAAGTGAATATTTGGTGGGTAATTATTTTTACTTAAAAATAAGAAATTTGTCGGTCTTTCTTTTTCAAAGTCATATGGGACAATATATAAACCAGAGAAATGGACCCCCCACTCACTCACTCACCATAGGCGCGTGAAGGGTAGTGGCGGGGAGTTTTCAAACTTTTGAAGTGGACAGGACAGAATGAAACGAAGGAAGAGCCGGCTGTCTTCATTAGAAACATGATGATTGCGGTGCCGCCACGTTGCCGTTTTATTACACTCCTCTCTGCATGGTAGCTTTTTAGCAATTATTGCCTTCATCATTACACCTCTCCCCCTCTTTCTTTTATTTCTTCAATCTTTTGGTTTCTTTATTTTAAATGGAAATTATGGTGAGTTAAACTACTATTACTTTTATGTGCAAGGTCCAGGGAAGGAAGCTTGACTTTTCCCTCTTTACTCTTTCACAATTCCTATTCTTGGCTTCACCCGCATTCCACCCACTTCCTTTTTATTTAACCCATTTTCCTTCTATTTTTATATTTTTATTAATATCACCATTAATCTTTTAAAAATAATTTAATTATTTTTAAAAAAACTTTAATTAAAACATTATTTTTCTATCGATGTTACTGCGGTCATCCGCATGGTAGTCTAGGGATGATATTCGCTCTGTTCGATTGAAATTTTTTAAATTTTTTGTAATTATTCGTTATAATTCAATTCAGCTCAATTCAATCATAAGTTTTTTCATATTAAATTTCTGTTTTAGAATTTTAGATTTATCTTTGATAAAATGAACTTTGTTTTATGGCTTTTAAATATTATTTAATTTCAAAAAAAATATGAATTTCTAAAATACAATAATTCTTCAACAACTTTTAAAATATTTTCACTATTTTTAAACATAAAATATTTATTTTTTATATCATAAAAATATAAAATTAATTATAAATTAAAAAAATAGGTTTCGGTTTGGCTTTGAATAATCGAGGTTTTTAAACTAGCATTCCATAAATCGTACAAACACCTCGGTTCAAGTTGGTTTTTAATTTTTCGATTTTTCTTGCTCAGCCTTTTGATAGTTCACGTGCACTCCGTGTTGTCATGGTACTATTTGTCAATAATTTTTAAATTAAAAAAAAAATTAATAAAAAGTACATGAAGCACATTTGAATTGTCAAGTGAACTATCATGTTTAAAAATTTAATATTTTAGTCCGTGTTTTCGTTAAAAAATCAATTTGACTCTTTTACAAAATATTAATTGTCAAATTTAACTTTTGAAAAAATTAAGAATTAAATTTAACAAATTAACAAAATAAATAAACATTATGGCTAAATTTTACATTGCCTACAAAATTACATGTGTGCCAAATATATTTATTAGCAATATGTTTTAATATTTATCTAGTCGGTGCACTATTTGATGAATTGGAGAAGGGAATTGCATTCAATATCTTCAAAAAGTTTTATTTCTAGGTATAATAATTTATTTGACTCTTTAATTTTGTAAAAAAAAGTTATTTTAATTTTTTTATTTAATTTTTCATTCTATTTGTTCTTTGAATTTGAATTGTTTGTCAAATCACTCCAAAATAGATTAAATTTTTTTTTAAATTTTGTCGACGTAGCATATACGTGAATTGCCACATGAATGCCACATCATCAATTGATTAAATTTTTTATATTTTTATATTTTTTTAGTAATTTTAATAATTTTAGATTTTTTAAAAATATTTTTTGAATTTTAAAATTTTAAAAATTAATAAACTGCTTACATAACATTCATGTGGTATCCACTCATATGTCATATCAGCAAAGTTAATAAATACTAATTTTTTTATCTACTTTGGAGTGATTTGACAAAAATATAAATTTAAGGACTAAAAAGAATAAAAAATAAATAAATGGATAAAATAACTTTTTTTTTATAAAATTAAAGTATGAAATAGTTCTACGAGTAGACCTCATTTTACAGAGTTGAGAAGTTTGAATGAATTTATGGCATTAATTTGAAAACTAATCATGGTGTGTTAATAGGCTTTCTAGTTTGTAGACTTGCTTTTCATCTTTCTAATTCAATAATTGTTGGACTATCAGGGCCGGAACATAACTTCTTTAATTTCTTTAACTTTGAACTTTCAACCATTTGTAATTGGTTAAAATATAACATAAGTCCTTGTATTTTTTAAAAATTAGAATTTAGTCATTATATTTTTTTCTTTTAGAAAAATTTAGTTCTTTTACTTTTCAAATATCAAAATTCGGGTGAAACTATTAATACGGTTAAAATTATATTGTTAAATTTATGTTCATTACAATGTCAGTTTTTTAGTTACGTGGCTATCAAATGAGTATTTTCTTATTTCAAAAATGTCATTACAGTGTTTATAAATGAACTTGAAATTTGATGCTTGAAAAGTAGAAGAACTAAATTCTTAGAAATAAATATACAAAGACTAAATTATAACTTTGTAAAAAATACAAAAACTTGTAATAAAATTTTTTTGGTTGCCCAATAAATCCACAACCTTTGTTATTTTATCTCACTCCTCTAGTAAAAGTTGACCTTTATGGGTCATATTATTATATTAAATATTATAATTATATCGTACAATGTTGTGTAGTATTTAAATGACACGATTTCAATTAGTGCCATTTAATCTTGATTAAAGGAATTACGTGTAAATAAAATGTTTAGCAAAATTGGAAGGATTGAATGCAAAAGACAAATTGGAAGACTTTATTTTGTAATGAATGAGTTTGATGGTGACAAATCAAAGAAATTATGAAAGGAATTGGCAATGCTATGCTTCAATGATCAAACGTCGACTCATCCAGTAGTGAAGCACTAAGTCATGATTGTTGACTTTTAACAACTTTAAGCTCAAATGGGAATGAAATTAATTACGTAAGGTTGTGAGGGCGCCAAGAGATATGAATATGTAAGAAACCCTCCAGATTAATTAATCCTTGTTTTGGAAGCCATTAATGTCATTTTCAGATATTGAACCTCAACAAGATTTGGGTGCTTGACTTCAGATTTAACTAGCTCACTACATTGGATTCGAGGTCTTGATGAATGCTAATAAAAGTGAATTAGAGGAAGTCCATAACAAGCAAGCCCCTGACGGAGAAAAGAACATATATTGAATATTAATGAATTGAAAGAACATTAAATCCCTCTTGTTCAGCTGCTGATGAAAATGTGTAATATATATAGTTGAATGGCCTCAACTATACGTATAGGGAGAGAGTAGCACAGTAATAAGTTTGAAATTAACCAAGATATGCACCACACTCTTCGGCCTACTATGGCATATAGGACGGTAACCCAATGTCCTCAAAGAAAAATAGATAGAACAAAAAGAGTTAAGCATATACTCATTCACACATGCCATGAGTTTAAATTAAATTTTAAAACGTTTTTATGAATTTGAAGAAGAGAAAGAAATGATGTATCAAAATCAAATTGCTGATTTAGGAGGGAGGAGTAGAAACAGAGAGAAGCAAGGGAAGAAAGTGGAGTAGCAGTGGGAACAAGTAAAACAATAGACAGGGACAGAGGCTAAAAGCCTTGAGCTACTCAAACAAATGAAACCAGGGCCATCAGTATTGGGAAGAGAGGCCGTACTGTGGGGTTCATTTTTACTCTTGTTTTGGTTATAGGGGTCAGAGCCAGTAAAAAATCATCCATCCATCCATTATTCATAAATCAAAGCTGCAGCACTCACCAGTGTTATATATTCAGAAAATACAGTCTACAGAATGTCAAAATAATAATTTTATCATCATTACACTATCATTCATTCATTCATTCATTCCCTGTCCACCATCTTTTGAACACGTATCAACATCAAGTTGGGTTGATGTGGACGAGTGGAGAGAGTGTCAGCCATCGGATTTATTGGGCTCTTTGAATAAGGGGATAGTGACCCCTCCCTGCACCCACCCTGTCACCTCCACCTATATTTGACGCTCTTTGTTTTCATCTAATGAAGAAACCTTTTTTTTAATTTGTTTCATAAATTAAAATATTTTGCAGTGATTGAGTAGCTCGAGAACTTTTGCATGAAAATGTGGGAGGGAAAGAGGGCCCAATGTTAAGTCATAATGTCACACAATTTACAACTCCCTTCTTTGCCTTTTCTAGCTCTTGCCATTTACAACTATTTATTTCTTCCTCAAACAAGCTTGCCCTTTCTAGTCAACCAGCCCCATTTGTTTAGTGCTAAAACTTCACTATTCATTTTAACTCCAAAATCTAAATTTTAGAAAAAAATTTATTAAAAAAAAGTCGATATCTATTACATTGAGCGATAAAATCCTAACAAAGCTTCAAACTTGATATAAATACTTAAAAAAGAAAAAAATCCACTCACTTTTTCTCAATTTTAGATCCCAACAAAAAGGTGTTATTGAATGCTGTCTATGAATCTACTTTTTTTTATTTATCAACATATTTTTCAAGTTGTCCAAACCTAATCCTAGACATTGAATAAGGAAATAATTTTTTTAAGAGTAATAAATGGCCCATTACAAAAACCCAATTATACTTTAGTACAGTAACTTGAAAGTAATATAATCTTGCCTTCAAATTAAGATTCAATCCCAAATCTTACTGGTTATGATTAATGGTGAAAACTGAAATTAATTAGTAGAGTAAAATCCTTGTCATACATAGAAGAGCCCTCAAAAGATGTAGCTATATTATACCTTACTATCACGTACCATGCAAAAGCATCTTGGTCCACCTCCAACTTTATATGTCGGAAATTTCAATTTCGTGAATTTTAACTTTCTCTTTGGGTGCCAGCATATATCATTTATTTATGCAACCCTACCCAAAGAATTATCATTACACGGTCAAAACATTTTTTTGTGAAAACCTAATGTTTAGTGTTGTATGAGCATTTTTAAGCTATAATTGCATCAAAATTAAAATTAATTGAAGGAGTGAATCAAAAACTCCACCTTTTCAACCGGGTGGAATGATAATTTGAAAAGTGGTAAATAAGAAAAGGATTTGGACCGTTATAAAATCTGTTCTGACATCCTAATTCCCGTTGAAGGTGTAATATAGGAAGTTAGTTTATGTGAATGTGAATTTGGTTACAAGACGACGAATAATAAGGCGAGAATCTCGCGGGAGCCATTCTTCTTCCTTCTTCATTATGGAACAAAGCAGAAGGCATGTAATAAATAATTACACAAGCAATATTTTCTTAAAATGCATTTCACACGTGTCAGAAAGTGGAAGCCGAAGGGGGTGGATATGGTCAAAGACATAGGGTCACTGTCAGAGAAGAGAGAGAGGGAAAAAAGGGCGCGAGAATTAAGGCAAAAATCATATTGCAATCCATTGCTTTATGATTGATGCCTCGCTGACAGCGCTGTCAGCGTAGCAGAAGCAGCTGCTGCTGCAACAAAGAAAAAAGAAAAACAGCAGCAAAAGCTCTGTCGTTTCATTCAACTAGTAATATATATGTAAAAACGGGCAACACGGGCAGTGTGATGGCGACCATACGTCCCTTCTTCCCCATCCTAAGGGCAGTCCTGTCTTTATCTGCCCGGCACTTAACAAGGGCTCTAACGTACAAACAAACTAAATATAGAATAATTACAATTTACAACACCACCAACAATCTTCGTATCTTTTTCACCACAATATTCCATTTCCTTTTCCTACTTATTTCCTAAATTCTATTCTTTCATAATTTTCCAACCCTTTTTTTAATTACAATTTTAATTCACTTCTCCCTACTTTAATCCTTTTTTCCATCCTTCTATTTATTTTCTTTTCTTATAAATACTACCTAATTGATTTTTCATCCAAGTCAGTACCTCCTTTAAAGTTTTTTCTTTCAAAAAAAGTTAATTCACAATTTAATACTTAAATTATACTCTTTTTCCTTAGTTGATATCTAAGCTTTTTTTAGCCACAAGTAATAGCTAAACAACTTTTTTTCACAAGTTGGCACCTCCGTTAGTCCAACCGTTACTTATGTTGTTAAGTCTATTTTTTTCTTCAAAGAAAAACTTAACTCACCAATTAATACTTAAAACTATACTTTTTATCCAAAGTTGGTACCTAAACACTTTATTATCACAACTCACAAATGGTATCTAAATTATTCTTTCATTGCCCATTTTATGCCAAAATGTTATATTTGTTAAAAAAATCTCAGCTAATAATAGTCTGCCACGTCATATAAATTTTAAAAAATACTTTTTAAAATTCTTTTATTTTCCTTTACATCATTCTCTCTTTATTTTTCTTTCTTTGTTCCTCCTTTATAATGCCTGGTAATGCTAACAATTCTCGAAGTTTACCTTCTCGAGGTTGAGACATTAGGGATGAATTTTTAACTTCAAGATTTACTTGCTTAGCTTGACTGGATAAAAAATAAATAAATACTAAAATAATATATATATATATATATATATATAAAACATTAAAATCAATGAGTAGATTATGTCTAAGTTAAATAGGGTAAAGGCGTGTAAAGAATACAACATTGATCCAAACTTAATGATATGCATTACAGTGTTAATTAAGGCGGTTTTGGTAAGCTTTTTAATTGACTGACACCAAAAGAATGTCGTAAAGGAAAATATTAAAAAATAAGATGGTGGAGTGGTTAGATATATGGTCATATAAAGGCAAAGAAGAAGAGTATTGAATTGTATTAATTTGGAATTGCATTAATGATATATGCCATGGTTTTAACAACATTTCATGTGATGATATGCCCACCCTTTTTTTATTTATGAAGAGATAGAAAAGGAAAGTTAGGAATGTGGGGGTATGCTTTAGTAATTTAGGGGGGAAATGGAAGATGTCAGATGCTTGTATGTAAGCATTTAAATCGAGGTAATGGCGGTGACGTGACAAATAATGGAACATTTACTTACTTATGCCGGTGTATTATCGGATCGGATCAAAAACTGGAACTTAGGTGAAAAACTAAACCCTTCATTTCTGTTGGCCCACCTCTAACCTCAAAGATGAAATGAAAACAACAAAGCATATTTGGGTTGGAAGTTAAGCCATGAACCCAACTTCAATCTGTTGGATTCAGCCCAGTAGTTGAAACACGGTACTTGTCTGATTTCTTATCCACTCTGTCTCTCTCCTTTTGATTACCCATAATATCAGATGAAAGTAAAGCAATGGCTAGTGCAGTTGCGAGCGCCAGTTCCATGCTCTGTTTGTCATTGCAGAACCCAACCAAAACCCTTCATTTCTCTATCAAAACACATTCTTTTCACTTCTCAAAACCCCAACTTCCTGCCTTTCGTCTGTACTCTGCGGGAGTCACAACCATCAGTCCACTTCGTGGCTTCTCCTGCAACTGTTCCTCCACCAACACTACGCACTATGAGGTCAACAATCTTTTCCTTTTTTAATCTATTTTCCTTTTTGCTTCTTTCTTGTTTTCCTCAAAGCTAAACTGACTAGGCCTACTGCTTTAATTAAAGACTGATACAGGAACTAGAACTGTTTTTTGTTCGTCTATTCCCAAGTTTTTTTTTACTCTCTGCTTTCCTTTTGTTGGGCCCTTATGGTGTAATAACCAAACAAGGTTGAATCTGAACGAATCAAACTTTTATATAGCTCTAGTTTGGTTCACTATAAGTATAGTTATCAGTACAACCAAATAATTATGCCCATTGAATTTTACCTATAATAAAACTTGTATAGTAATTCATTTCATTAGATTGACTGTGCCCATGTATGATAAAAAACCTTGCAAGGGGTGTCCTTCTATATCGGAGTTCATGAATTTGAGAATGTTTTTCTTTTGATTTCCCAATCATTTTTACAATTTGGGATTTGTTGTTTGGCCATACTTAATCTATGGAGCATGTTACAGTTCTCTGATGGGTCTTCTGAAGTGGAACTAAGGTTGCAACTTGGTGGTCAAGATGTTCTAAGTGCTAAAGATATATTTGTAGATGCGGACGGTACTTCTCTAACAGTCAAAGTACAGCAGGCTGGGTCCATCATCACACTTATAGATACCAATAGTCTGTTTGAGCAAATAAAGCCTGCTGAAACAATATGGTTTGTCGCTGAATTTTGAATGAACTTCATTAATGTAAGACCACTACGCATTTAGATTTACCGTCTGGTCTTAAGCAGGTATCTAGACGATGATCAACTTGTTATTAGCTTAAAGAAGCAGGATCCGAGTCTGAAATGGCCAGATATTATGGAATCATGGGAGTCATTGTCAGCTGGTTCTATACAACTTCTTAAAGGAACATCAATTTACATTGTTGGGGATTCCACTGAAATTAACCAAAAAGTGGCCCGAGAACTCGCTGTTGCTCTTGGGTATCCCACTTGTCCTACTACATATTTGTTGCTTCTTCTCCTTTATAACATTACCATTTCATGTGTTCTTAAATTAAACTGTCTTCCTTTTCCTGCATGTCATCCTAATGAATATATGTTGCTTCTTCTCCTTTATAACATTTCCATTTCATGTGTTCTTAAATTAAACTGTCTCCTTTTCCTGCCTGTCATCCTAATTTCAGCAGATGAAATGAAAAGTAGCCATTGTTCCTCAAACTAAGTAAATAACCTTCTGGTGGCATAGTAATACTCTAGGTTTAGTTTTTAAAAGCAAAAACTGTGTTATAGCTATATTTTATATTTGTACCTTAAATGGTTTATAAATGAGTACAAACAAACATTTATTTCGCACATGTCCTCTGCCCTTACCATTTAATAAGTTTATACGATCGCAGGTACACGCCACTTGTCACAAAAGAACTATTAGAAACTTTCGCCAAGCAAACTGTTGATTCATGTGAGTTACATCTTTCTGTTTCACTAAATGTGGGATGCTTAATCATTAACCCTAGCTCCTTAGTCCCAAGGATATGCACATGACTGGACCTCAATTCCATCACTCATGCATGGTTACATAAATGATACACGTTCATGGATATGGATATACCTCCCTGGTTTTCCTCTGTCTTTCTGTGTCTGTAGTTCTAAAAGTCGATAAATTTTTCTTTAGAAGCACCACAAGTCTATAACTATGTCACTCATATTTACATCTAATCTCCATGTACATGTTGAGTGGATTTGTTAAATCACTGATGAGAAAGGTAGTTGCCATTCTTCATCTTGTCTTGTACGATATGGTCAGTACAAATCCTTACGTCAGAGCTTGCACACCTTTTCCCACAATTTAGCTATGTAATTCATACGCGATCATGTCAGCCACTGATTATAGATATCTTTGCTAATTGCTACTTTGAAGTTATACTTCTCAAAGAAAAATGAGATTTACTATTATTTCATGAAATGATATTTCAATATGCAGTTTTCTAGAAACTCAGAGTGCTATGTCGTAACTAGCTTGCAGCTATTAATTAGTTCGATCTATCGCAGGGGTGCTCGCTGAAGGCTCTGACTCTGTGGCTGAAGCAGAAAGTGCAATATTAGAAAGCTTAAGTAGGTAAGGAGTATGTCTCATTTATTATTAAAAACATGTAAAAAGGCATCACCTTGGCTTGCTTGTCCTGCCAGTCATGTCCGGGCTGTTGTTGCAACCTTAGGAGGGTCTCATGGGGCTGCAGGAAGGACCGATAAATGGAGACATCTTTATTCAGGGTTTAGCATTTGGTTGTCACAGACTGAAGCTACAGGTAAATTTGCATTTACTTTGTATCAATTTATTTATCTGTCACAGACTGAAGCTACAGTCATCAATCTGTTTCTTGCTGGTCAAGTTGTTTCAAACAATTTCGGGCCAACTGATTTGCTTATAGACATAGTATGAATCCTGTATTTTCGCAAGATCTTTTTCTTTAAAAATATAAATAATTATCTAGAAAGTCAAACCCAAGTTTTACTTGAAGCAATCCTGTTATAAGCTTTGGGTACATCAGAATGCATACCAAGCATCTCATTTTAGCTGGTATGAGTACCATTAACTGTAATTAGGCCCCTAATACTTGTGGAAGAAGTAAAGGTGGATAAAAAGTAGGAAGTAGAATGGTTTTGTATTAAGTCGTGCAGTCACTGCGCAGACGAGGATTCAGCAAAGGAGGAAGCGAGAAGGCACATTGAAGATGGTAATGTTGGCTACACGAATGCAGATGTGGTTGTGAAGCTCCAGGGTTGGGATGCTGATCATGCCAAAAGTGTAGCTCAGGCATCCTTGAGTGCCCTCAAACGCTTAATTCTATCTGACAAGAAACTTCCAGGTATCTATCTATCCATCAAAAATTATAGGACCTCCTTAGTCCTCAGTTTTTCTCTGGTGCATACTCGTGTTGCACAAAGATATTCCACTGAGTAAATTACTTTCAAGTAAAAAAAATAAGGAGATATTTTGGGGAGGGTGAGAAAGCAGTCCTGTAGGTGTTGACAGGAAAGACCGCATTGGTGCCACCCAAAATCCTCTCTCCTAAACAGTGAGTAGTGGCCTTTGGCCTTCAGACCCTTTGCGCTTTTAAGGAACTAGCCAATCGTGTAAGGAAATAACTTAAACCTCATTTCTTCTTAATCTAATTCGAATAATAACAAGCAATTATTTAGGAGAAATTGCTGTTGGTCAGTGAGCTAAGTAGCGTGTTTTTGTGCAGGTAAGAAGAGCCTTTATATAAGGTTAGGATGTCGTGGGGATTGGCCAAACATCAAACCACCCGGGTGGGATCCATTAACTGCTGCTGATGCATCTCCGCCTGCTACATTGCCAAATTAATTTTCATTTTAAACACCAACATTTTTTGCTTTTTATATCATATATATAATGTGATCTAAAAGAGCTTCTTTTTTTTTTTTATCTATTGTGAAGATTCATCTTTTATCAATGGCGCTGGCACCGACACTGCCAGAATTGAAAAAAGCAACGTTCCTCGCGGTTTATTAGTTTTATATCATATATGTGATCTGAAAGAGCTCTCTTTCTCATGCAGTCTATAAAGTCTTTTTGTTATACATGTTTATCCAGGAAGGCACCGCTGTTTTAAGCAGATTGGCTCATCTTTGACTTAACAAAGTGGAATTTTAAGAGACTTCATTTTTGAAACACCTCAAAAACTTCCGCTTTGATTTCCCTTCGAAGACGGGAGATGATTTGATTTCAAGTCACCTCAAACAATGAACAATTTTTCTTCCTTTCGAAGACGGGAGATGATTTGATTTCAAGTCCCAGGCAACAACAATTTGTATTATACGATAACAAAGCAACGAGTCCACATTGAGAACCACAACATTAAAATACGCGCGTCTAACACGACAGTTCCAATGAAAACAAGTCTTCAGCATAGCCAAATCCTCACTACTAGAGAGACACCTAGCAATTACACCATTATTACGAGAAACATTACCTTCGATCAAACATCTCCACATCATGTCGACACATTTTGTAACAAGCACCAAACTGAAAGACTCCCGTCAACCTGAGATCACCAAGTTCAAAGGCCACCAGGACCATTCATGTTCTTCTGCTTTGCTGCTGCTGCCGCCTCTAATTCATGTCTAGATGGAAACTACAAATCGCCAGAAAACTTGATTAGTTTAACTTTAATATCAAAATCAACCTATTGCATTATAGAGCTGATAAATCATTCCTAAGTTTAAATCATACCTTGCACTGCAGAGATGTTATTGTTGATCTCAACAAACTATCTCCGACTATCAATCTCAGCTTTTTGACAAAATCATCACGACTTATCGTCTTTGCCTGATAAGCGTCCAAAAAAAAATAATGCAAAAGAATCAAAAACCTCTTCTTTTTTTAAAACATAGGGAGATAACAATAAATCATCTGACTCAACATACCCTGAATAGCTCATAATGATTAGTAACTTGATCCATATCTGAAGGAGGGATTTTGTTTGAGATAGCAGCAAACAACATTGGGAAAGGCATCCAAGGAGATTTAGGGGTCTTTGAAGTGTTTGAACCCAGGCTAGGATCATTTTCGTGGGATCCACCTGATTCTGAGGTTTGGTGATTAATACTCCCCTAAGGACAAAAGAAGATCACAGTAAAACATTAGCAAACCTCAAAAAATTATCGTATATTATCAAAACCCATATGTTCCACGCCTGCAACTATCATTAGTGCAGAGGTGATTTGAGTTGCTGTATATTATCAAAACAGCACGCAGCAACCAGAAATGGCACTTTGTTGCAGGACAAAGAAGCAGACAAATAAATCAGCAGGAACCAAGCATAAGTCGGG
Source organism: Gossypium stocksii (assembly GCA_020496765.1). Taxonomy (NCBI): domain Eukaryota; kingdom Viridiplantae; phylum Streptophyta; class Magnoliopsida; order Malvales; family Malvaceae; genus Gossypium; species Gossypium stocksii. Next base: position 107,622,826 of record CM035627.1, on the reverse strand, counting down.
ATATTAAAAACAGCCAAATGCTATTGTGCAACTTTTGCAAATTTGAAACACTTATCCTTATGATAACCAAACTATTCCCGATTGTACAAGTTCATAAATAGCATGATCCATAACCACAGTATGTACATTGTCAGGCACCAGTGTTGTCCACCAGAGAGTAGGACCAAGTCTTTTAATTATCCTACTTACCATAAGGCCTAGGCCATCATGTCGTCAAACTGAATATATACATTCATATCTACATACATACATACAGAGAGAGAGAGAAGAAAAGCATAATACAGATACATTACTCACCAATTCACCGGCAGATGATAATACTGGTAAACGACCCTGAAGTCCTGGAGTAGATGCAGTGACGCCTGAAACAGCATGATTAGTCTCACTTCCAATCAAATGCCCTGTGGGAACAACATAAACCTCAAGAGCTAAAGAACTGAAATATTTCAGAAAAGGAAACATATGATAGTCATACAGAATTTGCAGAAGACACAGCCAACTACAACTCATTGAACCAGTAGTTGGGAGTGATCTGTTATTCTGGAATGAAAAAAAAAACAAAAAGCCCCACCAGAAGAGATATCATCGCATCATGGAAGAAGCCTTGATTCTTTAAATTAACAAACTTATACATTTTCCATCAATGCTCGAAATGGAGATAGAACGTTAGGACATTTAGGTTGCAAACCATTAAAATTTAACGCCATGTAGAGTTTCCAATTTGATGTTAGATGAAAGAAAGGAAGAATGAACATAATCATCAAATAAACAACATTCTAAAGGGAAATACATCACCTTCAGCATTGGAGATCTTGAAACTAACAACAAACTCTGGATAAATGTGAGTGCTGATATTCATGTTCCAGATAATATAGTACTTTGGATGCTGAAGATCATCCACTCCACTATCAAAATCTTCATTGCTAGGATAACTCTGTCCACTTCCAGGACGAAGAAGTTCCATCTTTCCCATTATTACACGACATAGTATCATGTACTTTATTCCATTTTCGTCAATATCACAATAGTTTGCACTGCACAGACAAAAGATAAACTTCAGTCCTCAAAACCACTAACCAAAAAGGTGGAAGTTGATAACGTTCCCTGTCAAGAAACTTAAAAGAGTAGAAGAAAAAGGCAACAAGGAGACGGTTCAATAGTACTTTCCTTCATTCACAGGTATTATGTCATTAAAAGAATAATTGTAGAAGCCTTTCATAATTCTCTCAGAAGAATAAACAATAGAAGACTTGCATATTCAAAAGAATTCATAGCAAATAAATAAATAAATAATAACTCTAACCTGGTATTAGTAAATTCTACTGTGGCAAGATGAGCACCAGTGCCATATTTGTGTGGAATTCTGGAAAGACCACAATCCCCAAGCCCGTGCATCATGATGATTGGCAAGTCTGACTGAGAGCAAGCAAGCCAAGCATGTTGAACATTTGCATCACCCCGATACTTCTTCATAATTTGAACCTGCTTCAGGAAACGCTCTAACCTATATTGCGTTGAAGAACTGGAGCAGGGCTTTATATCAATAATATCCGAACCACCCGAAGAGCTCATGCCCAACAGGAACATCGTCTCCACAGTTTGAGAATCCAACTGTTCTCCAAATTCTACATCCACAGACTCCTTTTCAGGAAAATTTAACCTTGTTTGTTGAATATCCTCAATGATTTTGCTGTGTTTTGCATCACCATCCCTGTTGCAATTATCCTCAGCTTCCACTGCACAGCGACTGGTGGCAGGTTTCTGAGCAATTTGAAAATTTCTAACAAAAGAACTTGACTCCCCACTACATTCCTTCAACTTAGATTGATCACCATTAATGTCAATTTCAAGATGTAGCTTGATCTCAGGGGGAACATATGATTCATTATACATAGATTCATTATCACTCTCATACTCATGAGCCTGATATAGTTCATCCTCTACAGCAAAAGTCTCCGGGAAGAAACAGCCATCTGCTTCGTCAATCCAAGCAATTGGTTGTTTCAAGCCAGTTTTCCAATCCAGTCGAAACATATGCAAGAAATCAAGCACAAAAGATTGACCATCTTTCTCCAGCTCAATAAATGGCTTCTTTGTGATGAGATCTTTCCTAATTGAAGCAATGAGATCCTTGGGAAAATCAGTCCATTCACCTTTCTCAAAGAACATGATGCGCTTCGGAATGCCAGTTTTCTTAAAATTTGAATAGCAAAGCAGCAAAGATCTTTTCGAAGAATGAGCACAACTAACAACTTTGCCTTTGTGATCCTCTAATCTCCTCAGCTTGCCACGCTTCTGGGATGGGAAACTCAAGTTGGGCAATTGTGGTAATATCACATGCGAAGCTCCAGGAAAATAAGTCGAATGCTGCGCAGCCCGCTTTCTCTTCCTATTGTGCAGAAACCCAGGCTTATTATCCGATACCATGGCGTTCCGTGCTTCCATTTCTACCTAGATCAATCCCTATCAACAAGCTTAAAACCAACACTTCTAATGTATAGACGACTATGAGGCCTATCTTCTACCAAACCAAAAGAAACTGTCTCCTAAAACTTGTTATGGAAATCCTGAAAATAAAATGAACATAATGGTTAGGACATTAAATGACATAAATATCACAACTCACACCGTGGAACATAAGTAACAAAGTTCAGGCTGCGCACAACCAATTTGTCAAACATGGTGGCTGAGAGCATATCAAACGGAACTTGTCAGAATCACCATTCAGACAAAGGAATACATACCTAAAACTGCAGTTAGTGTTGATGCTGTACATATCCATGTCGCACATGTTCATCTTGTACATTTTTCTCTTCTTTATTCTTTACAAGAAATTCATAAAAGAGAAAGCAACCTCCGTTTCTACTCTACAGCCTTAAGTAGCTCTGCCTCCTATTACATCAAATAAGAGCACCTAAGAATATTGTGGCAGAGAATTTCATAAATTATGGTTCAACAATTATTTGGTTTCTTTTTTATTTCTTTCTTTTTTAGCAACATATTTTACAGATCGAACATCAAGTTGATCTTAAATAAATCATAAACTTTCACGCGGGTCAGAGTAAGTAACCATATCACTTTTTACATAATCGTGAAACAAGAACAGCGTTGACTTGAAAAAATGAGCACTTTCTACAAGAGTAACAAAATACGAAAATTTATATGAAACGCCGTTGACCTTTGAGGCAAAATTAAAACAACCGAAAGAATCTTAGAAATTTAAATCCTCTACGCTGATTCCAGTCAAGAAACATTGAGCCAAAAATCAGAAACCAAGAAAAAATCCAAAAAAATCTAGTAATTTCCCGTAAAAAACTTGAGAGTCTTGAGATTGAGTATTGACAAACTAAATTAACAAACTAAACATTTTTCTTGTCTCGAAAAGCTGAAACAAATCAAAAATAAAAATAAAGAGTTCAGAAAATCTTAATTTCTTGCAAACACTGCAAGATCGAAAAAATTTAAATGAAAACCCTAGAGCATAATTTTCTCAAAATAACATACTAAAATATCTTTCTTGATCCCCAAATAAAAAGCAATATTCACAGAAATCAACCATCAACAAATTAGTCGTTCAACAAAATTAATTCAACAACATGCAGATCGCAAGATCTGGCCCGATCTATGCCGAATCCACCCTCAAAAATCGAATCCAGGAAAACAGAAAGAAAATTAACCTTAAACTAGAAGAAAATGAAAGATATTACCTGCAGAAGATATATATTTTGTAGTGATTCACTTCTCAAACGAGAGAAATTTTCATTTACTTTTATTCTTTTATTTCTCTTTTTTCTTTCTTTTCTTTTTTTTCTTTTTTTTTTCTTTTTGAGAAGGCGGAGGGGAGGGAAGAAGGGAGAGAAAAAAAAAAGAAAAATAAAAAAAAAAAACCCTAACACTGAATGATATACGACGCCGTTGTAGAAACGAGTCTCTCTTATATCGCTCTAGCGTTGACGGAGTTTTCAGAGTCGGCGGTCTTTGTATCTCTCCGCTCTCATTTGCTTTTGATATTTTCCGTGAATAATTTTTTTCCTCCTTTTTCTTTTTTCTTATTCTAATCTCCCTTACTTGGACGAAAAGCAAGGGCGAATCGGAACATCAACGTTCCATATTGCCCGGGGGGGATGATAACGTTACCTGCTGTCATACATTGTTCTGTCACCACCATGTCGGTTTTGATTGGAGTATTTAAGATCCGTGGTTTGCTTTGACTCCGGAGTTTGGCACTGGATGAAAAACATTTTGATTGGTTTGGCGTTTGGGTTAGATAAGGGTCATTTTCGGGATTGAAGAAATCATACAAAGAGGCGGTTGTTGCGAGGGGCTATTTGGGGAATCAAAACTTTTTGTTGGGGTAGAATGGGAATACAATCTTAATAACTTGTTTTATATTTTTTTTTTTGAATGATCACCTTGACAAAATAATTCATTGAGTGGGCCCAATTGAAAAGAAGAATACAAACGAGGTGGGTTCGTGGCAACCTTATAAATTGTGATCAAATAAAGACGCATGGACTCCACAGCCCAAAGCACGATGGCTTTCGGCGTGTCTCTTAGCCGATGCTCTGAAAATTTGTGGGTCCTTTTTATTTAAAAAATTCAAAAATGCTTTTTCATTGTTGTGGCGAAATCAAAATTATTTTTTTACCATAATAATATATAGTCAATATTTTAAATTAATATGATAGAGATATCAGATTGGTTTAAAAATTTACCTACATGACAAGTACAAATATCTTAATAAATTTAATGATTGCATCATTAAAGTATTAATTGTATAAAAGGTTGTGGAATGGTGCAGAACTACTTAAGTTTTTATGTAATCTAATGAATATATTTAACATCTTAACATGGCAATAGAAAAGTGATTGTATAAAATTGTGATTTCAAGTCATCCTTATTCATTTCCAATGGGAGAATGACAAATCAAATTTTTTCTCCTGATTTTCAACTTTTTTCTCCTAAAAATTTCAACTAAAAATGCTGAAAATCATGACAAAAAATTTAATTTGTCATTTTCCCATTGAAAATAGATAAGGATGATGTGGAATCATAATTTCATACATAGAGAATAGATTGTATAAAACTGTGATTCCACATCATCCTTATCTCTTTTCAACAGAAGAATGATAAATCAAATTTTTTCTCATAATTTTCAACTTTTTTCTCCTGAAAAAATTCAAATTCAACTAAAAAAAGTAAAATTTAGTGAAAATATTTTATGTAAAAATTATAATATTTAATTTTAGATAAAAATATGATTTTCTTATAAAATTTATAACATAATTTACGTGGCTAAATGAATATTTTTTTTATTTTTTGATTAAATTTTTATAATTATAAAAATTTGATTTTTTATATAATACTTTTATAAAATATATACTTTTATAAAACAATATAAAAATTATTTTATCAAATATTAGAAAAAATTATTTTTATATATTTTTTATTTTTATAATTTCTCAATGATGATGTCACTGTGGTGTCATCTTCATCTACCGTCAATAATTCATTAGATGGTGTAAAAAAGTTAAAACCACTTATCCCGTGTACCAATTTGTGTAATTGAAGCTAAATATAAGTTATGATTTGAACTAAAAAAAGTAAGTACAAAAATAAATATCGATTTCTAACACAAATACCAAAAAAGTATTTGTACCTTCAAAAACAAATAATTGAATATTTATATTATAATAAAATATTTGATCCAATTGGTATCACTTATTTTTACTTGAATCCTATTTAATTAAAAAAATATTTTTTTATAAAATAAGTTATATTATTATGGAAATGATTTTATCTTTTTATATTTTATAAATAAAAAATTAAGTATAATTTGGATCAAGAACATTATAAATACCAAACCTTCAATATTACCATTTAATCAATATATTTATTTTTACGATCCATGAAGATTAATACTTTCGAGGATCTGTGACTACTATTTTCAAATGTTATTTTTAAGGTTTAAACTTGCTTCTCCCTTAAGAGTGCAACGTGTCTTACTACTCCATTCAATACTTAATTGATATATCATTTAATTTATATATAAATTTTTAAATAAGTATATTTGTTACATAAAATTTTCACTTTTTGTGAGCTAATTAAAATTAAACAGTTTGGTTGAGATGGATTTTGAAAGAATTACAATTATTTTGTAGTATTTTTGTTTTGAAAAACAAAAAACCAAAATCAAATCTATAAACTCTCTATAAGAAAGGAAGGCCAACACATGGCAAGTCATGGTGCTCTCCTTCTTCTGTCTCTTTACATTATATCAGTGGCTAAATTTTACTTCTGGTCCCTTTATTATACCTAAAATTGCAATTTGATTTCTATACTTTAATTTCTAACATAATTTAGTCTTTATATTTTTATAACGCTATTAATCGGTCCAAATAGTTAGTATTGTTGATTTTTTTATAAAAAATTATGTGGTTATTTATAATCTGAATGTCTTAAGAGTCCTAGAGATTGATGAGTGGTTTCCATTTCTTTTGAGTTTACATTCTTCTTCTTTTTTTGACATTATAAGATCATGGTGAAATTTCAAATTGACTCGAAACTTGAGATTTAATATTTTTTATATAAATTGGTTCCTCTACTTTATAATGTCATTGGTTAGTCTAAATAATTATGATTGTCTAAATAAAATGTGGACATCAATTTTTCTTAAGAACACTACAAGAAAATTTTTATTTTATCATGATGAATTCGAACAATTGCTTTTAACAAATAAAATCCTAATCAATATTTACAACACTATTTTTGTTGTTGCATGACTACCAATTGAATATATATATTAATTTCAAAATGTCACTCCAATAAATTTAATGGAAAAATTGTAATAGAGATAATAATTGGATCTAAATTTTAAAATTTAAAAAGTAGAAGGATTAAATTCCTAAAAATAGAAGTAGAGACTAAATTCCAAATATAAAAAAGTGTATAGAAACTTAGAGCATATTTTAATCTTTAAATTTTTACTTCATAATTTAATACAAACAAATAACCAACTCAACGTAAAGCATTCAAATCATATTGTTTACTATCAAAAGTAATCCAACCAGACCGAAATCCATCATTTCAAATTGTTTCGGTTAAATGATTATTAAAAAAATAAAAGAATATTTGTATATATTTTTATGTTATTTTCTCTAATTTATATTTAAAATATTTATTTTTATGTTGTATAAAAGTATAAAAAATTACAAATTAATTATAAATTAAATAAAAATTTAAAATTCAAATTGATTTGATTTAAACAATGGCAAAAAAAATTATCTTATAAATCGAACCAAATAAATTTAAATAACAATTAAATAAAAGTCAAGTTGAATTTTATAAAAATAAACCAAACAGTAGAATTAAAATCGATTTGCTATTAGCCCTACGTACTAGTACAAATATTTCTTTGCTCTTATGATTTATCAACTTCTTTTTAGTACTAAGTTATTTGGTTTGGGGTAAAATGAGAAGGGTCCAAGAGCCTTCGTAGCGAAGAGAAGCTTCCTCCACGAAACGTATACAACCGTATGCATATGGAAATTGTATGGTAAAGTTAAATTATGTGGCTTGTCGAGTAAGATGATATTTGTAGGGATCAATCGTACGGAGATATGCTTAGAAATAAAAATCAACTATAGTTAATGACTTCCATGTCGAATAAGCTTTAGGATCGGATTTAGGAGACTCACTCTTAACATTTTTTTTCTTGGTCCGGCACTCCCACACTCTAACTATAATTTCATTTCGTTTAAAAAATTGAAGGTTAACGTGAATTAAGTCTTAATTCAATTATTATTTTTGTTCCAACAATTAGGAAAATTGGCTTCATATTAAGGATTGTGGGTATGAGTAGTAGGAATTATATATAAAAAAAATTAATGTTAATAAGTAAGTGTTAAGCATAATAGTAACGTATATTGAACTTTTAGTGGAAGAATTTTGATCCAAACTTTAAAAATAACATTATTAAAAGGGGTAATCAGGAAATTAAAAAATATTAAATTTTCATAGATTGTAAAATGGACCTAGAAAATATCTTTGATTCGCAAAAAAAAAAAAAAATACAACAAATATTTCAATTCATTAAGGACGGATACAATTCAATTTGGAGGGTAGATTCAATTCGTCATTTTCTTAACCATCCAATCCATTACTTTGTTTCCTTTACAAAAGATATGGAGAAACTTAATGATAGAGTGTGGAGACAACAATTGTTGTTGGATATCATGAATCATCACATCAATATCCTAAATGCATCACATTTACCATTAAGCACATTAATCAAACCCAAATTATCAGATTCCATTATCAAATATTGCCATCCTTAACTCTGATATCTAAGCCAAAAGCATCCATCTTATCTGCCAAGCAAAATTCGTATTAATTTTGATTGTATCAATCACTGAAGGGTACCATTCAATGAATGTTGTACTTGTCTTTGTTGGTGAAGAAATAAATATATTATGGCTTATGAACTCACGGTGATTGTAACAGTCTAAAATTTTAGTGGTGTCAGAACAGTGATTCGAGATCACTAAATTCGAAGAGTGAGATTAGAAAATTAGAATGAAATAATATTTAGAAGTGAGTGAGATATTAGTAATATTTTTAAATAGGTGAAATTAAAATTTAAAGAAAAATTATTAAATAAATTGAGTTGAAAATGAGGTACCAAGACCTCGATTTCGTAAACCAAGCCAAAAATATTTTTATAAATATTTATAGAGTGTTAGTAATATGGTATTAAAATTTTGTTAGAAAATTTTGATGTTTGGGTAGTCAATTAAATACAAAGGACTAAATTGAAAAATGTATAAAAGTTGTTAGAATAATTAAATAGCTTAATTGTCAAACAAGGAAGGACCTAAAGAGTAAATAAGCCCATGGGAGATATTTTGGGTGGCATAAGCAAAGAAAAATCAGAAAAATAGATGAAATAAGGGCAAAATTAGAATATTGCAAAATTTACTTAATAAAGATACTATTAAATTGGAAATATCTAGAATTCTCTTTATTTTTCTTCATTCTCATCAGCCAAAACGCCATATAAGGGTTCTTCAAGTTTATTTTTTTATAATTTTTGCATCAATTGAGTTAATTCTTGCCTTTTTCTTGTAATTTTTGTGTTTTTAAGACTTTTACAACTAGGTCTTACTATTAAATTCATTAGTTTTTGATTCTATGAGTGAAATTGGAAGTTTTAATGGATAATTTTTGTATTTTTAAGATGAATTATCATGCATTTGAAGCTTTTAATTCATTATATAATGATTTTATTAATTAATTTTGGTAAAAATTGATTTTAGGACCTAATTGTGAAAAAGTTTGGAAATAGGGTTTAATGTTGAAATTATGGTTACCAAAGGTTGTATAATGGTTTAAAATGATGGAATAAAGTATTAATTGAGAAATATTAGCTTAATTGAGCGTTAATTGAATGGGGACTAAATTGTAAAAATTGTAAAGTTTGGGATAAAAGTCTAATTTTGAAAATTGAAGTGAATAAATTGTGAATTGGAGTAGAATTTAAATAAATGATAATGAATGGATGGAAAATTTTATATTATAGATCAAGAAAACGAAGACAAACGAGGAAAAAAGAAAGTACCGGAATAGTCCCTGAAATCTGTACAACTACTACAAATTGCTCAAGGTAAATTCGTACGGTTAAATTGTTAATAATTTTAAATTGTTTTTTGAATGATAATTAGTACTTATTTATTATTAATTGTTGAAAATAAGAAAATTTTGTACTAAAGCTATGAAATTGAATCGAGCATTACGGAGAAACAGAACGCAAGTAAATCGAGATTCAGCATTTTTTGTGAATTACCCAAGTTGAATTTAATAAAAATAAAATCGATTTGCTATTAGCCCTACGTACTAGTACAAATAAATCGTTCAGTGCAAAAGAGGAATTGACGGTGAATTACCCAAGTAAATCGAGATTCAGCATTTGTTGTGAATTCTCGTGTTTGCTTTCCATTTAGCTCTCATGAGCTTTATTTAACTCATATAAGTTTTAGTTAACCCTTTCGGGTTTTAGTTCAACTCCTATGAGTTTCAGTTTAACCCTTCCAGGTTTCAGTTTAGCTCTTTCGAGCTTCAGTTCAACCCTTATGGGTTTCTATTGAACTCTTACGAGCTTCCAATTAACCCTTGCGGGTTTCCGTTTAACACTTATGTGCTTCAGTTAACCATTAGGCTTCAGATCATGATGTACTCAAATCCGTAAATCATTCCCCGAATTGACAAGTTGGCAAGTAGAAAGTGGATAATGTGTGAAGGAATGCTGATAAAGTTATTATTATTGAGCTCAAATAAGTGAATTTATCAAACAAGTTGTAATTGACAGGATAAATGTCAATTAAATGAAATCTTCCTTTGATTTGATTATAGTTTACTCAATGTTCGGTAAGATTTATATTTAAAGCCAAGGAACTTACTAAGCTATATTTAGCTTACTTGTGTTGTTTAATGATCTTTGTAGATTAACGAGTGGGTCGGAGGATCGAATCATCACACTAAAGTCACATTATCTTGATTTTTTGGTAGATTTTATTATAAATGCTTTTGATGGTTTATATGGCATGTAAAAGGACCCTAATAACCACATTTTGTAATAATCTAATGCTATATATATATTGTGTTTAGTAAAGGTTTGTTATGTGAAATAGAAAGTTATGAAATACTACTTTTGGTATAATAATAGAAGTTGAAATGAATGGAAACACATAAGATATTTTGAACATTGCTTGATAATAAGTATGAATATAAATTAGATAAGTTAGGGTTGATGTTACTGATGAAAGTTGAATATAATTGCATGAAATTTATATTGGTTAAGTTACTTATGTTGAATTGGTTACGGTTAAAATTTGCAAGGTTGGCTATTTGTTATAAAAGGCTCATTTAGAGCCCACACGGCCTAGCACACGGGCGTGTGAACAGACTGTGTAAGACACACGGCTAGTACATAGGCATGTAAACTGGCTGTGTGTCATCTGCACCTTAAAAATTTGAAAACAGAATGCCCAGGTTTAGGCCCGTGAGCAGAGACATAGGCTTGTGTCTCAACCATGTGAAAGACACAGCCTTGAACACGGGTATGTTTCTTAGCTGTGTGAATCCTGTACTTAATTCGAAATAAAAATTAATCCACACAGGCTAAGCACACGGGTGTATGGCTTGGCCGTGTGAATCTAATTTGTTCATGACTTGGAAGTAAATAAGGTCCCTAAATCTACACGGAATCGGGACACAGGCGTGTGTGACCACACAGCCTACCCACACAGGCGTGTCCCATATCAACATGGGCGTGTAACCCCTGCTTAGTAGGAAAATTTTCTAAGTTTTGTAAAATTTTCTAAAGTTCTCGATTTAGTCCTGAATCATTCTCGATGCACGTTTTGGGCCTTCTAGGCTCATTTTAGGGCTTTTGTGATTAAATGCAAATGGTTTTAAATTGGATGAAAATTTAGAACCCGAATTTGTATATTTGTTCATGTGATAAGTCTGGTAATGCCTCGTACCCTGTTCCAACGTTGAATATGGGTAAGGGGTGTTACAGTGATTGGTCATGGTTGATTACCAAACCATCTCTAGACTTGATTTGATTCTGTTAATAGTAGAATCATTTCAAGCTTTTCACATGCTCCAACAAATCTAAGCAATAGGGCATAGGTTATTACCTTGTCAACTCTGATTGAACATGTCCAAAACTTTAACCCACCAATCAACAACAAAAAGAAGGAATTATTGGAGGTTGAGAAAAAATAAAACTAGATGCATTCCGCATTTATTGGGCAAAAGGGAATTGTGGGGTATGCATCACATTTATCAGATAGTTTGCAAGCACTGAACAAATATAGAGGTGAAATAGGCACGACGTCACAACGTGAAGGACACCGACATTGTAACAAGGGGCAACGTCATGATAAGGGACGTCGTAATGATTTCTCCAATTGACTGAGTGGGCGATGTCGTGATGAGCACACATGGGGCGTCACAATGACATAGCGTATTCCTCAAGTAATACAGTCGCTATAACAACCCATTTTCAGTGAAATCAGAACAATGATTTCGGGACCATAAATTCGAGGTCAGAAGAAAATTTATTTTAATATTATTTTATGGTTTACCGTATGATGGGAATATCATATAAAAATTTTGTTAAGAAAATTTTACTAATACATATTTAATTGATAAAATGACCAAATTGCATAACATGTAAAAGTTGAATTCTAGTAGCTAAAGGGATCAAATAGCTATGGAATTCAAAGTTGGAGGTCCTTATATGGTAAATAAACCATTTAGAAAAGTAGTAGATAAGTATGATAATTCATCATTGGTAAATTAAATAAAGAAATTGATGAAATTAGAAAGTAAAAGATAAAAAGATGATAAATAATAAAATAAAGTAAAATATTATCACATTCATCATCTTTCCCAAATTAAAGACGTGGAAACCCTAGTTATGGGTGTTGAGCTCAAGCAAACTATTTTGGCTTAATTAGGTATGTAATATTGTCTTTTTTTAATAATTTTTATAGTTTTGAGATCGTAATAACTTAATTTAGATATTTCGGGGATCAATTTGTAAAGTTATTAAAGTACTAGGGTTTTTCCATAGATGAATATAGTTCAATTATGATGTTTTATGATAGAAAATGAAAGGTTGTTGATAGATAAACAACTTTTGTAAACGAAATTTTGATAAAATTATGATTTAGGGACTAAATTGAAAAGATGTAAAATTCATGAAAAAATTCTAAATTTTATAAAATACATGGGCTACTATTGTGATATATAAAAATTGGTTAGGCTTGAAATAATGATTAAATTACATAAAATTTATTTTCCGAGCTTAGGGACGAAATTGTAATTAATTAAAATATCGGGGTAAAATGGTAATTTTGTCTAAGATGTGAATTGGATTAAATTGAATATAAATTGATGTTAAATTCATTCGTATAGATCCGGACAGATCAAATGCGGAGTTAGTTGGATTAGTAGATTTTGCATGCACGAATCAAGTCGAGGTAAGTTCGTGTAACTAAACTGTAAATTTATATGTTTGAATTGAATGTTGTGTATGTGAATTGTGTAATTGACATGTATGAAAATTAGTCACATATCTGACAATGTCTGATAAATGTTAAGTCCCGTTTGTTTAGATAAAATTCGATGGATATAGGGTTCCCGATTGGGTGTGATCTTGCATATGTTAGGGACACATCACAGCTCGAAAGAGCGTCCCGTTATTAGCTCCAATGAGCTTTTCGTTATATGGTTCTTGCAAGTTTCCTATTAATAGCTCTTCAGAGCATCCCGATTGGCTGTGATCCTGCATGTGTTGTGGACACACCGTAACTCTTATGAGCGTCTCGATATATGGCTCTTCGGAGCTTCCCGATTAAAGGCTCTTTCATGAGCTTCTTGATTAATTGGCTTTCTGGAGCTTCCCAATATTGGCTTGCTTGAACCTTCCCGATATTGGCTCGCATGAGCTTTTCATTACATGGCTCGCCTAAGCTTCCCGTTACATAGCTCGAAAGAGCTTCCTGTTTATATGCTTACATGAGCAATCCCAAATATGAATTCATGGATTATAGTTTTGTACACTTAGTGTGTACTACCTGTGTATCTATCGATATTTTAAATGATTTAATGGATAAAATTCTGATATGAAACAATATGAGTACAAAATGAATTATTACCCGTATATGCCTAAAATACATGAAAATGATGTTACTTGAAATGTTGAAAAATTACATGACAGCTACATGTGTATGAAACTTGTCCGATGATTATGTACTTTTAAAATTATGAATTATATGACTAACATGCTTGATAAGGATATGTGCAAGGGCTTTGGTCAATTTGCTTTGAGTATGCTTTGAATGTTTACTTTAATGTGATTAAATAATAAGTTAAATTCCATGTTATACGAACCTATTAAGTATTAAATCCTTACTCTGTTATTTCTTCTGTTTTATAGTAATCGGAAGCTCGTTAAGGTTGGAAGTTGGTTAGGGCTACATCACACTATCCATCGGCCTTTTCGGTATATATATAGTAAACTCATTTTGGTTATAATGACATGTATATGTTAATTGGCCAATGTTGGCTTATCAGTATTTTTTTGTAACTAACTATTGGAATGGCTTATAATGGTTATGTTTTGATATATATAAGTAGATTTATCATGTTAGAAGCATGAATTTGATTATGCATTTATGCATTTGGTACCTAGATAAATATGAGTATTAGGATGACATAATAAAAAAATTATCATTTGAGGTGTCTATGAGTACATTAGTTGTATGTGGTGATATGTCATGTTTAAGACATGATTTTAGCATGTTGTGAGTGCTTTGTTATGATTTGTAAACGTGAAAGTTATACTAGGTTGATGCCAAAATTGGGTGAGAAATATGGCCTAGAAATGGCCTTATTTTGTCCATATGGGCAGAGACACGGGCGTGTGTCTCAGCTGTGTGTGACACACTGCCTAACATTTGGATGTGTGTTTTGGGCGTGTGTCCCCTGCATCTTTAAAATTTTAAAATAGAATGCTCAAAATTTCTCACATGGCCCGGCATACAAGCGTTTGGCTTGGCCGTGCAACCCTTGCACCTATTTAATGCATGTTATTATGTTCACACGGCCTAGCACACGGGGGTGTGACTTGGCCATGTGACCTAAGTCTAAGAGTTACACGGGTACAGACACTGGCTGGGACACGACCGTGTGTCCTATTTCGAATGCCCACGCGGCCTAAGACACAGGTGTGTCTCATGACTGTATGAGCCACGCGGCCTGACCACACGGGCATGTATCCTCTGCATCTTGAAAAATTTTTAAAATTTTGCGAAAAATTCTTTGAGTACTCGGTTTAGTCCCGACAAGTGTGTCTCATGATTAATTATGATTGTTTTCTGATATGAATGTTAAATGATACGAAATGATTACATCTGATCTGTAAATTTTCAGTAATGTTCCATAACCCTGTTTCGACAATGGATATGGGTTAGGGGTGTTACAGTCGCGTTATAAAAACCAAACAAGACTTCTTCCCCTAGTCAAACTTTGATTACTTTAGGGATATTTTAGTCGTTTTAGCCCTTTAAACTTAACCTATTTAAAGGTGCCTTGTATCCCTGTTTCGATAAGACAATTAAAAATGTAGTATTATAAGGCTTTTTTTTAGAGCAATAATATGTAATCACAAATAAGTTTTGGTGAAAATTTTCGCAGTAACTATAAAGAGCATTTCGTACCCCTTTTGAAAGAACTCTATAAAAGTTAGGGCTTTATTTTCAGGGTTTTAGGTTTGTACATTTAGTACATTTAGGTTTATTTTCTCCATATTGTACTCTCGTTTGTTTACTCATTTAGTGAAAAGCTGAATTCTCCTTTGCCCGTGGTTTTTATCCTTTTCGGATGAGTTTTCCAAGTAAAAGTTTTGTGTTCGATCTTTTCTATTTTTCTCTTTTATTGTTTATATAGGACAGTCTCCAACAAACTAGTATCAAAGTAAGGTTATGTTTTCACAATTGACCCATTCAGGGATGGCGACAACAAATTTCAATATCGAGAAGTTTGATGGAGTCATAGATTTCGGATTGTAGCAATTTCAAATAAAGTAGAATGTTTAAAGCAAGGTTGATCGCAAAGGGTGACAGCCAAGTGAAGGGAGTTGATTTACTTGATGTTTTCTCTCCTGTTGTGAAGCACACATCTGTTCGTGTATCATTAGCATTGGTTGCATTATAAAACATTGATTTAAAGACTATGAGTTTTTCAGTTTCCAAGTTCAAGAACAGTTTGAGCTTGGTTTACATTTTACAAATATTGAGTTCGACCCATGAATAGGCCTAGAGAAGAATGTATGATAAATACAAGTCAAAGTGAAAATTTGTTAGGTATGCCTCACATTTATCTGACAGTTTGCAGACACTTAACAAGACAAAAGAAATAGGCAAACGTCATGACATAGAGGACAATGACATCGTGATGAGAAGTGACATCACGACGAGGGATGTTAGGACGTCGTGACGACACGATGAGTTCTCCAATTGATGAAAAGGGCGACGTGGTGACGAGTATGCATGGGACGTCACAACGATGTGATGTATTCCTCAAGTAATACAATCGCATTTTAACAGCCAAGTAGAACTTCTTCTCTTTGTCGAACTCTGATTACTTTAGGGATATTTTAGTCATTTTAGCCATTTAAACTTAACTTATTTAAAGAGGCTTTGTATACCTGTTTCAATAAGGCAATTGAAGATGTAGTACTACAATGCTTTTCTTTTGGAGGCAACAAGATGTAGTCACAAATGAGTTTTTGTGAGAGTTTTCTTAGTAATTATGGAGATAATTTTGTACCATTTTTAAGAAAACTTTATGGGAGTTAAGGCTTTATTTTAGGGGTTTTGGGTTTGTATGTTTAGTACATTTAGGTTTATTTTCTCCATATTATACTCTCATTTGTTTACTTATTTAGTGAAAAGCCAAAGCTTCCATTGCCTATATTTTTTATCTTATTCGAAGGTGTTTTCCACAAAAAAACTTGTATGTTCGATCTTTCTATTTTTCTTTTTCGTTGTTTATACAAGTCAATCCCCAATAGGAATAGAAAGGAATGTCTTCCATATATTCCTTACCCTACTCACACCTATGACAATCTGTCATGAAACTTCTATGTCATTTCGTCATATTTGCTTTAGAAGCAATAACATCCATACACATATATCAAAGAAACATTTTAGCTTTAGGGGTGGTATTGAAATTCCAAATAGATTTCCAATGTTTTATTTTATTGGTGGTTTGATTAAAGGTCCCATCCCCTATGCCTCTCATTGGTGAATTCACTTTTATATTATACCCTTACCTTATTATATACTTCATATCTTATTTATGAAATACCACATTATGTCATCCTTTTTTTACATGTTTCCAATGTGAATAGCCTTAACCTTTCTATGAGAAAAGAGTCACTAGAGTAGGTCCACAAATACCACATTATGTCATCCCCTTGGTAGGGTTCTTTGAAACTTGAGATCTTTCAATGCTAAGGATCCATTAGTCCCACCAAATCAAAATGTCACAACCATTTCCAACATTCCAACACAACCATCATTTTAGGAGCTTCATTCTTTTAAGAATATTATTCCAAGCCCATAAAGCAAAGCACTATTGGAAAATTTGATTTATAAAATAGATTTTTTAGGTATAGCAAAAGTTTAATTTTTTTATCAAAACTGAGCCTCGAGGAATTTATAGTAATAACCCCAAATTGAATTATTACATGTAATTTGTGCATGGTGGTTTAAGTTGTTTCTTGGCTTTCTACCAAACGATCTTCTTTATAATCCTTGAATCTTGAATTGTTTTGAGCGTAGGTACAAAAAAATGAATTGGATGCACAAAATGAAAACTTTTGTTAACTTTAAGTGAGAAAGTTAGTTTTCTCTTTATGGAAACTGGAAACTTTGAGCTTTTCAGGAAATAGAATTTATTCTTGTGAATAAATTATCACTATTTTCTAATAGAATAACGACACTTAATTTCTTGTGTAATTAGGTCCATCCATAGTTCCTATTTATAGGAAAAATGATTCAAGAGTTTTCTTGTAAATAAATTATTTGGTCACATTTCCATCTCAGAAATCTTTAGGTCATCTAGACTCTCTCCCAATCCTCTCTTCTACTATGTTGGCATCACAACAAGTGCCACTATGAAAACGTTCAATATTCACTCTTTCAGTGTTTCACTTAAACTTGAAAAAGGCTTACCTTTAGATAGCGGACTTACTTTTAACGTTGTTTCTGCAAGTGTATGAATTTTTTTGCCTTGGAAAAGAAAAATTGGTAGAATTATTTCAAAGCTCCTTGACTTGACATGTGAATTTACTTTTCTGTACAAATGTGACATGTGGCGTGATAAAAGTGGTCTATGTGTCTTAACAAGTCAAGCATTAATGTTGTTAGACCCAGATACCATATTAGAAGACAGAATAAAATTATTGGGGAACATTAAACATTGGAAATTGTAAATACCACATTGAAAGATTTGATAAAGTGCAAGGGGCAAATATGCCATTGTCCCTAAAAGTAATATGTTAAAATTGAAATAAAGATAATTTATTTCAAATATAATTATTTTAAAAATACAACTTTACAATTTCAATATTAATTTTTGTTGAGAATTTTATATTAGATAAAAAATAACATGTTCATTAAACACATTTAAAATATTTATGTCAAAGTTTTTTATTTTCAATAAAACGAATTTTTTAAGAGTGTGTTTGGACATCACGAAGTAGTTGGATGAAAGTGTAATTATTAGATAATTCTAATTACCTAGATGTGTTTGATTTACGAAATGCAATTAGATTGTGATTCCCTATGTCATGTTTGATAGCATAAATTGTAATTACATAACTACATGATTTTAACATTTTTTAAAATATATTAATTATTATAAAATTGATCAATTGTAATTGAGAAAAAAAAAACTCTGAACAAGTAACTATTTGAAATGAAGTCATCAAATGTAATATGTTAGTAGTATTCAACAATATGATTATTTGTAGAATTAACAAAAAAAATAAAACATCCCCTGCAAATTTATTTATTTACTCAAGCATTTTATATTTGTTAGGTTATTCCCTCTCTAACATTAAACATATACTTCTTATCATCAACGCTTGATTATTGACCAAGTATAGATAATTAATAATAAATGCTTTGTAATTTAGTTAAAACAATTACAATTAATTCACAATAAATACTTGTTACAACATAAAATATGATGGTGGCTTGTAATGACGGCTTACACCATATTGGATGCAAAGAGCTGCTAGGGCAAGGACGATTCATATTGTAAGAGGTGTAGAGAATAGCTATACTTGGAGACTTAGAGAGGTGATGAAGAGAGATCTGAACAGAGTGATGTTAAGTATCCATCGAGCTTAAGTGCCATGGTAAGGTGGTAGGTGTTAGCCTAGGGTGTTATGAGATTTGACTTAAAAGGACCAGGCAAATGAGCTATAAGATGTGATGGATTGATGGGTGCCTTCGTGGGGGGTTTTTCTAATATATATATCATATGGGTTCTAAGGTTGTGATATTTGGGAGAAAAGTATGTCGGTATAGCTTAAGCAGGGACGTGAAACTAGACCTTTATAAGAAGATCTTTATAGCAAGTCACTCTAACGAGGGAGGAAACCCATGTGTCTCGTAGGATATAAGGTGTAATAATATTATTTTAGTTAATTATTTAGTAGATCAAAATGTATGAATAATTATCTCGTCAATGCAATTAACAGATTGTTTAAATGGGATTAGTAAAATAATATATAATTATATTTAAAAATATACATATAACCTAAAATTAAAATATTATTGTTATGGTATAAAAATAACTTTTTAAACTTAAATTAAGAAGGAGTGTATTTAAAAGCACCATGGTAATTGGAATGGAGTAAAATTATTTGTGTAACTACTACACCAAACTAAGGGTAACAAACATATTATTTAATATATTAAATAATTTTTAAAAATTTAAACTAAATACATTTTTTCCTTTAGCATTTTTCATTTTTTCATAAAAACTAAAATAAAAAACAACATTTGTTAACAAAAATCAAATGGAGCCTAAATTGTAAGAAATTCGATGTTGTTTAGTATATTAAACATGTCAATCATTTATAATTTTTTTCGTATTAAACAACATTTGTTTTTTCAGACATATAAACGATAAGCTAGCTGAGTTTTATTTCGATCGATATTGATATTATGATTGTAATAGGCCAATTTTGGCCGAAGCCCGAAAAAATATAACCGAAGCCAAAGGACGCAATCGGTCGAAAACAAGCCAAAAAAGGCCAAATTGAAAGACAATCATTAAATTGTGGTCAAATCAGAAGGATAGAGAAAACTAAGGGGTTATCAAATTTTGTTGACTTGGTAAAAGGCTAAAAATAGAAAGATTTTATTTTATTTTATTTTATTATTAAATTAGTTAGGCTATTTTTAGTAAACCCCATGTACATAAATAGATGTATCTTGTCCTTTGAATGGAGGGAGTTACTTTTAGTGTTCTTACTTTCATTTGGAATTGGATTATTCTCTCTTTTCCTATTTCTATTGGAATTGAATTATTTTCTTTTCTCTTTCAATTACGTGGAAATTTTGTCCATTTCATTTCGATTTCTTTATTTTTTCTAAATTTGTCCAATTACTTTTAGCCATTCTATTTTTTATTATTTTGCAATTAAGTTTTCATTATTTTGTTGGCCCTAAAATTTGTTTTGGCTGCATTTGGTCCTCCTTAAAGCTGTGCGTTTTGGAGGTGGAGATTATTTTCCTTTTGGTCATTCTTTGTTATTCGCACGTTCAAATTGGTCTATTTCCTTTTATTTATTTTTGATTTGCCCCAAGATTTTGGCTTTAAGGTTTGATTTAATCTTTTTTTTTTATTTTCGCTATTTTATTATCAAATTAACTAATTTAATATATTATTGCTATTATTATTATGTTTCTATTTATATTTATTTTGTTATTCCAATATTATTATTTACCTAATTTTTATTCATTTTTTTATATTTCTACTAATATTATTACTTTTTTATTTTTATTTCTTTTATTTTATTTTTTCCTTATTTTATTTCTTATTTTTTCAACTTTTCCCTTTATTTTATTATTTAAATTTTTTTATTAATTCTCACTTATTTACTTATTGTATTGTTGACCTTATTTATTTATTTCTCTGTGATTATTTTGTTCTTATTATCATTGTTTACGTTTTCACGTCCATTTTATTTCTATTACGCATATTTTTAAAACATTACATTCTACTCAAATTCTTAAAAATGATTCTTCAAAACAAGAAAATGCTTGATATTTGTAGAGCTTCGAGAGAATCGTGCCCTAATTTACTGGGCTTCGATTTTTTTCGTCGAACCTAAGTAACCGAGTACCCTTTTGAAATCAAAACATGTAAGTTTCAAATAAAAGTTTATTCTCGGGAATTCAAGATGTTGCATCCTAACTCACTGGATGTGACATTTCGCTATCTCGAGGTAAGGATTTCCAAAAATAATGGCAATATTCTGTATTTGGGAATTTTGAGAAATTGTACCCTAACTTACTGGGCTCCAATTTTTTTAGAAAGCCCAAGTAATTGAATATCATTTTTAAGCTTTAATGCATGAGTTTTAAAAATCAAATGACAGGCTTAGTTTCGAAGGTTTGAAGTGTTGCATCCTAACTCACTAGGTGTGATGTTTTATTTATTTGAGATAAGAGGGTTTTAACTCTCAATTCAATTTACTCAAATTTTCTTTTAAATAAAAGGATCGTATGTCAAAATCTTTTCAATTTTTCGACACCAAGATATTAATTAATCAATTAGGTACCAATTTTGGGCGTTACGAAGGTGCTAATCCTTCCTCGTAGTAACCGACTCCAGAACCCGTTTTCTCAAGTTTTGTAGACCAAAATCATTGTTTTAATAAATCAAAACGTTTTATTAAAGCGATCAATTTTAAGGTGGCCCAATCACACCTCGAAAAAAGATTGGTGGCGACTCCATTTTTTTTTTAAGTCGACTCTCGTTTTTCCAAATTAAAAATGGTTTCGACAGCTTGGCGACTCCACTGGGACCATAAAAGAGTCAAGTCGTAAATTGATTATTTCATGTCTCTTTTTTCGAAAATTGAAAACTTGGTTTTAACATACGATCCTCTCATTGTATTTCATCTGTTGGGTGTTATGGTTTTCATTATTTTGTTCATGTTTTTTATCGAGTTTTTATGTCCTCTCATTGCATTGCATGACCGTTTGGTCACACCCTCTTAAGTGGGAGCGAGAAGCTACTCCTTCATGAGATTTTCACCTCCGTGCAGGATAGTGAATCGCTTTCGGGATACATCCGTACCTATGTCTTCGTGAGATTTTCATCTCCGTGCAGCCATAGGGAAATGTATTCCCCTAAACTGAACTCGATCCATATGAGCCTATAATGGGTGAGGATCGAGGAATCTGCTGGTTTGGGTACCTCAACTTTAGAACCGAACCGTATATAGAGAGACCTAGGAGCTACCCTAGGTAGAGCCACCCTAAGTAGAGCCACGCCAAACCCTAGTGGTTACTCGGATAGGTATCCTATGTTGTTTATTTCTCCTGTGCTAACGTATTTTGTTTTGTTTATGACTTCATTACATTGTATCATCATAGAAATGAGGTGTTGATTAATATTCGATTGCTAAGTAGAAGAGCTTATCATAAGAAATCAAATTTCTTGATAAAGTGGAATATAATAAGACTGTTCAAACATGGTCTAAGTAAACACAACGAGAGAAGTTTGATAGTCCGCAGAGGAAAATAAGACTTGACATTATTACCGAAGATTCGAGCCAACAAGGATTATTCAAGAGTCATCACGTCTCAACTTTCTTAAAGGAGCTTATGAGCATCGCGGGGATAAGGGAGCAACGGGTCACCTCCCGGATCAAGCAAAAAGGAGTTAGTGGAAGCATCTATTGGAAGTTTGCGAGATTTGACCATAGCATCCAGATATGAAGAAGAGGATCGGTGTCTTCGCCTGGAATATGAGGGCAAAGTCGCATATGTAGTTCGTTTTATGTAAAGAAATTTATTTTCTAGAAAAGTTCTTCTAATGGAATCGAATTCAAAATCAACACCTCTCTTTCTTTTTGTATTCATTCATTTCATGCATTTGCATTGCAGCGCATCATGTGCATTAAATTCGATAAAAGAACCTTATTAACTAGATATCGTATTTTAGTTACCCTGAAACATCATTATTACACTCGAAGAAAAATGAAAGCTATGGATTAGAGGTTGGAAAAGTTGGAATAGATGCAAAAAGAGATGCAGGACCAACTGCAAATTCAAATGCAAGAACAGTTGGCCAGGATCCAAAAAGAGATGAGGGATCAAATGCTGGAATCCCAGAAAAGCATGCTAGAATCCCAAAATAACATGATGAGCCAGCTAACACAGCTGTTTAAGGGAGGGTCTGACAAAGGAAAAGACCCTATGGTTGATACTAGAAACGACAATGAAGACTCTGCTTATCCTCCGGACATTGCCCCAGTAAATTCCTAAGTTCGACCACCAAGAGTGTCTGTTAATATCAAACCTCAGTATTAATATGGTACTTCAGCACTGGCAAACTTCCCAACAGGTTCGAACTCTAACCTTGGAGATAATTTGGCAAAACCAACAGTCCCCGACTTTGACAATGTAGCGGAAGAGGAAAAAGTAAGGGCAAAGCTCCCAAAACAATTCGAGGATCAATGTAAATGGTTAGAGGAGAAGTTCAAAGCATTGGAAAGCGTTGATTACCAATACGGAATGGATGCTAAAGAGTTAAGTCTGGTACCAGATCTGGTATTACCTCTAAAATTCAAAAAGCCAGAATTTGAAAGATATAAGCGGACCAGCTGTCCTGAGGCCCATATTACCATGTTCTGTCGAAGAATGACGGGATATGTCAGCAACGACCAGTTATTGATTCATTGTTTTTAGGATAGTCTGACAGGGGCCTCGGTAAAATGGTATAATCAGTTGAGTCGTACCCAGGTCAAATCATGGAAAGACTTAGCGGAAGCCTTTATGAAGCAATATGGCCATGTAACGGATATAGCGCTTGACAGGATCACGTTACAGAACATGGAGAAAAATTCGAGCGAAAGCTTCAGGCAGTATGCACAGAAGTGGAGGGAAGTAGCCACACAAGTACAACCACCTCTCTTAGAGAGGGAAACATTAATGCTTTTCACCAATACTCTAAAGGCCCCGTTCATTAACCATATGTTGGGAAGCACTACCATGTGTTTCCCAGATATAATAATGTCTGGTGAGATGATAGAGAACGCGGTAAGATGCGGGAAGATAGATACATGAGTAAGCACCCAAAGGTCAACCCCAAAGAAAAATGAAGTGAATAATGTGAGCAAAGGGTATTCCAAATTGGTCACCGTAGACCAGCCGAGAGCCGTGACTACTAGCTTTCAAGGCCCCTTAAGGTAGGAATCTGGCTCGAGGCTGAACTCAGAAAAACTCCAGTTCACTCCCATCCCGATGCCTTATAGGGAGTTATACCAAAATCTGTTTGATGCGCATGTGGTATCTCCGTTTAACTCGAAACCCGTGCAACATCCATACCCTAAGTGGTATAATGAAAATGCCCAATGCGAATACCACGCGAGAATCACAGGGCACTCGATAGAAAACTGTATCTCTTTTAAGAAGTTAGTCGAAAGGCTTGTTAAAATGGGCATTGTGAAGTTTGACAATCAGTCTGGTATAGAAAATCCGTTACCCAACCATGCTGATAATGGGGTAAATACGATAATCAATGATGCGGGAAAGAGAATTTAACAGGCATTCACCTTTGCATACTTGGAAGTGTTCTGAACAATGGGATGGTGGAAGAGATCTCTGTATTTTTTAGGCCTAATCTAGAGTCATATTGAAAACACAGTTGTTGCTTTAAGCCTAGAGGCAATGAGAATCCTTTTGTGAAATAGGCCTATGTCCAGCATCTTTATTTCAGTGAAATGTATCTTTTGTTTCTCATTTTAAGCAACTGTTATTTTCATTTCATTAATGATCATACTACACGAGTAAATATTCTTGGTTTCTCTTGTTCTTCAAATTTTCTTTCACCCTTATAACAGGTCTCCAGATATCAATGATATGAGTGACACTACTACTAACTTAGAATCTCCTTTTGAGCGAGATATGTGTTTAGTGGGATCTTAGGACTTTGAAGATGACTAAGATTGTAGCTTATCTCCTGATCTGTTAATGATGGTGAACAAGATGAGAAGCAAACCTCATGTTACAAATAATCAGTGGAACCCATAATCTTTTTCTATATGGGGCATGTATGTCGTCAGGCCGATTTCGCCAAAAGCCTCTGACGAGTATCGATTCATCTTTTTGTGGTCGTTGATTACGTTGCCGAAAGTTGTTTCATATGCTAATGACGCGAGGTCAATAGCCAGTAGATTCTATGTCAGTATATAATGCCAAAATGATCACATCTGATGATGTACTAAATTTAAATAGCAGCACGATATCAGAAGCATCCGGTCTGTTCAAGATTAAATACCATATCGCCCGAAAATTAACAGTGCAAAAAAATCGTAGGAGCCTCTATCAGAACCTCTACCGAGGCAACGCTTTTCTCGTTGATTTATGGAATTAATGGGATTTTATCTGTTGAAGTCGAGTTCTTTTCTCCACTAGTTTTGTTAGAGTTGAAGTTGGTTAAAGGAGAATAAATCCAACGCCGATGATCAAGTGAACCTGATTGAATAAAAGAGGTCGAAAACTATCCGTTACGGTAAAATATACCAAGATGATACGAAGTGATGACGAAAAGATCGTTCCAGAAAATTTCATCAAGGAAACTTAGTTTTGAGAAGGATCCTTCCTATACAAAAGGATCTCAGAGAAAATGGATGTCGAATTGGGAATGACCCTATTCCTAGAGGGACATTGATGTTGATCAAGGTAGATGGTAAGAACCGGCCTGACCTCACGAATTTAGATTCAATCGAAGAATACTTAGCTTCTAGAAAAAGAAAAAGAAAGAAACACAAAGAAAATTAAGAGAAAAACATAAAGAAAAAGAAATGAAAAGAAAATGAGAGGCCAAGGCGAAAACCCACAAAGGGCGTTTTGAGACCAAAGGGGATTTGAGTTCAAAACCCAAAAAGGGCAGCTCAAATTTTAATCGAAAGTGGGGCATGCGGTATTCTTACTCAAAATTTGAGTTGAAAACACA
This sequence comes from Gossypium stocksii, assembly GCA_020496765.1. Lineage (NCBI taxonomy): Eukaryota > Viridiplantae > Streptophyta > Magnoliopsida > Malvales > Malvaceae > Gossypium > Gossypium stocksii. Next base: position 107,596,984 of record CM035627.1, on the reverse strand, counting down.
ATAAGGAAGTATGCTACATCTTTGGGCATTGACAAAGTACTTCGGATCCCCTAAACATATATTGAGCTCAAAATGGTCATCAAGAAGTTTGTACAGAAAAGCTCAGGCTGCGATATCTGGGGCACCTAACTTTCTATCTTACCGATGTTTACTATCTTTGATTACCTTATTCTTTTCACGATATGCCCTAATCAATTTCCTTTTATTGCCTCGGCTGTCTTTGATTAATTAATTTCCTCCCGGTCCATGGTTATAATCTTTCTCAAGCATTTTGCATTAAAATAACGATTAAAGGACTAATAATACTTTCACAAAAGAAGTTCTGCTTATTACTCTAGAAGTTTCTAAATAATACGGGAACCTGAAACAGGACTGTTGTTTAGAACTTACCAAGCCTAAATGTTGGAATTGTCTGAGAGATTACCTCTTAAGATTTTCTGTCAAAGATATCAGAGACAAATATTGCGTTCATGATACAATCTTAACAAATAACGAGCAATGTCAACCCAAGTTTGAAAATGGGATCATTCTTGAGAGAAAAATGATATTCTGCATTCATGCAAATATCAGGTATACACATCTGGTCACGACACCCAATGAATGGTGTAACAGAGCAAACGGATCGAGGAAGAGTCAAATCCTATACCCTTGAATTGTGGTGGGAATGGATTGAAGAAGAATCATATTATATTCTCCTGAATTGCAGTGAGGGGGTTTGAAGATGGTGCCAGCTTTATGTCTCAGAAGTACAGTGGACTGAACCTTGAAGTTAGAGTGGGGTAAACCAGTTAAACAAAATGGGATTGTTTCTACGAGTTTTCTGTCAAAAAATATCAACTGAACAATAAGACCCACGTCAGTGAAGCGATAACCTTAAAAAATAATGGAAATAACAGCCCAAGCATTAAAAATGGATCATATTCACGACATTTTGCATTCATACAAATGTAATTCATAATACATTTAGTTAGGAGCATTTGATTCATGTTGATCATGGCATCCTAATCATTTGGCATAAGCATAAACCCCAGGAAATCACTTCTACAGATGGATTCCTCAGTGGACAGTGTAGCAAGATTGATTAAAATTACAGATTTCGGCAAGCCTTATCTCCACTGAGCAAGAGTGGAGCAGGCTAAATATAGCAGATCTTATCCCACTGAGCAGGAGTGGAACAGATTAAATTTCAGCGAATCTTATCTCTATGTATCGGCAATGGAGCAGATTTCGACCACTAGCCTTATCTCCACTGATCAGGAGTGGAGCAGGTTAAAGATAGCAGATCTTATCCCACTGAGCAGGAGTGGAACAAATCAAATTTTGGCGAATCTTATCTCTATGTATCGACAATGGAGTAGATTCAAACCACCAGCCTTATCTCCACTGAGCAGGAGTGGAACAGGCTAAATATAGCAGATCTTATCCCACTGAGCAGGAGTGGAACAAGTCAAATTTGGTGAATCTTATCTCCATGTATCGCAATGGAGCAGATTCAAACCACCAGCCTTATCCTACTGAGCAGGAGTGGAACATGCTAAATATAGCAGATCTTATCCCACTGAGCAGGAGTGGAACAAGTCAAATTTTACTGAATCTTATCTCTATGTATCGGCAATGGAGCAGATTCAAACCACCAGCCTTATCCCACTGAGCAGGAGTGGAACAGGCTAAAAATAGCAAATCTTATCCCACTGAGCAGTAGTGGAACAGATTAAATTTCGACAGATCTTATCTCCATGTATCGACAATGGAATATATTCAAATCACCAGCCTTATCCCACTAAGCAGGAGTGGAGCAGGCTAAATATATCATATCTTATCCCACTGAGCAGGAGTGGAACAGATTAAATTCTGGCGAATCTTATCTCCATGTATCGGTAATGGAGCAGATTCAAACCACCAGCCTTATCTCCACAGAGTAGTAGTGGAGTAGGTTAAATATAACAGATCTTACCTTCGCTGAGCAGGAGTCGAATAGATCAAATTTCGGCAGATCTTATCTTCGCTGAGCAGGGGTAGAGCAGATTTAAGCCACTCGCCTTATCTCCACTGAGTAGGAGTGAAGCAGGCTAAATATAACAGATCTTATCTTCGCTGAGCAAGAGTGGAGCAGATCAAATTTTGGCAAGCCTTATCTTCACTAAGCAGGAGCGGAGCAGATTTAAGTCACTCGCCTTATCTCCACTGAGCAGGAGCGGAGCAGGCTAGATATAGCATATATTATTTTCGCTGAGCAGGAGTGGAGCAGATCAAATTTCGGCAGATCTTATCATTGTTGAGCAGGAGCGGAGCAGATTTAAGCCACTCGTCTTATCTCCACTGAGTAGGAGCGAAGCAGGCTAGATATAGCAGATATTGTATTCGCTGAGAATGAGTGGAGCAGATCAAATTTTGGCAAATCTTATCTTCGCTGAGAAGGAGCGGAGCAGATTCAAGCCACCAACCTTATCTCCCTGAAGTTGCAGTGGAGCAAGTTGAAGATATAAGTCTTATCTCTATGTATCAGCAATGGAGCAGACTGAAGATTGTAGATCTTACCTCCTCGAGATAGCAGTGATGTAGATCAAATTTTGGTGAATCTCATCTTTCCGAGTAGAACAGGTTGAAGCTACTAGTGTTTTCTATTTGAAATTGCAGTGGAACAAATCAAAGCGACAATTCCTATAACCCTAAAGATGCAGTGGACTGGAATGAGCTTACTTGAAGAAGAGAAACACCAAGAAGTCAAGACTCAGCGAGACCGGGCAAAATTGGCCCTTTTAAAGTCTTTGCTCCATTCTCGTTACACGAAAACGAGCAAAGAGGGGCAGCTGTAATAGGCCAATTTTGGCCTGGGCCCGAAAAAATAATAACCAAAGCCAAAGGATGCAATCAGTTGAAAACAAGCCAAAAAGGGCCAAATTGAAAGACAATCATTAGATTGTGGCTAAATCAGAAGGATAGAGAAAACCAAGGGGTTATCAAATTTTGTTGACTTGGTAAAAGGTTAAAAATAGAAAGATTTTATTTTATTTTATTTTATTTTATTATTAAATTAGTTAGGCTATTTTTAGTAAACCCCATGTATATAAATATGGGTATCTTGTTCTTTGAATGGGAGGAGTTACTTTTAGTGTTCTTATTTTCATTTGGAATTAGATTATTCTCTCTTTTCCTATTTCTATTGGAATTAAATTATTTTCTTTTCTCTTTCAATTACGTGGGAATTTTATCCATTTCATTTCAATTTCTTTGTTTTTTCTAAATTTGTCCAATTACATTTAGCCCTTCCATTTTTTATTATTTTGCAATTAAGTTTTCATTATTTTGTTGGCCCTAAAATTTGTTTTGACTGCATTTGGTCCTCCTTGAAGCTGTGCGTTTTAGAGGTGGAGATTATTTTCCTTTTGGTCCCTCCTTGTTATTCACACGTTCAAATTGGTCCATTTCCTTTTATTTATTTTTTATTTGTCCCAAGATTTTGCTTTAAGGTTAGATTTAATCTTTTTTTTATTTTCGCTATTTTATTATCAAATTAACTAATTTAATATATTATTGCTATTATTATTATGTTTCTATTTATATTTATTTTGTTATTCTAATATTATTATTATTTACCTAATTTTTATTCATCTATTTGTATTTCTACTAATATTATTACTTTTTTATTTTTATTTCTTTTATTTTATTTTTTCCTTATTTTATTTCTTATTTTTTCAACTTTTCCCTTTATTTTATTATTTAAATTTTTTTATTAATTCTCACTTATTTACTTATTGTATTGTTGACCTTATTTATTTATTTCTCTGTGATTATTTTGTTCTTATTATCATTGTTTACGTTTTCACGTCTATTTTATTTCTATTACGCATATCTTTAAAACATTACATTTTACTCAAATTCATAAAAACGATTCTTCAAAACAAGACAATTCTTGATATTTGGAGAGCTTCGAGAGAATCGTGCCCTAATTTACTGGGCTTCGATTTTTTTCGTCGAACCTAAGTAACCGAGTACCATTTTGAAATCAAAACATATAAGTTTCAAATAAAAGCTTATTCTTGGGAATTCGAGATGTTGCATCCTAACTCACTGGATGTGACATTTCGCTATCTCGATGTGAGGATTTCTAAAAATAATGGCAATACTCTGCATTTGGGAATTTTGAGAAATTGTGCCCTAACTTACCGGGTTCCAAATTTTTTAAAAAGCCCAAGTAGTTGGATATCCTTTTTAAGTTTTAATGCATGAGTTTTAAAAATCAAATGACAGGCTTAGTTTCGAAGGTTTGAAGTGTTGCATCCTAACTCACTGGGTGTGATGTTTTAAAAGGATCGTATGTCAAAATCTTTTCAATTTTTCGACACCAAGACATTAATTAATCAATTAGGTACAAATTTTGGGCGTTACGAGAGTGCTAATCCTTCCTCGTACGTAACCGACTCCCGAACTCGTTTTCTCAAATTTTATAGACCAAAATCATTTTTTTAATAAATCAGAACTTTTTATTAAAGCGATCAATTTTAAGGTGACCCAATCACACCTCGAAAAAAGATTGGTGGCGACTGTATTTTCGTTTTTAAGTCGACCCCCGTTTTTCCAAATTAAAAATGGTTTCGAAAATGATCAATACAGAAAGTAGTGAGTTTGAATACGCTGAATGCATTATCCTTTTAGTTAAAAGTTAAAATGGACTATGTCTAATTTTAAATATTATATGAAAAATAAATATAATAAAAATTTATAATGAGATTGATATTAAAAATATAATAATAAATACAAATTAAATAAAAACTCATATATAAAATAAGATTGGAAACCAACTCTTAGAAATTCAAAAACTTCAACGTCCCTAATAGAGAAAGACTTGGTAGAAGGTTGAATAAATAAATTAGGTAAAAGAAATTTGTTAGTTGGATGGGAATGTATGGACAATAATTGTGGGGTGGTGATCTCAGAAACTTGTTGGCCAAGTAGTCGACCCAAAAAGAAAATTAAAATATTCCACGCAACATTAATTTCTTTTTTTTTTTACGTGCCGGCTATTCTACACTGAATAATTCCACTTATTCAAATTTCTTTATTCTATGCAAATTGATGTGCCCTTTTTTTCTTCAATTGGTTATTGCTTCACACTATCTAGGGGAAGTTAAAAAGCCTTTTTAGAAGTATAAATTTATTTTTATTAATTTAAAATTTTAAAATTTTTAAAAATTTAAATAAATGATTTTTTATTTTAGGAGGCGAATCTCTGCCAGCCCCCAATTATGCCTCTGACATTATCCAGATTTTTTTATACACTTGGGTCTAGTTTTTTTAGGACAATAACATTAGAATCTTCCTTGGGTGTTTCTGATTTTACGTGTTGACAAATCTATTTCACTCTATTTTTTATAACGCCAGCAAAAAAGAAAATGAAGACTTTGCCAATTGCCAATAAAGCCGAATTAGTTTTTTAACTTTCGGACGTTATTGTTATGGGTTTCAATATATGATAGCATTGTAGTTCTAATTTAAAAAAAAAAAAACCAAAGACTTAGACTTAGACTTAGACTCGAGGAAACCATATTGGGCCTACATTGGACTAAATTTCAGGGGTCCATCTGAACTTTCTACGTCGCTTACGTTCTGTCTCAAACAACATTAAATTTGTAGAAAACTTTAAAAAAGTTATATAAAAGCAACCAACAAAACAAAAACAACGTGGAAGCAACTATTTGAAGGAGACGAGAGAATTTTGATCAACAAACTGTGTGGAATTTAAAACATGAAGGTTATATATAGTAATATTATGAATAAAATGTTTAGACTATATTTATATAATAAAGTTAGAAAAATTTTATTACTAGAAATTTTTATAAAAATAAATAGAACTATTTGTAAACAGTAAACTCAATTTCAAATGGCTTTTTCAGAATATTTTCTGCAAGCTTGTGTTTTTACTAATGATCTAGATAAAAAATTTCCTACTATAAAATTTAGACTTGATCACGAACCATTTGATATAAACAGTATTGAATGGGATTTTATTAAAGAAATAACAGTTCAAATTTTTTTCATTTATTAAAAAATTTTCAGTATTTATTAAATCTATATTATTAAGAATAATTTATGGAGATGATTTCTTTTACTATTTTCATTTTGAAATTAGTAAGTTTAATTGGTATAGCTGAAAAAGAAAAATTTTATTTTTAATTGGTATAGCTGAAAAAGAAAAATTTTATTTGCCATATCAAATTTGGATTCTTCATAATAGGACTATTTGTTACTTGGCTGTTATCTTCCTATGTGGAGTTAGTTTTATTCTTCTTGGATATTTTCTAGATTCATTTCTTCTATTTCATCTAAATGTAATAAATCTAGTGACAGTCTTGGTGAATTTCAGTTTTCCCACATGTCTTTGATTTCTCTTGTCATAGGAAAATTATCAATTTCCATGTCAGCAATCTTTTTTAATAGTTGCACGAGTTATTCGTCTTTATCTTTCTGGTGGTTTCCAGTATTGTATGCTAATATCCTTCTTCCATTTATCCAGAATTAATAAGTTTTTTGTTGGAGAAGATATTGAGCTTTAGTCATTAAATCAATTCCTATTTGAATTTGATAATGACTGGGATTATTATAACACTTGTCAATTGTTTCTGTCAAGTGTCTTTCTTCTTTTTTAACTGCAGAAAGTTTGGGTCCTCCAAATATTTTATGAATAATCTAAATTTGATATGGCTGATAAAAAATTTCTTTTTCAGCTATACTAATTAAATTACTAATTTCAAAATGAAAATAGTAAAAGAAATCATCTTCATAAATCATTCTTAATAATATAGATTTAATAAATGCCAAATAATCTTTTAATAAATGAAAAGAAAAAATTTGATTTGTTATTTCTTTAACAAAACCCCATTCAATACTGCTTATATCAAATGGTTCGTGATCAAGTCTAAATTTTATAGTAGGAAAATTTTCATTTAGATCGTTAGTAAAAACATAAGCTTGCAGAAAATATTCTGAAAAAACCTTTTGAAATTGAGCTTATTGTTTGGAAATAGGTCTATTTATTTTTGTAATAATTTCTACTGGTAAAAAATTTCTAGCTTTGTTATATAAACATAGTCTAAACATTTTATTCATAATAAGACTATTTGTCCCTTTATTAATAAAAAGAAACCTAATTCTATATTTTTCTTGATGCCCCTTTTAAGCATCCTTCATTCTCCTTTTATAGGAGAATTCTTGAATTATATTTAAATTTTCTTTGAATCCCACACAGTTTGCTGATAAGTATTCCCTCTTTTCCTTCAAATAGTTACTTCCACGTTTCTTTTATCTTGTCATATCATTGTTGTAAAGAGGATAATTTTGTTTTGTAGGATAATTTTTCTTTTCGGTGATAAAGAGGTTGTAAAGCCTAAACACAAAATCAAGGACTACACATAACCTTCATGTTTAACAGATCATTTCAAAGCACATTCCAAATCTATGTAGTTACCTATAAATGTTTATGGCCCAGGTCATCCATTTAGATCTGAAAGCTCGTTCAAAAAATAAAAAGATTTAAATAAAAATACGAGTTAAAAAAGTAGATTTGAGTAAAATTTAAAGCCCAATTTCTATATAAATTGAGATTTAGATAATATTTTTTAGCCGAAAGCTCGGCTCATAATGTATTGTATTATAAAAATTTATTATATATATTAAATAATAATTATATATATTTATATTGAATCACTCATGCAATAATAATTAAATTCATGATCCAAAGCCCAAAACAATCTACCCAACTAATGGCCCCTTTAAATGAGTGGTGCATTTTCCTGTGATTAGTGTAAAAACAACAGTAGTAGTGGGATTAGATATTGTAGCGATATAACGTAAGACCAAAAAAAGCTAAAGACACCGCATTAAAAGTAAACACCCATCCAAAGAGGCCCTAAATAACTTAACCCAAAATATATTTAATATAATAAAATATTTATTATATTTATGTTAGTATTTTTAATATAAATACTTCTTTAATGTATTTTTAATGTGTAAGAAAACATTTATTTTTGATAATTTTTAATGCATTTAGTGTATTATATATTTAAAAAAAAATTTAAATAAAAATTAATCTAAAAAAAATCAAATATGGAAAAATCTAGAAGAGCTTGGTTTATCTTTCTTAATTTAGGTTGGACTAAAGCAAAAAATAAACCTATTTTTTTGAATTGGGTTGAAAAATTGACTAGCCCAACCCATTATCACTTCTAAGCTTAAATCCCTACACATGCAATTTTTTTATTGTCTTTAAAAAATAAAAAGACTAAAAGATGTTTAAATAATATAAATTATTTTATTTATAGTAAACTAAGCTTTTATTTATTGATAAAATTCAAAGGTGAAAAATGAAAGACTCGATTAACACCTAACACAAACACAATTAAGTGGTTTATAATACTAGATATACCGTCATGGAGAATACCGTGACTATGAAAATTCATATATAATAATTAAGTGCTTTAACACGGGGTGAATTTAATGGGGATATTATTATTGAATAAAACTGGAAAAGAAAAGCAGAAAGGTGGTTTAGGGCTTAAGGCCCAAAAGAAACTATGAAAGGGGACAGGGATTTTAGCCCTTCCTGCCACTGCTCTGGAAACCTTCGAACGAAAACATGGGCAAAGAAAGTGAGCTTTGGGACGACTCCGCCCTCATCGATGCCTTCGACAACGCCATGTCCAAATATAAGGTTTCCCCCTCCCTCTTCTTTTCGTTTATTTTAATTTGGGTTTGTGGGTGCAACAATCAAACTTTTTTCAAGTTTATAATTAGTTGTTGTTTTAATGGTATATGCATTTCTGCTGCAGAAAATGCATGGAAAGAAAAACAGTTCTGTTTCTGTTCATCAAACCGGTGATGAGGCCATAAAGTAAGCCTTTGTTTCCTTATCTTTTTCCTGTGTTATTTGCAGAAAATACGATTTTGGTTAATATTCACAAATTATTATTGGATGAAATATACTGTTGATGGTATATTTTTTTAACCACTTGGGAATGTAATAATTCTCTTCTTGATCAAATGTGATGTTGATATGAAGTTCAATTTTGATAATTTTGAATTTCAAGAATCAAGATATGTTATTCCAGTTTGATTTCTTCTCATCTTTATTGCCTTTCTCCTTCTTTAGGGTTGCTTAAAATTTTCTTTGTTTAGTTACATTTTTACATACTTCTGGTTTATAAAGACCCAGGGATGCAGGAGAGAACAGCAGTTCCAGAGCTAATACTGGGATGGAAATGGAGGCGGCGAAGGATGTTGAACCAGTTAAAGAAAATCATACTGTAAAGTTACAGACTCCTGAGACTGACATAGATTCATCAACTAGTCTGCCAATGCAGGATAAGCAAGATGGAAATAAGGCCTATTCGGATTCGCAAGCTGCGCAGGACTATAACCAATTACTCACCCAGTATTATGAGGTTGAAGACAAGAGGCAAATGATTCTGCAGCAGCTTCAGCAATTTGGTAGTTGGAATTATCAATACTCGGGTGAGGGTTCTAGCACAGCTGCACAGTGGGGTACCTCCTGTGCTTCTCAGGAGTATCCAATTCCTACAAGTCAAGCTTCACACTCCACTGTCATCTGTTCGTGTTGCCCATATGCATGTCAATCTCTGGCAACAACATGCACATCATATCCTTGCTGTTCTTTGGCTGGGACATCTGTTGGGAAAATTAGCACTGAACCAAACGGTGCAATGGCTTGTGGAAACTTACCACCTTTCATAGATTCCGACGTTGTTAAAACAGCTATGGGAGCTGCAGAAAGAGCTATATCCTCTATGACAACAAAAGCTTCTATTAATCCTAATGTAAATGAAGGTAACTATGGCTTTCCCAAGTGTCGTAAAGAGTTATCAGGCTTTTTGTTTTACGGTCTCAAGCTTGTTTCTGTAATATGTTAGGAAAAGTGAAGTGTTATGCTCATAAATTTAGCCCAAGTTGATTAGTATACTCTTGCCTTTTTTGTTATTCAATAATGGTTGAATCTTGTTCAGCACTATTTTGATGTGTATTAAATTTCTCATAGATTTATATTTGCATTGAATGCAGAGAACAAGGAGAAGAAAGATGGTGAAGAGGAAATGAATCGAAGTACTAGTTGTGAAACTGATCTCACTGTACTTTTAAATGCATGGTATTCTGCCGGCTTCTATACAGGAAAGTAAGTGATTCCACTAAGCCATTTCTCCGAATTGTCAGAAGCCTGACTACATTTCTTTCTTCTCTTCTTTTCCCCTAATGATCATGATGAATGAGCATTTGCAAAAATATATCTTTCATCTCAGACAGTCTTGTATTAACGCTAATACTAATAAGTAACTCACAAGCATCTGAAATTAATAAATATGTCTTGTGGGATACATATTTGTGATAATTTGTTTAAATGGCAAGTATAATTCACTAAGAATCAGGTATCCAGTCTGATGTAATCTCTTAAGAGAATTTATTAACTAGGTTGATCAATGCCTGCTGGATGTGTTGACTATTTCTTTAACTGGGTAATGCCAGTACATTCCCTATCTCAGATGCAAAAGTGTTTTGTTAACTCTGCCAATACATTGCTTTTAAACGTATGTATCAAATAAAATAATAGAGTTGTGTTGAGCTCTCTGATAGAAGTTTAACATTGATATGCAGGTACCTTGTGGAGCAGAGTATTGCTAAGAGAGGGCAGTGATAAGCAATTCTTATTGTGCAATGTGGACTGCTACAAGGCGAGATCCCTGATATCAGTCGTCCTGCACATTGCATGGAATTCTTCATTTATTTGGTAGGCGAGAAAGGAACGTGAGAATGAATGACCAAGATACGAAGTGTAGTAGACAGGCTCGGATTTTGCAACAAATTCAAGAAATTATCAGATAACGGCTGCATGGTTTAAGGAACAACTTTGCCGATGATCCTGTTACTAGGGATTTGTGTTGGAGTCTAAATAGTGCTAAGTTCGCTTAGGCATGTTACTTCGTTAGATACTTTGGATTGCACTGCTTATTTTGTGTTGCTTGTACTGTTAAAAGTAACGGGAACATTCATTTTTGTTAATTTGGGTTGGATTCAACATAAGCTCAAATCCACTTAACATCGTTGGTATGAATAATCATATTATCATAAAAAACTAATATTATATATCGTCACATTGCATTAGTAGCTAATAAATTCTAAACATTTAATTCTTTTAAATTTTCTAGAATTATCACTGAATTCTTATGGTAGAATTAATCATGGTTGTTTGAATCGGACTAATTGGTCGAAGTATTGATATGAAGAGAAATATCGTATTGATTTGTTCACAAAACCAATGAATTAAAAAATTGGTTGAATTAATTTTAAATATATTTTTAATAATTTATTTAATCTAATTTATAAATTAATTATCGAGTTGATAAACTAGTGATTTGATGAAATTTTAACATCAGTCAGCTTTTTAATTTCTTTCTTCTTTTTATAAACTGATTAATATATATTTTAAATAAAATTAGAAGAATGAATGGTGGAGATTGAATCTTGACATTCGATTTGACCCAAAAGGTTCATTGTTATTATAAGAGAGACGATTCAGTAGGGCGTTAGCTAGTTCATCAACAGGAAACCCTTTGGGCAATTGGGAAATTAGGGCAGGGCAAAAATGGCGAGAACATCATCCAGCAAAGAAAATGCTCAAGCTTTATTCAATTCTCTTCGCTCTGCTTATGCTGCCACTCCAGTCAGTCTCAAGGTCTCTCTTGCACTCTCCTTCCTTCCCTTTTTAGCTCTCACTTCCTTTTTCTAATCCTTGTGTGTTCTTTTTGGGGTTTTCTAAGTACAGATCATTGATCTGTATGTGGGTTTCGCAGTCTTCACGGCTCTGATCCAGGTACTTTCGCTCATCTTTAGAAATCCGTTTTCTCTCCCTCATTTTTAGTGACTGAAATACATTGATTTGTTCTTCTGGGGTTTCTAATTCTTTGCTTTCACTCTATATTTAATCCATCGTAGCTGTCTTCCTTGAAACGCACTTAAAAAAAATAGATAATCAGAATAAGGAATTGGAAATGTAAGTATAGATTGAAGGAATTAATGAGTTTGTATATTATCATGCTCAATGTTTTGAATGAAATTCCATGAAAACCAGCTTACAATAGTGTCAAACGATTGCCGACTGTTTAATTGTTGGACTGAGTCGTGTATCTTTTGATTTTGTTTGTGTAATTCTATCGAATATATTTAGTTTAGTTCATTATACGTTGTTAAATCTTGAGTTACCTTGAGGATCCACAGGTGGTTTACATGGCTAGTGTGGGATCATTTCCTTTCAACTCTTTTCTTTCTGGAGTGCTTTCTTGTGTTGGGACTGCTGTCCTTGCTGGTAAGTGGACTTTGCATCATCGCTCTTTGGCTTTACTAGATGAAAGACTTATCTGACACCCTTTTGGTTTTGATTGATGCAGTTTGTCTTCGCATTCAGGTGAACAAGGAAAACAAGGACTTCAAGGTAAGCATTTCAAAGTTATCTTACATTCCAGTAGTTCTTCGGGCAGGAGAATAAAAACAAAATTGGATGGTCTTATTATCCGTCCAAATTCAAATTGAGGAGTTCAATTCAACCTCACGGAATAATGTCTTTTCTCCTTTGAAGTTTTTGGATTTGGGGGGAATTCAACTGGGTGTATGTATATAGGTGTGAACATTTGATTGCATGTTAAATCCTCAACTTGAAAATGTTCATATCAATTGCAGGATCTACCACCTGAGAGAGCTTTTGCAGATTTTGTTCTTTGCAACTTGGTGCTCCATTTGGTGATCATGAATTTCCTTGGATAAAATCATAATTTCCTGGTTTTGCTGGACTGCTGTTTTCTCAGTTTCCGGCCGTGATTCCTAATTTTAGCATGAAATGAAGTTCTTAGATCATCATTATGAGCTTGAGCATACATCCAGAACTGTAGTAGGAATTTGATATTTTATCTTTGCCTAAAGAGTTTCAAGATAACTTGATGAGAAACAAAAGACATTTGAATATAGATTTGATCGTTCTGATTTCTTTACATGATTGTCATTTATACAAGCACTTTATATTTTTGGATCTCTTTCATGCATGGTTTGACAAGTTGTAGTTGGAAATTTTAAAAGGAAAGACATAAAATTCACATTGAACTTGAATTCAACTTAGAAATTTACATCTACTAAGGGCATATACTGGCTCATGATTTTCTAATCTAGGATATACATGGATGGAACATTTGAAAGTTGTAGGACTGATGAAGCAGGTACGTTGACTAGGAAGTGCCTACCAACTGCTTAAATTTCTCTTACAGCAATATACCTGCCACTGTAATTCTTTATTGGTGCTCGTTCAATTAAAGTGTTGCAACCATAAGCAGAAAAGTAACGTGCCAAGACCTAGGATGAGCAAAAACCCTTTTGTTGCATATGCCAATGAGAATTGTGTGATACATGGTTTGACTGATCAATTTTTATGATAAGAAGTTAGGTCTCTATTTACCTTGTTGAAACATAGCATCAATTCTTAATTGGATAATTTTACGGATAGTCGATGCAACCATTACAATCGGCAATGCATGGGCTTGAAACGTATATTTACATAAACATGAAAAATTAATGTTATAAATATAATGAATGAAAGATGTAAGCGTGAAATGGCGAATGACCCCATTTTGTTGGATCTGCGGGCTTGAGCAAGAAATTGTATAATCTTTGCTGTCGGAGATGCTAACTCGGATAAGGTATGTGAGTAGGGCAGATGAGGATGGAGGGAGAAGACCATACATGATGGAGAGGCAAATTGGGTGGAAGAAACCGTAGGAAGGCTGGTTCAAGCTTAAATATACAGTGCTGCAAGACAATGTGGAAATAGAGCAGCTGCGGAGTCTGAAGGTGATTGGAGATCAGGATGACTCGAAGCTTAGGGCCTGCACTGTGGGGGGTGTATGAAGGCTTGAAGCTTGAATGATGTTGGAACTGTTGTGAAGCTTCTGACAGGGAAAGAAATGATCAGGAGAGATCTTAGCATGGTAAATAACCTTATTCAGTTCCAAATAAACCATATCTAATCGTGCGGCTGATACATGGCAGTTCTAGGACTAAGAAGATTGAAACCATCCTTCACATCGATGCAGCGGGTTTTACTTTTACCACGACTTGTTTCTGTAACACCGGCTTTAGAACTTCCTTCTCTTCTATTTCCAAAAAAAGAAAAACATGAAACATGTAGGAATTGTCAAATCTAATGCATTCTCATGAGGCAATATGCTTATATTGGGCCTAACCTTGTCCAATATGACATATTTGAGCCATTTGCAAGCAAGAGATCCGTGGAGTGGAAATGCGATGAGGTGGGTGGTGTCACCTCTTACCAAGGCCTTAATGAGAGTCCTAACAGCCACAAAAGTTGAGAGAAAAAAAGACAAAACAAGAAAAACACTCCATTATTAAATAACAAAGAGACCTGACATCCATCTAATATTTATGTCTGTTTCTGGAGATTTACAAAGGCAGTAATATGTAGTTAGTGTATTTATAAGGTGCAGCTCACATGCTGAGTGAAGAAAACATCAGAAAATACTAGCAAAGCTTCTTCTCCTTTTTTAAAAGAAAAAATCCTCCTTTTTGTCTCCTTGTATTCGATGTTTATTGTTGGTTGTGCAGGTTCCCATTTGTTAAACTAAAAACGCACTGAACAAAGCACGAGAATGCTTTCATTTCACTCTTTTGATGTTAGTTTTCAATGAGGATTAGATTACACCCCCCCTACAGCATATCTATTAATATTATTATATAATAATGTTAGATGCACGAGGTTTTCGTATCATCTCACATTGATAAATGTCCAAAAATTGTTTTCATCTTGCTTGTAACGATACTCAGAGACAGACAGATGCATTTGTTTAGCGTGAGTGAGTGCTCCAACCATGTTTTTAAATTTGCCAGTTTCTTGGTAACTAAACCTGATTTATGATGCCTGTCTTTCTCTTATTTATTCCTTTTCTAAACCAAATTTACAGTTGTTCTTCCTTCACAAATATAAAATAAAATTTACAGTTGTTCATTTAGGGGGCATGTAATTAATTAATTAGCCTCAGATTTCTGACACCTCATAATTATATATTTATAGAAATAAATCAAAATAATGGATGTCATCAGGCAACGGATCTAATCACAAAATTCACTTCCACATTTTTAGTTTCTAAGTTAGTATATGAGGTCAAGAGTTCAAAGCTTAAGAAACCCTTTCCCTAAATTTCAAACTACCATAATGCAACTACATCAAATGAAATCAATACATTTACTTTTAATTAAAATTTATGAATGTGGATAAAATAAAATATTTATTCAACAACAAACATTTGCTTACTTCTTGGATAGTGATTTTTTTTAGTTATTTTATTTAAATATTAAACAAAAATATGATCGTAATAATACTAATTATCATTAATAAAATTATATTAACTTTTTTTCCAATTGAATTTATATCTGATTAACTCGTAACCCAATTCAATATAATAAGAATGGGTTAATAATTAAATATCATCAATAAGTAATTGTAAATATACTTGTCATGATGCATGTTCTTTTTGGTACAACAAATCTTTGATATATAAGTTGTGAAATTTTAATTTTACAAATAAATTATAAAATTATCATGTATCTTTAATTGACATATAAAAAAATATAATTTTTTTTTTAAATTTTGGGTGGGTTTGGATGAGCAATGCATTCACTTGTAATTAGTGTAAAAAGAGCGGTAACAATGATATTAAATACTGTAGCATGAGACAAAAAGTTAACTAAATGCACCGCACTACACTCCACTCCACTCCACCACCCATCTAAACCCACCTTTCATTTGTACCAATTTTATAATTATACCATTTTACAAATTAAGAAAACTTTGCCCCAAAAAGCAGAGATGATTGCATTCCTGAAAAACGGGTCAATTGACTAGATAAAAGGACTGATTATTACGAATCCAATTTTTAGTGAACTAGTAAAAATCGTTGAAGTAAGAAAATATATATTTATTTACTTTTTCATATAATTTAAAAAAATATTTTTATATATAAATGATGAGTTTGAAATAATACCATTAAATTAATTATATATTTATTAAATAATTTATTTAATTCAATAATTAGATTTAATCAACTGGACTGCAAAAAAATAAACTTTTTCACCTATTGAATTTTGTTGATAAGATATGATGTTTTTAATGAATGGTTATTATGTTCCATGTAAAACATTATGAAGTACAGTAGTGTTTGAAAGAAACAAAGAAAAAAAAAAGCATTAGGCATGCATGCCATGCCATGCTTCCTGTTCTTATTACTCTCCCAACTAATTATGTTCTTCCCAGAACTTCAACTAATTGTGTCCTCCACCATCCCCTATCTCCTTATTTATTTATTTATGATTTATTATTCTACCTTAATTATGATTATTCATTATCTCTTGCTTTCTCCATCTGATTTGATTTAGATTAAACCCCAAAGTTAATGTGTCTTTGATATTAGTTAAGGTGCTCTTCACTAATAAACTAAAACAAAAGGTTATATCCAATAAAAAATGGATTTTTTAGTATAAATGAAACCAATATAAGTTTTGGATATAATGATAGGACATATTTTATTTATAAGGAGAGGCATAAATTTAAATTAGGGAGATAATATCATTAAAAAAGACAATCACGAATATTAAATATAGACTATAAAACAAATATGACGAATACCCAAAAAATTTGCAAATATCAAGACATGTTGAATATCAAATGGGCTAAACTACAACTTTTATATATTGAGTTATTTGTAATAAATATAAAAATATTATTAAAGAAAAAATTAAGGATGTGCTTAGCTAAGTAAAAAAAATTAAGTTAATTTTTTATTTGAATATATTTGACAAGAAGAAAAAAAAAGGAGAAGAAAGAAAACATCATAAATGACTGTTTTACATTAATCTTAATCTACAAAAACAATTTGTTCCAAATTAGAACCATATGAGAGAATATGAGGGCTGGAATAAAAAATATGTATTTTTCATTAGTTTCATTTTCTTTCCTCTACTATTTAACTCTATCAAGTAATGAATGGAAAGAATTTTTTTTTTCTTTCAATTTTCCATCTATCCTATCAAGTACACCAATGGAAAAGGAAAATTATATTTTCATCTTTCTATTGGTCCATTCTTTTTGTGGAGTGTGACTCGCATTTATCGAATAGTTTGCTGGTACTTAACAAAGACAGAGGTGAAATAGGCATGATGTCACAATGTGGAGGACACCGATATCGTGACGAGGGGTGACATCATGACGAGAGACATCAAAATGTCGTGACGAGTTTTTCAATTGATAGAGAGGGCGATATCGTGACAAGCATCATGGGATGTCACAACGACGTGACGCATTACTCAAGTAAAACAATCGCATTACGATAGCCAAGTAGGACTTCATCTTCCAATCGAACTCTGATTACTTCAAGGATATTTTAGTCGTTTTAGCCCTTTAAACTTAGCTTATTTATAGGGCTTTGTATCCTTGTTTCGAGAAGGCAATTAAAGATGTAGTATTACAAGGCTTTTCTTTTGAAGGCGACGAGATGTAGTTGCAAATGAGTTTGGTGAGAGTTTTAGTGGTGATTGTGAAGAGAATTTTATACCCCTTTTGAGAGAATTTTATAAGAGTTACAGCTTTATTTGGGGGTTTGGGTTTGCACGTTTAGTGCATTTAGATTTATTTTCCTCTATAGTGTATTCTCATTTGTTTACTCGTTTAGTGAAAAGCTGAAACCTCCTTTACTTGTGATTTTTATCCTCTTTAAAAAAAAATTTCATTTAAAATTTGTGTTCAACCTTTTATATCATTTCTATTTCATTGTTTATACAATTCCATCCCTACACTTTTTAATTTTCTTTTCACCTTGCTGAGCAAAACAATCTTCTTTTACAAATTTATAGTAAGTTTGAGATTATCTACAACTATAGGAAAGAGAAATTAATTTTGACCCTTTTTTTAATCTTGAATTTCATTTCTACTCAAATTATTTGAAATTAAAAAAAGGAAAAATTGGGTTACTGAAAGCCAATTTCAGATGGGTAGATATCTAGTGACGTCAACGTCAAGAATCTCTGCCATATCAAGTAGGAATCTTTGAAATGAATTTGGGCAAAATTTTATGCCCTTGTTAACATATTTGGTTGGCATTGATATGCCCACTTTCTAATCTATGTAGACTCTAACGTTTTAGAGATACATGGCTATTACAACCGTCACTATTATTGTGATTTGTGTTCCTCCGCGCATTTAACATCCCACACCATAATCAGAATAATAAATTTTAATTTTTTGTTCAAAAGTAAAATTATAACTTGCTGAATATTTTTAATTAATCATCAAGATAGCCCGATAATTTTTTTTAATATCCTTACATTTGAGATAATATTCTAAAATTAAATAAAGATTCTTGGGAAAAACAAAACATACGACTGTGTTTTTGGGTTGTATAAATATTAAGTACTGTGCGATTCTAAAAATATTTGCTTATTGTATTCACACGGTCGTGTCACAATTTGTGTCTAATAGACAATCAGGTCACACGATTGTGTCACAACCCGTATTTACTATAGAGCTGTGTAATTGGTTCGTGTATCTTTCAAAGATAGTGTCTAATTTAAAATTTTAGACTTTCTTTGCCTATTTTATAACTTTTACCTGTAAGTCCCTGTTTGAATTTTTTTTCCCTTCCAATTGATATGACTTGATTTTGTAAAACTAAAAATAATTTTGTCAAAATCGATTTTTATTGTTGATTTGTAATAAGAAAAAAACAAGGATAAAATAAGCAGATTACTAAAAAGGTGGTGTGTACAGAAAAAGTGGCAAAAATTGTTTGCCAAATATTATTGCAAGACAGAGTCGACCCGATGAAAACACGTGGTGGACAAAGACTGGTAGAGAAGTGGGATGTAGAGAGCCGTAAGATTCACAACAATGTTGAAGTGGGTGAGGCATCACCATCGGATAAGTCGATTGCACTCCCTTTCGACTCCACTTTCCTCGAGTCAAATGAGAAATGAAGGTCCCCAAGGATACTCCTAATGTCCCCTGACAAGTGGGGTGTGAGACCCACGCGCCACCCAAATCTGCTCCTCCTCTGGGAAACAGCTGGTGCTTTCAGGTGGAGGGAATTTCAAAGCACAGATCATCACACGGTGGCCTTCAACCAATTAATTATTAAACACAAAAACGCACAGATTTCCATTCTTATAAGACATTACAAATCTAAACAACTTCTTTAAATCACATTGGGTTAATTATAAAATTAAATATTTGAGAAATTTAAGATTTTATATTAGAGTATTATTTTACGTATATTTTAATAATAGAATAAATTTAATGATAAATATATTTAAATTTGTGACTGTACAAATAACTTCTTTAAATGAACCGGACCACATTATTCCTTTCATAAGTCTTTGAGTCAGTATTTTCTTTTAAATTGTTTATATTTATCTAAAAAAGAGATTAATGATTCTTAATACAAATAAATCTATTGGACCAACCAAAAGATTTGGGACATTGATGGATCTCTTTCGTTTTTCTCGAGAAGGAATAGGAATATAGAATCATGAGATAAGATTGGCATACTTACTTTGTGGATAACCTAAGACTCTTTCAATTTTGCTCTAATCAATTTTTATCTTTTATCTTATGATTTTTTTTTTTAACCTGGAGTTAGTTTACAATGTTAGGTATATACCGAAAGATATTGATTAAAATAACAGTTATTATGTTTTATTCATTAAGTATTTTTTTAAAATATAATGATAATTTATAAATTTGGTTTTGTTAAATAATAGATAATATTTATGTATTTAATTTTTATAATAAATTTTACTCTTAACAAATATTTAGATTAAGTATTTAATAATAAATTGTAAATTGATATTTTTTAATTTATAATGTTAATTAAAAGTAAAATTATTTTAAATTGGTTCTACATATATTTTCTTAATGTAATAATGTACATATATAATCATGTATATATAAAACTTATTTTGGATTAAATTAAAAAATTATGTATATATAATACTTAAGAAAATCCGTTGAAGCAATAGAGAAAATCTAGTAGTAGAATAAAGGAAGAAGACAATAATTTTTTTTCTTTAAGTTTATTAATAAACTAATACTTTAAACCAATATAAAATATGGTTAATTTTGTTTTAATATTTCTTGAACTTTGCAATTTACATGAGCATTCTAAAAACTTAGAGATCCAACTACAAGAAGACAAGTAGTCTAATGCAAAATTGCTTTGTTATTTTTCGCTTCTACATTTACTTGTGATTTGCCATAGGCTGCTGGAAAAATCTTGATTTAAAACACTGTCTTTTTTTTTTCTTTCTTTATTTTATTCGGAAGATGATTCCAAATAAACAGATATGGAAGCTATAATTGTAAACCACGATTGAATTCATGGAAGCATTAGTTTATACATTCCTCTTAGTATCTATTCTAGGGATAATTTTTTTCGCTATCTTTTTTTGAGAACCGCCTAAAATTCTAACTAAAAAAATGAAATGAGTTTTCAATATCTCAATTGAGAAAATAATTTTCCTAGCTTTTATAATGTGAATCATATTGTCATGTTTATTGAAAAATAACTCCCAAAAGAAAGCTAGATTCCAAATAAAATAAATAAAATTTGACATATTGAATGTTGAAGTTACTTTCCAAGTGATTAATTTTTTAGAAAAATGCTACCTTGTTGTTTTATTTATACAAATACAATAAATATTTATTTTGTGAATTAATACAATAAATATTAAAATTAGAGAGTGGTACCGAATTGTATGTTTGGACCAAATTTATGAAACATAATTAAAAAAAAACTTTTCAAAATTATCCAATTTTACAAACATAATAACTTTAAAGAAAAATTAATATTACGTTAAATAAGCACCTTTTTTTTTTTTTTGAGATATTGAATAACCACCTTTGTTTTGGTGGGAAATAAAGCATTGAGGCATAAATTTAATACATCGTAAATTCAGGGAGGTTTTGTTTTTTCCTAGTGGAAAATATTTGTAGTAGGATTTCTCTATTATTAATTAAATTTTCATAAATATTAGTTTATCTGTCTTGGTTAAGTGAAAGCACCCACATGCCCAAATATATTTATAAAAAAGTTATATAAAAATTATAAAAGTTTCTTTTCAATTTCATCATATCATAAACATCCCTTAAAAAAAATCATAAACATTATTTTGAATCACTCTTTTAAAACAAATTCACATTATGAATTAAATTATGAGTGAAGTGGTAAAAACTTGTTTTCCTCGATACAAATCTCGAATTCAATTATTAGATAATCTTATCACTACCTTTTATAAGAAAAAATCACTCCATAATATCTTTTATATACGATATTTTGTTAAAATATGCTATTAGCCCTTGTATTTTTATATAACTTGAGATTTAGTCCTTGAATTTTAGGAGTTAAAATTTTTAGTTCAACCATTATCTTCATTGGTCATTTTTGTTAAAATTTGTCAATTTAACATGTTTATTTTCCGTAAATCATATGACACTTCACGTGAGAGCAACTTAATCAACATGTAAATATAGAAAATCTTAATTTGTCATCAAATCTAAATTTGTTGTCAAAGGTAGCTTTGATACTCTTAATAGATTTGAAAGAGAAAAAAATAAAAGAAGAAGAATACTAACAAACAAATTTCATTTCACTTGCTTGTGCTCAAGCAGCAATGAATATGAAAATATTAAGGTTGGTTAAAGCCAAAGGAAAAAATGTTTTATACTTGTAGGAACGTGGGAAATAGTGTCCACATATAAATGCACACGTGATTTGGGTTTTGCCTTTGGTGAGTGTATTTACCAAGCTCCATGTGATGATTTTTATGGCAGTTTTCTGACTTTGTTGTATATATGAAAACTCAAACAAACCAAGGCAAGACAGATTAATATTCAAAATGAATGATTCTTGTTCTTTTTGTTGCTGTTAGAAAAAAGAAGTGTGAAATGAACAAGGTTTTGCATTGAAATTAAAGATAGATGAAATTAAACAGCTTAGGAGGATGGTCCAATAATTAATTGTGCTCAATGATGATATTTGGCAATTAAAGAAAAGGGTGTTCCATTTCTCTTTCTCGAGTTTTCATAAATGATTCGTGCATGCATTTTTTGACTTAATTGGCATCAAATTTTACTTTTTTCTTTTTTAATATGATGATTATGTCTGAAATCTAAATGCATTAACACGCCCAAAAAATGAAAAAAATCTTTAATGCTGTTAGTCTTGTAAGTCAAGGCAGCCACTATTGACGTTGTTACCACAGCCAAAACCCATCTTATTATTGTAAACAAAATTTTCAGGTTAAACGTTTTTATTTCCTTTCATCCCTCCACAATTTTTAAATAAAAAATAAATGTACAATAATGTGCTTTTAAACCTACATCCTCTTACACTAGTAATATGTTGGACGTACCAATCAAATTAAGACTCGGTCATACATTTATGTCGTACAATTTGTATTTTGCAAATTATCCTTGATAAATCACCTCATGTTGATTAATACTAAAAGTGGATATCTTATACACTCAATGAAGTTAATTTACATATAGTTTTTTTATTAAACTTTTCACATTATAAGTCATCTTTTTAAAGTTAGGAGATAAAATAAGTGTTTAGTGATTGAAATCTCTTAAATCCCTATTTTGGGTGACGAGGGGTCCTATTGTCGAGCCTGTTCTTGTGTTCTTGTGAGCAATAGTTCTATTAAGTTGGACTCATGCCAGAGTTTTAAGATACCTTGCTTGAATGTGATCTAACCTTTGTAGGACACAATTGACTATATTATGGGTAGTCAGTGACAAGGTTATTGATTTTCTCAAGAAAATGAGAAAATTTTCACCCTTTGTTTTTCAAAGAAATATTTTTTTTTTCATTCTCACCCTTGAAAGAGAAATATAAGCTAGTAGTGATGGTGTTCCTATTACGTGAGTTGACATTCGATAACTTCCTTACTTTTTGCACTAATATTCTGAAATTTTATCCCGTTTGTAATGATGTTTTTGCTTCGCCATATATAAGCTTGTAGACAATATTTTAGAGAAGGTTTAGGGCTACCCTTTTACTTATCCTCGTTTACATGTTTATGACATCCTTCGGTTGAATTACCTTTGTAAGAGGAGGTGCGGGTATCGATGTTTCTTGTTGGGTTTCCTCCTCCTACCACTATAATACGAGTCTTCTTTCTTGGTGTCAAGCTTTATTCATTAGGTTCCAACCTTGTCTTGCTCTCATTGAGCTAATTATTTAATAGTTTGCTTGAGATGTCATTATCTATGGTTGTTTCAGTAACATTTTTTAAGTAAAGGCAATATTCTGTCTTTTGTTTGACATCATTGACAAATTCGCATTTTAGAAAAGATTGCCTTTTTCCAAGGCTAGACCATATCGATGGTGGTAATGCCTTTAAGATTCTCTCGTTCCCCACCTCATTTAAGATGTATGTTGATGACTAGTGAGGCGTTGAGTAGGGTGTAACTATTGAATTTAATGTAAATGCCTTTTTCGTTTTTTGATTCGTAAGATGTGCTAATGAGTTCTTCATGTTTTGGCTCTTTTTGGTTGATGTGGGTGTTGAAAGCCAATATTCCTTGTGTTGGGGAAAGATCTAGCTACTAAGTTGGGCTTCAAAATATTTTTTTGAATGTGTAATTCCTAATATTATTGAAGGGTTAGTGTGGGTAAGTTTTTTTACATGAGTTTTGGCCATAATGCTTTGGAGGGAATGGTTGGTTTTGGTGCACAACTTGAGTTTGCATGTGTAAATATACCTACATTTGACGACAATGAGGATATAAGTAATACAACTCATATGAGGGATCAATTTGAAACCATTGGTATAGTGGTTCATGTTGGTTGGTTAATTTTGAGAGGGCACTTAAGTTGTGCTATTGTTGGGTGTTATTTGAATATTCCGAAGGTTGAAAGTTAGGAGTTTAACTTAGCATATACATGGCTTTTTGTCTTCCTACAAATGACACCAATTATTGATACAAGGTTTTGAGTTGGGTGACTTAGGGATGTTCACACGATGGCAACAATAACCACATGGAAAAGGTTAGAAGACAAATGAAGTCTTTAACGGTGAAAATCTCTTGAATACCTATTTTGAAGGAAAATAATGGGTTATGTAGGTGGTGAGTTTGGTTTCAAGTTGTCCTTGGATCCTTGTGAGAATAGTTCTATTAAGTAATATTACCTAAGTTGTTGGTAGTTGGTGGCAAGGTCCTTTATGATGTTTGTTGGGACATGATAGGAAAGGCTTTGGTAGATCTTGGTGGGATTTTGGTAACAATTGCTTAGATGAGAATGGTTGGATGAAAATCCTTTCGTAATAGCAATATATTGACAATGGTTCATGGTCTCATACTTGAATGTTGGATTCAAAAAATGTGTAGTTACATAGAGATCTTGATGCTATTTATGCTCTAATCTATATTTCAAAATTAAAGTGTAAAGCTTGTACGATCACCTTTTAAATTAAAAAGTTTCTTTGATAGACTTACTTTCCCTAAGCATTCCATTATAAACATATCCCAAAATAGGTTTTTCGTTTGAATCCTTTAACATCAATAGTCATACAAATGGAGAAACAATTTTCATGATCACCAAGTAATTATTCTAAAACTTCTTATCCAAAATAATCTTATAAACATGTTTTGCTTTCACTGATATAGACACATTCCAAGCAATAAAGCTCATTAGAAATGACCATGATTTACAAATCATACTTATGATTATGCAGACTTTTCAAACCAATAAAAGTAGTAGGCAAACAATTTTTATCGAGCTAAAAAACTTTATTCACCATTCTCTTCTTTTTTTGAACCAACTTCAAGTCCATATTTGATTATATACAAAAACGAAATAAAAGAATCATGTTGAGCTAAACTCTCCACATGAGGTGTTTTAACACTATCATTTAAAATCAAATTCAAATAATATATTGCATCTTAAGATACTTCTTAATCTCCCAAGAACTTTAAACTTTGTAGCATTGTCTGTATGTAGTTGACACCATATTGCTTGAGCCAACAATTCACAATCTTTGCAAAGAGTTTCAACATTTGAAATAATGTCAAATGCATTAACGGATTTTATGAAGCATATTTCTTTTAAAAAATACACGAGAAAATTGATTAGTGATGGCTATCTAATATCTTTCCAACCATGTCCCATTACGTTGCATCTAGATTCTGCCCAAATGCTTTTGTAAGAATCAACAGGCAATTGTAAGTTTTTTTTTAGTCTTCTAATAGATAGTTTTGCAAGGCATGATATGTCAGACGTTTGTATCCCAATCTCATAGATGATATGGCGTCAAGTTAAAAATAAAATGAATTTGCATCATTCATTAGGATACAAAAATTATAGCAAAATCGAGCAATAACTAAGTCCATTTAATGCCATCTTTCTTTACTTTGTGATGCCACTTTAATAGTGGGTTGTGATCTAACACTTGTCCTACCAAGAAAATAAGAAGCAATATATTTTTTTTTGATAATTGGGGGTAGGAGATAGGGTTGCTTGGGATTGAACTCAAGCTTTCATGCCTACAATAAGAAGCAACAGAACTCTTTAATTTTTCGTTTTGCCTGATGAGCTATTGCCTTTATCAAGATTTCTATAATCTTGCTATTCCAGCATGTTACCTTTAAATTTATGCACACTACACCCAAATGGATTTGTAACTTCTCTTATCATTTCATTTTCTTGTATGATTTCTAAATTTAGCTAGGTTTTATTGCATTCAAAATCTAACATCTGAAGGCACTTTCTTGCATGACCCAACATCACCCCCTTTTGCTACTAAGGTTTGTACTCATTCATTCTATATTTATTTCATCCTCTATCAAATTTAGAACAAAATGTACATGTATACACCTTTCTTCCACCATTACCCCTCTTATCCACAACATATGCCCAAATAGGATTGGGTTTAAACTGAGTAGATTGATAACATTGTTTTGATGATAATTGCCTCGATGGATTGAAGGTATCAACACTGTCTATGCTATTATCACAAATATAAACATACAATTTATTAGTTAAAATAAACAAGATAAAAATATAGATACAAAATTATAAGTATATTGGAAACAAGCAAAACACAAATTTACAATTATTGGTAGTAAGTAAAAGTCTCAAACACATAAAATATGCAACCTTTTTTTTTAGTTCAAATTTCCAATTTGTAAGATACAATAATATTTGACAACAAGCAAAACATATTAATTCAAATTAATATTAAATCATAAAACTAAAAGTATTTTATCTAAATTCACGTGTCATGATAGTAGAATTTTTATCTCGTAATCCGTGCAGCCTTAAATGATTTTTTCGATTCAAATACGCCTAAGTCAACCTAACTCTTATAAAGTGAGAATTCTCATAGAATTTCTCTAAGGCACTGAATTATAAAACATAAGCAACTCAAAGGTAAAAGAGCATGAAAGAACAAAAAAGTCACATAAAAGCAAAAGCACACCAAGTCTTTGAGTGACTGCTCTAAAAAAATTCTATTACTATGAAGTGATTACAAATGAAGGGGGAAGTCTCTATTTATAGTTGAGTTCTCCTAGATCCAATAGTACAAATTAAAGTACATCAATGATCGAGATTAAAAGTAATCTACGAATCAAATTTCCTAAAATTTACAGAATCAAATTTTCTAAGATTGCAAATCCTATAAATATTTCTTCCCATATTTGACATGCTATGTAGATGAGACTTGAATCTTTCTAAGCAACGACCAATCCTGTTAGTGCACGTGACCCCTTGCGAATAAGATGGATCATCCAACTTTACCTTGATTCCGGGCTCTATTGTACAGCCTGTGACACACATGCATACATTGATACACATTCACATATATGCCATGGTACATATTTAATACTAAAAATTAAACAATAAACATGGTAAGGTGGATTTACCCCAATGTTAATTTCAATAAAATTATGTGTAGCGACGTAAAAATTTGCTTCGGTCGCTAATTATGGCGATTTGTTGAAAAATTTGAAAAATCAAATTTCGATTTTAAAGAAAAGGGAGTCACCAGTGATCTTTTTTCTAGGTGTGATCGAACACCTAATAAACCCTCGTTTTAACAAAAATTTTATTTTTTGATAAAAGAAGGCCCAATTTAGGTCTATGTGAAAATCCAGAGAAAAAAATAGGGTTCAGGAGTCAGTTACGCACGAGGAAGGTATTAGCACCCTCGTGACGCCCAAAATTGGTATCTTATTAAACACGTGTTGTCTTAATTTTCAAAAATATGAGTTCAATCTAAAATTTAATCGTGATCCGATCAAAACACGAGAATCTTCAAAATTTCAGTTCTTGAGAAGGACGTTCCGTTTTTAACACGAGCCGATAATATTCATCCAACATAGCGATGAAATTGATGACTTAATGTTAAATCGGCACGTTGCCTTATTTATTGAAATTAATTTAAAACGAGGGTAGAAAATTTTTTTGTTGTAATGACAAGCAAATCGACGTGAACTAAATAAAAGGGAGATTTGGAAATAAGCAGAGGCGAATAAGAAATACGACAAACAAATAATGAATATGACAATAATATTAAAAACAAAAGCGATGTATGCGATATTAAACACGATAATAATGTTAAACACGAAGTAGCAAAATAAAGAAAATATGTGAACGTATGATAATAGTAAGTGAGGTGATGAAAACATGATATTAAAAATGCTCATAATGCTATATATATATACATAATAATAACAAAAAATATACATAATGGTATTTAGAACATGCACACGATACATATGAAGATATATAAATAACATAGTATTAAAAAGTATGTATATAATGATGTTGAAAGATACGTACACAATACAGTGTTAAAAATACATACATCATATAGTTATTAAAAAAATATATAAGATAGTACAAAAACATTAAAACGTATATATAGATGACATACATAATATGGTAAAAATCTATGTAACATAGTATTGGAAATATATACCATACGGTATTAAAAGGATAGATATATAATAGTATAAAAAATATATATACATAAGATAATGTAAAAAATGTATATATAACTAATAATATGAAGAATATATACATAATGTATGAAAATGTAACATATACAATATAGAGTTAAAAGTAATGTGCATAATACAAAAGAGATATAATGTTTAAAGCAAGGTATGTGAAACAATTTTAAAATGAGCAATGAAACAATTTTAACTAAATAATACATGAAAGCAAATTTGGAACAAAAATATATAAAGCAATTTAAAGTAGATAATATAAAACAATTTAAAATAATTAATATATATAACATAATTTAAAATAAAATAAAGCAAAAATAAATAATATATAACAATTTAAAACAACATGTAGAATGTCTAAAATAAATAATGTGTGAACAAGAAATTTAAAATAATAACAGGTAAAGCGAAAAACAATTTAATGTAATAATAAATAAAATGAACAAATTAAAACTTCAAAAGAATAATGTAAAAAGAGTCGAAATAAGTGGTATAATATTTAGAGATAAATAATGTACATAAAAGAATTTTAAAATAACAGTATGTAAAGATTTAAAAAATAAATAATGTATATGAAAGATTTAAAAATGACAGTAAATATAAAAATTTAAAACAAATAATGTGTATATATATATATATATATATAAGGGGAAATCTCAAAATGGATGATAAATAAAACATTTGAAAATAAATAAAGAGAGCTTATAAGAGTATATGAAATAATTTAAAACAGGTAATATATATAAAACAATTTGAAATAATCAATATGTAAAACTAGTTAAAAAAAATATACAAAAATAATTCAAAGGAAACAATTTATTAAAATAACATACAATGACAGTTGTAAAATAAAGCAATAAATTAAATAGCTTTAGGACGAGATTGAAAACGAGCTAAAGCTTAAGGTAAAAATCGTGAAAAGGGGCCAGGGACAAGAGTGAAACACGCTTAAATGTGCAAGGACCAAATGGGATAATATCCCTTGTCTAAATGTGCTGCTTTTCAGTTCACTAAGCCATGGATCAAATTGAAAATAAAATGGAAACAGCGGGGCAAATTAAAATAATGAAACAAAGCAGAAAATCGGGTTTGATTGACTGGAGCTGCAAGAAAGAGGGACCATTTGCATAAATCACCCTTTTAAAGTGAACAGGCCAAACTCTAACCCCACCAAACGGTGCCGTTTCACAACATATAAAACTAAAAATAAACTCTAAACTAAACACACGGTCGTTCTTCAAAAAAAGAAAAAAAGGGTGAACGGTGCTCTCCTCCTTCCTTTACCCGAAGCCCCTCTCATCTCCGATTGCTGCGAAGAGGAGAAGGCTCCGACGACCACCGTGGTAAGTCCCTCCTTTTCTCCCCTTTTATCTTCTTATATTTAATCTTAAAATCAAAATAATAAAAAAGAAATACCAGATCAAGAAGGAAGAATACGAAAGTAAAAGAACAACCTTTTTTGAAAAATCTTTATTCTATTTTCGGTTCTTCTGTAAATACATGTGTAATACGATCTTTTCTATTCGAAACCCGGAAGGATTTTTGATAATCTCTTTTCAATACTCTAAAATCCCCCCGTTTTGTTTATAGTGTTTCTTTCGGATTTTATAACCGATTCAAAAAATAAAGTCCTTTTCTTTTTCGATTTTTCTTTCCTGTTTCTGCTGTTGATTACGTGTTGGGTCGTTTCTGCTTCCTTTTTTGCTCTGTTTACTCCTATTGTTTCTCTGCTATTGTCATTGTTTGCTGTTTGCAGGTATTTGGCTCGGTCAACTTAGACAGATGGCCGGAGGACGCGCTGACATCTCACGTGGGGGCAAACGGCGCACTGCTGCTAGGTTTTTTCCGTGTCTGCTAATTTTGTTTAGATTTTAGGCCTATTGGGTTTGTATTTGGGTTAGGGTAGTTTTGGGTTAGTGGGTTTAGTTGGGTTTGGGGGTTAAAATGTAGTAGGCCAAAATTGGCTGCAACATTATGCATAGAGCATTATAGGTTTAATTAAGCTCGATAAAATTTTAAATTGAATCCATCAAACGTTTATTTCAATGTTGAATTATTCCCATTTTTTGTTAGATATATTTTATTGTGCAAGTAAAACGACATGAAGTGAGACACATTATTTAGATCCAAAATCTATGGTTAATAAAAATTATTAAGTGAACCCATCTGATGGGCTGATGATCAAAGGTGTTTATGGCCCTAATTGTGGCTCAGGTTCGAATCGCACTAGTTGCATTGATTATTCGGCTTTACCTTGTTATTGTAATTCACAAAAAAAAAAAAACCATTAAGTGGGTTTACTAAAATTGATTTGAAAAAGAAAACATTGGAATTGTCAATAAAAAATGGGATGTTTTGATCAAACTAATTAACCTAGATTAAGGTGATAAGTGCTTATTTTTTAATTATTTGTAATATTTATTGTCTTGAATTATGTTATTTATATCTACGATAAGCTGTAAAAATAACATATTTTAATCCCATTCTTAATGCGTTTTTGGATGATTAATTATATAAATTAGTGAATTTGATGCTCCTAATCCTTTAAATACATGTTTCTATACTTAGGAGAGCATTTGGGAGTGAAAGGAGCGAAAAAAGAGCCAAAATCGGATAAATAGAGCTGTTTTCAATATCCACACGGCTTGGCCACACGCCCGTGTGAGCCACACAGGATGGCCACACGACCATGTGACAGCCCATGTTGATAGCGCATCTGACTTCCCAAATACGCGGAAAAACCCAACTTTTAGGCTTTCTGAGTATTCTAAAGTCTATAAATACCAATTAGTAGAAGAGTTAAGGGGATACACGGAGAAGATTGAAGAAAAGACTCGAAGAACGCCATCAGAATCATCTTGGAAGCGGATCTCTTTCAAGATTGAAAATCTCCATTTAATTTCCTTCGAAGTTTTATTGAGTTTCTTTATGTCTTGTTGTTATTCTAATTTTGAGATGTTTTCTTTCCAGATTATGAACTAAATTCCCTAAATACCTAGGGCAGATGAAACCTATGATGAATCTTATTATTTGATTTCTGAATTACATGATAAATACTTGATTCTTGTTCTCAATTATGTATGCTTATTTCGTGTTTTAATATTTTCAGGATATTAATTTATGTTTAATGTGCTTATTTTATTGGAGCAAAAGTCCCTATTTAAGAGTAGATCTAGTATAATTGAGTGGAGTTGCATGCAATCCTAGAAATAGTACAATATAAATCTATCGGATTAGAGTCAAATTTAATAGGGGAATCCATAGATCGAGTTAATGCGACAATAGAGGTTTTAATTAGAAAGATATTTTAATTAATCAGCCTAGAGTTAGTTGTTCTTAGTTTCGAAAGAGATATTAACATAATTTAGGGATTTCTATAGATCAAGACACAAGCGAATAAATCGTTTAATTCAGATTTATAATAATAGGTGAAGTCTAGGTAGATTCTTTCCTGGTATTATCTATCTCATTGGTTATCTTTGAATATTTTCCTATTTCATTCTCTGTTGCGTTCTTAGTTAGATTAGTTTAGTAATTTTAGATTAAAAACAATCACTCCAATTTGTCGGCTAAATAATAGAAAAACGGTAATTACTAGTACTTTTAGTCCTCATGGATACGATATTCCCTACTCATTATAACTATACTATTGTTCGATAGGTGCGTTTGCCTTAGTCGTATTTATAGTTAGTTTAGTGACCATCAATCCATATTTTATTTATTATTGATTTAGAGAATAATTGAAGAAAAATGAGCTTACAACACAATACAGTTTCACTATTTTAGTCATAACTTGAGTTACAGACTTCCATTTTGGTCCTATAATATATCAATTCAAATGAAATTGAAAAATCTATCTAAAGTTGTTTCACGGCTAAAACCCAAAAAAGTCATAAAGACATCTAAAAACAGCTTAGAAGTTTGATGCGAAAATAACCAAGAAACTTAGAAAATTTTGTTCAATTTAATTAAGGGCAATTTTGTATTTTTGATTATATTATTTTTGCCCTATAAATAGATGTTAAGATTAGGGCGACATCGATTTAGCCATTTTTAGTTTTATTTTGTTTTGTTTTTTTTATGAGTTTTTAAACCTCTTTTGTAATTGAATTAATATTCGAAATTTGATTCTACAAGTTTGTGAGATCAAATTGTTTCTAGTCTTTCTTTGCTCTTTAGTATTTACTTGTCTTTTGGTTTAACTAAAATTGTTTAGGTTTGTTAAATATTTAACCGATATTTGATAGCTTAGAATGATTGCTTTGTCAATTAGTTAATCGATTGATTTCTAATTTTGTGACAACTGCATGATTGATCTCACTTAAATAAACCTTAATTGTGTGTTTCTTGGTTAGAATTAGGTCTTTTTCGTTCTTAAGATTATTGATAAATTAAATTCTTAAGGATCGTTATAGAGTTATTTGTCAATAAGGAAATTAATTAATGGCAGTTGTCTTAATTATCGAGAAGGTAAGAAGAGATTAAGTTACTTGGCAATTATCGATAACTATAATCAATTTATTGAATAGCATTGAAATTTATCTTTACATTAATGACCAAACCCTTGAATCAAACCAATAATTTATTTTGACTAAAATTTCATCTCATTAGTTTTTCCCAAAAATTTAATTATTGCTTTTTTTGCTTTTTCCAGATCTTAAATTTAATTTTAAAGTTTTTCTTAAAACCTCATTCATTATTCATTTGTTTTAGTTGAAAGAATAAAATTATTACCAATTTCTATTAATTTGATCATACTTGTCGCTTTTATTAATTGTTTTTTTTAAATAAATTTTATTTTTGATGACTTCAACAATCGTACATAAAATTAAAAATATGAATAACGTAGCGAATAGCAAGTTATTTTAATATTTCCTTAGCAAAATTGGTACCGCACAGACTTTTGAACGATTTTGTTTTTTTGAACATGATGTAAATTTGCCAAAGTCATGGACTAAAAACAAGTGAAAATGAGAACATTGTAAAGACTTTGTGTCTAGGAAAAAAAAATCCATATTTAACATAGCAAATTGATTATTATCACCTTAAACCAAAGTATCTACTGCTTCAAGCTTTCAAAATTGGTAGTAGGAGATGGGTTCACTAAGCAGCCAATGATAGTTGGCAGCTGCACTTCATAGTTCAAGCAAATGGCAATAGTTTTTTTCGAGCGTTTAGCAAATGACCACTTCAATGTTTTTGTTTTACTATTTCAATCACAATTTCCCATCTTCAAGTTTCTTGATAGACTTGGTTATATATATATATATATATACATATTTTATGTTAGGTTATTGTCCGTCGGATCTTATTTTTTAATAGGTTCTGATTTTTAGTTTAATGGTGGTTTGGTGTAATTTAAAATTTTTTATCTGGATGAATACATTTGTTTATTCTTAATTTAATTCATTAGATCAACCGGTCCAATTTAATTTTTGTAGGATGAAAAGAATTGTTTAAATTTTTATTTAATGTGAAATTGAATTTTGAAGCGCATCGACATTAAGGGTGAGTTTTTCATTATGTTTCAAAAGTATAAGCAATAAAAAGGATAAATTGCTTCGGAAGTTAAACGTGCTTTTGAACCCAAACATGAAAGTTAAAGATTTTAGCTTTTGCGTTTGAAAAAACACTTTTGAACAATGACAATGAATCACACAACAATACGTTATAAAAAATGAAACAGGAGAACTATCAACTTTTCAGGTTCATTCCATATGTGTTTTTAGTAATTTTATATTTAATAAAATATCATGAAAAAGTTTTCACAAAAAACTTAGAGAAATAGTTGTGTGGTTTTTTAGTAATTATATATTTATATATATTTATAATTTTATAATTTTTTCAATTTTTAAAAAAATTATTTTTCATTATATTTTAAATTGTGTATATTTTTATATATGATTTGTTTTAGTTTTATAGTTTATATATTTTTCAAAATAATAATATAAAATGCATATTTTATAAAAAATAAAAACAAATAAAATTACTAAAAACTAATTTGAATAAATGGTTTTAGTTTTAATTTTTTATTTTAAAATAATGAAAATTATTTGGTATACTACCCATATCTAAGGAGTTTTTAAATTCCAAAGGCAAAGCTAGGAATTACAAGTATGAGACTGTCAAATTTTTAAGGCTGCTTATAGAATAAAAAATACATTATTAATGTATCAAATATTTACCCTTAAAATAATAATATAAAAAGACATAATATTTTATAAAAAAATTAAAAACATATAGCATTAATAAAAATTTAGTTTAAATAAATCAGGATAAATGATTGTCTAGATTTATTTAAATCTAGACAACCATTTGTCAACATTTATTCTTGATATGAATAAATTATATATTTTAAATTTTTAAAATTTTTTTATTTATATCTATTATGTACTATAATAAGAGGTTGTCATATGTTATTGTGTACGTAGTTGTCAATATCATGTCAATATAAATTAATTGTATTGTATTGATGTGGAAATACGAAACTGTGTGAAGAGATATAAATTGAAGTATTAACTAGATAAAAAATTTCTTTTAATGCCAATTAAATGCTTGAGAAACTACATATTAAGCAGGTTTGAGGGGAAGAAATCAACATGCAAGTAAATTATGTATATGGATAAGCAAGTGGTAGCGAGTATATACGTTTTGATACTCGCAGAAACTGAGTAGGCAAAAAAAAAAAGGAGAAGACAAACACAGGAATTTGTCATGTAGCTGAAATGGTCGCAAAGATAGAGATTTGAGTATTGACCCCTTCGCTCCCCTGTACTGTTCAACTGCCACGCAATGAAGTCACTTACACATATCAGTTTCAGAGTCTGTTCCTTTTTCAAGTTTTTCACTTCCCTTTCTTTTTCTTTGGGTTGGAAAAAAAAATATTATCATTTTTCATCTTTTAAGTTAAGCAAAACCAAGCGAATTTCTCTCTCTACGAACCCATCAACTAAATTTTTTTTCATAGCAAGTGTCTAGTTTCATTAACAAGTTGCTAATCTAAGCTCTCCAAACCCTCTAGTACTCTCTCACTTGAGTTGCCAACTCATATACTTAAAAACAGCTAGCCTGCAAAATCTCTCTCTTCATCTCCATTTGAATCTCTCTAATCTAACTCATCTTGCAGAATCTAATCCCGTTAGAAGCTAAAACAGAGAAACTGAATGATTTTACACAAATCTAGCTAGGCAAGACAGAAGCTTTATCCTAAATCTCTCATCTTTTTTACCTTGCGTTCTCCCCACCACTGGTTCAGCTTCGGCACCACAAATAAAGGCACCCCATTAAAATCTACCTTACTGTTACCAGTGTTTTTCCTTCAGTGTTTCCTTACCTAAACAGTAGTACTGAAAGACCCCACTTTCTTTTTTCCTCCCCTTTTCTGTCATGCACTCAAGCTTGTTCCTTTTTCAATGAGTTGGAGTTGTCTTTGCTCATCTTCTTGGGGGGTGAATGGGGTGTATGTTTTCTCAGTTGGCTGCAAAGTTTGCTTTCTTTCCACCATCTCCACCAACGTATCAGGTTAAGAAGGGTGATAATGGGAAACTCACGGTGGTTTCATCTTCTTCGATGCCTGCTCCTGTTGCCGATGATCCTTCTTTGGATGTGCTTTTGATTGACACCAAACGTGGGAACAAGATTGTTGCTTTTTATTTGAAAAACCCATATGCTCGCCTTACTGTGCTATATTCTCATGGCAATGCTGCTGACCTTGGCCAACTCTATGACCTCTTTGTCCAGCTCAAGGTCAACCTCAGAGTCAATCTTATGGGGTCAGTAAATTTTATTTTCTTTCCTTATAAAAGTCGCTCTTTTACATTTTCACTTATTTTCTGGTTGAAAATCATGGTCACCTGCACTTATAACTCATTTATATTTTGCTTGTCTATGTTGGTGGTTTTTGTCATTGTTGTTTGCCTTTTGTAAATATTATGTTTTTCATGCCTCTTTTGAGCTTTACTCTGTGTGTATGTGTGTTTCCTTTTTGATGGATTTTTCTAGTCTTTTTGTCTAACTTGATGCTTTCACAAATTTCACCTTTTTAAAAAAAAAATAAAATCTTTTGGCTTTACTTTTCCAGCATGTAAATATTATCTTCTCATGGGTTCTTTTGTTTTCATGTTTTGGTTCTGAATGGTCTTATTTTGCTTAGATCTGTAATTAATAGTAGTTCTTGCTAATTAACTCTCTTCCCCTCCCCACCCCCCACTTTTTAGTCACTAATTTTTTTTTTAAAGTTGAAAAAGTAAAACTGGGTTAATTCATTGATGGCTTGTAGTCACTTTTAGTTTTCCCTACGTAAAGTAATTGATTTTCACTCTTATACTTCTGTGCCTTGTGAGCTGTTCATTTTTTCTTTGGACAGATCTACAATTCTTTATAACTTTAGCTTCAATGTATATACAAATCAGATCTTGAGGAAATGTTACTTGTTTCTAATCCTACTCATTTTGTTGATATTACATCCATTTAAGTTTTTTTTTTTTTTTTTTTTGGATAAGTAAAATTAAAGCAAAATTTTGCTACAATATGTAACAGCATTGACAATGATTAGAATCCACCTTCAATAAGTAAGCAAAACAAACAAAATACAGCTTATTCAGGTGCCTATTTCCAACCTTCAACGGGTTTAAGGATTCCGTAAATGTGCAAAAGATAATCTATGCCTAAGAAAACATGGTTCATATCAGTCTTTCCCTTTCCGCATCTTGCATTTGATGGTGTTGAATATGGTGGACAAAGACACACACATTGAGACACGTTGATCAGACCTGGCTTTATTTTGGTGCAATGACATGGAATTGAGCTGTTGTTTTAATCTGCTATTTACTTCCATGTCCTTCTATGTTATTAATTGTTTGATTTCTGTTATCTTCCATGTGAATGCTATAATGCAGGTATGACTATTCCGGCTATGGAGCATCTACTGGGAAGGTAGGTCATCATCTAAATAATGCTTCATTGCTCCAATTATAGCTGATTTGCTCATGCAATCTAGGGGTTTTCATCCACTATTTGCTTACTTGAAAATAAACCTAAGCATTCTGGACCTAAGAACTCTAGGAACATCAAACTACAGTTGATTTGCATTATCTGTTCATTGATACTTTAGAAGCAAAAGACTCCTTGTTCCTTTGCTGTTGAAATGGACCTGGATTCTGTGTTTTTCTGGCTTCAGTAAGCTATCTTATTTGGAAGTATGTGGTGTCTTTGCTAATGTTTCTGTTTTATGGTTTCCAGCCAAGTGAATCCAACACTTATGCTGATATAGAGGCAGTGTATCAGTGTCTTCAGACTGAATATGGAATAAGTCAGGAAGATTTGATTTTATATGGACAGTCGGTTGGAAGTGGGCCAACGTTACATTTGGCAGCTAAACTTCCGAGGCTAAGAGGTGTCGTTTTGCATAGCGGCATTCTTTCTGGCCTTCGTGTACTCTGCCATGTTAAGTTTAATTTCTGCTTTGACATTTATCAGGTAATGACATATGCATGTCTGCATTGTGAGGAAGATATCTAACATTATTATTATAATTAGCAGTCTGATAATTGGTGTACTATTTTATGATATAAGAATGTCAGCTTGTTGGTTGACACTAGTGGTAATGTTACTTGCATGTGAACTAAATTCAAGCAGCATTGATGTTTTTGTGCTATCTATATCTGCTCTATGCTTGAGCTAATTATGATCTTCATAAATGCAGAACATCAAAAAGATTCAGAAGGTGAAGTGCCCCGTGCTTGTAATACACGTAAGTACCTTTAAGATCGTCTGAACATTATAGATCTCATTTCACTTTTCAAGGATCCCCCCCACACTGTGCTCCTCAACCTAAAATTCTCTACAAGTGTTTAGGGAATTCTGAGATATAGTAGTTTCCTAATTACAGTCAATCAATAAGCACTTTTTTGTTCCGTTGCTTGAATTGTAACTTGCTTTGATAAACTTCTGTTTTAAGTTAGCTCCTTAGCTGATTTCAGTTATATGGTCCGAGCTGCATCTGTCTTGTGCCCTTTTATAAGAGTTCTTAAATGTCATTTATTTTCATTAAAAGTTTTCTGTTAGTATGAAAGTTTAAGTTGGTTGGATCGAATATTAATCAGGGTACGGAAGATGATGTTGTCAATTGGCTGCATGGAAATGGACTGTGGAAAATGGCAAGGGAACCGTACGAGCCTCTGTGGATCAAAGGAGGTGGTCACTGCAACTTGGAGCTATACCCTGATTACATACTCCATCTTTGCAAGTTCATTTATGAAATGGAGAACACGACAACAGCGATTCGGCTTAAAAGGATTCGGCAAAGTCTTGGTCTACCAACAAGGTCAAATACCAACTCTTCAGCTCAGGGTGACAGGTGCTGTAAGATTAAAATATGCCAACCTAAATGCCTCAAATGTCCAAAACCAAGGTGCGGTAAATGTTTCCGGTGGCCGAAAAGCCTTTGTTGTTGGAAGCCCTGCAACTGTTGCTGGAAGCCGGAGTGCCGGTTGAGTTGCTGCTGTTGCTGCTTCTGCTTCAAATGCTCAGAATGGAGATGTTGTGTGGGTATACATAAAGGGATAAATGGTAAACAAGAGGGCTAATGGTGATATTGTGCTCTGTATAGATTTGCTCAACTTGCTAACATCCCCCCCCCCCTCTCTCTAATCATTGGCAGTAGTACACAAAACAAAGAGGAACTACCTTTTCTGATCATTTTTAGGGGAAAAAAATTGATTGAATATTTTCATCATATTGGGGATTCTTGAAGTTGTGATTTTAGTTTGGTGGTTCAAATAATATAATCTCTTTTTCTACTGTTCCATATAAATTTATCAGCGGACTGGATTGTTGTATCGAAATGTCTGGTCATGGGCCTCACGGCCCATATTTAAAAAAGGTGAGGTGAAAGCCAGAAAGACAGTAGGCATGAACAATGCGATGTTCTAGAGACAGATTATAATATATCATCAATCTAGGATTAAAAGAAAGGGAGTGGGTAGAATATTGACATTTTCATGGGAAACGAAACATTGATTTAGAATAGGGGAATCTACTTGGTCATGGTAATAAGATAAGCTTGAGTTGTCCAACAACTTGGCTCTGTTATGAATTGAAAAAGGTAAAGATTTTCGACATATAATATATGATTTACACTACAAAGCAACTCGAAATTAGGAGACTTGGTATATAAATAATATGAACCAAGAAAGAAACTTTCGTGATTTTGGAATTGGAAGACATCAACCATTTCTTCCTCAATGCAAGGCCTGTTAGTCTTTCTTCTTTGTTTCCTTTCAGGGCAAGTAGGGGTTAATCTCTTTAGGTTAAATGAAAAAAAAAAGCTTGTACTTTTAGTCCCTCCCTACAATTATTTCGTTTTAGTTTTTTTGTTTAAATGTTGCATTTTCATTTTTGATCCCTCTTAAAATTAATAATTTAGTTTTTTCCCTGACTTAAAAAGGTTGTTATTTTTTGCATTCTAAACTATGTCAAACAGAGGCAAAGTTGGGGGGCTAGCAGGGTTTGGTCTCCTTAAAATTGAAAAATATTATTTTGGTCCTTTAGTTTTAATAAAATTTTAATTGAGTAAAAAGTAAAATTACACTTTGACACTCCTCAAGATAAAATTTTGATTTAATCTTTTAAAATT
This sequence comes from Gossypium stocksii, assembly GCA_020496765.1. Lineage (NCBI taxonomy): Eukaryota > Viridiplantae > Streptophyta > Magnoliopsida > Malvales > Malvaceae > Gossypium > Gossypium stocksii. Next base: position 107,557,226 of record CM035627.1, on the reverse strand, counting down.
ATAAAGATATAAGCCATTAAATTTATAAAATTATATTTTAGCTTTTATAAATATACAACTTAATTTTACTCCAAGAAAAAAGTTCAGACTTCACCTTAATAAGGAAAGAGAAAACAAAGTTAGCCTATTTTTGGGTGGTTCAAGTTGAGCGTTCAAACTAGGGCCTGATATGGCAGTCAGGTGGGTGTTTTCGGTTTTCCATACGAATTTAGATATTGATGTGGAGTTGGTGAATCCTGTAAACCATTTTTGTTACAAATTCAAAATTACAAATCAACACAATTTACACAAGCTCCAATCATCTACAAATTTAATGTTTAGAAATCTTTGAATTATTACAAGGGTTTGACCTTTGAAATTATTAATTAGGTCTCCTTTTATATAGGGTATTATTTATTTATTTTGCTACTTAAATTTAACAATTAATTTCGAATTTAAAAATGTAAAAGTATGATAATATATTAAAGTGTTACATCATCCACTTTTTAGATTTCAAAATTTAAGGATAAGTAAAAATAATTATTAAGTTCAATTATTAAAATTAACTTGGATCTAATTGTTAATTTCGCTCACAGAGAATTCTATTAACATTTTTCTTAAAGAAAATATTATTTTTATTTGGAACCATGAACAATAAATATACAAAGACATGACATATAATAAATAAGTCAATATAAACTAATGTACAAATGTCATGTATGTAGAATAGTCTCAACAAAAAAAAAAAAAAGAGAGAAGGACAAAGTGACAATAATTGTAAAATTGGAACAAGTTAGAAACAAACTAGAAATCTATTAACTTGATGAAATCGCTAAATTTGTAATCTAGCTTTGCCATCATCAAACCAACCTGAAAATAAATATCAATCAACCAAAAAAAATTGCCAAAAGCCTCAAGAGACCTACCACATCACTGATATACAAAAAGCCAAGTCACAAATAGAAAGAAACCCTCCATACTTGAGTGCTTATAATATAATGTTATTTCTTTTTAAAATAAAATAATAGACATGTATTTATGATTATATTATATTATATTTATAAATTCTTAAAAAATAATAAAATTTAATTGTCAACGAGACTTTCACATTGTTGATCCGGAAAGAAGCCCTCCATACTTGAGTGCTTATAATATGTGACTTTATAATTTTAAAATGTACCATATGCCATGAGTGGTTCTTTTTAGTTATTCGTCGATTAAACTTTTTACTAGTTCCATTTTACGTTATAATTGTTTTTTTATTAAAAAATAATGGAAGTTAGAACTTTTAGTTTTTGTATTGAATTGAGGTAATATATATATATATATATAAAAGGAAATCTAAGATTTAATGTAATTAGTGATTAAAGTACATGTTTAAACTCTATCACTACATCCCTAATAGTGTATATATATATATATATATATATATTTATATAATTGATTTTTCTAATCATGTTTTCCGTAAATAATAGAATTTTTTTTTGAATAACCTCATTATAAGTTTTGATCATAATTTTTTTTTGACACAATGACTAAATTACCTATAATTCCTCCTTCATTGCGTTCAAACTTATGTCTTCCTACATTGACAATAATATTCATATTAATCGAACTAAAACTCAATTAACATAAACAATGAGTGGAAGATTGATGAAAATAGTTGAATTGATTAGGTGTTGATTAAGATTTAGTCAACTTTTCTGCCACAAGCTAAAGTGTTATTAATAAGTGAATAATTAAAGTTAAGAAGTGATCCAAGGACTTAGTAAAATGCCACAATCTTCTGCCACAACTCACTATGTAACGCCCCTAAACTTTTAATTAATGACGATTTCATCCTTAGGCTCAGAGAATAAAATTCTTGCAATTTCATCCTTAAAACGTATTTTTCACCGAACTTGAACTAAATTAATAATTCCATTTAAATTTTGCAGTTTATATAATAAAATACTCCTTTTCATGCAAATTGGTCATTTCTAACATTTTTACTAATTTGCCCATAAAGTTTTACTTTTATTCAATTTAGTCCCTGAGCCTAAAATATACAAATTATCCATGCTAGATGAATATTCATACATATTTTCCTCCTCCTCCTCTCCATTCCACATCCTTAATTTATATAACATGCTATAAGTAACATTATCAATAATTTCACTATTTACTTATATGTATATTCAAAACTGTCCATTTGTGTCATGGTTACCAAATTATTTATATCTTGAGCTACAGAACTCAAAATTAAGATCCGTAAATTTTCCTTGAAACTATACTCATATATCTTCTTACCATAAAATTTTCAGAATTTTTGGTTTATCCAATTAATACAGTTTATTCATTAAAGTTTCCCCTGTTACAAAGTCCAACAGCTCTGACCTCTCTTCACTAAAAATTAATTATCTGATAGTACGATTTTCATATAGTGTTTTCGATTGTTTCTAATGAAAATAGACTCACTAAGGAATCTAACCATATAAATTATGTCCCATAACTATTTTTGTACAATTTTTAATGATTTTTACAAGTCAGAACAGAGGATCCCGAAATCATTCTGAACCAGTCTCACAAAAATCTAAATATCTCAGAAAACAGAGTTCCTTTACTTGCTATGTTTCTTTTATATGAAAGTAGACTCAACAAGCTTTAATTCCATATCTCACTCAACTTCTAATTCAATTTATACCATTTTTGGTGATTTTTCAAAGTTAGACAATTGCTGCTGTCCAAAACTGCTTTAGTGTAACATGTTGATTTCTATTTTGTCCCAAATTCCACAATTCATACAATTCAGTCCTTACTCAATTAACCCCTCAATTGAGCTAAATTTCTCATTTAATACTTTTGTCTATCATTTTAAACTACTTCATAACCTTTGAAATTCAGAATTTTAATACTAGGCCTTAATTTCAACTCTTTCATAATTAGGTCCTAAAATCAATTTCCATCAACTTTACTTGATAAAATCATCATATAACAAAATTAAAGCTTCAATTCAATATTTATTCATCATATGCTTCCAGCACTAATGCACATCAACTTTAAAAATTAGCCATAGAATGAAAAACTAATGAATTAACAAGTTGGACCCAATTGTAAAAGTCTAATAAACATAGGAATTTCAAGGAGAAAGCAAGAATTAAACTTACATGAAGCTTGAGTATGAAAACCAGCTTGAACTCTCTCCCATGGCTGTTTTTCAGTTGAAGAAAATGAAGAGAAATGAAGAGAATTCTAGATATTCCAATTTGGTCCCATTTTTATTTAACTAATTTTGGCAATTTTCCAATTTTGCCCTTATTTCACCCATTCCCTGATTTTTCTCAGCTATTGCCGCCCAAAATATCTCTTTTGGGCTTATTTTCACTTTAGGTCCTTCCTCATTTGACAATTGAGCTATTTAATCCTTCTAGCAACTTTCACACCTTTTTCAATTTAGTCCTTTTTATTTAATTAACCATCCAAACGTCAAAATTTTCTAACGAAATTTTACTATTACCTTATTAACACTCCGTAAATATTCATAAAAATATTTATGGCTCGATTTATAACACCGAGATCTCGATGCCTCTCTTTCTCGATTTCTTGGCTAAATAAATCTTTATGAAACACAATTTACTGTTTCAAAAATCTTTTAAAAACTACATTTAGCTCGTAAATATTAAATAATATAATCTACGAGTTCATTTGTCAGATTTGGTGGTCTCAAACCATTATTTTCGACATCATTGAATTTTGGGCTATTACAATTTCACTGTAGAAATTTTCGGGGTGTTACACACTACCATCAATTTGATTTGTGCAGCGACTCATCTTGTATTCAATGATTAAGTCATGGACTATTTGTGTGGTGGAGTAGGTTTATTTATTTTTATTTTCATTTACATAAAAAATATTATTCAAATTTGCACATATTCATTTAAATTAATTAATTTATCTTAAAAAAGAAACTCTAAATTTTGATTTTTAGATATTTATATTACTAAAAATAAGCTTTTTTTTTTTTTTTGTTCATATATACATATTTTAGATTTTTTTTTAATGTTGGATTAACGTCTGGATTTAGATGAATAGCTTTGATTCATGGGAAAAACATTATATTTGTGTTTTGTCAATGTTGAAGTGGGAATGAGGGTAGAAATTCATAGGCTTCTAGATAAGATGGGCAGACTGTAACATAAATTGCATCCATGTTCAAACTAGAGAAATAGACGGGCAGATCACATCTCAAGCCCCACATTTTAATCAATAATTTGCTTTCAGATCATCATTACCATTTTTTTTTTTTTGGATAAGTATATATTTATATATTGGGGCAGCTCCAAATGAATTGAGTTTTAACAAGTAAGAATGGCATTTTAATGAAATGTTTAATGCTTCAGTTCTTCAAAATGTATCCATCAAATATTTGGACTAAATTTAAATTCTGAAGTTAATATTGTTAATAGTTTTTTATTTATATATCATCTCCAACTCAAATAGAATTATACTTAAATGATAAAGTAAATGAAAACACAAGTGATTATAAAAAAATGAGATAATAGATATGTTTTATAATGGTTTTTTTTTAAAGAAAAAAAACAGTTCTCTCTACTCTCTCATCTAAAAATGATTTTAGGTTTAAATGATAAAAATTCTTGTAAAATAGATAAATTATTATTCAAAAATTATACTTAATCGAGATCTTAATTGAAAATTAAGAATCAATTTCACCCTCAAAATTAAGTTTTCGGTCGAATTTATATGTTGATTAACTTTGTACTAGTTGAAAAAATGACTTCAGGAAAATTTTAAAAAATTCTAAAAATATAAAAAAATATTGGGAGAGACTCTGGAAATCTAAACTCCCTCCTAAAATACAGATTTTCCTTTAGAAATGTTTTAGGAAAATTATCCCAACAAATGACCTCCTCACACACCGGGGATTAAGTCAATGAACCAGGGGATTGCCCGTTTTGTAAGAGTTTCCCTGAAACAGTTGAACATATTCTCCGAGAGTGCCTGGTTACAAACTGCTGGTGGGCAACCATAAAAAACGGATCCTCACTAGGATTGTATTGGAATAGCAACTGGCTAGATTGGGATCTCAATACAAATAGTTGGCTGTCTAAACCAAAAATCCCATGGGCAACCGTCTTCGCGTTCTCCTTATGGGAGATTTGGCTGTTGCGAAATGTTATCCTCTTCAATAATAATTCAAGGTCGGATCTTCTCTTATCCACTAGGGGAATCCTGTTAGTTGGCAGAAACCAAAGTTGGACTTTGTTAAAATCAACATTGATGGCTCCGCTTTGGATAATCCTGGGCATGCTGGAGCTGGTATTGTTATCAGAGATCATAAAGGAGTTTGGCTCGTTGGATCCTTCAGTTGCATTCCAAGAGCCACGAGTGCCAAAGAGGAGCTATGGACACTTCTTGATGGACTCAACCATGCTCTGAATATGCTGAAAGTGAAAGTGGAAATAGATTCTTTTGCGGTCATTAGTTTAGTTATGAACCTCTGTGTTACAAACTCTAATTGATGATTGCAAGACTTTCCTTTGGAAATTGACACATATATAGAGAAGCAAATCGTGGAGTGCATGCAATAGCATGTAAGGGAAGCAAATGCAATTTTCATTTGCTGTTTTCCTCGAATTTCATTTCGAATGAACTATGTATTTGGCATAAAGTTGCATATGAACTAGCTTGTCTGATGCCAATGACCCTACCGAACTATGAATTAAGTTAATAAGTTCCTTTACAAAAAAGAAAAAAGAAAAAGAGGGCTTGTGAAACGTTATGAAGTTATAAAGCACTACTTTTGGAATTGAGTTGAGATCATGTGGGGAATGGAGAGATGATTGAGCTCACCAACGACTTTCCGTTAATTCAGGTTCAGAATTTTATATATATAAAAAATGGATTTGCTTTGGTTGCCATAATTCACGCCATAGCCTACAAGAAGATGGAAAAAAAGCTGATGGCGGAAATGGGTGGACCCACGCGGTGCACACGGGACCGCCCACCCCTATTTCGTCTTGGTTTTCCTGTTTAATGGGCGCACGCTGCCCCAATATTCCTAATTCCTATGTTATGTTATCATTTTCTTTCCCTTTCCCATCAAAATTACCTTACTATTTTAACATAACTTTTTTTTTGCACTTTAACTTTAAAAAGGAAAATTTTAAATTTTATTTAATTTTTTCCTTTTTTAATTTTAAAATTTATTCTTTTTACCAAATTTTGTATAGAAAAACTAACTTATGTTAACATTTTGACATATAAGTTGATTGTCATATAGAAGACACTTTGGTATTTAATTAATTTTTAAAAATTATATATAATTTATAATTTTTAGTGATTTTTAATTTTTAAAAATAGTTTTTATAAATTTTTTGAATTTTTAAAATTTAAAAGATTAATTAAATGTTGATATGTCATTCACATATATGTAATGTTAATAAAGTAAAAAAAAGGTTAATTTTTCTATTTATTTTGAGGTAATTTAAAAAAAATATAAATTTCAAGACTAAAAAAAAACTAAATTTAAATGAAAGGTGAAAATAAATTTTTGTGGCAAAAATTTATTATGACCAAGCTAAGTTCACACTGCGATTCCAACCTCTAATAATTATTGATGCAATCAAAATGAAAAAAGGGAGGAGTTTAAAAACGTTTCTTATTCTCTTTCAATGCGAAATTGACGAGTCTGAAATGTTCCCACTTTCACCAAATCTTCTCTTTTGTAATTCACCCACCATTCAGACTTAATTCTAAATGTAAAGCCAATTAGTCACAAGCATACATGCCCCACTACTCTCATAATTCTAAATTTCATTAGCTCTATTTTTGCTTTTGCAATTTAATCTCTCTATGTTCTTAATTCTAATAATTCAATCTCTCTATTTGTTTGATTTAAAAAAATAATTTTTATTAAATTTGAATATACATATGGTATTTCAATATTCAAACAAAAAAAAAAAAAAACAGAAGGAATGAAAATCAGAATTAAACTAATTGAGCTATTTTATTTTGTGGGAGTGATAAGCCGGACATCCCAAAAATAATTCCACCTGGCACATCTCCATACATTTCAAACATCCCAAAATCTGCAGGCAGGCATTATTGTTTGGATGAGTCATGATTATTCTTCTAAACCGGTCCAATCCTCAATTCCCATTGTTATTGTATTCATTGTTGACACGTTTGGGAATAGAATATTAGACAAAGCGGCGAAACCGCAAATCCTACTGTTGTCCATTCCGCTTGCAAGCATTACAAGACTATTTCCAGCCACTTCAACATTTGGCTCCTGTTTTTATATTTAATTGGAGGTCAAAAACACATAGAAAGACAACCGGACAGCTAGTATTTCATACAATCTTCATAACATGTCTGTCTGCGTGCACTTTCCAGAATCCTTTAAAGCATATTCTATTATAAAATCACTAACTGCCGTAACAGACAGACATAACAAATAAACGGAGTTTCATGTTGTTGTTCATATACGTACATAATACCATACTGATGAATTAATAATAATAATAATAATAATAAAACTCCATTTCCTTATCTATATGAGAAGAAAAAAAATAATTAATTACTTTAATATTAAAATTATCAATATAAATAAATTCGTATATTAATTTGATGTTTAAAATATTTACCTCTCTAGATGTAATTTAGATTCGAGTTGCGTTAGTTATATTAACATAATTTTTTACCCGAATATCTTAGTTGATGTATGACAGAACAAAATTTGATATTGCTTTTCACTTAAGTGAATGAAATTAGTGAGGGTTAAATGGTGGTAAGAAAAAAAAAAGAAGAAAAGCATTTCAATAATTGTAATTAAATTCCCGAAAGATAATTATTAGAGATTAATTCGGTGAATGAATGTATCCTCTGACTCCTCGTGATTATCAATTTTTCTTATCATCATGTAATCTCCCATTTTATCCACCAAAAGAGAAATAAAGTTTTAGATTAAAAAAAGAAGAAATAATTTAGTTTTCTCAACCAAAAAAAATGGGTTTTCCTATTTTAATTCAAGTATTTCCCTTTTTCAAATAATTTTCTTTTGATATTATTTTTTTTTTTCCTTGCATGAAATTAAAATAAGATTAGGTGCTTGATTTCTTTCTTTATTAGACCCAATTTACAACTCATATGTTCCGCGTCAGCACGTGGAGTCCACCAGTTGAGGCTAGGATCATATGCAGCCGATCCCATGGGAAAACATTTTCCAAAAGAGGGTGTAGCCGTGTAGCAATCTTTGGAAATAATTTATTTCCTTTTCTATCTCTATGCAATAATTTTCATTAATATCTTTACTTCGATTTTTTGCAGGCAATATTTTTCATCTTATTTTTTGAGCTTTAAATCTTTCCAACATTTTATTTTAATTAAAAAATTAACTAATTTAAAAAAAATAGTTACTATAAAATAAACAAAAATGTAACATGAAAAAATTATAAATTATTTATATATATTGAAAAATGTTATAATTAGGTAAAAAATAAAAAAATCGATACAAGAAACTGAGAATTAAGCTAATTTTAATTTATTTTTTGAATTTTATAGATTTTTAGTTAAATAATTAATTAATTATCGGATAGCTATACACTTGAAAAAGAAACGGAGCGATATGAAGTGTGTACAACATGCCCTGGGAAGTTAAAATCAACAATTTTGTCTTTTGACAGGCTACAAAATAACTCACTTGCACCGAAGCTAAACCCTTACACCGCGTACACAGCGCTCTACCGTTGAAGTCGGGTTATAAATTCAATACCCAAAATAACCTCCATAAATACTCAAAATTTCGCCTCCTCTCACCTTAATAAAAAAGAAAAAATAAAAACCGGGTTTTCCGCAATACCTTTGCCAAACCATGTCCGAATATCTCCACAACTTGCTTTCCAAACTATAATGTAGTGACCAACTTTTTTTTCCCTGCAAAAGGAAATATTCAAATATCCCTTAATTTATTTATTAAGTTAAACCTTTGCAAATTCCTTGTTTCTTTTCTTCTTTTTGGTTTCAGTGTTTATTTTTTGAAAGAAAGAACGACCTCAGTTTTGTTTTTGGGAGAAAAGAAGATGATGGTGGCTTGATATTGATGTTTTAGACTGAGTCGTTTCTTGGTTTTTAGCCCTTTGTTTGCTTTGTTCAAACTGGTACGCTTTTGAATATTTGCTTCATCTTATTATCGCTTCTTTTTTAATAATATATATTATACTCTGTCTATATGTAAGCAATTGCAGAGTTCAATCCTTAAATACAGAGACTTTGATCACTACTTGATCTAACTCTTTTCCTTTTTTTTTTTTTCGCTTCAATCTTTATGTTTGGAGGAAAAGAAAAAGGATATATCTTCCACTAAGAAAAATATAGAATTTTGAGAAAGTTTTAAGTTTTTTAGGCTTTATGCAGTTCTTTTAAGCTGTTTTTCTGCATTACAGGTTCTGGGAAAAGAGTTTTTGGTTAGGAGAAAGACCAAACAATGGCAAGTGAATCGCGCGCTACTAGAAGAACGCCCACAATTCACCATATAACGAACTCGGCTGGCGATCTTGATAGTGAAATTGGAGGCGAAGATTTCTCTAGATACACAGTTCATCTTCCCCCCACACCTGATAACCAGCCAATGCCGATGGAAATTGCTATGCAAGAGGTAGGAAGCGGGGAACAGTACGTTTCGAGTTCCATGTTTACTGGGGGTTACAATCGCGTTACTCGTGCTCATTCCAAGAAGATCGTTGACTCCGATCCGGCAACGGTGGTTGCAGAAGGGTCGTTTTGTGAACTACCTGGATGCGGTGCCAAGATGATGACTAATAGACAAGGCATAGATGTGTTCCCATGCGAATGTGGTTTCAGGATTTGTAATGAATGTTATAGAGATGCTCTGGCAACTGGTGATGGGTTTTGTCCCGGATGTAGAGAGCATTATAGGGGGTTGGATGTGTCTGAGATGGCTCGGGCTAGCCGAACACGGTCGTCCAAATCCGACAGGAGTTTGCCAGTGGCGGAATCAACTGAGCTCTTGATGAGGAATCATAGTAATGAGTTTGATTATACTCAATATTTGTACGAAACGAATAAGAGTTACGGATATGGGAATGCGGTGTGGCCGATGGATGGTGCGAACGGGAGCAGGCATGACATCGGTGGTGACCCCAAGTTTTTTCATGGCAAGCAGTGGAAGCCTCTAACACAGAAATCAAGCATACGTGCTGCACTCCTTAGTCCATATCGGTATGATTCTTCAATTCTTTACTGTGATAACAAGATTTCTTAACTACTCCCAGCTTTGGTTATAATTGCTTAGTGGTCAGCTTTAAGCTACTACTGGTTTCATAACACGTGAAGTAACTTGGAGATTGGATTGTTTTTTACAGCTTTGTTTAATAACTGTGACATGATAATAATTTTCTATTCGTTTCTCTGTTCATATGCTTGCAGGCTCCTAATCCTTATTCGAATTGTGGTTCTTGGATTATTTTTAGAGTGGAGAATCAGCCACCCAAATGAAGATGCAATCTGGTTGTGGCTTATGTCCGTGGTTTGCGAGATATGGTTTGCCTTTTCTTGGCTGCTTGACCAGCTTCCTAAGCTTTGTCCGGTTAATCGTGATGTTGATCTCAATGCTTTACAAGAGAAATTTGAAAACCCTAGTCCGAATAATCCTTCGGGAAGATCTGATCTACCAGGCATAGATGTCTTTGTTTCTACTGCCGATCCCGAGAAAGAACCACCTCTTGTCACCGCAAATACCATTCTTTCCATTCTGGCAGCCGAGTACCCTGTTGAGAAGCTCGCGTGTTATGTTTCTGATGATGGTGGTGCACTACTAACCTTTGAGGCCATGGCGGAAGCTGCCAGTTTTGCCAGGATTTGGGTTCCTTTTTGCAGGAAACATGATATTCAGCCTAGAAACCCTGAATCCTATTTCAATCTAAAGAGAGATCCTTACAAGAATAAGGTGCGACGGGATTTTGTACGAGACCGCAGGCGGGTAAAACGTGAGTATGATGAATTTAAGGTCAGGATAAATGGTCTTTCTGATTCAATTCGACGACGTTCAGATGCCTTCAATACAAGGGAGGAGGTAAAGATTTTGAAGCGATGGAGAGAGGACAATAGTGATGAACCAATGGAAACTTTGAAGATACCAAAAGCTACTTGGATGGCTGATAGCACCCACTGGCCCGGCACTTGGACAGTTCCTGCTCCAGAGCATTCTAGGGGCGATCATGCCAGTATCATACAGGTAAGAATTCAAGAATAGCTTCTCTTCAGTTGGCATGCATATGCCAGAGCATTCTAGGGGCGATCATGCCATTATCAGCTGCTCATTATTATTTCCTTTTTATCATTTTTAATATAATCTTAGGTCGCATTTGTGTTCCCACTGCTTGGGGTGTTCTTTGACCTCATTTGTTGCTATATTACAAAAGCTGTTGTTAAATAAGTTTGTTAATCATTTGTAATGATGGTATGATTATGTGAACTAAGATCCTGAACTCTAATAATTGTAGGTGATGTTGGACCCTCCTAGTGCTGTGCCTCAAAATGGTACTGAAGGCGATGGAAATTCTATGGATCTGAGTGAGGTTGACATTCGTCTTCCTATGCTGGTTTATGTTACTCGTGAAAAGCGACCTGGTTATGATCACAACAAGAAGGCAGGGGCCATGAATGCACTTGTTCGAGCTTCTGCCATCATGTCCAATGGCCCCTTCATACTTAATCTTGATTGTGACCACTACGTTTATAATTCCCTAGCATTGAGAGAAGGAATATGCTTTATGATGGACCGAGATGGGGAGCGTATTTGTTATGTCCAATTTCCTCAGAGGTTTGAAGGAATTGATCCATCTGACCGCTATGCCAATCATAACACGGTCTTCTTTGATGTTAACATGAGAGCTCTTGATGGACTTCAGGGTCCTGTCTATGTTGGAACAGGATGCCTCTTTCGCCGTACTGCCCTTTATGGTTTTGAGCCACCTCGGTTACAAGATAACCCTGATTGCTGTAGCTGCTGCTTTCCCCGTACTAAGAAACCTGCAACTGTTGCTTCTGCTCCTGATGTTGACCCTGAAGATGTTCAGTTAAGGGAAGATGATGAAATGAATATTGCTCTTATTCCTAAGAAGTTTGGAAACTCAACTTTACTTGTTGAGTCTGTCCGGGTGGCAGCAATTCAAGGCCAGCCCCTTGCAGATCATCCTTCTATCAAATACGGACGGGCGCCCGGTGCTCTCACAATGCCTCGGGAGCCTCTTGATGCATCCACAATTGCAGAGGCAATCAATGTCATCTCATGCTGGTATGAAGATAAGACTGAATGGGGGCAAAGTGTAGGATGGATCTATGGATCAGTAACTGAAGATGTTGTCACAGGGTATAGGATGCATAATCGTGGGTGGAGATCTGTTTATTGCGTGACCAAAAGAGATGCTTTCCGTGGCACTGCTCCAATAAATCTCACTGATAGACTTCACCAGGTTCTACGCTGGGCCACTGGCTCGGTCGAGATATTCTTCTCACGCAACAATGCCCTACTAGGCAGCCCGAGGCTTAAGTTTCTACAGAGGATTGCTTATCTAAATGTTGGGATATACCCTTTCACTTCCATATTCCTCATTGTTTACTGCTTCCTTCCCGCACTGTCCCTCTTTTCGGATCAATTCATAGTTCAGACACTCAACGTAACATTCCTCGTCTACCTCTTGGCCATCACCCTGACCCTTTGTGCTCTTGCGGTGCTAGAAATCAAGTGGTCCGGCATTGAACTGGAAGAGTGGTGGAGGAATGAACAGTTCTGGTTGATTGGAGGCACCAGTGCTCATCTTGCTGCAGTGCTCCAGGGGCTATTAAAGGTGATTGCTGGTATCGAAATATCATTCACCCTGACATCAAAATCCGCTGGTGATGATGTGGATGATGATTTTGCTGATCTCTACATCTTCAAATGGACATCTCTCATGATACCCCCACTCACCATCATATTTGTTAATTTGATTGCCATTGCGTACGGAGTCCTGCGTACGGTATACAGTGATGTACCTGAATGGAGCCATCTGCTAGGAGGCGTGTTCTTCAGCTTCTGGGTATTGGCTCATCTGTACCCCTTCGCAAAGGGTCTAATGGGAAGACGAGGGAAAACACCTACGATCGTATATGTATGGTCAGGTCTGATTGCAATCTCTATTTCTCTACTGTGGGTGGCCATCAATCCCCCATCACAGAATTCTGATATTGGAGGGTCATTCCAGTTCCCTTGATTCAGATGACTTCCCATTGTATTGTTTTACGCAGGGGAAGGTTGCACATTTTGTATACTCATTCTTTGAAAGTTATATATATATATATATATATATGCGATTGGTTGATTATTCTGAAATTAGATTCAGTTAAATTGCTTCCATCCTTATGCTTTTAGTTGAAGCAGTTTTAACTTCGTTTGCATATCCAGGTGGGTTGGTTTGGAAGCAATGAAACCCATATGCCGCCCCGTTATTAATTAACTTTTTGGTCACAAACGAATGGGGGTTTTTTACGAGTGTCTTTCTTGGGTCAGATTTAATAAATTCCTTGGTAATTAATGCCCTTGCAAACAAAATCCAACTTTTCTTTTGCCTCAAAGACAGACTCATCTTAATTGAAGTAGTGTTCAGCTAATGAAGAATATATCCACTCTTAAGACTGAAGCCATTGAAAGTCGTTCAAAGAATTTTGACGAGGTTTGTGCAACTAGCAAAACTATATCCGCTCTTATTTTCCAACTTTACTATTCCGTATCCAGGTGATTCGGCGGTCTAGGAGTACGTGATACTTACGTTGGAGAAATTTTAAGTATCAAAATATTAGCAAACAGGTTCTATGGTGTAGTGGTTAGCACTCTGGACTTTGAATCCAGCGACCTGGGTTCGACTCCCGGTAGGACCTCTTTAAAAAAGTAGGATTTTTTGAAAACCAGAAAGTGGTTATAGATAATAATACAATTTTCTACCTTCCAACAATCCATGCTAACGGTATATTTTCAGATTTTGCTAACAAAGAGCAGTTATTATTTATCTTACTATTTTATATTGATAGGAGTAGGACAAATTTATGGTCAACCCTTTACCTTTTTGAAGAATATTAATAAATTAGTTTATAAATACTCTAATTTTAATTAAAAATAATATTTTAAATTGAATTAATAATTAATACTTATTTGAATGTATTTCAAAATTTATAAAAAAATTAGAAAATATAACATGAAATTTGGTACAAATATAAAATTAAAATATCATACATTATTGACGAATAAAATGAAATTTGGTACAAATATAACGGACATGTAGAGTACCAACACTAAATTCAAATTAGTGTATATAGGTTGAATTTAGTGTTGATAGTTTGTAAAAATGTAAACAATTTTTATTCAAAAGATAAAAATATTTTACTTGAGAAGTGGCGTAAGTTGTAAAATTCCAAATGTGGATTTCTCCAGTTATTTATCTGCCCGACTACTGCATAAGACAAATTTCTTTTACATATTCCTTCAATTATTTGACACTTAATATCACTGAAATTATTGTATCTTACTAACATCTTTGTTACGGGTATAGATTATCTTTGGTCCAAATCCGGATAGGTTTGGTTGAGTTCGTGTGATGATGTCTGATCACAGGATGCGGACTGCAATCTACTGTGAGGTCGCATGTGGATCGCGCGTAAGATCGTATAAATATATGTTAAATTTAAAATAAGATATGTATCTACATATATTGAACAAATTCAATATGTCATGTCAGTGAACAATATTCGTATCATATAAATAAGTCTTAACGCCATTTTTTGAGAGGATAGCAGTAAAAAAATATCTCAACAATATTAAATGGTTAATTTGTTATTATACATGAATTACGCAAGGCTGATTTTCATTGAGAAAAGTGGTAAGTGCCAAAATCAATCATTCAAAGTAGTAAATTATTACACATGAACTAAATGGTAAGTGCAAAAATCAATTATTCGACCCTACAGATTTCTATCCTATACTATAATTATAAGATTGAAAAGAAATAAAACCGAAGGTCCAGATTAACAGATAACGTTTTTAATTAACCAACACAAATCTAACACTACACATCGGTGCGTTCATTGGAAGCAGCCCGTTGCTTTTTCTTCCGTCGTGCTTTTGCGATCTTGGCTTGCTTCTTATGGCTTCCGCTAAATCTTAACCTTCCGGTTTCATTGAACCTTGCCTTTTCGATCGGATCGATTACACAATCAGGAAGTTTGACGGGGTACCGCCATACGTCGTAACAGCATGAGTAGTACATGAAATGCTGTCTGAACTTACGCATAGCGGATCGCCGTTTCGGCGTTAAGACGGCGAAGTTTCGAGTCTCGAGCCAGGCATCTTTTTCTTTACAGGTAGTGAAATCGGGGTATTCCTGGATGGGATCCATAGGGCAACCCTCGAGGACCAGCTCTTTAAAGTCGGCAGTGAAAGGGGCATAGTCGTAGTTAACTTTAATTTTGCCACCATTAGTGGCCCAGCTGGAGGCATCCCAAATGGTGGCATATATAGACATCGGCTTTGTTGGGTAATCACCGCCCATTTCGTCACTGCGTACCACTTCCCGAATTGGAACTTCATCGACGTAAAAACTGTAGATTAAAAAAAAAACATTTTCTTGTTAGTTGCTTTAATTTATGCGTGAACCAAGGCAAAACATATAAAAAAACCCGTGTAGGGAAGGCATTAAAAACGGGGAAATTAATTAAGGACAAAACGGAGAAAAAAAAGGCGTTTAAGACAACGCACATGATGTTCTTGGCCGTCCACAAAATACTGTATCTATGGAATTCCTTTGATGGATCGAACCAAAGTCTGTAACGTTCTTCTCGGCCTCGGCTTGTGCTGCCATTCCCATACAGATTAGTCTGAAATCTCCATGGCTTACCTTCTACGTTCCCTAAAAACTCAATGTCTAATTCATCATGGTTTTTCTCAAATACGTCACCGTTTGATGCCTGCATCATTCACCATTAAAACAAAACAAAAAATAAATCACGATTTTAAATTAATTAAGTGAATGAAATCAAATTTCCAGATTAAAAGATTAAAAACCAAGAAACTTACATAGAGGGCAACCACAACTCCAGCAGTATAATCAGATGGCAACTTGATTTTGGCACTGAAATATCCATGTTCATACATACTTGACGAAATAAAACCAGACCCTGAATTTCAATCAAATACCCAAACGGAATTTAAAAATAAAAAAAAGGGGGTTTGCATGGGTATTAAATTAAATGAAATTACCTGAAGAAACATCCAGGAGGAGGCGAACGCTGCGGCCATCGGGGGAGCGAACGAGGTTGAAATCACCGAAGAGAGGGTTGTATCCATCATCAAAAGCAATGGTGGTGAGGTTGAAACCTGCACCACTACTGAAGCACAACAACCAAGAGGAGGACGAGATTAATAAGTAGAAGAAAAATATGAAGGACAGGGTAGTTGACGACATCTCTGAATATGAGCAGCAATGAAAATGACCCATTATTTATTCTTTACTTATTTCGGGATCTTTTTATTTATTATTTATTCCTTTAGGGTTCTTCCTGTATAATTTCTTTCCATTTTATTTTTATTTTATACACAATAAAAGAAGGGCTGGGAGTTGCTTCTGGATTCTGAACGGTCTAATTGGCTGTTAATCCTACGAAGGCCCTTGATTTCGTTATGTAAGAAAAAATATCTCATCCATGCAAAATTTTAAATTAATATGATAATAAATACCCTTTTGATCTAATATTTTTTTTAAAATATATTTATCTATTTATATTATTATTTAGTGTTAAATGAGTTGGTATCACTCAATTTTTTTATAAAATAATAAATATTATTTTAAATTTTAAATAAAATATAAAAAAATATACAAACTAGAGGTGATCATGGGCCGGGCCGGGCCGGGTTCGGGCCGGGCCCATAAAAAAATTTCGGCCCGTTTTCTAGGCCCGGGCCCAGCCCGGGCCGAAATATGGGCCTAAAATTTTGTCCAAGCCCGACCCGGAATAAAAATGCTAGACCCGAGCCCGGCCCGGCCCGACCCATATTAATTTTTTTTGCTTATTTCATAAAAAAATTTAAAAATATAATAAATTAAATAAATTAAAAAATATAAAAACAAATATTAAAATAAGAAACAAAATAAAATTGAGATAAACAATTCTTAAAACAATACACAAACTAACAAAAAATAAAGTTAAAAATTACATATACTTAAAAAAAATAAAAAAATAAAAATATATTTATATAATTCGGGCCGGGCCGGGCCCGGGCCAAAAAAGGTTGGCCCAAGGCCCGGCCCGTTTTCTAAACGGGCCTCGTATTTTTGCCCAAACCCATATTTCGGGCCTATATTTTTACCCAAACCCTCCCATTTTTCGGGCGGGCCTTCGGGTCGGGCCGGGCCGCCCAACCCATGATCACCTCTAATACAAACTGATAAGATTTCAGCTATTAACATTTCAATTCAAGCTACACTTCATTTAATTTTTTATATTAAAATTTTAAAAATTTGTTACATATATTTTTTTACCTACATTATATATATGCAATAGTAAAATATATTTAACCTCAAAAAAGTTTTAACATCATTCTTTTGGGTTGACAAGAATTTTGTAAGAAAAAACAGTAGCAGTTAAATTTGTTTGGTTAAATAAATTTAATTATTAATCATGTACTATGTGTATAGTTGTAGATTTGATTCATATTTTTCAATTAGATCATTCAAAATCTCTAGATTTTTTAAATTTTACAATTTTAGTGTTGACTTGAATGACATTCGTTAATCCATTAATTCGATTTTTAGTCAATAATATTTGGAAATAATAAAGTGACATGACATTACACATATGATATATAATATGTTTGGTGCCAGGGGTGGAGCAAGGGGGGCTGGTAAAGGCCTAGACTCCTTAAAATGGAAAAGTTCAACTTTAGTCCTTTTATAATTTTAAAAAATTTAAATTACTATATGATAAAATTACAATTTGCCCCCCAAGAATGAGAAAATTTTAATTTAATCCTTTAAAAATTATAAAGATACAAGTTATTAAAATAGTGAAATTTCACTCTTGCTATCATAAAAATATACAACTTTATTCTGATCCCCTTCAAAATTTTTTTGGCTCCGCCCTTGTTTGGTGCATCTAATTTTAGAAACAATAGAATTTAACTTAATAAATTTATCAATTATTGTTTGGTGAGGACTGAAATTTTAAAATTGAGAAACTATAAAGACTAAAAAAGACAAAATAAAAATATAAAGGATTAAATCCACAACTTTTATAAAACATGGAGAGAAGTAATAGAATTTAACCTTAAAAAAAGGGTAATGTTTCCAAATTCTAACTCCTATTCCATATCGTTTAATTGGAACAGTTGCAATTAATATGTATTTCTACGTCTTGCACAGATTGGTTGTGTATATTATTATAATATAAATT
The DNA here is from genome assembly GCA_020496765.1 of Gossypium stocksii. Classification (NCBI taxonomy): domain Eukaryota; kingdom Viridiplantae; phylum Streptophyta; class Magnoliopsida; order Malvales; family Malvaceae; genus Gossypium; species Gossypium stocksii. The sequence goes on along the minus strand of CM035627.1, from coordinate 107,538,749 downwards.
TTGAAAAAGTTGTTATATTTATTAATCTTAAAAATTTTGATTTATAATTAAAAGAAATGCAATTTAAGCTAACTATCTTAAAATAATGCTAATTTATTTGTTTTAAATGAAAATTATTTAATGAAATTATCACAAGAAATATACAACTAAATTGAAAATAAGTATTAAATATTTAAGATATATTTAAATAAAAGTACATGAAGTCAAATGTGTAATTCAAATTGACAATATATGAAAATATTTATTTAAATTTAATTATAAAATATAAAATATTTATTTAAAATTTACTTTTAAAAATGTAAATCCATTATATTAAATTTAAAGTTAAAATATGTTTCTAGTTTTATAAAAAAAATATAAGTATATTAATAATTGAATAAATATTTTTGAATTCAAAAAATAAAGATATTAAATTCTTTTAAATTACACTATTAGTCAATAAATTATGGATAAATTTTTATTTTGGTCACTTAATTAAAAATTTAGTCGCTAAACAATTAAAAATTTTCATTTAAACCACTGATTTGTTAAAATCTATATTATATCTGGTCACACTGTTTGCACCAATCAAAATTCTCTTTCCCTTTCTCTTCTACAATTCAATTTTTTTTATAAAACATTTTTGGACGTCACAAATCTGTTAATTAAAATTCAAATAACTTTTTTCTCCGATCTTCAACATTGATCACATATTGACTTGGATCTAATGTATATTCTTTTAATTGTCAATGGGTATTGATCCACCACTCGGATCATCGAATCGTCCTTTGAAACTCACTAACGAAACTTTTTTTAAGAAAAAATTTAAACAACTCAATGAATTAAATAAAAACTTTTGAAAAGTTTAGTGACCAAAACAATAACTTAAACATAGTTTAGTGATTAAGAGTGCAGTTTACCCAAAATTTAAACCAATTTTTAACAATCCAACGTGAAAAGAGTAAAAACCCGAGTGGACCGATCCGACTTGGCGGGTGAAACGAAACATTCCTGCGCAGCTTATAACTTGGTTTATGTTTTCTCATTCATCATCTAACTAGAAAAAGCAAAATTAATTCTGTGCCCGTGATTGATCGCCAACGCCATGGATTCGTAAGCTTTTCTCTTCTTGAATTTTGGGTTTTTAACTTTTTCATAGATATATAAAGATATTTCTAAAAAAGCCTTAGGGTTTGTTTACGGTGATTGTCTCTTTTATGTCTCTTATAGTTATCGCGATGAGGAAGGAGAGGCGATTATGGACTTTGACGACTTTCAATCGGACCCCGGATCGCCGGAGCCGCCGCAAGACATTCTCGATGACTTGGAAGATTGGGGCCAACAAGAACGATCGCAGACACCGGTTTACGATACCGATAAGGTTGGGAAACCTAGAAAAAGGCTGGTTAAGAAAGGAGGTTCTACGGGAAAAGAGAGTATGGTTGCCCCTGAGTTGTTAGATGAAGACGAAGAGTCCAATTTTGGGAGGGAAGGATCGGAATCTGATGCGAAGAAGAGCAAGAAGAAGGAGAAGAGGCACAAGGAGAAATTTTCTGGGGGTTTTAGTGAAAAAGGAACTGTTAAAAAGTTGGGGAAGTCAGAGGAAGTGAATGAGATGTGGGAGTGGGTTAATCCTGAGGTATTTTCTTTTTCTGGTAATTGGATTATTGAAGGTTGAATTCGGTTTGGGTTTTAGTTTTATGGAGTCTCAATGGTTTCAGTTGCATAAAAAATTATAAACTATGTTGTTTATTGCTTGAAGGTAGATTCTTATATTATTTATTGGAATTTGGATTTAGTAAAATTTTTATCTGTTTGCATTAATTTACTTTAAAACTTGGTTATAAAGTAAAGCGGAAAAAGAGAAAACATGTTTGGTTGCCATTTCTCTCTTTTGTTGTCTTTTCACAATCTAAGGTTGAGAATCAAATTTATTGTTGGAAAGCAAAAACATTTGTGAGCCTCCTATGATGGTTTTCAACCCTTCAGTTTACGGTTTAAAGGCATTAGGATCTCCTAGTTTTAATCATAATATGCTCACAAGGTTAAGAATCACCTTTGAAAATATTAGCTTCAAGACTCACCATTATTATTGCTACTAGTATAAATTGGCTTTTTGTTGTTCTTCCAATGGATAGTTATATATCAATTTCAATGTTTTCTTAATCTGTTTATGATACTGTTTTACTTCTCAAGGTTCTATTTGATTGAGTATGCTTGGTTTACTAAGATAAGCTTGTTTGCACAATCAAATTTCTGCTCTGGAATTTAATAAAAGATGGTGAAAGGCTAGCTAAGTTTCTCATTGACCATCTCTACTGGCATAGAATGATCAAGAGGGTGCTAGGACTATGGATGATGATGACTTCATAGATGACAGTGGAGTCGACCCTGCAGAGAGATATGGAAGTGACAATGAAGCAAGGTCGCCTGGTGCAGCTCCTCAGGTTATCTATCATCTTTCTTTTTTTTCTTTTTTTTTTTTATGTATTTAATGCGTGTTTGTCTTTGTTTTAATAAAGAGTTTTAGGGAACTGCTTTGCTATTATATTCATAGGTTTATGTACTTAGAAATACAAATCTACTGGTTGCTTAAAATTTGATGATATGAAGAGGTCTAATTTTACGATGCTTTTGGATCACTTTTACAATCCTTTAGGCAGAGGAAGATGATGAGGATCCAGAGATTAAGGAGTTATTTAAGATGGGTAAAAAAAGGAAGAAGAATGAGAAAAGTCCTGCAGAAATTGCATTGCTAGTTGAGAGTGTAATGGCTGAGCTTGAGGTAACTGCTGAAGAAGATGCAGAGCTTAATAGACAAGGGAAGCCTGCTATTAGTAAACTCAAGAAGTTGCCACTTCTTTCTGAGGTTCTCTCAAAGTAAGCTGCTTGCCAAGTAAATAAGGCTTGCTTTTCTTTATCTAGAAAGGATTATTCTCATCTTTAAAATTACTCTTTATGCAGGAAGCAGCTTCAACCTGAATTCTTAGATCATGGAGTTTTAACCTTGTTGAAAAATTGGCTTGAACCTCTTCCTGATGGAAGCTTGCCAAATATAAATATCCGTGCAGCTATTTTGCAGATTTTGTCTGATGTACAAACTGGCCTTCTTCCAATTTTGGCCTGTGCAATAATGGTCACTGCCCCAACATTCTGTTACACGAAAAACTGAAATGTTCTTTTTTCATGCAGTTTCCAATTGATCTAGAGCAGCATGATAGAAGGGAGCAGCTAAAGAAAAGTGGACTTGGAAAGGTTAGGAACCTCTTTCTGCGGTAATAACATCCAGCTTTCTATTTTGAAGCATTTTTTTTATTGTCTTTTGATTCTTTTTTCCTCTCAAATATTATTGCAGGTCATTATGTTTTTATCAAAATCAGATGAGGAAACCACTTCCAACAGGAAACTTGCTAAGGATTTGGTTGATAAATGGGTAATGTTCTGGTTGAAGCTCCTGTTGTTTATATTCTAATTTTGTCCCGATTTGCTTCTTTTCTTTGTTGGAACCATATTAGCAATACTCACGCCTTGTGGCTTTTATATTTTAATTTTTAATTCATTAGTATATTGCTTATAGAGTACAAATTTGATTGCTGAATTTTCGGCGCTTGTGATTTCTTTAAAACCTTTACCTTATTTTAATCAAATACTGTTTGTCAAACTTACATTTACTAGGTTGTCTTAAAAGGTTTCTTTATATATATATTCAAAGAGTTCTTTTCTATCGAGTTGCATTAACTCTTTAAAATAATGTTGAACATAATGCAGAGTAGACCAATCTTTAATAAGAGCACAAGGTTTGAGGACATGAGAAATGTTGATGATGATAGGGTTCCCTTGCGAAGACCACCTGCCAAAAGGTTCTTCTTTTAGTCAGTTTTATGCTAATTATATCATGTTTGCTTAAAAAATTGTTATTTATACATGCATTTTCATATTGCGTTTCTTATTGTTATTTTCTTGATATTCTTTTGTAGGCCTGCAAATAGGGCTGCAGCAATGGAATCTAGAGATGGTGATTTTGATTTGGACATTTCTCGGTAAGATGTAACCTAATGCTTGCTTTGATATGATTATTCTGATTCTATATGCTCGTTAATGTAACTGTTGGTTATAAAATTACAGTGACCAAAAGTCGAGACGATCGACATCAGCTCAGGATGCTTCAAGGTTGGAATCTTCTTCACGGCTGCATGCTTCAAGGCCTGATGCAACACCAATGGACTTTGTTGTGCGCCCCCAGTCTAAGATTGATCCAGATGAAATTAGGGCCCGTGCGAAACAAGTTATTCAAGATCAGCGCCGTTTAAAGGTTTGGTTTTATCTCCCTGGTATTAAATGTGTTTGTTTTAAATATTTGGAAACGGTTTTTTGGGTTAATGAAACAAAAGGGGATGTATCTATAATGTTCATACAACTGTCTGATCCCCAAACATTGCACTACTCTGAATGCCTCCTTAAATTTACATCTTGGTTATACATAATTATCTGGAAACAAGCATTCCGATTGTTCTACATTCAGTTTATTTTTCCCTGAAACCAATCGTTTTGACCTTTTCATGGCAGATGAATAAGAAGTTGCAGCAGTTGAAAGCACCAAAAAAGAAGAATTTGCAGGCGACTAAACTTAGCGTTGAGGGCCGTGGTATGCTGAAGTACCTGTAAATGATACCCTGGATGCCCAAATTGGCTATGGTGTGGAGCTTACTTTGCCGTTATCAGAGATGCAAAGACCAATGTAAGAAGCGTCTTAATGCAGATGTTTCTGCATTACATTCAGCTGGAATAATTAGTGAAGAGGGGTTCACCACACGGGCAGCTGCTCCCTTTAACATCTTCAACTTATTTTGATATTTTGACTTGGAGAGAAAACGTTAAGTTTAAATAAATTTGTTAGTGTACTGTCTCTGAACGTTTTAAACAGTCACTTCATTTACCCATAACAAATGATTCGACCCTTCAAGCTCAACAGTGTCAATCTCCGTTCGAATGTAAGACCATAGAAAGACCTTAGAAATTCTTGGGCTTAGTCGCGTCTCCGACTTCTCTTAATTCAATGTGGTAAGGACGAGATTGTTCTGAAATACTCTCTCAATTTATTATGGTAGAGAAAAAATTGTTTGGAAATACGATCATGACATGTTCTTTGATAAGAACGTTTACTTGCTGCTATGGCAATCGGAACTTCACACTCTATCAGACCCGACTTTCCATAAAGCATGGATTAAAACTGCAATAATTGCCTTCCTATTAAGGATTTTTTCTCAAAGCGCTTTTTTAAATCTGATAACTTTTGTCCCTTGTGTATGACCTGTATGGAAACACCAAAACATTTTCTTCTTGAATGTCACTTTGCACGAGCACTCTGGTTTGGATCCTCCCTTTCATTCGGCTTTGAATCCCTTAAACCCATCTCCGTCTCTGCTTGGCTACTTCAGTGGCTTTAATCAAATGACATCAAGACCAACTACTCTAAATTCTGCTATTCTTTAGTCGGGTGGACCCTCTAGATCATCTGAAAAATTAGAAAAGAACTCACATTTAGGAAAATTGACCCCAACGCTTTGAGTGCACTCAAGAGAATCAATGATTTGCACATTTCTATTCTTAGATCCTTTGAATCAAATACTCCTCTGGCCACACAACCTAGACTTCTTAGATCACCAAATCCAAGAATCCAAACCCCCAACTGGACTCTTTCCCTGCACATCGTCTCTGGAACTAGACTCCTTAGATCACCAAATCCAAGAGTCCAAACCCTCACTGGACTCTTTGTTTGCACATCGTTTCTGGAACTTGCGATGGCACAGGGATCTAATGCTCACAATTGCTCTATGTTAAAAGCTACAGATCATTAAGCAAACTGTAGGCCAAAATTTTACTGCTACAATCTATTCTTATGATTCTCAAATCTCATAATGTCACTTCTTGCAAATTCCTCAAAATGGGACCTCATTGGCTGTACTATTGGAGGATGGAAGCTTTTTTTGGCTTTTGACGACATCTGCCTCCTCCACTCTATAGCCCTCTACCAAGAGACCATAGAAAATATGTGACTCAGGAAGGAAACTAGACAGTAGGCTAGGTGTGCTTCTAAGGCTTTCATTAGTTTCTCTTGGCCTTAAGTTCTTGGTTTTTGGAAATGTACCAAAAAAACGTTTCAATCATAATTGAGTTGTGCTTGCAAGAAAAACAGATCTTGTATAATCTTTATTATATTTAATAAAGGTATACACATATGCTATCACGTAATATAATCTTTCTATGCAACTCAAATTCAAATCTCAACCCAAACAGTCTATACATGATATGTTATAATTGTCCATCAATAAAAATAGCGAGACATGCATCCATTGGCATTATGCCTTATGCTTTGCCCTGTTTTCCCTGAAAAAATGAACGTGAAGGACCTCCTGAGAATGAAATGACAAACACTCAAGTTCCAAATTCTGAAGCATTCTCAATAACATGGATAGATAGATTGGTTATAGATGCATACCTCCCTTTTCAAGATGTTGGCCTTAAAACATCCCCCAATATGAGCGCTGGAACAAACATGAATATGTGGAATCTTCCTCTGAAATGAATACATCGGCAGGCGCAAAATGATGGACAAATTGTTTCCATCAAAATCCATTTTTGGAGGCAGCAAAGTACAGTACTATTTAAAGAATAGCTTTGCTTCTCATGCTTCAAGCAATAAAGTTGATGTTATCCAACATGGAAATGGACAATAGTTTCAAACAGAGCACACCCCACCCATAGGGTTTGAAGTTAGCTAAATGCTGGCCAGTATAAACCAACTTCAATGATCATCTTAATCTTGATAACCTCTTCCTTTTCCGACTCTTCTGCACATTCTTTGTGATGGTCTTGGAATCAGATGGAAGAGCTGGAAGTGAAGCTGGTATACCAACAAATGTTCTTCCCTTCTTAGAGATCCATTTCAACGGCATATTATTTACCACAATGCCAATATCATTTGAACTATTTAATTCAACAAGTTGTTTGATTTGATCCAGCATCTGGTGGGTCCAGGCAACTGACTCATCTAATCCAATTGAGTCATCCATTGGTTTCTTGCAAAGATCGATCAATATCTCCCTGAATGACCAAAAAGACATGGAAGGTTTGCAGCCTTTGGCATTTTCACAGATCATATTGACCTTGATGACGTGCTTGCAAAAGTTTCCTTGCATTGACCATGCACAGTCGCAGAAAGCAAAGTCTGATCCTGGGTTCCAAACCAGATGTGTTCTGCTGCTGTCTTTCTGACTTGCTACCTTTGCAAATAGGTGGCCCTTATCATCTAATGTAACAGCGGAATCCGGAATTTGCAGCGCTCGGTGCCAAGATGTAGATGCAATGTATTCTTCCTTGACATGTTGAAAAGAATCACTTTCATCTGCATACCGGTCAAGCCAATACGCTGAATGCAACTCAGTTGTTAGCTTGTGTACTAACCAGTCAACCCTCTGAAGTGCACCAAGATGTGAATCATCAAACAATTTTGTTTTCAGCTTCACATGGTAGGCTTCTATGGCACCAGATGCCTCCTGGCTTGCAAGTGGGAAAGTTTTAATTGTTGAAAGCCACATTTCTGTCAAACAGAGATAAACAACATCAGTATCAGACATGGGAATCTTCATCACATTGCCATATTTGTGGATGTGTAATGAGGGATCTAACCAATTTTAGGCACCCAAGTGGATTTGAAATACTCCATGAAGGCAGATTGATCAACAAAATCAAGAATTAATTCTTCCAAGGCAACTGAAGTGTCTAAGCCACCCCAAATGCTGTAAACTATTTCTCCCAGGCGCTTAAAAATTTCCCGCTTAACTTCAATGTTGGAACATTTCTTAACAACATTCCTCAACCAGGATCCACGAACACGCCAAATTGAAAATAGGATAGGACAACAAAAAGCATCCCTGATAAAACAGACAAAACAGGAGTAAGAAAGTAAAACACTCAATTCAAGCCAGACTTTAAAGCAAAAATATCCTGCCTTATGGGATCAATCTCCATGGCTGCATCATCAATCACAAAACCATTGATCTTCCATCCAGGATCTACGCTCCGAGCTCGATCAAGCAGTGCTTTCATCCATTTAGCCACATCTGGCTTTGCAACACTGCGGGTAATGACCCATGCAACAGGTAATGCATGTTGTCTTGAATCAAATACAAGAAGAGTGCATAAAGGGTACTGCATTCAGAAACAACATCATGTAATACCAACTAAAATAGCTTCTCAAAGCTCTGAACAAACAGAAAATAACCAGTTTATTACCTTGAGTCTTTTAATACCGAATGTTGAATCAGCTGCAATGAGACTGCGATGGCCAAAACGAACCATCTGTTGCAACTGCCATTCTGTTTGAATCCCAAGAATGAAAGGACCTGTCTCAGAAGTGTCCTGATAGAAAAATATAGATTTCTTATTGCGTTCAACCCACATCCGAATGCTAGCTTGATCATCTAGATCTAACTCGTGGGTTGACCTCTTAATGATCATGCCAAGTTTGCGGACATATTGGGAAGCAAGGGTACTAACTGTCGAATCTGAACCACCATACCGTTGAACATACTCGATGTGTTTCTCTAGCACGTTTTCTTCAGGAATACCCAGATAGATCATGGACATTGTTTGTTGTTGAATCTCATTGGAAATATATGGAATTTTCTTAGCACCAGGTCCAATGGCATCTTTATCAAGGGGCCCATGGCAAACAAAACCAGACTTGTTTATATGGCGTCTCTCATTGAATATAATAAGTGCAAGCGTTGGACGAGCATAAAGACGTTTCACTACAAAATGGCATGTGCATCCTCGCATGGATTGAGGTCTAGCAGCCCGATTTCGGGTGTTTAGACGGTATCTTCGACTAGGTAATACACCTCCACCTTCCCCATAGTTTTCAGGACCAAAGGAACACCAATATCTTCAAATATACATGGGAAACATAAGAACAGATGTTTATTCTCAGGTTGAACTCATATTAATAAGAAAATGAATATCATATCTTCTAACACTTCAGGAAACATAACAGGTTTTGTAGATGGAAGATAGAATCAGCCAAAAGAAAAAAATCTTATGTTCAGAGCAGAGGGAAATCAAAAGAGCACAAAATGGGAAACATTATCAAGCATGATTCAAACTTACAGTCTATATTCCAAATATTCATCACTCTTGTACTCCTTTAAACTGCCCATTGATCGTTTCCGTCCCCTCTCAATATGAAATCGTGTTGGGCATTCTACATTGGAGCATTCTCCGATTATAAATTCATCTACTCGAGCATAAGGAATGAGTGCTACATCATCATGGTGCTCCGCTGTGCCAAACTTTGTCCAAATCAAATCAGCAGAAGAGAACTCCTCCTCTGGTGGATCTTGCACAGGAATATCAAGTATTGATTCAACTATCTCCATCTATGGACTTCTATCAACGTGTAAAATCTACTATTGAGCCAACATGAGATTCAGCAGCATACCTGCAAAAATTAAGCATAGAATACACTGATCAAAAAAATGACAATGCTTCTATGAAACATGAAACAAGAACCATTTTAGTAAATTACGTTTCCAGAAATAAAACTTACAATTCACAAAGGATAATTTTTCACAAAACAAGATCATAGCGATTGTCTAGTCAACAATGAGAATTCTTATCATTGAAAGTCCCGATTGCAACCATTAAAGTCCAATAATATGCACTTGTTTTCTTCAGTAGGTCTTTAAACTTAAAGCAAAACAAACCCTACCCATCTCAGTCAGTATCACTTCTCGACCAATTCTAAAATACTAATAAAGCTAGAATAAGACATTGAAAAAGCTAGAGATCTTTTTTTTTCTTTCAAAATTTTGACTTGTCTCAAATACATGAAAATATATATCGAATGAAGCTAAATATATCAAAACGATAATAATTAATTTTATTTGAGGATTCATGTTCTTCTCTTTTCGCTCAAACTATTTCAAAACCAAACAAAGACCAATCATTCGAGAAAGAGAGAGCAACCCATTAAACTTAAATGTTCATTATTTGAGCACATACCACAGACTACTAAAACATAAACCAATTAATTTCTCTCATTAAAAAGGGTAAAATGCCCTTAAAAGAAAATGAAAAAAATCGCTTCAACTAACAGCAGATTGAATAAAATACGTTTAAAAAAACCAGCAACAACTAACCAATCAAATTTTAAGCAGCTTAACAACGCAATTCCAAAAACTTGAAATAAAATAGTCTTGGAAGCCAAAAAAGAATCATAAGCAAGTGTCACAGTGATATTTACTCCAACCAAAATCGAAAATTTCCCATCAACAATCCTAGATAAGATAGAAGGAGTAGAAAAATAATACCTCAGTATCAGAGCCAGAGTGCAAAAGTTCACTCCAGAATTTCTGGGTATAGTCCTATTTTTGGCTGCAAAGGGAACAGGCTATATATAGATGGAGAAAAAGAAAAGAAAATACTAAAAAAAAGAGATACTAGAGGGAAGGGTTTAGGGTTTTCGCCAAAATTTGAGTAGAAGAAAAGGAGGTAGTTTGTATTGGTACAGTGCAGAGCAAAGGGGAGCAGTTGGGTTAGTTTGGGGATAAGAATTCGATATCCTAATATGGGGTTTCGGCTACCCTGGTTTTAGGGCTTTACCATTGCATACTTGTTCAGAGATTTGTTCCTCTTATGGTGTCGAAGGTCGGCCACAAGTTAGCATAAACGTGGGCTTAAAATATTTTTTTTTTAAAAGACTTCGGATTTGATAATTTAGATTGACGTACATTTCATTCTTCTTTTTACTATTTTGTATCTATTTTAAATTTTTTATAATCACTCTTTAACTTATAAATAAAATAATAATATCTTTTAATATACTCAAATTCACATATTCTTATATTTACTTATAACCATATTTTATTTTATATTAACTTAACACAAAATCCATAAAATCATTAAACTAAATAATTAGGAAAGGAGTAAATAATTTAGAGCACATTCGAAACAAAATGTGGTACACATTTCAAACTTAAAACTTCTCCATCACCAAGAAAATCAATTAATCCAACACTATTAACTACCTATTCTACCATGGAAAGCTTAACAGTCTATTTGAGGAAAGAGTAAATGTATAATTATTTGAACTGGATTCGATTAGTGGTTTTATGATTTTTTTTAATATTTTGTAATTAAGATGTTTTCTTATAATTTGAAAACTAATTTCTTTAACTATTCAAAATATTTAAAAATGCGTCAATTTAAATTCAAAAGCTCAACTTACAATCATATTATTGAAGCAAGTGTAAGTAAAATTTTCTTTACAAGTCGGAAATAATAAAATTTGAAGTTTTGAATAAATTTTAAGATGACGTTTAGTTTATAATGAGTTGAAATAAATATTTCTCTTTTTACTAAGAGTTCGAATAAATAATTGTGATTTAGCAAACATTTGATTTCATTAATACTATAATGGTAATTAATTTAGCGTATTAAAGCTAATAGGAACATTAAGATTAATCATCCATCCATAAATTCGATTCCATCAATCCAGTGAGGCGAAGCATTGCTGATGCAGCCTCTAAAACATTTTGGATTTTGTTCGTCATGATGTTGGTAAGCATCCAAATCTATTGTGATAACACTCTTACGGGCCAACTTTATATGGAGCGTGTGATGATAGCTAAGCGTCCGATTAAATTTCCCACATAGATCTTCATCAGATTGAGATATATGGTAAAAATACATGTTACTTTGTTATAAATTTAGTTTAGCTGTTTAATATGGTGTTCAGTTATATTATTGATTAGACAGTAAAATAGAAATAAAAAAATTTTACACATAATTGTTTGTTAATATAATTTAAGAAGTACTGATCAATTTCTTACAACCATTTATCAAAATCTTAGATACAAAGGTTCAACCTCTCAAAAAAAAAAAAGCGCCCAACAATAAAGTACGAAAATATAAGAAAAAAATAATAAAGATAACTCAATCAAATAAACATAGTGCTCCCACAAACCGTTGCCTCTTTCATGTGAATTGGTTGTATATTAATACAGCTCAATACAAACTCTTCAAAAAAAAAAAAATTAGGATATATAAAATTAGGATATATAATTTAGATATATGCTTTTAAGATTGAGAAAATTTCACCAAAAACCCTAAAATTCAATCTCTTCCATATACTCAAACTCTAAATAAATATAACCTCTTTAATTTTTAACTTTAAATACTAGTATAACAACGTCCAAGAGCCCCATTTATTTATTAAAACAATATCTAATAAGGCCCATGTAAAAAATGATAACATATAAACATATCCAAGCTATCTAACATCTTGACTAATCAAGTTACTAAATAAATATTACTGGACAGTCTTGACTCTAACATATGGAGCCACTAATGAAAACAATCTTATAGAAGATGTTGAAGAGGAGGTGGATGGATCTGCAGTAAAAGTGGTTCAGACATTTGAGAGTGATTTACAATGTTGGACGAATTGCCCATAACAACCGAGAATGCAGTTGTGGGAGAACATGTTGCTTGTTGGGGTGGAACTAGACTAGCAGGTTCAATTTATAAAGTTGTTCATCTCATTATTAATGAACTAGCCTCACTTCTTAAGTACTCCATGTATGCGGCTAATAAGTCCTTGGTAGCAACGAGGTTGTTTTGTTTGCAACAATTTATATCATGGATAAAAAATACATCGAAATCACTCAACTTCCAACGTGTGTTTTGTATGAAATGGCAACCAGTGCAAGCTCAAGAGTGTTTAAAAGCATTCGTTGCCATCTGCCTATGAACAATTGTGGAGGCTTCCCTAATGACTCAACAGTTAATCCCCATTGATACGCTTGGAGCATTATTGGCAGAAACAAATTTTTGGACACAGATTGAAGCTGATATACCACCGTTGACAAGCTTGTTTTTTGGTTTAATTCTTAAATGCACTCTTGGTTAGCTTACTTGTCATCAAGAGATCAATCAGCATAGTAGGACTTCGAGTCGGAATGACCTTGCAACAAAGAAGAGAAAATATTGCAATTCCAGCCACAATGGGGATCTGCTCACTTCTTCAATTGCAGCAAGGCTCTATTGCTTCTGATGAACAGATCGAGAAACTTGTGTCAATGGGTTCCCAAAAATCACACCATTTATTATAATGGGATATTATCTTCAACTGTACTAGTCTGTTGTTACAAGTGAGTTGATTCAGTTGCAAGTCAAATTTTCTTGTTCAAAGGCACGTTGGTCTTTGGTTAAAGGTTAGCTCTTTCTAATAAGTGTAGAGGCAGGCAAAAACACAATCTTGAAGTGAATGCTTTTTTTCTCCATTTCAGCGGTCTTAGACTCTTTGTTAGTCAAAACAATTATACAATTTTTTTTGAGTGTTTTACTAAATTAATGTCTGAATACTATTTTTTTAAGTTACCATATTTGACAAATTAATTATTTAATTATTATATTGTATTAAAAAACAGTAACATCCACGACATTAATGTAGCTAAAAAAAAATCACTTCAAAATAAGGCTCAGCATTGTCAACAAAACCTTTTTTTTTAAATTAAATTGGAGTGAAAATGCAATAAGCATGGTTGGTGAACGGGCCCCACCATACATCGTTCTCGACGTCAAATAAACACATATATTTTGACCGTTTAGTCCTGACTGCCAAATTACTCTTCTTGTTTGGTTTGCTGATTACTGAGTTAGGGAATCTCTGATTCAAGCTTTAATCCCCATCCCCTATAAAGAAAAAATCTCTTCTTCCTTTCTAAACCTCTAAAATATCTTCCACTTTCTTTTCATTACTTTATATACCCAGTTTCAATCTCCCAAATCCTAATCGTTGACGACAATGGAAGTGTAAGTTTAAGTTCGTTCAGTCCAAGATTTTGTTAATTTTGTTTAATTTGTTGTAGATTAGCATGAATTATGAAAAGGGTATCTTATTTTCATTCACTCCAAATTTTAATCTTAGTTTTGATTAATGAATGTTAATTTACAGCGTTGCTTCTGCTCCGGGAAAGGTTTTGATGACTGGGGGATATTTAATTTTGGAGAGACCAAATGCTGGGATTGTTCTGAGTACAAATGCACGTTTTTACGCTATTGTTAAGCCAATTCATGAAGATGTCAAGCCTGAAAGCTGGGCATGGGTAGGTTACTTTTTCCTTTAGTTTCCATGCTTCTATCTTTTTTGCTATACTTGCAATCATTTCCTTGCTTTTAAAAGCTCTGAGAGCTGGTATGAATGATTATCACTTTTCAATTTTATTGTAAATAAGGAAATCTGACGCTGAATTATAAAGTCAACTCATTGAATTAAATGAACATGATCAAAATTCAAAGTCGCTTGTGGAGTTTCTAAAGTTTCACTTCTCGCGTGTATGATATTGATCTTTGATCCCTTTCTAGGTGATTGTTGGAGTGTCAGACTTTATAACTGTTTATTCCTCACTCTAAAAACAAGAGGTTTGGTAATATTAAATCGAGGCCGCAACACATTATGGCCGCATCATAATGGAAATTAACACTACTAAACTGTAATATCGGCGCAATGCTATTGTGTAACTGAATCACAACTGTTGCAGCTGCAACCCGTTATGTAATGGCTGCAATGGCGATCAAATGCGATGTAATGGCCACAACATAGCAGTATTACATGGGTTATGATTGTGCTTCTTTTACTGTCTATTTCTTGTCTCCTGCTCATATTTGTTGAGATTTTAGGCACATGAATTGTGTTTTTGTTGATATGTCATCTTATCAAGTTTTGCTTTTCAATGCATAAGATGTGTTTCTCATATTGCCTAAATGCTAAACTTACTATCAGATTTTGTGTTTCTATATGTTTTGTGTATATATATATATATATATATTATTTTTATGTAAAAACTTGTTAATATCAAACTAGCATTTGGAAATGTTAATTGATATTGCAGCATTTCCTAGTCTTTTAGATAAATGTTTCTATGTTGACTTTTAATTCATCTAAAGTTAGAGGGTCATAGCTCATGTTAAACTTGAGCTTTGTGTGGCTTAAAATTCAAGTCAGATCAAGGATAATCTCCTCTGATGGTTGATAATTGATTTTGAAAATAAATGTGATTTTCAAATTATAATTCATGTCCGCAACAACCGCAATGCGTTACATAACACCTGCAACTGTAATTTAGGACTAGTTTTCTTGCTTGCCGTAATCAGCAAATTCACTATTAAATGCTATGGTAGCTTTCACTGGATTATATCGTGCTTTACTGGTGAAGTACCACACGGTCTAAACTCTTGTCCTCTGTATTGTCTTTCAGTCTTGGACCGATGTCAAGCTAACATCTCCTCAGCTTTCCAGAGAAAGCATGTATAAATTGTCTCGGAAACATTTAACACTTCAATGTGTATCTTCAAGGCAAGTTACATCATATGATTGAAGTTTTTTTCCTTGTATATTCTAGTGTCATAGTTGCATCCTTTTTATTATGGATGCCTATAGACTGCATCTTTCCTATTATTGATGCGTATCTAGCATTAAATAAGTTTAAATAGTTATTCCTATGTTTTTTTATTCCAACAATTTATACAAAATATAAGCCAACTATTAAAGAAGCAAATGATTGTTAAGTTTAATTTTTTTTTGGCTTACAATTCCAGTGAATCAAGGAACCCTTTTGTAGAAAATGCTATGCAATATACTGTAGCAGCTGCACATGCAACATTTGACAAGAATAAGAAAGAGGCATTAGATAAACTACTCTTACAAGGTAATGTTTAACCTTGCATTTATTTATTTATTTTCTCTTCTTTTTACGGAAACCATACCTTCAGGGATCTAATAATGGAACTGAATTATTCATGCAGGTCTTGATATTACAATCTTAGGTTGCAATGACTTTTACTCATACAGGAATCAGGTATTTTAGTTTTTCTAATGGTTGTTGGAACCGGATTGGCTGGTCAGACCCGTTGGACCAGGAACCGGCCGGTTTACTGGTCTGGACAAAGGGTAGAACCAGCTTTTGAGCAAACTACTCGGAACCGGTTGATCTGGGCTAAAAAACTAGTTGACCCGGTTTTACGATTTTTTTAAAATAATTTATTTAATTAAAACCGGATCGGCTGGTTGAACTGAAAACCAGTGGTCGGACTGGTTCGACTACTGGTCTGGTTTTAAAACCCTTGGTTTTTCTCTCTGATATTCTTTATAGAAATAGAATATATCTTCTTGAGACAAATATTTACTATTTATTTATTGTGGCATGTAAATTTTAGTATCTGCCTGTTCTTGTATTCTTCGCAGATAGAAGCACTTGGTCTTCCGTTGACACCTGAAGCATTGGCTACTCTACCACCTTTTACATCAATTACATTCAATTCTGAGGAATCAAATGGAGGAAATTGTAAACCTGAAGTTGCAAAAACTGGATTGGGTTCATCTGCAGCAATGACAACTGCCGTAGTTGCTGCTTTACTTCATTACCTTGGTGTTGTTAACCTTTCCACCTCTTCTGCAGATCAACACCAAGAAAATAAGAATTCCACAGATCTCGATATCGTGCATATGATAGCTCAAAGTGCCCACTGTATTGCCCAAGGTAAAGTTGGCAGTGGCTTTGATGTCAGTTCTGCTGTCTATGGGAGTCAGCGTTATGTTCGTTTTTCACCAGAAGTGCTTTCTGCTGCTCAGGTCTCTCCCTCCCTCCTTCCCTCCCTTCCTCCGTCCCTGGTTGTGTGACTGGAATATTTTGCAATGGCAAAGTTCTGAATACATAAACTTAGCTCAATGTATTTTTATTTTTTGTGACAGCCTTAGGTTGATATAGAGTGAGATAATACTAGCTGTATGAGTTATCATTTAATGCTATTGCATTGCTGCTTGTGGTTCACCACCATGGCTGTTTTAGTGACTTCTATTTGGATTCTCTATAAGATATCTAGCAATGTTGCAGGCTGCAGTGAAAGGGATGCCATTAGAGGAAGTAATTGGGAACATTCTAAATGGAAAATGGGACCATGAGAGGACTGAATTCTCTTTGCCACCATTAATGACACTTGTAAGCATTATGAGCTTCATTATTTTTCCACTTAGACTATAATGCTTTTGTGTAAGCATATATGGTACTTTCTCTGTGTTTTTCTTCTTTTGTGAAGAAACTGAAAGATGGTTTGTCCATCTTATTAAAATATTTTATTACTAAAATTCAAGTATTGTCAAATTGTCAAAATGGTTGTTGGCTGACACAGTTACTGGGAGAACCGGGAACCGGTGGATCATCAACACCATCAATGGTAGGTGCTGTTAAAAAATGGCAGAAGGCTGATCCTGAAAAATCCCAAGAAACATGGAGAAAGCTGGCCGATGCTAATTCAGAACTTGAGACACAACTCAACATGTTAAGAAAATTAGCCAAAGAACACTGGGACGCCTATAAATGCGTGATTGATAACTGTAGTAGGCTTAAACCAGCAAAGGTATTTGATTTAAACTACTCCCCATCATTCAATAATTCGACAAATAGAATTTCCTGATGATATTTTTATTGAAAAAATGAAATTTTTGTCTTTCTAGATTCTGATTTCTTTTTCAGACTTCTGAACTCAGCAAAAAAAAAGAAAGAAACTATTTAATTTTGTCATACCTCACTTTTTTAGAGTGGTCCCTTGCTCGGGAAGGTTTTCTAGTGCTGAAGAAATAGTGCTTTACTGATAGCTAGAAATCTGTTGAATCATATTACACCCATTATTAATGGTAGTCTCTTTCTTGGAAAGATTCTCTAGTACTTGGGACAATTGAGAGTTTAAAGACAGCTACAGACTTTTAAGGGCATCTTTCTGCTATAGGAATGCTAATTATAAACCTTGTAACTGATAGCCAAACAGCTAGTTCCAAATATCTTACCTCAAAGATTGACCAAGTGGAGATTTTATGGCAAGATTTCAAATGTGCCTGTGAATTGTTTGGTTAATTTCCCGAGTCTTGTCAGTTTATTTTGTGCTATCTTTCCTTCCAAATGCTGATTTTTATGATGTCTCCAAAACCAATTGCTTGGACAGTGGATGGAGGGAGTGACTGAGCCGATCAAAGCTGAAGTTGTCAAAGTATTGCTAAAGGCAAGGGAGGTTATGCTTGAGATCAGAAATCACATGCGAACAATGGGAGAGGCAGCAGGTGTTCCGGTATGTTATTGTTCCTTTGATTTGATGTTTATAAATGTCCAATTTTTCATTCTTATGTCTGCTAAAGATGTAGAAAAAATAGTGAAAGATGGAATAATTGTATCCTCTTTTTTATCTGATTCTATTAAGACGTTAAAACTGTTGACTTGCAAGGCATAATTGATCACTTTACCTTGCTAGATCCTAAATGGACCATCTTTGTCTTTATATTGAGTTGTTCCAATAAACTTGTTTGCAGCAGGCAAAGGCTGATAATGATCAAATTTTATATTTCATTTTAATATAGTGCATTTCCTTCACATTCTACATCCTTTATAAATCGCTTGAACATTATTGCAGATAGAACCCGAATCACAGACTAAACTTTTGGATGCTACTATGAATATGGAAGGAGTTTTGTTGGCTGGGGTTCCTGGAGCAGGTGGATTTGATGCAGTCTTTGCTATTACCTTGGGTGATTCTAGCAGGAACGTGACAAATGCATGGAGTTCGCACAATGTTCTGGCCTTGTTAGTTAGGGAAGACCCTCAAGGTGTTTGCTTAGAAAGTGGCGATCCACGATTCTTGGAAATCACTTCCGCAGTTTCTTCAGTCAACATCAAGTGAGCTTTGATTAATTGTTTTGCGTTTGATGAGTTAGGAATGTCATTTAAAGATTTGGTGGAGAACATAATTTACCAGAAAAATTATACTGTGTTCTGGAGATATAATTTAATTGGGAAATGATTTCAAATAAAAACAGAAAGCCTCCCCGTTGGAAGAATCAGCTCTTGTACATTTAAGTTCCTTTAGTGCCATGGAATAAGAAAAAAGGTTCTCCCTTTTGCACAATTGGTTAAGAGTTCACCTTGCATGTATTGCTTGAACGAACAACCATGGACATTTTAGCGTGAAATCAACTACTGTGAGAATGCTGCTATCCACATATTTAGCACACATCTTAAACAATATTTTTGTGATTGCTTCCAAGGCTTAGTTCAAGCTTCTCAAAACGCTGCCATCATCATTCATTCAAATCCTATAAACTTGTTGCAACTGTAACATTCATGATCTACACCCAAGCATAAATATACTATAAAAACACCAATTATTTGATTTAAATGCTTTGGTATCAGATGCGTATATTGATAATCAGAGAAAGCTGCGAGCATCATAGGAATTAAAGGCACGTTTAAATCACACAACGTAAATATCTTTCACTAAATCAAAAAGGTTTTGACCATAATACATTTTTATATTATGAAATTGACCATAATGCATTTAAGTGAAATTAAAGGTTGCAGATTATCAAAAAAGAAAAAGAAAAAGACAAAAAGATGTAGAAGAAGAAGAAGATATGAATGCATATCATTTGAGGATATGGGGTAGGCGGAATTGGTGACTAAAACCAAAGTCAAGAAAAATGACATGTCACGGGTGAACTCAAAAGTGGCATGCGGCCTCCACTTGTATGCATCATCAATAATTTATTATTATTATCTTCGTCATCATTACCAAGATATAATTTTTTAATTTTTTTATATAATTAAATATCTATTTATTAGACCTAGCGTGCATACCTCGTTAAAATATACAAGGGTTATAAATAACCAAGTTTGAATCAACAATTTTTTTTAATTTTTTTATTTTTAAGTTTGTTCATATTCGATTCGTATTTGTTAAAAGTTTTAAACTTTTTATTTATATATTATTCACAATATATCCATTTAACTTAAACGAACATATTTATAAACAATGTCTATAAACAATAAATGAACAATAAATAAATAAACATGTATATAAATATATTATTTTTAGATACAAAATAATTAAATATAAGTATTAATAATTATATTATAAATAAAGAATATGCAAACCAAAATAATTTTATTAATAAATACTAATTGACCAATAAATAAGTTTCAAATGATTTATTAAACGAGCTTATTCATAAACATAATAAACTGAACAAATTTTAGTTATGTTTGATTCTTTTAATAAATGAGCCTAAAATTTTAATTATTTTTATTTGTTTAACTTAATAAACGAACAAAAACCGATCTATTACATCAAATATTTTGTTTATTTACTGTTTATACCAATAGAAAATGATAAAGGCCTACAATGGCCCATATCTGATCCACAATTTTCAAGCCCAACAAAACACATAGAGGAGTATCTCTCACACTCCTCTAGTGTAGAAACAAATATATCTTGGTCGTGCGGTTCCACCATCATTTCATCACACGCGCTAATTATCTTAGCGTGAGCATCACCTAACACGCGAGCTCTCGCTCACTCCTGTCCTGTCTCTCACTCTCTTCATTAGGAATTTTTCACCATATAAAAAAAAGAAGCTAATTTTTAGAAAATTTGCACCAAGGAATAAAAAATTGTAACCATTTGTAAAAAAATAATTTAATTGAACGGACATTCTCAAAAATAAAAAAGAACAACAAAAAAGCAGTGAATCACAATCTCAATATTTGCAAATAAACTTTTTTTTTTCTTACCAACATCTGAGTTGTAAGTTATATTCCAAATAATCAATTTGTGTTTTAAAAATATCTAGAGTAGACATTGGTGGGATTTAACTGATAAGGGAAAAAATATATATAGACATTGGTGATCAAAACGGGTGGAAAGGTGAAAGTTGTTACATAACATAATATGTTGGCATATAGATTAGTTTAGAAATTAAATGGTTTTTTAGCGGTAAAAATTATTTAAAAATTAAAGTTAACTTTTATTTCGAAGTTAATTTAGTTAGAAAAATATTGTTTTTTTTTTTAATTAGGGAAATATGTTGATTTTGAATAGAGTGTGTGAAAATGCATCCAGTTGAACGCATTTTTTTTTCTATTTGTCCAGAGCCTGAACAGATGTCCTGCATCTAGGAATCCCGAATAAATTTTCAAGCACGGCTCATCTTCAATTAATATCTACATCATCGATTAAAACATATGTTAGAAGATGCTTTTTTAACTTATCCCTTCCTCCTTTTGTTTTTTTTTCCTTTCGGTCTCATCCTCCAACCTATAAAAGGAGGGCTCTCCCCCTATTTCATCATCTCTCGCCTTAAAAATTTCTCTCTGTTTTTTTCATCGGAAATATTTATTTATGTTTGAAGTAGATAGTGTGCTAGTTTTAAGGTATTTTTGAGTCGCCAGTGATGCAATAGTGCTCCAGGACACAAATTTCATATGTCGTGCCAAGATGAGACCATTACCTTAAAAACCCGTCCTATAGAAGTTAGATTCCGCGGTAACAATGGTTTATACTGTCACGGGTTGAAGTTTAACCAGAGATCCTGATTGACGGTCATCATGCGGTCACAAGTTGGAGTACCAATTGATAGTTGTTATAAAGTCACGAGTTCAAGTTTTTTGGATACTTAGAGATGATGCTTTATAAATATCATACATAAGTTTAAAGACATAATCATAAGGAAAAGCCGAGGGGCTTCCTAATATAATCAACTTATTATTTTTTCCTATCTCCATCGAAGACGATAACCTTAACTTTCGTCTTATCCAGAACCTAAAACTGAATTCAAAGTAAGAAGACTCTCACACGTTTTCACCATCTTCCCAAAATTTACCTAATTTTAAAAATCTATTTTAAAAAATTATATTTTTTCGACATTTTTAGCTAAATTAGCCTCGTACTACAATTCAATAGATTAAAGTTACCTCATTTCCGTTTTCTCTCTTTATAAAAAAATTAATTCACTATATAAGATTAAAAATTCCATATTAGAAATAAAAATTTCAATTTATTTAATTTAAAAAGAAAAACATAAAGACTCACTTCATATCACCAGTCTACCATGCATAAAGAAAGAAAATGGGCCCACATATGTTTCTCTCTCTATCAATCTGTAGTTTTCACCATATCATTATCATCATTCTCTCTCTACTTATTTGATTTTTCCATCTGGGATTTCTCTGTTCTTTTTTGAGTTCTTTAAAGCACAGAAACGAAGCAATTCGAAGCAGTTCAGAAAGCAAAAAAACTTTTTATTGTTACTTTTTTTTCCCCTAATTTTCTTCTTCTTCTACTACTACTACTTTAGTTTGGTTCTCATAGATTTTTGAAGTCAGGCTTAAGCCTCTGAGATTTACTTCCATTTTTGTCTTTTTCTTTCAGGTATCTTTTCTTTCTTTGACTTCTCTATTTTCTTTTCATCTTTTCTTTTATCTCCCATCACTTTAGAAAGTGGCAAGATTAGCTCAAAAAAGGGAATTTTATCATATTCCTTTTGTTTTGATCCCTTTTTATATATTGCAAAAATCTTTGTTTCAACCAGTTCGTGTCTGGGTTTTTCTGTTCTTAGGGTTTGTTTTCTTTGTTGGAATTTTTTTCCTGTATACTATATTTGTTCGATGGACCCTCAGTTTTTTCAATGTTGGAATGGGTGTGACGCCTTTTTATTTTTATTTTTAATTTATTGTCTCTTAGCTTTATCAGCTAACACATGACTGCTAAAGTTTTTGACTGTTGACTGATTCATTTTTTGTTTTGCTATTTTAGCTGAAAAGTCGTGCTAGGCCTCCAGTATCGAATCATTCCTATTCAGCTTGGAATGTCCATTGTTAATGTTTTGACTACAAGCAAATTCAATCTTACTTTTTTTTGGTTAAAAAGGTTTTATGTGTTTTAACATGAATCTCTCTAAATATTTGACTTCCATGCATAATAATCTTATATGGGGTTTAGGATATTATAGGGTAAAAGTCTTCTCTTGGGCTAAAATATGAATTTACCTTTATTTCGACTTTATTTTCTTTTGTCTCGTCACCAATTGTTCATGTTATTTTATTTTCGACTTTATTATAGCGATATTTGGGCCTATCATAGTTACCATGCTCGGCTTATGAACAATTTGATTTGATTTGATTGCATTTAATTTGGGTCAAATTATTGATCTTTCTTATATGTCCTTCCCAACTGGAAGGCTTGCCCATGGGATGGCAATTTGTGTGTAAATTCTGGCTGCTTTATAACTATTTCTGGTTTCATTGCAAGAAAGCAACAAAAACGAAAAGGGCCGAGAAATTCACTGTTCTGGTGATTGCTTTCCAGGTAATTTTGGGTGGTTCTGGTTTTGCAAGTTATCTCTTATGTTATTCTGACAAAAGCTGGTAGGATGTTGAAGCTTATAACTGGACTTTAAAGAGTTTGATAGATATGGGTGATACTTGACAAGTTCTTTGAGACTCTGGTGTGGCACATAGCTCTTTGGTATTATTTTAGAAAAGAAAATGGAGCAAAAGGAAAGTGAGAGTTGGAAAGAATTGGTGAAGAAAATGCTTCCACCTGGTGCATCTCTCCCTGAAGATTCTTTACAGCTTGATTACTCTATAGCTATGGAATATCAGGGTCCTCCGGTCACTTATGAACTGCCTAGAGTTGAGCCTCTTGATGTCAATCCACATGCCATACCTGCTGCAGAGTCCCAAAGGTCAGTTGCTAATACTGGCTCTCCAGTTATTGAACCAATCCCCTTGCCAGTATCTTATATTGCTGGTGTTGCAAGTCCGCCTGCACAGAGTCCAAGGGTTTCGGCAAGCTCTGAGTCAGTAGTATCTGTGTTGCAAAACCCTGATTTTTCTTCAGCTTCTCCTTCAGCTTCTCCTGCTTCAGTTCGCAATCCTCCAAGTAATCCTCCGAAACAAGCTGTTAATGAAGTGAGGAGAGTGCCAGTTGTCACATTTAATACTGTTGAAAGGTCAGAGGGGAAAGATGTGGATATGGATAAGCCCGTTTTCCCCGAATTTGTTGGGGTTTCAAAGGAAAAGAAGAAGAAAAGAAGAATTTGTTATCGTTGTGGTAAGAGAAAATGGGAAACAAAGGAATCTTGCCTTGTTTGTGACGCTAAATATTGCAGCAATTGTGTGCTTAGGGCAATGGGCTCAATGCCTGAAGGACGGAAATGTGTGACATGCATTGGCCAGCCAATCCATGAATCAAAGCGATTAAGACTAGGCAAACATTCTAGGCTCTTGTCTCGATTACTTAGTCCTCTGGAGGTGAAGCAGATTATGAAAGCAGAGAAAGAATGTTCTGCTAACCAGCTCCGACCAGAGCAGCTAATTGTGAATGGGTATCCATTGAAGCCAGAAGAGATGGCAGAATTACTTGGGTGCCCTTTACCTCCAAGGAAGTTGAAGCCTGGTAGATATTGGTATGATAAGGAATCTGGTCTCTGGGGAAACGTAAGTTATATTTGCAGTATGCTGTTTTATGTTTCACTTGGCTTTTCTAATTGAACAAGTAGGAAGGGGAAACACCTATAATGTGGGGATCTGATTTGTTCATGACTTCTTATTGAATTGGCAGGAGGGAGAAAAACCAGATCGGATCATTAGTTCAAACTTGAATTTCACTGGGAAGCTTAATCCTGATGCAAGCAATGGCAATACCGAAGTTTATATCAATGGCCGGGAAATTACAAAACTTGAATTGAGGGTGCTAAAGGTAGTTTATAGTTAATACAGGACCTGTTATTTGTTTTTCTTAATCATGGTATTTCTTTTCAGTTTTATTCCCTGATTTTAGGATTCTCAATCTCAGGCTCCTTTTGGTACCAAGTATTCTCACCATTTTTTACTTCCCATAGAGACATTTGCTTTAGAATTAGTGGGATTACTGGTTTGGGCTTGTGTGACATTCGGATGCTCAGCAGGGCGATTATACGATGGTTGTTACTATATACTTTGTAAGATAGTCTTTGAGTCAGCACTCAGGAGCAGCGGATGTTCAGTTTTACGTCTGTTGTGTTTTAAGCATGCTTCCAGCAAAGTACTTTTTCTGTTTATACCTTGGCGTTAGTGCCTACTCTTGACGGCCATGATATGGGACAAGCAGTGTTTGGTGCTTGTTGTTGCTTTTATTAGAGTTGGGTCAAATAGTTTAGGCATGTGTTTTATTTGGTGTGTTTGCAATACCTCTCACGTAAAAGAGCAACCTATCTATTACATTCATTTTTGTAATTACCTGGTGAATATAACTATTGTTATGTACCAAACACTGGTAGAAATTGCAATATATTGTTGATTAGAATTTAGCATGTCAAGGTTCTAAGAAAGTTGTTAGAGCTTTAGCTTCACATTCCCTCTATTTATATATATTGTAAATTTTCCCATTTTAATTGTCCGGACTAGTAAACAGCTATTCAAATATGATAAAGTTAGGTATGTAACTTCCATTGTCGAATCTTTGTCATTACAGTTTATAATTAACAGATTCCTCTTAATAAACACTTTAACAACTAACTTTTTTGTATTATGCCTTTTCTGTTAGACATGTTAATAAATGTTTTAGCCTCAGCAACTGATTAAAATGCAGATGGGAATGAAGTAATATATTATATGTATATCTTCACTTCTTTAACCAATCATTGGTGTATCCATTTGATGCTTTCAGTTGGCAAATGTGCAGTGTCCACGTGACACTCATTTTTGGGTTTATGATGATGGACGTTATGAGGAAGAAGGTCAAAATAACATTAGAGGAAACATCTGGGAGAAGGTATGTAAAATATGAACAGCCGCAGTTGTGTCATGGGTATTCTGATGTGATCTGGATTTGATTTTTGCTATACAGGCAACAACTCGTTTTATCTGTACCTTGTTCTCTTTGCCTGTGCTCCATGGTCAACCTCAAGGAGCAAGAGAGGAGGTCAGCAATTATACTACTGTTCCAAATTATCTCGAGCAGAAAAGAACCCAGAAACTTCTTCTACTTGGGCTTCAAGGCTCTGGAACAAGCACCATCTTCAAGCAGGTTTGGCCTTTTCTTTGTTGCTAATAGTCTATTTTGCTCCAACTAGTGTATTGCAATGCCAAATGTGTAAAGTCAAATCACTTCAGGAATTTATTGCCTAGATGGAAGTTAGCTAGGCTATCTTGCATGAACATGAAGAATCTCTGCCATTCCAATCCATTAGTAGATGAGGAGTATTTAAGGATATGCAGTTTATGAAAGCATTGAATTTGTAGCTTTGCATATAGTTCAACAATGCTTTTAATGTTCTGGGCTGCATTTCGTTTTATATCATGCTTTCTGGTTTAGGGACAATTGGTCTTATGGTGTACGGATGATTAAGATGTGGGCAAATTGCCTTTTTGCTCAAGTGATAAAATTAAGTTATTAGCATTGGCTACAGCTGCATTTATCAAACAAAGTTAGCATAGAAAACTGATTGTTTCAGTCTTTCATTGCAGTTCATGTCATTTTTCTAATGTTCAGAATGCATATTGAACAGGCAAAATTTTTGTATGGGAATGGGTTTTCTACAGAGGAACTGCAGGATCTCAAGTTGATGATCCAGAGTAATATGTACAGATACCTCAGCATATTACTGGATGGGCGGGAGCGATTTGAGGAGGAAGCAATGTCTCGTATAAGAGAACTAGGTCCCGATGACCAGAATAGTGAAGCAGGTAACACTTGGCAACATCAAAACCTTTGTTATTTAAACATAGTTTGAGCTTTTACAGTAGAACTTGTTATTCCTGGTTGACATGTTTTATTGCATATATGTCTTTTTAATATACATATTGCTTTTTTCTGTTTTATAATTGGCTGAAAGAGGAGGGAAGAAATAGTTTCTGACATTACTTTTCTGCTAGTGTTGTATAGAGGTTTGGTACATGATGATGCTTATAGGTCTCTTGGCCAAAAGCAAGAAAAATCGTTTAACAGCGTCTCAACTCTTCCAGCATCTAAACTATACTTCAATCTTGTATCAGGTGGGGAGGTCGACTCTAGTGAAACTAACCAGTGCATCTATTCTATAAACCCAAGGCTAAAGCATTTTTCTGATTGGCTTCTGGACATTATAGCCACCGGAGATTTGGATGCTTTTTTCCCTGCAGCAACACGTGAGTATGCTCCATTGGTTGAGGAGTTGTGGAAAGATCCTGCTATACAGCAAACATATAAAAGAAAAGACGAGCTCCACTTTCTTCCAGATGTTGCTGAGTACTTCTTAAGCAGGGTGTGTCATCTTATTTTCTGTTGACTTTGTTGCCTGTATTTTACGTTTTATGTTTAGTATGTTGGCTTAATTGTTGCCAAATTTTACTTGGCCATTTGATTTTCAAGTTATTCAACTCGAGGAAGATCCCAAGAGAAAAAAAAAACAACTCATCTCAAATTCACAGCAATCTTTTGACCTATCTGATATACTTTTTGATTCCTTCAGGCCGTTGAGGTTTCAAGCAATGAATATGAACCATCTCATCGAGATATCCTTTATGCTGAAGGGATCACCCAAGGGAATGGTTTGGCATTCATAGAGTTTTCTCTTGATGATCGTAGTCCAATGTCTGAAACCTACACTGACAATTTGGAAGCTCCATCCCTGCCCCTGACCAAGTAATTATTCCAACCATTCTGTTATTATCATATGTTTAAGATTTATGGATTTGTTTCTAAATCATGTAATTACCTCCTACTCTGTCAATGGGGTGCTGCATCTTACAGATTGTCATGTTAGGTCATCCTTGCATAGTGAGCTAATTTATCTTCTTTTTTTTTTTTTTTTACTTTTTACAGGTATCAACTTATAAGGGTAAATGCAAAGGGGATGAATGAGGGATGCAAGTGGGTGGAAATGTTTGAAGATGTGCGATCTGTAGTCTTCTGCGTGGCCCTTAGTGATTATGATCAGATATCGATATCACCAGAGAGCAGTGGCAGTGGAACGCTACTTCAAAATAAGATGTTGCAGACAAAGGAGCTATTTGAAACAATGATAAGGCATCCTTGCTTTAAGGATACCCCATTCGTGTTGATACTAAACA
This sequence comes from Gossypium stocksii, assembly GCA_020496765.1. Taxonomy (NCBI): domain Eukaryota; kingdom Viridiplantae; phylum Streptophyta; class Magnoliopsida; order Malvales; family Malvaceae; genus Gossypium; species Gossypium stocksii. The sequence continues at coordinate 107,510,796 of CM035627.1, read as the reverse complement.
AGTATGATCTGTTTGAGGACAAAGTCAATCGGGTGCCGTTAAGTACATGCGAGTGGTTCATGGATTTCAGTCCAGTTAGGCCTCTCCATAACCATCACTCCCTGGCTCAACAGGCCTATTTTTACGTGGCAATGAAGTTCAAGGATCTGTATGCATCCCTTACTGGACGGAAACTATTTGTATGGCAAGCAAAGGCAAGGGACCACCGGGTGAGTATCGATGAAGCATTTAAGTATATAAGGGAGGTTCTCAAGTGGGAAGAGGAGAAAGATGAAAACTACTATGGGGGAGAAGATTCATTTTACAGCACAGATGTTAGCTCCTCGCCATTTGTGAGGCAAGAATGAGGTGCATTCTGAATTTTACTTGTATTCTTCCGGTTTAAAGATGATTGTATAAGTGTTTTGCTTGCCTTGTTACTTAATTAAATAAGGATTAGTTGTAATTTTTATTCTCTTTTGTATTATATATATATATATATATATATCAATTTAATGATATCAGTGAAATTTGCTTCATATTTAATTCTCCCAGACTGCATTGTTGCGAGAGGTGAGAGGTTGGTTCCTAATGAGCTTTTTCAGATTTCGTTGTAGTTGTCGCTTGTGCCACGGGCCTGGATTGCCTAGCAGGCACATCACTTCATTTTATTTTAAATGTTACTTTATTGTACGGTTATTATATTTTGGCAGAGAATAGGTGTAAGGATTTATTTTTTAAGGAAAAGAATATTTTAAATGTTTCTAATATGGGTATGCATTTCGGTTCAGAAGATTTAGATTTTATAATGCCTAGAACTATTCAGTATTTTCTCAACTCATAAATAAATGGATAATACACTTCAAAACATTTAAATTCACGTTTTTTTGTATTAGTAATAATGTCTATATCAATCGAGTTAGATAATTCGACTTTTATATATTAAAAGTTAAATAAACCAAATTAATCATAAAAATTGATTAAACCAAACTGAATTAAAAAGTTTAAACTGAATTGAAAATTTTCGATTTTTTAATTTTTTTATGCAAAAATCAATAGTTACTGCAATATTGCTCAACTGAAATCTAAAGTCCTGGAAGTATGTTTTAACAAATTTGTCTAACTAAAATTATTTTATCAATTAAAATTCTCCCATACTTTGAAACCAAAGATGAAATGTATATTTAGTGTTTGATAAATCAGTTGGGTTGGGGTTTTACTGTGTATTGGGTATATATATTGAGTGTTTATTTTATTTTGAATTTAGGTATGTAAATGGGTTTTGGGTCTAATAATTAATATTTTATTTGATTTATTTAATTTAAAATATCAAAATTGAACACTGAGTGAATAAATCAATTAACCTAAACCTTGAAATCGATTAAACTCCCCCCAAAAAAAATGAATTTTTTCGGTTCCATTCATTTGGGGTTTGTAAAACTTTTGCACACCCTAATTACTAGTAAGGATACTGTCCAGGCTTTGCATTGGATTAGCTTACTTGAGGCCTAATTAGAATTTTTACTTCTTTTCTACATTTAAAGATTAATCTCCATTTACTGGTTCAGTATTTATTTGATGGGCATGTTTGCAATACCCTACTGGTATCCATCGCCAGAATAGAGTACGAGGCATTACCGAGAATCACGGAACACTTACAGATAATTTAAATCATTTATCTTCACCAACATTTTAATACTTTCATGAACCAATTTAAGACATTCAACCAAGCCTTATAATTATCACCATTTGTTCATTTCATAGCCATATCAATCATGATAAAATCATAATTATTTGTAACTCAAACTTACTAAATAGAAGCCATACCAATGGCTAGTTATAGTTATATCATTCATAAGCCAACATTGACTAACCAGTCAATCTATACATGTCATTATAACCATAATTCATTTACCATACATACCAAAATAGGCCGATGGATAGTGTGAGTGATCTCTGCCGAGCTTCCCAATGAACGAGCTTCTGAAAACTCACTCATTTAAATTCAATATAAACATAAAAAATAAAACATCCAATCATATTGTTCACGAGCCCCAACACATAACCTCATTACCCTTGTCAGTCGTACACTTCATTTAAATAACAAGAAACATGTAAGGGCTCAATTCTCATTAAATTTCTCATATATATACACAATTTCACGTTATGTAATCATATAACATATATCAGCTATATCTCTATAATTTAAATATATTTTCATAACAACTTGTCTTGATTTCATACTATTTCATATTTGAGCTTTACTCACCAAAGTATTTGAAATATCATCTTTATGCAAATAGTACACATAAGGTACATAATTCCATAATTATGAATGAACGCATTTATGAAACATATTCCATGTTCATATATCAATGTCTCATATCTCTATATATCAATAATCATCATTTTTCTTGTATTTCAGATAAATATGTATAACTATTCATAAGCATGCAATTCACTATTTCTCCCTGTCAATCACAATTTCAAATAACAAATTCATGTGAATGAGCTCGACATCATTAGCTGTTTAAATTCTATCACTTTGATTCACATACTCACAATTTATTAACATAACATGTCAAACACAATCTCTGAATGATGAGATCCCATAATTGAGCTCAATTTCAATGTTCACTAAAATCTATCATATAAATTCAAATAATAATTACCAAAACTTTGTCAAATTGGAGAACGTCTTACGTTCATTGGTCTGCACCGGTATGCACTGAATTTCACTGATAATCATTGATGCCATAGCATAGCTATGGTCTTTTCACTAGAACAATGCCATAGCTCAGCTATGGTCTTACATCTTAAACACGTATTGCACTGATGCCATATGCCAGATATGGTCTTACACAAATGCACATATCACTCCGATGTCATATCCCAGATTTGGTCTTACACGGAAATCACTTGTCACTTGTAGCCGAAGCTACCACTGATCAGGTAGCCGGAGCTACCATTTTTCACTGATCAGGTAGCCGGAGCTACCACTTTTCACTGATCAGGTAGCCGAAGCTACCACTTTTCATTTTAGTTCACACCTCATATATTACTTATTATCAAATTAGGAAACGTCTTACGAAATTGAGTACGTCGTTGCTCAGTGCCATGATTCACAACTCAGTATGATTTTCTTTATTGAAATACCATACCTACGTTTTACAACTCGGTATGGGAAATGCCATACCTACGTTTCTTAACTCATTATGGATAATACCATACCTACGTTTCATAACTCAGTATGGTTAATACCATACTACGTTTCACAACTCAGTATGGATAATACCATACCTACATTTTACAACTCGGTATGGGAAATGCCATACCTACGTTTCTTAACTCAGTTTGGAAAATACTATACCTACATTTCACACTTTGCCATGGATCAACCATGGTCTTATTCGTCAATTCATCTTGTCACTGAACTGAAGTGCTCAATTTGATCATTTATTCAATTTTCATGTTTTTACATTATTCATGATTTTATTATCAATACATATGAAATAACACATCATGAAATTCATAAGATTAACAAATGATCACTAAAATTTAGCATATAAACTTACAAATTCGATTTCTGTATTATAACAATAATCATAATTTCATAATAAATATTCCAAATAAAACATTATATCATTTCTAATTCAACATTTATCGATTATAATCAAGTATGTGATCAATTTATACACAAGTCATTCATATATATTTTTCCTCCTCCTCCTCTCCATCCACATCCTTAGTATAGATAACACACTTGTAAGTAACATTATCTATAATTTTCACTATTTACTTATATGAATATTCAAGCTGTCCATCCATGTCATAGTCATTAAATTATTTTTATCTTGAGCTACAGAACTCCAACTTAAGATCCGCTAATTTTCCCTGAAACTTGACTCACATATCTTCTTACCATAAAATTTTCAGAATTTTTGGTTTAGCCAATAAGTACAGTTTATTCTTTAAAGTCACCCCTATTCTGCTGGCTGACAGTTCTGACCCTTCCTCACTAAAAATTAATTATCTCCTTTTATGGGAGTCGGATGATGTTCCTGTTTGTTCCTCTTGAAAATAGACTCATTCAAAATTTTAAACATATTGATTTAAGCCCCTAATTATTTTTATGAAATTTTTGATGATTTTCAAAAGTCATAACAGGGGAACCCAAAATCATTCTGACCTTGTCTCACAAAATTTATTACATCTCATGATTCACAATTCCATTGCTTACTCCATTTCTCCTGTAAGAAACTAGACTCAATAAGCTTTAATTCCATATTTTATTCATCCTCTAATTCAATTTCTAAAATTTTTGGTGATTTTTCAAAATTAGACTACTGCTGCTGTCCAAAACTGTTTTAGTGCAACATGTTAATTTTCATTTTGCCCTAAATTTCACAATTCATATAATTCAGTCCTTACTCAATTAACCCCTCAATTGAGCTAATTTTTCTCCATTAATACTTTATTCTATCATTTTAAACTATTTCACAACCCTTGAAAATCAGAACTTTAGCACTAGACCTTAATTCTAAATTATTTCACAATTAGGTCCTAAAATCAATTTCCATCAATTTTGCTTGATAAAATCATCATTTATCAAAATCAAAGCTTCAATTCTATGTTTATTCATCATATGATTCCAGCACTCATCCATATCAACTTTAAAAATTAGCCATGGAATCAAAAACTAACATAATAGTAAGTTGGACCCAATTGTAAAAGTCGAAAAACATAAAAATTTCAAGAAGAAAGTAAGAATTAAACTTACATGAAGCTAGAGTATGAAAACCAGCTTGAACCCTCTTCCATGGCTATTTTTCAGCTGATGAAAATGAAGAGAAATGAAGAGAATTCTAGATATTCCAATTTGGTCCCATTTTTATTAAGCTAATTTTGGCAATTTTCCAAATTTGCCCTTATTTCACCCATTTCCTGATTTTTCTCAGCTATTGCCTCCCAAAATATCTCCTTTGGGCTTATTTTCACTTAGGTCCTCCTTAATTTGACAATTCAACTATTTAATCCTTCTAGCAACTTTTACACCTTTTTCAATTTAGTCCTTTTTATTTAATTAACCACCCAAACGTCAAAATTTTCTAACGAAATTTTAATACTACCTTATTGACACTCTGTAAATATTCATTTAAATATTTATGGCTCGGTTTATAACACCAAGATCTCGATACCTCTTTTTCTCAATTTCTTGACCAAATAAATCTTTATAAAACACAATTTACTATTTCAAAAATCTTTTAAAAACTACATTTGGATCGTAAATATTAAATAATATAATCTACAAGTTTATTTGTCGAATTTGGTGGTCTCGAACCACTATTTCCGACATTACTGAAATTTGGGCTATTACAATGTTATTGTTGCCAATATAGGGGGATGTGGATTCAAGTATGCCGAAACACATTATCCTCCTATTTATGGGTTGGAGAGGGGCTATGGGTAGTTCTATGCAGTGTGTCTATGATCAGACCCTATAATGAGATTATTCAAAAAAGAAAAATTTTAATCTCCATCCATATTTTTATTTTCAAAATTTTTATTTTTATTTTCATTTTCTGGATTTAAAAATTTAAGTTTAGTGATTAAATTGTTAAAATTTTTCTATTAAATTCATTGGTGTAACATATTGAAATTAACAAATAAATATTCACTTAGTAGCTACGTAATAAAAAATATATATTATAATGGACTTGAATTTAATGGAGAATTTTAACGGTATTAACGATTTTTAGAAATTCGAGTCAAGATTTTAATCAGAATAAGATATTTAGATTAACCGAAAATATTATAAAAGTTGAAAAACTAAATTATGTAAAAAATTAAGGTGCAAAAACTAAAATTACAATTCAAGGTTGAATTTTTTTTTTCAAACTCTAACATTGTATAAAGATAAAAAGTGAAATTTAAGATTTAACGATGGTTATATAATCTTAATTGACATGAACATTGTTATCAGTGTAAGAGGACGTGAGTTCGAGTACGTTAAAGCGCATTATACTCCTATTTATAGGTTGAGAGGGGCTTTAAATAATTCTAAGCATTTTATTTAAAAAAACAGATATAATTCGAATCTATAATAAAATGGTGTATTTACCACTTATACATAGACTCTTCAACATAAATAGTTGCACTTTGATAATAATAGTTTAGCTTTTCTTTTTCCTTTATTCCCTTTTTCCATTTTATTTACTTGATATTCACTTATTCTTTTCTATTTCTGAAAAAAGAAAAAAAGTCTCCATTCTTTCTTTTATAATTATTTAATTTTATATAATTTACAGTCCTACTTTTTTTTTCCTTTCCTCTTCTTCCTTCATTCTTTTTTTTTTATTGGTTAGTTTTGTTTTCCTAAATCATTTTTATTTGCTCACTTTTCTCTTTTCCACTCCTTTATTTGTTCCCTTTTAATTACTTGATCTTCACAAATACATTTTGTTTTAGATTAATACATAGTTTGTTCCCTGATTTTATTTAAAAGTATTTAGTTGGCATCTATTTTTTTAAATTTAATTGGTAATTAAACTTGTATTTTGTCACACCGTGATAGCTCCGCACTAACAACTTTAGGTTATTTTGACGTGGCATAGATATTTGTTGTAATAAACGTCGATAATGACAATAAAACGATCGGAAAATAATAAGAAAAGAAAAATAAAACACACAGATTTTACAAAGAAATTCTTTCGGGAAAAAATCACGGGCAGAGGATGAGAAATTCATTAATGTTGAAAAACGAATAATATAATAGGAGTTTCGACTACATCTATTTAAAAGGTTGAACCCCGCCCCAACAAATACCTTTATTTTGCCACCGTATTTTATTTTTTTAACAAGTGATGGGATTCGAGCCAGACAACTCTAACAATAGTTTATCACACTATGACATGTAAAAATCTTTCGTCATGAGAACACCTTTGTATCAATACTAAATTCTTTATTAAAATAGGACTTTTTAAGTAATTTGTTGACTGAATTAATGTCAATTTTACTCGTGACACTTGAGTATAAATATTTTAAAATTAAAGTTTTAAAACTCAATACCAAGGTAGGAAAATTGTTAAGAAGTTTAGAAAACAAATAATTAAGCAAGATCCACATGATTCATGAGACCTTCATTGCTAATCGATCCAAAACTTTATGGCAGCGATGGAAGAGGGTAGAGAATAAAGTGAGTTACTTGTGGGAAGAAGCAATAAAGTCCAAAACTAAAATGGGGAATGGAGCTTGTGTTTCACTCACTTCCATCATCAAATGAATGAATTGCCTTCTTTTGGAATAAGAATGATTTGCATTTAAACCATGACCATGTCGGATAAAAATGCAAAAAGAAAAAAAGTGTAATATTTTAACAATTCCTTACTTAAGAATCACAGCCAAGTATAAACGTGTGATGACCTTGGGTTATTCCAAAATTGGAGGAAAATAAACATATCATACTTTACTGAACATGTTAATATAAACAATGGACAGATCAGTTTCATGATTACTTTGGCTTTCTTTTTTTAGCTCTCTTTAGTGTTTTGGTGGTATCTATTCTATCACAAGCTTTAGCTTTAATGTCGAGGAAGATGAATGACGAAAGATTGGCTTTTGTAAGAGCTACGAAAGCACCAGTGTTTAAAACTCTGTAGTATTTAACTCCTACTCAAACCTCTACCCAATCAAACCATAACAAGAGCCAAGTGAGAAGAGTGAAAAGAGTGTAGAAAGGGGGGAAATGCCTCCCTACATCCCTCTACACATCACTGAAGCAGTTAAAAGTATTTGGGATCGATGGAACATCCGAGGGGCCATTTTGTTCAGTCTCTGGTTGCAGGTCCTATTGATTCTGGTGGCTCCACTCAGAAAATCAGCCAGAGGAAAATTCAATATCATCCTCATTTGGTTTGCATATTTGCTGGCTGACGCAGCTGCCAATTTTGCAATTGGTCTCATCTCCAACAGCCAACGCAATCAAAATGATAAGGTCGGCCACAAGGCCAACCAGAAGCCCGAGGAGAACAGTGATCTATTAGCTTTTTGGGCGCCCTTCCTTCTATTACACCTCGGAGGCCCTGATACCATCACAGCTTTTGCTCTCGAAGATAATGAGCTTTGGCTAAGACACTTTCTGGGCCTTGGCTTTCAAGCAGGGGCTGTTGTTTATGTCTTCATCCAATCACTTCCCAACAAGAGCCTATGGGTTCCCACATTGCTCATGTTTGTGGCTGGTATGATCAAGTACGGCGAGCGGACATGTGCTTTGTATAAGGCGAGCTTGGACAAATTTCGAGATTCTATGCTCAAAGGTCCGGATGCTGGGCCCGACTACGCTAAACTTATGGGGGAATATGACTTCAAGAAAAAGAACAAACTCCCAACACAAATCAATTTGACACTGGAGCCTGATAAAGAAGCCAAGGCTTCTGATATTCCACTTAAGAAGGACCGCTTGAAGGACTTGGAGGTGGTGCATTATGCTTATAAGTACTTCAAAACATTCAGGGGACTTGTTGTTGATCTCATCTTCAGCTTTCGTGAGCGCGACGAGAGCCGTGATTTCTTCAAAATTAGGGACCCTAAAGATGCTCTAAGGGTAATTGAGGTTGAACTCAACTTCCTGTATGGAACTCTCTATACCAAGGTAGAAGTTCTACACTTGAAGACGAAGAAGATCTGTGTTGGCTATATTTTGCGTTTCCTAGCTCTTGCGTGTATTTTGGCTACTCTTGGAATCTTCTATTTCAAAGTAAACAAACATGAATTCCGTGGAGTTGATATTGGAATCACCTACACCTTGCTTCTTGGTGCCATTACCCTGGATGTAATAGCCATCTTCATGCTCATTTTCTCAGATCGGAGTATTGCTTCTATAAAGGACCCTAAACGTCCACCCTGGTGGGCACCCATCTATAAAGCTTTCCTTGTCCTCATGAGGCCATGGTGGAAGACTTGTACATGTAACCTTAAGTACAAGCACGGTGCCAAACACAACCTACTTGCCACTCCCCTTTTAGTTCGAAGGTGGTCTGGATCCATCTCATCACACAACTTAATAAGGTACTGTCTGAAAAGCAATAGGAAAAGCATCCATGAATTCCCTAGTTGGTGGCAGATCATGTTTGATAGCATACTTCGTTTCTTGAAACTCTATGAATGTTTTCATAAATATGCTACCTGCATTTGCAACGTCATTGAAAAATGTTTAAGCCCTATTAGAAAAGGTCTAGGTAAAATTTTCTGGCCCTGTTTCGAAAATATCTTTTCCTTTCTTGCGAAAGATTTTATGGATGAGATGGTGTATGTGTCGCTCGAGCCATTCAGTCTGGACCTGTGGAAATTCATCTTTGAGGAGCTAAAAACAAAATCTGAGTTTGCAGATACTCCAGAAACAGCAATGAGAATATCCTCAGCCAGAGGTGAATGGGCTTTGACGGATGCTTGTGTAGAACCAGAACGTGACAAGCTACTGAGGTATCTAAGCAAGGTTCCGTATGATGAGAGCATTCTCTTGTGGCACATTGCCACAGATCTATGCTACCACCATGATGATAAGAAGGATCGGAATTCGACAGATCAGCAAGATGTTGACGAGAAGAATTGTTGGAATTTATTTCCCAAGGAGAATCCGACAGATGGGCAAGATGATCACGAGGAGAATAATGAGGAATTGACATATCGACAGTTCAGCAAAACCCTGTCGGATTACATGCTGTATCTTCTAGTATTTCGGCCAACCATGATGTCTGCTGTGGCAGGTATTGGGAAAATAAGATTTCGTGACACATGTGCTGAGGCTGAAAGGTTCTTTAAAAGAGGGGATTTACATCCAAATCAGGATGAGAAGGCTTGCGAAGAATTATTGGATGTGAGGACGGATGTTGGCCCTCAGGAAGTGAAGGGAGACCGAAGTAAATCAGTGTTGTTCGATGCATGTATGCTGGCCAAAGAGCTAAATAAGATGAACAATAAGTGGAATATAATGAGCAAAGTGTGGGTGGAATTAGTGTCATATGCGGCAAGTCATTGCCGAGCAAGTACACATGCAGCAGATGTAAGCCAAGGTGGAGAGCTTATTACCTTCTTTTGGTTGTTGATGGCTCACTTTGGTCTGGGGGAGCAGTTCCAAATCAACGAAGGACATGCAAGAGCCAAATTAATCGTGGGAAAGTAATTAAAGAAACATTTTTTTTCCATTTTCATGCTGTGTTTTATCTTTTATTGTTATTGCACTAATCCTCAGCTAGAAATAAGTGTCATGTATTGTAGTTGCTTGCTTAGTCAATTACTGTGTTGTAAGCTCCCCCTTTATGGAGTTATACTTATCTTAACTGAAATAAATTAAAGAGATGAGTTGGTATTAATTCTTATTTATAGTTTCCACTTATATTGTTGAGTTGCATTTATTATTTTATTTAAAAGTTGGGAAAAGAAAATGTTCTAATATCTCAAACAGCGACGGAGCTTAGTAAAGAACTTGGAGGTCCATGGCCCCTCTAAAATGGTAAAATTTTAATTTAAGTCTTTTATAATTTATAAAATTTTAAATTAGTAATAATAAAATTATACTTTAACCCTAAAAAATGATAAAAATTTGATTTAACACTTTATAAATTATAAAGATATGGGTTATTAAAATGATAAAATTACATTTTTATTATCTTAAAAATATACAATTTAATTCTGCATCAAAAAATTTTTTTTTGACTCTGCTATTAATATCAAAGGAGACATCTTATTATATTATATATAAAATAAAATTATTGACTAAATTTGGTACCAATTTAAACACTTATAAATTACAAACTGAATATAATCATTAATTTTTTTTAAAAATAATTTCATGTACTCAGTCATGTTTATTTTTATATTTAAATATTTTAACTTTTAATATTATTTAGTAAATTTTAAAACCCATGAGAACTTGGCAAGTGTTAATTGACATAAATGCCTTCCGAATATCACCTCTTAATTACAGATAAGATAGTATTTAAAATATGTTAATTAGATAACTTTATTTAATAATTTATTTAAATCTAAAACTGAAATCTCAAAAGTGATTGCATAAATTTTAAATTGGGATAATTTCGCATTTGGTATTTGTACTTTTATGAAATGTCTAATGTAGTACTTGTACTTTGAAAATTACCTGAACTATCAATATTTATTTTATTTTGGCACATATACTTTTATAAAATTTTCAATATGGTATCTCTACTTTGAAAATGTCTAATGTGGTACATGAACTATCAATTTATGTATTATTATGGTACCTAGTTTTAACATCGTTAGTGAATTGTTAAACCAGCCAATGAAAAATTGACACATTTTTTTTCCAAATGATAAAATCTGCATGGATAATATAATATTTATGTGAAAAACTAAATAAAATAAAAATACTAAATTGAATTAAATTAAAAAACAAATAACTAAACATATAATTAATAAAAAGGAGCTAAATATTAGACTTACATGAAAATACTTGTATTTTTGTAGATAATAAAAATGTTATTTAAAAATCAGTTAAAAATATTATTTCAAATGGAAAATTCTTTGGAGAAGATGGTCATTTACTTAAGTACAGAAAATGATGTTTTTGCTTAAGTCTAATATTTTTTTATTAATCATATGTTTAGTTATTTGTTTTTTAATTTAACTTTTTATTTTATTTAGCTTTTCACATAATGTTGTATTATCTACATGGATTTGATGATTTGGAAAAGAATTCTGCATGTCAAATTTTCATTGGCTAATTTAGCAATTCACTAAGGTATTAACATCAGGTACTATAATAAAACACATATTGATAGTTTAGGTATCGCATTGGACATTTTCAAAGTACATGCACCACATTCAACATTATATGAAAGTGCAAATATTGTAATAAAACGCATATTGTTAGTTCATGTAACAATCATGTACGATATTGAATATTTTCAAAATACAAGTACTGTATTGGATATTCCATGAAAGTATAGGTACCTAATGTGACATTATCCTTTTTAAATTCGAGCAAAACAAATTAAGCGGGAAAAGCTGGCTAAGTGTATATGAGCATGGATATAAAGGAATGGGTCTTTGTGAATGTCTCCAGGCCTGAACGTTTCGCTAGAAATACAAGGGATTGGGATGTATGGTTCGGTATTGTTTGCTGGTGTCTATGGTCGAGAGTCGAGACGCAATAAGATGATCTTTGACTGTGAGAGGGGGTATAGGAGAGAAGCGTTCCGTTATGGCATGAGTTTTGCAACACCCATCGAGAAACATTGGAATTCACACGGCCCGCAAGGACTGAACAATTGCTGTGGGTAAGGTGGAATCCTCCCCCTTTGGAGTGGTTGAAGATAAACAGTGACGGAGGACTTATGACTGATTCGAGACTTTCCACTTGTGGTGATGTAATGCGTGACCATGCTGTGAAATGGCTTGCTGGTTTTGCAAGGAAGGTTGACACTTCGACAGACTCTAATGCTGAGCTTTGGGGGGCATAGAATGGCCTTAATATGGCTTGGGCAGTTGGTGCGCAGCAGGTCATTCTTAAGATGGAGAGCATGGCTGCAGTTAAGCTAATTGGCTAGACGTATACGAAAGTTTTTGCAAACGCTTTAATCAGAGCAATCCAGCAAATGCTGCAGTGGTCTTGGGTGGTTCGAGTAGTGCATATATACAGAGAAGGTAATTGTGTAACTGACGCGATAACGAACGTAATAAGAACAAGAGACTTGGGCTTCATTTCTTTCAGGAACTATCAGGGCAAGTCACTCCATTTTTGCAGGCCGGTAATGCCGGTGCAGTGTTAAATATAAAAGTTTATATATAAGCTAGTTTTCCTTTCATTTCCTTTTAAAAACAATTTTGTTTTCAGCTGATACTTTTTTTGAACGAGAAACTAATTAATTCTTATAGCATATTAAAAAGTTAATAGTAAATTATGACAAGAATTTATAGTATATTAATATCAAATTTAATTTACTTGATCTCATATTTTAAAAGTTTAGTTGAAATAATAACATCGTGTATATATTATTAATTGTTGAAAATTTTGAAACTCTTAATTTAGTGTTAGAGGGAGTGCTTACTCCCTTGATTATCAAATCTGTATTGAGACAATTTTTAAATTAAAAGTGTTGACAATTTATTAAATAGATTATTTGGGCTATACTAATTATATGATTGATATCTCGTCCATTATAGAATATTATATTATCAGAGAATCTTATGTTAGTAATTGGATTGATTCGAAATTACTCAAGACAATCTCTTAGATTGTGGGTTTTGGATTGAATCCTGATTCTAGTTACTGAGTTGTTAAAAGTTCATATTTACATTGTTTGTTATTATTATAATGTATTGAACTTATTTTATTGTTGTTTAGGGGGCATTGATATAGATATTTGTATGTAAGCAAGTCTAAAAGTAAAGTGAGAGACTTGTATAGCTGAATGTATTAAGAGAGTTAATAACTTAATTTGTTCTTATGAAAATATTATTGTATATGAGTGTAATTTAATAGTAAAACTTTTGTGTTGTAGTTTTAGTTGAACAGTCGGTTTCATTATTTCATCAATATCTTTTTTAGGATAAAGCAAATTCCATTAAAACAAGAGAGAAAGATCACAAACTAATGTTAGAAGGTGCACTCTAATCCCACGCCAATAGGCTTATTTGTCCTCCGTCGAGTCCATTGGAAGGACTAATGATGAAACTGAGATTTCAACATTAAACAATCTTGTAAGATCAAACCAAACTTGGAAGAATATGATGTATGCAGATTCAATGCATTAACTACTTTCAAGTAATCAAACTCTAGAATTATATAATATTTCTGCAATGATTTGAGCGAAGACAAAGCTTCCTAAATAGACATAGTTTCTATAGCGTAGGACTCGACTAAACACTAGTATTTTTGTATTTATTTTTATTCATATTTAACATATATGTTATTGTAAAGGATGACTAGTCGAGGTAAAGGAAAAGGTAAATTTCAAGAGATTTATGGTGAATATTTGGAAGCAATTCTATATTTAAAGGGAATTTTAAAAAAGGAGCTCATGTTAATGAAAATGAAATTCAATAACCAAATGATACATATAAAATTGAAGAAGATAAATATAACTTATACAACCGCACAATTGAAATCAACGCTCTCAACATGGGTATTGCTCTGTAATATTACTTTTTTTTTCTATGGTCATTGCTTTTTTTTTTGGGTAATGCTCATTTTCCTTTGATAATATTGATTTTTCTTGCTAAGTAAAAAAATTTTGAGATGTGAATTTTTCATGTCTGTCGCGAGAACTATTTTACTTAAATATGCTAGAAAAATTATATTATCATTGGCTTGATTTCGGTGGGTTTTAAGATTTAAAGGAAGCTTAAGTGAAAAATAGGTTTAGGTTTTAATTCATGGTCTATCTGTTGGTTTAGATCTTGGAGCTATGCTTTTGCTTCTTATTAAATTTTGGGTTGAAAACTTTAGTGAAAATTATTTTTTTATGTGCATGTTAATTTATGTCATTCGTGATATTTAGTGTTTATTGTAATAATAGTCTAACACATATATTAATTTATGTCTTAGATAAAATAAAACAAAAAGCATATTAGTGGACTTGAAAATTAATACTCGAAAATCAAAGTTGGTGGATACTTCCTTATGTAATGGGGCGTTGCTTTTTGCTCCCTTATGCGCTCTTTGCTTGTATTGGTGAAAGTCTTTTTAATGAAATTTTATCATATTTAAAAAAAAACATAATGATAAATTTGATTAAATTTGAATTTTAATCTTTTTTAATAAAAATAATGATTAAAACATAAATTTTTAACATTGTTGGCATGACAATTCGCATGAGATATTCACATTATGCTAACATAACATCATTTGTCTTATATGCTATGTCAACAAATAATTCAAAAATTATAAAAAATAAATAAATTAAAATATATATATATATACATGTAGATTGTCATGTAAGTTGTTATGTTTAAAATTTTAACATTTTAGTTAGTATTCTCGTTAAAAAATTATTTTGATTTTTTTTTTAAAAGTTGATGGTCAAAATTGACTTATTTTAAAAGGTTGATGGTCAAATTTAGTTCAAATAAAGAATAAAGATTAAATTGACAAAAAAAAATGTCAATGTTAAAAACTAAATTTTATATTATGCAAAAAAAAAAGTGATTCCAACTAAGATTTAATATAAGCTCAAACTCACGTGCTTTTAATTGTTGCAACAATGTATTAAATAAATTAAGACTTAATTGATAATATTTTTTTTAAATAAGAAAAAGTAACTTGAAAAAAAAGCAAGGAAATTTTTCCTCTCACCCTTTTTTTTTTTTTTTTCCCTTTTATATACTTTATCTTCACATATTCTTTTCTTTGCCTTCGAAAAAACAAATTGTCCTCATCTCTTCTTTTATTCCCTGTTTTCTCTAACCTTTAATTCTTTAATAATTATTTAATTTTATATAATTTTCATACCTACTTTTTTTTTTTTCATTGAAATTATTTTTAATATTTTCCTTTACTCATCTTCACTCAATCCTTATTTATTAGTTTCATTTTCTTAGATAATTTTTATTTGTTGTTCACTTTTTTTCGACTTTTCATTTACATCACCTTTGACCTTCACTACTTCTTTATTTCCTTTTTTGTTTTTATTTCTTCTAATTTTTGCCCTTGCATTTATCACTTTATTGCTCATATTTGGTTTATGTCACATTTGCCCCCAAATTATTCTCGTTTTTCATTTTGGTATCTAGATTTTTTTATTTCAATTTGGCACCTAAACTATTCTTTGATTATAGTTTTTAGTCCAAAAAAATAATAATGTTAAAAAAGTTAGTGACACACTCAATCAATGAGAACATCCCACATGTTTGACTTTTTCATGTCAACGATGATATGGTCGTTGACCACTATTGACAAATATTGACTAAGTTCATTTTGGACATGGTTTAGAATATTATAAAAAGTAATAAAAAGTTGTAGAAATTATTAAAAATTATAAAAGATTAAAAATTCCTAAAAAATAAAAATGCATGTCCAAAATGAATTTAAACATATAGACATCTAATTCGTTTGAATATAGATAAGTACTTTTTCAAATTCATTATGAACATGGTTCAAAATATTATAAAAAATAATTAAAAAATTGTAAAAAAATTAAAAATTAAACATAATTCTAAAAATTGTAAAAATAAAAGTTGTAAAAAATAAGTAGATTTTGTCATGTGCCAATCTGAAAATTTCTGAAACAATAAACACAAAGCTCAAATTATTTCATCAATTTCAACCATTCAAACAATTGAATATTCAACAAATTATTTTTAAAAAAAATCGTTTAAAGATATTTTCATGTTGACTTTTCATATAAATTATGGGTACATAGATTAAATATAAATTTGACTTTCAATTAACTAAAAGCTTGACAAATTTGCTTGGGTGAGGGTTAGGCTTAATTTCGTTTTGAAGATGATGAATAAGGGTGCATGTGGGATGGCATAAAAAGTGATGGAGATGGGAATACAAATTTGAGTATCTATGTATATTAGTCCTTTAGTGACCATCTTTTACATCTTCTAAATAATTTTAACTTTTTAATAATTTTTATATATATATATATATATTTACGTAATTTTAATTTTTTTTTACACCTTTTAACGTTTGTTATAATTTATAATTTTTATATTTTCTATATTTTTAATCACATTCAAAATAAACATAAAAAATGATTATCTAAATTTAAATAAAGTTGGACATCTATTTATCCAAATAAACATCCACCAACTATTAGTCAGTAATTAATAGACATGTCATTAATGACATAAATAAAAATTCGACATGTTATGCCTTCTCATTAATTAAGTGTGCTACACTTACTTTAATATCATTAACTTTTTAAACTCAAAATAGATAACAAAAAAAAAATTAAACATCAAAACTCGATCAAATCACACGAATTGCCGACTAATTATCCTAGCATGTGAGTTGTAAGAAAAAAAAAAAAAAACTTCTTGAATATATATATATATATATATATATATATTAAAATTTCTCTAATTTTATTTATTTATTTTCTTTATCTGATTTCACTCTTTACTTGTGCCTTTCCCTTCTCAATATTCTCTCTATGCAGAGACGAAGGGAGGCAGGGGCCTTGGTCCCATGGTCAAATGAGATAATTTTATCAATAATCCCTGTCACCTATTAATTATTTATTTTAAGTCCTTCAATCATTTAAATAAATAAAAAAATTTAATTTTGATCCTCCTAAAAATTAATTATATAATCTAAATAATTTTAGAATAAAATATTTAGCTTCGCCCTCTCAAAATTTTAAAATTTTATCTCGAATTCTTCAAACAAAATTTTTAACTTCCTCCTTATCTCTATAATTTATTCTCTCTTTTCGTTTTTCATTTTTTTTAAATTTAAATCTTCTTTTTTTTTATTCAATACGTTAAGCTTTTATTAAGTACTTTGTAGTTTCTAACTTAAAACTGTAATATATTTTCTTCATGGTGCCGTCTTGTAATGTACACTCATATAACAAAGATAATTTCAATTTTCAACATATGCAAGTTCGGGAAAACCCTAAAAGCTTTTTCCTTTTTCCTTTTTAAGTTGTTTATTTTTTCTCTTTTGTTTTGTTCAGTGATGGTATTAGTCACCGGATTGACTATTATTTACCTTTTTGTCCCTCCTACCAACCTACTTTTTCTTCTCCTCATTCACTTAATGTGTCTTATCTCTTCTTAATTTGTAACTCTATTTTATGAGTATTTTTTGATGTCTTCACAAATTATGATAAACAAATAATAGTGTCTATTGTCCCTGAAACTCCACAACCACCATCAGTTTCTCTTAGAAAGTGGGTGACTTTTTGTCGGCTTATCAATTTGTTTCAGTTTTGAGAGTATTTTCTAATAATAAATGATTTCATGAATCGGGTTGGACTTGTGTTGTCTTGTGTTTTATATGTTTCTGTAACACCCCTTAACCCTAAACCGTCGCCGGAACAGGGTTATAAGGCATTACCAGACAATTCAGACAATTTATAGATAATTCTTAATAAATAAGTAACAAGAAAATTATTCTTTAACAATAAATTATAGTATATTCATAAATGCATATAAATTATATTTTAGTTTACTAATTGAATTTCATTCATACATTTTTGTTTTATAAAAATTTCGGCAGCATTTCTGCTTGTTTTCACATAAACCTCCTGCAAGTTTAAACCTAAAATAAACCAATCCAAAACCAATGGCACAATAAAAAAAAACTAGGTATATAATAACAATTCATTTTTAGACTTTCATTAAATAACAATAATAAAACAATCTTCAATTTTAGACACACATCACATTTATCAAATTTTAATCACCACATTCACATTAACTTCATACATTTCATTTCCAATCTAAATTTTTAGTCCACAATTTCCGTTTCTTTCATATTCACTAATACAGTCGATCGAGTTTATTTGATCTTCTCATTTCAATTATCCACCCTATTAACATTTCGGACTTTAACGGATACACGGATTTCAACCCAAACACACCAGTACGGCACATTGTGCCTAAACGGTACATAGTACCTAATCAGTATACGACACATAAAGTGCCTGAAACGACACACAAGGTGCCTGAAATACGACACATGAAGTGCCTGATGTACGACACATAAAGTGCCTGATCGGTAAAGCCGGCAAATCCCGTACATTTTCAGATCCTATGGCATGCCAATTATATCCGACTCCGTCCGACTAGTTAATAGGGTATTTCAGTTCTCAATTTACTTGCATTTCCAATCCAAAACACTTTTTAATTACAATTTCACCTTCAAATAAATTTATAATTCAATTATACATACACATTCACCATTCGATTCAATTCTCATTCAACTCAAATATCAACACTTACCTTATATCTCACTTATTAATTATAGAATTTATATAAAACATTTAATAAAAAGTAATTTGAATTATAGTAATACAAACCGTGAATTTTTCGTTTTAATCCTCGATAGCCTTCTCCTTTCCTTTGTGCGCCGCTGTTCCGGGTTCTTTGTTAACTACGAAAATAATAATTTTATAATCTCAATATAACACAATTCAATTTAATTCATGAGCCTAAACATGCAAATTTAACCATTTTTAAGGTATATATATTTTCACCATTAAGCTGTCTATTTGAGTCATTGTTACTAAATTATTTATATCTTGAGCTACGAAACTCCAAATTAATATCCGTAAATTTTCCTTGAAACTAGACTCACATATCTTCTCACCATAAAATTTTCAGAATTTTTGGTCCAGCCAATTAGTACAGTTTATTCATTAAAGACTCCCCTGTTATTCCATTTGACAGTTCTGACCTCTCTCTACTAAAAATCAATTATCTCATTGTACAGAACTTGAATAAGGTTCTTGTTTATTTCTTTTGAAACTAGATTCATTAAGGAGTTCACACATATAAATTACAATCCATAATAATTTTTGTACAATTTTTAATGATTTTCCAAATTCAAAACAGGGTATCTCGAAATTACCCTGAACCAGTCTTACAAAATTTCAAATATCTCTTGATTCATAAATTCATTGCTTACACTGTTTCTACTATAAGAAACTAGACTCAATAAGCTTTAATTTCATATCTTATTCATCTTCTAATTCAATTTCTACAATTTTTAGTGAATTTTCAAAGTCAGACCATTGCTACTTCTCAAAACTGTTTTGATGTAAAATGCTAATAACCAAATTTATAACACCAATTCACACCTTATTTCTATTCAATTTCCATCTAAATATTCATATAACTATCAAATTTTCATCATTTTTCCATAATTCCGAATTTCTTTCAATTTAATCCCTAAAACTCAAAACTTATGGCTTGTTTTACAATTAAGTCCCTAATTCAATTCAAATTCTTAATTCTATCAAATTAATCCCTAATTTCATCATTTCTTCAACATAAACCCTAATCAAACCTCCATAAATTTTCAATATTTTCTCATGAATTCAAGAAAATCTTTCTCTAAAGCTTCAAAAACATCAAAATTACAAAGAAAAGGGCTTAGTTAGCTTACCAAATTAAACTCCAAGCCTTAATCCTTCAATTTCCCCTTTTTCTTTCTTTCTTTACTTTTTCTTTCTTTCTCACGTTTCTTCTCTGTAACTTTCTTTCTTTTCTTTTTCTTGTTTTCTTTTATTAATCCCTTTATTTGTTTTAACTAATTTTTTTATTATAAAATATCTAATATAATAACTTATTATTTGTATACATTTGTACACTCTTACACTATTACACATGTATTCATCCTTACCATACACTTGCCTCCATTAATTTTTTATTAAATAAATTATAATATTTAAATAATTAGATATTTACTTAATTAAAATCAAATAATTAAATAATTAAAATTACTTAAATTCTAAGTAAATACACACATAAAATACAATTGGACCAATAGTACACATACACATGTATTTATTTCTCTCTTATACACATGTCACTTTTAGGGTTTAATTACTAATTTAATCCCTTAACAATTTTCTATTCTATAATTAAACTTTTGTACTTTATTCAATTTAGTCTTATCTACTAATTGTTTCTAATTTAAACTAGTTTCACCTAGTTAAAAACCTATTTAGACACACAACTAGAGTCATAATTATTCCTAATAATTATTTAAGGATTTGATTTACTAAGACGGAGGCCCGACAATACACTTTTCCGGTGCCACGGATTTTGGGTCGTTACATTTCTTCCCCCCTAAAAAAATTTCGTCCTCGAAATTTACCTGAGAATAAATGAGGATACTGAACTTTCATTGTCTCTTCTGGTTCCCAAGTTGCTTCTTCCACTCCATGATTTCTCCATAACACTTTTACTAATGGAATTCGTTTATTTCTCAACTCTTTTATTTCTCGAGCTAATATTTGAATCGGCTCCTCTTCATAGGACAAATCTGATCGAATCTCAATGTCTTCTGTAGGAATAATATGGGAAGGATCTGATCTATATCTCCGAAGCATAGAAACATGAAAAACATCATGAATTTTCTGTAGTTCTGGAGGCAAAGCTAGTCGATAGGCAACCGGTCCGACTCTTTCAACTACTTCATATGGTCCAATGTAACGAGGACTTAGTTTTCCTTTACGACCAAACCTCAAAACTTTCTTCCAAGGCGATACCTTTAAAAACACTTTATCACCCACAGAATACTCTATATCCCGTCGCTTCAGATCCGCATAAGATTTTTGTCTATCAAAAGCTGCTTTCAATCTATCTCTAATCTTTTTAACTGTTTATTCTGTCTCCTGGATTAACTCTGGTCCGACTATCTTTTTCTCATTCAATTCTGTCCAACATACCGGTGATCGACACCTTCGACCATACAAAGCTTCATACGGAGCCATCTGAATACTAGATTGGAAACTATTATTATAAACAAATTCAGCTAGTGACAAATATCGTTCCCAACCTGACTCAAAATCAATAATACAAGCTCTCAACATGTCCTCCAAAATCTGAATTACCCGCTCGGACTGTCCGTCAGTTTGTGGATGAAAGGCTGTACTGAAACTAAGTTTAGTACCCAACGACTCATGTAATTGTCTCCAAAACCTGGATGTAAATCGTGGATCTCGGTCAGAAATTATAGACACCGGAATACCATGCAATCTTATAATTTTTCGGATATAAACTTCAGCAAGCTTCTGTAAAGACCAATCAGTCCTGACTGCTATAAAATGAGCAGACTTCGTAAGCCGATCCACTATCACCCATATTGCATTCTTTTTGCTTGCCGACAACGGCAATCCTGTAATAAAATCCATAGTAATACACTCCCACTTCCATTCAGGAATACTAATGGGCTGAAGTAGTCCTGTCGGTACCTGATGTTCTGCCTTGATCCGCTAACAAGTTAAGCATTTTCTAAATATTCAACTATATCTTTCTTCATCCCTGGCCACCAATAAAGTTCTCGTAAATTACGGTACATTTTTGTCCCACCAAGATGCAATGCAAAGGTACCATCATGTGCTTCTCGAAGAATCAACTCTTTTAGTTCGGAAGTAGCTGGAACACAAATTCGATTTTGAAACCTCAAACAACCACGATCATCAATATTGAAATTTTCTATTGGGCCACTCTGTACCATCTCTCTCTTTTTCAATAATTTATCATCTTCCATTTGAACTACCCTAATCTGGTCAAACATCACTGGCTTAACTCTTAATTCAGCTAGCAAACTGCCATCATCACTAATACTGAGTCGAGCAAACATTGCCCTTAATTCAACCGTAGCTTTTCTGCTCAATGCATCTGCTACTACATTTGCTTTTCCCGGGTGGTAATCTATGACACAATCATAATCTTTCAGAAGTTTAATCCATCGCCTCTGTCTCAAATTCAATTCTTTTTGAGAAAGAAGATATTTCAAACTTTTATGATCAGTATAGATGTAGCATTTCTCGCCATATAAATAGTGCCTCCAAATCTTCAGAGCAAAAATCACAGCTGCTAGCTCCAAATCATGAGTCGGGTAGTTACGTTCATGTGGCTTCAATTGTCGAGAAGCATAGGCTATTACTTTTCCATCCTGCATCAATACACAACCCAGACCATTCAAAGAAGCATCACTGTACACTATAAAATCTTTCCCCGATTCAGGTAATGTTAGAACTGGTGCCTCTGTCAACATTTTCTTTAATGTTTCAAAACTCTTCTGACACTGATCATCCCAAATAAATGGAACATTCTTTTGTAGTAACTTAGTCATTGGCAAAGCTATCTTCGAAAATCCGTTTACAAATCTCCTGTAGTACCCAGCTAAACCGAGAAAACTACGTACCTCTGATACATTCTTGGGTGGTTTCCACTGAACAATCGCTTCAATCTTCTTTGGATCGACTCTAATTCCATCTGCAGATACCACATGTCCTAAAAATACAACCTCTGACAACTAAAATTCACATTTACTGAGCTTTCCATATAGTTGTTTTTCCCGTAATATCTGTAACACTATTCTGAGATGCTGATCATGTTCTGCCTCTGTCTTTGAATAAACCAATATGTCATCAATAAAAACCACAACAAATTGATCTAAATATGGTTAAAATATACGGTTCATCAGATCCATGAAAGCAGCTAGGGCATTAGTCAACCCAAACGGCATCACCAAAAATTCATAATGGCCATAACGAGTACGAAAGGCAGTCTTAGGCACATCACTTTCCTTCACCTTCAACTGATAGTACCCAGACCTCAAATCAATCTTAGAAAATAATGAAGCTCCCTTTAGCTGATCAAACAAGTCATCTATACGAGGTAAAAGATACCGATTTTTGATCGTCACTTTATTCAACTGTCGATAATCAATGCATAACCGCATAGAACCATCTTTCTTTTTAACAAACAGCACTGGAGCTCCCCAAGGTGAAATACTTGGTCGAATGAAACCTCGATCTAGTAAGTCTTGCAACTGCACTTTCAACTCTTTCATTTCCGTAGGCGACATTCGATACAGAGGTATAGAAATGGGTGTTGTACCCAGATATACCTCAATAGCAAATTCAACCTCTCTATCAGGTGGTAAACCCGGTAGTTCTTCAGGGAATACATCTGGAAACTCACATACGGTCCTGATCTGACTACACTGACTCCCAACTGAATCAGAATTAATAACGTAAGCTAGATATGCTGTATAACCCTGCTGAAGTAATTTATTAGCTTTTATTGCTGAAACAATATGTGTCGAGCCACCGGTACGAATGCCATTCACCTCAATTCTGTTTCCATCCTCTGTCTGAATACTGAACCTCTTTTTGTAACAATCCAAAATCACCCCGTATTCAGATAACCAATCCATACCCAAAATTATATCAAAGTCGCCAAAAGGCATAATCAACAAGTCAACAGAAAACATTTTATCATGTATCATTAACGGGCATCTCCGACATACTCGATCTACAGATACAGTTTGTCCCAAAGGGCTAGACACTTCTATTAAAACTTTAGACATTTCAGATTTTAATTTTCCCGACTCAACCAGTTTTGAATTAATATATGAATGCGACGACCCTGGATCAATTAAAGTATAAACAGGTTCAGAATACAGTAAAAATATACCTGTCACAACATCATGTGCATCGCCCTCTTCTTTTGTTCGAACCACATAAGCCCTGGCCGGTGCTCTTGCCTCTGACTGCTGTGAAACTATGTCATTACCCCTACGAACACCTCCACCTCTAGATACTGAACCACCTCTTCCTGAACCTCTGCCTCGAGCAGTAGATACTGATCTTTGTGATGTGGCAGGATTATCATTTTTAGTTTTCGGACAGTCTTTAACAAAATGCTCTGTCGACCCGCAACGGAAGCAGCCTCCAGTCACTTTCCAGCATTCTCCCAAATGTCTCTTTCCGCAATGTTCACATTCTAAAATTCCCACATCCCGCGGTGAACCTCTTACACCGTCAGTAGATACTGTCGTTTGTCTTCCTCGGCTTCTATCTTGTCGATCAGATCTAAAATTTGACTTCCAACCACCTTTGGATTCTCGCAATCTTTTCGGTAAAAGATTTGAATTAGTAGTGCCAGCTCGTTTCCCGGTCGATCTAACTATCTCTGGCTTTTTATTTAATCCCAAAACCTGCTCCACCATCTTAGCTCTCTCAACCAAATCTACAAATTCCGTAATTCGGTGTGACACCAACTGTACTCTGATCTCATCTCTCAAACCCCGAAGAAACCTTTTACAACTATCAGCCTCTGTCGGTATAAATTCAGAAGCATATCGGCTGAGTCTCGAAAATTCACGTTCATAATCTACAACTGACATATTACCTTGTTGCAGCATCAGAAATTCTTGCCTCTTGTCTTCGATATACAGCTCCCCAACATATTTCTTTTGAAATTCCTTCTGAAATAAGTCCCATGTCACTTGTTCTGTGGGCAGATGTCGTATTACAGATTCCCACCATAAATAAGCTTCACCTTGCAACAGAGAAACAGCACAGATCAAACACTCTCGGGGGGTACATTCTAATTGCTGCAGAACTCGTTTAGTTGATTCCATCCAATTCTCTGCAGTGGTTGGATCAACTCCCTTCAAACCCAAAAATTCAGTGACACTATATTTCCTTAGCTCTTTTATCGGGGCCCGTCTTTGAGTTGGTGCAGAAGTCGTAGCAGGAGCAGTCCCTGCCACTCTTTGTAAAGCATCGGCAATAACTCTTAATATATTAGAATCATTCCTACCTTTTTCGTCTCTCTCCCTATTATTTTCTCCTTCCACAATGGGAGGTTGATTCCTAATCGGGTTCACACTAGGAGTAGCTGAGTCACTTTCATCTAAACCATATGATTCTTCATTCAGATCAAAATATTCATCAGACATCTTTGATCTATAAAACAGAAACAATTAAATAGGTCAGCATCCAAAAATCCCGACTCAGTTTTGACTCAACAGTGGCATGTACTTCTAAACTCACTTTTGAGCCCGATTTAGGCCGAGAATCGACTAAACCTGATAGCTCTGATACCAACAAATGTAACACCCCTTAACCCTAAACCGTCGCCGGAACAGGGTTATAAGGCATTACCAGACAATTCAGACAATTTATAGATAATTCTTAATAAATAAGTAACAAGAAAATTATTCTTTAACAATAAATTATAGTATATTCATAAATGCATATAAATTATATTTTAGTTTACTAATTGAATTTCATTCATACATTTTTGTTTTATAAAAATTTCGGCAGCATTTCTGCTTGTTTTCACATAAACCTCCTGCAAGTTTAAACCTAAAATAAACCAATCCAAAACCAATGGCACAATAAAAAAAATAATTTAAACTTAATTATACCTAAATTATAATCAATTAATTAACATAGTAATTTAATGTCTAACAATCATAATATTAATCAAAACTAAAATAATTTCATTTGTTTTCCATTCTAATTTAAGACTAATTATATACTATAATTTTTATCATTTAATCAAGCTAATAACAAAATATGGTATATCATTCTTACAACCAACATTACAAGCATACCTAAATAACCTATACAATCCTAGTACATGCCACTTTCAATTAAGAAAAGAAACATCACCAATATCTTTTTGCTGAAGTCGGGATCGTTCAGATGCTGAACCAAGACACTTGACTCCTTTTAACCTGCGCACGGAAACAACCGTACGCTGAGTATTTCATACTCAGTGGTATTACCATAATTCAAATTTTAATAGCAATAATAACAAAACATAAAAAAAAAAAACTAGGTATATAATAACAATTCATTTTTAGACTTTCATTAAATAACAATAATAAAACAATCTTCAATTTTAGACACACATCACATTTATCAAATTTTAATCACCACATTCACATTAACTTCATACATTTCATTTCCAATCTAAATTTTTAGTCCACAATTTCCGTTTCTTTCATATTCACTAATACAGTCGATCGAGTTTATTTGATCTTCTCATTTCAATTATCCACCCTATTAACATTTCGGACTTTAACGGATACACGGATTTCAACCCAAACACACCAGTACGGCACATTGTGCCTAAACGGTACATAGTACCTAATCAGTATACGACACATAAAGTGCCTGAAACGACACACAAGGTGCCTGAAATACGACACATGAAGTGCCTGATGTACGACACATAAAGTGCCTGATCGGTAAAGCCGGCAAATCCCGTACATTTTCAGATCCTATGGCATGCCAATTATATCCGACTCCGTCCGACTAGTTAATAGGGTATTTCAGTTCTCAATTTACTTGCATTTCCAATCCAAAACACTTTTTAATTACAATTTCACCTTCAAATAAATTTATAATTCAATTATACATACACATTCACCATTCGATTCAATTCTCATTCAACTCAAATATCAACACTTACCTTATATCTCACTTATTAATTATAGAATTTATATAAAACATTTAATAAAAAGTAATTTGAATTATAGTAATACAAACCGTGAATTTTTCGTTTTAATTCTCGATAGCCTTCTCCTTTCCTTTGTGCGCCGCTGTTCCGGGTTCTTTGTTAACTACGAAAATAATAATTTTATAATCTCAATATAACACAATTCAATTTAATTCATGAGCCTAAACATGCAAATTTAACCATTTTTAAGGTATATATATTTTCACCATTAAGCTGTCTATTTGAGTCATTGTTACTAAATTATTTATATCTTGAGCTACGAAACTCCAAATTAATATCCGTAAATTTTCCTTGAAACTAGACTCACATATCTTCTCACCATAAAATTTTCAGAATTTTTGGTCCAGCCAATTAGTACAGTTTATTCATTAAAGACTCCCCTGTTATTCCATTTGACAGTTCTGACCTCTCTCTACTAAAAATCAATTATCTCATTGTACAGAACTTGAATAAGGTTCTTGTTTATTTCTTTTGAAACTAGATTCATTAAGGAGTTCACACATATAAATTACAATCCATAATAATTTTTGTACAATTTTTAATGATTTTCCAAATTCAAAACAGGGTATCTCGAAATTACCCTGAACCAGTCTTACAAAATTTCAAATATCTCTTGATTCATAAATTCATTGCTTACACTGTTTCTACTATAAGAAACTAGACTCAATAAGCTTTAATTTCATATCTTATTCATCTTCTAATTCAATTTCTACAATTTTTAGTGAATTTTCAAAGTCAGACCATTGCTACTTCTCAAAACTGTTTTGATGTAAAATGCTAATAACCAAATTTATAACACCAATTCACACCTTATTTCTATTCAATTTCCATCTAAATATTCATATAACTATCAAATTTTCATCATTTTTCCATAATTCCGAATTTCTTTCAATTTAATCCCTAAAACTCAAAACTTATGGCTTGTTTTACAATTAAGTCCCTAATTCAATTCAAATTCTTAATTCTATCAAATTAATCCCTAATTTCATCATTTCTTCAACATAAACCCTAATCAAACCTCCATAAATTTTCAATATTTTCTCATGAATTCAAGAAAATCTTTCTCTAAAGCTTCAAAAACATCAAAATTACAAAGAAAAGGGCTTAGTTAGCTTACCAAATTAAACTCCAAGCCTTAATCCTTCAATTTCCCCTTTTTCTTTCTTTCTTTACTTTTTCTTTCTTTCTCACGTTTCTTCTCTGTAACTTTCTTTCTTTTCTTTTTCTTGTTTTCTTTTATTAATCCCTTTATTTGTTTTAACTAATTTTTTTATTATAAAATATCTAATATAATAACTTATTATTTGTATACATTTGTACACTCTTACACTATTACACATGTATTCATCCTTACCATACACTTGCCTCCATTAATTTTTTATTAAATAAATTATAATATTTAAATAATTAGATATTTACTTAATTAAAATCAAATAATTAAATAATTAAAATTACTTAAATTCTAAGTAAATACACACATAAAATACAATTGGACCAATAGTACACATACACATGTATTTATTTCTCTCTTATACACATGTCACTTTTAGGGTTTAATTACTAATTTAATCCCTTAACAATTTTCTATTCTATAATTAAACTTTTGTACTTTATTCAATTTAGTCTTATCTACTAATTGTTTCTAATTTAAACTAGTTTCACCTAGTTAAAAACCTATTTAGACACACAACTAGAGTCATAATTATTCCTAATAATTATTTAAGGATTTGATTTACTAAGACGGAGGCCCGACAATACACTTTTCCGGTGCCACGGATTTTGGGTCGTTACAGTTTCTTTTTTGTTTTCCACTACTTAATAAATCATTACTTTTAGAAGTTTTTATTTGTTCTTGTAACACGTTTTTTAGTCTTGTTTTTACAAGTAGTATTGCTTTTGCAAGTGAATTTATGGATGATTTTATTGTTGTCCTCTCTAGTTTAATGGATGCTCAATTCTTTTGTAGATTTTGCTCGCCCGCTGTTTGGGACCATCTGGAGCTAATTTCCTTACCGTGATAGTTTCTTGCAATCACTCTGAAAATGACATGGAGATGCTTGAATTTTAACAAAGTCGATTGTCAACATGCCATAATGTTCTATTGATACGTACTGAAGTTGAAGCCTTTATCGTGTTGATGGAGCTTGTTCTTCACCACTATTATAGACATTTGTTGTTTTTTCTTTTACCCAAATTGTATGATTCCATTCATGAAATGAATTAATGAATTTTTTCTTAAAAAAATAATTTTTATTTTAAGTATTTGAATTAATAATTTTTTTTATGAAAGTTTCATCAAATTACATCACTTAACTTTTATCAACAAATTAAATCATTTATACTAACTCCATTAAGTAATTCATGTTGAATCACCTATATATTTTGAGCCAATTTTCCATGAGAACTAATTAATGGACTTATCATAAATAACTTAATTCGTTAATGATAAAAGTCTAGATGTAATTTGATTAAAAATAAAGGTTTGTGATCTAAATGAAAATTGATGCTCAATTAAATGACCTAAAATGTAAATTACTCTAGAATATACAATATTTATGAAATTAATTAGTAAATTAAAAGTAAGCCATATATGATAAAAAAAAACAGAGAAAAAAAAAAACCCTTCAAAGTTCAAACACGAATCCAAACATAAACATATGCTCACAAAGAAAGCAATAAAAGAAAATACAAGCAAAGTAAAAACACGCATAGATTTTGTGGTTACTTGATGTAATCACTAGTAGTAAAAACCAAATCATACAGAAGAGAAAAAGGGCAGTCCAATCCAGTTAAAAAGCAAAGACATTTAAACGAGGTTACGCCTCCTTGGGGCTTCTAGTTTGATCAGGTGTTCCCGATTTTGATCCCGTATTGTCTTGTGGAGTCGTGTCTTTTGGATCAACCCCTGAACCATTGGATGGTTGATGTGGGGCGTGTTTTTTTTCTCGGATCTTGTCTTGCCGTTGCTTCAATTCACCCATAATTCGGGCTACTAAAGGAAGACCTCCACATTTCTTCTTCAGTTCCTCGATTGGTTTGCTTGGAATTTCATCTGTTCGTGCATCTGGTCGGTCATCGTCACCAAAAGCTAAGGACCGGTATATATACCAGCAGTCTTTGGGGTCGGAAAGGAGCTGGAGTCGGTGCAAGTTTCGTTCTCCAACTATTTTCTTTATTGCTCCCTCATTTCTACCATTCAGAATGACTGCTCCCCCATACCCCTTGGGGAATCCATGGCCGGATTTTAGGCAAGATATTAGCTTTTTATAGTACTCAGCTTCCTCCTTTACATTATCAAGCACGATCAGAAACTTCTTACCTTCCAATTTTAGGTGAAGAGCATAGAGCAAACCTGGAAGTTTGTTTTCGTTGGCGATGGAGTTTTTTATTTCGTCAAGTTCAACTCCCAGATGTCCCAGCATTTTTTCAACAACCTTTTCCATGGAGCCGGACATGGTTATCAGAAGCCTTGGGAAATAGCTCTGCTTCACTTCTTCTTCCTCCAGAATTAAGCGACAAAGTGTGGTTTTTCCAACACCAACCATCCCAACAACCCCCAATAGCTTCAACTCGTCTTGTTGGCTCTTTTCATTGAGAAGCAGCATTTTTAATGTCTTCTCGTCATAATCGAAACCACGAACCTTGTCCAGTTTCACCGGCTGGTAAATCTTGTTTAAGAATTGTGGTATGTCTTCTTCTTTGAGGTTGAAATCCAAATCTTCTCCGGACACCCCTTCTCCGGCCACATCTGCAGCAGAATAGTCCATAGAACCTGAAGGCTTATTAGAATCAAAGAACCTACACTTTTCCCAGCTGGAAAGTACATCCCATCGTGGAGGTCCCTTAACATCTTCAGGTAATCCAGCCCGAAACTCGTCGTACAAAGCCTTCTCTTTGCTGGAGCCGTCGGTGCTTGCATTTTGGTTACTACTCTGCTGACTCATGATGGAATGCTTGCTGCATGCCCAGAAATCAGATTATCGTAAGAGAGGATACATTCAGATAAATTATTTAAAGTTAAAATCATTAACACACATATACTTATTATGTGAAAACAGAAGTTTACCTGGAAAACAAAAATTCAACGATGTTTTATTGGAAAACAAAGAATGCAACAAGTACTCCTTTAAAAATCAACGTATAGAATCTTTAACTTATGAAGCTAGTAAAGAATAACTTTAGAATGCAGCAGAACATAATAGGAAACGACTAATCATGAAGCTTTGGATATATATACAAGAGAAAAGTGAAAGCAAAACAAATAATAGAACCATAACCAATGGAATCTAAATGCTTTAATTATTTATTTATTCAAATAATTTTTTTGAGAATTTTTAAATAAAAATTTTAAATCTTAAAATAATATTAACATGTATAAATGATTTATCAATACACTCTAAATCATCATCTTTTCTTTTTTTTTTTTCATTTTCTCTTATTCAAACACGTATACATAACTCACCTCTACAAATTAATCAAGAAAAAATATATAAATATTAAAATTTTTTTTGAACAAATAAATATTAAACTTTTGAACCAAGTAAAGAACTACTTAGATATAACAGAAAATCGAATAAAGTGAATGTCAGACACAAAAGAACGAGTTCCTTTCTTTCTTTCGTTTTTATCTTTTTTTAAATGTGCTGAAAAATTGTTACTTGTTAAATTATTTGATGGAATTTAAAAAAAAAACCTGATTCAGGACTAAAAACACATTTTGAAAATTAGAAATAATTAAATTATAGTAAAGGGGCAAATTTTGTCAATATGCATTTTAGAGGGACGTTTAATAAAATTTGACCAAATAATGAAAATAAATGCTTGGTATAATTTGTGGTTTTAGTCTCCCTATTATGTTCAAATTTGAAATTTAATTCCTATATTTTAATTTGATTTCTCGACTTTTATAATATCATTAATTAATCCAAAGTGTTAACATCTTTAACTATTCTTGTTAAATAATGAGGTGGATTTTCCTTTAAAGTACCCCTTCCAATTGATTATGCTAACATTAACTTTTATTTATTTACTTATCTATTGAATTGGATTAGGTGTTTCGACGAAAAATCTATCATAGAAATTTAATTGAAGCATTTAGTGATAAATCCCAAAACAATACATGAACTATTGTTTAATGTGTAAATGTATACATGAATTTTGATTTTGTGTAATTTTATACATGAAATTTTGATTTAGTCCAATTCTTGTAAATTATTAACACAATTATTGATATAACATCATTTTATGTTTATATTTGCATACATAAATAATTATATTTATCCCATATAAAAATAAATTGATGTATTTATTTCTTTAAATGTGAATGATTAAATCAAATTAAAGTTTCAAGTATACATTTGAACCACAACTAGAGTTTCACATGTATAATTGCGCCAAATCAAAGATCATGTATAATTTTGAGATTTATCCATGCATTTAATGGTGTTAACTATTAGGACTAAGTAATGTAATTATAAAAGTAAAGGACCAATTTATGTCAAATTAAAATATACAAACTAAATCGCAAATTTAATTATAATAGAGGGACTAAAATTAGAATTTAACCAAATAAAAAGGTATAAAGATATAAATTTAAATTCACATAGATTCAACTCTTAAAATTTAATATTAAATAAATATCCAAAATAAAAAGGGATAACTAGCATGGTTTCTACCATGATTCGTGTTGGTTAATTATTTTTTGAGCTAAATTATAGAGTAAATATTTAAATACTAAAATATACTTCAAGTCTCTATACTCTTTTTATGTCTCAAATTTAATTTTCACACTTTTATTAATCTCTTTATTTTTCAAATTTAAAAATTCAAACTCAAGTGGTAACATCACTAAATTCTTTTGTTAAATTTGTTGGTATTATATTTTGCAATTAAAAGAATACTCACTTAGTAGCCACATAACAAAAATGACATTGTAATAAATTTAAATTTAATAAATAATTTTATCAGTACTTGTAACTCTTAAAAGTTACATAAGCATTTTAATCAAAACAAAGAATTTGGACTAATAAATGACATTGTAAAAGTTGGAGATATTGAATTTGATCAAAAAGTTGAAGTATAAAGATTTAATCTTAGACTTGGATGTAGCACAGAGATGAAAATTGAAATTTGACCGTTGTTGTATAATATTGATTTTGATGATAGAATAGGGACCAAAACTAAATTTTTACCATTTTAATGCAAAAAGAAAAGGAGGAAAAAAAGTGACCCGCGTGTTTTATATAGGTATATTAACACAGGGACCAAAACTGAAATATTACCATTTTCTTATAAAATACAGAAAAAAAAAAGAAAAAGAAAAAAAATTGATGACACTCGTGTCAATAGATATATAGTCACTAGCATGGATACTCTCATTGAGTTAATTATTAATTTTTTTTTCAAATTATATAAATTATTTTTTTTCAAATTATAGAGTGAATATTTTAATATTAAAATATACATCAAGTCTATGTATTTTTTGTATATTTAAAATTTAGTCTTTGTAGTTTTATTTTAAAATTTTAGTCATTCTATTTTTCAAATCTAAAAATTCAGATCTAGATGTTAACACCATTACATTCTTTTATTAAATTCACTGATGGTGTGACATTTTGAAATAAAAAAATTTGCTTAGTAGTCATGTAACAAAAAAATGGCATTGCAATGGATTTGAATTTAACAAATAATTTTAATAATGTAATATCTCTTAAAAGCTACATCAATATTTCAATCAAAACAAAGTATTTGAACTAATTAATGACATTGTAAAAAAATTGAGGTATTGAATTGTGGAAAAAAAATTGAAGATTGAATCTTAAATTTGAGTGTAGCATAGGGATCAAAATTGAAATTTGATCATTTTTATATAATATAAAATTTGAATGTAGCATACAGACTGAAATTGGAAATTTACCATTTTCTTATATAATGCAAAAAAAAAAAAGAGTGGTTGATTATTTGTTTGTGTCAAATTATAAAAATAAAAATTTGAAGGTTAAAATATGCTCTAAATCACTATACACTTTGTACATTTGAAATTTAGTCTCTATACTTTTAGTTTTTGGAATTTAGTTCACTACTTTTTGAATTTAAAAATTCAAGTGCAGTTGTTACCACTGTTAAAAGTGTGGAATTTTAGAAATTAAAAAAAAAATCCTCACTTAATAGTCATATAACAATAAAAATTTCATTGAAAATACTCGTTATAATTTTTTTTCTAAAAAAAACTCATTCGTAATCGTCACGATAAAATAATTTTCTTCTATTAGAATAGTGTTTTTGAGAAAAATTGATATCAATATGTTGATTGAAATAATTAACAATATTAGCTATTCAAACTAACTAATGACATTATAAAAGTAAATGAAGCAAATTATTTTAAAAATTAAAGTATGTAGATTAAATCTCAAGTTTCAGCATAGTAGGGGCTAAAATAAAATTTGACCATTGTCTTATAATATGGAAAAAAAAAAGCTACTCAAATCTAAAAGATGGGAAGTCAAGTATTAATCTTTAAGGCTTTTAGGGTAATCAAATTATATATAACCACGTAATGTTTTAATCGAAGAGTTAACGATATTAACTATTTGGACTAATTAAAAACATTATAAAAGTTGAAGAATAAATTATGTTAAAGATTAAAGTATATAGATTAAATCTCAAAAGTAGACATATCAAAGAGACCAAAATTGATATTTAACCATTTAGTATTTGTATTTTTATTTTTAGAAATTTAGTCTCTCTATTTTTCAATTTTACAAATTTAGATCCAATTACTAACACCATTAAATCCTTATGTTAAATTCGTTGGTGTAACATTTTAAAATTAAAAAAAAAATACTCACTTGGTAACCATGTAACAAAAAAAAAAACATTGTAATGGACTTAAATTTAACAAATAATTTAATAATATTAGTATTTCTTAAAAGTTACATCAATATTTTAATCAAAACAAAGTATTTGAGCTAATCAATGGCATTGTAAAAAATTGAGGTACCAAATTATGTCAAAAAGTTAAAGTATAAATATTGAATATTAAATTTGAGTGTAGCATAGGGACCAAAATTAAAATTTGGCCATTATTCTACAATATAAAATTTTAGTCTAGCATATAGATTAGAATTAAAATTTTACCATTTTTCTATAAAATGCAAAAAAGAAAAGAAAAGAAGAGGCTATTCCACCTGTAAGTAGACTTTCCTTTTATATGTAGTTATATAGAAATTTAGTTTCTCTACTTTTTAAATTTGAAAATTTAAATTCAATTAACATCGTTAAATTATTCTATTAAATTTGTTGGTGTAGCATTTTAAAATTAAAAAAAAAATTACTTAATAGCTATGTAACAAAAAATAAGTATTGCAATTGACTTAAATTTAACGAATATTTTTTTTATGAATAATTTAACAATTAATTTTAATATTATTAATAACTCTTAAAATTTATACTATCATTTTAATTAAAATAAAGTATTTGAGCGAATCAATAACATTGAAAAAAATAAAGTATTAAATAATGTTAAAAAGTTGAAGTATAAAAATTAAATTTTAAATTTGAGTGTAACAAATGGATCAAAATTGAAATTTAACTATTATTATCTAATTTAAAATTTAAGTTTAGCATAAGGGCTGAAATTGAAAATTTATCATTTGTCTATAAAAAGAAAAAGAGAGAGACTACTCATGAAACCTCCCTTTTATATAATTAATGGACATAGATTTATTTTATATTTCTAACTTGAGCTTCTCTTAAGTGAAATGATAAACTATTTGTGATTATCCAAAACATAGTATATTTTAAAAATAAGAAATATATTAACTTTTGGTAGAGATTAATTAATTTCTGTTATGAAATAAATAATAATAATAAAAGCAAAAAGAACATGAGATGAGATAGAAGAGCAACAGAGAATATACCCTTAATTTATTATTATATTTTCATTTCTAGTAGTTTTTATTATATTACTTATCACATCAATAGTTATGTAATTAATTTTTTTAATTTTTGCGTTCAAAGCAGGGAATGCAATAGATCTAGTAGGATGAACTTCTAAACATCCTTGTAACAACTCAATTTTTAGTAGTATCAGAAAATGCAGTTTCAGAACTTTGTTTCTGTAAATCGAGTTCGTAAATATTAAATATTAGTATTTACAAGTTATTATATAAAATATATTGACGTTTGGTAAAGAAATTTTGTCAATTAAATAATTAATTAAGGCTCAGAGACTAAATTGTAAAAGTCCAATCACTATAAATTTTTAATTGGTAAAAGACTTGAGGATTTAAATTATAATTAACCAAAGGTCTAAAATGGTAATTAAACCATTTGTAATCAAGTTTTAGTGGAAGATGATGAGATGTTTATTAAGCTTTTTAATGATTAATTTAGTTAAACTAAACATGATTATTAAGATTATTAAGTTTTAATTATGTTATAAATAATCAAATAAGTTTTAATTATGTTATAAATAATCAAATAAGTGAGAAGAAAGAAAGAATTGTCATCTTCCTCATCTCTTCTGCCATATTTAACCTAGGAAGAAAATGAAGAAAATCATTTTGAAGCCAAACCATTCAACCATTGATTAGGAATCAAATTCAAGTTTTTTTTTTCTTGTATTTTTTTTAATGAATTTGAGATCATGGAAGCTTGATTTAGCTAGCCCATGTACTAATTTGTAAATCTGTTAAAGTTTTAGAAAGTTTTCATTGTTGATTCTTGAAGAATTAGGCTTGAAATTGATAGGTTTTAAGCTTACAATATATATATATCTATATAAAAGACTAGATTGCACAGTTCATTTAACTTATTTGTTAAATTTGTTACGTTAGGGACCAATTTGAATAAATATAAAATTTTTCATGAAAATATGTTAGAAATAGAAAGTATAAGGTCCCTGATGAAAATATATGAAATTGGATTTTAATCCGAAGCTAGGAATTGAAAGTTATGACTATCCCGAGTTCAAGGACTAAATTGAATAAAATGTAAAATTTTAAAGATATTGAAAAATCAAGTTTATATAGGTTCATGCATATCATGGCATAGTATGAAGATAATTGGTATTGATTGATGATATAAAATGATTGTTTAGATCAAGAATCAGATGAAGTGGAGCTAATATAGAAAAAGCTAAAATTACATATTAACCCTTGAAGTATCCACTTTACATATTTTGAACAAGTTCATATAGAACTTACCACCCTATTTTATTTTATGTATGAATTATGTTTGAATTTATTTATATGTTAGAATTAAGTAGAATTTAGTGATTTTGGAACATATGGCTTAAAATGGACTGAATTGAAAAAGTCATGTGAATATTGGTTATTATGAAATAGTACAGGGTGCAAATATGAATGCTGACTAATTACAAGACTCATAAATGAAATATGTAATAATGTATAGAGATTAGTAATGACATATATACGAAAATGATGTCCGTACGAACTTAGTAAAATGTTAGGATACGTATTGCATTCCATTAGGGTTATATGTGTGTTTGATCAGGGATTTCACATGTTATTACGAAATCTAGCATTTGTTGCAGTTTTTCGAGTTATACGTATCGTAGGTTTAGCTCGAATAGGTAACCTCGATATAATATCAACTTGTGTGAGCGACCCTGATATATTGTCAGCTTGTTTGAAGAACTTATTCTTGAGTATCTAAGTCTATTTTACTATAGTTCCATCGGGTGATAATCAGTTGAATGGAAATGGAAACTTAAATGTGAATTGGAAATGAGTTGGTATATATTGATATTTAACATGTAATAGCTATGAGATTTGCATTAATGTAGTGACAATATTTATGACATGAAAACACGACTAACAAGTTTGTTTGGAAGTGTTGATGTGTGAATAACTATACCATTGTGTGCCAAGGGTAGCCATGTTATATGTCACAATGAATAGTTCAATTATGATTAAATAATCAAGGTATGTTTAGTGTTTCCATTTGAACTAACTAGCATTCTCAATGCTTATTGTAGTTGTTTTTTTTTTCTTCCCTATAGATTATTACCTTGCGGAACTTGCTGAGCTGGATTAGCGGAGGAGTTCACACTATCATAAGATGGTAGATATACGTTCGTTTTGGGTCTAGACTTTGTGGTATGTTCATAAAAATTGTGGTTGTACAAATGGTCAATTTGGAGTTAATGTCTTTGTTAAAATGTGATGATGGTTGGATTTGTGTAAAAGTTTTAGTATGCGATCAAAATGATGCATGTTTTGATCTTGTGTGATGTTTGTATGCATAATGACTTCAATTGGTAGGTTTTGGCATGATAAAGATTAAAGGTATGATAGTTTGAATGGTTAGGTTGCTAAATGACTTGTAAAAATGATGGTCATGCTTGAAACATATGTTAAGTGTATGGGTGTTTTGGTTCTTTTCAAGGTCATATGGACACTTGATACTCAAAATGAGTAGATATGCATATGTTGATGTAAGGTAAGCAAAATTTTCATGGTTAGATAAATAAATGATGAAATTGAATTTAAAGGAATGACATGGATTGTATATTTTGTTAAATGGTTAATTTCAAATTGTTACAAGTTCATTCTGATATGTTTTGTCACGTTTGGTATGAAATGGACAAATGAATGTTTGTGACAAAATGCTTTGGTTAAAGACATGTAAATAGATACCAATATGTGCTAAGTAGCCAAAAATAGGGGCAACGTCATGGCGAAAGATCCTTGACGTCGCAACCTCGTCTGATAGTGAGTAGCGTCGCGACGTGGATATAGACATTGGTTTGAGACTTTTAAAAACTTTGCATTTTGCTCTTGATTCACACTTGAGTTAGCAAAGGAGCTTTCGTAAGCTCGTGTGAGACCTGTAAATGATTTTGTGACATGTTGTGAATGTATTTAATGCTCAATTATATGTTTAAATGGTCGAAAAGTGTATGATTGCTTTTAGTTGCTTTGACAATAATTGTAGCATCATGTGACTTCGACTCGACAATCGGGTTGGACAATGAATATTACGGTCCCAATATATTCTTTATTTAAAAAAATTCAATATTACAAAAACTTATATCCCAATATATTCTTTATTTAAAAAAAATTCAATATTACAAAAACTTATATTTAAATTGACAATCAATATATATTTAAACAATGAAAACTATTTAAAACAATCCAAACAAAAATTACTACATGTACTAAAATATAAAACAACATGATACTAATATGTTTCTACCAAAACTTGATCCTTTAAAATGTTAAATAAGAAAAAAAATATTATACCACATTTTTTTTTTCAAATATCATACATTTTTAGACAATCATTTAAAAATAATAGACTGCAAAAGTTCATCAGTAAATCTTTTAAACCTATCAATATTTAATAATATAATTTAACAATTCAATTAGGTTTAAAACAATTAAAAAAAGTCAAAGCATAACCATATTTATAACAATTAAATAATATAAAACTTGACTTCTGGTATAAATTAGAGTCCTAATGTATATCGAAAATATTTTAATTTTAATAGACATTCACTAAATAATAAAATATTTATAATAATTTTTAGTTATTGAATAAAAATATATATTTAATTTTTTTGTGTTGATTTTAAAAATTAATAATGTTGTACTTAATTAATTGCAAAAACAAATTAAAAGAGAGAAAAAAAAAGCTGAAATGGACACAAAGTCTGGATCACCAGTTCAACAGTTGGCCCAACTTGAAAACTTCAAAAAAAAAAAAAAAAAAACCTCTGATGAAAACTCAGAAGCACTGTCATTCGCTCTCACCCAAGCAGTGCACAGAGCAAGGAACGAAAAAGGAAACTATGAGCGAACAAAATTTGGAAGAATGGGGTGCCAGTTTCTTGGAGGAACTTATCCAATTTGAAGAACTCGCACTTTCTCGTTCTCAGGTTAACCAAAACAATCCTACTTCTTCTTCTTCCTATTTACCGTCTCTGCCATCACCACCACCACCATCCTCACATCCTCAACCCATACATGTTGCGCCGCCCCCATCCATCAGTTACTCGCCTCCGAGAGAGCTTTCCCAGAGACCCACTGATTTGGGCGGCGCCTCTAATTCGAGTGGTGTTATTGCTAAATGCGCCACGCCTACGACTCCAGCGCGGCGCGGTGGCAGTTCTTCCAAAGCCAAGGATCTCGAAATCGAGCTCCTAAAGGTTAGTGTTTCAGGCTCCTTTACTCTGAGCTCTTGTTACTGTATTTACTTTTATGAAGAAAAAAGAAGAAGTCAGTTATCAGAGATTCTTAAAATGTTTCGGTGAAATTCATGGTTTTACAGATTTTGACTTCGGTATTTGGAAGAAAAATAAAAATAGTATTGGAAATATTTCCTATATAAGAGAATTTTTATTGAAATATTGTGAATTTTTAATGCAGAAGGAGTTGGGACGTGTTTCAAAGCAGCTTGCGGACCTGGTATGTTATTTTGTTTTGAATGACTATAATATGAATTTGCATGCCAAATAACCCCCCCACCCTACCCCCCCCCCAAAAAAAAAAATCTGAAAGCTATTGTTGCAAGACTGCTGAAATTAAGTATTGGTTTCTATCTATTTAGGAACATGAGTGTTCGGAACTTAAGAAGGAAAGAAACAAGGAGGATCAGCTTAAATTTCCCAATTCAAACAATGAGGCGAAAGTGGCTAATGCGAATGACATCAGCCTCAATGACAGAGAACATGGAATCCCTGTTGCAGCTCATCACGGGGTTGTACAAGAGTTTCCAAATAGAAAATCGTTTAATGATCAGGTTGGCCAGCGTACAGGTGAGAAGTTAATTGGAGACATAGTTGAATTTGTTTCTTCTGCCTCCCTAATTTAGTTCTTAACATATATTTTTTCATGCCTCTGTTCCTTGTCATTTGTAGTCAAGTCAAGCTGTCAGGCAAGTGGAATTGAGACAAATTTCAGTGCTTGTCTTGATCTTTCTGAGAAGTTGCAGGGCATCTGGGGTTTGCCAAGTGAACAAAAGTTTGGAAGAAATTTGATATCCAAGTTGTTTGCAGTTTGTTCGGCAGATATTGATGTCCTGTTTGGGTTCATTAAAATGAGCTCAGCTTCCAAAACAATGGAACCACCAGCGGTTAAGAGCTCAGATGATATGTCTCTACAGACCTCCATCCATCCTTTTCTTAGTGCTGAAGCTGCAAAAATATCTTGTTTCTACTCTGCTCTGACAAAGGTCCTACTTAATCCTATTGTTTCTTATGGTTGTTTAAACATGATAGGGCTTGTACATTGTTCTATCATCTTTAGCGCAAAAGAAGTATAGAGACATAAGCAATTAAAAACAGGATTTCTCATGAGAGATATTAGCTTTATCATGATAAGTTAACTCCTGACTATCCTTGCCTCTTTTCCCTATTTCTGTAACCAAAAAGAAAGTTACACCGTGATAAGGTGGATCCTCGTTCATTAAGCTTCTGCATTGTGAGGTCTGGGCACTGGGGAGGGCCAAACATAAACTGCCAGCCTTACTTTTGATTAGAAGACGGGCTATTGCTGCAGCTTGAAAGTATGTGACCTCCAGTTCTAAATGACAACAACCTTGCTTTTGTGCCAAGGCGCATCCTGAAATTCTGATCTGAAGAATGAACTATTTAACTTAATAGAGATTAGATCTATAGTAAAATAGGCATGGGATCATGACCTCATTTTGACATATTGATCTATATTTGGAGCAAATGGTGTTTTTAAGAGTTAATGGTTTCTTTACTGATTGATTTATTTCCATGTTGCAGATCAGTAGTGGAATGTTGCAGCTGCAGGCTCTATTTGAATCTTTGTTTGATCTCTGTACCGTTGAAAATGTGAGTGGCAAATTTCTTATTTCGACTTGGTATGAGTATGGCTTAAGGACTATTTAATTTCAGTTGTTGAAGCAATGCTCTGTTAACTTTTTTTACTTAAGATATAATTAAATTGTGCATGGTTAAATATATACTAAATTGACATGAAGTATTCATGTCAAAAAGTTGGAAAATGAAAAGATATTCTAATAATTTCAACACCCATTTATTAGATGACAGTTATGAGGGTTATTTGGGCCTTAGACCTAGTCTCTGGTAATAGACCTGACCCTCTAATCAAGAGCCAATGGTTGGAGCTTATGAGGAACAAATGCTGTTTACCTTTTCAAGTATTAGATTTTTTTTAGATGAGTGCTTTTTATTTACTTAGCTGCTTAGGTAACATGAGAACCCAATATGGCCATTGGCTTTATTAGTTTACTAGTGAGGTCTGATACAGTGGCAGCAGAGATTTGATGACTCTATACACCATTCAACATTTTTGAAATTGCTAAGAAATTCTACACATTACTAACATTATAGACCAATATCAAACTACTTAAAAAGTGGTGTGCCCTCCCTCAACCCCCTCGCTGCCCTACATTCACCAGGCCCGAAAAGAAAAAGAAGAGAAGTTAATTGATCATGCCTTGTAAAAGTGTCTAAGATATTTTTTACTTTTTTGTGTGTGTAAATATGTCCTTTTTGTTTGAATTATTAAGTTTTACTTATTTTATTGGCAATTCCTGAGGATCATCCTTTTTGATACAGGTGGTTATTATCTATAGATCACTGCGTATACTACATGTCTTGTTGAGTCATCTTTTAACTTTTGAAAGAAAATCCAGAGGAAGGTATGGCTAGCACTTGTACGTTGTTTCTTATTTTCCTTTTGACATGAGGTTTTTATGTGCTTTTGTTGGACCTTTGGCTGGTAGAATCCATCTCTTTCAATATGTCAGAAAATCGGGTTGGATTTATGCAGTTCTTCCCTTTTTTTATCTAATTTTCCTTTTATTATGAATGGAAACAAGAAATTTCTGTGTTCAAAATGTTTATCATATGCCTTCCCTCAAATAACAACTTGTATTGTCTATGAAGCTGTGATTTGTACTTTTCCATTTATCTATTGTATGCTTTTCAATTTTTCATTTTGCTGGAAATGCTCTATGCTTTGATAAG
Organism: Gossypium stocksii; assembly: GCA_020496765.1. NCBI lineage: Eukaryota > Viridiplantae > Streptophyta > Magnoliopsida > Malvales > Malvaceae > Gossypium > Gossypium stocksii. The sequence continues at coordinate 107,467,844 of CM035627.1, read as the reverse complement.
GGAAGACTTTCTAAGTCTTTATCCATATTGCGTGCTTATGAACTTTGATTTGATCTTTCCAGTGCACTCTACTCAGGGAAAACTTCTTGGCTGAGCATCTTCACTCTGGGAGCAGCATTGATGATATATTTGGATATGAAACTCGAGATTGGGTACACATTGGAATGGATGGGACTAACACTAGTTGCATGCCAACTGGAGTAACACCTTCTGAAGCAAAATATATCTGCGGGAAAGGACGTTGGGATACTAGCTCTGCATCATTTTTTTCCCATGTAAACTGGATTTATCTCTTTGAATTCATGCATCTAATTGTGATGAAGAGTAGTGAAGAATGTGTAAGATTGGAAGCAGTCTCAATTATGAATGTCATTCTAATGAGAAGTGATGCTTACACAGAGAGAGAAAGGTAAGTTTGTATGGTACTCCTTTTGCAAATTTCTCGGATGATATGCTACTTTTATTTTCTAAAAGTTATTTTTCTTGAGCTAGGTTTGGCCTCAGTGAAGTGTTTGGAAGTATTTCACAACTACTGAAAATGGAAGCTGGATTGCTTGTACAGAAGGAGGCTGTGCACTCTCTTTACCTGCTTTTAAATTGTACTGTTCTTTCTGCTTCTTGTTTCCTCTTTCTTTCAATGCAAAGGAAACAATGTGCTTTAAATTTATTCTTCTACTCAGTAGTTCGTTGATCTATCATACATGTTTTATTCCGCTTTAAAATCACATGTTGCTTTAGGGATGGCAACTAATTAAATACTAAAGTCAGCATATTACAAATATCAAGACAGACTATTAGGCATTTTCAATTAGAATATTCTCTGTGAACAATTTTTTGGTACAAGAGGGGAGCACCTAAGCATGAACTTAAGAACTCCATCTCAATCTCCTTCCTGTGATCATTTGAACTTTTCTATCCCTGGACTGTATGTTTTCTTTGCTGATCTTCAGGTTTTAAGGCCAGGGATAGAACAATGTCTTTAGACTCCCCCCGGGGAATACAGTGTTATTTTTCAATAAAAGCTGAACCAAACTAAATTTTATCTCTGTGCCTGTTCCCAGTGGCTTATGGTTCTTTGTTGGATGAAGGTCCTAAATTGGTGGTCACATTCTGCTCTGCTTGTACAACGGAGGCTAGTGCTGATGCTGCTAATGGCACAGAAAACACAGCTGCTACTGAAAGATTCACTATGATTCTTGAGGGTTTGGCTGACTGTATAGCTTGCTCTGGGAACAGTTTACAGGTAGGTTACGTTAAAGAAATTTCATTCTTGATTTATTTCATGAGTTAATGCATGATTGGTACTGAAAAAAAGTTGTAAAGATTATCCTAGGTTCTCCACTAGTAGGTTACAGTAAAGAATTTCATTCTTGATTTATTTCATGAGTTAATGCATTATTGGTACTGAAAAATAGATGTAAAGATTATCCAAGGTTTCCCTAGAAGACTGCTGCTCTTTTTTTTTTTAAGTAATGGAATATGATTGCTGAAGCTAATAACTTTTCAGGCCTTGGAACTACGCAAAAATGCAATCACCTTACTCGCTTTTGTGGCCTCATCTGGAAAATCCGGTTTTGAAATACTAGTGAATAACAAGCTATCTAGAGAAGCAAATTTTCTAACACTAATTATGCAACTATTGGCATCTGAGATAGACTTGGAAGCCTCAGTCAATACAGAGTCTGATGAAACCTTCAGGGCAAGGTAAGCTATGGCTCTGTACGTGTGTATGCCTGTTTGTTTCATTGTTCTGTGATGCTTGGGTTAGCAAGAAATTGTCTGCATTCAATGCTCTGTCTGCATGATTATTCCCCAACTGTGAGTCACATTATTTGCTCTTTGCCCTCAATGCTTGCAATCCTTTTTCAATCATACCGAAAACATTGCTGACAATCTCTGATGTTCTACTTTATTTGTCTTAAAACATCGACTGCTCATGTAATAGTTCCATTTCTGCAGGACATTATTGATACGGGAAGTGCTGATATTACTCAATAGACTCGTGTCAAACCCGATACACTCTGCCACTGTCTTGCGATTGTTAACCAACAGCAGGGATATGGTCAGTTTAACAGTTGATATTACAAACAGATTGTCCCGAAAAGAACAGATTCAAAGGCTGTCTGACAGCATAACCAAGCAGATGAGAGAATCTGAAATTGTTGACTTGGGACGAATGTTCAAGAGAAGGGTTTCTACTTATCTTGGAGAGTGACTTGCTGTGAGTGAAACATATCACATTTACATTTTCTAATGCATAGCTTCTCCCGATTACGGCTTTTTCTTCGAGAAAGAAACCGAGATTTTGGTGCAGGGTGGAAAGCAAGGCGTTGGTAAAGATGTCGAATCTGAATGATTTTATCCGGGAAATTTTGGCTATATATTTCGTAGTTAAAGCCAAAGCAATTTTGAAAGACAGCTGATTCCTAACTCTACGCAATCTGCTTATACTACGTTGTGCTCATCGTCATTTTTTTCAATCTTGAAATAGAGTATCATTGCATTATACATACTTAGCCAAAAACAATAAACAAACAAATAAACTTGATTACCATATGTCGAAAAATGCCAGCAAAGAAAGATTATACCCATCAAATTCAGATTAATAAACAGAAATATTTGAGTAGTATCATTTAAAACGACTTTGAAGCGATTCGGTGCTAATGGACCTCCCATTCTCAGCTGAACCCTCTAGAGAATAGACCTCCCATTCTCCATTCCTCCAGTAAGTATAATAAACTTCTGGAATGTTTGCATCAGGACCAAGGGTCATAATCAATTCCTCAGGCATATCGAAAAACTCGAGTACCTTTAACTTAGTCAGATGTTGAATCCCTAATGGCACCCTCTCCAGCAATTTACAACGTTGGATGCTCAGCTTTTCTAGACAAGGCATTGCTCCTTCTTCTACTTGTATGCATCTCAGCCCTTCAAATTTGTCTATACCCAGAAGTTTAAGCTCCTTGAAACCGCCAACCTTAAAACGTAAAGTGTCTCCTTCCACAGCTTGCAGCAATTCAAGATGTACAAGGTTGGGCAAGTTTTGAAGAGATTCAAGTGCATCATTTGGCAGCCTACTCCATTTTAGATATATCACTGCTAGGCTTTCGAGACAAGGTATCCACTCTGGTAACTTCTCTAATCGCCCATACAAGTATAGCCTTTGAAGTAGTTGAGGAGGAGAAGAAAGACATTGCAGATCAATGACCTCTTCCTTAACCGATGAAACAATCGACAACGCATGAAGGTTGATCAGCTTTTCGATGGACGAGCACAAAATCTTTCCATCTTCTTTTCTCATGTTTGTAATGCCTAGTCTTCGAAGTTGCACCAGTTTTCCCAGCTCTATGATAAGTGCGTTATCACGGTTTACATCCATAAAACAAAGCTTTTGAAGGGATTGTAGAGCTCCTATACCTGACAAGGCCTGAAAACCGTATTTGGAGTGAAAACGTGAATACGAGGTGAACTCATAACGGTATACCAGAAGATGATGAAGTTTTCGGAGCTTTAGGATCTCAACTGGCAATTCCGAAACTTGGGAATGTTTAAGGTCCAATGTCTCCAAGTCCTGAAGCTTCCTTATAGAGCTTGGAATTGTCGTGATTTTGGTATCTCTCAAGCTAAGATACCTTAACAGTCTCAAGTTGCTAATTTCCTCTGGAAAATTCTCTATAGGCGCAGCTCGCAAATCCAACACCTTAAGCAGCCTGCAACTATTAGGAATCAATGTATCTGTTGGTGAAGAGGAGAGTGGATCACCCGTATCAAACACAAAAAAAGACCGTAGATGAGAAGCATTCATATTCTGTTGTGCATTTGCCAATGCGTTATGTATTGCGAGGCGCCGAACCTTTTCAGGCCATGTTGCATTTTGTTCTTTAGCAACTGCAACGAAGTTCTGGTCCCTAGCATTTGAAATGATGATTTCTCGCAGAAGGTCATGAATGCGACATGCTTTGACCCTTCCATCATTCGTCATCCCGGCTATCTGTATCATGCTTCTATTGAGGAGTTCATTAAGGTAGTCCTCTGCAACTTCTTCTTGTGTTTTTCCTTCTTTGGCTTCGACAAACCCTTCAGCAATCCACAGTCGAATCAGTCTCATATTCTCAATCAGATGGTTCCCAGGGAAGAGGCTTAAATACAAGAAACAAGATTTCAAGTGGTATGGCAAATCATTGAAGCTCAGCAAAAGCACTTCTTTGAAGTTGATGAGCCTGCTGTTGTCCTCAATTTCAGCACCGAGGCTACGATAAACCGTCTCCCATTCCGCAACTGTACGCCTTTTCGTAGCCAAAACACCACTAATGGCCACAATTGCTAGGGGCAGCCCCTCACACTTGTCCAAAATACGTCTAGAATGTCTCTCCAATTCAGCAGGACATGAGTTCTTTTGGAAACATTTCTTACAGAAAAGAGTCCATGACTCCTCCGGAGACAAGGGCTCTAAGTTGAAGATCTTATCTTCAGATTCTATGCACGACGTCGAAGCTACCTCAGAGTTACGCGTTGTGAGCAACACACAGCTACCACGGTCATTGTTAGCTAATGCGTGATCGAGCATTTCCCATTCATTCATATGCCAAACATCATCTAAAACAATCAAGTACCTCCTTTGCTGAAGGAAACCCTTGATTATCATTTTCAGGAGAAACGAATCCATGTCATCGACACCTTGAGGAACCGGCTTCCTGATCGAATCAAACAGTTGCCATACCATGTTTCTTAGGAGCTCCTCTATCTTGAGAGGATGAGAAATGGTGATCCAAACATGTACGGCGAAATGTTTCTTCACTTTGGTGTTGTCATAAACTTGCTTGGCCAAGGTGGTTTTTCCGGAGCCACCCATTCCGACCACAGAAACCACCTTGCGGCCGGAGTTTCCCTCGACCAACCATTGGACGAGCTGCTCTTTGGAGTTGTCAATACCAACTAAGTCAACGCTATCGAGAAGGAGGGCATCCCCTCTTCTGTCTATCCATGGATTCACTGTGGCAATGGAGCTTGGACCTTGCTCACTAGTCCCATTGTTGTCAAAATTCGGACGCCTGGCAGATACGTTGCTGATTCTGTATTTGATGCCATTTATCTTGGAAGCAATCCGATGTTGGGCTTTCAAGTTTTTTGTAAAGCAGCAAACTTGGTGTAGAAAAGCATCAAGCCCATGCCTATGGTCATTGACAACGTCAAGCTTGTATTCATCCAGGGTATCTTCAGTGTCGTAAGCAATCTCTCTCACTTGCTGAACCCATACCTTGAGTTCTTGGTTACTCTCCCCCACCGAGTCAGCCACTCTCAGGACAGCTTTCAAGCTCTGCAACTCGTCCTTGATGTACTCTAAATCTTCAGGGATCCCTTGTAAAAGCTCCACCTCGTTTTGCAGAAAAGTTGTGAGCTTTTCAAGAAGAAATGATACTGCAATTTCAGCCATCCTCAATTTTCTAATACAATAGTTTTATGAGTTCAAAGTTATGTCCTTTATAGTAGTTTGGGCATATACGCGTTTTTTTTGCATTCAAAAGCTATATCATCTTTTGTATCGACTTTTCCACAGATGGAAAAAAAATCGTAATACTTATTCAAACAAATTGGCATATGCTTCCGATTCCAGACGCCATAGCCACTTTCATGGCAAACACTTCAGAAATAGTTACGCAGTAACCCAAATCTGTAATTTCTGCGCAATTCAACACGGATAGGTAGACTTGGAAAATGGAACACATAGGTTCGGCGACTGGCACAACCAGCTGAAACATCGATATCCATAGACCCAATCCTTGATGCTTGTTCACTCCTAGGCCAATGGGACAGCTACATCCTTTAAATCGACCCAAAGTTCCAATCTGGTTATAACTCTGCTTATGGGAGGATACTAAAATTTTCCTTCTTTGATTGTCTTGTACTCTTGTGTATTTTTTGTAAAATATTTTCTTGAATTATTATTTTATTCACTTTGATTCAAAATTATGGTAAGATTGGTTTGAGTTTTTTAAACCAATAGGAGTATCCTGTTTTTCTATTTTCCGGATCAAAATCGAACTAGTGTACATAAGAAATTTTAATAATAATAGAAAAAAAAGTTATATTTAGAAATTAGAACCAATAAGTTTTGTTGAGTTTTAATGATTTTATTTATTGGATTTATATGTAAAAGAAATTAGAATTTTTATTATAATTTTAAACAGTTTTTTTTTATTTTTTTATGTTGAAATAAATAAACTAAAACCGAATTAAATTGATGTGATGTGATTCAATGACATCAACTAACCAAAATCAAATCAAATTATAAAAAAACTCGAACTAAACTAAATTAACGATTCAATTTAATTAATTAATTTAATCAGTTTTCTTAATCAGCCCTATTCAAAATGTGGATTATACATATACATATCCATATGATTTATATTAAAAAAAAATTAATGAATTTTTTTTTAAAAATCATATTTGTGAAGTTAAAAAACTCTGCCCTTAGAAGTCTCGGAATATGATTAGCAAGCATGTATAAGATTTAGGATAAATTACACCAACAGTCACTCAACTTTGGGGTAACTAACAAAACAGTCACTCAGGTTTCAATTAGTCACTCAAGTTTCAATTCAGTCACTCAACTTTCAAAAAATAACAAAACAGTCACCACTAACCCTTTTTCGTTACAGACGTAACGGAGCTACAGTTTTCTGTTACAAACTTAACAGAGCTGCCATTTTCCATCCCCCTATCACTGCTCTTCCATCCCTCTCCCTCTTCCCCACCATTGTTAAATCTTCCCATTCATATTCTTATCCCCAGGCTCCATGCAACCGTCTCAACAGTCCAGGAAGTTTTTTGATCTGGCTCAATCGCATGCTTCTACTCAGGACAGCCAGCACAAGAGTCAAGGTGTGGATCAACAAATGTTACACCCTGTTCAGCAAGCATATTATCAGTATGCTTACCAGGCTGCTCAGCATCAAAAAACACTTTTAGCACAACAGCAGGCTAAGATGGCAATGTTGGGCTCTGCATCTCTTAATGATCAGAAACTTGAAAATGCAGGAACTTATTTTTATGCAAGTAGCTAAGCAGGCTCAAGCATCATCCTCTAAGAACACATCCGAGCAACTTGATTGTGTTGAAAAGCAGATAGAGCATTGATCCATCTTTTCCAGCAAAAACTTCATTAGGTGGCACAGAAACACTGCAAATGCATAATACCAAACAGTTAAGTCGACCTTCTCAACAGCTTGCTGCTCCTAATAATAATGGGGGGTCAGTTAACAACACACCATCACGAACACCATCACGAGGGAGAGTAGCTAGCAATATGGCACAACAACGTTTTGGTTTCACTAAACAACAACTTCATGTTCTCAAAGCACAAATACCAGCATTTAGGCGCCTGAAGGTATACTAACACCTCTCTCATCACCCTATCATTACCTCTCTGACAATTTATATGTTTCACCTTTGTACCAATTGCTTAAAGTTCACTAAAAAAACTTGAATGGATTATGCTGATTTTGGTGGTCATTGACAAAAAGGAGAAGGTACACTTCCACAGGAACTTCTTCAAGCCATTATACACCCAGCACTTGGGCAGCAGCAGCTGCAGTTTCCTCCGCTAGGCGGAAATAATCAGGACAGAAATGGTGGAAAGAGTATAGAAGATAAGAGGAAGCATTTGGAATCTAATGAAAAGGTTTCGCAGACTGGGCCATCTACTGATGGACAGAATGTTATTAAAGAGGAAGCTTATGCAGGAGATGAAAAAGCAACTGCATCAACAGCTGATATGCAAGGTGTATCAGCCACAACTAGAGGTGATCATGGGTTGGGCGGCCCGGCCCGGCCCGAAGGCCCGCCCAAAAAATGGGAGGGTTTGGGTAAAAATATAGGCCCGAAATATGGGTTTGGGCAAAAATACGAGGCCCGTTTAGAAAACGGGCCGGGCCTCGGGCCAATCTTTTTTGGCCCGGGCCCGGCCCGGCCCGGCCCGAATTATATAAATATATTTTTTTATTTTTTAATTATATATAATTTTTAACTTTTTTTTTTAGTTTGTGTATTGTTTTAAGAATTATTTATCTCAATTTTATTTTGTTCCTTATTTTAATATTTGTTTTTATATTTTTTTAATTTATTTAATTTATTATATTTTTAAATTTTTAATAAAATAAGGAAAAAAATTAATATAGGCCGGGCCGGGCCGGGCTCGGGCCTAGCATTTTTATTCCGGGCCGGGCTTGGACAAAATTTTAGGCCCATATTTCGGGCCGAGCCGGGCCCGGGCCTAGAAAACGGGCCAAAATTTTTTTCTGGGCCCCGCCCGAACCCGGCCCGGCCCGGCCCATGATCACCTCTAGCCACAACCAACGATTTTTCATCCGCGTTACCTGCTGTAAAAGAAGAGCAAAAAAGTTCTGTCTTTCCTGCCAAGTCTAACCAAGAAGTGGAACTTGGTCTTCCAAAAATTCCAGCTAGTGTGGAGAAAGGAAAGTTTGTCGCACCACAAGTTGCTCAATCTGATGGAGGAGGGCAAATTAAAAAACCTATGAAAGCAGTGATAGGGGATGGAAAATGGCAGCTCTGTTAAGTTTGTAACAGAAAATTGTAGCTCTGTTACATCTGTAACGGAAAAAGGTTAGTGGTGACAGTTTTGTTATTTTTTGAAAGTTGAGTGACTGTTTTGTTATTTTTTTAAAGTTGAGTGACTGAATTGAAACCTAAATGACTGTTTTGTCAGCTAACCTAAAGTTAAGTGACTGTTTTGTCAGCTACCCCAAAGTTAAGTAACTGTTGGTGTAATTTACCCTAAGATTTATTAGCAGCTTTGCTTAGCTTGGCGTACAAGAATATAAATAGTAAAACCTCGTTAGCCACACAATTATACAAATAGAAAAAGTCAAATACTATTGTCTAAGTCTCATAGTCGAGTCGCTAAAGAGTGCAGCGACAGTTTTCCACTATACCGTTTCTCATCTCTTGTGCAGATTTCGCAGAATATTCCATTTTTTTTTTTTACAACAAAGATTTTCAATAATTTTAATTAAATACCTACCTGCAAAATCTGTAATTTATTTAACCAATGATTTATAAATAAATAAATAAAATAGGGTGGAAAATCATAGAATAAAAATGTGATGTACCGATTCTACATAATTTGGTGCAGCCCCACATACATGAATCAGTTTTCGTCATAGGAATTGTCAAATATTATTTTTTTAGCCTTTGGAGCATCAGCAGCAATTTCCTTGAAGTGAAAAAAACATAAAAGTAATGCTTGGTAGACTTGACATGAACCCCAGGTGATGTGTCATGCGTGTGTGTGTTTTCTGCCTGGACCATAGCAACACCATAAACAATCACATATCCCACTGCTGTTGTCAACATTCAGTTTCAGAATAAATATTAGAGCAATGATGTTCATTAATTAATTTGCAAGAGCATACCATCAAACGACAGCTTCCTTTATTGAATAATGACAGTGCCTCGTTACGTTCATATTGTGCTTTGAAACATCATTCCAACCGGCATATAACGGGGCCAATTAAGATGAGAAATCAAATTGAAAGAAGAACCAGTGAATAATTCCAAACAGCAATGACTAGAAAGGAGCAGCCACTTACCAGAAAAGATACCTCCTTAACCTTAAGCTGACACACTTCCATATTCATCATATCCTTCAAACGACCAGGTCTTCTAATGACTATATCCTGAGTTTAACTGGTTCACCAACCTCACCAGCTCCAAGAAAATTTGAACCAAATCCAGGAAAGGATGTCATATGCTAAAAAGACATCTAAATAGAAGAAACTAAACTATGTAAGTACAGCCCACACATAAAGTTTCTACATATACTATAAACAAATTGCTAATGCAAGAGCAAGTCAAACGAATGCATACATATTCAGCCAACTCTCTTGTAGGGAAGGGGAAAGTACAAAGCAAAGTGGATTCTTCTCCTTCGATGATTTACCATTTCGTTTGGTCAATAGGACTTGTCTGATCACAAAGACCAATGCCCCAACACGACACAAATAAATTTAGATTCAGCATAAGACAACAATTATGTAAGAATTAAAAGACTAGTTAAGTACAAAAATACCTGAGCCAGTTTTTGCAATTCAAATAAAATCACGACCTTCCAATAGAAAGGGCCAGGCATGAATGGGAGATGGGCTACTAAAATCCTTGCAGCACTCCAAAACATTCTCTGGTCACATTAGAGTCAGCAAACGATTTCAGTGGCGCATATTTTGCTTCTTCGGCGCTCTTTCCGCTCACTCCCACCTTCCCATCAAATGGAACTAAATCTTGTTTTTCTTTTATAGTTTCACACAATTCCCCATTTTCTTCCTCTTTCTTCTGCATTTTGTTCTCTTCTCGATTCCCTTCTTGGAATTCAAGTTCTTTGCTTTGTCATTCTTGCGCTTTTTCTTAACTTTCTTGCTCTCACTGAGAGTAATTTCTTCAGTTTCTTGGTGATTGAGCTTCACATTTTCTTCATCTTGGTATTCTAATGTTGGCAATTTGGTCTTCTTCTTCTTGGTCTTGATTGATTGATTGCTCATGTTTGATGGAGTCATTTTTTGAAGCAGAGCTACGAAGAGAACCCGAACCCAAATAGTTTCTTGAGTGTGGGAACTGGGAAGTCAAGAGTTCTAAATAGTTGGAAAGCGTCCGATTTTAAAAGTCATTTTTGTAAAGTTTATATCTCAATTTTTTTTTTCATTTTTTTAAACTAATTTCCACTCTCAATTTAAAAAAAAAAATCTAATTTGATCGTAAACATTTTAAAAAATATTAAATTGTTATTTTTTAACAGAAATAATAATTAAACTATTAAATTTTTAATATGTTTTCTCAAATGACAACCACATATCTTTTACGCTAATTTTTTTTATAAACTTTTTATAATTTTTTTTAATTTTAAATATTTTTATTTTTGACATATTTAAAATTATTTATTAATATGATGTATAAGACAAATAATATCATGTTAACATGAAAATACACATGAATTGTCTTGTAAGTTGTCACACCAAGATCATTAACAAATTTAACTTTTTAATCAATAATTTCATTAAAAAAACAAGATTTAATTTTTTTTAAAGAATAAAGTTCAAATTTAATTTTTAAAAATAAAAATCAAATTAACAAAAATTTGAGACATTGACACCTAAATTTACCATTATGCCATTTTAAAACTTCACCTCCCACTGCTATTCAACTTGGCCCTTGGGCTTATTTTTTGCGCAAACCAATTGTTTACTTCGTATTCAATTTTTCCTACATGCTGTGCGAGTAATATAAATGGTTTACATTTATTGGTTGAAACACAATTTTTACATGATTATTTTAATTAATTAAAAGTTAGTGTTAGAATTAAATGACCCAAATCCTTATTTAAATAAAATACAATGGTAAAATAAAATAAAAGTAAAATCTATATAAAACTACACTTCTTTTATTTTATTTTAGAATAATGTTTTTTATACCTTATTAAACTCCATCTATTTGATATTGATTAAAATAATATGTTTCAATCTTACTACACTCCTATTAGAATATGGTTTTACAAGCCTATAAATAGACATAGTCTATTCCTCTTGTAATCATTCGAATTCAATATAGTGAATTTTCTTCTCCTTTACCCGTGGTTTTTTCTCGAAAGGGTTTCCATGTAAAAATCTGTGTGTTATTTAATTTTTTCTTTCTTTTTTCTTTACGATATATATTGTCATTATCAACATTCTATTTTTACAAATTGATATCAAAGCTTTTGGGTTGTTCATCTCAATCACGGTAATGGCATCTTTAAAGTATGAAATTCTGCTGTTGAATCACAACACCAAATTTGCGTTGTGGCAGATAAAGATGCAAACAGTTCTTACACGGATGGACTTAGAGAAAACTCTGCTAAAGGTAGATAAAGATGCCTTCGACATTGACGAAGGAAGAGAAGAAGTGCAATGATCAAAAGGCGTTAACACAGTTACATTTACATTTGTCTAACAAAATTTTGTAGGATGTGATGAAGGAGAAAATCGTCGCTGGATTATGGAAGAGGATGGAATAAATATGTATGTCGAAAACTCTAACCAGCAAGCTGCATATAAAACAGCGTCTTTATGTTCATTGTTTGGAGGAAGGTGCGTCTGTGCACAAACACTTAAAAGTGTTTAATGAAATTCTCTCAAACTTGGAAGCCATGGAGGTTTAGTATGTTAAGGGAGATCTAGGGTTGATTCTACTTTGTTCATTGCCCCCGTCTTATTCAACCTTTAGAGACACGAATTTATATAGCCGCGAATATCTTACAGTTGATGAGGTTTATGATCCTTTGACCTCGTATGATAAGATGAAACATCTTGTGGTTAAAACTGACTCTCGGGGAGAGGGTGTTGTTGTTTGTGGGAGACAATATCGGAATACTGATGATGATCGTGTAAGGATATAGGAACGAAATCTTTGCAGTAAATCTAAGGGTATATCGAAGTCTTCAAACAGAGGTAAAACTTTGTAACTTCTACAAAAATAAATGGCACATTAAATCTGAGTGCTATAAGCTACAGAACAAGATCAAAAGGGAGGTTGTGAATCAAAAAGGAAAACAATCAAAAAATTTCGGTGAAGCTGATGTTGTAGAAGACTACAACGATGGTGAACTTCTAGTCGCTTCTGTCAACAATTCTAAAATGAGCGATAAGTAGATCCTTGATTTCAGCTGCACTTTCCACATGAGTCACAATCAGGATTGGTTTACAGCTTATGAAACAGTGTCTGAAAGTGTTGTTTTGATGGGAAATAATGCTTCGTGTAAAATCGCAAGTGTTGGAATAATTAAAGTTAAGATGTTTAACGGAGTTGTCAGAACACTTAGTGACGTACGACATGTTTCAAAATTGAAGTGAAATTTAATTTAATTAAGAACTCTTGATTTAAAAAGGTACAAATACATAGCTGAAAGTGTGGTTTCGAAAATTTCTAAAGATTCCCTCATTGTACTGAAAGGGTAGAGAAAAACTGCCAAGTTATATATTTTGCAGGGTTCTATTGTTACTGATGATACAACTGTCACTTCCTCTTCTTTGTTAGATGATGATATTACTAAACTGTAGCATATGCGCCTAGGGCATATGAGTAAGAATGGCATGGAATAATTGAGCAAAAGAGGACTTCTTGATGGGAAAGAAATTTGCAAATTGAAGTTCTATAAGCACTGCTTTTTTGGGAAGCAAAAGAAAGTTCGATTCACCAGAGGAAACCATAACACGAAGGAAACGTTGGAGTATATTCATTCTAATCTGTGGGGGCCATCTAGAGTACCTTCGAGAGGTGGAGCTAATTATATGCTAACTTTTATTGATGATTTTTCTAGAAAAGTTTGGGTGTTCTTCCTAAAGCAGAAAAATAATATATTTTCCGCATTTAAGTCTTAGAAAACTATAATTGAAAAATAGATAGGAAAACAAATAAAATACCACTGCACAGACAATGGTTTAGAGTTCTGTTCTGATGAGTTTAATAAACTGTGCAAGTTAGAGGTGATCGTGAGACATTTGATAGTTCGTCAAACTCCACAGCAAAACAGCATTACAAAACAAATAAACAGAACGATCGTGGAGAAAGTTCAATATATGTTGTCAAATGCCAACTTACCAAAGTCATTTTGGGCCGAAGCAGCCTCTACTACAAGTTTTTTTATCAACCGATCTCTATCCGTTGCCATTGAGAAAAGACTTCACAAGAGATATGGTCTAATAATCTTACTGACTATTCTGATTTAAAGATCTTTGGATGTCCTGCATATGCTCATCTTGATAATGAAAAATTAGAACCAAGATCCATTAAATGTGTTTTTCTTAGCTATAAAGCTAGTGTAAAAAGATATAAGTTATGGTGTCTTGAAAATAGAAGAATTATAATTAGCAGAGATGTTGTTTTTTATAAAACTGCTATACTACCTAATTTATCTATTAAAGACTTATCCAATAAAGAAAATCAAAAGTAAGTGGAGTATCAAATTAATCCAGAATCTACAACAGAGCCGACTCCTCAAGCTAGTATAAAAATTTAGAATAAAGTTGCTTCTTCACCACAATACTCTATTGTCAAAAATAGAACTAGAAAAGAAATTAAACCTCCAAAAAAGTATGGCTAGGTTGATCTAGTTGCTTATGCTTTAAATGTGGCTGAAGATATAGATGCAAACCAAGAGTCATCTAATTATTCTGAAGTGGTTAGATGCGAAGACTCAAAAAAGTGGATGTTTGCTATACAAAATGAAATGGAATCATTCCACAAAAACAAAACATGGGATATTGTGAAACTTCCTAAAGGTAAAAATGTTATTTGTTGTAAATGGGTGTTTAAAAAGAAAGAAGTGACTCCAAGAGTTGAAGAACCCATATATAAAGTAAGGCTTGTTGTAAAGGGTTACAGTCAAATTTCAGGAGTGGAATTCACAAATATGTTATTCTCAGTTGTGAAGCATAGTTCGATTCGAGCTTTGCTTGGTATTGTGGTCATGCATGATTTGAAGCTTAAGTAGTCAGATGTAAAAACTGCATTTTTGCATGGAGAACTTAAGGAGGATATTTACATGCAATAAACAGAGGGTTTTACAATCTCAGAAAAAGAAGACTATGTTTGCTTGTTAAAAGAGTCCCTTTACGGTTTGAAACAGTCACCAAGACAGTAGTACAAGAGGTTTGATTCCTTTTTTGACTTCTCATGATTTCAAAAAAAAAGTAGCTTTGACAGTTGTGTTTACTTTAAGAAAAACAGTGATGGTTCTTTTGTGTATCTACTCTTTTATGTTGATGACATGTTGATACCAGCGAGAGATAAATAAGAGATAAGAAATTTCAAAGCCCAACTAAGTGAAGAGTTTGAAATGAAAGATTTGGGACCAGCAAAAAAGATACTTGGTATGGAGATTCTTAGAGATAGAAAAACAAGTAAATTGTACCTAAGTCAGAAGAGGTACATTGAGAAAGTTCTTTGCAGGTTAAATATATAGAGTGCTAAGCTTGTTAGTACTCCTTTAGCAGCCCATTTTAGACTTTCATCGACTTTGCCTCCACAATCAGATGATGAGATTAAATACATGTCACATGTTCCATACTTTAGTGCAGTGGGATCTCTCATGTAGGCTATGGTTTGTTCACATTTAGGTTGATCATGCAGTCAGTGCAGTTAGCAGATACATGGCGAATCTTGGTAAAAAACATTGGAAAACAGTTCAGTGGATTTTAAGATACTAACGAAGTACTACTGATGTTTGCTTACAATTTGGAAGAACTAAAGATGAAGTCATTGGGTATGTTGATGCTGGTTTTGTTGAAGACCTTGATAGAAGAAGATATTTTACAAGTTATGTCTTTACAATCAGAGGTTGTGCAATCAGTTGGAAAGCCACTTTACAAACTACAGTCGCTTTGTTTACCACTGAAGCTGAGTACATGGCGATTACTGAGGCTTGTAAAGAAGCTATTTGGTTGAAAGGATTCTTTAGTGAACTCAATGAAGACCTTCAAATCAGTACATTATTTTATGACAGTTAGAGTGCCATCTTCCTTACAAAAGATTAAATGTTTCATAAAAGAACAAAACACATTAATATTCGGTATCATTTTATTTGTGATATTATTGCTCGTGGTGATTTTGTTGTGAGCAAAATTAGTACTAATGAAAATCCTGCAGATATGATGACTAAGTCACTTCCTATAACCAAGTTTGAGCATTGCTTAGACTTTATTGATATTCATTGTTGAAGTTAAGCCCTTAAGGGATTTAATGGAAGAGGTGAAGAACTTATTTATTGAGAGATCGTGATGAAGAACTTGTTCATTGAGAATTCATGTCAAGGTGGAGATTGTTAAAATTAAGTGACCTGAATCTTTATTTAAATAAAATACAGTGGTAAAATAAAATAAAAGTAAAATTCATATAGAACTACACTTCTTTTATTTTATTTTTAGAATAAGGTTTTTTAAACCTTATTAAACTCCATCTATTTAATATTGATTAGAATAAGATGTTTCAATCTTACTACACTCCTATTAGAATATGGTTTTACAAGCTTATAAATAGACATAGTCTATTCCTCTTGTAATCATTTGAATTCGACATACTGAATTTTCTTCTCCTCTGCCCGTAGTTTTTTCCCGAAAGGGTTTCCACGTAAAAATCAATGTGTTCTTTAATTTTTTCTTTCTTTTTTCTTTGCGATATATATTATCATTACCAACATTCTATTTTTACAGTTAGTGTAAATTAACTATAGTCATGCATATTAAAAATGTTTGATTATATCCTTTGGTAAAGACCAATTGATGATTCATTTCAAGTTAATAAGACAAAAGTAAAAATCTCAAGCATCACCAAAATTTTTAACTTTTGATGTAGGGGTAATTCAACTGGATTTGAAATTCAAAGTTTAATATTTAATTTTAAACTCAATTAAATATTTATTTTTAAGTTTAAATTTGATTAGAGATATAAATTAAGTTTATTTATAAATTTTCATACTCAAGTTTAAATTTGAAAAATGCTCATACATATTTGAGTTCAAGCTTGATTTAATAATTAAAATTAAGATTAATAATATATATTAAGGACAATAATATAATTTAATAATATAAAAATATTTAAATATATATTAAAAATGAAAAGTTCAATAAAACTTGCAAGCCATTCAAGGTGGATATTATTAAGCTCAAATTCATTTTAATCGATAATTTGAGTTATTCAAACTTACCTTGATAATTATTGAATCGAATCTAAGCAGATTATGAGCATAGATGTCTCATTTACATTCATCATTCATTACACATCTATATTGATGATGTTAAATTTAGTAGTAAGAGATCTAATCTTTGAGTACAAATGTAAAGTTACTATATAGGGGTATCATAGAACTTAAGTCTCTTGTTGTATTGAGTTAAAAAAATAATAGATTCATATCATTGAATTAGACTTTATAAACGTATAGAAATCAAATTGCGTAAATAAACTTTTTATTATTTATCGCAATGCTATAAAAAATACACACTGTGGCTGCCACTTTCATTCATACTCTATTTCTTAGCTTATTAGCAATTAATTTAGTTGAACATGACCTAAATTTTATTGAATTAACTATTAGGCCAACTTCAGAGTTAAGCAAGCCTGAATTGCTGGCTAGCCATGAGAGTTTTAGGTAGCAAGATTTCATCTTGACAGTTAAGTCTCAAGCTTGATTATAATCTTGATACTTGAGAACTTAAGCCCAAAGTTTATATGGTATGAACTGGAGGTATTCATAGGTTGAGCTACGTGTAACCAAAATTTTAGGCCTATTTGTTAGGCCCAGGCCTGGCTTAAAAAATGGGCTTAAAATTTTGTCCAAGTCCAATTTGAATAAAAATGTTAAAATTCGAGTTCAATCTGGTTCGTCCGTATTAATTTTTTATATTATTTTTTTATATAAATTTAAATATATATAATACATCAAAAATATTAAAAAGCATTAAAATATATGTTTCCTAACAAATTGAAAATAATTTTTTTAAAAAAATATGTATACTTAAATAACACTAAGATAGATATAACTTAACAAATAAATGTATCTAAAATAGAACAAAATTAACAATAAAATAAAAGTTATACAATATCTAAACAATAACAATAAAACAATAATAACCTAATAGTGAAATAGTAGTAAAATAGTAAAAAACAACAAAAAAAAAACTACTTTTTTTCATATTCGAGCTGAGTTCAGGCAAAAAAATCATACTTGAGACCCGACTTGTTTTCTAAACGGAAATTATTTTTTTGCCCAAACTCATTTTCTGTACATACATTTTTATTTAAACCCTATTACTTTTTAAATGAGGTTTCAAAGTCCAACTCGATCTAATAACAATTCTAATGTCAACCTTGATATGAGAGTTTAAGCTTAAATTGTATTTACTAGAGTGAGATTGAGGTGGTGAGATAATTTAGTACAATAAATTCAAGGTGTAGGGCTAGTTTTTTTAAGCAATCTAATTGTTTAATTTATCCTTCAAATATCATGAAATCAAAATTTATATATAATTGCATATAAAACCAAATTCTCTTTTAACAACATCGCTACTTCAAATGCCTTAGCCATAGCAGCTCCAGCAGCAGGATAATCAATGAACATAAATGGAACTCTACATCTTCTTATTGTTTTGCATCTCCTTTTTCCTTCTCTTTCGTCGTCGCTCCTCCGCCCACAGCCTCCCGCCGGGCCCTATCAACTTTCCTATATTTGGCTCCCTCCATCGCCTAGGTTCTCACCCTAACCAATCCCTCTACGAGCTAGCCAAAACTTATGGCCCTCTCATGACTCTCCGCATAGGTTATGTTACCACCGTGATCGTCTCATCTGCTGAATTCGCTAAACAAGTCTTCCAAACACACGAGCAGTCCTTCTCCGACCGCACTGTCCCTGATTGCGTCGCCTCCCAGCCTAACCCCGAGTCGACCCTCGCATGGGCGCTGGGCGATGGTAGGTGGCGCAACCGCCGGAGACTATGCAGCACCCAATTGTTCACCGTGCAAAGACTCAACTCACTTCAACACCTTCGCCACCAAAAAGCCCAGCAACTTATCCAGCACATCAACAAACAACGCGCTTCCGGGTCCCAAGTCAAGATAGGGGAAGTTGCTTTCGCAACCACATTGAACTTGATATCCAATACAATCTTTTCCTCGGATATAGTGGACCCTGAATTCAGTACAGCGCAAGAGTTCAAAGATTTGGTGTGGAGGATAATGGAGGATTCAGCCAAACCCAACTTGTCAGATTATTTCCCTATCTTAAAAAGGTTTGATTTGCAAGGGATAAGAAAGCATATAAGGCCGTCTTACACGAGGTTGCATGAGATATTTGATGAGATGATAGATGAAAGAATGGAGGTTAGAGCTTCAAATTCCGAGTCCAGAAATGATGATTTGTTGGATGTTCTGCTTGATCAGTGCCAACAGGATGGGTCTGACTTCACTCGCCAAAATATCAAGCCTTTGATCCTGGTAAGATTTTCGCTTATTTCATTTTCATAAATAATAAGAAAATAATTTCATTCTTTAAGACTAGAGGTGTGCATGGGCCGGGCGGCCCGGCCCGGCCCGGCCCGAAGGCCCGCCCGAAATGTGGGAGGGTTTGGGCAAAAATATAGGCCCGAAAAATGGGTTTGGACAAAAAAATACGGCCCGTTTAAAAAATGGGCCGGGCTCGGGTAAGATATTTTCGGCCCGGGCCCGACCCGGCCCGGCCCGAATTCACTAAAGACAAAAAATAATTTATTTTTTAATAATATTTTCCTATTATTTTCTACCTATTTTGCTATCATTTTACTATTATATTGCTACTATTTTGTTGTTATTGTTTAGATATTGTATAAAACTTATTTTATTGTTAATTTTGTTATTATTTTAAAGACATTTGTTAATTTTGTTATTATTTTAGAGGCATTTGTTTGTTAAGTTACATCTATTTTATTGTTATTTAAGTATACATATTTTTTAAAATTTATTTTTTATTTATTGAGAAATATTTATTTTGGTTTTTTAGTATTTTTTATGGTTTATATATATTTTAAAATTATATAAAAAATAGTGTAAAAATTAATATGGGCGGGCCGGGCCGGGCCCGGGTTTTAATATTTTTATTCGGGTCGGGCTTGGGCAAAATTTTAGGCCCATTTTCCGGGCCCGGCCCGGCCCGAGCCCGACGAACGGGCCTAAACTTTTAATTGAGCCCGGCCCGAACCCGGCCCGGCCCGGCCCATGCACACCTCTATTTAAGACACAAGAAAAATGCTTTCAGAAACTGGGGTATGGAAGATTTTGACATTGTTACTTCTTCTCGTTTAAATTATTATTATTATAAGATATAATACAAGCATTTTAAAAATTTTCAGTATCTTTTAGTTGTTACGTTTCCCGTCACATAGCCTCGTGAAAAGAAGATAAAATTTTTAGTTGACATTTTTAAATATAAAAAGTGGATCTGGTAGGCTACTACTGAATTATTGATTAGTTGATGAATTACTAGCAAATCCCTAACCTATAATAAAATAAATTAGCAAATGTGAAAGTAAAATTCATTGCATTTTCAGTAAAAAATTTAAAATTTTAAAGATAACCAATTATACATTCTAAAAAGGTTTTACCTTTATATAATAAATTAAACATAAAAAATACTTTAATTATATTAAAAAAATAAAATAAGCAAGTAAGGGTTGCTTTCTGTTGTTTATAAATATCTTTTACCTCAATTTAATTATTAATTCAACCCATCATTAAAAGATTCAACTAATTAAGTAAGAAGTTGAACCATTATTGTTCCAAGATGTCAATTTTTGGTGACAATATCAAAGTTTTGGGATTTAAGTAGGTCAACTGTCCAAATCTGTACTAGGCAAATAGCTTGTTTTTATATGAAATTTGTCATCCAAGTATCGGCAATTTTATGTCATATTAAACAGTTAGCGAAAGCCTTACCCTTACTTAGGATTTCACCGACCCACGTTACTGTGACATGAAGGGTACAGCAGAACGGTATATTTTTATAATGGTAAAAATATCATCATTTTAATAATTTATATATTTATAATTTTAAAATAATTAAAATAATTTTATTATTTTTAGAGACATTAAAATATAAATTTATCATTTTATAAAGTCCGGCGCCCGAAAACGCTTTCCCAGACTTATAGTATTTTTTTATAATATTAGCTTTTGTTAAAAATTTTAGTGAATTTATTCAAAGAATTATTAATAAATTGAAAAAGTAATGTAATTATAAAATATTCTTTTTAAAAACCTAACTAATTTAAAATCATTTATATTAATGATATTTAATATTAAAGTAATATAAAAATTCATTATGAATATTAATATTAATATATTATAATTTAAATAATAATAATATTATTAATTTCTTACATGATATCTATTTTATATATATTGTTAAATTAATTTATTTTAATGTTAAAACTGTTAATATTCTATATTTTCATTTTAATATCAAATTTTATGTATTATTATTAATTATATGTTAAGTGTTCAGATGTCATTCAATTTTCCGTTTTCTCAATTCACAAATTTAATTTTAAAATTAAATATTAAACAGGACTTATTCATTGCTGGAAGTGATACATCTGCAATAACAACAGAATGGGCGATGGCAGAACACCTTAGAAAACCTGGAGTGCTACAAAAAACAAGAAGGGAACTAATGGAAGTCATTGGAACTAAAAGAACTGTTCAAGAATCAGACCTCGATAAACTCCCATATCTTGAAGCTGTGGTCAAAGAAACACTGCGCCTTCATCCTGCCGCTCCTCTTCTCCTGCCTTACAAAGCCAAAAATGATGTCGAAATATGTGGCTACACCATACCCAACAACACTCAGCTTCTGGTGAATGCTTGGGCTATTGCCCGAGACCCCAGTTACTGGAACTACCCTTTTTTGTTTTGCCCTGAGAGATTTCTTGATTCCAGCTTAGATTTCAGAGGTCGTGATTTTGAGTATATACCGTTTGGAGCTGGTCGAAGGATATGCCCGGGTTTGCCTCTTGCGGTCCGTATGGTGCATCTGATATTAGCTTCTATGATTCATTCCTTTGATTGGAAACTGCCCCATGGAATCCATCCACAAGACTTGGACATGCAAGAACAGTTTGGCATGACTCTCAAGAAAGCTATACCGCTCTGTGCTATTCCTATTTAGCTATATAGTACACAAAATAGGTTAAATTATTTGTTGTTTTTCTTTGTTGGGAGCATATATATTAAATCTTCCACTATGTGTCTTTTGTTCGACTAGTACTAGTAGGAGGGAGCATGTCTACCAACTACGCTCTTGAATGGTTGGCCTTTATTTTATTTGTTGAGCATGCTTAGCTACTACTCTATCTCTTGAATGGTTAATTTATATTTTTATTTGCATAAGTTGGAAAAACAGTCATAATGCAGGGTTTTTGGATAGATTCTTAATAAATCAGTTTATATTCGCATACACTTCTCATACACATCCCCTGGTCGCAATCTTAACCGAGATGGAACTTTACATCATCTTGTTTTGCATCTCCATCTTCTTCCTACTTTTGAAGCCCTTATTCCACCGCTCCAAGACTTTAAACCTTCCTCCAGGCCCCATTGGCCTACCGATACTCGGCTCCATCCATTCCCTAGGCTCTCATCCAAACCAGTCCCTCGCGGAGCTTGCCAAAGTCCATGGCCCCATCATGACTCTCCGCCTAGGCTCCATCACAACTATCGTACTATCCTCCCCGGAAATGGCGAAACAAGTCCTCCAAACTCATGCTCAATCCTTCTCCGACCGCCCGATTCCCGATGCTATTGCTTCCATGCCCAACCTCGAAACCTCCTTGGTATGGGGCCCTAGTGATGACAATAGGTGGCGGAAACTCCGTGGAATATGCAGCACCCAGTTGTTCAGTGGACAAAAACTCAACTCTCTACAATACCTACGCTACAAAAAAGTTGAGAAACTTATTCAACATATCAAAAAACATTGTGAAATTTCAAATACCCAAGTTAATATAGGTCAAGTTGTTTTCGCTACTACTTTGAACTTGATTTTCAGTACCATGTTTTCAATTGATATTGTTGACCCGGAGTTTAGTAGAGCTCAAGAGTTAAAGGATCTGGTGTGGAAGACAGTGGAGAGCGCAGGGAAACCAAATTTATCAGATTATTTTCCGGTGCTGAAGAGGTTTGATTTGCAGGGAGTAAGAAAGCGTGCAAGGCTGCATTATGACGGGATGCATCAGATATTTGACGACATGATTGATAAACGAATGAAGGCCAGAGCATTAGATTCAACCACCAGAAATGGTGATTTCTTGGACGTGCTTCTTGATCAATGGGAAGAAAACAGATCAATTCTCAATCGTGAAACAATCAAGCCTTTGATCCAGGTAAAAAATTTGTTTCAATGGAATCACTTAGCATCATTTGCTTTACTTTTAACAATCAAGCCTTTGGACAGAACTTGTTCATTGCTGGAAGTGAGACATCTGCAACAACTACAGAGTGGGCAATGGCAGAGCTTCTTCGAAATCCCCAAGTTATGCAAAAGGCAAAGAAGGAACTCCTTGAAGTTATTGGCTCGGAAAGAACTGTGAAAGAATCAGACATAGATGAACTCCCATATCTCCAAGCTGTTGTAAAAGAAACCCTGCGGCTCCACCCAGCAGCCCCTCTCCTCTTACCATATAAAGCAAGGAATGATGTAGAAATCTGCAGTTTCACCATACCGAAGGGCGCTCATGCTTTGGTGAATATATGGGCTATGAACCGAGACCCAAAGTATTGGAATCAGCCCCTCACATTTGCCCCAGAAAGGTTCACTGGGTCGAAAATAGATTATAAAGGTGGAAGCTTTGAGTTTATACCATTTGGAGCAGGGAGAAGATTGTGTCTTGGGTTGCCTCTTGCTACTCGGATGGTGCATTTGATGTTGGCTTCCATGATCCTTTCATTTGATTGGAAACTTCCTCAGGGGATCAATCCAGAAGACTTGGACATGCAAGAGCATTTTGGTATGACTTTGAAGAAAGCTGTACCGCTTTATGCTATCCCTGTTATGAAAACTTTTGATTAACCATGAACTTACAGTTACATGGAGACAGAGCATGTTATCACTTATCAGTACAACCCTATTTTGTCTGACACAAGCTTCATAAATAAACTTATTTTGTCCATAGTTTTCCCGAGTTAAATTAAACAATTTTTTTTTATATTGTAGGGTAAGCTCCATTAAATCAAATGTAATTTGACTCCTTTAAACGTTAATTATAAATTTAAAAAAAAACGAAGGAAAAAAATTAAACATAAAATATATAATGAAGTATGAACAATCTAAGTTCATCCAAAAGTAATTAAAAAAATGTTGCTATTTAAGGGAGCGAAAGTTATTAATCAAATAAAAATTATGGAAATTAAAAGCTTCCACAATTCATAACGAGATGGGAGTTAGTCCATATCAATTTAAGTTAGGGAACCTTCTCTTATCTATTTCTAACTTGTTACCAAACAGTAGCAGTTTTGTATTTAGGCCCTGTTACAGTCTTAATTGTTGCAACCAAGTGCAATGTTCCTTTGGTGAAGATTAAGAGATCATCAACAAAGCATTAAACATGAAATTAGAAAACATCATGGTTGGCGACAACATACTGAAACTACATTAATGCAAATCGCAAAGAGATAAGGGTACAATGAATCCTCTTGTCTCACTCCCTTGGCTCTTCTAAGGAAACTAATCCTAAAGCCTTCATTGAGTGCCCTAGAATTAGAAAGTCCCAGTGTTGTTATAGAATAGGAAATGAAGAGCGATCTCCAATTCGTACCAGATGAAAGTCGCATTTTCTTTGGAATGTAAGTTATCAACAAGCCCAACCCTCTTGATCTTTGAAATTAGAGTAAAATCCAACTCAGAAACCATATTGTATGATTTTGTGCTTAGGAGCTCCTGACCTTCTTATTAGGGTGAAATCAAGCATAATTTTGAAGCAAATGAACCAGATGGATGAGAGAAGTTGAATGAAAAGAAAATAGATTAAAAATTAATGGAGAATGTTATAATAAATATTGATAATGGTAGTAGAATAATTGTAAAGTAACAAGAAAAAAATAATACACAAATTTTATGTGAAAAATACATATCATAAAAAACCTTAAACCCTAATTAATGTTTAAAAGAATTATAATTCTATACAGATTCAACTTCATCCCTACAAATCTCCTTATTTTGTCTCTCTATTTTATTTTTTAATAATTGATAGGATTCGAATCACACAACTCTAATAAAATATAACACCAAACATTGAAAATTTGAATTGAATTAGAAAACAAGAAGAGAATTAAAATTCAAATTACATTTTCCTAAATTGTTTTTTAATCTAAATGTTAGGATTAATAATATAAATATTTAAATTAGGTTTAATTTATTTATAAAGATTCATCTTTTCATGAAGCCATAGTAGTCAAATTATTAAAAAAAATCAACGAAAGAGATCTCCATTCATTTCTAGTGATTTTGGTATGAAGGCCGACAAAGATGCTATTTTTGCATAAATATTCATATGCAGATAGAATTTAAAAAAAAAAAAAAAAAAAGCGTGGTGCCCCAAAACAAGCATTTGCAAACCGTAGGCTTTGTTAACACTTATACTTGGGTTTTTTACCAACATAGGATAAAAAAATTTATTATATACAAAAATAGGTTGTTAGATAGATTATTTACGAAAATAAGTTACTTTTTTTAGTCGCGCCTACTTGACAGGCGCGACATATTATTTTATTAATAAATTTTATTTTTAATATTTTATTATTATTATTATTATATTTAAAAAAAATTCGGGTCAAAAAACGGGTCGCGCCTGACCCGTAGGCGCCACATGTGGCGCCTACTGCAGGGGCGCCACACCCTGCAGCGCCTCATTATTCGTGCAGTGAAGAAAAAAAAAAAGAAAGAAGAATAAAAATTAGTAATTTTTTATAATTATTTTAAAATTAAATTGTTAGTAATTTAGAATTATTTGATAAATTTTTGTACTTGTAATTATTTTAAAATTAATTTATTAATAATTTAAGATTATATATAATAAATTATTCGTATTTTATAGGAACCTATTTTCGTATATAATAAATTTTTTATACCAAATAGGTAAAAAACCAATAAAACCACTATGTAACCTAATCATAAATTACTAATAAAATAGCTATAAAAATATTTTTTTAAAATACATTATCAAAAAAATCACAATACAATAATACACTACTAAAAAAATACCATTTTAGAAATTAATTTTATTGCACCAACATTTACAAATTTTATTGCCCTCAAACTCTAATACTATATAAACATTTCACCATATCATCTTTTTCCATTCAATTTCGTCCGTCTTTTCTAATTTTTATTCTCAATCTCTTTTATTTTCGATTTTCTAGTCTCTTGACTTTTAAAAAATTCTAAATTATTTTCTTTACAATTACAAATTATTTATAACAAAATATTTAACAAAATAAACTTAACATTATTAAACTAAACAAAATAATTTATTATATATAATCTTAAATTATTAATAAATTAATTTTAAAATAATTACAAACACAAAAATTTATCAAATAATTCTAAATTACTAACAATTTAATTTTAAAATAATTATAAAAAATTACTAATTTTTATTCTTCTTTCTTTTTTTTCACTGCACGAATAATGAGACGCTGCAGGGTGTGGCGCCCTTGCAGCAGGCGCCACATGTGGCGCCTACGGGTTAGGCTCGACCCATTTTTTGACTCGAAAATTTTTTAAATATTATAATAATAATAATAATAATAATAATATATTAAAAAAATAAAATTTATTAATAAAATAACATGTCTCGCCTGTCAGGTAGGCGCAACTAAAAAAAGTAACCTATTTTCTTAAATAATCTATCTGACAACCTATTTTCGTATATAATAATTTTTTTTATGGTATGTTGGTAAAAAACCCACAGTTATCCTTTGAGAAATATAATACAGTAGGTGTCCCACACCTCATACAGGAACCGTCCAAAGAATGAATTTGCGTATGGCTAATGCATTGCATGGTGCACAGTCACCATGTAACCTCCACCACTCTACACCCCAAACCCCTCGTCTTTAACCAGCCACCCTTTTCATGCCACGTGGCATCACATTATCCGAACTGAAACCAATAACCACCAAGCTTCCCCCATGCTCCTCATCTCATCTCATCTCATCTCATCAACAATCTTTTTTCGTAGCTAAAAATATCTACAACAGTTTTACTTTTGCCAAGGAAAATGAAATTTGTGAAATGACTATTCTACCCACTGCCAAATGAGTCAAAGCCGTTCATGTCCCTTTCCTTCGCGCCTTATTATCACCTTCAAACTTGTCCAAAACTAGGGGCAGTCAATGGAACTCACAAACAAAAGACAACTCAGCTTTTCCATCACTTAAGCACTCAGCAGTCACTGCCATCTGTTTTCTTCAACCTTTTCTTCTTATTTGTGTTCCATATTTTTCCTTGGAAATCTAAAGGAGACAAAGAGGACAAACTCATTTTTAAGTGGTCTTTTTATTGCCCATGTAAGCACCATTTTAACGTTCTCTTCCTGTCTAAAAAGCTCTCTAAATTCCCTTTCCCGAGCTGAAAGATAAACAAGGTGAGCCTAAAAGAGCTGAAGCAATGGCAGTTTGCTCAGCATACACCACCCAGTCCCTCAATTCAACGTGTTCAATCTCCACACCAGCGAAAACCCATTTAGGTTTTCACCAAAAGCAAGTAGTTTTCTATAGGAGAAGCAGCAAGAGAGGTGGCAGCGGCAGCGGCTCATGCGTGATAACATGCTCTGCCGGTGATTCAC
Source organism: Gossypium stocksii (assembly GCA_020496765.1). Taxonomy (NCBI): domain Eukaryota; kingdom Viridiplantae; phylum Streptophyta; class Magnoliopsida; order Malvales; family Malvaceae; genus Gossypium; species Gossypium stocksii. The sequence goes on along the minus strand of CM035627.1, from coordinate 107,440,437 downwards.
AAACAGTTGTGATTGGTTTGGCCGCAGATTCAGGATGTGGGAAGAGTACCTTCATGAGGAGGCTAACAAGTGTGTTTGGTGGTGCAGCCGAGCCACCGAAGGGAGGCAACCCTGATTCAAACACGCTCATTAGCGATATGACCACTGTGATATGCTTAGATGATTACCATTCACTCGACAGAACTGGAAGGAAAGAGAAGGGGGTGACAGCACTTGACCCAAGAGCTAACGACTTTGACCTCATGTATGAGCAAGTTAAGGCTATCAAGAGCGGTGTTGCTGTCGACAAGCCTATCTACAACCATGTTACTGGTCTCTTAGATCCTCCTGAGCTCATCAAGCCTCCTAAGATCCTTGTCATCGAAGGACTACACCCTATGTAAGTTAAAAAAGAAAAACTAGAGTCCTCCATTTATTTCTCTCAGTTTCTCAGCCAGACATCTGTTCATAGAATTTTGGAACTATCTTACCTGCATATTTTGGGCTGTTTTGATGAAAAGCAGAAGATTCCATAAAGCTGATTTTGTTAATATCTAGAAACATAACTTTCCTCGTACTCTGTTTATAAACCCGAATTGATTCAATTTTGATCAATTTAAACATTAATCTTTGATTAAAATCGATTGACTGACAAGTTTTGGGACCATTAAATGTTCTGTTGCTATTCTGAGCCACTTGGGCTTGTTCTGAATGAAAACTTGGCCCACTATAGTTATTGGTTTTAACTTCACAGCAAAAGTTTTCGGCCTCTACCGTTTATTTTTATTGAATTTCTCTGACTGTTACTGGTTTACACAATGTTGCATTATTACGAGTCTAATTTTTTTATTATTTCCGGTATATTTTAATAGTTTTCTTTATCACTTTTACTACAAATCTTTATTCGAAATACCTACTAAAAGAGTGGTTTTGTCCTAATATATAGGTTCGATGAGCGTGTGAGGGATCTGTTGGACTTCAGCATCTATTTGGACATCAGCAATGAGGTCAAATTTGCATGGAAAATTCAGGTGATAAACTTTGTACACTAATGGCAAAAAATGTTCTGCAAATTCAATGCCTGGCTTTTGTTTACTAGCGTGATCTGACTTTGTTGAAAACGTTGCAGAGGGACATGGCTGAGAGAGGGCACAGCCTTGAAAGCATTAAAGCTAGTATTGAAGCCAGGAAACCCGATTTCGATGCCTATATCGGTAAAAGCACTACATATATACACAATACCGTGTCAATGCCCCAGCCCCAGCTGCTTGAGCTGCTGTAGACAGATATTGATCATTATTTGTCTATTTGTTGGGTGCAGATCCCCAAAAGAAATATGCTGATGCAGTGATCGAAGTGCTGCCAACTCAGCTCATTCCAGACGACAATGAAGGGAAGGTTTTGAGAGTTAGGTTGATAATGAAAGAAGGGGTTAAGCATTTCAGTCCTGTTTACCTGTTTGATGAAGGCTCAACCATCTCATGGATACCATGCGGAAGGAAGCTCACTTGCTCTTACCCTGGCATCAAATTCCACTATGGCCCTGACACTTACTTTGGCAACGAGGTATGTTACATTCCTTTCTCCATATTCTAGCTTAGCCAGCCATTTCTCAACAGAATTTGATGGTATCATTGCTTGTCTTTAGGTTTCTATTCTGGAGATGGACGGCCAATTTGATAGATTAGATGAACTTATTTATGTTGAAAGCCATTTGAGCAACATCTCCACCAAGTTCTATGGAGAAGTCACCCAGCAAATGTTGAAGCATGCGGATTTCCCAGGAAGTAACAACGGAACTGGCCTCTTCCAAACCATTGTCGGGTTGAAGATAAGAGATCTCTATGAGCAAATTACTTCCAGCAAAACTGCAGCTCCACTAGAAGCAACAAAAGCCTAAGATTATTAGAGTTTCTTCATACATTGGACTAGACCTTGGTCCATAGCAAATTATCCTCTTTCCAGCTTTCCTCTATCAAAGGTTTATTTGAGTGTTAGGCTGTTGTTGCTTTCATAAGAATCGAGTATGATCCTATGCATTTATTTTATGTTTGTAATTCAGTGGAGATATGTAATATAGAGAAACAAAATCAGAGTTCAATTTCAACTTTGAGAAGTTCATATAAGACAAAGCCTTTCGACATCATCTCTCCACTTCTATTTCCCCCTATTGCTGCTTCTTGTTGTAAGTTGTAACCATTTATGATGTCATGATCTTTGGTTTTTTACTCCAAATAAAGAGGATTTGGCTATGGAAGCGTGGCCATAATGTAACGTTTTCCTTGAATTTAGCTGAACCTTTTTTATAATTAATTCAATAAGCCAAAAAGTAGAACCGGATAGAACTTATAGCATAGTAATCTTCTATGATCGGATGTCAGATATACAAACTAAAAGCATCCTCAATCTTCTGGCAAGTCTTCACTTGGAAATGGAGTAACAAGGCTTTAAATCCTTTAAACTTGCTTTGTGGATACGAAGATAAACATAGTATAGCAAATGGATTCAAATTGTTACATTTACCAACAAGGTTGAAAAAAGAGGAAGAAAATTTAGCAGCTTTTATCCTGAACAGCTAGACTTCGAAATGGAGAGCAACTACGTATGTTAATACCAAGAACAGTATGAGAAATTAGTGCGCAGAAATCAACTTTCTATATCTACAACCGCTTTTGCTATCTGAACTTTCTGCAGAGAAGCAAACAGTATCGAAGCAAATAGCATGAAATTTGTTTTAACATTAGGCTTCCAAACGCAAAGTAACAGCATACCCTTCTAAGTTTTAGCCAAAGTCAGAGAGACAATATTTACAATCCTTCAATCCGAGTTGTCGGATCATCTCTAGGGTATAAATAACAGTAGATTACATTCAAACTAGAAAGCAGGGTACTAAATATTTGAAACTACTGATATTATGCTCAGCTACCAGCCATCTGCATCTCTATTTGATTGTAACGAACTTGTTTGTACCATGCCTAGCCCAGTGGTCTTTCAAGTCGACAGGATGAGAAAGATCATAACCTTCAGCTGCAAGTCTCAGAAGAAGTTTGAAATATGCTCCATTGCTCATTTTTCTCCCAGCCACACGAGCACCAGGCCTGGTGGGACTCATGGGAAGTGGACATTCTGATATATTGATGGTACAACATGAGGATTGCCAACCACTGGCACCCCACTTGTAGCACACTCTTGCGACACCTGTACAAGAGCAAATGGGGGAAGGCACCCCAGAGAAATCAAACTTCGTTCCATCAAGATTGATGTTGGGATTTTTCTTCTCGCGTTTGGTTTCCGGAATGCTTGGTCCCTTTCCCTTCTTAGGAAGAGAGGGTTTCTTCATGGGCTGCTTTGGTCCCAGAACCTTGGGAGCTATTTGATTAGAACCCTTCACAGAAGACTTCTGTTTCCCCACCTTTGTAGTTTTAGTCCCCAAATCACTGTTGTTCCCTGATTCAGTTGTGGCAGCAATGGTACGAATGGGAGAAACAACAAGACCAGGTTCGTGGTGTATTCCAGTTCGTTGCAGAGAACTAAAGCCAGGTTTGGATGTGGGGTTGTAATGATAAAGCCAAGAAAAAGGTGAACCGGTTGATCCTATTTCAGTTTCAGGCATCACGTTCTTATCGGAGTAAGACCTCATCTTCATAGCTATTACTTGAGCCTGCAGCAAAACATTAACGAAAACAAAATTCCAATAGGCACTTGAGAATTTTCTAGAATTATCTCAGGATAATAAATGGTTTTTAAGCATTCAAGAAACAAAAATCACAGCCACGCTTAAGTCTTATATATCATTCAATGTTCTATTATCTACTTCCGCTTTCCCCTTGATCGACAATGCCGGATGCGTAGGCGCAGAACAAAAACATCACCCTAGCAATGCCATATACTGACCACAAGCTCTTTGCTACACAACAAAAATTGAGAACTTGCATGCATAAACATATACATTTTTTAAAAAAGAAAGTGAAAAGTTCTTAAGATATGAATAAATGCGGGAGAAATTGGATGCAAACGCTGCTAAACAGATTGAATGACAGAAAATTTACTATCAAGAAAAGGAACAAAAGATGTTAGAGAGATGAGGAACTCACTCCAAATTCCAAGAGACTGAAGAATAAAAAACCATAGCAGACTACATGGGGATAAAGCTATCTCAACGGAAGTAAATGGCTACCTGGAACAGGAACATTCCACACAAACCTCATCTCAAAACAAACAAATAAAAGGCAAAAGCCTGACCCATTGAGATGAAACAACCCGAAACCCTGATCTACTAACAAAAACCCATTTGAGGGAAAGCATCAAAGCAACCATAAAAGATAAAAACCAACTAATAACAAACTGCATAAACCCATATCTCAGCCTGAAAAATCAAAGGCAAAAGACTTCAGGTTTAGCGGGGAAAAAAGAGAGAACTTTTTACAACTAGCGACCATAAGGTAAGAAACCATCAAGGAAAAGAAGATATTACGCGCTGAAAGCTGGAAAAAAAATATTAATATAGTATTAAAAGGAACTTACAAGCTTGGTAAGATCTAGTGGAGGGTAGGTCTAGGCAAGTTTCTGGCTGAAAAATCTAAGGGCAAGGAACAGACTGATTTGCCATCTCCAAAAGAAAGTTTCCAGTTGTATGGTTTAGTGGTTTCTCAGTCTGTCTGAGCAGTGACAGTGAGCACCAAAAGCATTGTAACTGAACTTGCTATCTTTTCTATCTTCGCCTAAAAAATTGATAAAATATTCGATTTTATTTATTGCACTCAAATCTCAAGTTTACCCAAGAGTTTAATTTCCCTCGAAAAACTCTTACATTACTGCTAGCATTAGCATAAATGCACAAGGGACTAGGATAGGATGTTCCCACCAGCATAGATATATGTTCCATGTGGCATAATCTTAGTACATTTGTCTCATAATATAATCTTCTTTTCGTTTTGTAATTTATACTAACATGTTATGAAAGTCCAAATTATTATTTCTCTAAGAAAAAGCATACTATTATTATTTCCTTGTCCTAATAGACCAACAAAAACTACCAGACTCATCTCTTGTTCCAAGTATATTAGATATACACAAATTAGGGAGTGACTTGAGAAGAAATTGGCTGCTATGATCAGCTACGAAGATTAGTTATTGTGTTGCTAAATGAGTCTTTCTTATAAAACAAGTAAAAGTTCAATTGAAAGGAGCTGCTAAATGAGCCCACTTCAAAGACTCGTACAAAAACATACGTTGAAGTGTTGGGCAGTACTCTGCGTACAAGCCTCCTCAACAATGAAATATCAGATTCAGTAGTCCAACATTGATGGTTCCACTGCCGTAAGCTTGTCTTCCCCTACAGCAGTGCAATGATTCTTTTGTCTTTCTGGCTACAAAATAAATTGATGAAACCATTATACCTTTTTGCTGCAAGAAGTGGCTATCTTACTACATGAAGCGATCTGCTGGTTTTGTCCAGATGTTGGAAGGGGCACGAAAAATGTGCCAGATACTGCCCTGCAAAGTTTACTAATAGAAAGGGAATGCCAAAGCCCATAGGACCATTCTTCCAGGCTAAGAACAGGTTGTAAGTCGGACATTTTGGGACGCTGTAAGGGAGATTAGGATTCATAAAATGTCTTGGACCTCTTGTACTGCATTAGGATTTATGCCGTAAAATACCACAAAATCTCTGTATTATATCTTAAATTGTTTTTTAGTTATTTTTATTGAAAAATGAGTAAGTTAATTCTTTTACATTAGATGGTTGAGGAAAACAACTCATTCCTTAAAATTGTGGGGTTAAATATTTGTTTTGGTGTTTTATATATACAGTTGACCCCTACTCTTTTATTAGAAGTAAATAAAAAAATTTTAAATTAATAAGGTTAAGATATCAAAAAAATTTAGTAACAAAAAAATTTAATTAAGCCTTTTTAAGATCTAAAAATTATTAAAAATTATAAAAATTATAACCATACGTAATTTATATATGTCTCTGAGTGCCATCATCTCATAAGTGAATTTTAATCTAGTAACTCCAGTCAATTTGTTTGCTTTAGTTTGAATTAAATCATTTCTTAATCTATTTATGATGAAATAATTTAATTCATAATTAATCGAATCTACATTACACTTTAAAAAAATCAAGTTGCAAAAGAATTGAAGCCCAACCCACTTAAGCTTTGGCACTGTTTTTACTCTCTCTCTCTCTTTTTTTTTTCTTGTTTTTATAAGGAAATATCCAAACAATATTCAATCAGTCAACTAAACTCATGTAAAATGTTCAAATCTTTAATTAACATTAATTTTGAATCATTTTTATTCCTTACTTAAAACAATAATAATCTTGTTAAAGAATCTTTTAGCCCTGTTCATGGGTCGGGCTACTTGAGCCCAAAGGCTCCTTCGAATGTGGGAGAGTTTAAATAAAAATATAAGCCTGAAAAATGGGCTTGGACAAAAAAATAAGACCCATTTAAAAAACAGGTCAGGCCTCGGATAAGGCATTTTTAACTCGAGCCCAGCCCGAATTCAGTAAAGGACAAAAAAAATCTTTTTTTAATATTATTTTCTCCCTATTTTGTTATTATTTTACTATTATGTTGCTACTATTTTGTTGTTATTATTTGGATATTGTATAAACTTATTTTATTGTTAATTTTATTATTATTTTAAAGAGATTTGTTAAATTTGTTATTATTTTAGAGGCATTTGCTTGTTAAATTGCATATATCTTAGTGTTATTTAAATATACATATTTTTTTAAATTTATTTTTAATTTGTTGAAAAGTATTTATTTTTATATTTTTAGTATTTTTGATGTATTATATATTTTAAAATTATATAAAAATAATATAAAAATTAATATAAACAGACCTAATTAGACCCAAGTTTTAACATTTTTATCCGAGTCAGACTTAGATAAAATTTTAAACCCATTTTTTAAGCCAAGCCAAGCCCATACTTAATAAACAAGCCTAAATTTTTAGTTAAATTCAACCCCACCCATGCACACCTCTAAAATCCTTATCGCTTGCTAAATATTAAGCTGTTACGCCAGGGATATATGTTAAAGTCATTTTACATTGACAAATCAATAATTTACAAATAAAGGAGGAAAGAAAATCGTTGAACCAAAGTATCAAAAATTACAACCGAGTAACAAAGGGAAGTTCAAATCTTCAAACAGGTCGAAACTCGGAACATCTCTCACTTCTTTTGCGGACACCAGATTTAGCATGCTGGAACTTCAACATAATTTTTAATAAAAATGCCTTCAAACTGATAGAACCATATGTACTTAATCTAAATAATAATAATGATTACAGGAAAGGAAAGGAGTCATCATCAATGCCTACTAGTCCCTGGTGGTAAATTATGAGATTGGACAAATTGGTTAAGATTCTTTCTAAGCATTTTAGTCTCTTGAAGTCCATGACTCTGCCTCATAATGATAGCCATAAAGGTTATAATCATATTGGGGCGGAATGCCATGGTGATAGATATCTTGGGGTGGAGAGGTGGTGGGCTGATGATAGCTATGGTGAGGGGGGGAGGTTGGATGATATGCATGATGAGATGGGGAGGGGGAACAGATATCATCTCTGGTTTGGGCATTGTCCGCATAAGACTGGTGTCTATCAACTCTAACTTTATCAACTCTGATCTCTACCAACTCCTCTTCCTCGAAAGATCGGAAAATTGGGTGCAAGTAAGCGTCAGCTAAGAATGCTTTTAAGTTTATATCAGGTTCAGTGGTCCGATCCATTAAGTCCTTTGCCATTGCTTCCTGCAAAAGAAGATAAAAGAACTTTCATCATACTTGAACAAAATTCTCAAATCTTATGAGATTAAAATTCACATCCAGTTAAAGACTATGAAAGTATAATTGCAGGCAAAAGGAATCTCTCTACCTTGCTCACTAAAAACCTACAACTGTCATTGCTATAGAGTCAGCTATTTGCTCTACTCAACTTACCTCCAATGGATGCTTTCTGAATGCAGGTTCAAAGCGGCTCTTGCAATACTTATGGAAGGATAATGTCAATATTGGTAAGATAACAAGCAGAGGAGTTGAATTAGCAGCCTCTTTTGTACTGAGCAGGCCCATCAATAGAAGTTGAGAGATCAATAAGCTTGCTATTATGCGGCTGTGCACGTGTGGCCAGAATGCAGCACCACTCTCGTACTGGGGATTGTAGACATTAATTATCTGCATATGATCAAATGGAAAATAAGATTGATGAACTCTAAAAACAAGCGAAGATCTACAACTAACATAATTTGCAAAAGAATCTTCACATTAATCGACTTATCTCTCTTGAGAGTAAAGGTTTCTATCAGTTATGACCTATGAGCATCCTATTGAGCTTTAAGGATCAAATGCGGACATTTTATGGTAGGCTTATAATAACTGAATAAATTATCATATGACCTTGCAGAAAGAGGACACATAAAAATATAAAAGCATTGTTCATAAACTAACCTGATGACGGTAAACCAGGTAGGCAAAGGCAAAGAAGACTAGTATAAAAGGAAGAAGAATGGGAGTAACTACAGCATATACAATTCCCAAAAGGAAGTAGAGTTGGAGACTTGGGAGAGTTTCCGGATAGTCCACACTGCCAGGGTCCATGGCCATTTCTCTGTCTCTTTCAGTCTTAACCAAAAACATGTTCTTGAGATGAAAAATAACCAATGGTTTCAGTCGGAGGATTTCACCAGCTATACCAGCCCATCCATCAACCATTATATATGTAATAAAGAAAGTGGCCTTCATTGGTATTGACACCCCTATGGTCCTAGGGATCCTGCAGTAGAGTGGAAAAATCAGATCACATGATTAGACATCTTCAAAGCCATGCACTAAACATCTTCTAAAATTTGCAAAAGTTAAAAGTGGATGAAAGATGACTTACACGACCTTAATATTGCAGTGTGCTAAATTTACATACTATTACTCTACTCGCAAGAACAAATCGCAAGACTAATACTCTTTGCCATCTTCCCAGTTCACTACTGTTCATAGCTAGGCTAATGTTGCATCACCAGAAGCTCTAGGCCACTTGTGGAACCAACTTTAAATTAACATCAGACATGAGTTGCACTTGTGTTGGTATTTTTAAAGGTCTCAAAGGCTGCATCATGTTATAGATTTCTATCCCTTTATTAGGCAGCCCCATCCTAGCATATTGAGGTTCACCATTGCAGCATCTCAAGAAGCACACATTTCCAGCGTCTTGACTTGAGAGGCTCTTTTTACTAACCCTATTTGGTACTGTCGACAATTGAAGCTCAAAAGGAACCCTTTATAGTTTTCTTTCTGTCAGACCTTGTTTTGAGGGTCACTGTCATGTTAGTCCATCTAAGATTGCTAAATATAGTAGTCAGGTTTTATTCAAAGGGATCTAGACTTGTAGGTCTCTCTCCTTACAATAAACTAGCAGACATTCATGCTTAAATTATTGTTCCTCTACACCCTCGAGATCTCAGGTTTCCGAAAAAAAATTAGCAATTTAGAACAACTATATAACATCTTAAGACAATAAAAAAAAATAAAAAAAAAAAAAGAACACCAAAGTTGAATGGAGAATTACTCGGTTGGTGGTTGGTGAAGGAACGAGTGCAACTGCTGAAAAGCTGTTCCAGTCACTATACTCCCCAAGAAAACATTCACCAACATAAAATAATAGTACTTAGCTGATGCTCGTCGTTCAAGAGTTGATATAGCTATATGTCCCTCAATTTTTGACATGATCATCAAAATTGTAGGAAGAACATACAAAAAGATCTTAAGAGCAAGGCCGGGAAGAAAACCTTGCAAGAAAGATTTGATGAAGTTCCTGCATATTAATTTCAAGTAACACTTTCTGAGTATACTGAAAGAACTTACAAAGTTGCAAGATACTACTCCATTTTTTGATTAAATGATAATAGAAAGTTGCTATAATGGTGATAATATCACCAAAGTCTTCTATGTTGCAGAGAATACGAAAATTGAAAATGTAAAATGGGGCCCAACAAAAGCTCGTTGCCCCATTTTGTTGTATACAGCAGTGTATATAAAGAGACATAGACTATCCTTTTGTAAGTGATCTGAAGAGATAAAAATGAAAAGTAAGCACTAGAGCTAAGCATGAATTTTCATAAAAAAATGTTTAGAGCATTAAAAAAAAAAAATGCATATAGGAAATTACTATTGTTGCATCTATATGCTAAGAATTGATAAGATAACTTACAGTTCTATAACTGGCCTAAGGAAGGGAGCAACTCTTTCAAGACCCTCTAAATTTGCAAGAGATTGCACAAATGCGATGGGTATCATGTAGAAAAATACCAAGGCAAATACTGATAATGATATAATTAGCTTCCGAATGGTCAAAGAGACAAATGGTATTGCCAGATTTCGCCAATAAACATCACGGGGTTCCGGAGCCCAATCTGTTAACCACAGTGTAGGATTTTTACTTTGTTGTGTCTGGGCACAAACAGCAGCCCCCCAACGTGATTTGAATGATACAAAAGCAACAGGCAGGATAGATTTGGAGTCCTTGAGAACTTTCTGGCGCTCTAGTTCCATCTGAGATGATTAAAAACAATGCAATAGACAGGGTATCAGAGCCATCCAAAGGTCTAGAAAAGTGTAGGAAGAAAATAGGTTAAAACCATTTGAATATTGAATGTATTGGAATAAAATAGCAGCAGCTTACTCTTTTATCAAATTCTTTTATTTGTTGTTTGTAGAAATCAATGGAATCAACTCTTTCACCCCATAGCCCGAGAAAACCTATCTGAAAGTGGAAAGCATTCAGGGCATCAAATGACCGGGTCCATGAAATATTGGACAAATTGTAAGTTGATAAAAATCTCAAACAAAAACATGTAAATACCCATGAAGGTCTGTATAAGCATAAACTACCTTTTTTGTTGGTCTCTTCTCCGGGTTTCTTTCAAACTTCAATTGATTATAGTCCAGCCAATTTTGAAGCCTATCTCTTTTCCTCACCAGTGAAGCGAATTTGTTTGCATTATATACTGCCTGCATAAAAAAAATGCAGAAACTATAACGCGCCATGTAAAGCCCCACAAAGATGGACAAGGATGTGTTATATGTATATTATAAATTTGATTACCTGGTGACAAAGATAAGTATCAGGGTGATTTGTTTTAAAGAAGTGGTCTAGAGAATCTGCTATTGAGTGACCTGGAATCTGCGGCACATTCCTCACAGCTACCTGCAAAATTCACCAAAATTTTACCCACAAATGTTTAAATAAAGCATTTGATAGCAAACATTGTAAGAAGTGGGACTGATATGGTTACTAGGGTTATTCAAGTGAATTAAAAGAAAAATCTTAATCCTCGTATGAGTGATGAGACAACTACATGACAGTTTCTTCTCAACTTTAAATATGCTGTAACTGTTCTTAAGATAGTAAAATAGAACTCCCAACTCACAGTGAACTGTTCTGCACGCCTACGCTGAGAGGCCAAGAAATGCAACCTCATTGTTGCTACATTATCATATTCCTTGTAGAGCATGTAACAAATCCAAATTGTGAACAAGTATTCTAATCCAATATGAACAAAAAACCTGAAATTCAACCCATAGCTCATTAGAAATGCTATCAAATCAGCAATGAGATGTTTATTAAAGATATCATGCTAAATTTACCTTAGAGATTTAGGGGGAACATTTGATATCGAAAGCTTATCAATGTCACTCACAACCAATTCTTTCCTCAGGAAAAATAATGTTCCACTTGACACATTCACTGGAATAAGGATTAGAAGGGCCACAACAGCTATGGGCACAAAAATCTTTAAGCTGTCAGAGAAGAAACAACAGTGTTAAAAAGATGGTCACAGATATTGAAGTTTCTTTTTCTTATCTTGAAAATGGACATAAATACTTCAATTATAATAAATAAATAAAGAAGAAGAAGAAGAAGAAGAAGAAGAAAAGAAAAGCAGTCATGGTTCTGAAGCAGGCAATCTGTGAATGTAACGAAACTTTGACCTTTTCTTAAAAAAGAAAAAGTAATAAGATTATCGATGCACAGAGAAGATGCATAAAATCATCTATTCGATAAAGCTCAATATGCAAGTACAGATAATATCAAGATTTCATGACTGAAATACAGTAACCAGATGATAAAACATACTAATCTGCAAAGACCATCATCCTAGACTTGAGTGTACAAAAAGAAACAGCATGAATGAAGTCTACTCATCCTTTTTAAGTCCTACAAACAATGCTTAATCTGTGCAGCAATCAACAGGAGGTTGGAAGGGATCATTAATGGGGAACAGTAGCACGCCTTTGAACTCTTAAATCGTGTGAAAGAGCTGCTTTACATATTTCTACAACAAATGCAGCTTCAGAAAATTTTAACTGATATCTAACTGTCAATGCAATGCAAGTTATTCAAAGCACACATAAATACAACTAAAGAAACCCCGAACTTCAGTTAATGTGACACTTCACGTATAATTCGATACAGCATTACACTATGACCTTAACACAGGGGGTAACCATATACTGCGGTCAACTTAGATAGAAAAGCAGAGTCATTACATCAAAATTGAAATGAATGGGGAAGGAGCTAGTTCTAAGTCAAAGTTTACGAATCTGATTCCAAAAATCATTCACATAAATATAATTTGAAACGAATCTTTATCACAATTTTTTATCCTTCAATATCCAGAATTTTCTCAAGAAATATAATACTACTCAGAACCTAAAACAAGTAGAAAAAGGACAAGGGAAGAATAAAACAAGAAAATTGATAACCGTAGAGTATGCATTCACAGGAGAAAATAAAAGGTAAAGTTTTTTTCCTTTTTGTGTTTAGACCCACAATGGAAATAACTTGAAACGGTGAAAATTATAGTTCAAAACTCGATGTTTCTGTGAAGAGAAGAAAATAGTAGCCACAAGCAATGAACAACCGAACACTAAAAATGGAAGGAAAAGAGGAAAGAGTACCCAAGAGTGTAAATTCTGAGGAAAACAGCAGAATCAAGGCCAGCATGGTTGATAAGCTGGGTCTCACTCATCTTCAAAGCTTGAGGCATCCAGTTCAAGAAAGTAAGATAAGTCTTGAAATCGAGGTTGACGAACTTCGCCACAAAATTCCCACCCCTTCTTGGGCTTGCTCTCTCTCCATTGATATACCATTTTGGGAAGTAAACCCTGTCATTAACTGGTTGAATTCTCAACAGAGCAAAAGCCAACAAGAACGCAAATGCACTCAGAATATTGATTAACGCTGACACCCCAATATCACTAAGAGTAGCCATTCACTAAAAAAGCAGAGCAAAAGGAAAACAAAGCATGTGATGTGAAGATGTTTTGAAAGAGATAAGGAAAAGACGCAATAGATGTGCAAAGGAGCAAGACAAGTAGACAAGCACCTAATGGTCCAAAATATGTGACTGCTGATGTAAACACTAAACAGAATGAAAGGTGACGTACAGAAAAAGAAAGAAGAAGAAAACAAAGTTTTCATTTTTATAATAGAAAATAGAGTTAATTACTTATTATTTTGTTTAAATTCCAGTAAAAAATATATTTTTCATTTAAAAAGTATTATATTTTAACCTTATTTTTGGATAATTAATAATAAAGGAAAGGAAGGGACGCAAATATATATATTTTTTGAAGTGGGAAATTAATGGATTTTGATCTGTCAAGCTATAATTAAGAAGTACTTATTACCACCATAATTGATTGGGTTGTTAATAATTGAATTTAGGGTTGAGTAGGAAGCGTTTTCATGTGCATGTGGCTGTGTGAGCATGGCTGTCATGTTGTTGTTTAATGTTTTATTAGATGAGAGAGAAAAAGTGGGGTTCGCTTTTTCTGGACTTGTTTATATTGCCTTTCTCAGCAGTTGGGTTCATCAACGATTGTTGTTAAATTTATTTTTGAAATTTACGGTATTTTTTTATTTTTTATTTATTTTATTGCTTTTATTAAGATGAAATAAAGTGTAAATTTATAGTACAAGGATTATAAATATTTATAATTCTCCATTTCATATTTTCATACTTTGAATTGGAAAGGTGATAGATGGATGCCCCCATCAATGCCTTGAAATCAGGCAATAAAAAGTATGATACTTATTTTCTTAATCAGATATAAAGTACTAAACATAAAAGATAATAAAGAAATGATTCTTTATTCTCCTCATCTTTTTATTATATCGTTTTCCCTCCAAAAGGCTAACACATTTTTACTTGCTTTATTCCATCCATGATGATGAACAAAACAGGGGAGTTTTGCTTCATTTATTTTGTTTTCTTTTTACGATTGAATCGAGTCGTAATTCAATTGATATAATATTTTTTTATTTATCAGTTAGAAAAAAATATTATGTCAAAAGAATAAATATAATAAAAAATTATAATAAAATTATTTAAAGAAATTATAATAAAATAAAAGTTTTGACTTTTGGCATCCCAAGCCAAGCCTCTAAAATCCCAAAAAGGATTTCTTTTTTAACCTTTTTTTTTCTCGCCCAGTGTCAATGCTTGTTTTTCGGCCCTTAATACAAGTGGAATACATTCCATTAAAGAAAAAGCTCTTAAAAATGCCAACTTTTTTTTCTTAAAGCGAGAGGGAAAATTTTCACAAAAAAAAAAGGCAAGAGGAAAAATTGATGAGATAAAATTATTTGGTATCATATTCGAATCTTATATTAATTCATTCGAATTAAATTAATTATTTAATTTAATATCTGTAATAATGGATTCTATTTATAACTAAAAAAAAAAATTGTTTTGTTAGTTGAATGTTGGGCCTATTCGATAAGGTCGGTGGAGAAAGTGCACTAGAGTCTAAGCTCTAGACTTCTACAATCTACTATTGTATACCCACGGGTCCACACTATTAATGCCACTTTCCTCAGAGTATGGTTAGGTACTTAGCTCTACAACTTAGGGGAAAAAAAAAAAAACCCAAATGTTTAGATATTAAATATTAAAGACACTTTTAAGAGAACATACTTCATGCACATTCTTCTTCTTTTGTGAGCTTTTATCTTGCATGCTTTCACTTCTTCTTTTTTTAATTACAGTAAGTATAAAGATTTAACAACCTATAACATATTTCATTTATTCTTTTTATAGAAAATGAAAATACATGTCTAAAAATTAGGAATATATATGGATAAAGACCTCCTCATGCAGCCAACTATGAACATCTTCATTTAATAATTTTTTAATATACTAGGTGGATCAATGAAAATAACTAATTGATTTAATTTCCCTATTATTACATTGGTCAAACAATCAGCCATCTTGATACTCTCTCTCAATACATGACATATTTTTTTATAATTGAATAATCAATCCTTCAATTTTAATTTGTTAAATTTTAATATTTTTACTTTATAAATATTAAGAAATTGTCCCTTTTTTTTATAAATATACGAGCTTAAATTATTGATTTTTTATTATTTTGTTGTATATAAATTATTAAATTATTTATTTTTATTAATTATATGCATATAAATGGTTGAATTATCAATTTTTAAATTAATTTAACAATATTATCTTAATTGGATTAACTTTTCAATTCGTAAATGAGTATGAAGATTCAATTTTGATAAATTAAAGTAGAAAAAAAATTAATATTTTCATTTAAAATCTAAGGTAAAAACACCGTTATATTTAATGAGGCCGGATTCTTGGGCTAAATACTTGTGGACAAAAATTCCGTGATCTCTCAGCTTTAGTGTGAATATGCCCACAAAAAGTAAGAGCAATAAATAGTCAAGCCCATTCGCCGGTCTTTAATTTGGGTACAGGAACTGAGAAAACAGTGTTAGTTTAGATGGATATTTACATTGTTTATATCACTGATGATTCTTAACAAGATCTTTGATATATATCTTTTTTCCTTCTGAGAGTTGAAAAGAACACATAAAGACAAAATGTGAATGAGGGAAAAGAATGATGCCAATTATATCCCCACGATATCAATTCATAAATGAACACAACGAGGTTTGCTTTGCCAAACCCAAACTCTTGAAAATTTCACGCCACAATGCAACATATTCTATTATTGTCATAATCTCCAACATTGTTAATTTCACCCTCACAGCAACCTCTCTTCCTTCACCATTCTGCCTAGTGCCAATCGACTGCCGACCTCGTTACTCGACAAATATTTTTTTTATCGTCTATTGTTTCTTCATCATCTTTGTCTATTTGTACTCTCTGTACCTTCATTTTCCCAAACAACAAAATTTTCATCTAACAAAGCTGAGACTCAGCCAACATGGCAGAAGAGAGTTCTGAATTTCAAAACACTCAAGGACTAGTCCATGCACCAGAATCAAATGAAAGGGAAATTATCGATAGGTCGATCTTTGACGTGGGTGACACTTCCATGAAACTGGAGAGAGCTAATAAGGAAGCTTATAGCACATATTCGAGGGTTGAGCATAAACCTACGAGACAGGAAATTTGGGCTTGGTATGCCTATGAACTGTGCTCTTACTTTGTCCATACAGTTCTTATACCTGTAGTGTTTTCTCTAATCATCGGTCAAATAGTTGAGGAACCTACTGAGCCACTCCGAGGATGGAGCGAGAGTGCCAAGGGCTTGGCTTGTAAGATCAATGAAATGAAACTGTAAGCGTCGTTGAGTTGGTATATATTTCTCGAATCATTTTCAGCTTAAGATCATGCAATTAATAATATATGCGCGTTTAAATATTACAGGTATGAGCGACTTACACAGCGTTCAATATCAGTTGGCAATTCCAAAGTTTCCCCCTTAGAGTGGACTTCAATCTCCTGGGCAATAGGCCTAGTTCTGGCTGCACCGGCACTCCGTTCCATTTCCACCAACCTTGACCAAGGGCAGAACCTGCAAGTTTTTGCTGGAGCTGCAACAGCCATTGGAGCATTATTTTGTCTGCCTGTTGGATTCTTCAAAGTCACATGGATCTTCCCCATATATATTGCTCCAGTGGTGGCTGCCATTATCGTTACTACTGCTTCTCACACCCGCCATCATGGCCTAATGATCCGAGGATTCTCTGGAACCACCATTCAAAGACATCATTTCCCAGTTAGAAGAGGTGTCTCGAGTTGGCTGTCGCTCTATGCCACAGCCGCTGGTTGCTTGGGGTCTGCTGTAATAGCAGCATTCGTGTATTATATGCTTCGAATTCAAGATATTTTTACTGGCTTGTGGGTGGTCTCCATTTTCAGTGGACTGAAATGGCTAGCTGGAATAGTTCACGTCTTTACTTTGAGGCCTGGGGAAGCCATTACCTCTCCTTCACCAACAAATCATTTCCTCTCCATTTTTAAATATCATCATGGACTTGGAAGCCTTATTATTGTTGGGCTTTCTTCATTCACATCAATGTGCATTTTCACAGGAGGGGTACTTTATTTGGTTGGACAACTCTGCCTCAAGCCAGTGTTCTTGCTCTATTTCTGGTTAATTTATTTCATTTTTCCCTCAGTTTCTTTGCCGCTGCTGCAACCAATTCAGCTTGTTTTTAAGGCAAATGCAGTGAAAATGCATCTGCTTGGACTCATTTTATCACTAGTAACTTCAGGAACAGGGTTCCATTTCCGAAAGGAGAACTGGCAGAGACATCATATACTGATTTTTGCTGCAGTGCAAAGCATATCGGCAGGAGTCTTGCATGCTTTTGGGCGAGTTTTGTTGATGGACTGTTCACCAGCTGGTAAAGAAGGCGCATTTGCAGTTTGGTACGCGTGGGTGAAAATGGTGGGAACTTGTTTAGGCTTTGCAATAGCGTCGGGAGCCGCTGCTGGAAATGTTGGAACTTCTTTCGCAACCGCTTTCTGCACAGCAGCAGTGGCGATGGTGATTTCGATATATGCGAACATAAGCGACGTTGGAGGAGCAGTAGCCGCAGGGCTTGTGAGTGAAGAGGGCGAGACGGCTTCACCCATCACCAAGGGATTGGATGAGAGCGACAGCATGAGCATGAGCATGAGCATGAGCAATGTTGATGGCAATCCAAAGAAACAGGCTGTGGGAGAGGAAGCTGCATAGGAATAGGAACCAAGTAAAAGGGAATAATTAAAGGGTTTTCTTTTACCGTCAAAAGGTAATTTCCTTTTTGTAATCCTAATTCTTTTGAAATAATTTAGGCTAAATGATGAATTTGGTTTTTTCCTTTTTTCATTGGTGTTAATAAAAAATGTTTTAATTTGCTTATGGAGGATTTGAATTTTAAATGGGCAATTGTTGTATCAAAAATGTTTTGATTTAGTATATGCATACATGCTGTTTTTTTTATATACAATATTATAATTACCTATATCCCTCCCGACGTTTAAATAAGAGAACAATATATTTTAGCACACTCAAATTCACGTCTTCTTACACTGACAATAATGTCGATGCCAACTGAGCTAAGATCCAATAAACCACATGCAGTTTTTTAAATATAAGCCAAAAATTATATATTCTGAAAAAATAGAAATTATATACAGGGAGAGGTCCACTTATATCTGTATAAAATTAAAATAGTTTTAGATCTTCTCATATATTTTTGTACGATTGATATTTTAATGATTCATTTGTTGAATTTATCGATATAATTGTACTTATCATGCATGTAAATTTTCAAATCAATTTGACATTACTATCATACCAATCTAAAATATTGTATATATTAATATTTATTAAATGGTTGAAAGTTTTTTATAAAACAAATAGTTAGAAATTTTAAATTCACGTCAAATTTGGCATGACCCATATATATCAATAGAAAATAAAATATGGCGTTTAGATCGTTAAAATATTAATTGTACATAAATATACATAAGGGTGTAAAACTACCATATTATAAAAGTTTTTTAATGTGCATACTCTTTTGAAATTTAAATTTTAGTTTCTATACTTTAATTTGTAAACATTGAATCTTTGTGTTTTTTACAATCCAATTTTATTGTTAGTGTTGTTGCAGTAGTAATTAAAATAAAGGTAAAATAACTTTTTAGCTCCTCAATGCTTACAATTTTTTTCAATTTGATACTCACTTTTTAAAAGTGCATATTTTTTAACAAATTTAAAAATATCATATTTTAATAAATCTTATTTTTTTAAATATATAATTTTATTAAAATAAAAAATATTAAAAAAATAAAAACTTTTAAAATTCAAAATAAAAATATATATTTAAAAAAATTGACTAAAAGATTCGACTGGAATTTTATTAATAAAATAATCAAGCTAAACAGGAATGGGCTAAGTCCATAAATAAAAGCCCCAATAAAATGCAAAGCCTGCACATATAGCAAAGTCGGCCTAACAAAATAAAATGGTCTATGAATCTGAAAAATTAAAAAAACAAAACAGAAAACCTAACAAGTCTTGTCCAGTCAAATCGACAGTTGGATCTTCAGTGTGTCGTCTTTTCACGTCCTCTCCAGCATAATGACGGTAGCAGTTTCCGATGCTTGGTGAGCAAATTCTGGAAGTCCTCCTACCAGGTAATGGCTATCTCCTCTCTTTAGCACCTCTTTCGCCAGAGTATGAGCATAGAAATTTTTTGTTTTGGGTATGGAATGAAACTTTATCTCTTGAAATTTGCCTTTCTTATGTTGAATATCTCTGATGATCGCATCGATGTTCGATTTGTCAATCTCTATGTTCTGGCATTTTTTAATTACAGTCTTTGAATCTCCCAAAATTTTCAGTTTATTAAGACCCATGAATAACCCTAACTTGGCTGCTTGTAACCCTACTTGCGCCTCTGCCATGAATAGATTTGCGATTTCGGAATGGATGGTCGTCTTCGATGCTAGAATCCTTCCTTCCGCGTCTCGTACCAACAGTCCTGAGGCCGATCTGAAGGCTTGTTGGTGAAAGGCCGCATCAAAATAAATTGTAACCCCTGATCTTCTTCTTTCCTGTACAGCACCTCCATTAGACTAAACAATAAGTCTCTTCTCTTTGATCCTGTCTAGCTCAAAGATAAAACTGTAAGTTTGCTTCGCAATGTCCATTCTTGACACATGTACTTTATCATATATTAACCAATTCCTATTGAATCAGACTAACCAAAGTCTGCAGCAGAAACAACGAATCTGTTCAGTCGTTCCCTGGCTAAAAACCCAGGTAAGCCATTCCCACACATTCCGTTAATTACTGTTAAGTATCCATGAGAGCTTTAAATGATTTCAAACCTCTCTTGTCGTTGGACACTGCTGAAAAATATGATACCAGTCTTCCTCATTCTGTTGGCACCGAGGGCATAGAGCGTTGTCTACTGCTTTCTTCTGCTTGAGATTGACTAATGAAGGGATGAAATTCTAAGATATTCTCTATACTATTAATGTAACTTTTGAAGGGATGTATAGCTTCCATAATTTTCTGTAAAAGCTTTTAGTCTCGATTTGTAAATCAAAATTACTAGGATCTTCGCTAGTCTCTTTTAATAGTTTATAGGCACTTTTTACTGAAAACTCACCGGACAACTCCCCCTTCTAAACTTGGAAGTCCTCATGTGCTAACTCTGCCAGTGGGACCTGCAAAATTTTCCTCGCAATTTCTAATTGAAAGGTAATCATTACAACATCTGTTTTCCAAGTTCTATTATTGGTTTCTATTAGATCCGATACTAACTTGATATTTTCTTGATTTCCATGATGTTGCAAACGATCTATTTCGTTTCCTGATATCCACAAATCTCTCACCACAGAAATTTTATCACCTGTTCCGACCCTCCAGCATAAGCCTTTCTCCAAGAGACCTATTGCTGCCCAAACGCTTCTCTAGGTAAGCGAAGGTAAATTCCCTAACCGAGCTTTATAGAAATCTGAGTTGGGATAATATGTTACTTTCAAGAAACACGCTAATAATGAATCTGGAAAATTAACAAGACGTTAACCTTGTTTTGCTAACAACGCTATATTAAATTTTGTAAAATCACGAAAACTAAGGCCACTATCTTCTTTTGACGAACATAATTCCTTCCAAACACACCAATGAATACCTTTTTATTCCGACCTCTTTGCCACCAGAATTTAGCTATAATTCCCTCCAACTCGGTACATAAAGATTTAAGGAGTAAAAAAACAAGCCATAGTGTAGGTAGGAATAGACTGTAAAATAACTTTAATGAAAATTTCTTTTCCTCCTTGTGAAAGATGTCTTATACTCCAATTGTCGATCCTTTGTTTGAATCTATCTTTCAAAGCTTGGAATGACGATCTTTTCTTCATTCCCACTAAATTTGGAAGCCCTAAATATCGTTGCTTGAGACTAATGTTTTGACCCCATCTTGTGTATTTGAACAGAAGAATACCGTTGACTTTTCATAATTAACACACTGTCCTGAGCATTGTCGAAACCATTTTTGAAAAGGGGGAATTGACTTTGGGTTTTAAAAATAAAATTAAAATGGGAGTCGCCCTATTTTTATTTGGAGATGTTTGGATCATCTCATGAAAATTATTTTAACAAGCTTAAACTTATTAAAACAATAATTTTGGTTCTCGAAATTTGAGAAAACGGGCTCGGGAATCGGTTACGTGCGAGGAAGGATTAGCATCCTCGTCACGCCCAAAATTGGTACCGATTTGATTATTTGATGTCATCTTGTTAAAAGTCGAAAGTTTGTAATAATTTTAAAGCGTGATTTTTCTTATTAATAATGAATTAAAACTTGTGTTATAAGCCCGAAATAATTATTAAAAATCTCCTCGTTTTGAGATGTAGAAGTATCGCACTCCATAAGTTAGGATGTAATATTACATAATCTCGTATACGAGTTTCAATTTTAAAAAACATGCCTTGAAATTTAAAAGGATATTTTAATACTTAAGCTTAACGAGAAAATTGAAACCCCGTAAGTTAGGATACAACTTCTCGATATTCCTAAGTAAAAATATTGCCTTTGCGAGCAAATCATTTTTGAGTAGGGTAAGAGTTGACAAACGGAATTTGTAGTAAGTTGCAAAAACAAGTTACGACAGATAGTACGTACAAATAGGATGTGATAATAAGAAATAATGTAAGTATGAGAGAATTAATAAAATGAGAATTATTTACAATTTAAGGGTGACGAAAGATAATAGCAAGAATTACGTAATTAATTTACATGCGTAAATAATGAACAGACAAATGAATACCAACAGAAAAAGGGAATGACTAATGGAAAATATTAGAATGTAATAACAAAACATTAAAGTAATAATAATAATGAAATGTAGTAATGCTATAACGGTGGCAGTAAGCTGGATCCCAAATAAAAAGACCACAAAAAGACCAAAGGAAAATGTGAAGTAAAACAAATAATGTATAGTAAAATAAGTAACGAAAATAGTGGGGAATAAATAATATACTAATTTAAAATAGATTATGAAAATAGTTCAAAACAAGTAGTGTGAATAATCCACCAATCAACATACCAAGCAACCAAAATAGCTTAAAGTAAATTCTTTAAAAAATAAAAAATAAAAAAAATAAAGAAAGTAAAAATAAAAATACTATATGAAAGCCCCCAATCTACGAAACCAAAAGGGGTAGAACAAATCGTAAATGAGTGATGTGAACGAAAGCAGTATGGATGGTACATGTAGGTATATACTTTATGAAACAATTAACATATAAAAGGGATGTGTAAACGAAATAAAAAAAATCCAGCAGTAATAATATACAATTTTCAAAACATTCATGTAAGGTAGTTTAAACCCAGTAACATATATATATATATATATATATAGTCTAATATAGATTTTGAAAGGCTTTGGACGTAATAACATATAAACGAAACAGAATAAAATAATGGAACGGGGACTGGACCGAATTCAAAATAAAACTTGATAGACAAATCTTAAACAGGGAAATCAAGGCTTAAAAGGGATCCTCGCAAGATACAAGGACTGAAGACGCAATAAGTCCCTTTTTTGGACACGCGTTTCGTTACCCAAATGACCAACAGGACCGGGACCAATTTAAGAGACCATAAAAATCTTGTGGTCTAATTTATAATAAATAGAAAATGCACGGAGGGGCGAAATCATGGGGGTAGAGAATGTAAGAGGGCCAAAAGGGTAAAATGCCCACTCTTTAGAAGTGCACGAACCCCTGTAGTAAAGGTTTGGAGCTCTGTATGGCACCCTTTACAAAGCTAAAAAGGCTTATCATTTCACATTTGTTTTTCAAAAAATAAAAAAAAGAAAACCTCCTTCTTTCTCCCTTTCTACTAACACAGAAGCCGAAAGCTTCTTTCAACCCCTCTTCTCGTCACCCAGCTAAGGCTCATGGCCCATCATCGCTGCCAACCAACCTCGAGCCATAGACCTTCAAGCTCAGACTCGTAAAACGCTACCACAGATGGTAAGGATACTGGTGGTTGGGGCCACACGAAAGGGGATTTCTCAACCCTCGCTGTGGTTGCTTAAGATTCTCTTTTATCTATTTCATTCATTTTCTTGAATTGAACTGTAAATGATATGCATGCAGGTGGGAATAGCAAAAGGCAATAAAGGAGGAAACCCAAACTATTGCCCGCTCCTACCCTCGTCTGAATCTTAGAAGGATTTCGCGACGTTCGGGTCATCGGAGCACCCCAACAGTGACAAAGAAATATGCCAGGTACAATATCTGATGATTAATACTAAAAACTTCAAAGTAAAAAGGTGAAACTAGGAACAACCTTTCGATTTCTAGTTTCTTTGAATTTTCTCTGTGTTTCTTTCTTTTTCCTTCTATTCGTTAAAAAAAGTGATCCCGTTACACATTTGCTTTCAGTCTTTTTATAGCCAAATGGAAAAAGAGAAAAAGAAAACGGTAAAATAAGCAGAAATCTCTGTTGATTTGCTGTTTTTCTATTTCCCTGTTTGTCCTCTATTTGTTGCTCTTGTTTTTTTCTGGATTTGCAAGTGCCGGCGTCCATTAATGCGGTGGTCAGTGGCGGTAGCTGGTGAAGTGACGTTGTCAGAAGATTGATGTGGCCGCCAGTAGAGGCTCCAAGGCCAGAGTACCTAGGTGCAGTGCACCTAGGGTTTGCCATCCTCATCTCTGCCGTTTGGTGTGGGCTGGGTTTTAGCATTGGGCCTCGTTTTAGGCCTGGGCATTCAGCTTGTAATCCTATGTTTTGGTTTTATTAATTTGGTTCTGGGTCTTGGGCCAAATTTGGGCTCTTACAAGCATATTTCATATTCTTTCAAAATTGATTTGAGAGATTGCGCTCCTCTTTTAATAGTTTCTGTAAACAGAATACAATCATCCGCAAAGAGTAAGTGAGAAATAGATGGCCCACTTTGACTTGCTTTCACACCTTTAAGAATTTTCCTCCTAGTCGCTATCTTCATCAAGCTAGAAAGACTTTCCCCACAGAATAGAAACAAAAACGGACTTAAGGGATCTTCTTGCATTAAACCTCTAAAAGGATAAAAAATCTTCCCTGTATTTCTATTAAGAACAACAGAATACGAAACTGTGGACACACTTTTCATTAGAGACTCGACCCATCCTGCATCAAACCCCATTTTCTTCATGATCCCTTCCACAAAACTCCATTCAACTCTGTCGTATGCCTTGCTCATATTTAACTTTACCACCATTCGACCTTTTCTTCCTAATTTCTTTTGCTTTAAGATGTGCAGTATTTCATATGAAAACAATACACTATTAAAAACCAACCTTCTTGGTACAAAAGTACTTTGTGCTAAATCAATACATTTTTCAACCTCTACCCGAAGCCGATTGGCAATCACCTTAGCTATCAATTTATACAACAGATTGCATAGACTTATAGGTCATAATTGAGTAATACCGGAAGGGTTAGAAATTTTTGGTATGAGCATAATATTTGTTTTATTGATCAAGCCTAAGTCCATATCTCCGTTCAGTTTCTAAAGGCAAAATTCTGATACATCCTTACCAATAATGGGCCAACACTTTTGATAAAATAAAGCTGGAAAACTATCTTCTCCTGGTGCTTTTGTGGACCTAATTCTGATAAAGCTTCCCGTATCTCCTCATTTGTATACCTTGATGTTAATCTTAGATTATCTTTTGCGAAAACACAGCAATCAATGCCAAACAAAATTTGATCCAAATTTCCTTGCGCAACTATCGAGAATAATTTCTGAAAATACTCTCTAGTGATTTTCTCCATCTCCTTATCTTCTTCTCTCATCCTACCATATTCAAACTACATTTTCTGAATCAAATTTCTCCTTTTCCTCTGAGTTGCTTGTTTATGAAAAAATACAGTATTTCTATCTCCAAGTTTCAACCAATTAATCCGAGCCCTCTGTTCCCATTAACATTCATCATTCTTAATTTCAAAATTCAACTAAATTTTAGTATTTATTATTTCTGCTAGATTTTCGTCATTTCTATCAGCTTCCAATAATGTTGACAATTTAAAGGTTAACATCTCCTTTTTAAACTTTCTATTTCTTCCAATTTGCTTTGCCCATATCTCTCAACCTTTCCTCATATTCTCCAGTTTGTGTAGAAGATCTCCAGTTGAATTTTCTCAAATAATTCGAACCTCCTCTAAAAACATATCTTCCAAAATCCACCAAGCTTCAAACTTAAAACTCTTAGCGATCTGACTTCTTTTTCCCCTATCTGTAGAGATGAGTAAAGGGAAATGATATGAAAAGGAATGAGTAAGGTGTTAAATTGACGATTCAGGAAACAAATACATTCATTCTTTAGTCACTACACCCCTATCTAATCTTTCCTGAATATTCGTTTCTAGCAAGTTACCCCTCTCTCAAGTAAACCATCTTCCTGAGTAGCACACATCAATCAAGTTACAGTTTTCTAACATTTTTTGAAAAGCTTCCATCCTTCTTTCATCTCTAGGTAATCCATATTTCTTTTCAAACCCATATAGAATCTCATCAAAATCTCCACAAACCAGCCAAGGGTAATCACCATTATTCCGTAAATGTCTCAAAAGATGCCATAATTCATCCCTATCATGTGTGTAAGAAGAACCATAGAATCCTGTAAATCTCTATTTTTTTCCATCATCTGTATCTTCAATTAACACCTTAATATGTCGAATTGAAAAACTTTGAAGTGTTATATCCACCGCCCCTCACCATGCTAAACATAATCCTCCTTTGGAACCAACTGCATCCACTTCCACTCCATAATGAAAACCACAACTACGTTGAACTTTCTCTATCTTACTATTATTTAATTTTGTCTCCATAAAGAAGACCACATGGGGATTTTGTAACCTTAACCTGTGCCGAAGTCTTCAAACTGTCCGTGAATTCCCCAATCCACGGACATTTCAACTTAATATTTTCATTGCGTCCGATCGACTTGCCTTTTGGCAGCCGCCAATGATAAGTGGTTGATTTTTAATATCCTCCTATTTCTGTTTGCCATAGTGCTAGTCTCTTTAATTTCTCCTCTAGCCATTTGTTTGCTTTCTTCCCCTATTGACACATTATCTTCTAAGTCATGATCCATAGCGTTTTGGATTTGACTAGATATGAAGTTTCCCCCCAAGCTGTGGAGATGGCATTCTTCCTTTTAAACTGAAACCCAGTATAATGTCAATCGCCTTTATGCTTTCATCTTCTTTAGTGATTCTCCCCCACAGTAAATCATTGGTTTTGTCCTCCAAAATTTACCCCACCAAACACTCTTCCTTCCTCTCTTAGCCAAACACTATTCATTGCTTGAGTTCTCCTTGATTAAGCACGTAGAGTTAGGTCCCAACCTATCTCAACAACTTCTAGCCCTAACATCATCTTCACTTCACAAAAGGAATCACTATGCCCTAACTTGCTACAATAAAAACAAAATAAAGACAATCTTTCATATTTAAATTTGACATAAGAGCATTTACCACGAAACATGATTTGTTTCTTTATTTTAAGAAGCCTTCGAACATCAACTCAAACACATATCCTCATAAAATTTCTATTCTCCTTTCCCAAACTTAAACAATCGTATTCCATAAAGTTTCCTATGAAATTTTCTAGTTGCACATCTAGATTTTCAGAATAAAGTCCTATGGGAACGTCATAAACTTGTACCCAAAAAGGTGTAGAAATTAAAATGGACTGTTAATGGATCCCCCCCATTGCAACTTGTTTAAAATCAATAAATGATTATTAAAAGACCATGGTGATCCCTTTAAAACCCTTTCCATATCCATAATATGATAAAATTAGAATAAATACCTTTTCTCCCTCAAATCACAAATCCGAACCCTTCGAATGGGATGCCATAAATTAGTCATGGTGCTTTTCATTACTGGGAAACGTATGATAATGGCTGTTTAAAAACACCCCACCAAGCAGAAATCCTCCTCTTCCCTTGTTGAACCCAGATCTGTTTGTAATTGCAAAACTGCTTTTTCCTTTTCATCGAGGGATAATCTAGCAAACTCTGTTTCCATTGATTCAAATATACAATCTATGCCTTGATAACTTTTGCTAATAATTCCAATAAATCTGAACCAACTATCACTACCAATATAAGAGAACGAAACGAAGGAACAAAAGAAAACTCTAGAAAAAACCGTGCCAATAAGGCAGACAAAAGCGTGCTAAGGTAGCAAACTTTGACTCAAGAACATTATTACATGCGTATGCAATTGACCAAATTATGAAACTTGATCAAGTATTTAGCAGTAATACACTATTGTCCAACTTGGTGTTTATTTCAATTATATATTTTTTAAAATTAAAAATTTAAAAATTGTAGAAAATAATGTAATAATGTATTATCTACCCTTTAAATGGTAATAAGTTGTCTCTAATGTTTTTATAATTTTATGCATATTAAAATGCCTTTTTTATATAAAAAAATACTTTATTTTTTAATGATGTACAAGATTATTTCACAATTCTTTAAGAATTCATCATTTTATTTCCAGGTTAAATTTTCAAATATACTCTCAATCAAGGTGAAGCTAGAAAATATTTTTAGGGGGCAAAAATAAAATTTTAAGTTTTAATAGTCTATATATTTATAGTTTTTAAAGGATTAAATTAAATTTTCATAATTTTAGGGGGGTTAAAGTGTAATTTTACCTTTATTAATTTAAAATTTTAAAAATTTTCTAAAAGACCAAAACAACAATTTTTCATTTTAGGGAGGCCGAACCCCTGACAGCCCCTGAATTTGCCTCTACTCTCAATGTATGAGTCTTATGTATTATTAATAAGTCACAAATTATCATATCATTAAAAAATAAAATAAAAAATTTGTTGGAAGACACATAAATATCCGTAAATTTATTTAAACATAATAAATGATGATGGTCATAATAAGCTATTGAGATGGTCTTGAATGGATATCAATTTTCCAATTTAAATAAATTTAGGGATATTTAAGTATAGGTATCTCATTATTTTGTTAATTAATGAAGTGATTAAATATAATTAAATGA
Organism: Gossypium stocksii; assembly: GCA_020496765.1. NCBI lineage: Eukaryota > Viridiplantae > Streptophyta > Magnoliopsida > Malvales > Malvaceae > Gossypium > Gossypium stocksii. Next base: position 107,412,088 of record CM035627.1, on the reverse strand, counting down.
TAGTGTATGTATTAATAATGCATTACATATATAATATTATTTTTAAAAAATTAGTATATTTTGTGCATACTAGGTTGATGTTTAGATTGAATTTAAAAAAAAAAATTATGGCTGTTCAACAATATTTTAATTTTTTAACAAAAAATTCAAATTGAATATTAAAGGCAATTAAACGAGTAGAATTCAATTCTAACAGTTGAATCAATTCACTTGCTTTATTTTTTAAATTAAAAAATAGCTTTTTTGCATAATTTTATTAATTTCAGTAACTTTATATATAAAGCAATTTTATATAATAAAATAATAATTAATAATTAATTATAGTTGTGAATAGTGGTGTTTATGGGCCGGGCCAGGTCAAGTTTATGTCGAGCCTAAGCATAATGTTAATATACTTTATGTTTGCCCAAGGCCAGCCCAACCTTAGATCTAGGTCTAAAATGTTAAAACTCATCTATATTTGCAAAAGACTAATATTCTAAGCCTATTTTAGGCTCGCCCATATATTTTTAATATATTTATATTGTTTTATTTTAATACTTAGTACTTTTATACATTTTTTATTTATTGACAATTTTTATATAGTCATCTTAACATTTTTTTAATGTTTACATTAGAGTAGTATTATATATTTAGTATTAGTTTATTTTTTAATATGTTCTAAATTACATAATATATAAACATTACATAATATAAAGTATTATAAACTTAAAACTGGTCGGGTTGAGCTAGGCTCGGGCCATAAATGTTCAAACCCGAGTCCGGATCATATTTTAAATGGGCCTATTTTTTTGCTCAAGCCCATTTTTTTAGTCTAATATTTTTATCCAAATCTTACCGAATTTCAAGTGGCTCTTTAGGCCTGGGCGAATAGTTCAACCCATTAATAGGTCTACTGTGAACAAAAATTAAACTAATCGAACCCAACATGACATATTATCAGTTTATAACACATGTCTATCACTTGCAAATCTTTAATAAACAAATCTAAAAGGTTTAGTCTTGATTCACTAAAGACCATTTAGACATACACTAAGTATCTGGCTGATAATAATTTTTTTTTAATTGCCCAAGGTATTTACTGGAGCAAGTCTAATGATTAATATTTTACGTTTGGTAAGCTTATTAAAGGGATAGACACTAGCCACGAGTTTTAAAACTACTTCATACCCAAAATGATGATTAAACTTTCAACTATTGATAAGATAAGAGAAACATTTATCATCTTACCTAATCAATTTATACATATATTTATATTTCACTATACATCAACAATGAAATATATAGTAGCACCTCATCAAAAACTCTAAAATAAATAAATAAATAAATACTATTAAATTTGTATTAATTAATTCGTTGGGAACCATATTTGGTTTTTTTACGGGCATTGCACCTTACCTCCATGTTGGGGTCGAGCCATTGCGAATATAGAGTCCCCCGTTATTGACGGATAATATGACACGTGCCTTCCTTGCCGGCCCACGCCATGTGGAAAGACGACGATGTAACCTGAATGACGTTGCGTCTGTGGGCCCGCCACGTGACTCATCGAATATTCGATTCCTCTCTTTTGCCACCGAATATTACACGCTGGCACTTACGTGGCACGGTCACGAACCCTTTTTTACCAATTTGCTACGTCTCCCTCCAAGCTGCATCCACTTCTTATTGTCTCTCAAATAACCGTTGGATCATCAAACAAGGAAAATCAACGGTGGAACGCCTAACGTAAATGTAGACCGGAGAAGTGGGAGAAAATTATTATGCCGCGTTTGTTTTGTTGTAAATGCAAATCATGTTTGTTTGCTTTTAAGATTCGTCGCCGAGCTTTGCTCTGCATGTTCTGGGGTTAAGATATAAAAATTCTTTGTCCATTTCTGAGTAAATCAAAAATAAAAATACTCTACTAATCTATATGAAGTTGAAGCAGCAAAAACTCTGTTTACAATTCACATTCTCAAAAGAATCCTTTTTGACATTTGGAAAATCAACTCCCTTTCAGTTTTAAGGAGAGAATTTGATGAGATGGAGAGATTAAGCTATGGCGGAGGCGGTGGTGGAGAAGAGAGCTATTGGTACGAAAATGAGGTAGTGATGAGCAGAGACCCGAAGCCGAGACTGAGATGGACGGCTGATCTTCACGATCGATTTGTCGATGCCGTAACTAAACTTGGTGGCCCTGACAGTTAGTCTTCTCTACCTCTTTACGATGTTTCTACTATTTTGTGCAATTAGATACATATCTTTCAATTTCTTTCATAGACGGTGCAACAAGAAGCAGGTTATAGACAATACGAAACAAATAAGGCATTCGTGTATGAGTTATTAGCAAAATTTTTATAGTAGAATTCGTAAAGTAGAATCTTCTTCTTGTACTAAATTGTATTTCTATTTTTTTTTTTAATTAATGAAATGATATAAGTATATTGAAATATCACCTTGGCATAGTTTTTACATTGTAGTCTGATGTTATTGTGAAATTCTGCTTTCAGAAGCAACTCCAAAGTCCGTCCTAAGGTTGATGGGCATGAAGGGCTTAACACTCTACCATTTGAAGAGCCATTTACAGGTAAATAGCATAGGAGAATGCCATTAATGCTTTCAAGCTTCATGTTTCCCTTTTGCTTTTCAATTATTTTTTTTAACATTGCACTGTGGTGATTTTGCTTATTTTATAGAAATACAGACTAGGACAGCAGACACGGAAACAAAATGCAGTAGACCTAAACAAAGTAAATGGTGGTAAGTTTGTTGATTAGAAATATACAAATATTTCTTAAAATGGTGATAAGTTGGTTGTTGTGGTGATGGCTGCAATTCCTTAATTTAGGGAGTTCATATGTACAATGTAGCAACCATTTTTCAGGGACTATCATCACCAATTCACCAAGAGCTGACAGTGAGCAAAGGTACTTCGCAAACTCAATTTATCATTTCTGCTTTGTAATCAGAACCTCTGCTTCTGCTTGAGTATTCACTGGTTACATCAGGCTTTACAGCGGCTAGAAATTGAGAATCAAATTAGGATATCATCTTTTCAGACTGTTTTTCGTTTTTGGGTCTGTCAAAAGTGCACTGAATATGCAAATGAAACAGACAAATCCCAGTGGCAGAAGCATTGAAGAATCAGCTAGAAGTACAACAGACGTTGCAAGAGCAACTTGAGGTTAATTTACCCTTTAAGAGAAAAACAGTAGTATATTCTGTCAGTTGGCGAATTTTGCTATTCAAGCTCGTAATTTGTATTTACTGTAGGTAGAGAAGAAACTGCAGCTGAGAATAGATGCGCAAGGGAACTACTTGCAAGCAATATTAGAGAAAGCCCAAAAGAGAGTCTCGATTGATATAAATTATTGCGAAGGGAATGGTGAGGAAGAAACAAACTTCAACGTTTTAAACAAGGCCAACTGCTCTGCTTTTCAGAATTATGGAGGGAGACGGAGAGAAAACAGCAAAGATGTTAAGCTTGAAGTTGAAGGAGATTCCATTGCATTTGACTTAAAAGACCAGACATAGCTACAAGTTCGTTAGTGCTGTAAATGGAAACCGCATGTTTTCATGATTTTTTTTCTTAAAAAACTCTTCAACTTCAACAGAAGATGATCAAAAGTCAAAACACACACGAAAGGCACTTGGTATCAGATATTAAATTGAAACCCAATTTCTATCCAAAAAAAGAAAAGAAAATAAACCGAAAAAAGCACAACAATGACACATTAGTGTCCATAAAACGAGGAAGAAAGAGCAACTTCTGTCAGACACATTTTTTCGTGAATAAAAAAATGAGATAACAAAAGTACCAGCGGCTTCGTCTTGCTAAATCAATTCCTTTTGCACACGTGTTACTCTCAGCATATCGTCAATCTCAATAGAAAGCATTTTAGTTAAACAATCAACTTAAGTTCTCTTCATAGGGTCATGCCTAACATCTGTTTAATATCCCAAATAGCCATTTTGAATAGCATTGATTGCCTTCAAGCAACCTGTTTGAATTAAAGCTTTAGCATTCTCCTTTTGTTGTGACAAGAGTAAATCATTTTAAATACTCCAAAATTCAATATAAAAAATCGAACAAAACATTTAAATTATAATTAAATCCTACAATTTAATCTCCAAATTCATCTCGCCCTATCATTGAACTATTTAGTTTATCATAATAAATGAAATAATGACAGTAACCTTTTCTTTAACTATAATATAATGACATATTTACCTTTTAATATTTTTATAAATTTTATTAATTTGATTCTTCAGAAATTCCTGGATCATCTGTTGCTTTAGTGTCTTGGTCCACAATAGTCACAATTATCAAATCTCATCCTCAGGTTTGTTGACTCTGATCCATGCAATTCAAGGGCTGCTGAAATTCCCAGTCTATGCTTTGCTTACCCCAGCATTTCTGGCCCTCTTACTATTCTATAGATCTCTCATTTTTACTTGATGAAGCACGAACGCAGAAATGTAATATAGGATACGAATATGGTGATATGATAATCTTAAAAAAATTAGAATACGAGTATAGTGGACATGACAATAATAACATGATAATGTTTCTTTTCTAAATGCAATTATTAATAATTTTATTTATTTATAATTATAATTAATCTTTTTATGTAAAAATTAAAATTTTAATCAAATAAATAAATAAAATAGACAAACATTAGATATATTTATCATAATATTTGCTTACTTTAATAATTTTGTACCAAAAAGAACTTCAATAATTATAAATAATGAGCTGCACAAAATTTTCAGCTTCATGACCCTTTCCATTTCTCCACATTTTTTTCATTTCAGTTTCTTTTCTTCCCCATCTTTCCTTGTCTTTCTTCTCTTTTCTGTTTCTTTTTTTCCGTTTCTGTGACTGTGTTCAATTTGATTTTTTTTTCTGATCCGATACGTATCCAGCCGTGTCGGTGGTGTGTCCGTGTCGGGCACCAATATGACACTGGAAAGAGGAGGTTTCCCGGTGCTTCATAGACCCTTATTTTAATTGAACTTTCTTCAATGGACAAATCCAGTATCACGGAAAGTTCCAGATTGTTCATCATTATTGATGACTTGTTTGTATTTGGTTCTCTTCACTTTTCATAACGACAAGTCCAACCCTCTTTCCTTGACTACCTACCAGTGAAAGCCTTAACCTTTAAGTCTTCATCTCATCCTATTCCTACCTTTTCCCGCTTTATAAATTGGGTGAATCAATCGTGTTTGGATATTGAGAAAAACCACCAAGCCAAAGCTGTTTCATTTCAACAAGAATGTCGAGCGAAAGCCAGATATGGGTGATTCCGTTCTTTGGGCAAGGCCATCTCCTCCCATCCATGGAACTGTGCAAGCACATAGCCTCTCGCAATTTCAAAGCTACTCTCATTATTTCCTCCAATCTCTCTTCTTCTATACCCTCTTCCTTCCATGATCATCCTCTCATTCAGGTTGCCCAAATACCCTCTTCATCGCCTACTCCACCAGAGCTCAGTTCCGGTCCCCATCATCATCACTCAGATTTAGCTCAGGGCATTGCTAGTCTGCTGGAGAATACCTCCCAACCTGCCTGTGCCGTAATAGATAATATGATGGATTGGACAGCAGACATTTTCAAGAAACTTAAGATTCCAACAATTGCGTTTTTCACCTCGGGTGCGTGTTCGGCAGCTCTGGAGTTCGCCATGTGGAAGGCTCGCGTAGTAGATATCAAGCCTGGAGAGACAATTTTGCTTCCTGGGTTACCTGAAGAAATGGCTTTGACAGATTCCGATCTTAAACAAGGCCCACCACCTGGACCACCTCCTCCCCAGCTTGGTGGCTTCGGGTTTCCACGTGGGCCTCCAGGACCACCACCACCGCCGGCAGCGCACGGCTTTCCTCTTGGACATCCACCACCGAAAATGGGACCACCCCAACCAGGTGGACAACCACAATGGATGGAAACTGCCAAGGACTCGGTCGCATTGATGCTGAATAGTTGCCATGAGCTTGAAGGCCCATTTCTTGACTATTTAAAGCTCCAAATTGGTAAACCAGTTTGGGGTGTTGGGCCCCTATTGCCCCAACAGTTTTGGAAATCATCCTATTCCTTGCTCCACGATCGTGAAATCCGAGCCAACAAACAATCTAACGTTACGGAAGATGAAGTGATGGGATGGTTAGATTCAAAGCCACATGGATCAGTGCTATACGTGTCTTTCGGTACTGAAGTTGCTCCCACCAAACAACAATTCCAGCAATTGGCTGATGCATTAGAAGCCTCGAACAGGCCATTTATTTGGGTGATCCAACATGGGTCGGGCCGACCAGGTCCATCACCTGGCCCACCTCAGTTCTTAGGGAACCAGCCTGGTTCCAATGATGTAGTGTTTGAAAAAGAGGGTTACTTCCCACATGGTTTGGACCAAAAGGTCGGTAAAAGAGGATTGATCATACACGGATGGGCACCTCAGTTGTTAATATTAAGCCATGCATCGACGGGAGGGTTTCTATCACATTGTGGATGGAATTCTACGGTGGAAGCAATCGGACGTGGGGTGCCATTATTGGCATGGCCTATTAGGGGTGACCAGCACTCCAATGCCAAATTGGTAGCGAATCATCTCAAAGTGGGGTGCATGATTTCCTATAATCTGGCACAACAGAATGTCAAGAAGGATGATATTGCTGAAGGGATTGAGAGGCTGATGGGAAACGAAGACATTAAAACGCAAGCTGTGATGCTTAGCTCTAAATTTCAGCAGGGCTTCCCAGCGAGTTCAGCTGTTTCTTTGGATGCTTTCAAGGATTTTATTGTTAACCTGAATGCACATTAAGCACAAGGTTTCTGTCACGGAGGAATCTATTTATATAATTCCTCTGTATTTCATTGACATATTATGAGGATTATTATTTACCTTATTAATTTCTTTTGCTTGGGCATCCTGATCTCAGAGATCCATGTACTTTTTTTGTTCTATATATAGACGTTAAAATTTTCATTACATTTCCTGAAAACCTCATGTGGAAAAACAAAAGTGATGGCTTCTTTTTTGTAATGTTGAATGATAAAAGAGGAAATGTGAATGAAATATTAGAACAAATAATCCGTATAAATGAACTGCGTGTGTCAATACAATCATGATGGATCCGCATCCAGCTTTGGAACTATGGCAGACGATAGCTCTATATGAGAAACACGGACTGCACCAATTAGCCGCTCTGGCAGCTCATCTGTTGTATTTGCCTAGTGGGCAGCAAAGAAAACATGCAAGCACTTTTAATACAACAAAAGTGAACCACTAATGCAACTTAGAGCTCCATGCCTAATTTCTAGCAACATGGGCAATGGTTTTGAACATTAGCCACGCTTTGTGGTTAAGAATTAGGTAAAACTACTACCTACAGCCCCCTATATTGCTATCATGCACTCTTTGCTATTGACATGCCATTAATAATGAAAATAATGTGCATTACAACATTGATTGCATCATATTATGCTGCTTCCTACTGACTCTCTTTGCTAGCAAGTTGGTATGTGTTATGGCTATTATCAACAATGAAGCAAGCAACAACTGGTGCTTTAGAAGAACGTACCTGTACAAGGAAAGCCATGTCAACCACCAATGTTGTGATTACACCAATGACAAGCCCCAAAACTCCATTAGCAACCGTAGAAGAACCTATGTCAATATCAACCTAGAGAGACACATGAACAAGTAAACATATATCAGTAACAACGACCCTGCTTAATGCTACATTTATGCGTACTATAAAGAAACCATAAGGACCTTACCTCTAAGTACTTGGGACCACGGATATAGTTGCAATCAACTGCTTTTCCCAACAAACAAGGGGTGCTCCCAACACTCTGTCGCACAATCCATGATCCCTGCAAAATTCAATGTGAACAATTCAGAACAAGTTCAAAGATGCAAAGTGAAAATTACAATTAAACGAACAAAATAATTTACAACAACATGTTACTTAATGGGATCAGGTTTGCAGATAAGGACTGTCCAACTTTAATTAAAGGTAGCTATGTTAGAAAAGTGGTTCACCAATTGTAGCTTTGAAACAGCAAAAGCTATGTAATATTGACCAATCCACCTTGTTATTTCTTTTAGGCTTTGCTAGGTAGTGGAAAGAAAATTAGAAATATGGAACATTGAAGAAGCAGAAAAATAGAAAGAAAAAAAATACATTTTCCATTAATGTGCTTGATAAGAAAGATGGAAAAATTGAAAAAAAAGAAGTAATTTTCTTTTCACCAATTGCTCGGCAGAGTTGAAAAATGAGAGGAAAGTAAATGAAACTTTTGAAAAATGCAGAATTTTGAACTTACATCTCTCTCATTTTCTCCTCTTATCATTCCAGTTTGGAATGATTTCTTTTTATGCATTAGGATAGAAAATGGTCATCTCTTTTATTTTCTTTCCTCTTCTCTTTCGTACCAAACACACTCAAAATCTATTTTCTTTCCACTTTTCCACTCCTTTTTTCCGTCATTCCACTTTTCCACTTAACTAAGTACACCCTTAACATGCATATATTCATGCTTGCATGCAAAAAAGGAAGTCAAAAGGATTAAGAATATCATGGAGAACATGACTGGAAACCAATGATCCGGTAAAAACTGTGTTATAGTATGTAAAAACTTACACTCCAGTTTTCCTACGGCATTAATAAAAACAATTTTGACAATCCCGTTCAGAAACTGCTCATGAGAATCTAGAGAGCACATTTGTCATACTCAAGAGGGCAGTGCAGTCAATTAACAGCATTTACAGCATTATTTTAGGGTTCACGAAGCATAGGAGCTTTTAAGTATAGAGTACAGGTTGTTTGAATGGTGACACACATCAAGTGTGTGATATGGACTTGGCAGACTAATAAAGAGCATAATCCATAGATGACAAAAATTCAGGAGGCACAGTTACGATGAAGACTGCCTCCAACTGTCTAAACATCCTGATTTAAACATTTATCTTTGCATGATGAAAAAAGATAGATACCTTTGGCACTGAGGGAATAAGCTTCAGCCTACTATTGCGGAACTCATCATCACCCTCAACAAATCGATGCAAAAGGGACCCAGGTACTAGTTCCCTTGTCACAAAATAAAAGACCATACTATAGTGGGTTGAGCCAGGAACCTGTAACAAAAACAACATAATGCTGGTAGTGTTATATCTCAGACTGATGGATCATGACGTTGAGTTGATTATGTTTCCATAATGCTGGTAGTGTTATATCTCAGACTGATGGATCATGACGTTGAGTTGATTATGGAAACTTACTTGAACATTAAAGACCAAAGAGAAAAGCCCCTTTTCTGAAGCAAGCTACAAAGACAGAAGAAAAGACCCGTAAAATATACTCCATAGAGAATTGATAGGTTTTCTACATCTATAAAATTGATAGTGACAACCCAAGAAACACCTAAGCAGTACATGCTTAGGCTCTTAGGAGAATGGTAGGTTAACCGTTAACCGTCAGGTCAGATCTAATGCAATCAACCAATAAATGTGATTCCTACTCATTCCTTTTTTTCCCCTAGAAAATGAAGTGTAGCTTGTTCATAGTAGGAACACAACCAGCTACCCTAATTTGAAGTTCCTTTTACTAAATTTACTGGTTTAAGTTAATCCTTCATCATTTCCAGAAAATTTTTTCCTGATTAGCTTGTATTGAATCTGTAAGATATAATTTCTGTTCAAGAAATTTGAATATGTAGGTTGTGGTTCTACCCCTGGTACACTACTACAGAAGTATGAGGTCCTAGCCTCCTAGGCTGAAGTCTTGGCTTCAAGATGGGAGGATGGGCAAAGGACTGATACTTCCAATTTGCAACCTAACCGATTGACCTGACAAATATTTTGATATGCCACATGCATGGCCTGAATCCAATTCCAATAACTACCAGGCAGGTTATGAAGTTACTCCAGCAAGGTATGCAACTCAAAAATACAAGTGAACCAATCAGTTTTAATGCAATCAAATTCCATTTGCCCATGTGGATTACAATGTTCACGTAGGAATTATTTAATATAACACTGAGATACTAAAAAATAGCTTTCTGAAGTGGAACAGTACAGAGGCAAACAACATTAAATGGTAACTTCTCAGACTCACTTGTGCAGCGCAGCCATGACGCCTAGCAACATGGTCCATTCTTTTTGTGTCTTTAAACCAATCAACAGCAACAAGATCCATTAAATGCTTCCCGGCAGGAATCTTCATTGCATACAAGGGGAAAAAGTAACAACAAAACAAAGACATAAGATATTAATTTAGATGTAAATAAAGTAACTAGAAGTAACAAGCAAAAGAATGGGAACCTTTGTTTTGTTGAAACAAAAATGCTTGCTACGGACTCTGAAATTGTTACCATCCGAAATTCTCCAACAATCACGAGAATTATCACGGTCATCACGTCGTAGATTACCAGAAAAGCATGACAAATCGATTTTCTCAAATGGTTCTTCTTTTGGGGCTTTAATTCATCAAACATATAGTATATTTGGGATGAGAAGTCAGACTCATACATTAAAAATCTTATTCAATCACATCGAAATAAACCAATATAATATTATTAGGACCACCACCTGTTCTCTTGGCATCATTGTCGCTTTTTGTTGGACATGCCTGGAAATTTTAAGGAAACAATAAACCCCATAGTTAATAATAAGTCAAACAAAAAATATTAAAGATAAGGGTAATATAAAACCTCTTGTTCTGCCTCAGGCATTTGTTCTTCATCTTCGTCAGAGTATTCATCCATCATCACAGAGTTTCTGCTTGCAGCATTTGTTTGATCAAGAGAAGGGCCAGGGGGAACAGATAACTCATCTATCTTTTGAGTCTTAACTGAGGAAACTGAAGATGAGGCCATATTGACCATAACAGGAATTCTAGGAGGAGCACCTCTTTCATCTATTTGAGCAAACCATTCACGCAATCCTGTCATGATAGGTAACAACAATTTTCAGAAGGTAGATGAGCAGTGACTGAAACAAATATTATAGGAGTGAAGTTTCCTTAATATCAGACTGAAAAATATATTATAGGAATGGCATCCCCTCGCACCTCCTGACACCTTTCTTTTCTTCTCTTTTTTTCTTCTTCTTCAAGTTGATAATTATTTGGACAAGTGTGGGATGTCAAGATGCAGACCAGATTGATATCACAACAAAAAGAATATATTTCTCTATTTCTTTATGTTATTGAAATATTAGAACAAAAAGAAGTAAACTATAGAAACATGAAAAAGCAACCTATCTTTTAATGTGACGTCAAATTCCCAGAAAACCATAAATTTTAACATGCAGGATAGAGAAAATAACTCACCAGCAACACTATTCAACATCTGAAGAAGACAGTGTTGCTGAAATGATGAAACATAACCCACACCCCATCCTTTCAAATCAACCTGCATGAGATGCTGCACCTGCGTTCTAGGCTTCCCATTTCGAGATTTCAGGGGGGAAATGTTGAACCCTCCACCTGAGAAATTTAGTACATAGTGTAGGAATATTCTGTAAATATTTTAGGAATATTTTGTAAATATTCTTTTTATTACAATCCCTTACTTTAAGGGATCATATCTCCTTTTTAGTATCTTTCCTAACTTAGAGTTTCCTAAAGTAGTGACATAGGTTGTATATAAAAAGTTGTAATATGTTCTATTCAATTAAGAAGTAAATTCAGAGAATTACTCTGATTTCTACATGGTATCAGCTTAGGTTACGATTTCTTTTTCAACCTAGACCATGTCCGAAACTCCTTCTCCTACTTCGGAGATTACTTCCAATCCAGAAAATTTTTCTGGTTCCGATGCTCCATCAGATTCGTCTGGTCTGACTATCACCTGCCATCGATTGACTGGCAACAATTTTCTTGAATGGTCCCAATCGGTTAAGATTTTTCTCTTGGGCAGAGAAAGATTGGGCTACGCTACTGGTGAAATCAAGAAGCCTGCTGTGACTGATGCTGGTTTTGCTAAGTGGATGCGTGACAATGGTCAGGTTATGACTTGGCTCCTTAATTCCATGACCCCGAGTATAAGCAGAAACTTTCTTCTTTACACCACAGCCGCTGAAATTTGGAGTGCAGTCCGCGAAACCTACTCTAGCACGGATAACATTGCCGAATTGTATCATGTTGAAGATCAAGCAGCCACCCTTAAGCAAGGCACCATGCCTGTTACTCTCTACTACAATACCCTTACTGCTCTTTGGCAGCAATTAGATTTGTATGCACATTATGATTGGGTAGATCCAAGAGATGCTGCTCTTTATCAGCAAATTGTCACTCAACGACGACTTTTTCAATATCTCCAAGGCTTAAATAAGGACCTGGACGAGGTTCGCGGCAGGGTCCTGGCTATTTCTCCTCTTCCCTCCCTTCGAGAGGCTTTCTCTATGGTCAAGAAGGAAGAAAGCCGAAGGTGTGTGATGCTGTCTGATGAACCATATTCCACTCCTGAAAGATCTGCCTTACTGACCCATCAATCATCTCCCACTTCCAAACGGGGGAGACCTTGGTGTGATCATTGTAAAAAGCCCGGCCACTCTAAGGAGAAGTGTTGGAAGCTTCATGGTAAGCCACAGGACTGGAAGTCCAAGCACTCTCGAGATAATAAATCAAGCCTTGTCGCTGCCACCTCTGTCACTAGCTTCACTCAAGAACAGATTGCTGAACTTCAAAAACTATTTGGAAAGTTTCAAGGGTCTTGTAAGGGTAATCTGGTCATAAAAGATCCAGAAGGTAACCTTTCTTCTACTGCATGTTTCTCCTCCCAGCTGACTCCTAATTGGATCCTCGATTCTGGTGCTACGGATCATATGACTGGTAACAAGGCATTGTTTCACAATTTTTTCCATACCTTTGGTAAAGCTGTCAAAACGGCTGATGGTACCTTGTGCAAAATAGAGGGACATGGCTCTGTTATTCTCAATGAACAGATTGCACTTAAAAATGTTCTCTTTGTACCAAATCTGGCGTGCAATCTCATCTCTGTTAGTAAACTGTCCATAGACTTGCATTGCTCTGTAATTTTTAATGATCTTGATTGTACTTTGCAGGCACTGAACTCGAAGAAGATGATTGGTAAGGCCAGCTTGCATAATGGTCTCTACATCCTTCCTACCTCTCCTAAAATTGAGATCTCCAAGTCATTTACCGCTTTAGGAAAAGTTGATACTGTTATGTTATGGCACTTTCGCTTAGGCCATCCTAGTTTCCAATACCTTGCAAAATTGTTTCCTGCTCTATTCATTAATAAAAGGCCTAATTCTTTTTCTTGCACAGTTTGCTCTCTTGCCAAACATACTAAATCATCTTATTTTCCTTCTACATACAAGCCTTCTTACCCTTTTGCTTTGATCCATAGTGATATTTGGGGCCCTTCTCGGGTGAAGAATGCTGATAATTGTAAGTGGTTTATCACTTTTATTGATGATCACAGTAGGATAACTTGGACTTATTTGCTGAAAGATAAATCTGAAACTGCTGGTGTTTTTGTGCAATTTTATAACATGGTTCTCACTCAATTTGGGTCTAAAATCCAGCTCTTTAAATCTGATAATGGCAGTGAATTTTTTGCTAGGTCTTTAGGTGATTTTTTTAAGGAAAAGGGCATAGTTCAGATTAGTTCTTGTGTTGGAACCCCACAGCAAAACGGCATTGCCGAAAGAAAAAATAGGCACCTTCTTGAAGTTACTCGTTCTCTTCTATTTACCACTAATGTTCCCAAATATTTGTGGGGGGAAGCCTTATTAACTGCCACATATTTAATCAACCGGATGCCTAGTAAGGTTTTAAAATTTCAAACGCCTCAATCTATATTTTTGCAACACTTTCCTCATTTCAAGCCTATCTCCTCCATTCTGCCACTTAAAATTTTTGGCTGCACTGTTTTTATCCAAAATATTGCTCCTAATAAGTCCAAGTTAGATCCTAAGTCTTTAAAATGTGTATTGGTTGGGTATTCTTCACTTAAGAAGGGTTATAAATGCTATCATCCTCCTTCTAAACGATTTTTCACCACTATGGATATAACATTTTATGAGCAGGATCCCTATTTCACTCAGGCTGAAATTCAGGGGGAGACATGGAGTGATTTTCAGCCACATCAGGTATCTCCTCCTAATCTTCATTCTCAACCTTCAGAATTGCCATCTTTTTCGCCATTACCTGCAGATCTGTCACCTGTGACTGCTCCCATTGATTCTCCTGTAGTACCTATGACTAATTCGCCTACACCCACTTTAAACACTCTTCCTGAAAATACACCTACTCAAATTGACAGTCTTCCAAAAACACCACCACCCAAACAGCTTCGTGTCTACACAAGAAAAAGAAGACATATCCCTGAGACTGTTTTGCAATCTGATTCTTGCCGAGAATTGGATTTGGGTCCAGCTGCCGAAATGGAAGAAGAAATCAGTAAGTCCACTACTCTAGATGACTTTCCTATTGCTATTAGAAAAGGGGTTAGACAGTACACCAAGCATCCTATTGAAAAATTTACTGGTTATAATTCATTGATGCCGTCTTTTCAAGCATTTACAGCAACCTTGGATAAAGAACAGGTTCCCACAAGCATAGCTGAAGCTCTAAAGGATCCAAAATGGAGAAGGGCTGTTGAAGAGGAAATTTGTGCACTAGAGAAAAATGCTACTTGGACCGTTACAGATCTTCCTCAAGGAAAAAAGGCTGTCGGCTGTAAATGGATTTTTGCTGTAAAGTATAACTCCAATGGCAGTATTCAACGATACAAAGCTAGACTAGTGGCCAGAGGTTTCACGCAAACATATGGGATAGACTTCACAGAAACTTTTGCACCTGTGGCAAAGCTTAACACTATTCGAGTACTCCTAAGTTTGGCTGTAAATTGCGATTGGAAATTACACCAACTGGATGTAAAAAACGCATTTCTTAATGGCAAGCTAGAGGAAGAAGTCTATATGAAATTGCCACCTGGCTTAAAGTCTATTGAAGGTAGCAACAAGGTTTGCAAGCTCAACAAGTCCCTATACGGGTTAAAACAATCACCCAGAGCTTGGTTCGAGAGGTTCACTAAAGTCATTCTTCAAAATGGCTACAAGCAGTCCCTTGCCGATCATACGCTTTTCATCAAGGTAACTTCTACAAATAAGAAAGCTATCCTAATTGTATATGTGGATGACATCATTCTTACTGGAGATGATGAGGAAGAGATTAGCAATTTGAAGAAGTTGTTAAACAGGGAATTCGAAACCAAGGACTTGGGAAAGCTAAGGTATTTTCTAGGAATGGAGGTGGCAAGATCAAAAGAAGGACTTGTGATCAATCAGAGAAAGTATGTACTTGATTTACTCAAAGAAACTGGTTTTCTTGGTTGTAAGCCGGCTGATACACCAATGGAGGCAAACTTGAGATTCAACAAAGAAGATGGGTCCTTAGTAGACAGAGAGAAATTTCAAAGGTTAGTTGGGAAACTAATCTACTTATCCTTGACAAGGCCAGATATAGCTTTTCCCGTAAATGTGATAAGTCAACACATGACTAATCCTACTGAAGAGCATATGGCAGCAGCAAATAGAATTCTCAAGTACTTGAAGAAAACTCCAGGACACGGCTTAATGTTTAAGAAGACACAAGACAGAACTGTTAAGATTTTTACAGACTCTAGTTGGGCTGGAGATCTCACTGAAAGAAGATCCACTAGTGGGTACTGCACGTTTGTTTGGGGTAACCTTACAACTTGGAGAAGTAAGAAACAATCTGTTGTTTCAAGAAGTAGTGCTGAAGCTGAATTTAGAGCACTAGCTTTGGGGATATGCGAAGGAATTTGGCTACTTAAATTACTAAAAGAACTTGGCGCAAATCAGGAGGATCACTTTGAAGTTTTGTGTGATAATCAATCTGCCATTCAGATTGCCAAGAACCCAGTTCAACATGACCGAACAAAGCATGTTGAGATTGATAGGCATTTTATTGCTGATCAAGTCAACAAAAAGACAGCCACTCTTTCTTACATTCCTTCAGAAGGACAGATTGCAGACATTCTTACCAAGGCTTTGCCAAAGCCTGTGTTCAATAAATTCCTATTCAAGCTGGGATTATACAATGTGTATTCTCCAGCTTGAGGGGGAGTGTAGGAATATTCTGTAAATATTTTAGGAATATTTTGTAGATATTCTTTTTATTACAATCCCTTACTTTAAGGGATCATATCTCCTTTTTAGTATCTTTCCTAACTTAGAGTTTCCTAAAGTAGTGACATAGGTTGTATATAAAAAGTTGTAATATGTTCTATTCAATTAAGAAGTAAATTCAGAGAATTACTCTGATTTCTACACATAGTATGCAATATACTACAAATTAAATACTCATCTTTCAAGTATTGGCACAACCAAGGAATTCACATAGAGCTTACTTTCAACATGAGCCCGCACATACCCTGGTTGTTGGCCACAATTCTCATGCTCCCTAGAGCGAAATAATACAACTGCACAATAACCAAGACGAGAAAAGAAGTTAAAATTCTGAAGCTAGAAAAATAAGCATACAGTTCAATACGTAAATCTGCAAGACTTACCATAACTTCCATCATCATTTCGGCGCCAATAACGCACATAGCAAAGGTCACGGGGCCATACAAACCTGCAAAAGCACGGAGTAATAACCTTGAAATATTGCACATACTTCATAAAGAAAGAAGAAATCTTTTGAAAACTAGCATAAATTTAAAAATATTCCATTATGTTGCATAAATAATCCTCAATGAAGTGAACAAAAGTGATCATAAACCTTGAATAATAAGTAGGCTCACTTCTATAAGAGTAAAATATTCAAAGGCTCCTTTTTTTTATCCAAAAACAATTAGTGTATCTACAAACATCGATGTAAGTATCATACTAAGGTTTATGTAAGAAAATTTGGGGTAAACCTTGAATAATAAGTAGGCTCACTCCTATTATGTATCATAATAAGTACATGCTCTCTCTAGGTCTTGTCTCTTATGTCTTTTCCCACTTCCACAGTTTTTCTTTCTTTTTCTTCCTTCTATTTTAAAGATAAAGTGAATTTAATCCTTTATCATTCCTTCTTTTAATCTCATCCCTTCTTTTGGTACTCACCAGCATGTATCCAGACTAAGCTTAACCTGTCCACATCTGGAATTTCCTATATGCCTTATGCCTTGGTTAGCTAAAATATCAACAATCAAAGAAATGTGCTAAAAGGTGATTCACAAGCTCTTCTATGTGTTTTCCTGACTACTTTGGTTCCAAAACAAAACAAACTATGGCAGTTCTACTTCAAAGGATAAATATACAATGAAATAAAGCATAAACTGAAAATACTTAAATTAGAGATAAAGTATTACAGAGGAAACCAATCCAACTGAAGCCTGTGATAAAGTATAGCTGTATGCCCATCTACCTCTTCAACTAAACTACCGTACTGAAAACTACAATCCCACCTGCAGAAGATAAACAAAATACTAATAAAATATGGAAAGTTGCCAAAAATCTAAAACAAATTGTGGATGAAAAAAGGTATGCATTTTTGTCTCAGGCATTGAAAACTACAATATATATTTTTTAATTGAAAATATACAAAACGTACTCAAATCTAGTTCCATCCATGCTCATTACAAGACCAAAAATTTCCTCACAAGTAGCTTCCACAACACCTACAGCTTTCATTGCTCTACTACAGCTCCTTGGCTGCATTAAGAAAATATATGCAATATTTAATAACCAAAACATTTTTATGACTGAAAAATAAATACAGGGCATAAAGAAAGCAATGAAATAGTTCCATACAAGGTAATCAACTTCAACAAGCTCTTCAAAAATGCGAAGTCCTGTCAAATCAAAGAAAAAGTTTAGTTTCATAATGATCTCTCACTGCCACTACAGTATCATGGTAATTAAAAGACCCTTCCAGTACAAACTACTTTTTTGAGATTTTCATACCTGGATTGAACCTTAAAGCCAATAAAATGAAAAACTAACCATTTTGACATTGAAGGAGGCGCCAATGTTTTCCAGAAAATGCTTGGTTGTTGGCATTGTGATTTGCCAATTCTGAGTCACATTCCTGTGTCCAGTCGAATATTGAATCCGGAGGACCTGATATTTTTCCTAGAAATGTTGAGATTCTGATAATTGAACTAAATAGTTCAAAGTAGATGAGAAAGGAAATCAAATGTGTACCATTTCCAATTGTTGTTCTCCTTAGCAAACTTGATGGTGCATCAACTTCATCCTCCTGGGCACTGAACCTTAAGAAAAAATAAAGAAATTTCAAGAATGAACGAGGATCACAAATGACTTCTCTTGACATTGGGAAAAAAATAAAAACAGAGAGAGAGAAAAATCAGGGAAAGGCTGAGAACTGATAAGAATCAAGGCACCTTATTTCATTTTGATTTACAATCAACTTTTAATAGAAATTGAAGCAAATGAACAAGTGCTTTATTCAGCTTGCCAATAAACTTAACAAGAAGCAGATAATATGCATTAAACCAACGGTAAAGCAAGGCTATTGAACCATTTGATATTCATCATAACCAGCAGACCAGTCACAAGGCTTTGGCTATTATTTATCAAAACTATTTACTTGCTCCAACCATGAAGTATTTATGTATTGTATGCTATATTTTAGAAGTTGCAATACTTCAGAAGATGTAAGACGAGGATGAAGTCCCACAAAATATAAGACATCTTCTTACAACAACTAATTATTCTAACTTTCCCCCACTCATTTGACTCAAAGAATTCTAGGCACTCAGGCAGCTCGACTGAAGTCCTCAGCCACAGACCTAGCTGACTCACAGCTAACATAAGAAGCGTTCACTTTTATGAACACATACAACCAAAAGAAAATTGAAAAACAGTGATAGACAGGCACTTACTGACATTCATGGTCCGAAGAAGAAGCAGTCCTCCCATTATCCATCCCAGATTTATATTCAAAAGAAACATATTTGTTACCATTAGCAATTTGAGGCTCCTGATGCTGCATATAAAAATAATGTAACTAGACAATTGAAACAGTCTGGCTAACAGGTTAACATATAAAGAAAACACATTCAATTCAGTAAAGAAAACTGTGACCCTAAACCATTGTGACAGAAGTTGATAAAGAAAGCAAGTTCACAATGCAAATCCAAAACATGCAAAAAGCGGGATATGCACCTGATCAATTACAGACTCTATTTTTTCCTTCCATATTAGGACTTCCTGGATGTTGAATGCTGCCATCTAGAAAGAAGTATACAAACATGACTTATTTTAGGTTCCCAATATTCAAGAGCATAAGATTTCACAAAAGGATATATAGGACACAAAGACTGTGAAAACTGAAAGTGAACACGGGTTAAAGAGGCCACATAGTAAATCTGAAACATGTGTCAGTTTTGCTTGCACAATCAAAGAGAAACACAATGGATAGTATCACTTCTAAACAGATACCACTCTAATTCCATCATGAAAAGCTTTCACTCCCATATAAAAATATATTGAAGTTCGGAACTCAAAAAATAGGGTTTTAACTCAACTATTTGAAAATGTCTATATGGTAAAAGCGAGTGCAACACCACTATTTGATAATGTGACTTAAGTCCTTCAGCATAGAGCTCACACAAAAATCACTGTTAATTTGGCAAAGTATAAATAGCAAGGGATCCATTCCTACACCCTTCCCTAATAGTGGCAAGCCTAAGAGAGAAGATGCCAAGAACTTGTTTCAATTTCTCCAAATTGAATAACCAATCAAGCAAGCTCAGGTTATTAAGCATCAAAGAATGCGTATTCATTTACTATATCCATTAAAGAAAAGGAAAACGAAAACAACAAACCGTGATTCTGTGGTACTTCTCCTTCTTGTTGTAAACAGACAAAACATAAAGCATCTGCAAAACATAAACTGTGAGCAAGTTAAAATAAAGTATAAATGAGTGTTCCATCTAAATGAATACATTTCATCATGCAGCAGAGCATAAATGCTAATGGAACATTACAGTGGATTACATGAACTGTCATGCAAAAACTGAGGCAATAAGAGCATGCATGAGTCGGGATGAAAAGAGAGAGAAGGAAGAAAAGAGCAGTAAAATATATTAAGCAAAGCATAAAACTACAATTGGTCAATAGGAGAGTCCTAAATCAATAAAAGTCGATAATAGAAAAAGTTATCTTTAGCAAGAGAAATGGATAATTATTCATGACTTAGCAATATGTTTATGCACACACTCGAGTACATGCATGTGTACACGATGATTATATGAAGTTGGACAGTCTAAGTTCTCAGCCGTCGAAAGCATTGTTTTTGTACTGTTATTACCATTATAACACAAATGTTATAACAGGCAAACACATATAAAACGGGAAACTCACATGTCCATGGTGTGTCTTCAAGCCTCGATCCTCCACTCTACAGTTTCCGTCTATCAACAGGGTCTTGATTGGAACCTAAATGAGATCCCCGGGGGGGGGGGGGGGAGCGAATAGTCAAATGAAACAGCCTTTTCAAAAGAAAAACGAAAATAAAAATTACTCTGTTCTCTTTTCCCTAAACAGTGAAGTAACCCAGAGATTTCAGACACCTTTGTAAACAAAGATGCTCCTCCTTTTACTAAAAGTATAGCTGCGCCAGCCGCACAAGCTCTATTATTAGAAATTAAAATAAAATATAATTACACTAACATTCTAAATAAGCCTTTTCTCTCTTCTCCGATCCCAAAAAAAACGATTTCAAAATTTTAAAAAACCGTAAAAAGCTTCAATAACATGTTTAATTTAAGAACCTAAACAAAATTAAGAACTCTAATAATAATAATAAAACACCTGACTATCTTGTGGCTTTCTCTTGTAATAAGCCAAAAGTCGATTTTCGAGTACGAAATATCGCATGTGTATGAAAGATCGGCCGATCTTCCTTCTTCCATATCTCACCATCCATCCTTCGTACACCACCTTCGACATTCCAGCCCTCTCAAAAATTCCACCAACAACAACCGAATTTCCTCCTAAGCAAAATTGGAAGCTTAGATCGTAATCCTTGCTTCCGCTAAAGTAGTGCCGCCTAAGTCATTTGATCTTTTATCATCTCTCACTTTACCTTCCAAATCTAGAAATCAGAAAATCAATGTTTCCTAATTCTCATTTCTCAAAGAATCCGAGTATTCGATTTCCACATTTCCGGTGAACTCGAGAATCGCAAAAGCGAATCTATGACGAAGAGACGACAAAAGAAAAAGTAGAAAACAGTAAAGTTTCAAAAAAAAAGAGATAAAAGCAAGCAGGATCAAGTGAACTTCAGGGAAGACAATTGAAGAAGAAATATAAAACCGTAATTTGAGAGAAAAAGAAAATGGAACAATGAGAAGAAAAAAATGAAATGTTTGGTTTTAATTTACTAATAAGAATATTATTAAAAAATAATAATAATAACGGGGGTGGGGGGAATCTGGGGAGAGACCTAACGCGGTATTGGGGGGGGGGGATCGGCGATGGCGTGGAGTGGAAATGCCGACGACGCAATTGAAGAAAAGATTCCAACGGACGATGGATTTGAGATTGAGAGATCCCACATAAGTGTAAAAAGAGGGAGCGCGAACAAATACGACACCACGTGTCTTGTTATGATTGGGTGAGTGGGGTATGAGGTATCTTTAGAACCGTGACGCTTTGCCAAATTTAAATGAGGAGGGCTGACTTCCAAGTTTACTTTACTTTCTTTTTGGGGCTGCGCTGCTGGGTTGGATCTGAAAATTCTTATTTTTATGTTTTAAGGGGGAAACAAGGGCAAATATTTAGGCCACTAGTAAATAGCTTAATTACAAATAAGTCCTAGCGCCTAAAGCATTTCAAAGTAATATGTATGGTCCCATGTCAGTATCAGCATAAAAATTTGGATGGACGAAATGATTATTCACGCGTCACCCAATAATGTGTAAAATTGTCATTATATATATTTTTGTGTGTGTATGTGTTTGTTTTCCCCTAAAACTAGTAAGAAATGAAATGTTTTTATACCTAGTCAGAAGATAATTAAAAAAATATAAGAAGTAAGTTGTATTCTCTTACGAGGTATTTTTCAAATTTAGATGGTTTAAAATTAATATGGATGTATCTATATTAAAATTTAACTCTATGGCAACAATAAGAGAAATTACATGAAATTATGATGATTGCTAGATTTGAAGTTTTAGCAAAAGAATTAACTATGTCCTATATTGAAAGCAGAATTATGAGGAGCCTATGAGGGACTTTCGATCACATAGGAGAGGGGTGCTACGAAAGTTGTGTTGAAAGTGGATTGCAAGGAAGCAATCGATATTTTTAAAGGAAGTGAAGAGGAGAGTTTACCAATTTCCAAAAGAATTAAAGGACTTATATCACGATATTGGTTGGTTCTGATTAATCACGTGCCATGAAAGCTTAACAAAGTGACAGATGAGGTAGTTAAATTGGCCTCGCATTCCACCATCTATTATAGTGAATAAGTTGTTTCTCCGGTTATTATTTATAATATATTTATAGTAGAGAAAGTTGTAATATGAAGGCTAACTAATTCTGATTTCCTTTTCTTTTATAAAAAATATATATATATATATTAACAGTATATGTAGAGTTTCAACAGAAATTTAGTATTTGAATTAAAGATAATAAATTAGGAAACCAACAAGGGAGAGAAAAAAATTGTTACTTTAATGGTTGATGTTGTTTATATATATTGACTTGATTTAACTAACTCTTCAATTGTAATAGAAAATTATATAAAATTAAGATAATTAGATGAGTTGATCATAAGAAGACGACGCAGTCTCCAAGTCCAAGAGTTTGTCTTTCATGATGGTGATAACTAAGGTTGATGCATGGGTGGGTATACTGCTGCAACCAAGGCTTTTTTTTCTCACACTTTTTGGAATTAAAGGACGCCGTTTCTTTGAAAGGAAACTTACATGACCTTGCAAGTTTGTCTTACCACCACCACCCCTCTCTCTCCATCTCCCCCAAAGCTACATGTTATTAGTATTACTAGAAATCAAAGAAAGGTATGAAGTATCATAAATTTGATTAAAAAGTCGTGTGTTTAAATGGTTTGCTTTTCCAGTCCAAATAGATTGTTATGTGTGGAGGGGTAAATTTTAAAATGTTTGGTGTCCAATCTTCAGTTCGTTTCCTTGGCCGGAAATGGGCAAAGGGGACGGTTTTTAGGTAAAGAAAAAGACGGGCAGCAAACGAGTGGATCGAGGTAATCATCAGCTTAGGACCATTCATTATTCATTGTTATAAGCCTAACACGAAGGATACTTGATTATCGCGCCATTCCAAGTGCCTACCAAGTAACCTATTAGCTTTCTCTATAATAGATATATTTTTTGAATTTATAATTATGTTAACGATTCCGATTAAAATCAATATCAATTAATTCAAATAAATCTAAAGAAAATTTTACACATAAACTTATCTTTAAACCAAGATAATTAGTTTAACAACGATTTGTTACTTATATTTAATTTTTGGTAGATTGGTTTCGGCTTCTGGGATGCTGGCCTGGCCACCTTTTATTAATTCACTTGCAAATTGTCCAACAAGTATAAGAAGAATAATTAAATGGGAATTAAGACACTGATAACTTTCAAGGGTAAGCTGCTTTCTTTTCGAAAATGCTAGATGTAAGGCAAGGCATTCAAGGAACATGACATATGAACTTGCATTTATAACACAGAGATATAAATTAGAGACACTTGTTCCTTAAGTCGTCTGCTATAACAGTCTCTTAATTTATTTGACTTTGCATCCCTAAAATAAAGAAAAAGAAAAAAGAAAAAGAAAGAAACATCATCAGGATCTCCAAAGTCCAGTCCTGTAATTAGTAGGGGACTATGATGGATTCAATGAGCTCTTGAAGTGGAGCTAGCTCTTTCTTGTCGATCAGCCCAAATTCCTGCACATCCAAAACAACAATCTCAATTAAACCCAACAACTTCCTACTCAACTAAGCATGAATTCTAGCCTCTTACAAGAATGTTTCAGGGATCTAAAAGATAGAAAGAACATTTCAATTCTTGTCACCTGGCCCTTAACTCGGGTGGTGAAGATTGAGGTTAATATCTTAAATGGTTAAACTCGAGACTCTAGTGTGCCCTCTTGTTACTTAAAGAAGAACAAAAGGTATTTTAGCCCATCTCTCTTTCCACAACTAAAACCGTATTCTGTTTTTGTTTTGGTCACTGTAACAGATTCTTCTCTGAAAACCATGATACATATATGGCAAGAATTGGAATTTGCATCAAACATCTTTAAACTATTGGCCCTGATTTAAATGCTATTTAAATTTGTATAAAATAGATAAATAGTGGAAGGGCAGAGAATAATATATATATGTATGTATATCAAGCAGAAGCAGAAAAAGACTTACACAAGTAAAAAGTATGAAATGCTTAAAGCATGTGTTCAAATGGGCTTCCTCCTTAAGGCTCACAATTTTCTGAAAGTGAGAGTGATAGATGTGGGCATATACTCGGAACAGTCTTTTGAATATTGTCTTCACTACATCTTTGAAGTTTGGAGGAAATGGTGCACCTAGCAAATTTCAAATGTGCAATGACATATATAAACATATTCAGGATAGATAAGAGGCAAGTAATTTCATATATTAAAGTTTAATCATCACTGTTGTCATCATACATAGTTAAACAAATATCTTTCTCTAGTCCGAGTCAGACTTCATCACAGAGAATTAAAGATGATATAAGCACACGATATGAAGATTTTACCCAGTTTTTGAGGAAATATTGATTCATCATCAAGTTGTGTTTCGATCCAGTCCATTAGATATTCGACATATTTTGGGGCAGAAACCTCGATAGGTTTCTTGATTTGCACGCCATCTGCCCATCTATATTCATACCTGTAAAGTTTTGTAAGATGGCACATAATCAACTACCGAAAACCCAAGAAATATGCTTTCAAAGATTATTAAAAATGAGTAGACTAAATTGAGGTGCACAAGCATTATTAAACTGATTGATCAGACAGTGCCAGGTAAAAGAATCAAACATGAAGACTAAAATTTAATCATTGGACAAAATCAAATGACTACATGGACTTTTAATTCCTAAAAACATTCTAAACATATTTTATTTATTTCTACCTACTTTTAAACAATATAAGGAAAAATTCAAATTATAGCGACCAGTTAAATCGAACTGACAATGATAATGGAAACAACAACAAATACTAGGATTAATGAAATCAATGGAAACATAATGCGTAGCTCATTGTCCTCCCATGTAATAGACAAGTTCATGCTACATATTCAGACATCATATTTCAATAACATTTTGCATATTATATATAAGTAAATAAGTAAATAAATAAATAAATAAATTAAATGCAATTTACATGTATGTTTTAAAGAAATAAAAGAGCCTAAATAAGTCAACGGGGTCTTGATTTATCTGAATTCCTTGGAGACTTAACACATCCATCCATCATCTGATGGAAACACTTTTAATACGACCAAATAGATACAAACATGACAGAGGCATACAGCATAATAAAATATCTAAATTTACAATTGTACAACTAATTTATTGAAAAGAGCAAAAGGAATCAAGTTTTATATATCATACTTAGGGCCTGCGGTCATTGTAGGACAGTTCTCAGGAGTACAAAACTCAGTCAGGGTACCATAGAGCAGATTCACCTGATTGAAGAAATCCACAGCTGAAAAAGATCCAACACAGTTATGACTGTCAGTAACAGCACAGTTATACTGAAGTAGAATAATCATAGATAGATTATATACAAAGTTTTACAAATATATTGAACGATTTATGCAGAATGTGCTATCCAGATGTATGTGAGTACGAAAGAAAGAGGGGAAGCGAGAGATACTGTTGACTGCGAGCCATTCATTTAAATCCTCCCCAGGAGGTAACCTCACTGCTTCCCTTAGGTTTCCACTGCCCAGGGTAGCATCAATGTGCTTTTTAAGCTGTGCGCCCTGCATTATGTCAAGATTACAACACTAGGATGAGAACTGCAGAGACTGCTAAGCCACCAATATAGAAGACTGAAGTCCAGAAAGTATTTTATAATAAAGAAACAATAAATAAGACAACTCTCAAGAACTGTAGAGGAACCAGAAAAAGGCTAATAATTATTACCATATTCAACCACACATTAATACTAACCATGTTTAGAGTTTAGACATAGACGCTTGTTTAGTAAAACAATTATCACATGTAGTACGTGTATATAACGCTTGCTAACATTCGTGAGTGGGTCCCACAGGTGAGGCTGTAGGACCGTCATGCATGCAAGTATAGCATTGAAGTTTGTAGAATTTCAACTTTGCTGCTGAAAATTCAAGGAGACACTGTAACGTAAAGTTATTTTATGAACCAGTGACTTCAAAAGTGATGAAATCTAAAAAACAGAAATATGAATGGCAAAGTGAGCTTTTCTCCTTCTTTCTCAATAGGCAAGGTGGGAGTTCTTAGTTTGTTTGCAAATAAATAATGGCAACCATTCAAGTAGCTAAAAACCCAAGTTGAAGAATCAGCAGAAGGCATTAAATAAAAAATACAGTAGCTCATTTTCTTAGTTTGTTTGCAAATAAAGCCAACTTTCCAGGGTCTTTTTTTAGGTTTTTGGATGCATTAGATCTTAGGTGTTAAGTTCAGCTTGCTTTTATTATATTTCTGGACACCTTCTAATAGACTTCCAGTGTGCTAAAGTTGCACGCTCACACCCAAGAAGTTCTTAGTCTTCAAAAAGAGGACAACATTTATTTCCAAAGGGGGGAATTGTGAAGGTGATCAGTTCAAATTAACAGTCCAGATTCAAGCACAGAGCTAGAGAACATATCATATCAAATTCTAACAGGCAGGAGATGAACAATACTAATTATGCTTTATTAAAGAGATAAAGAAGGAACAAGTAACCAACCTTACTTCCAGAAGGTGCACTTTTTTTGGGGCGGAATGTTCTCTGATTTCTGTTTTCAGAGCAATTTATTAGCAGAAAAATCTCAACTGAAAATATACCGTTCAGACGTGGGAATAGAAATAGAAATATACACACATCTAAATTAGGTACGTTCAATGTCTCACTAATTCCTCTCTCTCTCTCTATATAGGATCATAGCATAGCTTGTGTAGTTTGAAGTTACTGCATATATATATATATATATGATCAGAACAGCTTTTGTACATTGAAAGTATTGCATATCCGTACGTTAGGATAAAGATTCAAAACAATATAGTTCAGAGTAATTAGATCTAAGCAAAATACTTTTCAGTGTGTTTCTCTTTTAATGGCTTGAAATAATGAACAATGCTGATCATGCATACATGGACGCATACATGATTGAGAGCAATACAAATCGCCGGAACTGCATACATGGACGCATACATGATTGAGAGCAATACAAATCGCCGGAACTCCTATCTTACTGAAGACTATAGAAGATCTCCTGCATCCTTTGAAACTGATCATACAATTGGTTTTTAGAAAATTAATTAGCGGCCATTAGACTACATTTGTACATTCCTGTTTCTCTTCCAGTTGATTCAACTTCCTCAACTTCATTCAGCCACCACAAGTCTTCAAACAATGGCTGCAAAGTGCCAACAAACCTAGTTTGCGACGCTTCATGATACAAAGCTAAAACTTCTGGATTATGGCAATATAACTTTTAAGGTTAAAAAAACCAAGAGTGCAGCTCTTGACCTTTTCGACCTTTCTAATGTTGCCAATCATGAAAACAAACCATGGTTACATAGCTTTTAATCCTAGTTCTAACATTGAACCAAATGAATCGTAAGCAATCAGAACATATCATTAATGGCTTAACACCAGAACACTAAGAAAAGTTCAACATGCATTAAGATTCGCTACTGATTTTTTTAACATAATAACATAAGCAAAATTTTCACTGCAGAAACCATGATCAATGATTGAATTGACCTCAACGGGATTGAATTAACAAAAGCAACAATTGGATTGTAGTTGTTACAGTTAACAGAGGAACGAAAGAATCAGGGAGTAAAATCAGGATGATAGATGAAATGTTTTTAGAATCTGAATTAAACTTAATGAAGGTTAAAAAAAAAAAAGTAGAGCTGCTCGTTGATCTTGAATCAGAAAAAGGCTGCAAAAGTATAATAGATCTGACATGCAAATTATGAGCAGCAATTGGAAATAAGCAAAAAAAGAAGGAATTAACGAAAAGAAGATTAATTAAAGGAAAAAAAACAAAGCATTTTAAGATAAACTTCTCTAAAAGTAAAAAATTAAAACTCACCTTCCCAGACCGAAGAGACTCATTGTTAGAGAGGGATTGAGAAAAAAGACTGTTTGATTTTCGTTTCTTCAGGTGGGAAAAATGAAAAAGCCTCTTTTCTTTTCCTTTCACCTCTCTTTTCCTCCTACTATTTTCTTACGAGTACTATAATCTAATTATTTATGAATTTTTTAATCTCTTGTGTTCCATTACTATAGATTTAGAAGAACCAAAAAAATAAAAAATAAAAAAAAATTCGTGGGGGATGTTTTGTAATTTGGAGACAGAAAAGGCTGGGACGCGGATGGGGCTTGCCTCTCGTGAGTTGTATGACATGTGAGGGTGTTTTGAGCTAAGAATTCGATACTTATAGGTTTAAGGTATGAGATCTAATTTTTTCTTTCTTTCCTGTTATTTGTTCTGTTGGCCTACTTTTGGGCTGATAATAATGATATAGAAGAATTGTTATGAGGCGAAAACTAGAGCGAAGGCCATTTTTATGGTTTTAAAAGGGGAAGGCCGCCCCATAAGTCCGTATAATAAATTATTTCATCATTTAATTTTATAAAAATAAAATTATTTTTATTTTTATTTTTATTTTTCAAATTAGCTTTTTTAAATTTTGTTAATATTATATACACGCGAACTAGTCCATGGATGACATGTCTACATTTGATTAATTTTTTAAAATTTTAAAAAATTCAAAAAAATTATAAAAACTATTTCTAAAAATTAAAAATCATTTAAATTATTAAAAATTATAAAAAAAGTATATTCTTAAATTTTTAATAAATTAATTAAATATCAACATATCATGATGATCCACATATATGTCACATCAAGAAAATTAATAAATGTTAACTTTTTCACGAGGTGATTTGATAAAAATTATAAGTTTAAAAGGTTAAAAAATTGAATAACTAAAATAATTTTTTGTAAAATTAGAGGACAAAAAAAAGGTCATTATACTCATGTTTCCTTTCTAGTTTCGCCCCAGAAGGCGGAAGAAAAGAATAATAGATCTGAAGCTAAATCACAGCACACTAGTCTACTATGGAGAATAAGTGTAACAAATAAAGCACAACAGAAAGTACTCGAGTTTACGATAAAATCCTCAAACACCAATTCAGTTTTAGCACTAACAATACGAAATAGATAGCACACACACAGACAAGCAAGATCACAATTTCAACACAAAATGAAAAGTTTATTTTACACACATAACTGCTCCTCCAGTAGGCTACTAGTTCTGGGGGAAACTTCAAGTCCAGCAGATGAAGGTGCTTTAAATGTGCAAACCATAATAAAGCAAATTTCAACTCCAGTTCCCAATAGACCTCTTGGTAAGCTTGAACAACCTCTCATCGAAAGTTACATGAAGATATTATGGCTGTCAAGAAGGGGGCAATGTGCTCACCTGGATCGTAGAAAGAAGTAGAACATGGAATTTTGTTAAATCATTTAGTGAAAGCTTACAGTAACAGGGGATGCTGAAAATGGATGAACTCACCTTTGGGGTCGTATTTGGAGGTCTTTAATATGACTCAGGGATTTAACCACATCTTCGCTCCAAAGTTCAGTACCATGTAGGTCGAGCTTCTCAAGTTTCAACAGGGATCTTAAATCTGGAAGGCTTTTGAGGTTGCTGCAACCATTTAGATTGAGAATCTTCAGTTTTTGAAGAGCACTCAGCTCTGGCAAGTTCTCCAGCCTCTCACAACCTGAGAGCTCAAGTTCCTCGAGTCTACTATGCCCACTTAGTTCTGGTAGATTTCTTAATAATTTACATCCCTTTAGTCTCAGTTTCTGAAGATGGCCAATCTCAGGAGGCAAATATTGTATCTGAGTTTCTGATAGATCGAGTTCTCTAAGGTTTTCTGTTTGTTCAAAGCAGTCATACCTAATTTCTTTTATGTTAGTTGCACCTGAAAGATCAAGGATCTTGAGGCTAGACACCTGTTTGAGCATGCGCATTGCGGACAACTCACTGCATCCTTTTAATAAGAGTATGGTCAGATATCTAAGAGTCTTAACAATAGGTAGTTTCTCGATTTTGGTATGGGAAAAGTTGATCACTTGAAGCTTTTCAAGTTTCCCGAAGCTCTTTTCTTGGATCTTTTTCAAACTTGTGCATTCAGAAAGATCAATTACTTCAAGTTTACTGAATTTTGCCAGCTTTGGAAGTTGTGTTAAGGAAGAACACTGCCTAAGGATGAGCCTCCGCAGTTCAGTCAATTCAGAGAAGCTATCAGGTAACGATTCAATTCCAGCTCCAGTTAAGTCAAGGCTCCGAAGTCGGGACACTTCATGGAAAAAGTTATCCGAGAGTTTTATCTTCCAGGCTCTTGAACCCGATATTTCAAGAACGGTTAAGGCTTTGAGTTTTTCAACAATATTTACATTCTCCAACAGGTAAGAGCCTCTGAGCATGAGCACAAGCAGCTTCTCCGGTCTAGAGATGGAAAGTTCCTCAGGAGATTTGAGCCGGGGAGAAAAAATAGCAAGCAGATTCAGGTTCTCCTTATCTTTAAAGAAAGTATCATGAACTCTGCATAGACGACTTCCATCAATTAGTAATGAGGAGACCATTTTCTCTTTCTTATCACCACACAGTGTTCTCATCATGCCATCAGCAGGTGTTATTCCTTCGAGAACTTGAGCTGGTGGTATTTCTTCAAGATCTGTTTCATTAATATCCTTGAGCACGCTAGCCAAACCAGGATCAGCAGTTCCCAAGTATCCACGGCGGCAGAACTTATTCATCTCACGAGTTGCTCCCTCCACAACAACGATATTGTCCTCTTGCAGTTTCAGCATGTGATAATGTACAAGCTTCATCAAGACATAATGTCCCTCCAGATAAGCCTTATAAATCTGATTGGTGTGGTTGAGACAACCTTCCATTATCCAGCTAGTGATCAACTCATTGTAATGAACACCACCATGTTTTCCCAAGAAGTTCCAACTATGCCAAAAGCAGTCGATCATAGAATTTCCTCGCTCCTTATCATATGCAAAACGCAGAAGTTGCTCCAGACCATTACCAGCTGCCTCCAAAGCAGCTTCTAACTCCCCAGATTTATCTTCTGCAATGTAATTTATGGTTCCTGCAAACATAAGGATTTCTGCAGGCTTTCCTCTGCGTCCCTGAAATGCCTTTTTCTGCAACTTTTCAGGACACAAACTGTTATCAACATTCTTTTTTAAAAAATCCAATGTCTCATGCTCAGAAAAGGGTTCGAGCTTAAACTTCTTTGCTTTAACAGTATTATCACCTTTTTCACTTTTCCTCCTCGTGATAAGAACCTTCAAACGATCGATATTATTCATGCTATCTTTCAAACCTAAAATTTCTTCCTTAATGTAACGTTCAATCCCCATCTCGTCATTTTGGTCTTTCTCCATCATCTCTAGTTGACCATCCAAAACCAATAGAACAAACTTACCTTCCTTTTTCACCGCATCAAGCTTTCCTATCATTGTCTCCGCCACTCTCTTTGCATTATTCACTTTCTTATCCTTTTTCTCCTTTTCTCCATCTTCTTCTCTTTCATCTGCACTAGTTGGGAGAGAAAACCGACGGGCAACGGTGTCCAGAAAAGACTTCTTATCATGCTTTTTGTCCAGACAGATCCAAATGGGCTCATCGTACTTTTCCTCCACAGCAACCTCACATATTTTACTTGCCATCCACGTTTTCCCAGTCCCAGTCTCCCCAAGGAGAACCATTTTTGACACATTGTCTTCTTTTAACTTGTCTTCTTTTAACTGATCAAATATCATCCGTGCATTGTCCTTTGTCGCCGTCAATTTTTCTACTGTTATTTCAAGAAGAAAATGATAATAATGAGAATAAGAGAGAGATAATCAAATTTAAACTAAAGAATTCCAATAACATTATGAGACAAATATATATATTTCTTTTCTACACCATATAGCAGAGTAAAACAAAGGCTAAACTACACCAACAGTCACTAAACTTTCAACTCAGTCACTAAACTTTAGAAAAATAACAAACCAGTCACCCTAACCATTTTCCGTTACAGACATAACGGAGCTGTCATCCCCCCCTCCCCTCTCTCGTCTCCCTCACCCTACCACCGCTCTCCCATCCCTCTCCCTCTTCCCCACCATCCCTCCCCCCTACTCCGACCCTCTCCCCCACCGTCCCTTTGCCTCTGCTAACCCTCTCCTAAATTTTTCTTACAGGAAAAAGAAATATCCAGCAACAAGTTCAAGCATTTGGGGCAGCAAATTGGATGAAATTACAACATCAATTTGAAGCAAATAATAGCAGCAAATAATTGGAGCAATCGGTGAGGAAGGAATGGTAATTAGTAGCCACTATATCAAGGCTGATCAGTGGAAGAAATTTGGCTAACCAGCAGCCTCTTTGAAGCAATGGTGGGTGCAATGGGCAGCAAATACTTGTTTGATCGGCAGTGAATTAGAGAGCAAGCAAGCAGGTCAACGAAGTAGCTTATTTAAAGAGTATTGAAGGCTTTTTAGTCAACTGTTTAGAGGCTATTTGGAGATTGAAATTGGATCAAATGGCAGCTGGTATAAACGTGGGCAGCAACTATTTTGGAAGCATTGCAATCGGCAATTTGCAGCAAATAATTTAGAAGCAATTTGGTCGATGCAAGCAAGGGATTTTGGAGCAACGATGTAATGAAGATGAGAGCAATAATCGCAAGATAAAGCAACCACAAAATTAAGAATATGTCAGTCGATTGGTGGAGTGAATTGAGAAGGTTGAAGCTTGCGGGAAATCGGAGTTAGCAGAGGGAAAGGGACGGTGGGAGAGAGGGAGAGGGTCGGAGTAGGGGGGAGGGACGGTGGGGGAGAGGGAGAGAATCGGAGTAGGGGGGAGGAATGGGAGAGCGGTGGTAGGGGGAGGGAGACAAGAGGGGGGGAGAGAGGGACGAAAATGACTCCTTTACGTCTGTAACGAAAATGGTTAGGGTAAGTGTTTGTTATTTTTCTAAAGTTTAGTGCCTGAGTTGAAAGTTTAGTGACTGTTTTGTTATTGAAACCAAAGTTGGGTGAGTATTGGTGTACTTTACCCTAAAACAAATGTACAAGGAGTTGCCTTCCCATCTTTCTATCTCAACAATTACAGTTCACCCTCACATCTAAAAATGCTTATATTCTCAAAATTGAACTGTCAAACTAGCTACATTTATATAATTACCTGGTTAATATGGCACAGATTTACTACTTCATTTCATTCTAATTATAGGTTTTTAAAACTTGTTTTCCTGCATTGACTCTGAAATCTGAAGTTGGGTTTTTGCTTTCTAGATCTCCAGAAACAGGTTCTCTACAAAAGCCATAAGAACAACAAAATATTATTGAAATTAAAACACACACACACAGAGACTACCTTCAGTGTCTTCTT
This sequence comes from Gossypium stocksii, assembly GCA_020496765.1. Classification (NCBI taxonomy): domain Eukaryota; kingdom Viridiplantae; phylum Streptophyta; class Magnoliopsida; order Malvales; family Malvaceae; genus Gossypium; species Gossypium stocksii. Next base: position 107,378,421 of record CM035627.1, on the reverse strand, counting down.
CATTGATGTCAGTGGTACTGCCTTGATTGTGTTCTCCACTGGTATCTTCTTGGTTATTCCCTCCATTGGATCCTTCACCATCAGTATTACCTTCAGTGGGTTCTTCATTGATATCTTCGTGGGTGTTACCTACATTGGGTTCTTCAGTGATATCTGGGCTTGAACTGCCTTTAGTACTCATCTCTCAAACTCTCAGGGATTCCCTCCCTTGTACAGAAATTTGTATATAAATGACAATTTAGTAAGTTATATTACCTAATATGAATAAAAGAGGAGTAAAAAGAACATTTGTAAAGCACACAGTACAATCCTGATTCCTGAAAGCGGGGGAAATAAAATCTCTTCTGTAGAAAGCAACAAGAAGGTATAAAAAAGAAATGAAATATATAGCTTGAATTGTTTCTGAATAATCACTTAAATCAGATCAGTTTCCTTTCCCCAAATGCTGAGGCATGTGAAACTATGAACATAAACCAATCATCTTTGTCCTAAGTAATAAAGATGGTAAAAAGAAACTAGAAGCTGAAACAAAAAATGAAGCAAACTGAAGGGAAGAAGGAGATAAGAAGGGAAACAGAAAAGGAAGAAAAAAGAAAAACCTGAGTGGGTTGGATATTGAAGGATGTGAAGCAGAACCCAATCTCAGTAAGCGATCAGTGTCTTCTGTTTTGCGTTCCTTTCTGCTTACAATGCTTGACTGCTTGCTTGAAGTCGAGGTTTTGTGGAATATTGATTCTTTTTGTTATCTTATTCGGCTTTGGATATCAAACCAATTGACCAAGTCAATGTTTTTGTCCTCAAAATTTTTCTGACTTAAATATCCCTAGAAAGGTTAGGTAAAAAAATTATAGGTTCATTAAAAAATAAATTATAAGATATATTTATTATATTATTTAAATTAATCATGGAATGTAATAAAATTGTTTGATAAATATAGTTTTTTAAAAGACATAAATATAGATTTTAAATTATAAAATATTTTACATTATATTTTTAATTTTTAAAATTTTCATCTTATTCTAAATAAAAATTAAATTTTTAATTAAATTTTATAGAATAATATAAAATTAAAATAAATAAAATAAAATTGAAACAATTGAAAATATTCACAGTTATTTATTTATTATTTTTTACAATTTTTTATAAAAATAAATTATATTAAATTATGTTTATTTTTATTTATCAAATATGCATAAAATTTTAAATACATAAATTTAATTTTTTCAATAGTAATATAATATCTGCTATTTTTTATACAATACCTAGAATTAATTATAGTCTCTCTCTAACCATTATATAGAAAAATAACTCAAACTCATATTCTTATTCATTGACAATAATACCAATCAATCGAACTAAAACTTAATTGAATTTTTTTAATAATTTATTAAACAAACATTTGTGACTTAATTACTTCTAATTAATCATCTAAATCATGTATCATTATTTAGCTGCATGAATTTCACGTATACTATTTAACTAAAATTAAAATTTAATATATATAATTAATAAATTGAGTTTATATACACGTTAAATCTAATTAAAATATAATTTTAAGATTTATTGTGAATGAAATGGTTAATATTGGCTTGAAATATTGACTTAAGTTGACTAAAAGGTAAAATCACTTAGCGGAGCTACCAAACACGGCCTTAAGAAAGATAGTAAAATAAAAAATAAAAATGAACAGGCAATAACTGAGTTCCTTCCTTTTCTTTTTTTTTTTTCAAAGAAAAAGCTGGTAAGTTCTTTCAATCTATAAACTAAACCGAGCTTTGCTCACCAGACAAGTACACTCAAAACTAAAGAAAGAAGAAGGAATAGTGAAGAAATGGTCGACCCCATCCCGCCGGAGGTGCAGAAGGTATGGGACAAATGGAATATCCGAGGCACCATTCTGTTCAGTCTCTCATTGCAGACCTTTCTGGTTTTGCTCGCCCCATACCGCAAATCTACAAGGAAAAGACTCTTAATCATGCTCATCTGGTCCGCTTACTTGCTCGCCGACGCTGCTGCTAATTTCACTGTGGGTCTCATCTCCAATAACCAAGGCGGGGGCTCTAAAAAATCTGGCTCCTCTACGTCCAAGTCTTCTTCCCATCATAGTAACGATGCTCTCCTGGCCTTCTGGGCTCCCTTTCTTTTGTTGCATCTGGGTGGTCCCGATACAATCACTGCTTTTGCTCTTGAAGATAACGAGCTTTGGCTTAGGCATTTGCTCGGTCTCGGCTTTCAAGCTGTTGCAACTCTTTATGTCTTTGCTCAGTCACTCCCAAAGAACAGGTTTTGGGTTCCCACCGTCCTAATGTTTGTGGCTGGAACAATCAAGTATGTGGAGCGGACGCGTGCTCTGTATCTCGCGAGCTTGGACAGGTTTCGAGATTCCATGCTCAAAGAGGCTGATCCTGGGCCTAATTACGCAAAGCTTATGGAGGAGTACGCTTCCAAGAGAGACAACAAACTTCCGACGCGAATTATTATGATTCCAGAGCCTGATAAAGAAGCCAGGGCTACTGATATGCCAGTTAAGGAAGGCAATTTGAATGATCTCGAAGTAGTGCATTATGCTTATAAGTACTTCCTAATCTTCAAGGGGCTTGTGGTGGATCTCATATTTAGCTTCCGTGAGCGTAACGAGAGCCGGGAATTCTTCAAAAAGAGAAAACCAATCGATGCTCTGAGGGTCATCGAGGTTGAACTCAACTTCATATACGAGGTTCTTTACACTAAAGTACAAGTTGTGCATTCCGCTTGGGGATATATATTCCGAGGTGTAGCCTTTGCTTCCATTGTAGCAGCTCTTTCTATCTTCCATTTCAGAACAAAGAAACACGACCTTAACCAATTTGATGTGGGAATTACCTACACCTTGCTCCTGGGTGCGGTGGTCCTGGATCTTATAGCCCTATTGATGCTCATTTTTTCCGACTGGACGTTTGCTACCATCAAGGACCCTGATTCCAATCCCGGGATCTTGGCTTGGCTCTTCAGTAGCTTCCTTCGGTTCAGGATGCCATGGTGGAGAAGCTGCAAGTGTACAACCCCTCTTAAACCAGAAGAGTTACCGATTGAGATGATCAGTCATAAGGTTTTGTCAACTCCCATTTTGTTCCGAAGGTGGTCTGGATCTCTCTCATCCTTCAATTTGATAAGTTATTGCCTACAGAGCCATACTAGAAGTATCCACAAATTCACGAGATGGCCACTCGTTATCGCCAAGGACATCAGCACCTTTCTGCGCATTGATGCATGTTTCGACTTTGCTGTTGATTTGATCAAAAAATTCACCAATGCAATCACCGGTTTACTGTCTTGTGTGATAAATGTATTGGATTTTATCAACAACAAAGTCAGCACGGCTACCACCAATGTTGTCGATAAGCTCAAGCATATTACTGGGCTACACCATGTCATTAAAACGACAAGTATACTTTGTGGCCATGTTCGTACATTCATCATGGGAAGTATGGGGCTCAAGGACTTCATTGATGAGATATTATATGTATCCCGCGAGCCATTCACCAAAGAGCTATGGGAATTCATATTCGATGAGCTGAAAACCAAAGCCGACCATGCAGATGATGCTGAAATGGCCAAGAGGATATCTGCGGCCAGGGGTGAATGGATTATAGTCGATAGTGATACAAAAGTTGATCGCAGCTCGCTGATGCCGTATATTACCGCTGTCCAGTACGATGAAAGCATTATATTGTGGCACATTGCTACTGATCTATGTTACTATACTTCCAATGGAAAGAAACTAGACAAGGAAAGCTTTAATTATCAAGAATTTAGTAAGCTTCTCTCGGATTACATGCTGTATCTTTTAATCTGGCAGCCAACAATGATGTCTGCCGTAGGAGGCATTGGAAAAATAAGATTTAGGGACACTTATGCCGAGGCTGGCAGATTCTTTGCTAGCCGGGGATTACCATCACTGTTAGAGAAGCTGAAAGGGAGCGGAAGTGTAGAAGCCAAGGCCTGCGAGGCGATTCTTTCGGTGACAACGAATGTTAAACCTGTGGCGGTGAAGGGGGATAGAAGTAAATCTGTTCTGTTTGATGCCAGCATGTTGGCACAAGAACTAAACAGGCTTGAGGGGGAAGGTCTGGATAAATGGAAATTGATGAGCAGGGTGTGGGTGGAATTGATGTCATATGCTGCCAGCCATTGCAGAGCAAACACGCACGCACAGCAGGTCAGCAAAGGTGGGGAGCTCATTACTTTTATTTGGTTGCTCATGGCTCATTTTGGTCTCGGGGAGCAGTTCCAAATCAACGAGGGACATGCAAGGGCTAAATTGATTGTCGGAAAGTAACCACTTTACACGCACATTTCATCAATGCCTGTCCGCCACGGCCTTAAATCATGTCTTTTTATATATGGAGTTTGTCATCTCTGTTTGCTTTTGCTTTTATTGTGCTAAATTCCAAGTTTCTGTGGAGAAATGGAAAATGTAATATTGCGCAAGATCATAGATTATGGTGTTTTCTTCAGCAAGAAACAAATATTTGGTATGCTTTTTTGTTCATTGCCTATTGCACAACTTGAAAGGGATCAAATGCTCTGTTATTTTCACGATTCAAATTACCAAAAAAAATGGAACATTTTGCAATTTTCCAAGCATGTTGGATTTATTTTTTTAAAGGGCTATTTTCCAATATATGCTGAAAAAAAATTTATTTGAATATATATGCTATTTTCTTAAAAATGTATTTATCTATATATACTATTTTAAATAGGAGAGAGAGAAAAACATATGTCCTACAAAAATCGCTTTCAGTAGCGTTAGCTGAAAGGATGCCTTTCACTATTCAAATTACCAAAAAAAATGAAACATTTTGCAATTTTCCAAGCTGTTGGATTTATTTTTAAAGTGTGAAAGGCTCTCCATTTTGAATTTTTATATAACAAAAAGAGAAGAAAAAAAAACAGAACACGACACACTCATACATGTGAAGTTTTCTTGTAATTCGTTAAAAAAAAATGGTGCAACTTTCTAAGCAAGAGTTAGATAAAAGATTGTACTGTATGATTTAATTTTTGATGTAACCCGTTGGATTGGCTGTTAATACGACAAAATGGAACCAGCAACGGGCAAACCCATGCATGGTAGGATTATTTTTCTTCCATTTTTTCAGGATGAAAAACTGAAATTCACAGCTCCCACTGCTACCAGCAACTTGGATTACATGGGTGTACTAGGTTGGGAAAATACAATTTGCCTATTGTTTAATTGTTTTGCAGAAGGAACACGCATTGAACTTACATGTAATATTAAAAAAAACTCATGGGTTCTGCTGGAGATTAAAGAAGCAGGCAAGGTTGCATCGAAGTAAATTAATTAACCTGGTGTGTGGCCATGAAGAGTTGGTGGGGAACTCAAACAAGCCTGACATCCTTGTTTGTTCATATTTATCATTCAAAAATGGGTTGGTGCTAGTTTGATGGTTTCATTAAATAACCATTTCCTCCTACAAAAATCTAAACACGACTTTTATTTGAAAAAAAAAAAGAAAAAGAAAATTGACCCATCTTCTGTATAAAACTCCACGTTTCCCTAAAAGAAAATAAGATTCCTCTTCAAAAGATAACCCTTGTGTCCTTTCACTAAATGAATTATTGGTTTAAAAGAAAAGCATTTCTGTTTCCGCGAGCAATCATTTAAGTGCATTGACTTGACTCGATTAAAAATCTACCCCTAAAAACCAACTAGTCTTTAAAAATATTTTACCAAAATTTTCAGAAAAATAATGAAGTGGCCCGAGGAAGTTGCTGGGCTCTTTCTCTCCTTGATTAATCTACCAATACTACCAAGTCATTGTCAGTTTTCAAGGCAGCGTTTGGCTGTAACTTTGCTTAAAGCTTCTTCACTTTGTCCCTTCTGTTGACCCGAATCAAGTCTTTGTTTTTTTGTTTCTTTTTTCTCTTTTCCTTCTTGGAATATGCAAGGGAACCTTCCCAGCTTCTTCTGCAGACTAGTTACTAATTAGGTTGAGAGATTTTTTTTTTTACCTGGTGTGTGTTCACTTTCTTGAGCTAATGCCCTAGCCATGTCTTCCGCAGATGACAAGCCACCTCCCTTATCCATTCAGGACGTAAACAATATCATAACGAACCTGAAGAACCTCCTCACTAGCGATAGTGGAGAGGCCGAAATCACTGTCGCCACCAACACTGCGCCTAATAACCCGACTGGAAATGAGCAAGATGGCTCTAACCGTACTGGAAATGACCAAGATGGGACCAACAAACAGGATGGAGATGCTAACCAGGCTCAGGAGACTAACGACAAGAAGAAGGAACCGCTGTACGAGTTGGGAAAACTATGCAAAGAACTCGATTATATGATCAGGTCATTCCAGAAACCGGAGAACTTAAAAAATAGTCTAAGAGAACCATTCAAAACTCTTGAGGCCAATGTCAACGACATCGTGAGTGATCTCGAAAAAGACGAGTTACTAAAACAGGTTCAGCACAATCTACGTGTGTTCAGAAACAACATCACCCAAGTCAAAATCCAGATACTCTTGCAACTTCAGGCCGCCAGTATAAATTCCGATGGTAATCGTGCTTTGCTGACAACCTTTGCCACTGGCGAGGCCGGGGACTTGCCTCACTTATATGGTGAACATATATTTGAAAATAGCTATTATTTTAAAGAAATTGAGGAAAAATATGAAGGCCTTGATGACAGGCAGAAACTGTGCTTGCTGTGTTTCTCAATTTTCCCTGAAAATGCGGAGATAAAGAAGAGGTTTTTGAGATATTGGTGGGTCGGAGAAAACTTAATCCCCCAAAATGGAAAGGATGAGATGAGAGATTTAAACGACACTCTCACCACATTCGTGCAGAAGAGGCTAATCGAGCCTGTTCTGAAGAAAAACAGATTACAACCTAGAAGCTACAAGGTGACCCCAATTGTTCGTTCGTGCTTGATCCATTTTGCCAAGAAAGCAAGTTTCTTTGATTATGACCAGGATGGAAAACCCATCATGGATTTTTCATCTTGCAACAAGGCTTGTATGGTGAAGTCTGAAAGAGCTACTGCTTCCTGGTTCGCTGATTATCTTAAAGGCAATGACAAGGATGGCAATTCAGAAAAGCCTAAAGAGCAGCAGCAACATCAGGAGCAAGGAAAGCTACCTGCAGATCTAGTAAAGCTGCAGATGTTGTTCAATTTTCCACGTAAGGAGACATTGATAAGAGCTAGTCAGCAAATTGATAAATTGCAGACGTTGTTCAACTTGAGTAAGCAATTTCCAGATTTACCTACGGAGTGGTTTTCTAAGATGACGGGCATTAAAGTTCTTTATTTGGGTAGATGGGAAGCCACCGCTGGGCAAGCTCGCCATATTGAGGTGGAAGACATTGAGTTCTTAAAAGGGTTCAAAAACATGAAGAATTTAAGGCTTCTTAGCCTTCAAGGTATTTCCGGTATCCCAAAGCTTCCCACCACTCTGTGCAAGCTTGAAAATTTGAGGATATTAGATCTAAGAGCATGTCACGATCTGGAGAAGCTACCAGACAGGATAGGGTCACTTAAGAAGCTGACTTACTTGGATTTATCAGAATGCTATCTGCTTGATTACATTCCCCAACAGCTGAATAAACTATCGGAACTTCAAGTCCTTAAAGGGTTTGTGATTCTGGATGCCAAAAACTCATGCACACTTGATGATTTGTCGGAGTTACCGAGTCTGAGAAAACTAAGCATCAATGTGAACACTACCAAGTTCAATATCGATGAGGCAGGGGACGCTCTCGCTAAATTTCAGAAACTTGAGAAGTTGAGGATAGCGTGGGGATGGGGGGGAATGCCAGGAAAAGAGGATTCTACGCTAGACAGTAGTAGCGAACAACAGCAATCCAAGACCAAGAAGAAGCAGGCAATTAGTATTAGTACTGCAGCAGCAAAAGCCTCGACTGATAAAGTGAACAAGGGAGAGGATAAAGGCAACCGGGAAAGGAGTGCAGTCGCAGCAGCAGGTGAAGCAAATTCAAAGACCGCGAAGCTGGGAGGTGGTTTAAGAGGGACAGCCAACATAGCTTTGATGGCTAAGAAATGGAGGAGGTTGTCAATGAAACACAGAGAACCACAAAATCTGGAAGGCCTTGAGAGATTGGTGAAACTGGACCTCCAGTGTTTCCCTCGCTCGGAACCACCTACATGGCTGGTACCAACAAAAATGAAGAAACTCACGAATTTGTCGATTAGAGGTGGAAGAATGGGTTACCTAAATCATGAGGATGGCCAGAAGTGGAATGCGGACACCTTACGTTTGAAGTTTTTGGTGAACTTCAAGATGAACTGGAAAGAAATGCAGCAACGATTTCCCAAGTTGAAATATTTGGAGAACCTTAGATGCCCAAGAATCACATACTGCCCATGCGATGCCAATGGAGTATGGCAAAAGTTCGTCCAATCCAAATAAACTTCAACCTTTGAGCATTTGAATTTACTTTGCATTCTTGTTTCTTTGTTTCTAATTTACCGGACAAGTTTGTGTTTTATTTCCGTTTCACCTTCTTTTTTTCCTAGTTTGTTGTATTTTCCTTTATGGAAGAAATGGTAATTTTCTATATCCAACAAAGTCTTGTATTTTCTGCTCTTTTATCTTTATTCATTAATTTTACCTTTTAACATCTAAACTTAATAATGCCTATTTCCCAACTTTAGTAGGTTATTCAACATAATCTACCAAATTATTTACTACTAAATGAGAATTCTTGAATATTTTCGTGAATTTTCTCTCTCTTATGGAGATCAACCTTTCTATTTATAAATCATGATTTCTCGATGAGACATACTAGGATTAGATAGATCCTCGTGCATATCAACATGTCCCCTACTCTAAGGTCAACACGTGCCTCTCAAATATGAGTTCGCCTGCATGATAGCGCGGACCTACTAAATGCAAACTCATGATTTGGTTAACTATATACTTATCAAGATAAAAAGGGTCGGATCGACTTAAATTGAATAATAAGTCGAAAACCGCAAACACCTAACAAGAATAGATATGATTTTAAGAGGTTTGGACTAGTTAATCTCATTCAAGTTTTTATTTCCATAATTTTATTTAGTTTTGGTTACCACTGAATAGACTCGACCTTGAGGTAATTTAAAAGTGCAATTACCCAAGGCTTATCGCTGAAAGAGGCCACCAAAAAATTTCTTGAGGCCCAAAAATTTAAAATGCGAAAGTTTTTTTATTCACATTTCATTATAGATAGGAAAATAAAATAAAATAAAAAGGTCCCAATTTTTTAAAATTTTTAAATTTTTTATTTTATAATTTATTTTTCCTAAAAAATGTAGGTTCTATTACTATAATTATGAGTTATGATATCACAATACTCAACCCTCTTGGTTAACTGATAACCTTTTCTCCCTCTATCTACAACTTTATTTTATCAAATGGTCTAAAAAAATAACATAAATAATAATTTAATTTAAATATTTATTTTTAAAATTTTGATTGGGAGATGAATATGGGTGCTTTCAAAGTATCTTAGCCTTATGCCCTTTATCCATAATTATTTTATTTTTGATGAAAATCAAATGATATTTTTTGTATAGGCCAATTCCAACCCAGACAGTTGGGGCATTAAAACGCCAGGACGACTGGCGGACACAGCTAGGGACTGGGAACATCATTTTACAAATTTACCCCTAATAGCCGTTAGTTTTTTCTTTCTATGGCTTACTATTCAAATTTTATTTCACAACTCCCATGAAAAGTAAAAATTTTAAAAAGAAATTCATTAAATAAATCAACAAATTTTATTTATGCGTAAATTTTTTTAAAAAATTCATACTCATATAAATTGTCATGTCAATATTATTACAATTATAATTAATTATTCAATTTTTTTAAATTACAATTTTTATTAAATTTTAAAATTTCGGATCATTTAATAAAAAAATCCAGGTAAAAGTAAATAATAATAATAAATATTATATTAAATTTATCATTATGTCAAAAATTTTATTTCTACTATATTTTATGGCCTATTTATATTATACTCATCCTATTTTTTAAAATTTCACTTTCATTTTTGAAAATAAAAATTAATAATATGTTTATGTATGACATAATCACATAATTCATCTTGTATTATTTAATTAGTACAATAATTTTTTAAAATTAAAAACTCAATTAGTACTATTATTATTACAATAATTAAAAAATATATAAACATTACGCTTAAATTCATATTTTTTTAAGATCGGTCTTAGGATAGTTTGGGAGTATGGCCGCCCATGGCTAAGGTTGAAAGGGGCCTAAATTTTTTATTATTATTTTACTTAATATAATAAAACAGAAATTATTAATATATTTTTATTATATTATATCATATTTTATAATTTTGTAAAAAAATCACAATTTCATATTTTGCAGGTTCCAAAAATGTAAAAAATCAACCAATTTTTTCTCAAGCATGCATTATATATATATATATATATCATAATACAATACAAGTGACAGGTGAATTGCTTCAACAAATTGGCTTTACAGTTTTCACTTTTCAGTTTTGAGAAGAGATCATGCAAATGTCTTTATTTAATTTTTAAAAAAACTCAATTCATGCTTAATTTTAAATAAGTTAATAAATTTAGTTCTCTACATATATATTTTTCATCAATTTAATCATTAAACACTTTGTGTCATTTTTTTAAATTTATTTGAATTTTCATCAACTAAAATTTACTATTTGTTTAATTTCTTTAAAACCCCGAAGAAAATTGATAGTTATATTCTTAAAAATAGTCACTTTTGTTTGCCTTATATTATATTTTAATAATTTATGTTTGAAATATTACATTCTAGTCACTTATGTTATCGTTTTGTTACAAAGTGATCACTCTACTGTTAAGCTCCGTTAACTCCTTAACAATGGTCCTACGTGGCAATCCAAATGAATTTTAAATGTCAACTTGGATGTCCTATGTGGCAATCAAAATTAAATTTATTTAATTGAAAACCTATTTTCATCCCAGCAATTGGACATCTAAGTTGGCTTTTGAAACACATTTGGACTGCCACTTAGGACTGTCGTTAGGGAAGTAATGAAATTTAACAGTAGAGTGACCACTTTGTAATAATAATGTAAGTGACTAAAACGTAACATTTCAAACACAAATGACTAAAATATAATCTGAGATAAACAAAAGTGACTATTTCTATAATTTACCCTATAAATAAATAATATTTAACAAGCGGAAGCCAACTTTATCTACTCAACCAAATAATCTAAAACTCCATAACCACTTGAACTTACTAGAATCTCTAATCAACCCAAACTAGAGAAAAAGGAATGAGAAACTAAAGAAACCCTAAAAGCTCCGGGTCAAGCCAAATACTCAAGCTTGAAGCATTTTTTGTTAGATTCAAATGATGACAAGCCAGATTGATAGGCGTCGAATCCACCAAATATAATTCCTACTAAATAACTCTAAACCAATAACGACTCAAATTCCACGGGCACCGGAAAAATGAGTTTAAGGCCTCCGTCTTAGGAAAACGAGTCCATAAATATTTATTAAAAATATTTATGAAGTTAATTATGAGTTGAATTAGATTTTTGATAAGTGAATTTAGTTTAATTAAGAATAATTAGTAGAAAGGACTAAATTGAATAGAGCATAAAAGTTAAAGTATAGAATAGAGAAAGATTAAAGGATTAAATTAGTAAATAAACCAAATTATTGACATGTGTAAGATAGAGAATAATACATGTGTATTTAAATTATTAGTACAAATGTATATTAGATATATTTACTTATTTACTAAGTAAAAGATATTTATTTATTTATTATAATTATTAATAATTTTGTAATATTATATTTTATTAATTAATTGAAATAATGACAAATGTATGGTGTGGCTTAATACATGTGTACATGTGTGTATGAATACACATGTAATATTTTTATTTGTATTAATTAGATATTTTATTATTAATTACTAATTTAGTAAATAAAAAGAATAAAAGAAACAAAAGAAAGGAAAAGAAGCAGAGAACCATTCGAAAATAGAAAGAAAGGAAGAAGAAAGAAAAGGAAAAAGGAAAATTTGGAAAATTGAAGCTTAGAAGTTTGAAAGGTAAGCCAATTAAGCCCTTATTCTTTAATTTAAATGTTTTAGAAGCTTTAGAATTGAGTTTTATTGAAACTAAGTGGAAGTTATGGAGGTTTTTAAGTTTTTGAGTAAAGTTCACGTTGGACAGATGTTGAAATTAAGGGCTTAATTGATAGAATTATTGATTAGAACTGGTTAAGAGATTAAATTGTAAAAAAAGGTTATAAGTTTTGTGTTTGAGGGACTAACTTGAAAGAAAACTTGCATTAGGGTTCTAATAGGAACATTTGATAGTTAATAGGAATATGGAAGGAAATTGAGTAGAAATAAGGTAGTAATTAAGCTAGAAAAGTAAAAGGGTTCAATTGAGTTGAATTAGAAATTTAGGTAAAAATTTAATATTTAATGTGAAATGTGTATAATTGATAAATTGAAATTATATAATTTTGTAGCAAACAAGGAACCCGAGACGTCGAATACGAAGGGAAAGGAAAAAGTGATCAACGAATAGCTCGAGAAAAATATCAGTTTTTATTATCATAATTCATGTTATTTATTATTATGTGTTTAATTTTATTATATATATGCATGGAATTGAAATTGGGATAAATAGTGATATTTGATTTGAATGTGATTGAATATGATTAGTGAATATGTACATTTATATATGTGTGAAAATGTATGATGATGTGATTTGGAAACAATTGGTGTTTGAAATGAAAAAGATGTGAGAAATATGACCAAAGTGTTAGTTGATGTGAATTTGATATTGAAAGTGAAATTACTATGTGATTCCGATACCCTATTAACTAATCGGGCTAGGGTGGATATAATTGGCATGCCATAGGATTGGAAGAGTTCAGGGATTTTTCGACCTCGAGTCGATGAGACATTTGGTGTGTCATAGATTTGCTTCGGATAGTTTTGATGAGGCGTTGGTCGCCACTTTGCTTCGACTCAGCCGATGAGACACTTGGTGTGTCATAGATGTACTTCGAACTATCCGATGAGGTATTGGTCGCCACTTTACTTTGGCTATGCCGATGAGGCATTGGTCGCCATCCTGGTGTGTTTGGTTGGATTCGTGTATCCGCCAAGGTCCGAGTCGAGTTAATAGGGGAAAATAAATAAAATGATAAATTTGAATAAATGTAACTGAGTTATTGGAAGAGATGAGAAAGTGAATTTGTGAAATAAAGTATGAAATGAGAATTGTGATATGTGATTGAATGCATGAACCAAATGTTCATGAAATGTTCAAAGTTGAAATGTGATTTGAAATATCTTATGTGATTGAGAAATAATTCAAGGATTTATGAATTGTTAGAAATCTTATTGATGAGATATTGAACCAAATATTGGAAATGTTATATTGGAAATATGATAGCTTTGTATGAAATTATAATTATGATTTGTTATTATTTATTTATGATATGATATGTTATTATTGTTATAATTAGAATTATGATAATACCACTGAATACTTCCAATACTCAGCGTACGGTTGTTTTTCATGCGCAGGCTAGGTCAAGTTAAAGTCCGGCTCAGCATCCGAATCAATCCCGACTTCACTCGTTTTCGTTTGTTTATTAGTGTATAAGTTCGGTAATACCTTGTAACCCTGTTTCGGCGATGGTTTGGGGTTAGGGGGTGTTACAAAACCGTAGTAAGAGTGGTAGTAGGGTCGAATCCACAGGGATTGGATCTGTAATCAATTTCTTTGTTCACTTATGAACAGATTGTCGTCATGTCAAGAGGTTATGGCAAGTGTCATGCCCACGACTCCAAACGTACCTGCGAAAAATAAAATAAATATGTAAAGCGGGGGGTTTAAGAAAGTTTAGGGCAATAAATAATATAAAAATAAATGTAAATCGAAAATAAATTTAGAATTTTATAAACAGAATTGGTAAGCCTAAGCCTTAGTCTCGGTAAATTTCGTGTTAAGAACCGATCCTCGAAAATTGATTTTCTCCTTCAAACGATAAGCTGGTTATAGTGATTAAGAACGTCCTAATCACCAATTCTTCCTCTCGTAGCTGGTCCCGGTACGTCCTGCAAACCAACCCTTACCGATTATCTAATCGAGATACTCATGTTCCCGGTTGAAGATTCCGGTAGCCTTGCATTCTGAAGAACCCAACTTGAATTAACTGCCTCATCCGCGTGGGTCGTTTAAACCCGATCACCTCTTCCTCGATTTGTTCTCGGAGATCCGAATACAGCACGGCCGATTCGTTTCTCCAACTGTCAGCAAACACGACTCCAACCCAACGAGCTCTTTTTGACTTGAAATCGAATTAGCCTTAAGGGATGAGTTGTCAATCCCGATACTTAGAAAAAAGGCGAATACCGAATGAAAGGATATTTAGCACGAATGCATATCTCACAATTCCCGATCAGAAGGAATACCGGCCTAAGACTAAGATAAATTTTAGTTAAGCATGAATTTATTTATTCTTGAAGGTTATGGGAAATGATGGAAATTGTATGGAAAGTGATGGAAATGGATAGAGAAAAATATTTGAAAAGAGAATTAGAACAACTATTGTAAAAAGCAAGACAAAAGTATTCCAATTCTCAATTGAAGTAGGAAAAACAAGACAAAGAGGATAATGGATTTTCAAAGAGAAGTAAGAAAACTTAATTAATGGATGATTTTCAAAGGGGCAAATACCCCTATTTATATACATGGTTTTACTAAAAATAGCCTAACTAAATTAATAAATAAAATAAAATAAAATAAAAATAATATAATAAAATATCTCCCTATTTTTAGCCTTTTACAAAGTCAAAATTTATGTTGAGTCCTTGGCTTGCTCCATCTTTTTGCTTTGGCCCCATTTCAATAAATTGTCTTTCGATTTGGCCCCTTTTTTGCTTGTTTTCGTCCAATTACATCCCTGACAAATATTAAATCATAAAAGCACTTAATTAGCAGGGTTCAATTCAACAATAAGCCAAATTAAATAAAAAAATATGCAATTTAACATGTTTATCACAGATCAAAGCGAATACAAAGCCATAATTGAAATATTAGAACAATTGGGCGATGGGTTTAAAGGATATGAGAAGCCTTGATTTATACTTTGAAATATTGAGGGTAATCTGTAACGACCCAAAATTCCCGGGTACCGGAAAGACGAGTCTTAGGGCCTTCGTCTTAGGAAAATAAGTCCGTAAATATTTATTAAAAATATTTATGAAATTAGTTATAAGTTGAATTAGATTTTGGTGAAGTGAATTTAGTTTAATTAGAAGTAATTAGTAGAAAGGACTAAATTGAATAGAATGCAAAAGTTTAATTATAGAATAGAAAAATATCAAGGGATTAAATTAGTAATTAGACCATAAAAGTGACATGTGTGTATTATAGAATAAATACAAGTGTTTTGAAATTATTGGTACAAATGTATGTTATGTATGTATTTACTTAATTATTAAGTAAATGTTATTTAATTAATTATTTATTATAATTATTATTAATTATGTAAATATTATTTTATTAAATTGTTGTGATAAAGACAAGTGTATGGCAATGATTTGTGCATGTGTCATAATATATATGTATACAAATGTAATTTATATATTGGTTATTATATTAGATATTTATAATAATTAATTAAAGAAAACAAATAAAAGAAATTAAAAAGAAATAACAAAAGAAGAAAAGAAAAGAAAGAACAAGAGAGTACAGAGAAAAACGTGAAAGGGAAAGAAAGAAAGAAAGAAAGAAGGAAAAAGGGAAAATTGAAGGATTAAAGCTTGGGGATTAATTTGGTAAGTCAAATAAGTCCATTTCTTTGTAATTTTGATGTTTTTGGGACTTTAGAGTTGTATACTTTTAAGTTGTTGTGAAGATATTGGAAGTTGATAGGTAATTGAGTAGGGTTCATGTTGAGGAAATGATGAAATTGAGGATTAAGTTGATAAAGTTATTGATTAGAATTGATTTAAGGACTTAATTGTAAAATAGGGTATAAGTTTTGAGTTTTAGGGACTAATTTGAAAGAAATTCGAATTATGGAAAAATGATGAAAATTTGATAGTTATAAGGAAGTTTTAATGGAAATTGAATAAGAAAATGAGATAAATTGCTAAAGAAGAGAAGATGACAAAGTTTAGGACATAAGTGGGAATATGATAAAAGTTATATGGAAAATTTGGAAATTGTATAAATTATGTATATTATTAATTAATTGTAAATTTGTTAATTTTCGTAGCAAACAAGGAAACCGAGCCATCGAATACGAAAGGAAAGGAAAAAGTGGTCGAGGAGTAGCTCGGGAAAATATCGATTTGTATTATCATAATTTGAATTATTTCTTATTATGTGCTTAATTTATTTGATATATGTGCATGGGAATGGAATTGAATTTAGTAGTGCTATATAAATTGAATGTGCTTGAATATGGTTGATGAATACATAAGTGTATGTGAGATTGAATAATATGATTGTATTGAATTTGAATGATTTTGATTTATTGGAAACGGAAATGAAATGAAAATATTTGAAAATGTGAAATTGAAGCAAGTTATGCTTGAATTGCAAAATATGTGAGAAAATGTGGTCAAAGAGCAAATGATGTGAATTTGATTGAAATTACGAGAAAGTAATTGAAATTGATATGTGTTTCGGAGACCTTATTAACTAGTCGGGCTTAGTGGATATAGTTGGCATGCCATAGGATTGGAAGTGTTCAGGGTTACTTCGACCTCGAGTCGATGAGACACTTGGAGTGTCATATTGTTTCGGGTAGATTCGATGAGGTACTGGGTACCACTTTACTTCGGGTAGGCCGATGAGACACTGGGTGTCAAATTTGCTTCGAACTATCCGATGAGGCACTGGGTGCCAATATGGTGTGTTTGGTTGGATCCGTATATCCGCCAAAGTCCGAGTCATGTTAATAGGGGTAATTAAGTGAAATGAGAAAATCGATTGAAATTGTGCATTTGAATCATTGAATAAAGAGTGAAAATGATGATGTGATATGAAACGAGAAATGAAATTGTGCTATGAGATTTAATACTTGAATTAAGGTTCTTGAATGGTCATTATTGAATTTGTATATGTGTAATTGGAAAGTGACCAAAGATTCATGAATTGTTCATGTTGGAAACGTGAATTGAATGTTTTTATATGATTGAGGAAATGGTAAACTGAATATGGAAATATGGTAGTTTGGGACATAATTATCTGTATGATTTGTATATGATATGATATATTGTTATTGTTTAATTCGAATTATGATAATACCACTGAGTATTTCTAATACTCAGCGTACGGTTGTTTTCCGTGCGCAGGTTAGGTAAAGTTGAGGTTTCGTCAAGCATCCAAATCAGTCCCGATCACAGCTCAAATTCGTGGTGATGTATTTATCTTTTGGTAATGTGGCATGTACTAGGTTTCATATTTGTTACTTGTAAATGTTTAATATTTTGAATGTAAATATAGTGTATAAACTTTGAGAATTTTTTTTTTTTTTGAAATGAATGAATGAGTTTTTGCTAAATTTGAAGATGAAATGAATGGTTTTTGGTTAACATTTATAAGTCAATGAATTAGGCATGTATTAGGTATGTTTAGTGGGTAAAAATAGCTTAAAAATGACGAAACTTGCAGTTTTCACACGGCCAAATCACATGGGCGTGTGCCCTGGCCGTGTGGGAGAAACAGATTCTTCCACGGCCTGGCCCCACGGCCGTGTGATTCCACACGGGCTGTCCACACGGGCATGTCCCAAGCCACACGGCCGTGTGCCCCTGTTTTTCAAGAAAATTTTTAAAAGTTCCCGGTTTGATCCCGAATCAATTTCTAAACTTATTTTGGGTCCCGTAGGCCTGTATTAAGAATTATTTGATGGTAATTAGAGGGTTTTTGATTGAAACTCAAATTTATGCCTCGTTTTTATTTCGTAAGTTAGTATATAGTTCCGGTAATACCTCGTGACCCTGTTCCGGCGACGGTGTGGGGTTAGGGGGTGTTACATAATCAATTTTAGCAGCAAGCAAAACTCGATTTGAAAAAAAAATAAATTTTGAGTCAATTAAATATAGTTATTCGAGTCAACTCGAATAAGTAATTCAAGTTTCAAGTTTGAATCAAGTTGAATTTTACAATTCGAATAATTCGAATAACAAATTGTTGTAAATATCCTTTTGGCCCTTGTTAAGTTTGAAAATGAGTAATTTAATCTCTCTCAACAAAAATTATAAAAATAGTTTTCAAAATTCAAAATATTTATGAAAAATTCAAATTATATATATTTTAAAAAATTCTAAATATATATATAAAGTTAAAAAATTAAAAAAATTCTAGAATAATAATTTTTGGAACCTAAATAAGTAAATTAATGGTTCAAGTTTATCGTACTAAAGTTTTTTTTTTTTGCTTTGAAAAAGTTTTCAAATATATATGGTTTCAAATTTATCTGCTCTAACATGAGATTAGTTATACTGTAATAAGATTTTAATTTGACATGTTTAATTTTTTTAATTTAACTTGAACGATTTCACTCGATTCGACTCGTTTTGAATTTCATTTAACTCAACTTGATTCGAAAAAAATTTTGAATTGAGTTAAGATGATAAAATAAAACCTAAAATTTTTGTACTCAATTTGAATTGATTAAACACTCACCTCTGCCCAAATCGATTTCAGTAATAATTATTAAAAAAAACGAGAGAGAAGAAGGTTATATAGGAGTAATTCTCAAAGAAAAAAGATAAATGATGGCTTTAATAAAATAAAAGGTAGAAGGGTTAGGTATAAAAAGAAGGTGATGAATGATAATAATAATGAAGATAATGAAATGGAAAATTTTTGTGAAAGCAACCAAAAAGATTAGCTTTTTGAGGTAGGTGTAAAAAGTTATAAAATATATTAAATAAATTTTGTAGTTATTAAAAGTTAAATTTATTGAATTATTTAGATTTAAATTTAAATTGATAAGATGCGCAATATTTTTATCAATAATTTGATGGTTAAAAGTTTTTTCAGTAGTTTGATGACCAAATAAAAATAAGCTAAAAGCTGAGGGACTAATTATGTAATTTACAAGAAAAAAAGAAGGAAAAACTTGGGAATTAAAATTAACTACCATAGCAGGCAAAGAGCAGAGTATAAGGCCAAACAAAAAGGCTCATCAATTCCAAAATACAAATACAAGAAATAATACCCCATCTAATTAAGCAAGAAATGTGGAGTGAGTGGACAGAGTGCGGTTAGCTTTATTTTTGTCCTTCTTGATTTCACCCATCATTCGTGCAGCCCCAGGTAGACCTCCACACCTCTTCAGCAGTTCCTCCTTCACCCTGTCTGAAATTGTTGTGTCTTCACTTGTCTTTTTACCTTTCACTGCCTCGTTGTATATCCACCAGCAGCTGTTTGGATCATTGAGAGGCTGAAGTCGATGCAAGTTGTCGTCTCCCACCACTTTCTTTGCTGCTTCCTCTGACCTACACGTCACGATAACCGCTCCCCCTTTCTGCTTTGGAAGATGTTCATCGCTGAAGCATTTGTTGATATCTTCATAATACCCGTCTTCCTCTGCCTCCCCCACATCATCTAACACAATTAAATACTTGTTCTCCGCTAGTTTCTGCTGATGACGGTTCAGGCGATTAAGAAGATGACGCACATCGGATTTGAATTTGATGATGTCCCCTGGAAGTGTATCCTCAATTTCCTCTACCACCTCCTCAGTTTCCTCTACCTCCTCCTCAGTTTCCTCTTCCTCATTCCACAAGCTTATACAAAACATTTGCGTGTAGCTACTCTTCACCCTCTCATTTCGGAGAATGGACCTGCAAAGGGCTGTTTTGCCAACACCAGGCAGCCCGACAACACCGATTGTCTTGAAGGGTTCATCACTAAATCCACCTTTGAGAAGCATTATTTCAAGCGACATCTCATCTTTCTTAAAACCACGCACAGCGGCTGCAGGCTTATAAGTCTTTTCAATTTTTCTCTCCTGTGATGAGCTCCCTTCGCCGGGATTGTTTGAGGTAACATCCCCGTTTGAACCTGCAGGTGGGGCAGCTCCTGCTGTGGCCAACCCATTCTGTTTCTTATCTTTATTTCTCAAGAAGCCAAAGGACTTCCCCTTGCTGCTCTTCTCTTGGGATGGCAAACTCTCTTGGTACTTGTCGTACAGGGTCTTTCCCTGGTGTTCAGTGGGTGCGGCCATATTCTATCTCTCAAACTCAAAGCTGCTTCAAAGTTGAGATCTTTTATATTACTACTAGTACAACCGAATGGTTTAATAGAGAAGAGATCCGCAATGATTATCACTAAGCTGAGATGGGAGAGGACGGATGGGAAGACACAGGGAGTGAAAGAACAAGGAATCCTTTGCAAAACCCTCAAAATGATATAGACAGATTCACTTGAATGACAGAAAAAGAAAAGGTTAGTGGGACCCTATTTTTATTACTAATACATCACGACTTTTATGGTCAATGAACCAAGTCGAGAGCTTTAAAAATTTTATGAATAAAAAATTATTAAAAAACTGCTAAATTCTCACATGTTGCAGCCATGCGGGACAACTTTTTTAATCATTAAAAATTTTACTATTACAACATCCTTTGAGAAAGGTGGATACACAAAGATAATTAAATTTATTGTTCCCAAAATTAATAATTAAATAATTTGGATGGTTTTAGCCCTTTTTCCTAATATTTGTTGTTTCTTGTTTTGAGATAATGTGCACTTTAATTTTTTTTATTATTTTGGCATTGATTCTTTAAAATTAAGTATGTGGTATGTGTACTTTTTAAAAAAAATTATGAATATTTTTAAATTTTGAAATATATATAAATTGTCACATCAATATTGCTCATATTTTAACTTTCCGGTCAACTTTTTCATAAAAGAAATAATTTTAAAAAATTATGGATAAAGTGATAACAACATTTAACAATAAAAATTAAATTTATTTTGTTTTTTACTAATCAGAGAGACTCCAGCAGACTCGATCCAACTCCAACATCTTTAAGAAGAAAAAGACATTAACTAGAACAACAAAGCCTTGGGCCAGATAGATGGCTTCAGTTAACTTGAAGAACATAAAGCTCTCTAGTGCCGTTATGCAAAGCCTTGGGCTGCTTTCGTGCATGACACGATCAAAGGTAATTTGGGCTTAGCTCTCAACATGTTGTAGCATTTGCATGGAATATACTAGTATCATTCATGAATATCTCTCCTTGTCCCTAAGGAAAAACCTTGATATTATATTATGAAACACTGATAAACGATAAACAACTAATTGCTGAGATTAGAGTTTGGTGCTAACAAGATACTGTTGTTTACTATCTAATTAAACCGTAAAGATCCTAAACCTTTGCTCTTTATGAACTCTTAGACTAAACAACTAATCTAATTAAGAAACTAGTAGTAAATAAAAATCAATCATCTATATTTAAAACGTCCTAGCATTGGTGATGTCAAAATTTGGATTCTGAGCCATGAATTCCTTAAGCATGTTCTGGTTCTCAATCTCCTGACTAGTGGGAAGCCCCAACTGCTTCTGCCTCTGGTCAAACATCATCTTCTCCACAGTGGACCTCATTTCCATGTCCAAATCAGACAACTTGCTCTTCTCTGGTTCTGCCTTTTGAGTATCAATCTCCGGTCCTCCCTTCAACAACGATTTCCACCAACTGGTTTTGTCGCACTTGGTCATTAGCGAAGATATTACCTTTTGGTCCTCCAAACTCCAGTACGAATCGTTAGGTTTCACGGTCTCGAACAACTGCCCATCAACAATAGGAGTCTGACCCTTGAGCCCAACCTTCAAATAATCCTTCTTTATATCGCATACAACGTCCCTGGATTTGGTCCCCAGAGGGACAGGAACTGTAACAATAACCTCTTGCAGGTTTTGTCCCCATGAATGGTTCTCCATGTCGAGACCGTTGTCTTTGTTTGGGTTTAGCTTCGGCTTCGGCTTCTCCTTGATCTCCTCTTTTTCCTTCGTCTCGTGCTCTTTCTTTGCTGCCTCTTCTTTCATTGTCCTTTCCTTGATGTTCTTCACAAGAGATGATATTTTCTTCTCCACAGAATCGGTGTTGAACATGTCAGAGTTTTCGGACACAAAGTTGAAGGCAGATTCGAGAAACCCTAGAGGATTTGAAGGGTCTAGAACTGCATTGAAAGACAAAGCAGAAGAAGTAGATGATTGTTTGTTGTCTTCATCTTCTATGTAACCAGAGAGGATGGCCATGGTTAAATTCTTGCTGGGGAGAGGGTTTGAGGCGTAGAGAAACGGATGATTTTCTAACTATTAGGTCTTTTTTTCTTCCTTGAAGGAGACTAAAGGCGTCGAACGTATATATAGGCGTGGAGTATACGAGTTCAAATCAAAGTGGGAAGCCCTTCGTCACAGATATATTAATTCAGTTTGCAACATGTTTTTGGGTAACCCTATTTTATTTTAAGCATTTAAAAATAAAAAAAATATTTTAAGCATTTAAAAATAAAAAATTATAATTTAATCTCTCACCTTACATAATCTAATATATGTTCTAAAAGATATTATTAACTAGAATTTTAGATATTATTATTATTTAAAAAATAAATTCGTTTACAATTTTAATGAGAGTATCGAATTGATCAAACTGTGTAATATAAGTATTTAAATTATAAATTTTTATTTTTGAGTGTCTAAAATAAAATTTTTAAATAGTTACATGACTATTTATGTAATTTATCCTAGATTTTCTTATTGTATTAAAATACCAAAAATAATTCTTAAATTTATTATTTTGAAGTTATTATAGTAAAATAAGTTTTTGAATCTAAATGTATCATCTATCTACCCAAATTAACTTTTAAATTTATGGTAAAATAATTTTTTATATAAATTTATATTTTTAATTTTAAACAAAGAGTTATTTGACTTAGAGGCAAGCATTTAAGGCAAAAGAAAAAGAAATTAAGGGTGTAGATTGTATCAAATCAAGTTTAAAAAATTTTGAGTTGTTAAGTCTTAATTTATCATGTTAGCTTAAATTTAAAAATTTTCAGTTAAGTGAATTATCGAAAAAGAATATATTAAATTAAAACTTATAAATAGATTTTAAGTAACAATATATAAATTTTTATATATATCAACAATTCTTTCAAATCAAAATAAGAGATAAATAATATATTTTAATATGATAAAATTGATTTAACAATTTTTTTAATTTAAAGCTTTGATTTTATCATTTTTAAAAAGATAAAATTATTATAATTTAACATTTATTATAGATTTTTTTTTTTTGCATCTGTAAAGATTATTTTGAATTTTTTCAAAATTATACCCATTTGTTTTTCACTTCATTTGGTTTTCTAAGATAATATATACAATTGATTAACTCAAAATTTAAGGAAAAAAATTGATTTTCCTGAGTTGAATGAAGTTTGAAAATTTTTTATTTATTAGCATCCTAGCATAAAAGCATATGTATTTAAATACAAATAGAAAAACAATAAAACTTCTTTCGCCTAGATTGGTTGTACTTTCTAGATATAATTTTCTAAAATTTTATCTGGTGCAACATCCTATATTAGCAAATAGCTTCAACAGCTAGCCTCTTTGTAAAGTTGGCACACTCCGTTGATCCAAATGTTGCATCCGAGACATCAATCGAACATCTCTCCCTCCCAACACACTCCTGCAAGAAACCAATACATATTTTTCACTTAATAAGACTAGGTTATCAAATACAGAAACATATGATCTGTATCTTGATGCCGAGAAAGTAGTCGTGACTACGTACCTTTTCCAAATAAGATATGCTTAGATCTGCATCACAAGAGCCTTTTTGGAATGAACCACATTTTCCCTGAGGATCACCAAAGCTGGCGAATTTTATCTGCGATATGGTTTGACCTCCTTGGCATGATAGTTCCAATGTGTTGCCGTCGCTTACATTTGCACAAACCGAACCCACAGTGACGGTCTGAAAAGACACTTGCGAAGGGTTTCCACCCATTTCCTCAAATAAAATCAACGTGTTGTTGTCGTCATTTAGGAATGATCTCGGAACATGGTACCTGTTACAAAGACATTACGTATATAGTATCAGGTTTCGGATTTTGAGAGTAGTTAGTTTCTGGTAAACCAATATTATGTGAGAGGTGACGTTTATACCATCTTTGAGAAGGATTGCCACAATTTGATAAACATTTTCTCTCATTGTATTTCCCACGATAATCACATTCTGTGCCACAGCCATTGCTATCAGTAATTCGTGCCGGCCAGAAGCGTCCGATGCTGTTTCCGTTTATCCAGGCATGCCCCTTGTCCATGCCTTGTAAATCCACAACTACAGGGTCTGTTCCTGGCGGAGCTTTGAATTCAGTCTAAACAAACACAATGCAAAAACAAGTTGCTTAGAATCATAATTTGAATACACAATCAAAAGGGAAAAGTTAATTTGAATTATACTTTAAGTACCTTGTACCAAACCATAGGCATGCCGATGAAAAGTTCAAGAAATTCTGATGAAAACTGTAGTCTAGCATGGGGAGATTTTGGATCATGAAGTCTTTCGGCTTCACCATTCAACCCAATCTTTATCCAAGGCAAAATAAAGTATAGTTTCAATCAAATATTGTATATAATATTGCTGTAATAGAGATTTTCTAATTCCTTAACTTTTGAGACTTACCTTGTATTTCCAAATATTTGATGATAAATCTATAGTAACATTCTTGTCGTCAGTCAATACAACTGGACCCCCATTTAATCCCTCAGGTCCTTTATCAAAAAATTGTCCATAGTTCTGAATAACGAAAAGAAAGCATGATATATCAATAAATTTGAAATTGATAATTTACATTACATGAATTTTGAAGTTCATTTTCAATTGTTAGCAAATCATCATTCCACTAGAGTGTGCCTGGCTACCTGTAGACCAACTGTGACACTGAGCAAAGTTAGATTGTTTGTGCCAGGCATTAGTGAAACTGGGTTCTTGAACTGAAATGCGTAACCTGATTGGGTGCCTGTAAAAAAAAAGGCTCAAACAAATTAAATGTAAATTTATTCTGATCATCTTTTGAGCAAATAGAATATATTTATATTTGGATCATATGGTTAAACGATACCGATCAGATGCCCGTTCACGTAAGCATAAAGGACTTGACCGGATGACTTTACAGACAGAGTAGCATCTTTCCAGGATGTTCCGTTAACATCAAAACTGTGTCCAACAGATGATAATGAGAAAACAAAAAATTCTACCATTTCTAAGGAACTCAATCACCTTATACCACAAGGATGTGTTTTGGATTTCGACATTACCTTGTCATATACCACAAGTAGTCACTAACATCAGAAGTTACTCTTTTGTGTTCAAGAAGCTGCCTAGCTGTAAATATCCCTTGCCCAAGGAGGGTGTCTTTAATGGTTTCGGGAGTCCACATCCAGGATAATTTAGCAGTTTCATCATCCATTTGTTTTTTCACCATGATAGAGGTCTGTGTGTTAACCTGTGGGCAATTTTTTTTTTTTAAACGCCTAGTTAGCTTATTATTCCATTTCAAGCAAACTGTGATAGACTTATAAGCATGAAAAAATAGAGTTTCTACCTTTGCAGTGTTGAAAATCTCCTTAGTGCAGCCACCAAGTATACTAACAGACCAAGCTGGAACAACGAATATATTGCCTTCTTCCAAGACAACAGTTGCCTCTTCAATTTGATTATTATTGCTCAAGAAACAAAACCTTTCCCCGGTGATACTATTGGTGTAAGTCGTCAGCTGGTTAAATTTCGAATTCAAAATAGCCATTTCATTCAGCATTAAATCTACAAGGTCTACCACATTTCGATAAAACTCCGTCACTTACCATCAACCCCATTGCCATAAACCTTTGTGGTTGCTGTACCATTAGTGAGAACCCTCTCCCCCACTTTAATAGCTGCGTGGAGTTGTTTAAGATGACCCCATTTTGGCTGGTTTAAATTGCCTGAAAACAGGAACCAATCTTAACTATTACTATGTTTTTGGAAGCGGAGGATTGTACTTTTAGTGTTCGGCTCACTTAATTACCGAATTCATCAAGTGGGGCATCATAATCATAGGATGTTGTGATGAATGGCCCTCCAGATGTACGTCCAAAGTTTGTTCCTCCATGGTACTGAAAGCGTATTTGTTAAAAAGATAGATCAAAGAAAGATACATTGGGAGCCAAGTTCAACAACAAAGAGGTGATAAGTGATACCCATACCATATAGTAATTTATCAACACTCCACCAGCTTGAAAAAAACGAGCAACTGAATAAGCCAAGTCTTCTGCAGGTCTGTGAGGGTCTTTTTGACCCCATTTTTTGAACCTACATTTGATAGTCCAATATATTTATTAGTTTAATCTGAAAATGGGGAAAAAATTGAAGGAAATGAACATAATTGAATACCATCCCGTACGTCCAGTTTTCTGTAAACATTTTGGGGATCAGGGTATTTTTTGGCTTAAACGTATGACAGTAAAACCCATTGCACGTGCTAATCTGTAGAAGAAAACATCATTTACCATAATAAAATTAATTACAAAAAAAACTATAAAAAAAAAAGCAGCAAAAGATACAATGGGCGGTGGAGCACTCTGCTGTTGACACATAATCCATGGGACTCCAATATTTTGGGCTGCAGCCATTTCGGCACACCAATTGACGTATGCTACCCCTTTATCTTTATAAGCCCACATAACATTTCCATACTCGTTCTCAATCTGTCATGAGAAAGGGTTGAATTTTGTCTCAGAAGTTCTCAATATTCAATACTAAATATCTACATAAGGAAGGAAAGATAACCTGTGCTAAAATGATGGGTCCACCTTGTGAAGCAAAAAGTTTTGCTTCTTTGCACATATCCACAATCTTGGTTACAAAAATTCTCATTTCATTCTGCATTTGAAGTGATAAAAATGGTTGAAATCCATATGTTCAGACTTTAAATATGAAAACTAGTGAAAGCAGGAACCTTGTTTATTTCATTATCTGTCCTTAATTCAATCCCTTCAATATTATTTAGCCACACAGGGAAGCCTCTGCACGCGACATAAATATATATATATATATATATATATTAATTCCAAAATTTATATTGAATTCATTAGGTGATAGAAGAAAAATATTTTACCCATAATTCCATTCAGCACAGACATAAGGGCCTAATCTCAAGATTCCATCTAGTCCAGCCTCTTGAACTAGCTTGAAAAACTTTACAAAATCCAGGTTTCCCTCGAAATTATACTGTTTTAAACCATTAATGAAAAGGGTTGACATTGGCAGATTAGTGCTGGTTTTTTAAAGATTATAAGAACAGAAAAAAGAAGTATCACTTGACGGCGGATAGGCTCATGAGCGTTCCAAAAGATATATGTTTCGACTGCATCAAGGCCCCCATCTTTAGCTTTCTGTATAAGATCTGGCCACATCTATATATCCATCATATAAACAGTGTGCAAGAAATCAATTCCATTTACTTAAATAGAAATGAAAGGTCAAATTCAAGTAAATATACCACAGGGGTGCTACGAGGGTAGTGGATTGCACCAGAAAATATTAGTTTACGTTGCCCATCGATGATCAAGGCTTTGGGATCATAATCAACCTCTATTGCTGAGCTTCTACATAGGCATAGCAGAGTTGAACAAATCACGAGAATCCAAATGTTCCACATATTTGCAAACTCTGAAATTGATTACTGTGATGGGAGTAGATGGTGCCTTATTATATAGGGATGAATGAATGCATAAATTAAAATTTTGGATTTTCATATCTATCTTCATCAGCTAATATTTCAACATATCTATCTGGAATTTCTTTATTATTTATCGTAATTTTTATCCTACCATTTATCCAAATATAATAAATATCACAAATCTTTTGATTTATGTTTTTTAGGGTAAATTATCTTAGTTCATCACCTAACTTTTATTGCGCCTTCATTTTAGACACCCAATTGTTAGTATTATTGAGGTATCAAAAAAATTAAGGATTAAAGTGAAAAAGGTAGAAATTAAAATAATGCATAAAAAATTATCAAATTATACTTGTTTATCATATTGCCAAAAATTGTAAATTTCTTCTTTTTTTTGGGGGTATTGAAATTTTAAATTTTCAAAACATCAAAACCTATAAATTATTGAAAAATTTTATCCATGTCAACCGATTTGTTACTATAATATTGAAATTAATTTAATTAATTAATTTAATCTCCTTTTAAATTTTAAAATTTTATTTTATGTTTCCATATTATTCTTAAAGAATTCAACTCAAATAGTTCATATTTAATAATTTTCTATAAAACTTATATTTCTTTTGATTTTATAATTTCAAATCTTCCCTTAAAGTAAAAAGAAAAAAGAAATTACAATTAACTAAATTATTTGCTTGTTCTTTTTTAGTAAAAAATGATGAAAAAAGTATGGATTTTGTTTGGCATGACAAATAAAATTAATTAATTAAATTAATTGTGAGAATTTATCTTTACTTTTAGCTTAGCATGGAAGACTTGAGATCATAAAACAAAAAATTGTGTTTCATAGACAATTATTCAAGATGTTTATTTGAATTGATTTTAAATTTGGAAGCATAAAATAAAATTTTAAAATTTAGAAAGAGGTTAAATTAATTAATTTCAATATTATAGTAATACTGTAATAGGCCAATTTTGGCCTGGGCCCGAAAAAATAATAATCGAAGCCAAAAAGGGCAAAATTGAAAGACAATCATTAAATTGTGGCCAAATCAAAAAGATGGAAAAAAACCAAGGGATTATCCAATTTTGTTGACTTGGTAAAAGGCTAAAAATAGAAAGATATTATTTTATTATTAAATTAGCTAGGCCATTTTTAGTAAATCATGTGTTTATAAATAGGTGTATCTGGTTCTTTGAAGAGGGGATTACTTTTGGGTATTCTTACATCAATTTGGAGTTGGATTATTCTCTTTTTCTATTTCCATTGGAATTGAATTATTTTCTTTCTACTTTCAATCACGTAAGAATTTTGTTCATTTCATTTCAATTTCTTTGTTTGTTCTAAATTCGTCCAATTGCTTTTAACCCTTCCATTTTTTATTATTTTGCAATTAAATTTTCATTTTTTTGGGGTCCTAAAGTTTGTTTTGACTGCATTTTTGTCTCCTTGAAGCTGTGTGTTTTGGAGGGTAGGGGTTGTTTCCCTTTTGGTTCCTCCTTGTTATTCGCACACTCAAATTAGTCCATTTCCCTTCATTTATTTTTTATTTGCCCCAAAATTGCTATTTTTTGTTCAATTTAAACCATTTTTTATTTTTTTATTTTGCCATTAAATTAATTAATTTGAGTTTTATATTTATTATTATTAGAATTTTTATATTATTATTTTTATTATTATTATTTTATTATACTTTACTGTTAATAGTTAATATTATTTTATTTCTAATATTATTTATTATATTCTACTATTATAATATGTTTGTACTATTATTATTATTATTATTATTTATAAATATTATGATTATCTATTTCCTATTATTAATATTATTTGATATAATCGATACTAACATTTATTTGCTGTATTTAATATTAATACTATTATTTTATTATTTATTATTATTATTAACTTTTTTCCCTTATTATTAATATCTTAGTAAACGGATTAATGTATTATTTCTATTTTACATTTTATTATTTTATTATCTATGTTATTATTGTCATCAAACTTTTTCTTTACTATATTATTATTATTTTTTGTTGGTTATCTTATATAAATATTATTATTATTTTTAGATCTATTATTATTTATTGTCTACCATTTCTCCTATTTTAACACCATTACTGCTACCTTTCTTCCATTATTATGGTTTTTATTATTTATTATTTCCGTTATTGTTATTTATCATTTTTTTAACCATTTTTGTTATTTTTTTTGGTTTTAATATACTGTTACCCTCATTAATGTTTTATGGTGTTCCTCGTTATCATTGTTTTCAAAATTTATTTCTTTAATCCATTTTTCCGATTTTCTTTTCTTTTTCTAAAAAATAAATGCAATATTCTGTATTTAAAATTCGAAGGATCGTGCCCTAACGTACTGGGTTTCGCTTTCTTTGTTTGTTTTGAATATCTGAATATCCTTTTACCGGTTCACTCTCAAAATTTTTTAAAATAAAGGCAATATTTGATATTTAAAAAATTCAAAGGATCGTGCCCTAACGTACTGAGTTTCGCTTTCTTTGTTTGTTTTGAATATCTGAATATCCTTTTATCGGTTCACTCTCAAAATTTTTCAAACTAAAGGCAATGTTTGATATTTAAAGAATTCAAAGGATCGTGCCCTAACGTATTGGGTTTCACTTTCTTTGTTTGTTTTGAATATCTGAATACCCTTTTACCGGTTCGCTCTCAAGATTTTTCAAAATAAAGACAATGTTCGGTATTTAAAGAATTCAAAGGATCGTACCCTAATGTACTGGGTTTCGCTTTTTTTGTTCGTTTTGAATATTCGAATATCCTCTTAAAGCTAAAACGCACGTTTTAAAGGCAAGCTCACATCTGAGGGTCAAAAATGTTGTGTCCTAACGTACTGGATGTAATGTTTTACCTCGAGGTGAGATGGACTTTAGTACACATTTGACTTACCTAAATGTTTTAAAAGCCAATAAAAAGAGGATCGCATTTTGAACTCTGTCTAAATCTTTAATTTTCGACATTTAAGATACCAATTAATCAATTAAGTACCAATTTTGGGCGTGTCGAGGGTGCTAATCCTTCTTCGTACGTAACCGACTCCCGAGCCCATTTTCTTAAAATTCGTGGACCAAAATGTTTTATAAGGTGGCCCAATTACACCTCAAAAAGGATTGGTGGCGACTCCCAACTTTCGTTTTCAAAAGTCGATTCCCGTTTTTAAAAAAATGGTTTCGACAAATACATTGACTGACATTATCATGGGATAAAAAATTTTTAATAACTTATTTAATTGATTTTTGATGTGTTTGTAAATTAAAATTTTAATATTGAAAAAAAATTAGAACTTTCTGCAAGGGGCACAATTTGACATTTTTTAAAGTATTATTTTAGTTCACTTTAATCCTTAATTTTTTTTTACCTCAATAATACTTACAAAATAATAATTTTTATATATGACCAAAATGAAAGCGACTAATAAATTGAGTGATTAAAATGAAAGTGTAAACATTATGTGGGCTTTTTTATTAAAATAACCCTAAAAAATAAATTAATTATCAAAATAACTCACCTTTTTAATTAAATATGAAAATAACCCAATTTCTACAGTAAAAGTTGGTGGAGGCATATAATATGGCGCCACCAACTTGTCATGTCAGCCAGGGCCTTAAAAAATTAATTTTTTAGTGGAGCCATGTTGAATGGCGCCACCAGTACAAAATACCAGGGAAATACTGAAAAATCTAGAAAAATGGGGGGCTTAAAAACAATTTACCATTTTCGGTGACGCCATATTAAATGGCGCCATCACCTGACCTGACAGCTTTTTTTTTTATTCATAAATTTGTCCTTTTTTTTACTTTTTTTTTGAAATTTTATCTTTTACTTTTTTTTGTTTTTTTGTTTTATTTTTTTCTTATTTTATTTTGTTTATTTATTTTATTTATTTTTTATTATTAATTTTAAAAAATTTGAAATGTATATTTAAAAAGTTTATAATATATATATTTTAAAATTTTAAATATTATTTTTAAATTAATTTTTAAAATTTTAGATTTATATTTTTGAAATCATTTTTATAAATTTTAAAAATATATTCTTCAAATTAATTTTTTTAAATTTAAAATATTATTTTTTAAATATCAACCATATTTTTAATAATATAAAACATTTAAACATTTAAAATTTTTAAATACAATTTTTTAAATACATTTAAAAAATCATAATTTAAAAATTTTTTTAAATATAATTTTTAAATATAATTTTTTAAATTATGATTTTTTAAATGTATTTAGAAATTTTAAATACAATTTTTTAAATACATTTAAAAAATCATAATTTAAAAATAATTTAAAAATAATTTTTAAATACATTTAAAAAATCATTATTTTTAAATATAAATTTTTAAATTATGATTTTTTAAATGTATTTAAAATTTTTAAATATTAACCATATTTTTAATAATATAAAACATTTAAACATTTAAAAAAAATATTTTAAAAATATGGTTAATATTTAAAAATAATATTTTAAATTTAAAAAAATTAATTTGAGGAATATATTTTTAAAATTTATAAAAAATGATTTCAAAAATATAAATCTAAAATTTTAAAAAATAATTTAAAAACAATATTTAAAATTTTAAAAAATATATATTATAAAATTTTCAAATATACATTTCAAATTTTTTAAAATTAATAATAAAAAATAAATAAACAAAATAAACAAAATAAAATAAGAAAAAAAATAAAACTAAAAAAAACTAAAAAAAAGAAAAAGATAAACTTTGAAAAAAAAAGTTAAAAAAAAAAGAAAAAAATTATGAATAAAAGAAAAAAAAAGCTGTCATGTCAGGTGGTGGCGCCATTTAATATGGCGTCACCAAAAATGGTAAATTGTTTTTAAGCTCCCCATTTTTCTAGATTTTTCAGTATTTCCCTGATATTTTATACTGGTGACGCCATTCAACATTGCTCCACCAAAAAATTATTTTTTTAAGGCTCTGATTGAGGTGGCAAGTTGGTGGCACCATATTATATGGCTCCACCAACTTTTACTGTAGAAATTGAGTTATTTTCGTATTTAATTAAAAAGGTGGGTTATTTTGATAATTAATTTATTTTTGGGGTTATTTTAATAAAAAAGCCCATTATGTGGCATATATAATTAATCATCGTTAAAGATTTAAAGAGTGAATGACTAAAATGAAAGTGTTTTAAAAATAAAGTGATAAAAATACAAAAAAAATTATTTTTGAGTGATTAAAATAAAAACATCCTAATAATAAATAATTTTTTTAATTAGGCTTTTTTTTTATTTGTTTTTGGTAGAATAAGGAATCTTATATAAATAATTAAACTATTACTGATTACTCAAGATAATTGGCATGATACCCATCCCATTTTAATATGATGATTAAAGGAAACAAGCACAATAACTTGGGAGATGGGGTTTTCGATTTTTTTATAAATTAAATAAAAAATGAAATTATTAAAATAATAATTATATTTTTTATAATTATAAAAATTATAATATTTAAACGTGTTTGGATAATAGAATATAATTATATAAAAGAATTTATGTTGGTAGTAAAAAATATAATTATATATTATTCAAAATTTTAAAAAATATTAATTAATCACTATAAAAATTATTGAGGAATTTTTTTTTAAATAAGTAATAAAATTTAAGTCAAATCATCATATGTAATATGTTAGTTTAGGAAAAGAGTCGATATTACTATTACAAATAAAATAAAAGATCATATGCAATTTTATCTAAATGTTCTAATATTCCATATTTGTTGAGTTGTTCTCTCTCTAGCATTTAACATATCCTCATTGATTTATTGGTTATTGACCAATTTCTTCATCATTTTAATCCAAATATGAATTTGTATCATTAATATTATCAAGATCTTCTTCTATATTCTATTAAAGGAATGTGTCGTCTTGATTCAAACAACGAATGAAGTTATGGAGTAAGTAACATGCTAGCATGATCTAACTTTATTTTTTTAGACTACATTAAAGTGGTGATGTTAATATGAGAAATCTCTTTTTTAGTGCAACAAATGTCCTCCCAATCACATTCCAAAACTTTGAATGTCTCAAATTAAATAGTTTGTGAGTTGCCTTTAGTGTTTGTGTTTAATTTCATTCTCCTAATTAAATGGTATTGTATCCAACTATATGGTTTAAGAGAACTTTTATTATCTGTATAACTAACTTTATGGATTATCAGATGCAAATTTTAACTTATTTTGGGACTTCTCTCGAACAATCAGGCTCGTTCTTGATTTTTTTTGGGTCCTAGGCAAAACAATAAAATGGAGTTTTAGATTCCTTAAAAGTTGAAGAAAAATTTGTTTAGGTCCCTTAAAAGCTGGTAATAAAAATTGGGGCCCTTAAAAGCTAAAATTCTTTTTTCAGACTTCTTAAAAATTAAAAAAATAATATTTTGAATTCCTCTCAGCCTTAGACTGCTACACCTCTAGATAACCCCCAATGTGATTTATTAGCACTCTAGAATATAAGGAGCAAACCAACTTTATTACAGTTTTATGATATTTCGATTACTATTATTCCATGCAAATTAATGTAGAATTTAAGATATAGCCTTTATAAAACAAAAAAAAGGTTTATAAAGTGTTTAATCAAATACATGTTGATGCAAGAATAATATAAAATTTATATATACTATAACCTTTATAAACTTAATTTATTATTAGTTCAAAAATTGTTTAAAAATATTTTTCTCAGATTTTATTAAAATTTTATAATGTTAATGAATTCGAACATTATCTAAATTCATATATATATATATATATATATATATATATATATATATTACTTTAAAAAATCATGTTTAGAACAAATATTTTATTTTTCAAATACACATTTGACAACAATACTAAACAATTAAATCTTAATCAAACATTTTTTCACATCATTTTTTAAAAATAATGTTGAACTAGTCCTTAATGAGATTTTAACATTAAACCTTAAACATCCCATCAATAGGTCACAACTTAAATTTATGCACCATTTATTAATCTTATAATTTGCGAAATATAAACTTTAAATATTCCCTAACAATTAATATAGATTGTTTTCACAACTAAACTTAGAAGACTAAAAAGCTAGAATGTTGAGTTTTCAGTCTAAAATTTCTAAACTTGGATGATATATTAGGCCCTGCTTTTCCACCATCCACATCTAGAGGATTTGGGACCAGCATACTCACTCAACCAGCCTTTTGCATGCTTGCGTGTGGATTTGTCACCAATTTTGCATGTACGTGCATTGCTCGTAACACTCATGCATAGGACATAAGATTAGCATTCATACATAAATTTATTTACTATCCATGTATTCTAATTTGTTAATGCAGACTCACTCAACCGGCCTTTTTTGCATGCTTGCATGTGGAATTGTCACCAATTTTGCATGTACGGGTATTGCTCGCAACACTCATGCATAGGACATAAGATTAGCAATTAATGTAGCTTATTTTCCATACATAAATTTATACACTATTCATGTATTATAAATTGTTAATGCATACTCACTCAACCCGCCCTTTTTGTGCGCAGCTGTCGTCGCCATTCTTGCATGTACAGCATTGCTCGCAATGCTCTAGGACATATAATTAGCAATATAATTCATTGTTAATGCATAAATTTATACACTATCAATGTATTAAATACATATTAATACATACTATTAATAATATTGATCATTTAGTGATATAATTTAAAGAATTATCGCCTAATATTAAGATTTTTCTAGAAGAGAACAATCGTTCAAGTATTCTTATAAAATCAACTAGCTTAACCTATTTCATTTCTAAAAAAAAAATACTAATACTATCACGTATAATCGACGATAATTCAATCATATATATTACCAAGAGCGGATTGATCTGTTAAGCATTATAATTGGCTCTCAAAAAAAAACTAAAAAGTACAAAATTTCAGAACTAAAGAAAGGAAGATATGACATATACTTCCACGTGTTAACACATACAGCAGGTAGCACACAGCGTCCATAACTCAAGTAATTCTAGATGGTTACCACAGAAATTTGAAAACAATAAAACCCGCCAGCCAGTTTGCAACTACAAATATAATTCATTCAGTTGAAAGCAAAATTGCTGGCTCCTGCGAACGAAAATGCAGAGGAGAAGTAATCGACCATCGCCACTGCCAGTGGCATCTCCTGCTCCAGAGGATAACCATTCTCCGCTCAAATCGACCATTTTCAACAAAAGGAAGAGGACTATAGCAGCTAACGCCTCCCATTCGACTCCAGCTTCCGCTTTCTTCAACCTCCAATCCTCACCGCCTAATCACAAAACCCTAACCATCATCTCCGATCTCAAGGAATTTGCGTCTTCTCGACTGGAGGATATAAAGCGTAACCTCATCGACCGATCTCACGCTGAGATTCTTAAGGATCTTGACGCCTCTCACTTGCGCCTCCATAAGCGCTTCAAGGTCTCTCACTTATTCCTGCTGATATGTTTGATTATTTACATGAAATCAGGGGACCTTTGAATTTCAAAAGATGTTATAATTAGACTGTTATTTTTTTTCTTAATTATTCTACTGCTAATTGTTTTTCCTAATTTGACAGATCCAGACACAAGCATGCCAACAAGCGATTGAGGAAGCTGAAAAGGAATACAAGAAGATATTGGAAAAGATTGATGAAAGCCATGAAGCAATGAAAGTAAATCTTTCGACGCTGAATAAATGAGAAATTAACCATATTCTACAATTAAATTTTTTCCTAGTTCCGACACTATCATCTAATTTCCTTTTCTTTGTGTTCAATTTCAGGCTTCATATGCAGAATTCATGGCAGATGCACAAGCCACTGCTTCCCGTGGTATTTTCGTGCTACTTCTTTTCATGGCCACTGTTATTTCAACACGGTCTTTCATTATTATTGCTACGTTTTACAGTGTTTACTGCTCAGAGTTCCCTGATTTGTCGAAAATTAATAGGAACCTAACGAAAGAGTTCATAAAAGATCATCTGGAAACTGATTATGTTTTAAGTTGCTTTTAAATCGGTGGATCCTTCATCTAGCTTTACCTATGCAAATCTAATTTTCATCACGCCACACATATTTTACATTTTAGTGAAATTTTCATCATCTTATTGTCCATTTGTGTTGCTGTCAGTTTGCAAAACTTCCATTTCTGAGCTTTCTAAGTCATTTGAGAAACGAATTGACGATCTCCGCAACCAATTTGGAATGCCATCCGCTTAGATTTGATTCTGAAACTGAACGACACTCCCCTCTGGATCTTCTTTTCTGGTATTTTTATCACTTTTTTTTTTTAATTACATGAATCTCTTAAATAATGAACTTCCTTTTTGGTATGTTTGTCATTTTTGTTTCAGCTTCCCATAGGAAATAACTTTAAATTTCACATAATCGTCTTCTAATGTATCTGCAACAAGCTGTGATTTTCAGGAACTGATGAAAAGCAATTTGGCTTTTGGAGGACCTGTATAATTTGCAGAGCAATGGAATTTTATTGTTGGACAAATAGTGTGTGTAGTGTATTGCTAATGTCGTGGTAGCTCGCTGTTTCTGTTTTGGAGAAAAATTAAGCTTAATTAGCTAAAACGGATCGAAAATAAAATGTCGGCTCAAGGTTCCGCTAACAATTTTAGGTGGAAGTAGAAATCATCTCAACACACGGGCAAAAACATACCTCAATGAAACACCCCGTTTATTTTTTTGTTGTTTTTCGGCCAGTTAATTTTACTACACATCCCTAAACTATAATTTCATTTTATATTAGCCCTAAAACTTTAAAATATTCTAGTTTCATATTTAAACTATCGATGTTATTTTAGTCTTGTCCTTCAATTATTAAAACTGTTAAATAATATGTTAAATATTAAGTGTTATAATTTAAAATAAAACTTTTAAAGAAAAATAAAATGTTTTTGCATAACTTAAAATTCAAAATTAAGTAAAACTGAAGAGAGAGAATGAGAAATAAAACTTTTGTAAAAACTTTGAAAACTTCAAAATTAATATTTTTACAACATTTATTTTTAATTTTTTTTTCTATTTTAAAATATATTATATAAGATTCGGTATCTTATTTAACAGGCAAATTAATAATTTTAATAACCTACCTTTTTATACAACTTCAATAACTAAAAAATTGTAATTAAAAAGTTTAAAGATGAATTTAAAATGAATGTTGTAGCGGTGTAATTAACTCTTCTTTTAGCCAAGATTGATCCTTACACTTACTTCCTTATTTTAGTTTATTTAATATTTCTGCTTATTATTTGGTTTGTTGTATGTTGTAGTCTAATTTTTTTAACCTACCTAAATTTCAAAATTTAAAATTTCGTTCGGTTAAACAGTCAATTAATTATGCTATTTCTAGAAATCTTATGTAGGTAATATATTACAAAGTTATAATATATGTAATGTCATGTCATTTACTATTTTTATTTACTATTTATAAAAAAAATTAACCAATGTCAATAGGTAAAGTACATGTTTTCATACTTCCTATTAACACAGTACATGGATTCAAGACGCATATACGAATTATCCAACTATCATACTAATATATCTAACACTTAGTGCCTCGTCGGTACATTCGAAGTATCATATGTATTTCGCACCTCATCGGTTTAAATCAAAGTACATCAACGTGCCTAGCACCTCAGCGGAATGTTCAAAGTATAATATGCATTCCACATCTCATTAGTATAAACCAAAGTATAATCTCGTACACTAATCTTATGGCATGTCAATTATACCTAACTTTGTCTGAAACCGTTAATAGGGTAACTAATGTTTCAAACATATATTCCTGATCCACATTTCATAGTTTCGTACAAAGATAGTTTATATCATGTTCAATTCAATTCAATTCATACCATTTCATATCATCATGTGCATATTATCACAATTTCACAAGTTACCAACTATATTATACTTATCTATTCATAAGACAATTACGTTCATTACCTTAAACATAGCTAATTGCATAAATACATACATGTAATTTGAATTTAAATTGTGAAAGCACAAATTGAAATAGTTACTCGTCTAAGACCCCACCTTTCCTTTATCTCGAGATGACTCAACATCATCTTTAGCTACTTATAATAATTCAATTATAGAAATGATATTAGTTTTCACCAAATCACATAAAAAATATAAATTAAACACAATTTGCATTTTAGTCTCTATATCCGAAATGTTAATATTTTTCGATATTTAACATCAATTTTCAATTTATTAATTTAATCCCTAATGACATAAATCAACTATATAATTTAGCTGAATTTCAAATTAAATCCACCATTTCCCTACTAATTAACAAACAACACCATGCATGAACTTGAGCATTTAACAACTAATTTTTCTAAGCTTCTCAAGCATGAAAATTTAATCAAAACATCGATAATTCATTAATCTAAACATTGGGTTAGTTAAATCCAACTTATTTAAGCTTAAATCTATAAGAAATTATCAAAATAAGCCTCATACCTTAGATAATTTTGTTGGACGGCAAACAAGAATGTAAGAGGGAGATTTCTTCTTTTTTTTTTTTTTTTTCTTTTTTTTCTA
The DNA here is from genome assembly GCA_020496765.1 of Gossypium stocksii. NCBI lineage: Eukaryota > Viridiplantae > Streptophyta > Magnoliopsida > Malvales > Malvaceae > Gossypium > Gossypium stocksii. The sequence continues at coordinate 107,339,041 of CM035627.1, read as the reverse complement.
ATGGTTTCGGCGAGGAGAGAAGAAGGTTTGAAGTTTTTTCATCCATTAATATGTTTTATATAATTTAAGTTTTTAATTAACATATTTATTTTAATATTTAAATGTTAAAAATTAAGTTAAAGGTTCTTAACATTATTAATAGGTGATAATAATCATGTTTCAACACTAACATATTTTCTTTAATGTTTATTTACTCTAACGTCCTTGGCATAATATCCAATAAGGTCCCTCCCTATTTTCCAAATAAAAAATTCATTAACGATCAGACCTTTACAATTTAATCTTTGCGCTAGAATTAATAATAGTCTTGATTTAATTACTCAACCCTTTACTAATATATTTTCATATTAAATATGAAAATAATTTTATCTATAATTTCACTGACTCAATTTATAAAATTGAGTTCTGAATCGAGTTGTTACACTAATAGTAAAATTTAATATAATGAATTTAACAGTAATAGTTTTGGGTGAGGGTATAATTTAAAAAATTCAAAAAATATAAAAACATAAAATTATAATTTATGCATAATACAAATACTAAAAATATAGACTATAGTAAAGGCGAAAATAAAAAACATAAGCTTAGGTAGTTTCTATTGGGCTTCATCTTAAATTTTATAGATTTGAACAGAAGAGCCCAATATTTGGAGTTTTTAACATGGGCTTTGTCCAAGCCTGCAAAGTGCAAACGTTAGTTAGACCATATAAAGTTGTAATTAGGGATGAGTGTGTTGGGAAGACTCAAAAGATTGGCCTGTTTTTCCGGGATGCCTCTCGTACTTTCTCTTTTTCATTGTTGTTCTCAGATTTTGCCCACTCTAACAGTAAAGTAACTTTATTTCAAAGAGGGAAAAATAGAAGGAATAAAAAATTTGAAATGTAGCTCTCTGGCCTTGGAATAGCGTCATAAAGTTGGAGTGACTGCTAAAAGGAATGCAGCAATGTTAATGTAGTACCATATATGCTTCCACTCACTGTTCTTTTTTGAGAATCATCCTAGGCCTGTCCAAAATCTCCGCAGCTAGATGATGTTATAATTGGGTTTGGACTTGTTTCTTCTTTTCTCGATTTGTATTTCAATAATAATCTTCTATTCTTATCAGACTCAAAAGCTTAGAATGATTGGAGTATTTGTTACCTCGGACATAATTAATAGAAGATTTCTCAAAAGGGGTTTAAATTCAAATTTTAAATACTAGTGTTGTAACTTTGACTGCTGAACAATTCCTAATGCAAAAAGGAAGAAGAATGAGATTCTTCCCCCTCAACCATGGAAAAAAGTGAAATAGGGAGGGTTTTGGGAACACATATATGTATCGATTTATTTTGAAATAAAGGAATATTTGGTGTAGTAGTTGTAGTGTTAAAGAAATTAGCAAACCTTGCCTGCCTGCCTGCTTTTCTTTCATGTATGAGATCAACTTTAATGGGCCATATATAGGTATGGGCTACAAATCAACACAGGCCGATATAATGATTGCAGGGGAGATCAGATCATCATGGATTCTGCTATTTCTTCTTTATTCTTTTTCTTCCTTAAAGATTCTGAAAGAGACTAGAAGATATTCATACATATACATTTATGGAGATCGTGAATAACATGAGGAAGCAAGTTCTAATGTTTTAATATTTGCCATCCTAGTACCTATATAGCCCTATGATAAGGTGTACGGCATCTTCAAAGTTAAGCAAGCATATCCTTAATATAATATTTGAAACAAGAAGAAAACAGTGTAGTCGGTCTCTTCTTTTAAGCAAAAAATAAAAATGGGAAGTGAAGCCGGAAATCAAAAGAAACAAGTGTAATCAAAATTAAAGTAATCAAAACATTGGAAATGGGGAAAGAGTTGGGGATTGAGATTACATTAGATCTACTTTAGAATGGATCGCTGAATGGCTTTATAATCACTTTTCAAACTACATTCCTAACGTTAAAACCATACCCCAACCCCTGGCCCTACCTTTCATTTTTCAAGTGCCATCAAACTGTCTCACTTATGCCATGTTTTCATGTTGCTAGTACATTTTTTTTAAACCTCTCCATCTTAATGTATAGGAATAGGATAGGGGTTTATTTATTTATTTATTTCTGATATGCTGACTGGTACATGAACATATATTAAATATGGTTGTTCCTTTACATGCATAGAGAACAGATAAAGAGACGTGAAGAAAATCAGAAAGTTGGGTAATTAAAGTGGTAGATGGTATTTTTGAAATTGCTAAACCCTGAACCAAATAAATACGTAAGGGAATGAGTGGGATGGCTTTAAACCTTGACTATGCTTTTCTTGCTTAAGAAGAAGTTGTCTTTAACCAAAAGCTTAGCAGTGCCATGCCCTGCCATGTGGCCATCTCAACCGGGGGGGAGGGGATGGATGTTGCATATGTATTAAAGAAGAATATTGATTCAGCTTAGCCTCAAAAGAAGACAGTGGTTGGCAGTGTAGTGAAGAAAGGTTAGGAGATGGCATTGAGTTGTTTTGTTGTCCCTCTATCCCAAGCATTCTTTGCTTAAAGACAGGTTAGCCCCAGGAATAAAGCCAAGGCCAAAAACAAAAACAATACCTACACTGTGTGGTTAAAGTTAAGAAACATAAAAAAAAAGCATACACTTGCCCATGATAATTCCAAAAAAACACCAAATACAAATAGCAACCAATGCTGACAACCGACAATAGCCAGTTAACATCTCTCTGGGTTAAAAGTTCTGCGTCTGCCATCTGTGCCCGAAAAAACAGAAACAGTTCTCAAAAGGATTAGTGACCGGTCACCGGTCACAGCCGGTTTAGTTTAGTCAGTGACCAGATGTCTACTTGAAGTACAATAATCTCTGAAACATTAATGGAGACTTGGGATGGTTTCTTCAGTCCGTGGCCACTGCTCAGACAAATAAGAATCTACCATAACCGTAACCCCCCAGACACCCTTTTCTTCTTAATAATTTTTTTTTAGTTTAAATTTGGGGTTTCTTATTAGAATCCATTTTTGCTATATTTATATGTTGACAAGATAGGAGATCTTCCTATATTCCAATTTGGATTTGTAACAGTGTTGATACTTTCACCAGCTGCGCATCCAAGTACCACACCTCCTTCAGTCTGATTGGACCATCCAGCCATGCATGCACTCCAACCCGGCCCCCCTGTCTTCCCTATAAAACTCCCTACTGTTTCATATATATATATTGATGAAATACCAAAATACTGTTTATTTTAATATATATATATATATATATATATATGCAAAAAGGTTTTAGAAGTACGTGGATCAATTGGTACGTGAAGCTGTTCCTATATATAATATTTTGACTGAATGTACTTGACCTTTCTGCTTCTGATGTCACCGTCTACAGCAACCTCATACATGCCAGCTTAATTATTTTTACACTAATAGCAATATACTACACATATAGTTCTTCTTCTTATTGGTTAGTAAGTCCTTAATCCTCACACATTTAAGAACGATTTCCACATTCATGATCGATGTATGCTTCAAAACATGGCAACCTTGTTATTCCCTCTATTTCTTCATTAAATTACTTTAGTTTTTTTTTTGCATTTTTCTAATGGAAGAAAGCGTGCATTAGGTTGCTTAATTACTTGGATTGCCAAGTGTTAAAAAAAGGTTTTGCATGTGCATAACTTAGCTACCCCTACCCCAAGCTATCTAATATAATATATATGTGTGTGTATATAGACACCTAAGCTAACCCTAATCTAGCTAATATATAGTTATTCTAAAGCCAAAACTTAATATTAACCAATGATTCTATACTTGATGGGTAGTAAACTTTTGTCATCACTTTTTAAGAAAAGGTTTTCCTTGTCTCGAATGAATGAATGACCAAAATCCCTTCATACACTTAACCTAAAAACAAACATATAGTATTAGAACGTAAGCACAAACACTAGTTAAAATATTGAAGCCAGTGTCTATGATTGGCAAAAACGTCTTTCTTAAGTTGGAAATAATATTAGAATATCCAGTAGTTATTAAAATTTGTTGTTTGCGTATATAAAAACAAAAAGGAAAGTATCTTAGAAAGAGATATCATGGAATTACTTGATGAATTCCAATCCATCTGATCATATCAAAATTTTAACTTAACTTCCCCATTACCTTTTCCTTTTCCTCTTTTTCTCTTTTTCTTCACCTTAAGGGGGAAGCCATTAGCCAAGCCACGATTTTGTTTACTTTCTTCCATGGATGCACTAACAAAAACAATCGATATAGATTTTGCATGGTCGTGATGCCAAATTTCAAAATATTTGAATCATAAAGCTAATTAAAACGGGTGATAAAGCTAACAATATCTCATCTTTTAAAATGAAGATTGATGACAGCTAAAGAAATTCATATCAACAAAAATATTCACATAAAAAAAAAAAAGTAAAAATGTAGTTCTTGTTGTCGTTTTGGAGAAAAAAAAAATTGATAAAAGTCTCCTTTCAATAATATTCACTCTCTTTTTTTATGCAAATATATTTTCCCAGATAGTGGTGTAACAAGGACCCATCATCAGGGTGTCTTTAGTTAATCAATGAGTTCAATTATTCATTTAATTTTTGGTACTGTGATTTTGAGGGATTTGTTTCGATATAAGATGAAAAAGGAAACTAGGTTTATATTAATATAAAAATAAAAATTGAAATGGTGATGCGACGGTTCATCATAACTCGCAACTACTAATCACTAATCTCATTAGAAAATCCCAGCCATTGGTGTCGACGATAGAATCTAAACCAATACAGCTTCGCCACGTACCCTACTTACAATACACGTAAGAGATCCCAAAACTTTATTGCATCAGCAAAACACGTGGGGCCAACATGTCCTCCCGTCTCCGATCAGTACCGATTTGTTGCCTCTAATAGCTAATAAGAACACATTTTTCCGTTATTTAACGGCAGAATCCACTGATGCCGTCAACACCTCCTAACCCCGTCTCACAGTCTGAGTCAAGTAGTAGGGTGTCTATTACTATATAAATACCTGGCCCTCAATTTGTTTGCGTCTCCTTGTCTCTCTGTCCGAGTGTTTTGTCTTAACATATATTTATTTTTAATTAGCTATTTTTGGCTTCATTTGCCGAAATCTAAATCCCCGGGCTTTCCATATACAAAACATTCCGTTTTTGGGAAGGTCTGGGATTCTCGGCCGATATATCGCCTGCATTTTTGTCACCCAATCCGGATATATATTGTTGTACGTTTTCTGTTTAATCTGCTATCTTTTCCTTCTTCATTTATCAAGATTTCTTTTCAGCTGGAATTCATTGGATTTTCCATTCTTAAGTTTTAAAGCTTTCTTGTGTTCTTTTTTTTTTTTCTGGTTTCAAAGCTTCAAGCTTCAATCTCCAAGACATTCAAAGCTTTACTGGTTATTAAAGTTGGCCAGTGGGTAAGTGGGTCTTAATTCTTTTTCCCTAGCTTTTATTTTTCTTTAATTTTTTTCTCAGCAACCAAACAAAGCGTTACTTTTCCTTTATTCTTTGCATCATTGTATACGTAGTGTAATTAAAGCTATGGCTTCTGAGTATGTGTTTGAATGAACGGGAAACCACCAGTTTTGATATTGTAGCTGTGGGAAAAAAAACAGAGTAGAGCAGAGCAGAAAACAGAGAGCAGAGGAAATGAAATTAGAAAGAGAGAGAGAGAGTGAGTGAATTAGAGATATAAAGAAAGACAGCTAAGAAAAAAGAAGAGCAATTGAAGGGCATTAAAGGGTAAGTCGTTTTCGAACAATAAATGATGCCAAATAGTAGTAGTTTTCAGGCTTTCAACTGAAACAAATCTCAATCTCCAACAGTTGCTCGTCAACAGTCTCTCGTCACTTTGTCTATTTGTTTCTCGACACTTGAAATAGGCCCATCTTCTTCTTCTTCTTCGATAAAAATACATTGGTCCATCCATCCATCTATCTCCCACCAAAAAAGAAAAAGAAAAACTACTGTGCTACTGCTTCAATGTTTCTCTATATTATTCTTGGGTTGCTTTTTTGCTTTTGGTTTTTTTAATTCAATTTCCTTCATTTAAATTAGTATGTCAGAAACATCGGCTTGCTTCAACAGATCATTGTTTTATTTTGAATCTTTGCTGGTTACGTTAAAGCAAAGCATAGATTCCAACCTTGGTCCTTGTTCAATTAAGTTACTTTCCAATTGCTTATGTCCCATTATGTTTCCTTCCCTTTTTTTTTCTTTTAAAATTTTCCAATAATTGACTGTTTATTTTATTTGATTTTATTTATTTTTTTAATATAGCAAGGAAACACTTTTTGGGAAGGTGTTGGGGGGCCTTACTTCTCTGATCCCAAGCTCTTTTTCTTTTTACTTCTCTTTTCCTTTCTGTTGTTGTCAAAAGAAAAAAAACTCGATTCAATAAGGTATGATGCTGATGCAACATTCACACTTGTTGGGGATTGTTTTCTTGTATGGTTTTGATTTTTTTTTTTTGGGGGGGGTTTCTTTGTTCCTTTTCCATCCATTTGTTTTGTTTTTCTCGGGTGCCAAACATGCTGGAATTAGATCCTTTGTTTTTATCTGAATGGAGCAGTCTTTTATTTTTATTGTAACAATGTCTGCAAGTATGTCTCCCACCCTCTGAACCAACCAGTACTGCATGAAAGAATCTTCCATGCGTTTCAATTGACCATCATTACCCTCACCCCCCAAACGTGAAATAAATTAGTAATCTACAATTGTTTGCTTCTTTGCAGGGATAAGTAGACAGCAACAAGAAAAGGAGTAATCAAAAGCAAAGAGATTTTCTTTTAAGAAAAAAAAATGTTTACGTGCATAGCTTGCACAAAGCAAATGGCGGATGGAGGTGAAGAAGTAGAAGGAGCGCGTGGAAGTGGCACTCCCAGCACCAAAGAAGCTGTCAAAAGCCTGACCACGCAGGTTCTACTTATATCATCTCTTCGCTATCTTTTTTTACAATGCTTGTTGGCATGGTCTGGCCTTGAGCCTTCCTTCTTTGCTTCATTCATTGAATCAATGGTAGCTTAGGCTCTGCTTTAGTTCAGTTTCCTTTTTTTCTACTTTGGGCTTTGTCTGTGAGAAGGAACAAAATCATAATCCCAATTAGCCTTGGGGGGGGGGGGGGGGGACCACCTTTTTCTTCTTTGGACGCTTTTCTATTGGCATCTTTCCTTTCACGTTTATTCATGTATCTACACCACTGTTTTAATTTAATCCTATTACTTAATTACTATACTGTTAAAGCTGTGCATCGAGTGGGGCCTTTTAACCGTTTCTTTCTATGTAATTCTGCTGTATTCAAGATATCGGCTATACGCAGTGATCTCAAAAAAATCAAAAGTATTGTTATAGGATGAGAGTAAATGGATGGATTTTGGGTTTGGCTTTTCTCAAAACCAGCTTTAGGCTTTTTAGCCGGAGCATTAATTAAGAAAGAGAGGATTTGGGGCATGAAAACATGGGCAACATCCTTGGAAGGATCCGATGGGGAAACAGGGGTTTTAACAAAGTGGCTAAAAGTGGGAACCTTTGGAGTAAAACGGAGGGGTTTCAGTACAGTATGTATTTGAGTACAGTGCAGGGGCTATGGGTGATGGGATTTGAACCTAGGCCTCACTAGGGTGTTGGTATATGCTAGTAGATCTTTGCGTGACTTAGAGCAACAAGAATCCCGCCACAAGCAATCCCCATCCGCCGTTACCCTTGTACTAATTTATTAGTTTTTTCCTTCTGTTTCTTGTTTTAGACCTCTAGGAGTCTCAATAAGTCTACTAATATCGGTGTTACTTATTCTCTGGGTTTTTAGTTTAGATTTCGATGGATAGAATCACTTCCATGATTCCTGGCCAAAGTCCTCCCTCTCTATGTTCCTTATAGGTTTCAAGAAAACAAATGTGCCTGACATGGACAGTTTCAAATTTTATTTTATGTACTTATTCAAGAAAAAGAAACAAATTTGTTGTTTTTATTACCCTTTTGACTGCTACCATTTCTCTTATTCCCTTGCAGCACTTGATTATTTTTGGGGGGTATGTTTAAATGGCTTTGAAAGTAAAGTCGAGCAATATGCAATGAGGGGGATTAGGAAGTAAAGTGGGATATGTTTAGTAAAGACAAAATGGTGTAAAAACGAAGAAAAGACTCCCAAGTGTCGTGGGCCTGACCCACCATTGAATTCTTGTCGATCCACTGTGTTTGAAAAGTAAGGGAGGGGGAGGATATGGGAAAAGAAAAGGGAAATTCTATGCGTGCTAATGGCTGAGCAAATGAGTGATATCTCATAAATTGACAGCTAGAATAGAACAGCTCTCAGGTGGTAGCAGAGAAGTACATTTCTTTTATGATTTCAGACTGTTAGACCAACAGTGTTGACTGTAATAATATTCCCCATGATATTCACAGTTGACAATCTCCTTTTGGTGTGTGTATTCTATCCCTTTTTCTTTTTCGTAGATCTTCCTGTCGGCCTCTACTGTGCACACTAGCTTGGATTTGGACTTAAACACCAATCAAATAAACCACTTCAAATTTCTGAATAATTCTAGGCCTTATATTAACTTTGTAGTTTGAAATCAATAATTCATAACAAGATAGTTAAGGTTTTGATTATGGTTGTTAGATTGAACACATCAATGCAGTTCCAGGAATGTGGAATTTTTGTTTTTGGCTTCTTATTTAACTTTAAATTTTGATAATATGTAGATCAAGGATATGGCATTGAAATTTTCTGGAGCTTACAAACAATGCAAGCCTTGCACAGGCTCCAGCAGCTACAAGAAAGGAAGTCGACCATATCCAGATTTTGATGCTGCTTCAGAAGGGGTTCCTTACCCCTACATGGGTGGAAGCTCTAGCTCAACGCCTGCATGGGACTTCACCAGTGCCAGTCATCATCCAGGAAGGTCAGATTCCAGATTTACAGGGGCATTCAGCGGTGACAGAACTCCTGGCTATAGGGAGTCTTTCTCGGTCCAGGACCTGGTGTTAGAAGATGAGGATGAGCCTAAGGAATGGATGGCACAAGTGGAGCCTGGGGTTCATATAACTTTTGTCTCTCTCCCTAATGGAGGAAATGATCTAAAACGGATTCGATTCAGGTATACATGCCATCAACTTATCCATACCAACAATGGGAATGTACTTTTTGAGCTTTTGTTAGTGAAATTTAATGAGGCGTGTATATATACGGAAACTGACGTTACTTAGGCTTTGAATATTGAAGCCGGGAGATGTTTAACAAGTGGCAAGCACAGCGGTGGTGGGGTGAGAATTATGATAGAATCATGGAGCTCTACAATGTACAGAGATTTAATCGTCAAGCATTACATACTCCCCCAAGGTCTGAGGATGAGGTAAAACACATTCTGTTACTTACATATAAATCTGGTGAGAATTATCATGTAAAACATGCCTGTTATTCCAAGATGAAATCAGTAACAGAAAAATTATACACTTCAGACGCAGAGGGATTCGACATACTCGAGGGTGGGATCGGCAATGGAAAGCCCCATGGCTCATTGGACGCCAAGAAACAACTATAAGCCTTACAGTGCAGGGCCTAGTGGGTTTTGTCCGGGTGGCACAAGAGGGGATGCATCATTTGATGCTTCACGGACGACCACCTCCTCTAGAGATGAGCCTTCTGTTTCGGTGAGCAATGCGAGTGAGATGGAGGCAGAATGGGTTGAACAGGATGAACCAGGGGTTTACATTACCATCAGACAGTTGGCTGATGGCACCAGGGAACTCCGGCGTGTCAGATTCAGGTAATCTATTTACATTTAGGCTTAACTTGAGATTATGATTTAGACACGTATACCAAGAACATGTCAAATTTTGATGTATTTGGGTTATGAAATTGGGCAGCCGCGAAAGATTTGGGGAAGTAAATGCAAAGCAGTGGTGGGAGGAGAACAGAGAAAGGATACAAGCACAATACCTTTAAATTTATGATAGTATTGCACCAAAAAAAAAAAAAAAAGAAATTTAAAATTACAAAAAGGAAGAGCAGCGGTAGATCCAAATGTGTGTTTGCAGTTGGATGTTCCCTCTCAATTTTGGTTATGATAGCGGGTAAGAGTAAGACAGATATTACAGGGCAATTGGGGGTTTTGTCACCTTTACTTTGTAACTGATCTAATAATAATGTGTCCTTTATCACTCGAAAACTAATCTCAGTCAATTTTTCATTCATGGTGACAACCCAATTGGGTTTTGTTTCCCAGCTGCTGCTGGCCGCCCTTTTTTTTTTTTTTTTTTTTTGTTGGTCTGCCAATTTTTAGGGGGCTTTTATACCACCACCTTAGAAGACTTTTGGGTCGGGAATTACCTTATCCGCGGTTGTTTTGTTTGTTATTTTGTAATACAGAACTTGATAGTTGAAGAAATGAAATTCAAATTATTGTTGTTATGTTTGGATCCCGTGCACATTGCTGTCTTTGTTTTCTTGCTCTTACTAATTAGAGAAATTACACGACACTCTGAAGGTAATAAAATTTTTGAAGGCGTAGCAGTTAAGCAACCACTCTCCCAACGTTGGAATTCAATAACGATATTATCTCTAGTTTCCCATATATTAACTGGTTTCAACATTCACACTCGGAAATACGTCCTTGACTAAGAAAAGCGAATTATAACTGCAGTGAGATTCCGGAACCATTGTTTTCTGAAAGACCAAGTTTATTTTCTTTACAATAAAATAATTAAAAAGAAAAAAAGAAAACCTTTCACCCCAAAAACCAAATAAACTGGTTTTGTACCGGAGATTCAATTATCAAGGAGAAGAAATTTCAACATGCAATCCAAAATCATTGACAAACTGGCACTTCATTATCAAAGCAAAGGTCAATACAAACCAAGCCACTCTCTCAATTATTTGTAACAGAACACAGCACATATATCATATTATGGTTATTGTTGAGAAAACACACAAACGGAAGACATAAATGATAAAACCAAAGCTCTCTTGCTCATTTCGATATTTGGACTCCACCGATATATTAATACCCCAAGAAATGCATTATTATTAAAAAGACCATCTCATCATTCCACGCTACCTTCTTTCCGGTGATAAAGTATTAGTAGGGTTGGCAAAAGAAACATGTCGTTAAAATCCGCAGTCCACAGAACCCCAGCCTTTATATGCAGAGTGCCTTATTTGCCCAACATTCAGCCGCCGATTTCCAATTGTCACATTTGCCAACTTCGCCGCTACATCTGAAGCTCCAATGGCATTCCTATCCTTGTTGATGGATGGGGCAACTGGACCAATCATTATATTTTCATGTCAATAACATCCAGAATACCAAACAAGACAGTAACGCAAGAACATATTTCCAGCTCAATTACATTCATATTCAACAACCAAAATGTGTAAAGTATTATATGGTCGACTTAAACCGTATATAGAGTTCATTTTCCTTATTTTTAAAAGGGCTGTTAATATAGTCATGTAGTCATAATATGATAGATATCTAGATACAATGAAAAAGCAACACTTCAATACATACATAGATATACAAATGCTTACATGGACTCTTTCTTCCTGGTGGTCGATACCTTGGTTGTTTGGCAAAGCTCTTCAAGGATTTATCATTCTTATTAAGATCCTTTAGGATGGAACAGGAAAAAAAGAAAAAAGAAAAAGACCATATTTAGAAGCATTGTACAAAAATCACTACTAGAGAGGCAGAACCACTAATACACATTAGATTACAAATACCTGATTAACCATCTCCAGCTTGCGTTGCACACCTGCATGTATCAACCATAAGTAGGGAATCCCATCATATAAGATCTAGTAGGAAACAGCATTTGGAGTTGCAATTTGGACGAACAAAACAAAGGAACAACCATATACAGCTCCATAAAAATGCAATACTGACAATTTAGTTGCTAATATCATCACTAATCAGAAGACCAAATCCAACGTCATTACTGAACTACCCCAGCATTATTACACACTAAAATACATTACCTGTGCCCAAAGATGCATTTGCCTTCAGAGTAGAATGATTGCCAGTGAGCTTTGCATTAGGTAGAAACCCAGAGAATCTCCTAGGTGATTGCTGTTCCCATGTTCCTTTCACCCCAACTATGCATGCAAATTAAATATTAGGAACAAACTAAACCAAATAACGAATTCCCTCAAAAAGAGTGAGCAAAATTGGTAAGAGCTTTGAACAAACCAGATGGAGGAGTTCCAGACACAGCTGCTTTGGGACGAAGAGAGGGTGGAACATAATAACAGCTCTGCACAACAAAGAGAAAATATGTCAGGAGAGCACTAGCAACAACATAATTGTCATTTTAACCTCGTAAAAGAACACCCCAGAACAATATTAAGAACACTGAAATAACTATAAAAGACACACCACCTGAAAGAAAGAATGTCGAAGGGCCTCGGCAGCCGATGGCCTTTTGCAAGGATCCCATGAACATAGAGACTAAACACAAAAGCCAAGCAAAAGTCAATTTGAACAGTCCCATCAAGGATAATAAAAAGCAACAAAGAGCAGGCTTGCACTTAACTGTAATAAGGTTGATTGCATCATCACTTGCCGATGGTACCAACAAAGACAGATGCACACCGGGGAACTTAAATGTTCAATAACACAGATGAAAAAAAAAATTCAGATTCTACCCTCTAATAATATGACCACACGAACTTTACATTGGTAAAATAACTTCGAATTAAAGCTATGAAGTATGTAATCACAATTTAGAGGGAGTAAGACCTTTGGGAATTGGTAGTTTATAGATCTTGCAAGGTTAAGCCCGTCAGACCACGTATCCTTAGTTGGAGTACCTAATACACTGCAGATTTTGTAGATTTCATCTGCTTCACTGCACACATAATGAAAGGTTAGCATCAATCCTGCGAACAACCAGCCAATTACCCCTAGTTGCAAACAGACTAGTAAAGAAAAATAAACATCACCCATGTCTAAGATGGCATAATCTCGGGGGAAAAGTTCACAGCAAAAATAATAAATTAAAAGAACATACCTGGCTCCAGGAAAAAGAGGACGTAAGGTGAACAACTCGGCCATTATAGCACCCATCGCCCACATATCTGTAAGCAAGAAGATAAAGACATAATTAGAAGGCTGCTAGCATTTCCATATGTAAGTGAATAAGAACCGATTACACAGAGAACTTGCCAACTTTTGAAGTATACAGGTATGATTGAAGAAGTATTTCAGGCGCACGATACCTAAACAAGTCGAAGTTTAGATAGTAGTAATAGAAAACAACAGAAAAAATGGAAAACCAAATAAACTCTCAAAAGTATCAAACTTACCAGCGTGTTGAGACATATTCTGTGTATGGAGGATGTGAACTGATTTCACGTGCAAGACCAAAATCAGCAATTTTGATTATGTCTCTAGAAACCAACAAATTCTCTAGAAAGAAAAGGGCAGTTAGTCACATAATATATCTTTGAGTAAATACAGAGAAAAAAACATGAATCCCGTAGATTAAATTAAACAATACCTGGCTTTAGGTCACGATGAAAATATCCACACTGGTGCATGTATGCAAGACCTTGAAAGACTTGGAAGCACCAATTTCTGATTTCAACTTCTAAAAAATGCTTTTCTCTGTCTTTCATAAGCTGGTAAAGATTGCATTCCTGGGATAATTGCATGTTTTCAGAAAGATAGCTAAAGCTCCAAAGATCATAAAGCAAGTTATAGCACAAATACAAGCAGTCACTTACCATATATTCAAACACAAAGTACAGAACGTTATTTTCCCTGATGACTTCCTTAAGCTTCACAATATTGGGATGATTCATTCTCCTCAGAGACTGTCAAAAGAGATAGATTATAATGCATATGAAAAGAAAAAAGGAGTAAAACCAGAACAAAGGGACTCATATTACCTTAACTTCTCTCAGATTCACACACTCTTCCCACGAGTAATATTTCTTCTTCATTTTCTTAATTGCAACCTTCAAAACAGATGATACATATTTGAAAAGGATATATCAGAGTCAACACATCCAAAGAAACGTGTTTTTACAATTTCAAATAAATAAAATTGTGGGCATACTCACAACTTCACCAGACAGCTTATTAATAGCTCTCCACACACAACCAAATGTCCCGTCACCAACTTCCCTGAGTAACTTGTACCTAATACCATCCAAAAATTGATAAGCAAATCTTAACTTGTAGAAAATAAATAAACTGTCTAGCACACTACAGATAAAACAACATACCTCTCCATTCTTGCAGAACAAAAAGTAGCCCTTTCTTTATTCAAGAGATGTATAAGAAACAACGGTAGTCATATGAGATATATCTTCAGAAGAAGATTGCTTGTATTAGAAACTATAAAAACATCAACTGTGCTGCTGGTCAGCTAAATCCACCATTAATTTCCTCTGGCAAGATGCAAAAGCATTAAACCAGAAATTTTATTGTCGATGGGCTTCAGAGCTTTATTTGTTACTAAACCCACAGCTTCGAGCAGAGAACAGGTATTAATGGAAGGAACAGACGAACTCCACAAAACATACTGATAGGACACAACCAGAATGATGTGCTCTATCAAACATGAATGATCCCAAGCTCAAGATACACTTTACTTGGTTCAAAAGCTTCATTGCAGTCAACTCATCTAGGATAAATAGAAACTGTTGCAGAAAGCTCAAAACACCAACATCTCATTACTGATCAGTGCCCATCAGGAGCAATAACAGAAAACTAACTTAGAACTACAACTGCTACAGCTTAGCATGCAACTTTAAACTGTCTATCGATAGAGTCAGACCTGTGATAACAGAAGAACAAGAAAAATATGATAGAGATCAGAAAAGGTTCAACCAGTTTAAAAGATATAGGCGAACATGATTATGCAGATACATGGAGCACCTGAAAAGCATTTTCCCAAAATCCTCATCTGGATGTTGTATCATCAATTCACTGCAAATAAAATATTTAGATCCTACTATCTTATTTTTAATAAAACAGAGAAGACAGAATTGCTTACTTGCGGAAATGTGCTAAAAATCCAACACCTATCTCAGAAAAAACTAGCATTCCAGCTCCTGTGTTGAGTGTTAAAAGGAGACTGAGAACTAAGTGCAATTGACAAAGGAAACCAAAAGAAAATCTCCACGGGCAAGGAACCGCCAATCGAGTACTTCTTGGAAGAAAAACACTCGGAAAAGGTAGCAATTTGACCAGAAGCACACTTGTTCCATGTCTTGAAAAGGAAACTAAATCCCTCTAAATCCAAGTCAGGTACAAGCTGATATTAAAAAAAAACATCAATAGAAACTTTGAGTTAAGATAGATCTAACATGGGCACATTGAATTTCTACAAGAAAATAAGAAAATAGTAACATAACTCATGAACAATACTTAGACAAAGCTTACTGTTTCTTGCCAAAAAAAGAGAGGATAGAAGTACAGTATTACTCAGAAAAGAGTACACACTAATTCAAGAATACAATATGCAACAATGAACAAAAACTGAAATAACTTTCAGTCTAAGAGATATATCTACAAAAACTGGAATATTCAATCAACAAAATCCAACTAGGGTCGACTCGGCAGATCAGGACAAGTCAATGCCCAATTCGAGTTAACGACAATTCATATTCTCTGATTATAGTAAACCAAACAAGCAAGCAAGAATCCCCGTGAGACAAGCATCATAAAACATCAATAGCAACTAATTAATTTAGGAAAAGATGAACAAACCCCAAGATGTTATCTGATAAATCAAACACGGAAACCCTTATCGATGAAATCACTGAATTTAATACGAATCCCTAATTATGAAACAGGCGGAGAAAACAACGTATCTATATCCATAAATTGGAAAATAGAGTGGATAAAAAGAATCCTAATAAACCCTAAAAATGAAAAAGAAAAAGAAGGAAAAAGAAGAGGAGGTGTCAGATCTAAACCTGAAAAAGAAGCGGCATAAACACCGTCGCCAAGGACGGGAGGAGGTGGAATCCAGAGCTTCGCTATTTCTCTCTCGCAAAAGTAGAATTTTTGGGTGTCTTTTTTGTTTGCTTGGACTTGTTATGGAGCTAACTACGGAATGGCCTTTAATATTGTTATTGGTTGAGCCAAGGTGGGCTCATCTTGTGTGTGTACCAAGAAAAAGCTTAATTATGGGGGTAATTTTTATTTTTATTTTTATTTTTATTGTTTGGAAATGCGTGTCTTTACTGCTTTACTGGGTACGGTAGTCAATATTCCTCTACTTATACTTGGCCCGTTCCTTCGCTCTCTCCGTTTCTTCTGGATTTCCTCCTGTCATTCTGATCATATTGATGGGCCCAAATCCAACTCCTATTGGTAATCAAAATAAATAAAAATAAATAAATAAACGAGAATTTTTGAAATTTTAATCTCATCAATATTAATATTATCTATCTTATTTTAAACGAGAATTTTTTTTAAAAATGCAAATCTTTGCCACTATTTTTTTTAAATAAATAAGTTTTAGGTAAATTTAACAATTTGAATTTTATGAGTTAAATAATTGTAAAAAATAATATAAAAACTGTAGTATGAATATCATTAAATTTATAAG
Organism: Gossypium stocksii; assembly: GCA_020496765.1. Classification (NCBI taxonomy): domain Eukaryota; kingdom Viridiplantae; phylum Streptophyta; class Magnoliopsida; order Malvales; family Malvaceae; genus Gossypium; species Gossypium stocksii. The sequence goes on along the minus strand of CM035627.1, from coordinate 107,322,493 downwards.
TATATAGTGTAATTAAATAAATTTTGAAAGTAGTGAGAGTGGACTTCTTCTTTAAGCATTTGAATCAAGTTTAAATTTTGGGTTCGACATGATAAATAAATAAAAAAATAAAGATATTTTAATATTTTATACGTGATCATGTTAAATAAAATAAGATTATAATATTTTAAAAACAATTATCTTAAATGAAATTTGAATAAAAATGGAGTTAATCAAATCTACTTTTAAAAATCTTTATAAAATTTGAAAACATTCTTTCTTTCTTTCTTTCTTTTTTAAAATCAATCCCAAATACAAATATTCTTCAAGAATACCTTCTCTTTAATCATTAGAAAAATGAAAACAATGATGGAAAATCAATGGACCACTTAAAAGAAGAGAAAAAAGGGAATGTAGTTTAAGCTTGGTGGGTGCGTGGCAACATATTCAACCTCGCCTTGTGTTGCTGTTAAATGAAGTTGGCGTTATATGTGGGGAGTTAAAAAGAAGAATATTGGGGTGAATGCTGAGGCGTTGTGATTGACTCGTAAATTGGCGCCACCTGCCCAACTAAGAATTCTAGGTGTAGCTGTAGACGTTACACGTCATTTACAAACTGACCGCCCCCTTTTTTTAATTGCACAATACAAACTGAGCAGTCAAAGCACCCGCGGCCGTTGTAATTGCCACACGGCTATTCCCAAGTGCCGGGTTAATATAATTTATGCTTAAATTTGAGTCCGGCAAATAGACAATGCCCTCCGTCCCCACTTTGTTGGGCCTTCACTTAGTCCATAATCTTAATGGGCTGGACCCATTTTTTAAGAATGCCTTTGGATCTAGGGTTTTAGTCTAATAAAAAATGATTTAGAAAGCAGAAATAGTTTTCATTACACTTGTAAAATCACAACTGGGAAGGAAGTGACAAAATAATAATATTTCCACAGCCATCCCAAATTGACAACATATAGAAGAAAGAAAATATGGCCCACAAAAAATATATAGAAAAAAAAAATTAAAAATCTGTGTATAGAATAGATAGATGCCTTACAAAGAATATATATCTATAAAATCAACTATTATTGGTGGGAGGCTAACCCTTCAATGGACGAATATGAATTTAGAGGCTCTTTGATTTCTATGGATATGCTTGTATCCGTATGCAACTTCCATCTTTTCAGCTCCAACGTTACGCTTGGAAGAACAATAATATTATATTATATTGTACTTTTTAACTTAACCAGGCAAGACATATATTGTCATCTTGAACTGCTGCTAGAGGAATACCAGAGCTTTTTCTGGCAAACTAATAACTTCTCCTTGGCTACACCATATTCGGTGTCTTCTCTACGGCAGCTCCACTTCAATCCCTTGGCAATGCTGGCTATTGCATCAATAAAATAGCTTGATTCCCGTACTAATACATACCCCTTGGGTCGCAGGATTCGGTCCATCTCCAACAGCACATACTTCATGTCACACCTGCCAAAACCAAACATGCAATGATGTTCTCAACCCAGAACAAAGCAAAGAACATCAAATGGGAAAATGCACCCAATATCTACCTGTGGCTCTCGGCTGTGAAGAGGCCGTCAAGGTGAAGGAGATCATATGTTCGAGGATATGTTGAAAATGCTTCACACCTGGAAAAGATACAACAGATTAGACACCCATGAGAAATATCAAAAGAACAACATGACTAGGATTCAGATGCCATGTAAATGCATTTGAAATTACCAATCATGATAAGTTCCAATAAGGCCCCGATCGTAGACCACAGGCAGTGTGTTGGCAGCGTAGGAAGACACCACATTCATGGTCCACAGGGGATCATCAATAACAGCTGCAGCAAAACCTCCATAAACTGTATTCATGTCCATAACATTCCTTATCTCATTGGTCCCAAGTGTAGGGAGTAACTTTTTGTAGTGCTTGGCTCGGACCTTCCACTTGCTGTCATCATGCTTTAAAGCACTGCTACTCCCACCGGGAACATTTGAGATGCGTTCAGGTGCGACTTGCAACCTCTCTGGCCACTTTGGCAGGGACTCTAAGGCTGACTTCTTAAGTTCTGGCTTTGGGACTACAACACACGGGCGGAGCGGGGTGTACCATGCTGAATCTGGTTCAAGACTATCATCACACTTGGCAGGGTAGACATCTGGCTCAGCAAGCTTATTATAGCAACTACTATCTGAAGATTTCTGCCACACAGCAATATCATCCTTCTTGGCATACATTTTAAAGCACATCGAAGTCAACAAGCCCTCCAACTTCTCATAATCTGATTTCTGCTCTTCAACAGTTGTATTCCATCCTCGCCAGCGGTTTTCGTAGTTTACAGGAGGTCCAGACAAGACCCAAAAACCACCAGGACGAAGTATGCGATGAACTTCAAGGAGATATATTCCACCTGAAGGCAAGAGCATCTATGTTTTAAAAACTACAAGAGTGAAGAAAAGGGGCACTTATTTGATACAATATAAGCAAAGTAAAAGCATGCAGCATCAACAACGATAAATAACAAATTATAACGGAATCTCGTACTAGTTTGGCATAAGTTCATAGATAACGAGAAGATTATGTTATTTCACAAAAAAACAGTTAAAGCACAGCTGAGGATGCAAGCTATTTACCGAATTCAGTCCATGGGATAAGGCACCTTGAGCAATGAGCCATATCAAACGAATTTGAAGGGAAAGGAAGGCGCTGGGTAGAAATGACACCAAGAATTGCAGGTATTCCTCGTTCCAATGCAAACTGTACCTGAGCTTCATGATTATCTCTCGGCGCAAGAGAAACTGTCAAAATCCCACGATCTAATAGATCACCTCCCCAACTTGCAACCTGCAAATAAATCAGAAAAAGAAAAGGTTCAAATTTTGGAGAGAAATAGGAAGTGGGAAGCAAAGAGACAGACAATCAGTTGCTTCCATAAGTCAATTTAAACATCGGAAACAACAACTGCAACTCACCCCACAACCAGTATCAATAGCCGTTCGAACCGTGCCATCTCTCATTTCAGGGATCAAATCTTGCATTAAATCAACATATGCACCAACACCTCTAGGGAACATAGTACCACCACCAGGAAACAGGAATTTCTCTCCTTGTTTCCTCAACCAGTTCTGATTAGATTTCTGCTTATTGATCCAATTATATGGCACATTCCTGGAAGTACATCAACATGTTATTATACCATGCTTACTTAAGACCAATAGATAGATAAATAATTTAACAAAGCAATTTAATCCTCTCAGTCATCAACTAGCTATAGTACCTGTACCAACATTCATCACGGCTCTTTGGCCATCTGATAGGTGGCTTATACCCATCAGGAGGTGGAACCAAGCATTGCTTCCTCTCCAACATCGGAGGGCAGTGGCGTTCCAAGAAAGTAAGCCGATGCGAACCATACTTCCTCCACCTCTGCCGCAATAAACACAACTCATCAGCACAACAATTTAAGCAGCCTTAACTTCATTAAATGAACAGTCATGTATTACTACCCTGGGATCAGTGCATGGAGTGTAATCCTGGAAATCAGCGCTGCATTCAGGGAAAGCCATGGATTTGATTTGAAGGGAATCCACTGCAGGTTCCTTAGGAGAAGAAACAGTCTTGGAAACATCCTGCACACTCTTTCCCTCTAGTCGACTTTTCTCAGAACAGAAGATTCCACCAAGATAGAAAGAAAAGCCACATAGAACAATAACAAGCAATGTTGCAGGGACAATCTTGAAAGGTTTTTCAGGTTGTGAATGATATTTTCCATCTTTATGCTTCATGATTTCAGAACTATTTAGTTACTGCAATACAAAAGCATCAATCAATCAAAACAGAAACGAAGAACTCAACTGAGAAACACAGTTTCTGATTTTTTTTCCCTCGGGTAGATGGGAGCAAGTGAATGGCTGTTGTTGAACAAAATTTGTGTGCAAAAACTAAAAAAGAAAACCCATCAATGTGTAACATGAGGTGCACGTACTGATGGTTTAATTTTAAAATGAGATGTTAGCTTTCTAGGAGAGATCTGAGTGATGGATACAGAAAGCATCCATCAACCCAGGAGAGGACGGAAAGGGAAAGGGAAACCACGAACGCACCACCACACCAGGAATCAAATTTAATGTAGATCTTGCTAGCAATCCGGAGCTTAAAGACAAGACCTTGAAAGCTGTAAAACTCGTGAGATCTAATGCCAACTACTACCGACATATAATACTCTGCATGGTTACTTTGCCTTTATATCTTTCACATGATATAGGGGCCCAACTTAGCATCATAACCACGGTGCCCATTCATTCTATATTTGATACGCACACTCTCTCCCCCACTGAGTCAAAAAGGTAACAGAGAAACTACAGATTTGGCTTGCTACCCACAGCATGGAAAGGAAAAAAGGGAACCCAGACATGCTTTATAATCATTTCCTTGACATGGAAGAAAAGGTTAAATCGATGTCAGTGAAGGCCAACCGGATCTTTTTGTTTTTGTTTTTTATTTATCGTCAACAATTAACCAATGAACAAAAATGCAAAATGCACACAGTACCAAATATGCCATTTATGCACTAACTTGGAAGCAAAGTATGGAACTTTTTCTTTTTTCAAAATTTAGAAACACCAAGAAAACTGGAAAAGAATAAAAAATAAAAAATAAAAAAACAAAAGGAAAGATTTCGTTGGACTAGTAATTTAGAAGGGAGAAGAACCACAGTTTGATGTATATAAGGAGAAACCAAGTCTTTCCCAAATGATTAACTGAGACTAGGAAATTGATAGAGAGAGAGGAAGAAAGAAAAAAAAAGAGGTCAGATCTGTTGAGGCAATGCCAGAGTTATACAGTAAAGAAAAACAAGAAAAAGAAAAGAAGGATTGTATTTGGAAATTGAGTGTACCTTGTCTCACTTCTCTACAATTACACGGTGCCTGTGACTGTCTGAGTTACAAAAAGGAAGAAGAAAGGAGAGGGGAGGTGTATGTATGATTATGGTACAGGGATTTGTATTAAAACGAATTGGAGGATAAGAAAAGAGATAAATGACCTGCAAAAATATACAAGTAAACACAAACAAACGCAGAACAAGCTCGAGCTTTTAAATAAGGTGAAACAGGTTCTTGGCCCTTTCTTTCTGCCTGGCTGTCTAATCCCCCTCGTCTCCGCTAATTTTTATTGCTTTTTTTCTACTAATATGTTTAGGTTTTTTTTATTATTAAAACTTTAACTTTTTTTCTGGGGGGACTTAAACCTTAAACTAAATCAAAGGGCATAAAAACTATATATATATATATATATATTCTTGGCTTTTTGTGAGGATATTGCCGCTGCCTGAATTCTTTCTAGATTTGTGTTTACAAAAATTATTGATTTTTTAAATAATATAAATTAATTACAAAAATAGCTCGAAAAAATTATTTACAAAATTTTTTTAACATTATTTTTGTAAAAAGCTAAATTTATTATAATAACAACGGTTGAATGTATATACGACTTCTTGAAATTGACCATTCTTTGTTGATATTTAAATTTAAAAATTATATATTATGGAAAAATATTTAATAGACTATCAATGAAGTTTTTAAATTTGTAAGCAAAATTAAAGGGTAGATAAATATTGAAAATAAATATTTTAAAAAACATATAAATATATCAAATTTTTTTAAAATTATTAGTAAAGTAAAATAAATATCAATATACTAAATACTAACTCTTATACTATAACAATATAACATTATAAGAAGAGCCATTCTAGCATAGTTTGTACGTTGTCACTTGATGCACTAATACAATGACAACGATAATTAATAAGTTTCGTTAAAAAAATCTTATAAGATATCATAAACACAAATTTTTGTATTGAAATAAAAAGATTTGACAAGATAAAATTAAGGAACTCAAAAATTACATAGAAACATTGAACCAAGGATAATTAAGGTAATCAAAGATAACATAGATTTCCATATAGGTTATGATTTTATTCTGTAATGCTTACTTAGCTTCATTTTTTAAAGTAGAGTAAAGAAAAAAATATAACGAACAATATTTATTACATTGCCAATAGAATTTTTAAATTTTAATGGGTAACAAGTGCTCTATAATATTGAAAAAAATAAATATTTAAAAATAAGAGACACGTAACATATTTTTTAAGATTGTTTGTAAAATTTAAAAAAAATTCAATATCAGTGTACTAAATATTAGCCTTGAATATAAATTAATTTAATAAATATATAAAATAAATGAGCTATAAAATTATTATTATTATTTAATTTATAATAAAATTAGTATTTTGTTTTTTTTATATTTTAAGATTAAATAACATTAATATAAGCATTTCTATATTCATTATATATATATATATATGTATTTAAAAATATTTTTACTACATTTTCTTTTTCGAGGAAATTCATTAATAATAAACAAAATTTAATGTTAGTATGCAAAACTTTACAAAGTTAGTATACACAATTGACTTGCAAACTAATTTTTAACTAAGTTGAAACTTTTTTGTCAACCTAGCTAAATCGTTAATTTTTGCATTGGGGTTCATTAAAACAGTTACATGTGTCCAAGATAAAAATAATTTTTTTAGTATTTTAAAAAAATTAAAAATATATAGATTAATTTTTAAATTTACGCGTATTGAGAGCACATATCACCTTAAATGATTAGTAATGTTGTGTAATATTTATAGACAAATTCAAGAGATAAAATATATATTAACCCTATATATTTACACGTAGGCAGGACTGAAATGAGTTGTTGTCTAAGAAAAAAAAGAAGGGTAAATTACACCCACAGTCACCTAACTTTGGTGAAACTGACAAAACAGTCACCTAGGTTTCATTTCAGTCACTTAACTTTCAAAAAGTAACAAAACAGTCACTAACGTTATTAAAAAGTGACAAATTAGTCACTCGTTAACAGTTTCCGTCATAGGTTTAACGGGGTAGCTGACGTGGCCAGTTAACTAGCTGATGTGGCCAGTTAACTTGCCACGTCGGATGAATAGTCAAAGGGTCAAAAGGTCAAAGGGTCAAAATTATTTTTCTTCTTCTTTCTTCTCATCTTTCTCTTCATCTTCTTCTCCCTCAACCTGTTTTCTCTTTATGCTTCTTTTATTTTTTCTTGTTCTTCACTGATTTCTCTTCATCTTCTTCTCCCCATGGCCTTTACCTAACGCCCCTATATCTTTTTCTTTGCTCGCCGGTTTCTTCGCTCGCCGGTTTCTTCATAGACAGTTGCTACTGCTGACATTATTAAACAGAGTTCAATAATTCCTGTTTCTTGGAGAAAAAATTTTCCAGCATGATAAAAAATTTCGTCATTATTAATTGATGTTTCATCCACTAAACAGCAAAAAATTTTCCTGTTTCTTGGTCGTCGTCCACATTACTGTTTTAATTGACAAAAAAAAATTGATCAATCATTTTAGAACCACCACCATATTCATGGGCTGCAATAAGTAAAAGGAAATTCCAGAATATAATTTTTTTCTTTTAATGGAGTTCCTGTTTGTTGTTTTAAAGTGAACTTTGAGTGATGAATGTGTAAGCAAAAGTTTAGCTTAGGTACTGAAAATGAATTCCATATGCTTAGATAAACAAACTGAATTTTCTCTGTTCATTGAAAGGAACAATTCGGTAAAAGAAACTAAAAACACTGGAAAATTTACATTCATGCCGGCATTATTTTTTGATCACTGGAAAATTTAAAATTTTTACACAAAGTGGATGAAAAATTTTTACACGAAGTGGATGAAAAATTTTTTTCAATCCAGAAGTTGTAGCAGAGGATGAATCGCCATGAGAGCCTCTAAAATCAGTAAAACTTCTTTGAACCCTTGGTGCAGCAGACTCAACCAATTGAGCACTAGTCTCATCTCCTTCCATTTTCTCTTCTTCTTCTTCTTCTTCTTCTCTTCTTCTTCTTCTCTTCTTCTTCTTTTTCTCTTTTTCTTCTACTGCCCGGGGCTGTTTAGGGTTAAAAATGATTATTTCCAACCGTTAAATGCCAAGTCATTTTTCTGTTACGTCTGTAACGGAAAATGGCTAAAAGGACCATTTTGTTACTTTTTCAAAGTTAAGTGACTAAAATGAAACTTAGGTGACTGTTTTGTCAATTTCACCAAAGTTAGGTGACTGTGGGTGTAATTTACCCAAAAAAGAAAGCAAAGAGGTTGCTTGTTTCTAAATCTGAACATACCGGACGCATTTCCTGGAAAACAAAATATCTAAAATATGTATTTTTAATTTTGTGATCAACTTTTTTTTTTATTTATATCTAAAATAATATCATATGGGTTATTTATTTATGTATACTTTGATATTTTGCAAATTTTTTATATTTAAAAAAATAGAAAAAAAAAAGTATGTATAACATTTGTGGACAAAAAATGACAAAATGTATATGTCATGACTGAAAAAAGTTGACTGAAGACTAAAGATGCACATTTTGGAAAATTGAAAGATTAGAAAGAATCAAATTATGGTAGAAGGACTAACTTCACCAAAAATGCATATATAAAGACCTTTTTATGAAATTTAACCAAAATAAATAAAGAAAACTAAAGAGAGAAGCTTTCAAATCACCGACATTGGTTTATTACTGACTTTATTTAAACTTTTGTTTTTTTGCTTTTCTTATTTTATTGTTCTCACAAACGCGTTTTGCTTTGGTTTTCTTATCCTTTTTCCTTTTTTGGAACAAGTTGTTTGTTTAAGTTAATTTTAATAAATTTTTTTTATAATCACAATTACTTGGAAATAGAGATAAGTTTTAATTTTATATTACTGAGATATTGTATTTTGAAATTAGATAATTTTAAATTAAAATATTTTTAATGTTAAATACAGTAATAAAAAAAAATAAAAGATTTTTTTAGTGGGCCCTTTATGAAGATTTAAATACTGAAAATGAACCAATAGTTTGAATGTTGATTGGATTTAGTCTGACAAGTTTAAATTATTATAATCTCGAAATAGACAACATATTAAGGAATTAGAAATATATTCTATTAATTAATCAGGACATTATGGCAGGCTGACAAATTAAGCCCTCTGTCTGCCGACAGGTTTAAGGAGGAGGAATTTTTATTTGAAGAACACAGGAAGGAACTCCCTAAATAACACTGCAGTTTATACCCACAACACCAAGGTTACAACTAGCAAATCGATCACATACATGTACATATATGATGATTCCAGTTAAACGTGATTGTCGAGAAAATTATTTTATAATATTTAATATAATTAAAAAATATTAGTTAAAATTTTAAAAAAGTTATATTATTATATTTAATTTATTAAATATTAAAAATATAATGATAATTTATGAATTTATCTTTATTAAATAAAAAATAATATTTATGTATAGATTAATTAAACTAACAAAAAAGAAAAAAAAATAGCATTGAAATATATTTTTATTGACCAATCAAAATTGCCTCTCAAGATCGATAGTTGTCTCAAAAAAGTTTAATATACGTACATTATTAGACCTTTTGAATAACAATTGAGAAAATCTTATGGAAATTGAATACTTTCGCATAGAAGATGTAAAACAAATATTGGGCATTCTAGAAAAAAAATAGAAAAAGCATTTTGAAATTGATTTATCAAAATTTTTAATCTAATAAATTTTAAACCTTCAGCACAATCTTTAGATTCGGATTAGAATTGAATAAATATATCGAGAGAGAATTTATTTTGATTTTGAAGTGACTACTCACTCAATACTTACATTTTATCATTAAAAAAATAACTCAACTCCAAAAGAATTAAATAAAATTACTTCCCATGATACTACAGGCTACATAGTTTAAAGCTGATTGTCGATTTTGCCCAGTTGGGAGAATTTATAATGTTTGAAATTTGAGCCGATTTTTCAGGTAGGGGTTGTAGTAGTCGGTGGTCCAAATTTAATTTTTTAATCTTTTAGACAATGGTTCCCAAGGAAAATGTGAAAAAAATATAATATGTACCACAAAGTTAAAAAAACTGTAGAGGTTATTAGTATAACTATTTATAATGTCTGATTAGCATGTGAAGCCATAAATTAAAACTTAAAATAAAAAAAAAAATTAAGGAAACTTCCTTTATTTGTATTAATTTCTCTTTAAATAATTTTTTATGATGACTACTATAATTCTAAATTATTATTACTTAAAATTCAAGAGAGTGTTACGAAAATATTGAATTAATTTAGTTTTAATTAAAATGAATTTTTGATTAATTTAACATGTTTCGAGAAGGTTGATAATTAATAAGAGGTTGTATCTAATTTTTTGAAACCTCTTCACGGGAGCCTGGAGACGGGGTAAAGAATTAGCCTGCATATGTAAAAGCAAAACAGGGTTAGATATCCTTTAATTTTTTCCCCAAACAAAATACAATCATCATATAATCAAAATAGCATGCTTTTCTTTTTCCTTTATGACTATTAACCTACCTACTCAGACATGTAATTTTGAATTAAGGAAAATTTCAACCCTGATCAGTAGTTTTGACTTTTTATTATTTTATGTCCATTCTCCAACTACTACTTAGTATGTTGGATTTTCACCCACTAAAGTCAATAATTATGCTTAAAAGAGTCGCAATCTGTAGGACTCAAACTGAATGGTATTTGGTAGATTAATTAAACATGCTTATTAAGTCCATTCACCCATCATTCAGTGGAAGAAAGAAAAAGGTGAGATTTTGAGAGATCTGGTCACCTCTTCATTTCTACTTTTTTCTTTTATTTATTTTTAACATCTAATTCTTCATCAGTGGTAATTAAAGTACACATATAGAAGGGAAAAGGTTGCAGCTAATTAGATGACCATCTCTTTTTCTTTTTTCTTTTTAATTTCAAAAGGTGTTTTACTAGTATAGTACAAATTAATATTTAAGTATTACCTTAATTTAGAAGTTGCAATTATTTAAGTTTATTTTTTTATCAAATTAATTAATTTTAACAAATAATAAATAAATATGGTAAAACATTAGGGAGGAGACATTACATGAAAATGGGAATAAGAGGGAGAGAGGATAGAGGAGAAGTTAATGAATGATTTCACATGGAATTAGGGAATAAATGGCCCCGAAATGACGGTGTGGCTGTCACGAAGTCATGAGATGAACACGTTTCCTCCCATTTTAAACTAAAAATCAAAGAAAAGAAAATAAATATACATGCCGGATGCCTGCCTACTATCACGTAATTAGCCGTCGCTACATATATAAAATTAATTTAAGCATATGATATGGAAAGGGAAATGCACCACATGGCATGTTATCACCATGTGCCAACCTCGGTCTTGCCTGCCTCAATAATTGCCCATCTCATCATCTGCTTTCCTTTTCCCTTTGCCTTTGGCAATTGCCAGCCTTTCTTAATTTCAATGCCCATATTTATGTACCACAACAAAACCCATCTGCTAATGTTAACCTTGGATTGGAATTGGATGCATGTCTTTCACCACTTTTTTTGTACGTTGTACTTGTCCTTGGCCATTGGAGTATAGGAATGGAATGGAATATATTATTTTCAGACCCAAATTTTTTCTTACATTGAGATAATTAGGATTCAAATGGCTAATTATTGTGCAACAACGTGCCTCAATAAAGTATAGCATGCTTCACCAAGTCGTGCTCCACATCTTAATTAGGGTCAAACTCTTTTACTTCACTTTTTACTCCCGTTTTGCTTGTATTCCTTTCATTACGACATTTTTTTTCCCATGACCATGGTCATAACCCATTCAAATGTCTACAAAAACCCACATACGGGTTAGTATAGTTTTAGTCTATAAACTTTATAATTAATTTCATTTTAGTCCATAAAATTGACAATTGTAGATAGTTAATTTTTCGATAATGACACGAGTGAAGCCATACATTTTTTTAAGGGACCGAAGTTACATTGTGTATTTTTACAATAGTAAAAATGCGATTTCATCATTTTAATATTCATATCTTTATAATTTTTAAAGATTAAATCAAAATTTTATCATTTTTAAGGGTCAAAGTGCAATTATACTTTTTAAATTTTTTATAAATTTTAAAACGACTTAAATGAAAAAATTTTCATTCTAGGAGGCCTAAGGCCGCTGCCAAGCCCAAGCTATGCCCCTATAATGACATGTAAAAGTCTATGCCACATGATCGATTCTTGATGGGATCTAAATTTAAGAACTGAAATGGACTTAATTACTAAATTTAAGTATCAAAATGAAAACAAAAAATGTATAAATGTTAGATGTGAATATTATGAATATTAACCCTATATATTAAACTCTAACTAGCGTAGTAAAGCAAGTGTTTTTAACGAGTAAAAAACCATTATGTTTGAGTAGTGGAAGCAAACTCTTACAAGGAAAAAGCATTCAATTGTTTTTAAGTGAATGTCCCTCTCCAGTCTCCGGTAGCGTCGGTTCCTACTTCTGAATTATTTGAGAAGAAAAAATCTAGCTCAACTTGCTATTTCCCACAACGCATGTTCTCCTCAATTCCCGCAGATGATTACTACTACTACTACTATCCTTTAATATTATATCTGTATTGTCAACCATACATATATATGGCCGGATAACTTTTCAACCCGGACTTGCTATCCATGTGCTTAAAAGACAACTTACAAGCCCAAGGTCAAAGTTCAAACACACCGAATTCATCAATCAATGACTCCGTAACACAATAATATTTATATTATATGCACTTCAAATCAAAAGTAGTCTTCTTTTTACAGTAGAAACAGGAAAGTACTATTCATATTTTACACAACTGTTTCTAGCAATAACTGTTTACTTTACCGTAGGAACTGCCATATTACTTTACTACATGACCTTAAGCATTCCCAAATTCTATAAAAATGAAACTTTGCTCAGGCCATTTCTACTATATAGTACTTAAAGTAGCCCTTTTCTTTTATTTGCTTACCTCACTCCACTAGTAACATCTACTGATGTCAATAGCACACACTGTCTGATGAAGAGGATGATCGACTCACCTTCACTGCAATGGGTCCCCAGATAGCTCCTTCTCTACCACAGTGGCTTGCACCGGAAGGAACGACCTGACTTAGATCATTATACCCAGCCACAGCAGCAGCAACGGCTGTTTCAGCTGCCGCCTTCTCCCTTTCAGCCACTGCTTTCAGCCGCTGCCTTTCAGCTCTTGAACCAATAACCTGCCCCAGGATAGAAGCCCCAATTGTCAAGGCCATAGCTGTTTTAGGCATTACGACGGACTTCCGAAGCATGGCTATGAAGGGCACAGCTGCATGCACAGCTACAAACCATGATAAAGAAAATTTTTCAGTGTGCTCCTTCCAAGCACCCAAAGGCACGTTAGCTGCCATGCCCAAGAGAGCAATAACAAACATCTTTGCAGGCAGTGGCTGAGGGCGTAAGTTTTTAACAAGGGCAGTGCGTGCTAGGGCAGCCCTTGCGGCAACTACAGCACGGGGGCATCTAAACTTCATTGCAGGTGAGAGATGAAAAGGTGTCACCACAAGTGGTAGGACACGACCCACTGCTCTGTAAGATTTTGCAATTGGGCAATTCCCATTTTGTAACCACTCATTTCCCACTGCATCATGATTCGATGAATTTCCTCTCTGAAGGATCATAATACATCTCAGAATCAGTGTAGCTTGCAGTGATTATCAGGTATCAAATACATCATCTAATGGTTACATGGAAAATTATAATTCATACTGCTAAGCTTGTACAAAAGATCCATTGATTTTTAAATTATTGATTCATTTCTCTAGAAGGCATCAATGTATTTCAGAACTAATGAAGACCAGCCTAAAAACGTATACCGAAATATAACAAGTATAAATCTTTTATGGGCTTATAAAGACAGTTTGCTCCAAAGTTGATGTTGAGACCTCACATCATGTTATATTTAGGTGGGTTCAATTCTTATTTGCCAATGCAGCACTGCGGTGATGATACTTTCACTCATCTCTTCATTTTTATATGCCTCAAATTGTGTAAGTCATTCTTCTAAATTAAAACATTGCATTGGTCTAAGGATGTGTGATTACCTGAGAAGAGGGTTCTTGTTTGTTAGATGAGTCGGATTTCTTTTTCTGGTTCTTCCTTTTATCTGAGAAGGGACCAAAGCTGAAGGGCCCTCCTGAGCTAAAAGCTGAAAGGCTAATTGTTGCAGCTTTTCCTGCTAATGGGTTAAATTGGATGGTAGGCTCCTGTTTGTCTCTGTCACAGGGAACATCAGACCTCCCTGAGAGAGGTACAATGCCATCCTTCCCATGAAAAAGCTTAAATGCCATATCAAAATTTGGACCATCTTCAAATAAAGGACCTCTAGCTCCCTGTACCCGCAGAAAGATATTGAAGAAATCAACTCAAGGGCAAGGCTATTTAACAGTTCAGAATTTATATATGTTTGCATGCATATAATATATATATATACACAGACACCAATGCATCAATCCTCCAAAAGGAGGATATTAAAAGGACTAGAAGAACTTACACGATTGGGAAAACTCATTGAAGAGAATGAAAAGTTGGTGGGTTTGTTAATGTTCTTAAGAAATGGACATTTCTGAATGTCTGTCTCATTAAATGAGCACGCAGATGTGTCCTCATTGATTCCCTTGAACCAGAAGTCCATTGTCTCCAGTAACCAAAACAAGTTACCTGCAAAGAAAGCTTCTACATTTGAGAAACCAATGGTTGAATTGACATGAGGGGAGGGAAGGCACCCACCTCCAATTTTGAGATTACAAAAAAAACAAAAAAAAAAAGCCAGATGCAAAATAAAAGGATGTTGAAGGTTCCTTGCTAAGCCCAAATATAGATTGCATTGTTTTGAAGAATGAAATTTGATAAACAGGAAATTTTAACTAATTGCAGAAAGCATAAGGCTAGAAGCAGCTCCTAATTAAGGGTATTGGAACGCAAAAGCATGAAATCCTTTTTCATATGACTTTCTATCTATAGTTTATATGTTGAAAGAACAGCGAATATACATATACTAGTACAATAATTGCAACTGAATGGTTCAAACAAAAGCAATTGAAAGCAGATTCCAACACAAAACAATATTAGTAATTCAGATGGAAACAATAAGAAGCATTCGCAATTTATTCATTCATAATGGCAATAACAATATTGAGGAGAAGAATCGAGAAACCCTAACATTTTAATTGTAACCTAAAGAGGAAATGAAAAGAAACGAGAGTAGGTGGAGAAATTACTGGATGGATGTTGTGTCGTGAGATTTCCTCGATGTTGAGCTCAGCCCTGAAACTTGGAAACCCGACGGAGAAACGCAAGATGACTGAAAAACCAACAGCAAAAGGACGTGTGGCTCACACAATCACCAATTCACGATTCGCCAAAGCGGCTTTTTTTAAATTATTTTATTTTGTCTGGCCTGTGTCGCTGTGGCTGTGGCTGTGGCTGTGGCTGTGGCTGTTAAACCAATGACCATCACAAACAACAATTTATTTTGCCACGTTCGACTATCCGCTAAGACCTTGGGGCAGCCAATTTTTTTTTTTTTTTTTAAATAAAAGGTCGAATAATAACAATAATTTGGCTGTAATTAGTCATTAATTATACCAATAACTTCCTAATTTCTTGTAGGATTTTGGGTTAGAAAATACTTTTGCGGTTTTAGGCTTGGAAACTTGGTTGGTTAGGTTCAAATAAGTTATCCAACGAGTTTTGGATGCGAACACTTGATAGTAGAATTTCATGTTTAATAACATTGTCCTTAGTTGGGAGCGAGTACACCCCTCATTTTTTTACTACAACTAAATTCAGAGTGCCTGTCTTGACTGGAACAGCTCCGACGGCCCTCATCATGCCTTTCCCTTCCATACAAGTCATAATGGCACAGATTCAATTGCTTTCTAGTTTCTACTGCTTGTGACTTTATATAGACACAAAAAAACGAAAATTTCAATTTTCAGTGCAAACCAATGGAAGGTGTTTGTCATAAAATTCAGGAACACGCAATGCAACAAAAGGCTAGTACAACCAAAGATTATACCACAATCCTACTTTTTTACATGAGAAAACAGAACCATGTAATAATATGTAAAGATATAGAGTCGGCACTAAATACACCAAAACCAAAATGCTTGAAAAGCTACCCTTTTCAGACTGCCAAGTTCATCAGGCTTTGCGCATGCATGACCCCAATACAAAATGGAAGAACCTGTGCCACCGCCATCTCAAGTCTACCAGAAAGCCCTAGCCTATTAAGTTCACTTTAAGGTTGTCCAAACGGCATTCCAGCAGCAACTCATGCCTCCCAAGTCCAATGTCCAACTACTAAGAAACCAATAACATACAATTAGAAGGGATAGATGATATGCTACAAAATGATGGGCTGATTTAATGTTCAATGCATATTCCAAAAAACTTCAAAACCAGCCTACCTGTTGCCTCGGATGACCTCCATATCTTCCTGAAGAAAAATCAGTGCTTCAATGGAGGTAAACGTCCAGAGTTTGGGCATTCTCTGGCCCAATGTCCAGTTTGATGACATTTAAAGCACTCACCTGAGGCACCACCAACACTTGCCCCAGAAAATACTCTATCAGAATATCCCCTACCAATGGACTGTCCTGGACCATTCATGATGGTAGGACAATTTGTAGAGCTATGACCTGTAACCCCACAACTATTACAGAATATATCCATGTTCGAAGTAGATTCTCTAAGCCCAGAACCACCATAATGGTTTCCATATTGACCCCCTCGGTTTAATGGTAATCCATATTCTCTACTAGCAGTTGGTGGTGCAAGATCCCTCCTTCCATCAATCCCAACTCCGGTGTAATCCAGTCCAGTATTGGGAGTGGTAAACTCTGCCTTTGGTGCAAAAAGACCTGAATCATTTGCTTTAATCTTATCAATCAAATCCAAAAGGTACCTCGCTTCTGACGAAAAATTTACTTTTTCTACTTTCACCACTGTTGATTTCACACGCTGTTCATCACTAAAAGTTTCCTCCTTTACCTTTAACTTGAATATGTATTTATCAAACATAACTCTACGAGTGATTTCCATAAATTTTTCATCATCTTGGTTTTCATACCTCAGATAGTACAAATCTTTTGCAGGCACCCCCATGATATCCAGACCAGATTCCTGAAAAGCAGTCACCCATATTATGCCCGTATGATCCTGTATCTGCAACTGAATTATATACCTGTAGTCACATTCATCTACTGACCTATCACATTTATCACACCACCACTTCCCATCTCCATTATTTGTAACCTTTTTGTTGCATTGACGGTCCCCATTCATGATGGGACAAGCTGTATAGCAGAAATTGTCCAACTTGATGTATGCAATCCTTGCTGCCACTGTAATCCAATCTGGTTTCTCAGAAGTTCCGAGCTTCTCATCTTTGATTTGTGATAAAGTTTTTCTATTATCTGTTCTACTCACACTTGACGTTTCCCTGGAGATAGAGACAGTAGGAGTGTTCCTCCCATCAGTGACAAACCAATTCTTTAAACTATGAGCCTCAGGAAAATCAGGATCTATAAATAACTGGGTTGAAGAGATAGAGCCCACTGCCTTCCCATTAAAATCATTCACCCTACCAGCTTTCACAGCCAGAACTGGAAACTCCCCAGAATCACACAAAGATTGGAGCTTTTGTCCTTCAGCATTGCATAAAGATCCCCATAAAGTTAACTCAACGCTTCGGCCAGACATGTCCTTCAAATGAAGGGTTCTCTTCTGAGTTTCAACACCATTTTTTCTCATTATTGAAGCAGCAGGGCTGATAAATGATACCACACCAATTATATCCACAATACTATTGTTCTCCATACCTTCAATATCACTTATGGTACGGAAATGAAATTGCTGTCGTGGAATTCTGTTGTCATCCTCATAACATGGCTGTATTGTTGATGTGCTATCAAGAAGTATTTCATGCTCATTATTAAGGTGATTAAATGCCTTCTGAGCAGGTTTTAGACTTCCCCTAGAAATCAAATATATCTTACCAGTTTCAATCTGGTTATAGAATTGGTCAACCACAGCATTAAAGCAGGTCACCCGTATTTCTCCACCATCAGAATCAAGGAGGTCAAAAGAGAAAACTTTTCCTTCCCCGCGTGCATTGTTATATCGCCTAAGTTCTCCCTTTGCTGTTACTCTGGCTTTTATTGTCCACCGGCCCTGATATGGATTCAGAGCAGAAATTGGGATTATCCTGGGTGGTGCCTCATTCTTGGCAACAGGCCCTCGGTTAGTGTACATTGGGGATGGCTGTTGATACGTAGGTACCGATTGGTAGTTAGAGGTGCTTAGAGGACGTGAAGTTGCTGGCCTAGGATTATGGAAACCCGTACTCTGAACACCATATGGTCTATCTAGAGGTGATGATCCAGGAAAACCGGCAGAAGGATCTGCTTTGGGATAAGAGGGTGGTGCATTTGCAGCAGGATAGTTTATCTGATCAGATTCATTTGAACGAGAATTACCATGCCATTGATTCATTCTAGGTTGTTGCAGAGTGGTCCCAGCTGAGTTCAGCCTATCAGCCATGCTGCCACCAACTGAGCTTCCCCCTAATGAATTGCTCTGTGCCACCACCGTCCCAGGTTGATCAGTAGGGGCTTGTGTTAGCCTAGAAGATCTTGGTGCTGCTACAGGCTTCCCAATAATATCACATTTTTCAACTATCACATCCAACTCAATGATAATAACAATCCTGCATGCATGGGACAGAAAATAAGGTCATCGGGAAAATTAGCACATTGACCTACACAGAGATGCAACAATAATCACAAAGCTTGAGCAAAAAGCTATGCAGACACAAAGACGGATCCCTCATCAGAGTTTAAAGTGTGAATTGTGAACAAAATATTCAATTACTTTGAGAAATTAAATTTTAAGTTCAAGAAGAAAAGAACCAAATCAATGGTTAGATATATAAACGTGCCAAGTTAAGAACCAACAAGTCATTGTCATCCCACTAAAAAGCGATGCTATAAACTGCAAGTCTAAAAATTGCAGACTCGAGAAACTGTAATGGTTGAATTGATTCTTTAGAAATAAATAAAGCTAGAAAAGTGCATTACACCCAATTCAAGCTTCATCAATTAACAATGAAAAGAAGAAAAATATATAAACCCACCCAAAAACACAAACAGACAACTAATAATGTCGTCACAGGTTGAAAACCCAACAAATATAAGTTCTTTATATACGCAAAGGATCATCAACTGAATAGTGAAATAAACGAAATAGTAATTAAGAAAAATATCCTTCAATCTTTCATCGAAAATATGTCCATAAATAAATATAAAGAGAGAGAAGGGGTATACATGCGATCTTGGATTACGTTGCAAATGTACTGAGTCAATTGAATAACGGAGCCAATTTGCAACTTCGAGGATTTCACAAGTTCATTCTTACTGGTAGCGAGCATTCCTTGCTGCGTCAACGACCCATCCGATAACAATAGCCTATACCTCTCGCTCTTTTTCGGTTCTTGCTGCTGCTGCTGCTGCTGCGGATTCTTCGACGTCGTTTGAACCTCTTTCAACTCTATGACTTGAAGCAAAGGTTTCAAATCCCTCTCCGTCGACACCTCTCTGTTTATAATACGAGCCACCGCCCCTCCCGTCAGATTTACCTCCATCGAAGCCCTCAAATTAGGGACTTTTGGGCACAGATAGATGTTTGGATAGAGAGAGAATAAGAGAAAACTAGAAATGATGGGTTAAAATTTTGAGAGGAAACTGAAGGATTGCAAGAGAAGAAACCTAGGGCAAAATGTTAGAAGCGACAGTTCACTTGGCCAGTCAATTGAGAGAGAGAGAGATGAAGAGCGCCAAATCTAGAGTTTCGGAAATTTTGGTTCCAATTTGAGGGAATGATGTTTTTTGAAATTCCCAACGTGTCCCTACTTCCACTGTACACTTGTTTAACGCATTTTGTTAAACATAAAATACGGTTCGTGTCATGGGAAAAATTAGCCCAAAATGTCAAATTTGAAAAATATTTAGTAAAGTATATCCTTCTTTTTTAATTTAAAGAAATAAATAGATTTTGAAAAGAAAAATAGAAACTATATTTAGCAAAATGTGTTTTTAATTAATATGGCCAACATGGCGTTTTATAAGACTCGTTTTTAATTTATCTATTTTTATCTCAACAATTTTTCGTCTAATAGTAAATCTCTCTAAATAGTTAAAAAATCCAATTAATAATTTCTTTTAACAACTAAAAACGATTAGTTTATTTGTTATATAAACTTAAGTCATTTTTTTCTTTCAATTTAAATCGTATTCTTTCAATTCTCTCAATTATTTACAATACGTTTAGTTTATTAAAATGGAATACTGCTGTAATAAAATAATTATTCTGTGGGAATGAAATAAAACTATAATGGAATTAAATGACATAACAGTGATTTTGTTAGATGAAATGAGTATTGTAATAATATTTATGCATTTGGTTGAAAAGAGTAGTTATATAATTGCAAAAAAAAACTCAATGACAAATATGCCCTTTAATATTTTAATATATATTAATATTTAATATTTAAATAGAATGTTATATTAAATTACATGAAAATATTTTTTATTTTTATATTTTCTAAAATTTGAAAATAATATTTTATATTAAATAATATTAAAAGTTGATTTTTTATTTTCTCCATCTTCATCTCCGCTGATCCCCTCGCTCTCTCCAAATTCTTCTTCATCACATTGCATGAGCAAAGTCGATAACTTTTTGATCTCTCGAAATCATGATATGACAATTATTTTTAGTCCTTTGACAATTGGGCACCAAAAACGTTTGACTACAAGTGAGCTGCTTATTGATGCAGTAGATTTCATAGTTAGTTGAATTTAACAAATTACAGACACCTCAAGGCTTTCCTTCAACCGTCAGTAATGGCAGTTATTAGTACGAATAAAGGAGACCACTGGGATTTTTATCCTTCGAGTAACAAAGTAAATATGCTTCTGAAATCACCCAATGAAGAGATAAAGTATTTAAAGGATATGATCCTAATTAGCAATTAGTATAGCTGACTAATTTGTGAATGAACATGAATAACATCAAAATACAGAAAAGATAGCATTCCAGAAAGCTTTGTGAACCATACGATATTACAGCTAATAAGCGATTTGTACGAAGCACTAAACTGTTATATGGAAAAAAAAAAAAGGGAAAAGATGTTGAAGGAATGCGGCCAGTACTCTATTATTAATAATATTATTTTTGTTGTTTTAAATTTAACAAATATCCAAGAAAAGTAAAGATAAAACAAGACACGTGCAAGAATGACATCTAAAAAGGAGCATTTAATATTAGCGGTGTCTTGCAAAAAAAGAAAATCATTCATATCTCATTAAATAAATAAGACAAATATGATGAAAACAAGTTGACGGAAGCAACCATCAATACAAGGGATATATGGAAACAATCACAAAAACGACAAAACAAAAAAAGATTACATGAAATCTACTTATATGGTATTTATCAATATACTTTTGGACTTAAATTGTAAATAAATTAGAGTTCCAGAAAAAGAGTATCCAGGAACCTCTCTCTGCCTTTGAAGGACCTGCTCTGTCAAAACAACGTGTACCACATATTAGCAGCTACACAATAGCCATTATAAAGGTTTCTAAAAAAGAGGGCAAATATCTCAGTGCTGAGTACAGATTTTAACCTATGCAACTGGAAATACCTGGTTCTATCTCCTAAAAGAAGAATATTACAAAAATCAAAATTCAAGAAAAACTCGACCAACCCATCACCCTTCACTTGAAAGATTGCGGGAACAATTAAGAATTAATTTAATCATGCATAAAGAATGTTCAAATCAACTAAGTTCCCCTAGCTTAAAAGCAAAGAAATGAAGAGGAAGCAATTCTGTTAAAATCAATTTTATTTAATCAACACTGACCAAAGAAAAAAAAAACATTCAAATCCCTCAAAATAACGCCCCATAATAACCAATAATCCCACTAAAACTCAGACCTTGATTTCTAGAGAGACTAATTCCGAAAGCCTTAAAAACCCCAAACAAGATACAAAGCACAACAATCACTCTACAATATCAAAAATAGTAATTTAGCAATTAAAAGAAACAGAACAATTGATTATGAAACAGTAAAATGTAGCAGCAAAAAGAAAGGAAGGGGTGAAAATTGCTTGCCTGACTGTCAAATTGACAGAGTGAAGGAGAATAAATGGAATTTGACAAAAGAGAAGCAGAGCAAAATCAAAGTTTGGTTGAGAACCGATTCTTTCTTTGCTTTTTCAGAAGAGAAAGAGTGGAGCAATGGAGGCTATGTGAGAGGGGCTGCTGACGAAGGTTTTAGAATGCTGAGGGTAAAATTAAAACATTTCGGACTAATTTCTTGTTCCACACTCCTTGAATCGCGTATTCAGTGGGGAGGTTCAAGTCCATATTCAACACGAGTCATAACCGTCAACCAAACAATAATTTGATGGTGGATTCGCTAAATTGGAGTGTAATGGATTTATTCTCCCCAAAGTTTTCAATTTTTATTTAATTTCTCTCGTTGTTTTGATTTTTCATTAGAAAACACGATCATAATGTTTTTGAAAAAGAAATTTAGAGCATTCTCCAAGGATTCTACATATTATGAAGGAGAGACACCTTGTTCATTCTGGATAAACGCAAAACATCCGAGCCTATTCCCGGCCTCCTGTTTGCAGACATAAAAGCAAATTTCCGAATTGACCAAGTCGTTGTAGAGACGAAGGTAGTTTGTGCCCGAATGGGTTCCATTTGTCAGTTGGCGGTGTGTTATTTGGTCAAAAGATTCAGCCTATGGATTGATTTCTTAACAATGACCTCATTTTTGGCTTTCCAAATGATAATCAAACATATCTTTTCTTACCGGGTGGTCACTATTCATTGCACTTGAGAGCTAAGTCATGTGGGTCTTCTTGCATGGGATTTCCTTAATCTCACGATTATATTGATTAGACCATGTGCTCCTCTATAGGTGGCAAGTGATATTCATCTTTGAATGTTGGCAACATAATGAATTTTTGCTATTGATATATAATTCTAAAACTAAACACAAACAAGCCGCAACATCGAATATAAATCTTTTGATGCCATCAAATACAAATATTGAAATCAAACAATTGAATTAAAAGCTGTAAGAAGTTGCAGAAAGTAAAAAGTTGGCTGTTGAAATGAATCATCTCATTTACTTTGAGGAGGAAGGTTCAAATATGGATGGTGAACAATGAATTTCTGGAGCACCTCCTGGCAATTATCGCTTGTTGGGAGTCCCTTACACTTCTGCCCATAATCAAACAACAGCTTTCTCATGTGACGTTCCGCTTCGTAGCCCAAGCCATCCAACCGTCTCAGTCCCGGTTCACATCGGCTAGTATCAATCCCTCGATGACCTTTCACTACTGATTTCCACCATTCCCATGGATTACACTTTGATAACAGAATGGTAACCGTTTCATTATCTTCCAGTGTCCAATAACTCTCACAAACTTTCACCGCCTGGAATAACTCGCCGTCGATCAACAACGGCTGACCCTTAACCCCCACTCGTAGAGACGTGTTCTTGATATCGCATATTACGAGTTTCTTTTTGGTTCCGAAAGGAACTGGGACCTGAACCATGACGTCTCCTAGAGTTTGCGACCATGAATAGTTCTTCATGTCAAGACCATTGCTTTTATTCGGCGGCAACGGATCGTCATGGGATGGCTTTTTAGTATCTGCTTCCCATGTTCTCAATCTCTTGTTCTCAGCATCTTCTTCTTCTTCTGATTCATCTTTCTTTTCCCGTTTTCTTTTCTTGATATCATCAAGAAGTGACAAGATTTTGTTCTCCATCTTATCTTCTTGATTGTCGTCGAAGATATCTGCAGCCATCTGAGATGCGAAGGCGAACGCAGATTTGAAAAACCCTATAGGATTGGAAGGGTCGAAAACTGAACTGAAAGCCACTGGCGAGGCGGAGGGTTTCGACTCGTTTCCATCATCGACTTCCATGACTCAAGTCTGATCTGTGACAACCTTTGACGTGCAAACTTAACTGGAATATAAAAAAGAGAACTAGGGTTCTTTCGGGTAAAAGCACCAGGAAATCCCTTCGGCCTCTACACTAAAAAATGGAGTAGTCTTTGGGTTGATTTTATTTGCATCACTTAATTATTAATTTTTTTTATTTAATCATTAAACTTTTTAAAATTAAATATTTTAAGTTGAAATGGATTGTTTTATTAGTCTAATAATAAAATTAGCTTCTAATATTTACATGTTTTATTAATTTGATTCAAAATATAAAAAAATTTAATAAATTTAGCTCTCAATGTTTACAAAATTAGTCATTTTAGTTTTAATTCTAAAAAATAATAAATTTAACCTTAATATTTAAAAAATATATCAATTTAGTCCTAACACTAAAAATTAAAAAAAAATCATTTTTATACTTTATAACCCATCAAGTAACCTATGTGAGATATTAAAATAAGAAGAAAAAATACATTCTTTCAAGTCATTTGCAACATTTTTTTACAATAATTTAGGTTACACACTAGACCAAACTAATTGATCTGGAACTTATATGAATAATTGACTGCATTATTACTCGAATAGATAACCTTTTTAATACCTTTATTTTCTTTTGGATCCTTTTTTTTTTGTGTGTTTTATTCCAATTTTTTAAAATTCTTTTCCAAGTAACTTAAAAACGAGTACTTTTTTTTCTTATTTTAATATCTCACATGGGTTACCCATATGGAAGACAAAAAAACCTAAATTTAAACCGATAGAGTCAGTTTTTTTTAATTAAAGTTGAGGGTTAGGTTGAGGTCGGTTAATTTTTAAAAATAATTGGGTCGAGTTTAGAGTGAAACCACCTACCCTACCTCAAGATATTTATGAAATTACCATCTATACATATTTACTATTAATTAAATTAAAATTTTTTAAAATTTATCACTACCAGTCTCATTCTATGGCCTCTATACTAATCCTATTTTACTCTTATAAGGTTATTTCCCTCATTTTCTAGCTTTTTAATTTAATAATTTATCGAAGGAATCTTTGTTCCTTCTTTTCCTTCTATGTTGTAATTACAGCATGTGTGTGTAAATATACATTAGCACACAATTCCAAAAATAAATTAAAGTAAATTTAATAAGAAATGGTGCCAAAACATTTCATTAAAAAAACAACTGATTACAATTTTACAAAAAAATTAAACTCAAATCGGATTGGATCAAAGTTGAGGATGCTATTAATTTTCGAGTTTGGAGCAGGTTAAATTTTTGTAATCAAGTTCAGAGATCAAATGCAATTTTGATGGTGTTATTTTTGTTGATAGTGGGCATATGAGATGGGGCGCAATTGTGTGTAAAGAGGAGGGGAATTTTGTGCAATGTATCTTCGATTTTATGAAAAGTAAGGTTGATCCTTTCATGGTGGGTATTTGGACAGCTCGTTAGGTTTTGTCTTGGCTTTAGTCATGTCATATGGATGACATTATTCTTGAAATTGATTGCCAAAGGTTGTGACAAGCTCTCTCTTCTAGTGCTTTAGACGTTTCTGATTCTAGGATATTATTATTGGATTGTCATCATCTTATTTCGGGTTTTCATGCTTTATCTGTCTTGTAGATTCATAGAGACGTTAATAAAGCAATTCATATATTAGCGATGATGACTTTATTGAAAATGAACTAATTTGGTTGTATTAGTTGTCTTTCTTCCACTTTTGTTATTGTTCATGCTAATAGATTGAAACATTTAGGCGAAAACGAAGAGTTTAAGCAACACTGTATGAGGTAAACTTGTTGGTTTGGATATACTTGTGTTCCTAATTGTTTTCACTTCATTTTTTTTTTTTCAAATTATTTTTGTTTTTTTATTGAATATGATTTTATTTCAAAAAAATTAATTTATTTTTATTTATCAAGACCACAGTCTTTATCATTAAAGTCAACCTATTGCAACAACAGTAAAGAGGCCGACAGTAAAACCAATGCAACATCAAATAAAATTTTCAATGAAAATCTGTTTATTTATTAATATATGATTACTATAATTTAAATCAATAATTGAGTTGATATCATTTATATCTATTATTCAATTTTTAATTCAATTAAAAAATTATAAAAAATTATTTATTTTATTTAATAATATTATTTTTTAGAGTATTTTTACTTTAGGTAAAATCTAAAAAAAAAATTGAACCAATAAAAGGATTATATTTGTTATTTTTTATATCAATTCTTTTATAAATATATTTATTATATAATATTCTCACTCACATCATAGGGTTTGCCGTAGTCTAGTATTAATTATATTAATAATTATTTTTATGTTTTGTAGTTAGTTACATTAATACTTATTTAAAATGATAATATAGATATATAATAATTAATAACCAATTAGCAAACCTTTATTCTTTTTACTATTTCTCGATTTGTCTCTATGTATATGTATTACTGTATGCGAATGAAAGGTGTAAATTAGATCCAATTTGATATTATTATTCCTATAAAAATGTTTACCTTCTTTTTAAAATAAATTACCAACTAATTCTAATCCATTCCTCTACAACTTATGAAAACATTTTAATCTCACAGTCCATTATTTAAATTATTTATTTAGAATATATTAATTTATTTTTGAGTTTCAAATATTGTAGATGAGATTAGGGGTTAGCATTTAATCGAATTGAGTTAAATGAGCAAAAAATTTGAGTTAATTATGTTGACAAATCTTATTTTATCATCCTAACTTGATTTGAAATTTTTTCGAATCGAGTTAAATTAAATAAATTTATTCAACTAAAATTAAAAAATTAAACTAGCCGTATTGAAATGTTATTGACAATATGACTAAGCTTAAATTAAAAAACATAAATAATATATATTTGAAAACTTTTTAAAAATAAAATAAGAGAAAAAAAAACAAGATAATCCTACTATTTGGTAATTTACTTGTTTAATTATCATTTAGGAATTTTAAAAATATATATAATTTATTATTTTTATATATTTTTAAGATTTCTTAATAATTTTTAACTTTTTTGAATACATATATTTATAAAATTTTGGGAGAAAATATTTTATAAACAATTTAAATTTTTAAAGATTATTTTGTAATTTTTTAGAGGGACTAATTTGTACATTTTCAAAACTGTTAGAGAGTCAATTTGTTATTTAAATTATTAAATTCAATTCAACTTAACTCGAAAAATTTGATTTGAAAAAAAAAAAATAATTCGGATAACTCGAAATTAAAAAAAATCGATTTTTCAAATCGAGTTTTACCCATCTAATCTCTACTTATTTTATATAAAACTTAAGAACTAGTGACTAAGAATCTTGAATTTTGTTTCGCTTGTGGAAAATAAAAGGCCACGTTTTGATGATTTTGGGGATAAAACCAACCAAACTCTTGGGGAGTTCCGACTTTTGGAGAAGAAGTAAATAATGGCCATACGGCTGTGCTTGTATATACATTCATACTTATGTAGAATGTTGTTTATACGCGTAACATTGTTTCCATCATAGATATTATATAGATGGCCAAGGCTGAGAACATCTGCCCTGCCAATCATTGAGTCTATCAAAGTATATATGTTTTACATGTTGCCTGAATCCGAAATGATCCGTTCAATCTCTTCTAAGAGCCGCTCCTTTTCATCTGTCAACTCCTCGTTCTGCTTCTGCAACTCTTCTATCTGCTTTGTTTGTTCCGAGTCCTTTCTGTAATTAACATAAAAAGAAAAAAGCTGAGATTTAAATTTTCACTACAATGCCAAATTGATGAACAGGAAAAAGGAAGAAAAAAGAGTAAAATCTCGTATTCTTTACCTATATGTATATGATGAGCAAGTAACATAATAACTTTGATGTGAAGTTACCTGTTCATGAAAGACAAATTAAGCTTGAGTGAACGCACTTCCTTCTCAAGAGTTTCACAACGCTTTAAGACTGCTTGCATGTCGGATGGGATTGGTGGGGTCGAATTCCTTTCTTTTGCCTCTGCCATCCTGATTCATCAAACAATAAACACCTTTTTAACTATGACTACGGTGATAAATAAAAAGCTTGATTATATTCTTAATTGGAGAAGACAAATACAGAGCTCATTGCCAAGGAAGAGCATAGCACAGATGGTTTAACTTACTTTCTTGACCTTTCCACTCTTCGTTTTTTTGTAGGGTCTGTCCTGTCCACTGCATTATTTTTGGTTAGATTAGTGTCTTAGTGAAGATTACCAAACCACCTCAAGAGCACACAGATTTTGCCACCCCTATTCTACAATAGAAGCCAAATAGGAAAGCTGAGTACCTGAATTTGCTGATGTTACAGACCCGTAGCGAACTAGGCCTCCCCTTTGCTAATGATTCCAGGGTAAAAAGAAAAAAGAAGTAAGTATATTGTCCCGAGGTTCACAGTTTACACCATAGTTTGAAGTACGTTAAATTCATACCAACTGAAAGAAGTATACCTTCCGATCATCTTTCAAGTTGTCAATTATCCTTTCTCTGAATTCTGTTGTTGAATAGAGAAAAACATCATATTAAGTGATGAGCATATGATTATTATAAAGCTGGTTATAGGGTCATAATTTTATGTGAACAAGATAACGAATCAACCATAGGTAACTGTAAAGATATCTGTTTGGGGAAAATTAATATAAGCTTGGTTATGTGTGATGTGAAACTTCAGTGCATAATGCATACCTTTAGATTTAGAGCCATTTTCTGAGTTCCAGTTGTTTCCAGCTTGTTTCTTTGTGCTTTCACATATGCTTAAGGTTTGACTTGAGTTGCTCGGGCCATCACATGCATCCAAACCAGATGAAATCACCGGTGCAGCAGCCGAGGATTCACTTTGAGAAGCTTCTCGAGAAACTGCGCTCAACTGAATTGTGTTTATGGGATTTACAAAAGCATCCAAGTCAAGATCCATAGGCCCCTGAACAGCTTGTACAACCCCGGGATTTGTTACTTGGCCAAGCGGTAAGTCTGCGAAACCCCCTGGAATTTCATGAAAATGATTCCCTTGTCCTTGGTTGAAGGTGCCATTAGGCAAAATAGAACTATCTTCGACCGCTTCTTTCTCGATTTGGTCGCCGAGCTTTTTACGTTCTAGTGTACCCTTTAGCATGCTCACAACAGAAGAAACTTTATCTACATTTCCAGTTTGGAGTGCATTAAATGTAGATGAGGATGAATTTGATGGGGACATGAATGTGCCCAACTGATTAGGAATCTCAGACATGGTGATATCATTGAAACCATTCGGATCCGGTAATTCTTCTTTCATTTTGTTGACTCCATTTCCATAAGGATTGAGTACAGCCTCCATACCAAGCGATGTTTGAGCATTTTGCATGGCAGCATATCTCTTCCTATGAAACACAGGTTGATTAAAGGACAATTCCTTATTGTAAACCAATGAAAATGTACAAAATCATTGAACTTCCCAGGGATTAATGGATAGGTAACTCCTATAAGCCCAAACTAGAAATTAGTAATACCTTAATTCAGAAGATCTGCTTCTTGTCATGGGCTGTGAACTATGAAACCATGCCTGCATTAAGAAGTGGGATAACATCAGAAGGTGATGGACCTTTGTTGAATTGATGTTTGTGTGAAAAAAGCTGTTTACACACTAACCTTGGCCAAATATAAATTACTAGCCTGAAATCCCCTTTCACCAGCAGTTCTGAAGAGAAATGAACTAACAATGTAAAAAACATGCAGAATTGTAAAATAAAAATAGCTTTTACAAGTGTGATGCAGTGTCACCTGGCTGAATTTTGATTCAAGTCCCCTGATGTTTCTTCCCCAACGGAATTATTTTGCAGAAGTAATACATCACTGCTCTTTTTCTTTTGAAGCAAAGTGGTAGGCTGTTGACTCGAGAAACTGGCCATCTCTGTTGATAACCTGCACTCAGTTCCGAGAAATAGTATGTCAAGTCTAATTTTCAACAAGAATCTTGAATAAATACTAGCTTGAGTTCGGAAATATATACCTTCGCGACGCTTGCCGAGTACGATGTGCTATATTAGAAGAATTGTGAACCTGGTTCTGAAACACACAAACTACATCAGCCTCAAAGTTATAAGTTCCCTGGTTAACCTGTAGTAGTAATGTAAAATTTGCAAAACCAATGAATAGTAGAAGTTTCTTGCCTCTCCATTGGTGAGCCAGCTTCTGAAAAGCTCCTCACTATCAGCACGAAAATTCTGAGAGAGATTCTTAAACCCCAACATCTCCATATTTGGAACTGACATCCCCATTGGACTCTCCATCAACGACTTTATAAAAAGCTCCTCACTTGAGTTCCTATAAAAATCTGAAAATTGTCTCCCTTCTGTCTCCATCCCACTCTTTTCACCGTAACTTCTATGGCTCGGAGGCAATTGATATGACTCAAAACTCTGCTTATTACTACTTCCTGGCTTTAGCAAAGAATCACTTGGCAAGCTTCCCTCCTTCCCATCATTGACCATATTATTACCTTTGCCCCTCTGTAGTAAACAAATGGATTCTATGAATCATTTGAGTCTTTGCAGTAGCGTAAAGATCCCTGGAAGAGAACTCTGTAAGTATTATGTTTTTTGTTAGCTCACAATCTCAAGAAACCCAATTCATCCAACTCTTGAATCAACAAATGAAAAAATAGTTTCAACAAGATCAAGCTGAAAACCAGGCCAAAGCTAGGAAATTAGACCCGGCTAGGGACTAGGAAAAAATAAACTAAAATTGAATATGATGATTGTTTTTCTTTAAAAATAAGGGTCTAGTGCAAGTAGATTACACGGCATACCTAAGCCTACAAATTTTGCTTTGTTTATTTGAATAATTAAGGGTGCGGGGTTAGCATAAACAAATGCTAAAAACATGGGAATCTTGGAATTTTGAGTTTGTTTAGATTCTAACCTACCATCAATTGTCTTTTTCAATATTAACTTTCTGGTAACGGTGAGGAGTATTGAGTGAAATTTTAAATTATAGCCTACATTACATTAGTTGCTATACATCTATGGTTAATTTGGTTATTAGTGTAATAATGCGAGAAAAAAATTTATTTAATGTGTATATATTAAAGTAGAAGATGAATTTCATGTGATGGCCTGATGGTTAGGGTGTTCATTATCCCAAATGTGGTCTAGGTTTGAGTCGCGTTAATCGTATTTGTTTCGGCTTTACCTTGTTATTGTAATTAAAAAAAAAAAAGAGTAGATAAAAAATAAGACATTTTTAAAATAATTATATTAATATTATTATATATACTACTATCTATTAAACTTACTGATGGGTTGAGCCATATTTTACTTTCAAAAAAAAAAATTTAAAGTCAAATTTAAATTCAATTTAATCTAATCCAACGATTTATTTCATTATTCATTTACAAATAAAAGATATTTTATATTAATATTTACACATTTTATGATTAAATTTAAATTAAAAAGATAATATTTGATGCACCTATGACACATTACTATTAAATTAAACAAATAAATATGGAAGACTACTAAATAAATACTAATAATTTTATTTCAACATAATTAAACATTAATAATAACTATTATAAATAAATATTAACAACTTTCGGATTCAAGATTTTGGTATAAGAGTTTGGGGTCTTAAGTTTTGAGATTTGAGTTGTAGCATTTATTTATAATTAATTATTATTTAATTATGTTTAAATAAAGTTATTAGTATTTATTGATAAATCCTCCACTATTTTTTATTAAATTTAATGATTAGGTGTCATGTTATTATTCACCAATGATACATGAAATTGACAGTAATTAAAAAAACTCATTTAAATCAAATTCATGAAATCCCAAAATATAAAATCTCTTCCATATTTATTTAGTTTAAAGAGATTGAGAAAATGGTAGCGCGGTAGTGAGAAAAACGAGAGGTTTTGCGTGTTAAGTTGAAGGCTTTGGGTGACAAATAAATTAGGCAAAAAAAATGAAGTGACGACTAGCATGAAAAAGACAGCATTTTATTTCTTTCCGTGTAAAAAAATATGTAGTAGTTGGGGGGCATTTTCAACTTGCATTTTCATATTATGCGTCTGATTTCAACTTGAATGTCAATATAGAATGGATTTGAGCAGCAATGGTGCCTTAGCGTTTTCTTCATAAAAAAGAAGAAGGTGGTTTTGTAGTTTAAGATGGTTAGTGTTGGTAACTATATTTTTACTATAGAGTTTAATCATTAATGATTAGGAGAATCTTTGTTTCATGTTTAGGTTAAGTTAAACCAATGATTTGTGCTGACTCCCAAGTTTATTATTTAGGGGGAGGGTTGTATAAAATATGAATGAAGGAAGCCGACGTACGCTTATAAAATAATTAAAGAAACAATCAGTCAATTTGACTGAAGCTTTGTTTATGATTGTGAAGGGAGCAAATGGGGGTTGGATTTTTATTATGGTTTATACGACGGGTATTTGGTATAATTCCATGGAATCTTCATTTCATGAATCATCATCACCATTACTATTTGGAATGCCGGCTTTTTGGGTGATTCCTTGTTTAACTTAGGTTTTCTATCCAGATTTAATAGAAATGTATATGCTCTTCTTCTATGGTGGCAACTGGCGTGTATAAAGAAGTGTTTGTATGCTTAAAAAAAATATTTTTACTTTCAAAAACACTTATGAAAAAAAAGCTATGTTAAACAAGTTGTTTTTAGTTAAAATTTTTAGCTTTTCAGAAAAAAGCAACTTGAAAAGCACTTCTGAATAGAATAAACTAAAATTTTTAACTTTTCCTCTCCCAAAAGCACTTTTAGTGCTTAATTACTTTTTCACCCCTCCAATAATATAGTAATTTATCTTTTTTCTCTTGGTGCTTAATTACAAATATGTTAAAATTATTATTTAAAAATAAAAAATATTTTTAAAAATATTAATTACAAATATTTAATGGTTATATTTATATATTTAAAATATAGTTTATATATTCTAATTAAATTTTATAAATAATTAATATTTATTGCTTAAAAATATTTAAAAATTATATTTCATAAATTAAAATATTAACAACAAGTTATAATAATTTTTTTATATTTTTACTAAAATATAATAATATTAGCTAATTTAAATATTATTTAAATGTATATTTGTTACTTGATAATAACATGTCTAAAATGGACATTTTATTTCTCAAAAGCACTTTTTGATAGCAATGCTAACACTCAAATTTTAAACCAAACTTTTCAAAAGCACTTCTCAAAAGCACTTTTCCACAATACTTTTCAAAAGTAGTTTAAGGCTGCGTTCTTCTCCCCGTTTTTAATGAGCTTTTGCTCAAAAAAGTACTTTTTGGCTAAAAGCATTGTAGAACAAACATCAGTGTAAAAAAAATTTTAACTTTAAAAAAGTACTTTTGTACAGATGAAGAAGCTGAATTTTTTTGCTTTTCTCAGCCAAAAGTGCTTCTTTGACTTGTATTTACTATTTTAACCTGTTAGCTTGTATATATTTAAACTATATTATATTTAAATATTTAAAATAGTATATATTCTACCCTCCTCAATGTCATGTATGTTATTTATAATATTTAAATTTACTTAGAAATATTTAAAATTAATATTATATATTAAAATATTAACAATAAGTTATAATAAATTATTTTTTATATTTTTGCTAAAATATCATAATATTAACTAATTTGAACATTATTTAAATACATATTTATTACTTTATAATATCATGTCTAAAATAGACATTTTACTTCTTAAAAGCACTTTTTGACAGCAATACCAAACACTTAAATTTTTCAAAAGTACTTCTCAAAAGCACTTCTCAAAAGCACTTTTTCACAGCACTTTTCAAAAGCATTGCCAAACTGTTCCTAAGTAAAGTAGTTACCTCAAGAAGAGAAAAAGGGTTAATGAATCCTTGTTAAGAGTTTGTAGTAGGCCAATTTAGCCCGAGCCAATAAAATCCCAAATCAATCAGCCCAAACAAAATACAAAAAATTAAAACCAAAACAAAAATAATAAAAAAATATTAACAATCCAAAGTCTAAAATACAAAGCCCAAGTCTACATGGCCCAAAATACAAAAAAAAAATAGCCCACAACACATAAACATTTTCAACTACAAAAAACCCTAGCAGCGCCGCATCCTTTTTTCCCGCAGTGCGCACGTCGCTCGAGGCCTGGCACCTTGGTCGCCTTGCACCAGAATGGCAAAATCCGCCTCTGTTAACCCCAGCGCCTGCAAAAAAAAAAGGATAGAAAATAAAGCAAAGAAAATAGATAGAGAACAATATCAAACAATAGTGAAAAATATAAAATATTGTAATGAAATCGGCTATAAAGCCACAAAAATCAATTGTAATCTTTTCACACAGAGAAATACAAAAAAACACAGAGAAAAAAAATCAAAAAAATCTTAAAGGTGATCTTAAGAAACACAATCCAAGTGTATGAGATGAAAAGTGCTAGAAAACTTTTAATAAGGTCAAACATTACTTATCCAATGCCTTAGTGCTGATGTCACTTAGTCCAGATAAGCCATTGATACTGTACTTGATAATATTTGAAAATTCCATGGGATGCGTACTGGTCTAATACGACGAGTCAAAGAGAAAAAAAAAGAGCGATATATTACCTCAGTAAAAAGTTTACTAAATGTGAGACAAGATATTCGACAATTGAAAAGTTGTGTTACGCCTTAATCTAGACAACTTAGAGACTAAGACAGCACATGTTGTACCATACAACTTGGCTAATCTCAAAACTGGACCATATAAAGTACATGATGAAGTCACTGCTTTGAATGGAAGGATGGCCCGGTGGCAAATTCTGCTTTCTGTATTTGATATAGTCTATGTGAATCAGAAGGCTATAAAATGGAGTATAATAGTAGATTTTCTATCCAGTAGAACTCTAGAAAATTACGAGCATTTAAACTTTAATTTCCCAAATGAAGATCTAATGTATGTAGCAACCATTGAAGAAGATGCTCAAGAATGCCATCCTTGGAAACTAAACTTCGACATAGCGTCAAACGCTATGAGTAACGGAATCGGGGCAGTCTTGGTATCCCCAAACGGAGATCATTATCCCTTTACTAGTAAATTGGATTTTGATTGCACAAACAATATTGCAAAATATGAAGCGTGCATCATGGGTATCCGTGCAGCCATAAAACGTAAAATCAAAATACTAGAGGTATATGGGGATTCTGCACTAGTGATCTTCAACTCAAAGGTGAATTGGAGACAAGAGATCCCAAGTTGATCGAATATAGAAGGTTGGTCCTAGAGTTAATTAAAGAATTTGATGACATTACCTTTTGTTACCTCTAACGATAAGAAAATAAGATGGCTGACACCCTAACCACTTTAGCTTCCATGGTCATTGTGAACAAACAAGAGGATGTAAAACCTATCCAGATGAGTATTCATGAGGCTCCAGCCATTGTTATAACATTAAGGAAGAAGAAAAGGATGACCATCCTTGGTACCACGATACATTGCGATATGTAAAAAATTGTAAATACCTTGACCAAGCAACTGAGAATGATAAAAGGGCGTTGATAAGGCTGGCTAATGACTATGTTTTAGATGGGGAGATCCTATATAAAAGAAGAATGGATCAGATGCTGCTAAGATATGTAGACATTGTAGAGGCTAAGAAATTCTTGAAAGAAGTTTATGAATGTGTCTGTAGAACAAATGCTAATAGTTTTACAATGGCCAGACAAATCATGAGATTCGGGTACTATTGGTTCACCATGGAAGGAGATTGCATTAGTTATGTCAATAATTGCCATAAGTGCCAAATTTATGGGGATAAAATTCATGTACCTCATTCACTTCTTCATGTTATAATTTCTCCATGGCCTTTCTCTACGTGGGGCATGGATATCATTGGGCCAATCTCACCTAAAGATTCTAACGAGTATCAATTCATCTTTGTAGTCATCAATTATTTCACCAAGTGGGTAGAAGTCGCTTCATATGCCAATGTCATAAAGTCGACAGTTAGTAAATTCTTAAAGAAGGAGATCATATGTCGATATGAAATCCCAAAAAGGATCATATCTGACAATGCATTAAATTTGAACAACAGTATAATATCAGAAGTTTGCAGTCAGTTCTAGATCAAACAACACAACTCGTCACCATATCGCCCAAAAATAAATGGTGCAGTTGAGGTAGCCAACAAGAACATTAATAAGATCGTAGTGAAAATGACTGAGACTTATAAAAATTGGCATAAGAAGTTATCATTTGCCCTTTATGCTTATCGAACGTCTGTAATGACCTCCACTGGGGCAATGCCTTTCTCATTAGTTTATGAAATGGTGACGGTTTTACCCATTGAAGTCGAGATTCTTTCTCTCCAGGTTTTGTCAGAGTTTAAGTTGGATAAAGCAGAATAGATCCAATCCCGATATAATCAACTAAACCTGATTGAAGAGAAAAGGTTGAAAGCCATCCGTCATGGTCAGATGTACCAAAAACGAATTATGCGAGCTTACAACAAAAACGTTCATCCTAGAGAATTCCATAAGGGAGACCTAGTATTGAAAAAGATCATTCCCATACAAAAAGACTTTAGAAGAAAATGGATGTCGAACTGGGAAGGACCCTATGTGGTAAAGAAGGCATTTCTGGAGGAGCGTTGATTTTAACTGAGATGGATGGTAAGAACCTACCTAATCTGTGAACTCGGATTCAGTTAAGAAATACTTCACTTTAAAAAAAATGAGAGGCTAAGGTGAAAACTGAAAAAAGTGTGTCTTAAGCCCAAAGGGGTTTTGAATTAAAAACCCAAGAAAAGGGTAATTCAAAATTTAATCGAAGATAGGGCATTTAGTAGTCTTATTTTCTTTGAATTAACAAGAAGGAGGGATGCTACATCTCAAGGCATCAATAAAGTACTTTAGATTTCCTAAACACATATCAAGTTCAAAATAGTCCTCGAGAAGTTTTGTGTAGAGAAGTTCATACTACGATATCTGGGGCACCTACTTTCGTCTTACCCACTTTTGTATTTTAGCAAAATTTGATATTTTGATTAATTTATTCATTTCAAGCGTTGCTCTCAATAAAATTCTATCTTGTCCATTGTGATAATCTTTTTCAAGCATTTTCCATTGAAATAACGATTAATGAGCTAGTAATATTCAAACAAAAAGAGTTTTTGCATATTGCTTTAAAAGGCTTCTAAATAGTGTAAGGACCTAAAACAAGACCACTAGTTAGAACTAACCAAATCTAGGAGTTGGGAAAGAATAGTCTAAATTGTGACTACTTCTTCAGATTTTCTGTTAAAAATATCAGCTGAACAAAAAGGCAGGGTAATACGTCAGTGATAAAACCATAATAAACAAAGAGCAATGTCAACCTAAGCATTAAAAGATGATCATTCTCACAAAATGATGTTCTGCATTCATGCAAATATCATGCATACATATCTAGTTAGGAGCATTTGATTCATTATGATCATGACCGTTTGGCATAAATAGGCCCATAAAATGGATTCAACAGATCATGTTCTCTAGAGAACGGTGTAACAAATCACAAATCACAAATCCTATACCCTTGAAGTTGTAGTAGGATAGATTGAAGTCATTATGGCAAATTTTATCTCCCTAAAATTGTAATGGAACAGCTTAAAGCCACAAATCTTATCTCACTGAAATTGCAGTAAAGTAGATTAAAGCTACAAAACTTATCTCCCTGAAGTTGCAGTGGAGTAGGTTAAAGAAAATAACTCTTATCTCTCTAAAGTTGCAGTGCAGTAGATTGAAAATGCGAATCTTATTTCCCTGAAGTTGTAGTAAAATATATTAATGCTACAAATCACAAATCCTATACCCCTGAAGTTGTAGTGGGATAGATTGAAGTCATCACCACTAATCTTATCTACTTCAAGTTGCAGTTGAGCAGATTGGATCCACTAATATTGTCTCCCTGAAGTTGTAGTGGAGTATATTGAAGCCACTAATCTTATCTTCCTAAAGTTGCAATGGAGCAGATTAAAGCCACAAATTTTATCTCTTTAAAGTTGCAGTAGAGTAGATTAAAGTTACAAACCTTATCTGCCTAAAGTTACAGTGGAGCAGATTAAAGATAACAACTCTTATCTCCCTGAAGTTGTAGTGGAGCAGATTGAATATGCGAATCTTATTTCTCTGAAGTTGCAGTGGAATAAATTAAAGCTACAAATCACAAATCCCATACCCTTGAAGTTGCAGTGGAATGGATTGAAGTCATTACGGTGAATCTTATCTCCCTGAAGTTGCAGTGGAGCAGATTGAAGCCACTAATCTTATCTCTCTAAAGTTGCAGACAAGCATATTAAACCTACAAATCTTACTTCCCTTAAGTTGTAGTTCGTTAGAACGAGGTTACTTAAGGAAGATAAGCACCAAAGAAGACGAGATTCGATGAGGCCAAGCAAAATTGGTCCTTCTTAAAAGTCTTTGCTCCATTCTCGTTACACGACAACGAGTAAAGAAAGACAACTTCAGTAGCCCAATTTAGCCCGGGCCAAGAAAAGCCCAAATCAATCAACCCAAACAAAATATAAAAAATTCAAAACAAAACAAAAATAATAAATAATATTAACAGTCCAAAGTCCAAAATAGAAAGCCCAAGTCTACGTGGCCCAAAATACAAAAAAAAAAAACTAGCCCACAACACATAAACATTTTTAGCTAAAAAAAACCTTAACAGTGCTGCATCCTCTTTTCCCGCACCGCTCCACGTACCTCTACAACGCGCATGCCGCCCGAGGCCTGGAACCTTCGCCGCCTTGCATCAGAATGGCAAAATCCGCCTCTGTTGACCCCAGCACCTGCAAAAAAATGATGAAAAATAGAGCAAAGAAAACAGACTGACAACAGTAGCAAATAGTAGCGAAAAATATAAAATATTATATGAAATTGGCCATAAAGCCACAAAAATCGATTGTAATTTTTTCACACAGAGAAACACAAAAAAATACACAGAGAAAAAGAATAAGAAAATCTTAAATGTGATCTGCTTCTTTTTTTATATATGTTATTTGTTATTTTTTTTATTTTTTAAAAGGCATAAAAAGAAAAAAAAAGAAAAAAAAGAAACCTCACCTGACGCTCGGTATTCCGCCGCCGTGGGCAAGACCTCCGTCTTCAAATGAGGGAAACCGAGAGGTTTTCATGTCTTTTTTGATATTTCGGCTTTAGCTTTGCAATTTTTAACTCCAAAATCAGAGTTTGAGGGAAAACCGAGAGGTTTTCATGCTTTTTTGAGATTTCGGCTTTAGCTTTGGCATTTTTAACTCCAAAATCAGAGTTCTGCGTTAAAAAAGGGTGAGAGAGGGTTTTTTTTTTCTTGCCACCGTGGACAGTGGTGTCGTCTCCAGTGATCGACGCCTGCTATGGTGGCCCGATGGTCGGTCTGAGATGGTCTTTGATAGATTTTTTCAAATGGGTTTTCTTTTTTTTTTTTGGAGTAAATGTAAAAATGAATTTTTTGAAAAGTTTTTTGGTATTTATAAAGCCCTTAAACGATGTCGTTTTGGGATTCAACTTCAGATGCCAAAACGGCATGATTTTATGACGCAACCCGAGATCCGACCCAAGATCCCTAGGATCTTCGTGTTTTTGGACGAATGGGCTATTTGCACCTTTAGTCCTTTGGCTTTTGCAGCTTGTTTCAATCGGGGCCTATACATTTTTTTATTTTTTAAAGTTTGCCATGCATTTTATTTTTGTTTCAAATTGGTCATTTGACAGTTTTAAAAGGCAATTACCTGAAACGGTGTCGTTTCAACCGACCCAATTGCTTGATCCGACCCGCCTCGAAGATTGTGTGTTTCTTAGGGGTAGATATTTGTAATTTAGGTCCCTCCATATTTTAAGTTATTACAATTTAGTCCTAATTTCACTATTTTTTATTTTTACCATTCAATTTTATCCCGCTTTCAATTTAGTCCTCGGTTCATTGATCTCCTAGAGAAGGGATGCGTGTCTGAAAGATTAGGATAATTGCTTATTTGGTCCTCGCTTGTTTTCGTTTTTTTGTTAATTTTAGTCTTTTATTTATTTATTTTATCTTAATTTATCCTTTTAATTTGATTTGGGTTACGATTAAGTCACTCAATCAGCTTAACTCTTTTATTTATTTATTTAGTTGCTTATTTATTATTTCTCTGCTTTTTGTTACATTCAATTTTTTATTTTTATTTTTTTCACTAAGCATTCGTTTATTTATTTATTTTATTATTTAATATTTATTATTATTATTTTGTCTATTTATTTATTTATAATTATACATGTTTTTACAGATACGTTTTTTGTTTATTATTATCTTTTGATTATTTTATTTCTAATTTTTAATGTGTTTCAATTATTTTATTATTCCTCTTATTATTTTTAGCATTTCATGTCATATTTGTTTATCTTAATCATGCATTTTTCGTTTTCATTTCTACTTTTACCTTATTTATTTCATTATTATTATGATTCGATTATTAATATTTTTATTACTATAACTACATTAGTATTATCTTAGCATTCCATCCATATAGCTATTTTATATTATTTCATCATCATTGCATCATATACTATGTTTAAAAATGAGTGGCCGTTTTTATATTATACCCCAGATAAGATAAAAACACATTGTTTTAAATGTAACATTCGTTATTATTTGATGAAAGAAATGGGCAATGTCTCATATTTAGAGATTCGAGAAGTTATACCCTAACTTACGGGATTTCGATTTTTTCGTTGAACCTAAATGACCGAATATCCTTTAAAATTAAAATACATGAGATTTAATAAAATAAAGAGCAAGCTTATTTTCGAGGATTCAAGATGTCGTATCTTAACTTACGGGATATGACATTTTGATACTTCGAGAATACAAGGCCTTTTTACATACGTTTTGATTTGTTCAAGTGATTTTAAACAACATGATACAAGGAGGGATCGTATTTTAAATTCATTTCAAGTTTTCGACTTTAGACATTAAGACATTAATTAATCAATTACCAATTTTGGGCTTTACGAGGGTGCTAATCATTCCTCGTATATAATTGACTCCTGAAGTCATTTCCTAAATTTTTATAGACCAAAACCGATGTTTTAATAAATCAAGCCATTTATTAAAATGATCAAATTTACGAGGTGATCTAATCACATCCCATAAAAAAAGGATCGATGGCGACTCTTATTTTCTGTCTTGATTTTTAAAATAAAAACCGATCTCAAAAAATGATTTCAACAGAGTTGATAATAAATTTGTCAAAAATGGATTGGATAAGTAATTCTATCAAACGAAGGATACGAGTTCCAGAAAATCACAAATAAAAAAAGGGAGAAATGATCTGATGCAAAAGGCGTCATATAAAGGTATATTCAACTTGAAACATGAACTCCTACATTAATTATACTTCAAAACTTACCCTTGTCTTTCATCTAATTTAAG
The DNA here is from genome assembly GCA_020496765.1 of Gossypium stocksii. Taxonomy (NCBI): domain Eukaryota; kingdom Viridiplantae; phylum Streptophyta; class Magnoliopsida; order Malvales; family Malvaceae; genus Gossypium; species Gossypium stocksii. The sequence continues at coordinate 107,281,059 of CM035627.1, read as the reverse complement.
CATTATAAAGTATTCATAAACTGTAACGCCCTCTTACCTGAGACTGTCACCGGAGTCGAGCTTGAGGTGTTACTAAACTTAATTTATCACATAAAGGATTAAAAATCATTTACAGCAACTTTCGTAATAAACTATTCGTCTGCATCACAGTCACAAAAAAAATCATAGCTCGAGTTCCGAAACTCAAAATTAAGATCCGTAAATTTTTCCTAAAACTAGATTCATATATCTATCTAATAATTTTTTTCTAGAATTTTTTATTGGGCCAATTAGTACAGTTTATTAGTTAAAATTTTCCCTGTTTCAGTGTTTGACTACTCTTACCTCTGTTCACTTCAAATCATTTTTCTCCCTGTACAAAATTCAAATAACTATGAAGTTTATATCTCCTAAAACTAGACTCAATAAGGAATCTGGGAATATAAAGTATGACTCCTAATTATTTTTGTACAATTTTTAGTGAATTTCTAAAGTCAAAACAGGGGATTCAAAAATTGCTCTGACCCTGTTCCACCAAAACCCAAATATCTCATAAAATACAACTCTTTTACCTGTTTCGTTTCTTCCATATGAAAATAGACACAATAAGCTTCAATTTCATATTTTATTCACCACCTAATCTTGTCTCTACTATTTTTAGTGATTTTTCAAACTCACGTCATTGTTGCTGCAAAATTCTGTTTTATAACAAAATTCATCTTTCTATGGCTTTTCGTGGTCTAAGTAACACATTAAACATACACGACACCAAATGTAATCTAGATTGGTCATTCCAATGGCTAATCATTTCCAAGCATTTCCTTGCCATGCCATCACCATGTCATAATATTATTTACACAAAATGATTATAATGCTATACATGCCATATTCAAAATACAAGCCATTATACCAATTTGTCTCGGATAGTGTGAACGTTCCTTCGACCCTTCCCGATTTCCAAGCTGACTTGTCAAAACTACAATGAATGAAAAGGAGGGAGTAAGCATAAATGCTTAGTAAATTCACATGTAAATAACAAGTAACATAACTATGCAAATCAACATAACCACCAATTACATAATATCATTAAAACATTCATGACACAAGAATACTTGCTATTTTACCACATTCTTGTCTTACCAAGTTCTCAACTCGAGATTTAGGCTCATACCTGTCCAACTTCCTCTTTCACCATACTTTCCAACATACCTCTTTCGTTTAGGCATTCTCATTATTCATTTAAAAATATACCCGTTGAACTCATCGGAATATAATTCGGATACACGGATTTCACATACATTAGTGTCATATCCGTAGCTAGACAACTCAATAGCCTACAGAATTTACGTAGCCAAGCTACCATGTAACCCGCCCATAAGTGAACTCGGACTTAACTTAACGAGCTCGGGCGTTCGCATCCATAAGTGAACTTGGACTCAACTCAACGAGCTCGGATATCTAGTTACATCTCACGAACTCGGACTCAACTCAACGAGTTTGGAACTCAATCATCCTAGTGACATGTCACTTGTATCCTAATCTATTCCCAAGGTTCAAACGGGATTTTCCTCAATCACAAATTTCCGGTCGTCTTCCTCGAAATGTCGAAATCGATACTTGGTAGCATTTCATATTTATCAAATAGCTCACAAAATTTGTATATTACTAAATAATAATTCACAAAGCATAATATTTCATGATAATAAGTATCATATCATATAAATAACATTAAATCATTTAAAATAACAATTATGTTACCTTATTTACACATGAACTTAAATCAAGCCTATTCCTCATAAACTTTGTTTTTCCCTCGATCACGACTTGAATCTCGTTTCTCTTGATCTAAAATAACACATTTAGCTTATTTAATACTCACATTTATCAAAACGGTCCTTAACCCTAACTTTGTCAAAATTATGAAATTGCCCTTAAACTTTTGCATATTTACACTTTTGCCCCAAAGCTCGGAAATTAAACTTTATCCCAAATTCTTATGTTTTAGGACATGCTGATCATTTATTTGCTAACAACAACCTCAAATTCCCACTATAACATGTACTTATGAACAATAGGTATTTTTACTGATTAAGCCGTTTTACTCATTTTCACTTAAAACCGAGTAGCACAAGTTGTCTAGCATACTTTAAAACCTCATATTCTATCATAAAACACCAAAGTAAACAAATTTCACCTATGGGTATTTTTCCAAATATGAACCCTAGGTTGAATTATTGCTAGCATTAGCTAAATCAAGTTACCGGGACTTTGAAAACGTAAAGAACATTAAAAACGGGGCTTGGAATCACTTACTATGGAGCTTGGAAGCTTGAAACAAACCCTAGTTATGGAGAACCCTTGAAATTTCGTGCTAATGAAGAAGGTGGACATATTTTGCCATCTTTTTCCCTTTTTTTAATGTTTTAATTACCAAATGACCAAAATACCCTTAATGCCTTTCTTCGAAAATTTTCATGTACAAGCCCATTTTTGTCCAAAATTTTAGAAATTGGTCAAATTCTATTTAAGACCTCCTAATTAATATTCCAAAGCAATTTCATACTAAAAGCTTCTAGAATGCAAGTTTTGCAACTTATTCGATTTAGTCCCTAATTTCAAATTAAGCACTTTATGCACAGAATTTCTTCACGAAATTTTCACACAATCATGCAATCATATCATAAACCTCAAAATAATTATAAAATAATTATTTCTATCTCAGATTTGTGGTCACGAAGCCACTATTCTGGTTAGGCCCTAATTCGGGATATTACATAAACATAAGATCTTACGTATTTATCTTATAATCTATTGATTGCTCATAACATTTGATCACCTCAACTTGTTTCCATCCAAAAGTGACTGAAACAGTATTCATCAATACTGGATGACTCAACATATCAAATATGCAATTGTAGATAGAGCGTATTAAGATATTGTACGGGCCTAAATTTGCCCAGGCCCAAGCCTACATTAACAAAACCAAAACCAAAATAATAAAAAAAAAATAACAGGGTCTAAACTAAAGGCCCAATTTACAAATGGCCCAAACATAACCCGAAAGTCTAAGCCTACAACATTAAGCAAATCTTTGGAACCCTAAGGTTCCCCTCCTCTCCAGCGCCGCAGCCTCTATGTGCGCCTCAGCGCGCATCATGCCTGAGGCCTGGCTTCGAACTTGCCCTCGTTGACTTTGCCAAGGTACCTGCAAAACAGACCGAAGCAGAGACAGAGCAAACAGAGAAACAGCAACATGCAAAGATGAACAGTAGCAATAAACAAGAAATATTGTATTTCCGGCTATAAAAGCCCCATATCAAACCAATGTATTTTGGGAGAGACGATTTTTGAAATCGAAAAGAGAGAAAAGTTAAAAATTAAATAGATTCGAAACAAAGGTGATTTTTATTTGCATTTAAGTGTCTATTTATTTTACTTTATTTATTTTATTTCTTTTTTTATATACAATAATAAAAAAGGAAGAGGAACCTACCAGATTTGGACCGTTCCGTCGTCGAAATCTTCCCTTTCGTCATCGAATTCAGCTTAGGGGACAGTTAGGAGAGCTTTCTCCCTTTCGGTTTTAAGGCCAAGAAGGCCTTGCCTTCGGTTTCCTTTTCGAAAGGACAAAAAGGGATCCTCTCTCATCCTCCAATCGCCGGCCATGGTGGTTCGATGATGGAACCAATCCCAATCGTCGGAGGAAAAGGGATGAGAGAAACCCTTTTTTTCAAGCAAAAGGGTAAATGAGGGTTAAAAAAAAGGGGTGACTTATACAGGCCAACAAAATGGACCGTTTTGCTTGGCCCTTAAAAAACGTTAAACGGCGCCGTTTCAAAGATGGAGACCCGATACCCGACCCGATTTTAAAGAAGATCCCCGTGTTTTAAAGCCCAAATGGGATATTTTCAGTTTTGATCCATCATTTTTTATGCGTTTTTCAATCTGATCCTTCATTTGTTTTTTTATTTTGAAAATTGCCCATTAATTTTGATATCAGCTTCGTTTAAGTCCTATTCGAAACTACGCAGTTTGAGGACTGGGATTATTTTCCCATCTAGTCCTCGTTCATTCATGAGCGTTTCATCTGGGCGCCGATTCTGTTGTTTTATTTTTAAATTTGGCATTTAATTTTATTTCTTTCTTGTTGGATCCCTTAATCCATTTTACTTGTATCTTACGATTAGTACTTTAAATTTTGTTTTGATTACGATTTAATCCCTTGTTTTCAATCATTCATATTTTATTTTCTTTCGTATTTATTTATTTACCCATTTATTTACTTATTATTATTAGTATTAATATTATTATTATTACTATTAGTATCATTTTTATTATTACTACTATTATTATTATAGTATTATTATATTATTATTATATTATTTTTACCTATTACTCTTTAAGTACACTTATTTCATTTTCATTCCTCACTCACATTATATATTATTTATTTATTTACATATATCTTTTTATATCATTTCAAGCTTTAAAATAGTTTTACATAATGTTTATTTATTTACTACTAGTTCTTTTAATTTCAAATGTTTAGCTTATTCATTATTTTCTTTTTATTTTTGCCTATTCGTTTTATTCATTTGTTTTATTTTTGCTCTTATCATTATCATTCACATTCGTATCTATGTTTATTCTGTTATGCCTGTTAGTACCAAAATTTGTATTTATTTATGCATTATTTATCTTATTTTTATTACAAACTTATACCCAACCCGAAATTGATTCTTTAATAAAGGTGATGTTCCGTATTTAGAAACTCGAGAAGATCACGCCCTAACTTACTGGGTTTCGATTTTTCTCATTTAACCTAATAACAGAATATTCTTTTAAAATTGCAATCCGAGTTTTGAATGCTTTTTTTTGGAGACTCGATGTGTTGTACCCTAACTTACTGGATATGACATTTCGCTACTTCAAGATAAGATCTTCTTTTTGCAAATAAAGGCAATATTCGATATTTGGAAGTTCGAGAAATTGTGCTCTAACTTACTGGGTTTCGATTCTTCTCGTTTACCCTAAATAGTCGAATATCCTTTTAAAAAAGTTAAAATACACAAATTTTAAAATAAAATGCAAGCTCGTTCTCAAAGATTTAAGGTGTCGGGTCCTAACTTACTGGATGCGACATTTTATTACTTCGATACGAGAGGGTCATTAACATTCTTTTCAATTCATTCAAGCATTTTTAATAAAAGGAGGGATCGTATTTTAAATTCTTTCAAGTTTTTGAATCTTCAACACTAAGACACTAATTAATCAACTAGGTACCAATTTTGGGCGCATCGAGGGTGCTAATCCTTCCTCGTGCGTAACCGACTCCCAAACCCGTTTTCTTGATTTTCGTAGACCGAAATCGTTGTTTTGATAAATTAAACTGTTTATTAAAAACAACCACTTTTTCAGGTAACCCGATCACACCTCAACAAAAAGGGTTGGTAACGACTCCCAATTTTCATTTTCGTTTTCAAAACCCTAGTCGACCCGTTTTCAAAAAAATGGTTTCGACATATATTTTTTAAAATTGAGTCAAATAATAAGCTTATTTGTTTCAAATGATAAAACTTTCCAAAATTTGTATTAGTTTTAATATATATTTTTTATATGGTATGGATAAGAGTTCTCGACAACTTAAAATTGTTGTTAATTAAAAATTGTCTAATGGTCTTAAATGTTTTTAGTTTTTTTTCAAAAAAAATTAATTAAATCCCTATATTTTTTGTGCACTTTTAATTCAGCCTTTTAGTGTTAAAATTATAACCTATATTTAAGCCCTTTGATTATCAATCGTCAACTCTTACATAGTAGCAATAGTTATTTTTTCTTGGTTTTTTTTGCCATGTGGCAAAAATTGGTATTTTATATAAAAAGTCATTAAAAATTTATAGAAAATCATAAAATTATAAAAAATTAAAGTTCAAAAATCTATAAAAATATAGAAAATTATAAAAATTATTATAAATGAAAAAAAATATAAAAACTTTGTAGAAAAATATTTAAAATTATTAACAAATAAAAAAATTAAAAATATATACTAAAGCTCAAAAAATTATAAAATATTATTAAAAATATTTCAAAAATAATATAAAATTACAAAAAAATAAAAATTATAAAAAATATTTACAATTTTATATACAATCTTGACTTACCTTCTCAACTCTTTTCCCCCATTTAATGTACTCACGTTGTGGTGCATTTAGAGCACTTTTACAATTTAATTTCATAGCAGATAATGTTTGAATAACAACCCCGTGGATTCTTAAGGTTGAAAAAATAAATGATTTCTAACCATCTTTTTATCGTATAACAAACATAAATCAATTAGATGGCAAAAGATAAGAATCTATTAATGAATCTACTTATTTATGAGGTATCTATTTTTTTACTATTAATAATTTCAACTAATATCCAATTTTTGAGCATGATAATAATTTTATCCGATTTTTGGGCATAATAATAATTTGTATTCTCAAATAATAACAGCAGGATTTGCATTAGTCAAGCTGCACCCCTAGTTACTCTATTGGTGTAATTTGCTACAGTGAAAATTTAAACGTTTTCAACGCAGCGTTTCTTCCAATTTTGCCCATAGATTTCGCTTGTTTTTTCTTACCGTGCAACTATACTACCATTATTTCAATAACTTTTTAATAAATATATTTAGATAAATTTCATTAACAAATCATTATAAAATAAAAAATTAAATGATATGCATTAATAATTTTATTAAGCTTATTTAATACTACAACTATCGTTAAACTATATATAAAGATACTACCTATTATGACCCCCTTTATTTTCTAAAGTTTTAAATTATTTACTTTTATTTTATTAATATAAATAAAGTCTAGTAAATTTTAATTATATTATATTAATATAAATATGATTTATTATTTTTATTATATATGAATACACATTTTAATTTAATGTTCATAATGGTTATTTTTTGTTTTTGTCTCACCGTTACAGTTGCCTTTGAATCGAAATATATACCCATCACCAGGGGCAAAGCTAGAACAAATTTTTAGGGGGCCGAATGAAATTTTAATTTTTATAGTTTATATATTTATAATTTTTAAAGGATTAAATCAAATTTTTATAATTTTAGGGGAGCCAAAGTGTAATTTTACCTTTATTAATTTAAAAATTTTAAAAAAATTTTAAGGGTATAAATTTTAATTTTACATTTTAGGGGGAGGTAGGGCCACTACCAGCCCCCCTAAATCTGCCCCTGTCCATCACTATTTTTAATCTCACTGTTACTATTATTTTTAACCTCACTGAGAGCAAACTCACTATCCATCCGAATGAACCTTAGTTTACATTTCAAAATACTCTCCTATCATCGATGATGGACAAATGATGTGCAAACTTTAGAAAGGTTTACTGTGGATGAGTAAAACAAATAGCATCATAAATCAAAGAAAAATTTTTAATTTTATAAATTTTAATTGGGGTTGTAGTGTTAATGATGGTTAGTGTTCAAATGCAAAAACAAGTTAATTTTTATTTGATTTTTTATTTTTTATGCTTCTTATAATATTTTATTATTTTTAATACTCTTTATAATTTTTTATATTTGAAAACAATTTTTATATATTTTTAATATTTTTTATAATTTATATATTTTTTAAATTATATATTTTTATTTTTAATGCTTTTTTGTATTTTTAATTATTTTTAAAATATATTTTTGATCATTTATAATAATTTTTATAATTTTCTATATTTTATAATTTTTTGCACTTTAATATTTTTTTATAAATTTTAATAATATTTTAATAATTTTGATGTATTTTTATGATTTTCTATAAATTTTTTAATGACTTGAGTGGTATATTTTCATATTGAACTAAATTAGATGGATATCAAGTATGTGTTTCTCGATGATGACATTAATGAGACATTATCTTCAGAAAACAAAACATTACATGCTCACATATCAAAGGTCGGATAAGTTTGAGATCATTAGGTATATAAACTCCGATTTTTATGGAATATGAATACAAAATTTTGTCACTAAGGTGCAAATTGCGAAAATTGAGACAATAAATGACAAACATTTATTCCAACAACACAGCAACACATCAAAGTCAAAGCACATAAACTTTAGACTCCTAGTTGTTAAACTAAGAGTTTAGAGTGGTTAGACGTCTATAAAGCATATTGAGACAAACTCTATGATTGCGAAAGTACTTTCTAAAAGATTACTACACAAGGTTTTTCATGAGCACATTGCTCATATGGGTGTAATGTCATTTGAGGATATTTGATTTTAGTAGGAGTTTGTAATTTTAAGTACTTTTTTGTTATACACACATATTCAGTTATTTCATTTCATAATTTTTAAGGTTATTTTCTATGAAATAAAGTTGATTTGATTTATTTACACTCCAATTCTGGCAAAGTTTGATCTCCTTAAGATTAAGCAGTGCCAGTTGGAAATAAACATGTTTAAATCATATTGCATATAATTTCCATTCTACACATTCTTACCTAACATATGTCATTTGGTTGTGTTGATATATATATATATATATATACATGGTTGGTGATGGATTTAGTTATAAAGTTGCATTGATTCTATGTTAGCATAATTAATAGATGAGATTATTTGAAATAACATACGGATATGATTGTCAAGTTTTGAGCTTATAAAGTTATATAATGACATGTAAAATTGTAATGTATATATATAATAATAAATTTACATGTATTATTTACTATCATAAATGGCCCAAATTAAAAGTAATCTAATTTGGTTAACGTTTATTGGACTCTAAGTATTAAATAAAGTATGGGTAATATATGTGCAGATACTTGGAGTAACTAAATTCTAATTTATAATGGACTGATTAGAAATTAAGATTAATGTGCCAAAGTTATATATTACGGTTGTGATTACATAGTTACCCATACCTAGATGTGTTCGTGGGTCAAGTGGGGCCTATGCATGATATTAATATACATTATGCTTGCTCAAACCTGACCTGACCCAAAATATTGGTTTAAAATATTGCCCAAGCTTGCTCATATTTGTAAATAGCTAACCCAAACACATTTTAAGGCCACCCATATCATTTTAAAATATATATATATATATATATATATTTATATTATTAAAGTTTTATATTTAATTATTTTTTAATAATTTTATTATAAGTTCTGGTCATATCTGTTCTTTTTGACACAATGACTAGAATGACCATAATCTCTCCCAAACTCATAAATAGGAGGATAATACACTTGAGCGCACTCGAACCTAGGTCTTCCTGTATTGGTAACAATGCCCTTGCTAATTGAGCTAAAACTTAATTTGTTTATCTTAACATTTTTAATGTTTACATTATAATAGTATTATATATTACTATAGATTTAATTTTTATGTGTTATAAAATATGTAATATATAAAAAAAGAACATAATATAAAACATTACAAATTTAAAAGTGGGTCAGGCCGATTCAGGCCTTGAATGTTTCAGTCTTAGCCCAACCCATATTTTAAATGGGTCTATTTTTTTGCCTAAACTAATTTTTTGGGTTTAATATTTTTATTCAAACCCTCCAAACTTTCAAGTAAGTCTTTGAGCTTACACAAATAACTTGACCATTGAACAGGTCTACACATATCTAACCATTTTGACATCCAGTATTATATATTACTATAGATTTAATTTTTATGTGTTATAAAATATGTAATATATAAAAAAAGAACATAATATAAAACATTACAAATTTAAAAGTGGGTCAGGCCGATTCAGGCCTTGAATGTTTCAGTCTTAGCCCAACCCATATTTTAAATGGGTCTATTTTTTTGCCTAAACTAATTTTTTGGGTTTAATATTTTTATTCAAACCCTCCAAACTTTCAAGTAAGTCTTTGAGCTTACACAAATAACTTGACCATTGAACAGGTCTACACATATCTAACCATTTTGACATCCAATATTCAAAAAATAATGAGCCACATTTTCTAAAATTCTTATGTGTAAATAAAACTTCAAAACTCAAAAATTTCAAAATATCAATAAATTTAAATATATTTCTAACATCTAATTTTTATTTTTGATGATTTAATATAATCGACTAAAATCTATATTAAAATTTTACGGTTGTAAGTTCCGCTACTCAACATTTATGATGTCGAGCCATGGGACCTTCCACGTATTGTTTTCTTCCCTGCCCGTTACATTCATCGATGCTATATATATACATACACTTAAAATCACCGGTATAGTAAGTTAACTTGTTATTTCTTTTGTTGCAGAACTTGCGGGGGAAAGCTCCTTCTGGGATGAAAACCAAATGGAAGATGAATTGAGTATAAAAGTCACCGAAGTTGTGGCCAACCCTTTTTTTCTTTAATTTTTAAATATTATTTTTAATTATGTGCTTATGTAAAATCTAAAAAAATTATGAAATTTTTATAATTTTTACAAATTTAAATAAGTATTAATAAAAAAATTGATTTTAAAATATTTTTTTATATTTTTAATTAGTTATAATTTTTTATAATTTAAAAAAAAAATTAAAAAAAATTTAAAATTTTTTACACTTTTGTATATTTTTGCAATTTTAAAGTGAGTAAAGATAAAGATGAAGAGGAGATCGTAAGGAAAAGGAGACAGCCCAATATGAAATAGTAGTATAAAACCAAATTTTATGGAGCCATCAATTTTGGGCCACAACCACCAAATGATAGAAAAGAACACAGACAGCCTCTTGTAAGTCGAAATAAAATATACGTTACAATGTGAGATAAGAAGAGAGAATATTGAGCAGCATGCTTATCGCCAGGTATCAATTGTGCCTTAGTTTTTAGTAGAAGGGGTCAATGGACCACCGCCTTGAAGGCGCCACGACACGGTTGTCGTTGTCAGAATTCATTAGTCTAGGTTGCTATTATTGACAATTGTCTTCACAAAACCAAATAAATCTATAAACAATATAATTGACATTGAAATTGTTTTTGGTCATATATGTAAAAAAAAAAATTATGGTATAATGAATTCAACCATATGCTATCCATTTCCACATACGGCGGGGTAGGTAAGATTAGGGGAAAAAAAGATAAATGGAATTAACATAATGAAGATCCAGAGTAGGAGGAAGATGCATGCACCCATTGCTGCTGCTTCTCTGAATGAGATTCCATTTCCAATACTTTTAGCAGCAAATATTTTATAAATGGCATTACATTTTGAGTGCATTGTATTACTGTTTATGTGCTGCATGGCTACATAGGTGAGAAGATGGTGGGAATCCAAAGCAAAGCTAGCTAGTTAGGGTGAAATAAATATGGCGATGCAGTCGTAAGAAGGGACAAGGACACGAAGAAAAAGTGTAACCCTAAACGTCAGGTAGGGCAATGGGTAACCCCAACTTGGGTCCAATCATATATCCAATCACTGCCATTTATTTTCTCAAGAAAATGGGATATGACTGTGAAAGCAATGGATTAGCAAGCACTACACCAACTAAAGTATCTCCCTCCGTTCACATCTAATCTATCCCTGCATTATATTATTTTAATTTTTCGATGTCCAATAATTATATTAATTTCAATCTCATATGCACTTCATTTCTGTAAGCCAATGTTGGAACTTGGAACTTGTAGTCAATCGGTCAGACCCCATATCGATAATTAAAATACCCGGCAGCAAAATAGATTTCTTTTGTTTTTTTCTATCATTACAGAAAGATTTGGAAAACGTAAAAGTAAACTAAAATGTGAAAAATTATATTAAAACTTAACCATCATGTTTTAATAAAGTTTCCACCGTTTACTTCTTTTTATCATGCACTCCTTTTTCCATTTCAAATTTATTTACTTCATTGACTACTCTCCTTTGTTTAAAAAAGTTAGAGATTTACCAATAAAAAAGATAATCTTTTATTTGAAGAGCTTATAAAAAACCCAAATTGCAATGTGTTTTGAAAAAATATATTTTTTAACTTTATGTTCATACTTGAAAATAATGAATATATAAATAAAGAAGAAGAAGAAGAAGAAGAAGAAGATAAGAGTGACTGAATTCCACGTTTTATTCTACATTTTTGTGATCCATCCATAAAATTTGGCATTATCTTTAGCTTATTTATTTGCTCCTACTACCATCTCTGTTATCATCAAATTCTCAGTTCAATATCACAACCAAATTTAAGGAGGTAGAAGGGGGAGTAATTTGCCTTCCAATCTTCTCTACCTCCTCCTTGGCTTGTAAATTCCAAATTTGTACCAACCCTTTTTCTCCTTTGTTAGGCACAACTTACATTTTAGACAATTGGGAAAAAAAGAAACAGGAAAAAAAATTAATTTGGAATTTAGCTCCAACTGATTATGGATTTTGGGAATTTTGGTTTCTTGTCCTTAAATCAGTGTTGGTCATTTGGTTCATCTGATTATGCTTGCTTTAATTCATCTTCAAGGCCGTATATGTTGTGTTTTACAATTGGAAGTAGTTATGTAGAACCCAAGATCTTGAAACCCTCTTCTTCTTCTTCTAAATTCACTGCTGCTTCGTCTCCCTTTAGAGAAGACGCTTGATCTTCTTCAATTTTTTACCCTTTTTTTTTCTTTTCTTTTCTCTTGCTGTAGGTATATACTGTTTCTTTTAGCTTTATTTTTTTGGCGTTTCCCCCAGAGCAATGTTGTCCACATCATACTGGTTGCCAACGGCAGCTATGGCTTTTCCAACATTTCCAGATCATTGCTTTTTCAGGTGATTCTCCGATAATCGAACTTGTTTCTCTTTTATCTCTTTTCGCTTTTTTTATACTTAGTAATTGATTTTGGTAAGTGGGTTTATTATAATTTGACTGTTGGGTATCATCAAAGGTGTGGGAACTAGGATATTTTAGCAGTAGTATAATGAATTAGAGAGGGAAGAAGGATTTGTAGTTGGAAAAACCCCTGGAATATCCGTTTATTCTTTACGATCATCAGGTATGATCATCACCATCGTAATGATCACAAGGACCTGAGGAGGTGGAGGATTAGGACCACTGCTGCTGCTTACCCTCTTTTTTCCAATCAGATTCAGCTAACTAAAGACTCTTCTTCCCGTCACAAATTGTATCAGGAGGTTGATCTATAAACAATGTGTACACATATGTTCTTCCATTCTGGATATCCAGATCACCCATCATTAGTTTTACTACTTATACTATATTCCATTTCCATTTTCTAATATTCAAATGCAATCCACAGGCTATTAAGACTTCAAGGGACAAGTTCACTCGGGAGATCTCCTTCCAGTCCAAGGATAAAGACATCTCTCTTGCTAAGGTACTAATATAATGGTTAATGACATTGTCAAATGGTCTACCATCTAGATATTTACAATGTTTGGCTATTTCATTGTTTATTGGTGACTGATGAGGGGTGAGATGCTTTTGATTATTATAAGTTGGAAGTTTTATTTTGCTTGATATCTTTTGGTGTAGGCTTTACTTTATGTTGCAGCTGAAGATGGGGCATTCATGTCTTTCAACCGAGAGATGGATGCTTGCTCTATCCTGAATGAAAGGAGAAATGTTTCTTCCCCATCGGAGGCCATATACTGGGATTCTTTGGAGCAAATGCCTTTGGGTGGAAAGACCATACCTGAATGGCTAAGTGAGTTGGATGCAATTGCTAAAGAAGTTGAAGCTGAGCTGGTTTCAAGGGACATAGGCTGCCATCTGGTTGAAGTTCTGGAAGCAGTCAATTTAGTTCTTTTTGAGTCAAGAGGCTTGACAAGATCCCCCGTTCTTGTAGATTCTAAGCATTCGTACTTACACTCAGTACTGAGCTCCAGATGTGGCAGTGGTAAAGCCTTATTCTGCTTCCTTTTTGCAGTAACACACTGCAACATATTTTTCCTCCAAAATTTGCCGCAGAACATATGCATCCTCAGCTTTTCATTGTCATTTTAGGCAGTCTACTAATATGATTTTGGTAATTGCAGCAATTTTGCTTAGCATAATTTACATTGAAGTTTGTCGGCGGCTTGGTCTAACCATTGTGGGATCTCGAGTTGGGGAAGATTTTTTGATATGGCCCCAGACAGGGTACCCAGAGGTACTTCGATCTCGGAATTTTATTTCTTTATGTTATTTCATGTTATATGGTTCTCCGTTTCATACTTGTAGAAATGTACGTTTGATGTCTTAACCAATCCGTTGTAATGTTTCCCGCTCAGGAAAATTGCAAGTGAGTCTCTTCTCTTTTGGCTACTTGCCAAAGGTGACTTTAAATGCATGCCGCTTGCTGAAGGCGACTTCAAATGCGCTTAACTTCTACTCTTCTCTCTGTAGGAACTCTTCAAAGTGACTTCAGGACACAGCTTGTTTGCTATTGTCAATGGAAGGTGTGTGGAGGACCCTAGATCAATGGCATCAGATTTAACTGGTACTTCACTGTTAGGGCTTGAGATAGCTACAAACCGTGATATTATTGGGATTGCATTAGCCAATTTGATTGTAAGTCCTAATCTTTATCATCAAGTTGTATACCATATGCTGACATTTTATTAATGTATTCTGAACTATTCATGCCATGCCTCAAGTATACTCCCAAAATTTCTTTTCTACATATGAAATAATCTTAAAGGGTGAAAAAAAACCTGCAGAGGCTTCACTGGAAACGTGCTTCAAGATCAAATCATGGATTGATGCTGACTTCTCCTCTTAGGCATGTTAATGATGCCGGTGAGAAACCCAACATGATGGATAAATCCAATGTCCCTCTGTTGCGCCCGCAAGATCTTAGGTAAATTCAAATTTATTTTTATGATCAGTAGCATGACTTCCCAAAATTTTCCTTTCTGTGGTTGTTTTGAACTGCCGCTTAGCAATTTCATTATGCGTATGAAGCTGAATGAACTGTAACCTCTGTTTTTCTTTTGTGTTATGCTTGGTAGTGGGATTAGGCCTTTGTTCCGCTTAATGATTGACTGGTAAAGAGCTGCAGTATTGAAGATAGCTCATTGACAATTTTTACTGAAGAATCATTGATCCTCGTGCATTATGTAGAGAAGATACTTCTTTATGATATGCTGATCTGACTTGATTATGAAAAATCAGAACCTGATGGTATCTTAAATATGTTTCCGCTTATATACTTTTCCACGCTGACAATGTTAGTGCCATATTAATGTGGTAGGGACTAAGAATGTAATACGTGGTGCAAAGTAAGTTTGAAGGTTGCTCTTAAAATTGATTCTCCCTTTGACACCTTTCTTTAAACTATGTAGTAATGTTTGCTTCATGTGGGTGAGTTTGGTCTTTGTTATGAGTTTATTCTTGGTACCTCGGTTAGTATTGGTGTAAGTTTGACAGCTAAAACTTGTGCTGAACTCGTGTTTGAAGTCAGTTGATTTGGTTTATACTTTGCTTCGTAAATGGCATTTTAAAAATGATGGATTTATTTGCAGGCTAGCTATCATGGCTTCAGAAAGATTGTTGATTCTGCAGCCACATAATTGGGCGCTGAGGAGGGACCATGGCATGATGCTGTATTATAATAGGTATAAATTCTGAAAAATCTAGTGTTTTGAAAAAGAAGGTTTGGGTGATAGATGGTATAAAATTTGGTAATACAAAAAATGGCAGGGAATATGGAAAGGCAGTGCAAGAGCTGAGCATTTGCATGGCCTTTGCGCCGGAAGAAGAGGCAGAGATTCTTGAACCATTTGTTGAGAAATTGCATTTGATGCGGCTGGAGTCATCATGGAAGTCTTTGGGACACACAGGTCGACTCACTGTGCCTTGAATTTTGTACATAACCAACCTTCTGTCCATCTGAAATCCTCCTTGTATTAAGAGATGAATTCTGCGATTGTGATTAGCATGGGGGGGGGGGGGGGTTGAACCGATGAAGTCTTATGTACTGGAGATGTAAGCAAATCCTAAGTTGAACTTGTCTTCATTTCCGGTGTCTCATATGTTGTTATAACATGGAGGAATTAGGAGCCTAATTATTAGTCGGAATGACTGTTTATGGAGCAATTAGATCCCACATTTTATGGTGCTGGCATATTATATTTGTATTCTGGGTTTCATATATTGATGGCATAGCATTATCTAAATCACGTCTGGGAGTAGGTTTACAGTAGAGTCTTATCGATGAAATCGCTAAAGAGCAGCTGGGCCTGGGAGAACTGGATACTGAATCCAATGGAGATTCCAATATTATTCCTTGAACTAATAAAGACCTTTTCCTTTTTAATATATATGAACCATGTTGATGGATAAAGGAAGAAAGATACTTAAAATTAGCGAGGAAAAAAGTGTATTTTTGTGTATGAAAAAGAAATTTTATAATCTTTACCGTGAGCGTAATGATTTATTTATTCCCAATGATATTTTTTGAATAAAATAATTTATCTAAAAGGTAGCTGTGCAATAAAAATTGAGTGTTTCAAAGAAAAACAAAGATACTAACTTCATTTACTTCCGAAAGTAAAAAATAAATCCAAATAGAGTACAAGGATTTTGTGACGATAGTTTCTAGTTTCAATAGGTATTCTGATTTCCATGGAGAAAACGTGAGAAGGTTGTAGGAGAAACATCGTGGATGAAAGGTCTGTAATGAAAACTGGATGCAATTGGGGTAATAACTCATGTGATAGAGACATGATTGTGTTTTTAGTGTGTATAAGTATTGATATGGCAATCTGGTTATTTGGTAATTGAAGCAGCAGCTCATGGAAGAGATCTGGGGTTGAGGCTTCTTGATTACAATTGACATAATATATTACTATTCATTTATCAGAAATAATGGATCATTTGGTTAACTGTGACCAGAGATGGAAGTCGAATTTTCGCCTTCCAATCCAAGTCCAGGCTTCCATCCAGTCCACTGCTTTTGGATTTGTCTTCCACATTGAGTATTGTTTACCCAAGCCGAATACTTCGATGGAGATTGAAAGCCAATTAAGCTCCGTGCCTTGATGTAACCCAACCCAAGGGTCATGCTGGAGTTGGACTATATTGGGCTTGATTATTTTATAAAGTCGGGGGGGGGGGGGGTACGGGCTTCCAAAACCCGGATTCCGGATTTATTGTTGGGGCGCTCTCTATCTTTACCGTTCGTTCGCTCCCGCCAATCTATCTGCCTTTTTTCACTTTTCAGCACTCCTTTCCCCAAATTTATTCTCCCGCTAGCAGAGTCCCAGTTTGTAGTCATTCTTTGCTCTGCATCTGCATTGTCTCTGTTCTTTGACTAATGGGGTCTTGCTGGGAAGGCATTGATGAGTCCCGTCTTTTAATTGCTCCGGGTGATCCCCCCATTCTGCCTGCATTTCTTTATCCTCTCTTAGAATTATTCGTGTCTTTCCTTTTGCAATTTATCTTAAGGTTTTCTTCTCATTCCTTGCAGTCCCTGGAGCTAATGGGGATGGTTCCGCTCGTTTTCTATCACTTCGTCACCCCAAATCTGGTACTTTTCATAGAATATGGAACTCTGATTTTTTGACTTCTCGCTCGTCTTTGTTTTATAGCTTGACCCTCGTGATTTCTACACAAATTTCTTTTTTCTTTTTTTTGCTTCACAGGAGGCAGGACATCCTATCTTTTATGGAATGGGTTGCTCCAAGAACTTCACTGGTTCAAGCAACCGTATGGGTCTTGGTTTTTGGGAGATTATGTTTCGGAAGGTAACCCTTCTATTCTTATGACATTCATCATGTGTCATTAGGCAAGAGATTGTTATTTCCCAAGCTCATACGTGTATATATGTATATATACATGTATGCACACATATGATGCTTGTGGTCTATGAAAGGAAAAGAAACTTAGTTTTCTGTTTTAATTATGAGCAGAAGAAGCCCACTAATTTTAGGGTTTCGTGGCTCATTTTCTTAGAGTTGCTTGGGGTGTTGGTTTGATTTAGGTGGTGATATCCAGCTATTCTAGGGTTTACACACAATGTTTCAGAAAGGGTATAATTTGTAAATCTTAAACAATAATTTTAATAAACTGTATGTCAACTATGTATGTCAAACTGAATATATTATACGTAAATCCAAAATTGATGGACCTTAGTGGGATTATTATTTGCAAACCTTAATTCTTAACCTTATAAACTAACATTCAATCGTAGACAATTTTATTCAGTTTAGTTGATTATACATTGAGCACAGCTGAATGACTGGTTGCACATGTTTCTTATAATCCGCAATAGTAGGCAGTCCCCCTGATTACCTTGCTTTTTATATTATCCTTACTTTACTTTTCTATTACTATGCAGATGGGAGCCTATATGCTGCTACTCCTATTGATCCTGTTTTCATCATGTTGCCTCTCTTCGAAGATGCAAGAATGAAGGTATGGTCCTTACTACTTTCCCATAACTAGAGATGCTTGCCTAGTTACTTTGACATAACCAATCGCTCAAATAGCACCTTAGAAGTTAGAGCCTCAATGCAAGGCATCTTCAAGAACGTATTCTCCCTTTTAGCCTAGCCAAGTGTCTCAAGAGGCTAAGAGAAAAGACACTTGAGAAACTGCACCATTGAAACGTTAAGTCCTACATGAAATTAGTTGATGGTTCTTGCTTCGTCAATTCTTAATTTTAACGCGGGGGGGGGGGGGATTATTTGATCTCTACTAAAACAAATTAAAATCCTTCAAAAATAACTTCTGAGTTGTAAGGATTGTAAGATTCTTTAGTCTCTGTGCTGTATTGCATTATCTTGTTTCAACTATATATTAGGATCTTGTTTCTCATTATCATAATAATAATCAATCTCCCGCTTTCTTTGACTTTATCCAGCCTACTGTCTTTGGTTAGCTTAGATTGTGTGCTTCCATGGTGGTTCTTACCTATTTTTAACTTGCACGGTTTTGCCTTGTTGATTTTACTTTTTGGTCTTCTTGTTTTTCAAATCTTTGAAGTTTTTATCTTTCACCTGTAATCATTCAATTTTGATGTAAATGCAGAAAGGGGATGATCCTGGAAAGTTTAGGCAATTAGATGAGATCCTCTTCGTTAATGACTATCCTGGATATCAGCAGTTATTCTCCATTGCGAAGGACTGTATGGAAATTGTTTGTGAAAGCAAAGGTTTCCTACTACCTGCATATTCCTGTGAACATCTCTTTGAGAATAATTCCAAGATGCTTTCTTTTAGGTCATTCTGTCCTGTCAGTTTTTGCATTTGTTTCAGTGAAAGAGATCTATTTTTTTTCCATTAAATATCTTGTCATAAATCTGATTGTGGCATGCGGTTAAGAGATCCTGTCTCTACGATTTTCTTCTGGTGGCAAGGGTTTAGTCCTGTTTTTAGTGGAGCGTAGATGCTAATAACTGCATTACAAATTGTTCCATTAACTATATGTCAAATCGTCAGGAATAACTAACTACTGCAAATAAGCATATATTAATTATCCTCACCTGCTCCGTAAATATGCAGAAATTGGATCCACAAAGTTTTTCAGGCTTGATGACAAGAAGGTTTTTGCTTGGTTACATTACAAGGTTGGTCTTCTTCTGTTGTAACTATTTTTTTTCTTGTGTTCATCTATGAAACGTTTAAAACCGAATTTTTGTTGGTTGTGTAGTTATCTTACTGTGGATGAGTAGAGAACCCAAGTGTGAGATATTGTATTACATATTTCTGGTGTCTTCAATTGGAAAGAAGATAACTATCCGTTATAGGTCAATTGAACATAATACGTACATCAAATATCCACTTGGGAAGCAATACACTTCTGTTTTAAATGGCTACCACTATTGTTTTACATCATTGTTCTTAAACTCATTGCAACGTTATATGTCAGTTTTGTGCTAGCTGCTTCCATGATTATACAAATTCTACAAGTCAACTGTTTAGTGTTTTATAGTTTCCCTTGAACTGCAGGTATGCCAGTTGAAACAGACTCTACCGGCATTGGATCAAAACTATGCTGCACGTGAAGAGAAGGATACATGTATATTTTCTCTAAGAAAATAGGTTATAATAATCATCTATTTATATTTGTGACATGCAACCATTCACCTTAACACACGATAGACATGTATGTAGGTAATAAAAAATTTAAATGAAAATTTCTTAGTCTTATTGGATAGATAAGTGCAAGAAAGTGTAGGCTTAAATTTTTAGAGGGGCCAAGCTATGTAATATGTAAAGACCGCTTCCAGTTCCTCTTAAAATTCCAATTTCTTATGCCGTAAGTATATGATGACTAAAGTAAGCTTGGGTGGTAAAGCTATCAGCCAAATGGATTGCATATATGGAATAGTTATTATTGTGTGTTCGGCTCACAAGCATGTGCCTGATCAGCTCATTTCAGTAGTCACTAGCATTGAGTAAAAGCTATAAACAACGGTTCTAATATCCATATCTTAGAAAACCTGTGGAGTGCCTGATTTGGCATGAAGTTAATGTTGATTTAACAACATATGTCACAATTTGATTTACCTCTTTTATTGATGCAGTGGCTGATTCAGTATCAATATTAGGGGAGTACTTGAAAGATGACCCTTGGTTGAAGCTTCTGTGTGACAATTTTAAGTATCGTCTCAAACCTTTTGAAAATTTCCATTCTAAATGTATATTATGTTCAACTCTGTTTATTCTGTTCTAAGAAATTAGGAGATCAAATGAACCTATGCAAAATTTTTTTTCCCCTCTTGATGCATTCGAGTTGTATATCGCTGAGCGATTTGCAGGTTGAATTTACCGGAGGCGAAAAGAATAGCAGCAGATATTGAAGTTTGTCCATCAGCTATAGAAAGCCCTGTCGGTTCTTCCAACTTCTCACAGGTATTTTAATAAAGCTTGCCAATTGCTTCTTTTTCTTTAAATTGGGGATGTTGCTGGTATTGCTTTCAACTTTTGCTCCCCTCATTAGAGCGTGGGGTGTGGCTACCAGCCTACCACTAGGCTAGGCTAATGGCTAATACCATAAATGCTTGTCAGAGTAAACTTTTTACATTTGCAATTCTTTTCGATTGATACTCTTCTTCCGTATATGTAAGTTAATGTTTTTATGAATTGAATTAAGCAGGGTAAGAATACAAGTGAGAAAAAGACGGGAAGAAATGTAAAGCAAGCCAAAAAGGCTAAAGTTGAGACAGAGTCAAGGAACATCAAAGAAATGTTCACAAGGGCTTCACGGAGGAGGAATTGAAGTTTTGTGGGATGGATAGGGTCGAACAACATCCATTAAATCTTCAGATTTTAATATTTGGTAAAATTTGATAAGAGAAATTAGAGATTAACAAGACACTGTTTGTAAAATGTAATCCCAAAGGGTGGGCCTGTGGATTAAAAAGCAAAATGGAGGAGGATAGAAAATTGTTTGTTTGATTGTGGGTGGTTTAAGGCATGTTTTAATAGTAGATATGAAGGTGCCGCTTGTTTAATGATGTGTTTCGGCATTCCCACAAATGCTACTGACAGCGTGGCATAAATTGTAGATGAGGTGTGTCCAGGGACCGCTCAGGACCAATTAGGATTGCATGAACTAAAAGTATAAAGTGACTGTTTTGAAGAAGCCAACAGTTTGAATTGTGAATCCATAAGAGGAGCCTAAACCCTAGTTGTATTTGTATGCAACACATCGTGGTTTGTTTAGAAAGCCGGACCACATCCTTACCAACTGTTCTAGGAGATATCTATTTACAGCTTTCCGAGTTGTTACTTACTTGTATGGCCAAGGTGAGATGGGGCTGATAGATAGATAGGTAAAGCCGAAAGTTACATCTCTTAACCTCCTTTTAAAGAGACAGATGGGACGTGAGAAATTAAAACATCCGTGCTTATCCCCCCTTGTCACCCGTCATTTGCCAAGCGGTAATTCTTCTCTTTTCTTTTTTAGGTTTCACGTAGCTTTAGTGAAATTAAAAATAATGGTAATATAGTAATGAGATTAAAAATAACAATAAAATTAGTTTTTGGATTCACTCGTGGTACAATAAATCATAATGAGAATGAAAAATGATTATTGAGGATAGTAATATTTGTGCTGTAGAATTTATAACATATTAAAAAATATAATAAACAATTTAAAAGGTTAAAAACACTAACATATAGGTACTTTATTATATATATTTATTTAAATATTTTGATTAATTAGTAAATAATTATGTACATTTATTTATTATATTAAAAATATTGAAAACCTTTTAACTCGAAATAATTGAAAAACTTAATATAAAAACAGAAAATATATATTAAATTTAAAAGTATTTAAAACTTTTAAATAAAATAAATAGCGCATGTAGCGTATGAGAAAAAAAAAGGGGTAAACATACAATACAGGACAAAAGAACAGGAAAGTAATAAGTGGGGGGCATAAACGAATGTTGTGAAGTTCCGCTGGATCATAAAGCTTCCGTCAGAAAAATCTAAACCAGTGCGTCGGAAAGGGAATAAATTGAACTGAAGTTTGCAATCCAAAGGATTGCTGAGGCACCCTTAGGCAACAATTAAAGCAAAAGCAAAGAAAAAAATAGATAGATTCTTGCAAGCCACTGTTTGTGTGTGTTAAAGCAACTTTATATGAGAGGGATTGAGGTTGGTTAACAGCTAAATCTATACAGCATAGTGTATGAATGACCGATAAATAATTCACTGGATTATATAATAGGTTATTTTAGTAAGGTAAAATGTAAATACAAGTATTACATGCAATGATTATGATATTGGGACTTCAATCATCTGTAACAAAATACTATATGTTTATACAATATGTTGTAAACGCCTTGTAACTTTCATCTGCCATGGTATTCACTGCTATTATATGTGTTTAATGAATGATCATCCACCTGAACCCGACCGAGAGGAAGTGAATCTACTTCTACAGCTTATTTAGATCACTTTCCCTCACAAATAGTCCATGAAAACCGTAGGGAACCCTGCGGGGCAGCTTCACGGCTGCCACAATGTCAAGATTGGGTGATTGTGCGTCCATCACCAAGAACCTTGACTCTCCTGTGTTTTCATTGTGGACATACGAAACCACATATCCATCATCCTCGTCTGCCTCAGGATTTTGTGGCTCCTTGGCAACAAAGAAAGGCTCCCCACCAAAGCAGCCCGTCCCATACATTCTACTACCCACCGTGCACTCCTGCCGCTCTCCCTTAGACACATCCAGTTTCACCACTCCCGCTATTTTTGGCATTGGGTCCCCAACCGCCGCGTACGCATATTTGTTCTTCTTTGCAACATAAGCTGGATTTAATACTGCGAAATCCAGATTTCTTGCTGAAATGGGGTGCCTTGTTACCAGCCCTGTTCTTAAGTCGATTCTAACCTTCTCCACTAAAGCATGAACCAGGTCCATTCTCTCCAGGGTGTGCTCTACTGATAGAATGTTGGGTGCCAGCAAGACTATGGCGTTGCCATCATCTTCATCCCATGCATTGATGGCATGTATGAGGTTGAAACCAGGCACATCAAACCACCTGATTTCCGACTCGTCTTTTGCATATCGAGGGATGATTCCGATTCTAGGTACCTTAGCTGGGTCCGTTCCCACCGGAGATCCACCTCCAATGATCATGTCCATGGGGTTCATCCCTATTTGTATGTCCGCAAATATAGCGTACTTCTTTGTAATTGCAAAGTCATGAAGAAAAGATGGGCGGGTCATAGAGAATATAGGCACATCTGGTTGCTTATTTCCATTAGCATCAAAGTGAAAATAAGTTAGATATGGAGGCACAGGCCCATATCGGAAAGCAAAGGCCTCGCCGGTGTCATCGTCTATCTTAGGGTGAGCAGTCATGCTCATGAACAACTTTCCATCAAAATCAATGCGACCCAATGTTTGTATATCCCCTGTGGATGTTAAGCGTATGGAGTAAGGTAGATCTGACTCACCAAGCGCGTAGAGACGGTTCCCAAACAAGGCCAAACTAGTGTTTGCAAGACCAATACCGTTTGCAGGATTGAACTCACCGGATAGAATTCTGACAGCGGAGAGAGCACCGCGAGTGGCAGCGGCGGTTAGGCCGTTAAAGCCGGAGAAAACATTGGGGAAAACGGGAGAACCCATTTGGTTTTCAATGGAGTACTTGTACGTCTTTACGTATCGGCTACACAAGGTGGCCTTGCCCTTGGAGATTCGAATGGAGTGAAGCATACCATCACCATCGAAGAGGTGGTAAGGTCCACGAGGGAGGAACTGGGGGTTGGGGCCATTACGAATGTATGCACCGTCAAGGCAAGGCGGGAGGGATCCTTGTATAACTTCACAGGGTGTAGGAGGAAGCTCATCAACAGGAGCGAAGTTGTGGGACAGGACGTGCTTGGGGTCGACAGAAGGCCTGAGTGGAGGGTCTATGAAGTTGTTTATAATGTCGTCAAATGTATTGAAGACCATGGTGGACAGCCTTGGTTCTACTCTTTTCTTGGCTCCAACGGATGGAGAAGCATAGGATGGCGCTGGTGGAGGCCAAGCTTTAGGAGATTGGGGTGGTGGTGGATGTGATGTTTTGGTGGTGGTTGTGGAGGTTGGAGGTTTCTCTTCAATTCTGACAGAGGAAATGTAGGGGAGAGGTGCATAATAAGGTGATGGGGAAGTTGATCTGAGAGTGGTGGTAATGACGGGAGAACGGAGTTTTGTGGAAGGTGGTAGGGTGGAGAGAAAGGAGGAAGAAAAGGCATCCATCACAACTCATTCACAGTGTTGAGTTGCTTTAGTTTGATTTGCGAATTGTGAACAATGCAGGCTTGCCTCATCCCACATGAAGAATATATAGAGAACGTAATAACCATAATTAGGAGGTGGGGACTCTTTACCGTAATGGATGTTAAGGGTAAGTGAAAGGATATTATTTGATTCATCCATCTTATCTCTCAATTTTCTATCCTAACGATCAGTATTTTCATCATCTCAAAGATTTCAAGTAAAATATATTTTTTAATTTATTTATTTTAATAGTTTTAATAATATTATAAATTTTTAGTTTATTTCCTTATCTAAATTAATTTATTTTATTTAATTTGATAAATGTTACAAATTAAAAAAAGGTAAGAAAATATTATTATATTTTTTATTTTAATCAATATCATTATTAAGTTGTTAATATTATTATTTTTTTAGTTTTTTATGTTTATATAATTATGACAAAGATCAAATTACTGAAACATATATACACAATTTAAGTGCGAGAGCACCACGTGTTATTGAACAATACTTGAAAGAGCCGGGATTCTTACACGTGTCATGTATGCTCGATGAGACTAAATTGGAGCCACACTTATTAGTGCATTGCTGGAGAGATGAAGACCTGAAACACATACATTCCATTTTCTATGGGGTGAATGTATCATATGTATGATTACACTTGAAGATTTGACATTATAACTCAGTCTATTGATTGATGGGACAATTGTTACGAGGGTAGTGCATGTTGGGGATTGGAGGCCAATTTGCCACCAACTATAAGGTAAGATACTAGACAAGTTTAATGGTAACCGGATATATATGAAATGGTTAGAAGATAATTTCTCACATCTTGACAACTCTTCTAGTGCAGTTGAAGTTCATCGGCGGTCTTCTAATGCCAGATAAATCTAGAAATCTAGTACATTTAAGATTACTCCTACAAATCAACCTAAAAGAAATCAAGCGATTTAGTTAGGTATATTTTGTCTTGGCCACATTGTACCAAGTGATGTGTCGGGCAACTAAAGCATAGAAAATAAAAATCGGTGGTTGTATACTCCTTTTCGGTCATGGGCATGATATTGCTTACCATTTTTATGTCCCCGAGTAAAATTCCCTTAACAATTCTCACTCGTAATAAGGTAAGATTCATTTAATAATATAGTTATCATATTACTTTTTCATTATTATATTTTTGAAATAACCTATTATTTGAATAAGTCAAATAATGACATGAGTCATGTGAGTATACCGAATGAGCTTGAAGATTTCTGGTTATTGTTAGATCAACAATAAGAGGTCGAGGTTAGTTTTTAACTTTTCAGTTACATAATAATTACATAAATATTTGAAATTTAATATTAGGAACGTAACAAAATTTATACCTTTATCCTGTAGTTTGAATGGATATCATACTATAATCCGAGAATTGAAGAATGCATCCCGTTCAAATTTTTGATGAATTGTAAAATTTGGCATGTCAAAGTGTCATTGATAGTTTTTGCAACAATTGATATGTATAAATCTGATCGAGTGATGCGCTAGTTTGGCTTTGTACAAAATATGTCGTCCTCACCTCAAAACCTCGATAAACTTCACAAAATTGACTTGTAGGGTAGAACTGATGAAGATTGACCTAAATTTCATGCAAAATATATCAACTTATGGGAACATAGGTATGATTTTATACCTATATGCAAACAAATTGTCAGACCGAATTTGGCAATGTTTTTGGATTGGATAACACGCTTTAGCCTTAATGGCAAGTCATATTTATTTCCGGGAGAGGAAAGGAGTAGACAAATTCATTATAAAAGGCTAACATGATCCTATATGAAGCCGCGATTAGGAGTACATACATCAAGTTCATCATCATCAAATCCAACCCCAAATCCTATACCAATGGGTGCACCTCCCAGCTAGCACAATTTATATTTTTTTGGTGTATTTACTAAAAACCCCATGCTTTTCACACAAGAAACAAATTATACACCATCATCGATATATGCCTCGTCATCCATTCTACCATTACACCATGCATCAACACCTTCCTTAAGAATTTTTTTTTGTATCATCTCTATTTGCAAGAGTATATAACATGCTACTACCATCAACAACACCATAGATTTGTTTGTTAATAGTATAGCAAACACCACTAAAACCATGGTTCTTCAAAGGCGGATTATCTTTGCAACCACCTACTAATAAAATTGACAGCATACGATAACAACTTAGGATGCAAATGCAGTCTAGCACAGAAGAACAAGATGAAGATAACATTAGATATGAAGATCAAGAAGTAGACGAAGATGGAGATTGAGATAGAGATAAAGATGATGATAATGATAATGATGACGATGATGAATAAGAGGACGATGAATCTGGTGATGATGAGTTGAAACCCTAACCACAAAAAAATTCTCCTCATAACTAACACCCATTGGGTTGCGACGCACATTCGACCCGATGACAGAGATTTTTTTTTCATATTAATTTTTTTCATGTACATCATCGTTTAGTTTGTTAACTTTTAATTTTTTAAATTTATATATATAATGTTTTTATTTATATTTGTATTGTATTTTTATATCATTAATCTACTTGTTTATATTTTATCAAAATTTTTTTTTTTGTATGTCCAATAAGATTTTGAATTATCCACTATTTTTAAAATTAGTCAACATAATCTTAAAGTAGATTACATAATTATCCAATAGTTTTAAAATTCGTTAACATAATATTATAGTAGATTACATGTCTATGATCTTAGCTTCAACGTGTCTGTCAAATGTGGACATATTTTCTTACTTTGTCCTAGGCTCCAAAAAAACCTCTATAACCTTGATTGGTCTATCTTCTCTCGAATATCCATATTATTGCATATTTGACTAGAATTCAGTCAACCTTTTCCTTGCGACGCAATTCAATATTCGATAGCAATTTGAATAGAGCGCTAGAAACATGTGACCATCTACCTTTATTTGGGATCGGTGGGAATTCAAACACCCATACTTTATATATCAGTTTAAGTTTGTGCACTTCATCAACATACTTCATGCAATCAAGATGTGTCGAGGCATATGTAGCAATTACATATGCACATAAAAATGAAGTGATTGAAATCTCTTGCACTGCTAATGCTTTTGTTTCAAGTATACACGATATGATCCCCTGATGATACCTTTGTCTGGTCTGTGGAACTCTATAACCTAAAATATTTCATTTGGATACGAGTGACAAACTACCATCGTAGGGTTCTCGCTTGCATTTTCTGCCATTTTTTTCTCGCACCAAATGTGTTCGCCTTTTATCTAACCAACATATTTTTCTGTTTGCTTTGGAAACAAGGCTGATAAGTGAAAATATGTTTCTTTCACTGTCGACGTTATCAACAAATGACGTATCCTACTGAGGTAATTACCACCATTATTGTTTACTATCATCAAATTCTCCAACATTTAATGGAATCAATTTTGGACAAGCATGTACCCTGTTGAAGAAAATAAAGATTGAACAAATAATGTATATGTTAAAGAGTGATATAGAAAATAATATTTACTGCGAACCTATGTTAATAACATATCATCGTTCCTCATCTTTGTGGAATTAGCCAATGTAATTTGCCTCGATATGACGTATACAATAGCTATGATATGCATGATCTTATAGGATTTCACATTAACTAATCGTAGTCTATATTTCAAGTGCCCTATATGTCATAATATACTTCCCAATGATCTAACTCAATTTTCCTCTTCTTGTCACTTTATTTTCTTATTTTACTATATCAAGGATAATATCTTATTGTAGAAATTTTCGGGGTATTACACTATAAAAAATAATGAATATATTAGGTTGCAGCACGACATGCCTTCTCAAGTTAGTTAAGAAGTCTTAGGCATTTGTGGTTTCTTATTCAACAATTGCAAAAGCTATTGAAAGGATTTTTCGATTACCATATTATACAACGAACAATAACAAGTGATGCTTACATCTCTCTTACATGAATGTATCGTCAATTAGGACTAGTGGCTTACGATATCAGAATGCTTCAATGCATGACTTGAATGCAAAGACCATTGGAGATTCTTTTGCCTTGGATCATTCAATTCCATGATACATAGGTTCTGTTTGCAAATCGATGGCAATACCTAGGACATACTGATTTAGTAACTTCAACCATTGTCACAAATCATTATATGATTCATCTTACCTGTTATGCATTTTTTCTGTTGCCTTCTATCTTGCAACTCATGCCTTGTAGTACGGCATGGTGTAATCGTACTATGGGTATTAGCAACCAAAACTGGCACAAGAATCTTAGGATTCTCTTTCACCATAAGTAAGACAATGTCAGAGATAATGTCATATTTCTTTATTGTTTATAATACAAGTATGTGGAGCGTCATATTTCTTTATTATTTAGAATCTCATCTTCTTTCTCATGATGCCATGATTTTCCAGGAACATCTACCGTCACTAATTGCACACTTCACCTCATATTTTTTCACTCACGATTTGGTAACATGGAAATTGACCTCATGTTTTATGCTATACCGCTTAACTGCAACTATGACAACATCTTTGGAAGACAATTCCATTCCAACTTGTAATTGCCAAAATTTGTAGAAGAACTCGCATGACCTGGTCTTTTATATGAAGTTTTGGATATTCTAAGTCATTTTGAGTATCAATGTCGATATAAGCATGTGGGGTGGAGGTTTATACACCGTAAATTTTGGTTGGGTCCTCTAACATTGTCTGGACGTTCACCATTAGAATCACTCCCTAGTTTAAAAAATAATGCAATTTCTGAACCATTGGGCCAAGACTCTCGGATTAGATCACCGATTCCAACTTTCTCTTTGTTATCAACCCAATTGTCGTTTCATGTATCAACTTGGATGTCCCTTCACTGATGCAAGTTGTAGGCAAACACCATTCTTTCTCGTCAATCTTACGTTAAAACCAATATTACTTACAGATTGTCCACCTGTGTAACTTGATGACATACCCACGTAAGTGTTTCCAATATAGGACATCAATATTCCGAAGTTGAAATCGAAGGCATTTATAAAATGTCGTGTCTAGGTCTCCGCGTTCGGGTTCCCAAATAATTGTGATTGTACGCCAAAGTTGAAATCAAAGGCTAAAACCAATGAATTCCTTCCCATTGATGATTCCAGAATTCCTTGATATGAGCTTTGCAACAATGGCTTGAAACCACCGCACAACCGTGCGGCTGGACTTTCTACTTCATGTTCTTGAAATAAATTAATTGAAACTATTATTGAACTCGGACCACCTTCCTCTACATTGGCAAACTAGGCATATAACTTTAGTATAAAATTTCCAGTTGAGCAATGCGTATTAAACATTAACTCGACATTCGTGTTGCCTTTAAGCTCAAATGTATCATATCTTACAGGGCTCATTGACATTAGATATCTATATTTCAAGCTCGAAAATTCTTTACAAAAGTTTGTTAAGTTTGATGCTCCGATTGAAAGCCAATTCTGTAGATTGGGCTGATACAAAAACGACCCCAATTTCGGTGTCACAAATTTGACTGTCGTAATAAATAATGAATCTAATTTGTTTACTTATCTTCGCTAAAATAACAAGTTTAATATAAAATTAAAATAAAACATTATACAAAAAAAAAAAAAAACTCATTAACCAAATTCAAACAACAACACCAAATTTATTTACTTTAGCTAATATTTTTGTTAGGTTGATTTTTCAACTCTAGATTTTTAACATCAACAATCTTCTTCTCAACATGCAAATCTTCTACTCAAAATTTAACTGTGAAAATCTTTCCATTTCAATCTTCAGTTTATAGCACACTCTACCGCCAATATAAAATATTTTTAAAATGTTGGAAAAAATCAGACATGACTCACAAATCAGAAAAACGCTTTTTGTTGTTTTTCTGAAAAGTTTTTCTTTCTCAAGATTCATATTCTTGTGAAAAAACTCTGCCATGAAAATACGAAACGAATTGTAAATTTTATCTTGGGATTATCGAATTTTCAGAAAATTATTAAACTTTTCTCTATTTTTCAAATTTCAATCCAATGACTATTTTTTCTTATATTTTTCTTTCAAGTTTTAATTTAACAATTACTTTATTTCGAAGTAGTGTTTTTGATGACATGGCAAGAGAGAATTTCAAAATTCTAAATGAATTTACTTTATTTCAAAATGCTAGCATTTTAGAATTCATCAATTCAAAAGGCTAAGATTTGTAATGCCTTTGTTTGGAAAAATAGTTAGGTAAGTGAAATTTTACAAATTAAAAAAAATAGTTATAAAAAATTTAATTATATTAAAAATAAATAATATAAAAAATTAATTATATTTGTAAAATTTTATAAAAAATTAATAAAATAAAAATTTAAAAATATGTTATAATTAAATAAAAATAAAATTTGAAGTTTATGTTTTTATCTTATAGTTGGATGATGTGTATTAAATCAAATGAAGAACTACCTCTTTAGGTGGAATTTGAAAAAAGAAATTGAGCTATCAAAATTCCCTCTTGAAATTACTCACAAATTTTATAATTCTTATATTTATCCAAACAAGTAAATTCATTTTTAAAATATTGAAAACCTTTTATATTCTCTTTTAGATTAGTTTCGAACTATATTTTAATAAATTTATTTAAAATAGAAAATTTTATAATTTTATAATGTATCGACTTCTCTAAACATATACCATAATATACCTTTTTAACTAGAAATTTCTTATAATATTATCCATTATTAATTTGTATACTTTTTGAATGTGAATTTCAAATATCTCAATATCAGTTAAATTTTATTTTTTTATACACAATATTTTTACTTAAACTTCTCCAAATATCGAGTGAATGTTCGGGCATGAAAAAATAATTTAATTCTTGAATAAATCTAATCAAGAATATTATTTGTTTCCCAATTAAAAAATATTTTTAACTTGTTGTCTTATTTGATAATTTTTTTTTTTTGGTCAAAAAGGTAAAAGTCGTATTTATACATGAACTCGTCATCGTGTTCCTATGCCATGCACTTTACGATTTCTTGAGGAGGTGCATACAACACACTCAAACTGAGTTGTCCATCCGATGCCATATTTTTCATACCATCGGCTACTTGATTGCCTTCTCGGTAGACATGAACCTCCCAATTCAGTAGTAGCATAACCATGATCAATCACATCACCGCATTGTTTGATGAGGCACATGCTTTCTTGCTCAAAATGTTAACACTCCAAACATGAATTATAGGATGTTATAGCATATAACAGAACAATTACAATCAAAACCGGCATTTTACAATCAATACATAAATATATATATATATATATTTCTATACATTATGAACTTATCTAATGTATTCAGATAACAAGTTGATTTGTAAGGATTGTTCAATAATTTTCTTTTTTCTCGATTTTTCTTTGTACGATTCAATCTTTGATTTATATAATATTTCATTTCACATTATCAGCTTTTAACACTTTAAATCATCCAAATTCATGAATATACTATTTTTATTCATTTTGTACAATTTTCCTAAAATTTTGTATTTTATTCAATTTAGTCTTTAAAACTGAAACTATTATATTTTTCACATTCAAGCTTTGATTTTTAATCCAATTACAATTCTATCATTGTACAGCCCTCTAAAAACATAATTTTCAGAAATTTCATGACAAATTTTACATTATTACAATTTGACTCGTATACACAAAACTAACAAAATTTACTTAATAAATTAATCTTTAAACATATCTAAGTTTAAAATCAAACTATTAAATATCGAAAACTTCAAATTTTATCATTTGCAACTTTAAAGATCTTTAACAATTTTGAAATCGGAAATACAAGTTAACTAAACCTAATTACAACGATATCAAAAATATAAAAATTACAAAAGATAGAATAGATTTTACCAACGACCAAAAATTGATACTCAAAACCCTCTTTTGCTTCTATGGCTTCGGTGAAAAGACGAGTTGAAGAAGAAAAAAGAGAAGGGTCTGTTTTATTTTATTTTACTACTTTTATACTTTAGTTAAATTAATCTAATTATAATTAATTAATAAAACCTTGATTAAACTAATATTAGCCATTTTTAATTAAAGTTGGGGGATTCCAATCATTACCTACCATCGTTTGGCCGTATACTAATGGCTTATTTACTCAATTGGTCCTTCAATTAATTAAAAATTCATAAGGATTAATTTTTATCACTTTTACAATTTAGTCCTTATACCTTAATTAGTCACTAATTCGACAAAATTACTCATCAAAAATTTAATTCACCTATACAATAACTCCATAAATATTAAATAAAAATATTTACTGGCTCGATTTATGAAAACGAGGTCATGATACCTCATTTTTTAAAACCATTAACTTTAGGGTTAAATCACTTGCACCTTGACAATTAACCAATTAATAAAATCTATCCAAACAAAATTCACCACAATACTATATTTAACTCATAAATATTAATTACTAATATTTATGAGTTTACTTATCAGAATTATAATCCCAAAATCACTATTTCCAACGTCATTAAAAAACATATTGTTATAAAAACCTTTCTTATACTCATATCCAAAGCAATATCCCTACCTATGTTATGATTCATGAAAATTAATCTTTTCGAAGTTCGTGACTGCTCCTAATATTATTTTTTTCAAGGTTTAAATTTAAATTCTATGATTGAGAATGCAATGAGTACAATTATTACATGTAACTCTTTGTGGGTGAATATTATAATTTAAAAAATATGAAAACTAAATTTTATTACCTTTAATATAAATTTCATTGAAATATATTTAACGTAAATAATGAGAAGATGAAAACTTACTCAATTTGGATTTATAAAATTAAAAATACATTATATAAAATATATTACATTTATTAAAAATATATGGTAAAATTTTAAGGCATTCATGCGTAAAAAAACTAAGCCTTTCACATAAGATTGTCTCAATTTTTCATAAAAGCATTAGTTTTATATATCATATGTAAGATTTTATCATTTAAGTTGTTGTCTTTTTTTGTTAACAATATGACTTCAGGATCACAACTAATTAATTCATTTATTCATGTCATAAGGTAATTGTTTTTTTTTTTAACATGGATCACAATAAATTATAATGTAAAATATTATTTAAATAAAATTTTATAGTGCATATCATTTATAAAATTTATTTAGGATGTGAATATTTTATTTTAAAACATTGAATATTTTATTTTAAAACATAGGTTATTCAATTATATAAATTTAGATTCACCAATATAAAAAATGATTATAATTGAATTATACCTTAAATTGGGTTTAAATTAGACTTTACTGAAAATGTAATTAAAGGATGAGGGCTCATTTCAAGTCCCCCTTCATCTATAAATGGATATGTAAGATATAGTGTCTACACTCTACTTAAATACGACCTGAACACCCTTACAGTACCGTTTCTAATTGCTCTTTGCACTGTCTACAATGTGAACCACCTTTATTTCAATGACTTTTCACTCATAGAGTAAACAACTACATTGCATAGTTCTACATTTGGTATTGTCATAAGAAAGTGAAAAGATAACATCTTTCTCATCTATTTTGAAACAGTTTCCCTTTTAAACAAATTGAGAGTAACTACTATATTAAGCCATATTCGTCATGAATAGCCTAGTGGAAGAGGGATACAAGTTCACAATAACCACTTATGTCTGCAACAAACTCCAATCAACTATGACAATGTCAAAAGCTACCAAAAGACCCTTTTGCATCGATGATGCACAAAACCAATAGCCCAACATCCTCCTCATCATTTTGAAAACCAAAACCAACATATTAAAATTGAACAGCAATTAAAAAAAACTAAAATTAAAAATAGTATCACGATTTTCAGAGAAAAAAAAAAGTGAATTATTGACACCACCATTGCTTACAAAAAAAAGTAAAACGAATTTTTATTTATGTACATACTTTTCCATTCAATAGTGTTTTCTTTTGTTAAAATTAGAGTGTCTACTGTTGGTGGTAATAACTAATCTTTTTGTTATAGGAACTCTTCAAAGAGATAAATGACTAACCATAAGGAAAAACAGTTGAAAACGAGAGTAAAAAAAAGAAAATCAAAAGTGAAAAAGAATACTGAAGAGAAAATTATACTACCAATTTATCGGGATATTAAAATATAACAATTTCTTCAATAAATTAATTTTAAGTAATTCCATGGTTTTAGGAATGAGTGGAGATTGGCATGGGAAACAAAATATTATTATTATTTACTTATAAAAATTTAAAAATAAAGAAAAGGATATTTTGTACAAGTGAATGATATGATGAGTGAAAACACCCACACAATCCAGGTCCAAACCAAGAATATCTTTAGCAATGGGATGGAGATGGGATGAAAAGCAACAATTTAATAAATTATAAAATGGATTGCTAAATGGTTTCAATTGAAGGTCATTTTTGTGTGTGTGTGTGTGGAAATTTTATAAATATCATTTAACGAAGGTAAATTTACGTAATTTATTTGAGTCAGTCTGTTAATTTAATGATTGATATTAGCGAACGGTAATTGTACATCATGAACCTATATATTTTCAATTAAATCAAATTCGTAACTTGTCTTTGCTTAAAAGTAAAGCTTGTGCTGTTGTTTTCAATACAATAATACATGTACAAAATTATCTATACAACTGTGGATAAAATGAAATTTATGGTCCCAATTTGAATGAGTGCCCACATCATGAAGCAGGCGATATGATGTGGGAACACATGATTGGGAGGTGGAACCAGATTTTTTTCAATTTTTGTTTCTCAATCCTTCCTTGAATGCAGGAGAGAGAGAGAGGCCAGGCAGCCACAAAACTCTAAAATCATAAATGAATAATGAACACAAGGAGGATGTGATGAGTTAATTATTTAATTTAATGGTTCTAATATTTTTTATTTTGATGAGTTTTTAAAAGAATTTAAAATTTATTTCCTTTCAAAAAATTAAAACTTATTTAAATCAATTGGTGAGATCAATAGAAAATTGGAGCAAAACGTAAAATATTTAGTAAAAAATAACATATTTACGTTTACTTTTTAGGGTCAATTAAGTCATTAAGGAAAAGAAAAGGAAAGAAAGTAAAGGAAAAAAAGTAAACGGAATAAGAAAAAGAAAGAAAAAAAAAGAAAGGTTTGGTTGTACGGATGATAAAATGGAAAAAGTATTGCCCACCGGTAAGCAATAAAATTAATGTCCATTTCGGGTGTGCACTAAAATTATTTTAGTAGGCCCCACTCCCCGCCAAATCTCTACAAATTCGAACCTTGCAATTACGATCGTCAACTTGCCTAATATCTACAAAAACACTGACCGCTATTTAATGCCAATGCCATCCCCCAACAAACGAATGCATGACATTATATAATGCTTTGATATTATACACTTTTACTGATCAAAATGTTAGCATATTATAATATTTTTAATAATATATTGAATTATATATATTAACTGAATTTTTACAATAAAAAGAATGTGTTAATAGATATAACTTTGATTTGTTATTTTAGTTGGATGAGATTGAAGGGCAAAATTTTATATATATGTCGTTTTTAGAAAAATAAAATTAAGGTTTAAGTTTGATGTTGTTGAATATTTAGGGAAATAGATTAATTTTGAAGAAAAATGGAAAATGCATTCTTTTCAGCCAATGGTAACTTTTTTCATTATCGGATTTAGATCCCTTTTCATTATCAACTTCTTGTTCGTTATCAACCCAATTGCATGTCCAGGGTTAGATGTCCCTTTGCCAGTGCAAATTATAGGGAGCATATCATCCGTTCTTGTAAACCTACATTAAAACCAAAAGCACTTGCGAATTGCCCATCGGTGTAACTTGATGGCATACTCGTACAAGTGCTTTGAGCATAGAACATCAATATTTGTAAGTTGAAATCAAAAGCACTCACAAAATATTGTGTTGACGTATCGAAGTTTAGGTAATCGAAAAACCCTGACTGCTGGATGGACTGTGCACCAAAGTTGAAATCAAGGTTGAAACTGATGAATGTCTTCCCATTGATGATTTCAACATTTCATGGTAGGAGTTTTGTAACAAGGATGTGAACCCACCACACAACCGTGTGGTTGGACTTTCTGCTTTTTGTTTCATTCCAGCATTAACTGGAATTGTTGTCAAACTCGGACCACCTTCATCAACGTCAACAAAGTGGGCACATAGCTATAGTATAGCTGATCCACTAGAGCAATGCGAATCGAGCATCACGTCGACCTTCATGTCATCTTTAAGCTTAAATATATCATATCTAATGGGATTCAATGACGTTAGGTATCTATATTTCAAGCTCGAAATTTTTCTCCGGCTTGAACTTGCCACTTTTCTCCTAATTTTTTACTGAAGCTCCTGCAATTTTATGCTCTAATTGAAAGCCAATTCTATAGATTGGGTTGATGCAAAAACGACCCCAATTTTGGTATCACAAATTTGACTATCATAATAAATAACGGCTTTAATTCGTCTACTCATCTTCAACCAAATAACTTGTTTTTCATGTTTAAAACGAAAACATTATGCAGAAAAAAGTACGAATTATCCAAAAATAATAACAACAAAACTTCAACTAATTTACTTTATTGGGTCAATTTTTTAAATTTAAGTCTTTAACATAAATAATCTTCTTCTTATACAAATCTCCTTATAAAAACAATATGCTCGAAATTTTAGTATGGAAGCTCTCCAATAGAATGGTGGCTCATTTTATAGAAAATACTACCCCCAAATATCAAACATAACTTTGAAATGTTAGAAAAGATTAGACATGACAAGTATGAAAATCACTTCTAAAAGAAATGTTTTCTTGAAAAGTCTGAGTAGTGATGTCTGAATTTTATTTGGGATTCTCTAGCTCAAGAATCTCTGGTTTAGGATTCTATAATTTTTGCATGAGTTAGGGTTAGGCTTGAAAATTAAAGGAAAGAAAATGCATCAGCTGACTTTGTAATAGCCTAATTTTTAATAGTGACGGAACAGTAGTTTCGGGACCACAGATTTTCACTGTATCGACTCATAAATATTATTTTTAAAATATTTATAGAGTCATTATAGTTGTATTAAAATTTGGTTTTGAAATATTAACGTTTAGTTAGTTAATTAAAAGAAAAGGGCTAAATTGTAGAAAGTGTAAAATATGTTAATTATAATAATTAAGTGATTAAATGGCTTTATTAATAAATGAGTGAGGACTTAAGAAACAATTATGCCTTAATTGTAATAATGGGAAGGCAATTAAATAGAAAATAAAAAAATAGTGTGAATTGGATGGCAATTTTGTAAATAAATGGAAGTTTAATTAAATTAAGTTAAATTAAAGAATGAAAAACAAAACTTTATCATTATATTCTTCAAATGGCCGAATGCCATAACTAGGGTGAGGAGAAAGCTTCGGTTGGCTTATTTCTTTGTATGTAAGTTCATTTTGATACATTTTTTTTTGTAATTTTTATGTTTTTGAGATCATTGCAACTAGGTCTAGCTAGTCCGTACCTTTATTTTTTATTCTGTTAAAAATTTTAGATGTTTTTGATAAATAACATGGATTTGGAGCTTTGATTGTGTTGTGTGATGATTTTGTAAAGTGATTTTTGTTAAATATTGATTTTAGGATTAAATTGTGAAAATGTCAAAATATTAGGGTTTGACAACGAATTTTAGGTTTATTAGGGGCTGCATGAGGGCCTAGAATATTTGGATAGATTATTTATTTGAGAAAATTAGTTAATTTGATAGATTAACTAATTAAGGGATTAAATTGCAAAAATTGTAAAAGTTTAGGGTAATTGCATAAATTTAAAAAATAAAAGGGTATTAATTGTAAAATGGATTGGAAATGAAATATATGCTACTAAATGAGTAATTTTATATTTTAGATCAAGATCTCGTAGATACTCGTGGAAAATGAAAAATAGCATAATAGTCCCTAAACTTCTGCAATTACTACAATTCAGTCCTGGTAAGTTTGTATAGTTAAAATTTAACATTTTTATAAATTGATTATTGTTATTATGCATATATTCTATTGTTGTAAATGAATTAATGTTTGAATTAGATTATTGAATTGGATATTCGGTTTGAATTGAATGCGAGATTTGAGTACATTCGTGATTTGGTGTATGACGAGGGTTTGGAGTGGAGATGGTATTGGAGGGAGATATCGGCATTTTACCCAAATTAAACGGGGTTCAACATTTGTTGCGAACTCTCTTGTTTTAGTTTCTGTTTGGAGTGATTGGGTGGATCAGCTCTTACGAGCTTTTGATTATGTAGTTTAATGTCATTGTAGATTTTCGAAAGGTTGGATGACCGGATCGGTACTCAAGTCACACTATACATCTTATCTCGGTAGTTTTTGAAACATTTAATTCGGATTATATAGCATTTATAGGCTCTTGTGCTATTTTGATTAATGTTTGACTTATGTAAATGTGACAAATGATATTTTGTGCAAATAACCAATTTGCAAATGGTAACAGAATGAAGTATAGTTGTTATGCTAGTATGTGTGGCTTACATATATTTGAATTCTTGTGATTGTGGTAACTTTATTAGGTATATTGTTTTGGTATTGCTTGAATGAGTTGATTGTAACACCCCTAACCTAAGTCCGTCGTCGAAACAGGGTTCTAGAGCATTACTAGAAATTTCAAAACAGATAACAGACATTTCACATCAAAAAATAGTGCTCATATAGTATTCATATTAAAATCAATTAAATATTCCTTTATGAGAGCCCTCAAGGCTTAAAGTATGCATTAGAATCAAGTTGGGACTAAACCGAAAACTCAGGAAATTTTTCACGAAATTTCAAAATTTTCCTAGGTACAGGGCACACACGCCCGTGTGGTCAGGCCGTGTGGCTCACACAGCTAAATGACCCGTCTGTATCTTAGGCCGTGTGATACCTGGATAGGGCACACGCCTGTGTCCCTAACCCGTGTAACTCTCTGACTTGTAATTTATTTAGATGCAGAAGTCACACGGCTATGTCACACGACCGTGTGCCAGGCCGTGTGGTCAATTTTGAGCATTATGTTTCTAAATTTTAAAATACAGAGGACACACGACCACAATACATGCCCATGTGCTAGGTCGTATGTCACACACAGCTGAGACACACACCTGTGTCTTTGCTCGTGTGGACAAAATAAGGCTATTTCCAAGCTTTATTCCTCACCCATTCTTGTCTTTTGCATAAACCAATACTTTAACATGTCACAAGCTAATTTTAAGCAATTAATTTAAATCAAAACCAAGTCTTAAGTAATGATATATCTTCACATACAACTAATGTGCTCTTAAGCACCGCACCTCAAATGATACTTTACCATCTTTTAATCAAATTTACAAACTTACATAACTTATCAATTTCACTTATGTGCATATGCCTTACCAAATATGCTTAAATCATTCATATATTAATATGATATCTATTAACCAACCATTTAAACATATACCCACATGTTATAGCCTTATCTATACATGTCAAAACATAATCATCATAAGTCATTCCAACGGCTTGTCATAACCAAAACATTTACATGTTAACATTGGTTAATCAACCTACACATGCCATTATAATCTTAATTGATTTACCGTATATACCTAAATGGGTCGATGGATAGTGTGAGTGATCTTTACCAAGCTTCCAATCCAAAGAGCTTCCGAATTACTACAGAACATAAGAAAATAAAACAGAGTAAGCATATAATGCTTAGTAAGTTCGTATAACATGGTAATTAACTTACCATTCCTTTTTATGTTCAAAATAAACATACAAGGCACATTCAATCAATTTGATCATGAGCCCTAATATGCATCATCAACATGTTTGTTACTCATATAATTTATTCAAA
Source organism: Gossypium stocksii (assembly GCA_020496765.1). NCBI lineage: Eukaryota > Viridiplantae > Streptophyta > Magnoliopsida > Malvales > Malvaceae > Gossypium > Gossypium stocksii. The sequence continues at coordinate 107,240,530 of CM035627.1, read as the reverse complement.
TATCAAGAAACATGTACGGGCTCATCAATAATCTAATTTCCATGTTCATATGCTTTTCATGCCATATATTTATATATCTTATATACAAACCATATTCATGTATTTCAGGTACATTCTCATAATAATTCATATCAAGTTTAGATTATTTCAAGTTGGAACTTTGCTCACTTAATCATTCAAAACATCAATGTCATACGGACACTCAAGGTATACCATTCTATAATCACAAACAAATATATTCATCAATCAATTTCTATGTTCATGTATCATCATCTCAAATTTCCATTTTTTCTTATATCATCAATTTTATGTACTTCCGGCAGATACTTGTAACAATTAATTTCATGATCATATCTACTTCTGTCAGAATTTTTATCCATTGAATCATTGAAAACATCGATGGATATACCGGTAGTACACTCAACGTGTACAATTTAGAATCCGTCAAATCATGTCCGGGAGTACTCATTAGAACACTTACATAGAAAGCTCTCTCTCAAGCATTATATCGGGAAATTCACAAAGAACTATATCAGGAAGCTCACGAAGAGCCATGTAACAGAAAGCACATCCAGGCATGGTAACAGAAAGTTCATAAAGAACTTATAACGGGTAGCTCCGAAGAGCACTTAACAGGAAGCTCTGGAGAGCACTTATCAGAATGCACCAGATAGTTTATAACGGGAAGTTCAACCGAGCACTATCAAGAAGCTCCGGAGAGCCTTTAACAAAAAGATCGCAAAGAACTTATAAACAGAACGCTCGTAAGAGCGTAGGTATGTCTACAACAAATGTAGATCACAACCAATCAGAAATCTCCGAATAGCATAAACAGGAAGCTCATAAGACCATTATAATGGAAAGCTTGAGAGGGCTTATATCAAGATTACTCGTCCGAGCTAAATCCTATCTGCAACATATGCAGAACTATATTCATTACGGAAAATCATGTATCCATCGACTTTCATTCATTCAAACCGGACTTGACATTTTTTGGGTACTTTTTAGATATATGATCAAATTTCATAAACATTCATTACACAATTCACATTCAAAACACTTAATTCAAGCATATATTTTCATTTAAACAGAACTTAACATTTATCAAGTATAGTCGGGCATGTGATCAAATTTATACATAAGACATTCATACAATTCACACATACAACATTTATTTCAAGTATAAATATAATCAATTTAGTTACACGAACTTACCTTGACAATTGTTCGCGTATGTAAAATCTACTAATCCGACAATTTCTCTTTTCCTTGTTCTACTCATTCTAACTCCGAATTTGGTTTATCCGAGTTTATTTAAGCTTGATTAGATTCCTTTCTCTCTCCTAGGGTTTTCATGTATTTTGGGGAAGAAGATGACATAAAAATGATGATATTTTGTTTTTTAATTAATTTATCATCTTTTAATTTTCAACTTTCCAATTTCATCATTTTCTTTTTCTAATTTTCCATATATGAATCATCCAAAAATATCTACTAACTTTTCTTTAATGGTCTAATTACCATATAAGGACCTCTACTTTAAAGTTCTATAGCTATTTAATCCCTTTAGCTATTAGAACTCTACTTTTGCACTTTGTGCAAATTGGTCCTTTATCAAAATAAATATGTAATCGATAAAATTTCTTTATGAAATTTTCATATGACATTATTATCATACTGTAGATCATAAAAAATATTTTAAAATAAATTTTCTTTTCGGAATCGGATTTGTGGTCCCGAAACCACTGTTTTGATTTTTATCGAAAACGGGCTGTTACATTGATGAATTGAATTAATGTGTATTTTGAGGTAAAGTTGTATATAATTGTGGTACCAATGAGGGTACATTGGTTAGGCACATATTAGGTTGGTTTTGATGCATTTTTGACTCGATTAATGTCATTTTGATTTGGTATTTTGGTTAGTATTTGAGTTTCTTAAGGTTCAAGCAGATCGAAATGGTAAACTTGTGTTTTAAGGTTCATTTTGAGGCCACACGGCTTGAGACACGGGTGTGTGCCTCAGCCGTGTGTCCCGTATAGGTTTAAAGCATGCAAGTCAAGTTGTTATACAGCCTAGCATATGGGCGTGTAAGATCATTTCGTAGGGTACACAGCCTGGCACACGGGCGTATGGCTTGGCCATGTAACCCAAGTTAGTGAGTTATATGGGTACGGCCACGGGCTGGGACACGTCTGTGTGTCTATATTTCAAATGTCCAAAGGCTTGAGACACAGGCGTGTGATTTAGCCGTGTGAGTCACACGGCCGTGTGACCCCTACAGCTAAAATTTTTTAGCTTTTTCCTAAAATTTCCTAATGTTTCTAATTTAGTCCCAATCTGTTTCTATAGTATTTTTAAAGCCTCGAGGGCTCGATTAAGGGACATTATGAGTGTATTTGAATGAAATTTGATTATGTTTGTATTAATGTATGATTTGAATGATTTATTATTTCGTTGTCCTGTAATACTCTGTAACCTTGTTTCGGCAACAGATACGGGTTAGGGGTGTTACAGACTTGGCAGAAGAACACCCTATAGGACATGTTTTTAGTTGAAGTGGTTGGCATGCAGGTTGAAAGTGCGTCTTTCAACACCCATTTTCAACCCCAACCTTAACCGGTGAAAAAATTTCAAAACCTGGGAATCTTGAGAATTTCGAGATAATTTTCAGACATACTATCCCAGAAATCCAGAACATGGGCTCCCACATTGTATTTTTTTCAAATTTCCTCCTTATTGCCTATATAAAAGTGGGTTTTGCTCCATCTACTCCATCAACTCTCTCGGCCACTGTCTCTTACAAAATAAAAAATTCTCTCCTAAATTGTTTTCTTTTTGGTTGATTGTTGAAATTTTTGGACGGAAAGATTTATTTTTGTTTGTGTTTGAGGGAGACAGTGTGATAGTTTAACGTGTGTTTGAGTTTATGGTTATACAATGACACTCGAAAACCCCCGCATTTCATTTACGGTGTAGAGATCAAACCATTACCTTAGAAGCCTATCGCATGGCAACTCGGGTTGAAGTATAACTAGGGCTCTCGGTTGGTGGTGGTTATATGATCACTGGTTGGAGTAACTTGGGAGCCCAGTTGACGATGATTATGTGATCACAGGTTCAAGTTTAATGCCTCCGAAAAAGAATGCTTTATAAACCTCATACATAAGTTTGAGACCATAATCATAGGGGAAAACTAAGGGATTCTCCGGTATAATCAATTTATTTTTTCTTCATCTTGACCAAAGTCGTACCTTAACCTTTCTGTTCGAAACTTGTGACAGAGTTGGGGGTAAAAGGACTTTTAAGGTGGGCCATGACAGTGTCGGTGGAGAAAATATGAAAGTTATTTCATGCCGATAGTGGTTGTTGTGATTAAAAAACTCGTTAATAACTACAATCGTTGCCGCCCTGACTCGAGTTTTATTTTCTCTCCACCGCCACAGTTACTCCCCCCGAAAGTCTTCTTGCATCCAACTCTACCACAGGTTTCGAAAAATTAGGTTAAGGATATTGTTTTTTATGGAGATAGAGAAAAAAAATAAGTTGATTATACTAGAAAACCCTTTGTTTTTCCTTATGGTTATGGTATCAAACTTTTGTATGTGGTTTATAAAACATCATCTTTCTATATCATGAAAATTGAACTTGTGGCCGCATAATCACTGTCAATTAGGCTCCTGAGTTATACTTTAACCTGTGATCACATAACCACCGTCAATTAGGAGTTTTAGTTATACTTCACCTCGTGATCGTATAAGCACCGTAAACTTGGAACTTGAATTGTAATATGATGGGTTGTTAATGACACAGTTCATCCCGATATTACATCACCGTAAACCCAAATATATATTAAAACTATTATAATGTCTACCTCAAATATAAACACAAATAAATCTTTCTCTTAAAATTTTTAAAATCAATCTATTTTCTAAAATATTACAAAAATTTACTTAAAACTCAATTTTTATTTTCATAATCGATATATACTTAAAATTTAGCCAAGATAGAAGTTTAGGGTGCGGTTGATTATTGAACAAGTGGTGGAGGTGCGAGGGCTATGAATTGACATATCGGATATATTGGTTGTAACGCGCGAACATGATTTGCTCCTTTAGCTTTCAACAAGTAATAATAATCTCAGTCGTTGTCATTTCAGAAACCCTGCAGCAAAGGATAGCCAATATTTGATCCATTATAGTTATATCCACTACTTTATTATTATTTATTTATTTTAAAAAGGTAAGGGGCAGTTGTTTTAATGCGCAAAAGAATGGATAGGTTGTTTTGGTTTCAGGAGCTCAGTTAAACCCGGTAATTCTACTGTACTCTTTACTAAAAAAAAAAAAAATTAGGGAAAGCTTCTACCAGGTTACAAATTAATACCCAATATTTTAAGGGTTCTTTTATAGAAATTTTGGTATAATTTAATATATTTTAGAAATTTTGATCTATTTTTTTTAAATTATGGTATACTAAAATGTTGAAATAGTTGAGTTTAGGACCTTTAAGAAAAGTTTTAAAAATTTTAGTAAATTTTTAGACTCTGTTTGGATGAATAATTTTAAAATTTTAGATATTTTTAAAATATTAGCATTTTAAACATTCATTATTTCAAAATGCTTGCAATTGTAATTACTTTTTTTGAATAAATATTTATTTTATGAAAAATCAGGTTATTATAATTTTAAAAATTAAAATTAATTATAAAAACAAATATTTAAAAAAATAAATGATATTAAAAGAATCAATAAGGGTATCATTATAATTGTAAAAAATTATAAATGTCTAATAAAATAGAATATTATATATATATATATATATCAGATTTAAATAAAAATGGTTTAGGAAAAATCCACCCATCCCACCTTAATAAAATTATCAAAGTACTCTTTGCATATAATATTAGTTTAAAATATATGATAATAAAATTTATGTTACTATTTGCTCTGCCAACAATATTAAATTAAAATAAAAATAGAATACTTTTAGAATAAAGTAATATTTAAACAATGTAACATCACTTACATTAAAATAAACAATATTCACAAAATCTATATTTGTAGCTTAATATTTGCTCAAGCAAAAAAATATTCGACTTTTAAAGATTTTAGATTTTATGACATATACTATATTATTTTATTCTAGAGCAGATATTACTTACATTAAATATTATGTTATATTTGTATCAAAAAAATATATAATGTTACATATATTTGCCGTATTAATTTTCGATGGAAAAAAAAATTAGATTAGTATATATAATGATAAATTTACAGGCATTGGATAATTGAAAGCTGAAATGGTAAATGAACGCTTTATGAGGATCTATTGCAAAATTATTTTTAAACTTATTTTTGAGATATATATGCCATTTACCATCCTTTTTTATTTTTATTTTAATATAATTGGGATGGGAGTTATGAAAGCGTTACCCATGCTTAATTTAGTATTTAAGATACCCTAAAAGGAGTTAGCATCAAGTCAACACAAGTAATGGGTTTTCCTGGTTCAACATCCTCCCAAAATATTAGCTTAAATGGAAGATAGCAGATAAAAGCTCACAAAAACACATCTAGTTGACTTAAAATCTTTTAGTTGACACCTATCTCCCTCCACCCTAACTCCTACCCATATCAAAAGGGGTTTTGTATGTATATATATTAGGATTTACTGATAATCAATGAAATCAAAATCATTTCTGGTCTTAGGGAGGACAAAGAAAAAGGGAAGAGTACTACTATTAATCTAGCTGTGTCTGTGTGATGACAGATGATGCTTCAAGGTATAGGCTGTGCAATATATAACTCTAAGAGGTACAAGAGACTCAAATTAAACAATAAGTCAGCACAGCACCTACCATTGTGGAATATGAATGAATGGTAACCAATGCTTGAAATCCCAAGAAATATGCAATTTAAAACGCAGGTAAGTCGAGGAGGGCTTCCTTCTAACCAATCTGGACCAACCATCTCATCATTGTTTTGCCTACACTCATCCCGCTTCACATCAATTCGGTATTTGCTTGTAGCATCTGCCAATGAATTCAATGCACTTCATCACTTAAATATCTAGTAAAAATCACTAATGCTGATGACCAAATATTTTGGTTTCTAATGTTATGATATATTAGTTTTGAGGTCCAAGCATAGTAATGAGAATCATATTCCTACTCTTGGTTGAGCTGTTCTACCAAGTTATATGGTCACGAAAAATGAATTCCGAATGTTAAAAAAAAGAAGCCTAGAATTTAATTAGAGAAAACAAATCTTGTAAATTTCACATGTCCTTTTCTAATAAGGTAAGATGCAAGTAGGAGAAGATATATGCATACCAAAACTTCTACAAAGCCTTTCCTAAACTTTCACCATTTGTGTCTCAGCTAGTGAGGAGTTAAGGTCTTCTCGTGACTGTGATCTCCTACTTTGCAGTCGCATCTGACTTCTGTGAGGGGACCAGAATGAACCCACGCTACTATTGTCAAATTGCATCTGCCCCAAGCTACTTGAGGAATAACTATGTGAAACACTGCTGGTTGATGGGTACAAGGAAGACTCAGTCAGCTGGATACTGCTGCCAAGACTATGTCCCAAGCCAAATGGTGTTTGTTGACTACCATGAACAGTTGGACTTAGTGGCATCTTAACTCTTCCATCCCCTGTAAAAGAAAAAAAAAGAGAGGATATTTCCTTCGCAGATAGATTGAGGATCATAGAAACAATCATAATGAATCCAAGTAATAAGAAGTGCATTAGGGCAACAACATTCAAGACCCTTAGAGTGTGCTTGGTTGAGTGAAAAAGTATAAAAATAGGCTATTTTCCATCCTATTGCATAAACACAAATAAAAGGAGAGAAAATGAGAGAGGGATGCGCTTTAGTTTAAAATTATGCATTTTCCAAAAATTTCATTATCTTTCCTCTCATTTTTCAACTCTACCAAATAATGAATAGAAAGAATATTATTTTCTTTCAATCCACCTTATACTACCAAGCACAGCAATGGGAAGAAAAACAATATATTTTCCATCTTTCTATTTTTCTACTCTTTCAATTTTCACCTTCCAAATTTCTTTCCACTCTACCAAGCAACACTTTACAGTGAAGCTGTAGATCATAGAATTAAAGAGCATATATGACATAAATTACAAGGCACATATACTGAACTACTAACACCCAAGTTCATTAAAAGTATGTTAAAGGGATCCTGCAGTAAGCAAATTTAAAATAGTATCCCTTATTTGCCGGCGTAAATAGCTGAGGACAATATCTGATCCAAATTACTGTGTCCAAACAATTCCTCGAAACTGAAGAACTTTTGAGTGCTCAAAGATATATAAAGCTAATGCATATTTAGAGTACCCAAGTAATATGACACAGAAGACTGAAAACTTCATCATCATTCACATGCATGTCCTGAAAATATTGGAGAGGCATCCATATGAACAGTAAGTTCATAAGGCATGCATCATTTTAAAAATCTTACAAGAAATCAGCATCTTTGCTTTTCTAGCCTGTTTTGGAGCATTTTGCACAAGGCATTATTCAGATGGACCGCTGTGACGAAAATTTGATGGTAGGTGCCCAACAAGGAAGTTCATTAACATGTTTGAGAGGATATTTCTCTCCCATGGAAAACAAAGCAAGGAAAAGTGGCAGAGTTATGCCCTAAATAATAGGTCATAGAAGAGATCATACCAGTGTTCATAGGGCTCCAGCGCTTTAACCGGAAAGGAGATGGTATATTAAGGACAGATGTAGATGCACTGTTATGCCGGAAAAGAGGAAGATATGACCTCCGGAAAAATCTTGGCATCCAATTACTAACACATGATAATGCACAAACAAGCAAAACCAAAGACATTAAAAGAATGGCAATAAGAATCATTGGATCAATCTTGGTCTGCAGTATTTGATATCCAGGGAGCGCTAGTCTGCTTGAAAATGACTTCCCAGCTTCCAACAGTGCAACACCCATTGTCCATGTAATACTTCCAGAACCAACGACAAGTTGACTGTCAGAGATGTGCAAGCCCTCTCTCAACAGTGATACTATATATGGTGCTCTAAAGCAGTACTGTTCAATAAAGGGCTGTGGAGCAACGCTCTTTTTGGCTACTTCCCAGGGTTTTTCACAAAATTCCCTACCCTTCTCTAGTACATCATCAAGTGCAGCTTCTGGAGACAAATTGAAGAACCGATATACAACAAAAAAGCCAGATAAAGCATAGAACTGGCCATAAGGACGCGGCAAGCTATCCGGAAGTGCACATGGTTGCAAATCACAATCAATACCTGGGTATAGAGTCGACCATTCAGATAAATTGACAGCAGCTTTGGCAATTGCACTGCATTGCTCCCAATTTGGAGCACCAGTAAGATGCACAGGTATTCCAGATTTCCCCCCTTTGTCCAAAATTTTCCCTTGAACTAAAGGACTTCCACTTTCTTGATCTTTTGAAGCACATTGAGAACAGATATATTGTTCCTTGTAGCCAGAGTGCAAGCAAGGATGTTTAATTTCTATCATTCCATTAACCAGATTGGCATTGGAGCCATCTGGAAGGCTCCTTAATAATCGAACTACGGACTTGTCAAATGCATCATTCAACCCATAGCCAGAAAGAGAGTAAGCACTAAGGTGATGCGTAACCACTCCAATTTTAAGGTTTAAATTGGTTTCATTATGTTGGCGGTGCTCATTCTCAAATGTAACTTGTAATGATGATCCACCCAAATCAAGTGCACCAAATGTTGCCTTCTTAAGAGTGGCTCCCAACATGCTTGTGAGATAGTTAAGAGCTGTCCACCCAAGGTAAGCTTCCTCTGTCCCAGTGACAATCTTAACCCACTCTTTGTGGCACAAAAAAGGTGAACGCTTTAGTATTGACCAGGCATTTTCCAGAAGCCATTTTGAATCAGCATTGGGCAACCTGCGAACTCCAGCTGTAGCATACAGGAAAAGACAAGTATTCTTATGCTCTCGTTCAGGAATTTGCTTCTCTGCCCATGAGATAAGTGGGTTAAGTGCAGCTGCTAAGCCCGATTTATTGTGCACCAACTTATGAAGCCCAGGCTCAGTTTCCATCCTATCATAAGCTCGTCCACTTTGTGTGCTTGGTTTTCTAGAAAGACCTTCTGTTAATGATTTCATGACAATTGGCAGACTTCCATCATTCTTGTGATCAATTGAAGCCTTATACACATAAACTCGAGTTCCAGTACTTCCACAATCAAGAACAACATAGAACTTGGAGGCTCCCCTAGACCAATTCGAATAAATAAACATGCAAACCATGTATGTCAAAAAAATTAACAAAACTAGGCACAAAAGAGCCATGATTAACCGCACCCACTTTCTCATTAGAAATGGAGTTCCACTGGGCAAACCCTTCTCCTTCGAGAAACTTGCTGCAGCATTTTCTCGCTGTAGAGGGGGTTTCGAATAGCTCATGCTCTTGTCAATTTCAGAAATAAGATTAGCTGCTTCTGGATCAAGACGGCGATATGATGAGAAATCTTGGAGTGATGCGGAGAGGCGCAAATTATTTTTGATTCCAGAGTTAGCAAAACCAAACCCATGGGGCAAATTTTTATCCGGCTGTGGTGACAAAGTCGGCGACATCTATGAAGCTGCAGAAGACCGTGTAGCAGATAAAAGCTTTGATGCACCAGATATTGCTTCTGCAATTCTACCAAACACCATTAATTCCATTTTGCATACAAACTATAACAACTTTTCACCGGGCACATTTTGTCAATGTTGAAATTTGTAATTTACCTGCTGTGCTGCTTGAATACTAGCTAAGATGGCCAACATCAAACTTGCAGTCGCATTGGAATTGAATTCGAAGATTACATTGATTGGGACAAAAATGTCACTGGATGAAGGTATCACAAAGTAACAACCCAGCAGTGATCATGAATCTTAATGGCCAAAATCCACTGATAGAAACCTAATCAGCGGCGTACACAATACAAGTCAGCAAACCAAGACATCTAAGTTTGACACCTGGATCAATAGGGCAAATGCAGAAGGGTACTAAGCAGCAATGTTTATTAAATTCTGGGATTCGTCCCAAAACTACAAAATTGATGATTTTGATACATCTAAAACAACAAACCCAAAAAGCCTGCGGCGGTGTTGACACACAAACAAACATGGGAATTCCAAATCGACAAGAAAATGTAAACGAAAATCATGTTCATATCGCAAAATACATTCACGATGTTGAGGTGCGCGAAGATGGATTGATCTTTAATAAAATTCTAAGTAAGGGACTAAAACCGAGTTTGAAGAATACCTGCAGGCAAGCGTTGATAGCGGCAGTTCCTCAGATCTCTGCCTCGTCTTCTCAATAAAAAAGAAAAACCAAAACTGTTTAAAATCAAACTGTCAGCTGGGGATTCAGTATCTCAGATCCAATAGAAAACAGAAGACTTTTGGTCCTTTGGGTCTCTCTTCTTCCTTATTTTCGTTCTGGTTTCTGTATTTCACTATTTCTTTTTCTCCTTATTTCATCAGGAAACAAGATTGAAAAAGGTTACGGCTTTTTTTATTTATTCTGCCTTTCCCACTATTTTTTTTTTAATTTGTTTAGTAAGTTTTCAGTTTCTAACATATTAGTTTCTTTGTATTTCCATTAGTTACCCTGTCTTTTTCTATATTTTCCACATCGACCCCTTCAAGTTGTTGTCAGTCAATTTCTCCATCACATCTATTTTTCTCTGCTTTATTTCTTTATTGATAACATTTTCTATCCTTTAATTGTATACAATATATTTTTTCATTTTTATATGCAATGTTCTTTTATAGATAAATAAATAATCTAATAACAAATTAAACCTAATGGACTTTTTCTAAAAGATATAGTGTTTCAGTTTTATAATCTTTCATTATTTATCTGCCTACCAAACCTTACAACCTACAGTTTGATTTGATAATTTCATTTTTCTAATTATGTTTGTAATAATTATAATTCAATTTGATTTTTTAGATACATATCATTAGAAGGTTAATATTCATGTATGGTACGTATATATCCACACCACACATAAATGTATTAGGTCCAAAAAGAATGGTCCAAATAAAGGCCTACCTAAGTGGATGCTTATAGTTGAGTTCTTTTGTGAAATGCATCTATATTATAACTCGGATAAGACAGAAATGGATGAGACATTTATAGATACATAATTATCTTGAATAAATTAATGATTATTCATCTACTTCTTATATTCTGTGAATAATCAAGATTTTGAGAAATATCTAAAAAAGCACTCAAGAAATCGGCTAACGGTATCTACCGATCTTGGGTTTTGGATTTTGGGCATAAGCAATCTGCAAAGGTCTCTCTGTTGGAGAATTTGAGTTTTTTAAGTTACCCAAAGTCCAGTAAGTTGTAATTTAGGAAATTCACATCCATTTAAGAGTATTTATTGTACTGAAGTGTATACATCATACAAAAAAAAAAAAAAAAGTTTTCCTACGACAAATTTAGACAGCATATAGGAGCAAACTTATGTTGCATGTTGAACATGTATTTAATGAATCCCACTTTTGCCATGTACCTGAGGAAAAGAGAATCATACAACTTTACATCACATTTCATTACAGAGTTAATCACTGGATTTAGGTGATAAAACAGATGGTTCAGAGAAAACACGTGCTCTCTGGCTCGGGTTCTTGTTAATTGATACATCTTTGTGAATGAGAGGTTCGGAGGACCGAACATTCTGAGGCATCATTCCTTCTGCGCATCTTTCTCTGTAGGATGCCCAAGTGACCGTATACAGACCGGCAATTATTAGAAATCCCCCAATAACACTGTCACCACATACGAAACAAAACCAATTTAAGCACTCTTTTTGTACTAGGTGAGAGATTTAGTTTTAATTTGTAGTGGAAAGAAGAGACAGAAGTAAAACCTTCCCAAATAAATCGAACTTCCGAGGAAAATTCTCGACAGAAAGGCTGATGCTGCAGGTTGAAGTGGATTATAGAGAGCAACTAAAGCAGGCCCCAAGATCTTATTCGACCACGTCAGGAGCCCGTAGTTAAGAGCTGATGCTACAACTCCCTGCCAAACCCAAACATCCAATGAGAGCACAAGTCAGTCTAACGATATTAAACCATTATTTAACGGTGCTTCTGCTTTTTTATAAAAAAAATGGAGTGAAAATAAAAACAGAAAACGAAAGACCTATAGCAAAAAGAAAAAAAAAAAGCCAAGGAGACCCCTTCTGCCATTATTTTTCTTGACCTTTCCATATTGAAATTATGCCTACATTTCCTACCTACTTCTTTCTCCGAGAAATCGTGCACTTCCCTCTTCTACAGGGAAAGTGCCTTACCACCTTTTATAATAACTTTTCTTAACACTTACAGAGCCTTGTCATTAAACTAGCGTATCAAATATTGACCCACCACATATCAAAATAACATTTCAAACTCAGGTAAACCTAGAACTTTGATAGTGGTTACTACTAAATGGACCTGCAAATTTTTAAGATTCGAGATAATATAAATCCACAAGAAACTTACAGCATACACAACAGCAAAAATCTCAGACCGTGTCAGATTCCAATCTATTGACTCATTGGTGGAAAAAAATGCTGTTGCTACCATCAATATAGCGCCAAAAAAATAGGAAAGCGCGGTGACAGAAATGTTGGCAGGATACTTGGCTAAAACTGGAGCCTGACATTGTTAGAAACAGTGAAGTTTCAGATAAACAAGTACTAATAACAACAAAATACACAGGCAAAGTTTTATATTAAGTTACAATTCAGCACTATTATTCATGAAGTTTAATATAGATGTTAATGATGAAAATTTGTAAGAACCACTCCCATACTACTTGTGGAAGCAATTAAGCAAAAGATAGCATTGACCAAGCAAAGACAGCCAGAAAGCATAAAAGATGATTACTCCAGGAAATGATTAAAATAGCCATCACGAAGCATTGAAATGGACCTAAAGGCATTTGAAATGCTGAAATTCAAATCAATGCCAGACGTATGATCAAGGCTAAATAATAGCTTCCTGAAGATATTGGCTATAGACAAGATGATATAATTGTATAATCTTAAAGCCTCTTAAAGGAAGGGATTGGATCAGGATCACTAAGAACCTAACGAGTTATATATCAAACAGGTCAAGGAACAAAGAGTGGCAAACAAACCTCGAATCATATTCAAGACCACAGAGGTTATTTCCTCTTTATTTTACTCAAAACAGATTGCTTCTCGGTTCCCTCTGGCAAATAAGGTATGACATTTCATCTACTACAAACAAAGAACAATATTAACAGGAAAACTAGACTTGCTCTGTTTCATTTTGCATGGAAATATGGCATACCTGAATGGCCAGGAAAGCAGCCATGCACATACAGTTCCCTATCAAGCATATAACTCCAACATGCCAAGGGTCAAGTCCAAACTCGAGAAAACTAGACATAAGCCATCCAGCAGGCTCTGGTTGACCCCTGGCACTTATGTCATTTTGCACGGCAAAGTCTCCATTTGACTGTCCAAGCAAAGCTGGACCACGAAACAGAACCATTAATATTGCACCAGAAACACAGATTAGGGTACCTCCAACCTTTGCTTGACCTTCAGTTTTGAGCAAATTCACTCTTTCTGTACTGTAGTAGAACGTCATACAAATTATGGCAAAAAAGTAACAGATATAAATATAGAAATTATACGAAATCAAATAAAATTTAGAGAAAAGAAAAGCATATAAAGTTGTGCTGTTACCCCATTATTACGGCTAAGAGAAATGTAAAGACTGGAATTGCAGGTTGAATGGCAGCAGCATAAGTTGGATTTGTGTAGCTTAGACCAATGAGAAATAAAAGCTGGTTCCCAAATATCCTATTCCAATTAACCAAATCCAAAAAATTTTGAATATGAGGAAGTTTCATGAGGCACAGTCCATGAAATCAAATAGGATTGGATTAGATATGTAAGACTCACCCAGTTAACCCAAGGAAGAAGAATGTTAGTAGGAGGCGTTTAGTCATAAGAGGTCGAATCCTTCTGCAGGAAAAAGTGAACAAACATGACCCAGAAGTTTGATTCTCGATCCAAGCAACCATAAAAATATGTTTACAAATGAAGAGTTGCTGCTAAACGTACCCAGCAGAGATGCGAGATTAAAAATGACTAAAAATAACATGAATTATTTGCAAAAGTCAAATACAACCCAACTAAAGGCAATCAAATTAGCTGTGGGTCTAGATGGGAACAGATCGATCAATGATCTAAATATTAGGTCAATCACAACTTGAAGAGATAATTAAATCAAATTGTGGTTTAAACAATGCATAACCAAACGTTAGAACAAAGAGAGAAAATAAAGGACCCAATTTCTTTTTCCGAATTATTAATAAGGATTGCAGAGTCAACCCCAGAAAAAAGAGATCATACTTTTCACGAACATAAGCGACGGGGGCAAGAAGGGAGAGAGCAAGAAGATCACGGAAGACGCAGAAGACAATCTGGTTGACGCCAACATTGAGAGCTACTTTGGTAATTACATGATAGCCTCCATTGACGAGTTGAACCAAAGCCATGGAAGCATGAGCTTTCCATGCTTCTCTCTCGAACCCCTCATTCATTCCTGCCTTATCCTTCCTTCTCACTCCAAGCACACAGCAAAGGGATAATTAAATCAGGAATTTCGGTGAGTTGGATTATGAAAGTGGGAAAACTGTATAACTACGTCAGTATATGACCGAGTTTTTGGTTCGTGTTAGGTAGGAAAACATAAGGGTGTCTGAAAAGAAACAAAATCTGTCTGGATAAACTAATGCTACCCTTGGAGCTTGGTTTGCCGCCTGTGTTTTTTTTTTTTTGTCCAATTGTCTTTGATTTTGGTCTGGTTCTTTCCTTTCGCAATTTTGCAAATTTAAAGGGGTCTTACTCTAAAAGGAACAATAATTAGCGTCTTCGGAGCAGGAAAATAAAAGGTCAAATGTGTCTATTAGTCCCTCTATTATGCAAGAGTTACAGATTTATTTTATATACTTTGAATATCTTATACTATAAATATTTTATTATATGTGTAATATCATGTTAGAATGTTATTTTTATATAATACTAAAAAATATTTTTAATTAATAAATTTAATGATTATTGTTTGAGTCAAATTTTAAAATTTAAAAAAATATGAGAATTAAAAATAATTAAATTAAAGATTATAAACTAAACCCACAACTTATAGTAAAATTGTAAAAAAAAAAAAAGTGATGAAATTAGAATATAAAATTAAATCTATAGTTCATGCATAACAAATCGGTTCCTTTGCCTCCTAAACAAGTTATAGATCCAGACATTTTATTAAGGAAAATTCATTCATATAATTCATCATCCTTCTTTGAATGGCAATAATATGTTGACTAATTAATATACTCTTAATTATTTAATTTCTTCTGCCTACGATTTGTGGGATAATAATAAATAAATAAAATGTTGAGAAAAATAGAAGAAAAGTTGTAGTTGGGGCGTCAGTTTCTGTGTTGGGTAGGAATGTACCAAAGACAAAGAGGGACCTTTGACCTTTCCATGGATTTGTACTTTGTATCTCTACTCTTTCTACTGTGGGCTGGAGCTGAATGTAATTTATTCAATCATAGTGTAGAGGATATGAAAATCTATGCTTATACTAAACACAAATAGTTAAAAGTTTATTCTAGTTTCTCAGTTTTCCATTTGATATGAAATTAAATTTAACTTAGTTGTAGTGTGTTGGTTGTTTATTTTATTATTTAATTATGTGGTTAGTAATTTATTTCTCGCTGATTATAATGAAGTATATTTCATGGTTAGTTGTTTATCTCTTTAGAAAACACTATCAATAGTAGATGCCCTAGTTACCATTAAAATCTTAAGGGCCAGTTTGACAATGTTTTTGAAAAGTGTTGTAGAAAAATACTTTTGAAAAGTACTTTTGAAAAGTTTGGTTTAAAATTTAAGTGTTTAGCATTACTGTCAAAAAGTACTTTTGAGAAATAAAATATTGATTTTAGACATGTTATTATCTAGTAACAAATATGCATTTAAATAATATTTAAATTATTTAATATTATTATATTTTAGTAAAAATATAAAAAATTTATTATAAGTTGTTAATATTTTAATATATGAAATATAAATTTTAAATATTTTTAAGCAATAAATATTAATTATTTATAAAATTTAATTAGAATATATAAACTATATTTTAAATATTTAAATATAACCATTAAATATTTGTAATTAGTATTTTAAAAAATATTTTTTTATTTTTAATTAATGATTTTAACATATTTGTAATTAAGCATCAAGAAAAAAAAAAGGAAAAGTAATATGTTATTAGAGGGGTGAAAATGTAATTAAGCACTAAAAATGGGTTTTTTACCCAGCTGGTATAAAAAAAATTTTAAACACTGAAATAGGGTGTCAGATACATTATTTACAAAAATGGGTTGTTTTTTTTGGTCGAGCCTACCTGATAGGCGTGACCCCTTTTTTTAATAATAAAATAATTTTTTTAATATTATTATTTTAATATTTTTTAATAATTTTTAAAATTTTAAAATACAAAACGGGTTGAACCGGGTCGAGCCTGACCCGGAGGCGCGACATGTCGCGCCTGTTGCAGGGGCGCGACTTCCCTGCAGCCCCGTCCCATCCGTGCCAGCCCGTGCCACCCTCCCCATGTATTGTCATTTCATTTTTGTGGAGGGATTTTAATGAAGTAAAAAAATAAATTTTTGAATGGGATTAATTAATTATTTTTTATGCTTAAATTTTTTAATAATTTTGAAATTAAGTTTAATATTTTTTTAATATTATTATTTTAATAATGTTATTAATTTATTATTTTTAATACTTAAAATTTTTAATAATTTTGAAATTAAGTTTAATAATTTTTTAATATTATTATTTTAATAATTATGAAATTAAGTTTAATAATTTTGTAATATTATTATTTTAATAATTTTATTAATTTATTATTTTTTATGCTTAAATTTTTTAATAATTTTGAAATTAAGTTTAATAATTTTTTAATATTATTATTTTAAAAATTTTGATAATTTATTATTTTTTATGCTTAAATTTTTTATTAATTTTGAAATTAAGTCTAATAATTTTTTAATATTATTATTTTAATAATTTTTATTGGATTGTAATAAAAATACGAATTGTTGAGCCTATCTGACAGGCGCGACATGTACAGTGGGGCTCACATGCTAAATTTTCCCTAAATATACCCCGTAAACTATGAGCAATATGCAAAAATTTTACAGACAAAAAATTTAGGGGTTAGCATAAGTGAGAAGAGAGGAAGAAGAAGGAAAGGAAGAAAAAGAAGAAGAAGAAAGTATTTTAGTTTTTTTTTTTTAAATAGAATGTAGAATTTTGTTAGAAATTTTATTATTTAAAGTTATTTTGTTAGATTAATAATTTTTTTTGTTAGCTTCTGAATGAAAAATTTTGCATCAAAATTTTTGAAAATTTTGATAATTTTGAAATTTTTTTAACAGATCTAGTATTGAAGATGAAGAATAAATTTTTCGTATGCGTTTATTTTGATGGAGAAATTTTGACAACAAGCGTCGGATGTATATTTGAATGCCGCAAACAAGTTGCAATGAGATTTAGTAGAAATATCTCGTTTGATGATATGAAGGAAAAAGTTAGTGAAAAAATTTATAGACGTTGTGGGAGAAGGATCTCGAAACTTTTTTACAAGTTTCCAGTTTCAATGGATCCCATAAAATTCACTGAAATGGAGCTTGTAGACGATGAAGACGTGGAGACAATTGTCGCTCTTTACTGTCAGAGCAACCAAAATGCACCGATTCATTTATTTGCTGAGTTAGCTGTTGTGGAGTCAATGGAAGATCCAACTCCATTAGGTAAAGAAGATGTACCTCAAGAGCCGTGTATGGTGGTTCCTATGTCTTACGTTGGTAGTCAATCAACTACACATGAGATCGACATTGATCTTAATGTTGCACCCGAGACTTATGTGGTTGGTGATGACTTATACCAAAGTAGTGATCCTTCTGATTATGAAGTCGATATTGATAGTGATCCCGACGTGGATGATGTCCCGAATGATATTGACGATAAAGGCGTGAATGAGGATGGAAACATTAATGCGTCTTCAGTCGGGAACCAGATCTGTCTTATTGTGATACACAATAATCCTGGGGCACATATGTCTCGGATAGACCCCGATGCGGCGCATGCAGCCGAGTTCCCGGAGTACCCTTAGATAGTACCTGCTCACTAGATGGCTGTATATTCTGATCCTGAGGAGTTGTTCGTGGGCCAGAGGTTCGAAACTAAGGAAGAGTGCGTATTTGCCATGAAGCGGTATAGTATGAATATATCAGTAGACTACAAAGTCGTCGAGTCTAAACTGACATTATATATTGGAGAGTGTTGAAAGTCGGCTGAAGGTTGCAATTGGCGGATACGAGCTGCATTTATCCAGAAGTCTCAGATGTGGGAGATACGAAAATTTGTTGGGCCTCACACATGCACTTCAACACGAATGACAGAAGATCATCGAAAACTTAATTTGAAAACTATTTATACATACATCATGCCAATGGTTGAAAACATACCGACAATTAAAGTTTCAGTACTAATTGCCGAAATGCAGGTACGATTACAATATCGAGTATCATACCGAAAGGCATGGATAGCTAAACAGATAACAATGGAGCAATTGTATAGAAATTTCGATGCGTCGTACAATGAGTTGCAGGGATGGATTGCAGCAATGAGGGAGTACGTACCAGGGACTATCATTGAGTTACAAACACAACCTTATTACGCCCCGGATGAGCAACGATAACCGGGTAAAAGAATTTTCCATCGGATGTTCTGGACATTTGATCCATGTGTGCGTGCATTTCCCCACTGCAAGCCGTTTGTCCAAGTAGATGGGACATGGCTATACGGTAAATATACACAAATCTTACTTATTGCGATCGCTCAAGATGGGAACAGAAACGTGCTCCTGATTGCGTTTGCCATCGTAGATAAGGAGAACATGGAGTCGTGGGAATTCTTTCTTACAAATTTGCGGAGGTATGTAATTAGTAATAATAATATTTGCATCATCTTCGATAGAGGGGAATGATTAATTGCCGCTATTCGGCGTTCCGAACTGCCATGAAGATCCGTTTACTGCATACGGCACATCGCGGCTAACTTCCATCGAGATTATAAGAATGCAAACTGGAAGAGACAAGTTGTGAAAATGGGTATAGAATAACCTTATCATTTCAATATATAACCTAATTTTTTTGTGGCGAGACTGTAACTTATATTTTATTAATACATACACAGCGTACGAGCTAGAACCATACATTTTTCGGGAAAGGATGAATCGGCTTGAGAGGGACATGGAAGGTCAGACGAACACATCTTTCCAACATTGGTTGGGTAGCATGGAGTTTTGGCAATGGGCTCAAAGTTATGACGAGGGCTTTCGTTACGGTCAAATGACCACAAACTTGGTGGAGGGGATCAACGCTGTGTTGTTGAAAACGCGACATCTTCCGATTTCATCTGTCTTCTCAGCTACATTCTATAGGTTGGCTACCTTGATGCCAAGAATGGGTCAGCAACAAGTCAACCAGATGGAGGCAGGACATGTGTTTGTTGAACATGTCAAGGATGCAATTATTGCAAACTGTCAGATGGCGAGGTTGATGAACGTAGAAGTATATTCACGATGTAATAAAACGTTTCATGTTACAAAGACCATCACTCGTCGACTCGGTATACCACCTAGGTCATACGGAGTTGATCTCCAAAATAGACGGTGTGATTGTAGGAGGTTCCAAACACTTCATTATCCTTGTGCACATGTTATGGCAACTTGTGCTAAAGTCTCGCTCAATGTAGATCAATTTATCGATGAAGTGTACACCCTTGAACGCACGTTGCGTGTATGGGAGAATGAGTTTCCCGTGCTTCCTGACCTATCTACTTGGGAGGTTCCTCGGACGACCTTTGAGCTTATCCCAGACAAAGGCTTGCGTAGGAACCCGAGAGGTCATCCGCAATCATCAAGAATCCGTAACGAAATGGATATTAGAGAGAAATCCGACGGGAAGCTGTGCTGTGTGGAGTATGCAGATTAGCTGGTCACAATCGGAGTAACTGCCCACTCTGAAACTACCAAACTGGACAATCGTCGCGATCGGATAGAAATTAAGATGTTGTTCATTACATGTTGTTTATTGCATATTGAAAGAAAAAGTCTTGTCTCTTTAATTTTTAAGTATTTTAAAATTTATTGCTTTTTAATATTCATTCTTTTTTTTTCGTATTATGTACTTCAACTAAGTAATTCCAAAATTCGCCCTCAAATTCATAAATAAAATGCCAAATAAAAAATTGATAAATATAATGCAAAAAAATTTATGACATAAAAATAAAGTAATTTATATTACAAAACCCCTTAAAATTGATGGTTTGATGGTGTGGTTCTAGGGGTATATCTTTGTGGAGCTCGACGTTCACGTTGTAGGCGACTACGGCGATAAACGTTCTCTTCATCCATATGTAGGGGTGTAGAAAACGTCTCAAATGCCACCAACGAACTCGAGCCGGGGGGAGTAGAGAACGGCGCTAGATATGGGCCGGGGGGAGTAGAGAACGGTGCTCGATATGGGGCGGGGGTAGAGAACGGCAATGGGTATGGCTCTAGAGAAGTAGAGTACGGTGGTGGATATGAGCTGGAATGAGCAGAGTACAGTGGTGGATATGAGCCGGAAGGAGCAGAGTACGGTGGTGGATATGAGCCGGAATGAGCGGAGTACAGTAGTGGATAGGAGCTAGAAG
This sequence comes from Gossypium stocksii, assembly GCA_020496765.1. Lineage (NCBI taxonomy): Eukaryota > Viridiplantae > Streptophyta > Magnoliopsida > Malvales > Malvaceae > Gossypium > Gossypium stocksii. The sequence continues at coordinate 107,219,674 of CM035627.1, read as the reverse complement.
GAGTAGAGTACTGATATGGTAATGGGCTGAAGATATCAAAATCTGAATAATATCCGTGGGCTGAAGAGCCCGGAAAATAGTCATTGCCCCCCAAATCTGGATGATAAGAACTACTCCTGTAATTGCCTAAATTCAAGGTTATCGGAACAGAGTTTCGTAACCACAAATCCGATTTAAAGAAAAATTTATTTTAATATTTTTGCATAAATATTGATATGATAGGAAAATTTGTATGAAAATATCGAAAAAAAATTTTACCGATTTAGTGGTTAGTTAAGAAAAAGAAATTATTGAAGAAATTAGGTAAAGACAAGTTATCGAGACCTTGATCTCGTAAAACTGAGTCAAAAATATTTTTATAAATATTTGTGAAATGTTAGTAATATTGTATTAAAATTTCGTTAGAAAATTTTAACGTTTGGGCAGTCAATTAAATGAAAAGGACTAAATTAGAAAAAGTATAAAAGTTGTTAAGATGATTAAATAGCTTAAGTGTTTAATGAGAAAGGATTTAAAAGGAAAATAGACCCAAAATTTATTTGGGCTGGACGGCAAGGGCATAAAATTAGCAGAAAAATGGATGAATTAAGGGTAAAATTGGAATATTGCATTATTAACTAAATAAAACTAGGACTAATATGGAAATATCTAGATTTCTTGAGATTTCTCTTCATTCTCATCAGCAAAAACGCCATAGGAGGGGTTCTTTAAGCTGTTTGTTCATAATTTTTGCACCAAGTGAGTTAATCCTTGCCTTTTTCTTGTAATTTTTGTGTTTTTAAGACTTTTACAGCTAGGTCCTACTATTAAATTCATTAGTTTTTTATTTTATGGATGAAATTGAAAGTCACCATGGTTGAGTGCTGTAAGTATATGAATATTTAGCATGGAATTTAAGCTTTAATCTTATTATATGATGATTTTATGGAATAAAATGTAAAGAAAGTGGATATTTAGGACCTATTTGTAAAAGAGTGTGAAATTAAAGTTTGGTGCTGAAATTCTTATTCCAAAAGGTTATAAGGTAGTTTAAAATGATAGAATAAAGTATTAATTGAGAAAAATTATCTCAATTGAGAGGTTAATTGAGTAGGGATGAAATTATCACTTGTTAAAAGCTTAGGGGAAAAATGGTAATAAACCTCTTGCACTAAAACAGTTTTGGACAGCAGCAGTAGTCCAACTTTGAAAAATCACCATAAATTGTAGAAATCGAATTAGAGGGTGAAAAAAATATGGAATTAAAGCTTATTGAATCTAGTTTCTCATAGAAGAAACGGTGTAAGAAACAGAATTGTAAATCTTGAGATATAATGCATTTTGTGAGACAAGGTCAGAATGATTTTGGGTTCCCCTGTTTTGAATTTGGAAAATCACCAAAAATTGTATAAAAATAATTAGGGACTTAAATTTATATGTTTAAAATCCTTAATGAGTCTATTTTCAATAGAAATAAGCGGGAACATCATCCAAGTTCCGTATGAGGAGATAATTAATTTTTAGTGAAGAAAGGTCGGAACTGTCATATAGCAGAACAGGGGTAACTTTAAAGAATAAAATGTACTAAATGGCTAAACCAAAAATTCTGAAAATTTTATGGTTAGAATATATGTTTTCTGGGAAAATTTACGGATCTTAATTTGTAGTCCCATAGCTCAAGATAAAAATAATTTAGTGACTATGACGCAAGTAGACAGCCTTGGATGAACTATAAATAGTAGTGGAATTGTAGAAAATGGTACATATGAACATGAAATGTTAATTTGATGAATAAATTTATTTATTTAGACCCTGAAGACTCAAACACGAAGCTAGATCGAGGAAAGGAAAAAGTTTGGGATTAGTAGATTTTTATATACAAACAAGTATCGAGGTAAGTTCGTGTAACTTGAATTATATTCTTAAATACTTGAAATGCATGTTAGGGATGTGAATATGAATTGAATGTTCATTATATGAAAATTGATGAAACATTGGTATATTTGATAAAAATGGGAAGAAATCCCAGTTGAATGAAAGGAAAATTCGATGGATCTCTGAAAGGGAATTGACGGTAAAAAGATCTAGCCCGGACGGGTGATCCTATCCTGATATAGCCCTCCCGAAGAATATGTGGAAAATGGATTTAGCCCGGACGGGTAATCCGAATTAGGGTTTGAATTTAGCCTGGACTGGTAATTCAGCTCCAAGCTCATTAGAGTAATTGTCGTTGCAGGAGATTTAGCCTGGACTGGTAATCCCGACAATACTCTATGAGTTTATATTACAGGGGATTTAGCCTGGACTGGTAATCCCGCTGTAAGGATGAGGTTCGCGGGAGTGTGCTCTCTGAAATAGAAATGTGCGTACATGAATATGAATTGACGAACCCGGATTTGTACACTAAAGTGTACCCCTGAAGATCTATCGAAATTTCGAGAAATTCAACGGGATAAATATGGGAAAATAATAATGGAATGGAAATCATGGTATTGATGAGCTCATCAATCACAGTATATATATTATTGATACATTAAAATTATTGTACTAACTCGAATGTTGAGTTTGTGCATGTTAAGGTAACAATGCATTGAATGGATGTATGTATGTTTATTGTATTGCATTGAAAATATTAGGTAAGTATAATTCTTGTTACATGAGCTTACTAAGCACAATGTGCTTACCCTGTTTGCTTTTTCCCTGTTTTGTAGTATTAAGAGCTCAGAGGTCGGATTCGATCGGGGATACATCACACTATCAACCTCAATATTTTGGTATATCTAGAAACTTTATTTTGGAAATCAATGGCATGTATAAGTTAATAAAGTAAATGTTGATACGAAATAAATGTAAAGTTAGCCATTTGTATGGCTAACAAAACTTAGTTTGGTATATGATGCGATTAGCTTATGAATGTACATGAATCTATCTTAAAAATATGCTGAATTGGATTGGTTGATTTGGATTGGTCTCGGTTTAAGTTTTACAGGAAAGGTTACATGTTTATAAAGGGGATATATTGAGTTTAAAAAAAAAAACTATTGTTCGGTAACCTTCGGTAATGCCTCGTACCCTATTTCGGCAACGAATACGGGTAGGGGGTGTTACAACTCTTAGAGTGTAGCTCCGGCTCTGGCTCTGGCTTTGGATCCGGCTCTGGATTTGGCTCCGGCTCTGGATCTGGCTCCAGAGCTGGTGCATGATGCGAATATGGAAAATGTTGCCCAATTCGTATCGTATGGGGGGGACTACCATCGACCGCCCACTAAATAAAAATGGTTTCCCCTTATCATAATGCCACTGTAGGTACTGTGGCGAAGGCCGCAGATCTAAACAACGATCCATCGGAGGTATCTTACCAAACCGGTTGTTCCACATCGTAGCATACTCTTCACGCACATCTCCCCAATCTGCCCTATGCACCCCTCTCCTAGTCATACCATGAAGCTTTGTAGCCAATCGTACTGGCTGTGTCAAGATATATTATATACAACCATACTGCCGGAGTACTTGATTACCATGATACCACTCCACCGTCTGAAAATGGATAAGGGGTGCGTTAATGCACCATAAGTTTGAGTGGACGTAGGCATGCAAGGGAATAACAGCCATAATTTCAGGAACAGAATATGACATCCAAATGAACTGCACAGTTAATAACATTTTTATATTAACGCGAGTTGAGTGAGATAAAAATAATAAAATTAAATTGATATTAGAAAAACTTACCCCCTCCCCGGAATGATTTTCGATCATCAGACGGTATATCGGAGCTGTGTATGACCTCCCGATACCCGGATTCGTGCTCCATCTGTATGAATGCGTGTTATGCAAATTAGACAGTAACGGTAAGTACATCAAACTGACCTCACTGCCGTGTGAATCCGGCACGAGTACACCTCCTATAAGGTGTATAATGTAACCTCGAGCGGCCTGCATAACCTCCAATTCAGTGGCAGTACTCGGCAAATGCTCAAAATTGGCATTTAGCCATGAAAACCGCAAGGTGGCAAATTTCCCCTCACTTGGGGAGCGTCCAAGTAACTCATAGCAAAGGCGAGCCGGCCTGGAGATCAAACTTAAGCCCGTGATCATGTTCCTGTCGATGGGGAGCCCCAGCTATAGTGCAACGTCCTCTAAAGTGATGGTGCACTCCCCGCACGGCAAATGAAATGTGTAGGTCTCCGGACGCCATCGCTCAACTAAGGCAGAAATTAAGTCATATCGCAGATCAAAAGTCCGGATCAATTCTGCTGATCCGAACCCTACTAACTTTAAGAACGGTATTACGCGTTCATCCGGCTGAAACCCTACACTATAAATACGGCCCCTCAATACGCGGTACTCGACCTAACATTATTATATTTACGAAATAGTTAATACAATATAATTTCATTCAACAAATAATGTGACTATCAAATAAAAATTTCATTACCATCTCATTAATGTTACTCGATATGTGACCCTTATTTTCATTATCAATCAACGAACTCATTTGCTGCAAATTTGCAATTAAAATTATCAAATAAATAAAAATTATAAAATTACATTATATCAAAATTACTTTAAAATATCACAAAACATTAAACTATAAACACTAACAATTTATAATCATAAATTACTGACACAAAATAACTATAAAATTATTTTCTTAAAAAAAATTACATTTCTAAAAAATTAAAATGTTAGTAATTTAAGAGTATATTAAAACAAATTGCTAGATTACAAGCTTAATTATGAGACATGTTATATACATACAAAGTCTTTAAAATTTCTTACTCTCTTTTTTATTTTTAACAAAATAATTCTATTTCTTTATCTAAAGAAATAAAAGAGTATAATGAGTGTGTAGCAAATCCCTTTGAAGTTCTGTCTAATTATAGGTGATGTAATTAATTTTCATCACTCTTATTGTATCACTTACCAAATATAGCCATCTACTTCTATATTTTATACACTAAAAATTACACAATCCACTCATATAAGAGATTGTAACATAAATAATTTAATTTAATTTATCATAAAATTTTAAAATTTTAAAACAAACAAATATAATTAACTTTGGTAAATGAAAATAACTTAATTCGCTATAAAAGTAATTTTTAAAACACAATCATTAAAATATTTGTATTTTATTAAATTTAAAAATACTAAATTTATCTTTATTTGCTTCAAAAGAATTTAATAAAAATGAAAAATAAAATAAAAATCTCCAAACTCATGCTCATCCTTCATATAATAAACTTATTTGTGATTGGATATAATATTGAGAAAAAATATTTAATGAACAATATTCTCGTTTTTCACATGTATTGATATCTTAATAATAAGTATTTATAGGAAAAAAAATCAATAAATCAACTTAATTTAAAAAATATTGCAGCAAGTAGTTCCAATCATAAATCAACTTAATTTAAAAAATAAAAAATGTTCATTTCCAAACCTATAAGCAAGAAAGCATTTAAATCAATTTGTTTTAATATACTCTTAAATTACTAACATTTTAATTTTTTAGAAATGTAATTTTGTTTTAATTTTAAAATAATTACAAACACAAAAATTTATCACATAACACTAGATTACTAACATTTTAATTTTAAAATAATTATAAAAAAGTTACATTCATACAAATTACTAACCTTTTCTTTTCTTCCTTCTTCTTCTTTTCTCTCTTTGCTTCTGCCCTTCAAAAAATTGGGGGACCGCACCCTTATATGGTCCCCCATTCAAAAATTTATTTTTTACTTCATTAAAATCCCTCCCCAAAAATGAAATGACAATACATGGGGAGGGTGGCACGGGCTGGCACGGATGGGATGGGGCTGCAGGAAAGTGGAGCCCCTACAGCAAGCGCAACATGTCGCGCCTCTGGGTCAGGCTCGACCCGGTTCAACCCTTTTTGTATTTAAAATTTAAAAAATTATTAAAAAAATATTAAAATAATAATATTTTAAAAAAATTATTTTATTATTAAACAATGGGTCGCGCCTGCCAGGTAGGCTCGACCCAAAAAAATAACCCATTTTCATAAATAAGGTATCTGACACCCTATTTCAGTGTTTAAAATTTTTTTTATACCAACTAGGTAAAAAACCCACTAAAAATATTTTTGGGAGAGGAAAAACTAAAAATTTTAGCTTCTCCTTCTCAAAAGTGCTTTTCAAAAGCACTTCTGAAAAGTACTTCTGAAAAGCTAAAAATTTCAATCAAAAGCAGCTTGTTCTGCACAGCTTTTCTTCCAAAAGTGCTTTTGGAGGAAGAAGTGTTTTTTTTTTGGTAAATATGATAAAGAAATACAAAAATTAAACTCTAGTTACATTATCACAGATAAATTCATCTTCCAATAGAGCTTGGATTTCCAAGGAGGGTTCTTCAAAGATCTGCAAATTTTCGCTTCTTACTAAAGCCATTTTTGCCAAGGCATTAGCTACTCGATTAGACTCTCTTGGAATAAAATTTAGGGACCACTTCTCTTCAAATGCTAGAATTTGATGGATCCTCCTTATCAGGGAGCTTTTTAGATCATCAGGTTTGCTTGCACCAATAATAATAACATTTTCGAGATTGTCAGACTACATAATGACTTCATCATATCCCTGTTTTTGAAGGAGAAGAAGCCCATCCCATATTCCCCACAACTCAGCAACAGCTACATTACATTTCCCCATGATCCACTTGCCTTTACTATCTCATATTACTCCACCTGCAACAGAGAGACTAGAAGTAGAATTAACAGCATCATCAGTGTTAAGGTAAAAACACATACCTGATTTTTGAAGAGTAGTTAAGTGATTTGGCTGGTATTCTAACACTATATTAAAGTTGGAAGAAAAATGATTTGCCCAACTATAAGAGGCAAGAATAATATCCTTAGAACTCATTGAATTCCGCTAAAAAATGAAAGAATTCTGATTTTTCCAAATGTGCCAAAGAAGTATCCCAAAGAGGCAAGTCTAAGTTAAGTCCCTTGCTCTATTATAAGAATACAAATTTAAGAGCAACCACTCAGAAATATTACCAGCGAAGAAGCTGTCAAAATGATTAAGAGGGATGACTTGTTTCCAAATGTTCTTTGCAAGGGGACAGTCCCTAAGAGTATGAAGATTATCCTCCAAAAAGTGACCACAGAGTTGACACGAAGCATCCTGCGCAATACCTCTTCTAACCCTTTTTGAGTTAGTTAAGAGTCGCTGCTTAAGGGCTAGCCAGATAAACTGTCTAACCCGTTGTGGCCCTGGAATTTTCCAAACAACATTCCAATTCTCATCCTTCAGATTCTAAGACTCTTTCTTGAGTAAAAAATAGGCACTTTTCACCGAAAAGACACCAGATGTAGTCCTAGACCAGGAAAGAATATCAGGTTGAACTGACTCAGATGGAGGAGGGATGCTGATGATACGATTAACCTCATCTTCTGGTAACCACAATCTAAAAAGATCAATATTCCACTCCCTATTGTCTAAGATCATTTCATTAACTATGCTTTTGCGGAGAAATATTGCCATGAACCGGTACATACTGATTGAGTGGACCAACAGCTGGAACCCAATTATCCTCCCAACAACGAACAGTCCTTCCGTTACTGATAGACCAAATCATATTACTGTGCAACAAAGGCCAAGCTTTAGCTACTGCTCTCCACATATAAGAGCATCTGTGTCTCATGATAGAATCTGACAAAACATCCTGAAACCCATACTTAGCTCTAAGAACCTAGACTCAAAGTGCTTCCGACTTGGTAATTAAACTATACCCGATTTTCATCAAGAAAGTTTTGTTTTGATCCTACAACCGTCTAAGTCTAAGTCCTCTATGAATTTTAGGTTGGCATATGTTATTCCACCCTACTAAGGCCAGTTTCCTTTTCCCTTCCGCAGCCCCCCATATGAATTTCCTAGCTAATTCTTCAATAGAGTCACAAATCCCTTTAGGGACTAGAGTAGACTGCATAATGTAGCTTGGGATGGCCAACAAGACAGAATGGGCTAAAGTAACCCTCCTAGCCAAGGAGAGTCGTTGCGCTTCCCAATTAGAAAGCCGACTACGAACTCTTTCCACTAAAAAATTGAGAATACTATTCGTGACCCTTTTATGAAAGAGAGGAACCCAAGATAATGACCCAAATCACTAACTTCTTGGAAACCAAGCATGTCATTGATCTCGCTCTTCAAGGGCTCTCGAACTCCTACTGAGAAGAAAATATTAGTTTTTCTAGCATTTACCTTGTGACCTGAGAGATCACAGAAATTACTCAAGAAAATCTTAAAAAGACCACTGTGTGTCAAATCTGCACGGCTGAATATCACCAAATCATCTGTAAAAAACAAGTGTGAAAGATTTCGCCCTCTACGAGAAAGAAGAATAGGAGTCTATTCCTCTGAAGAAATACCCGCATGAAAACTATGACCCAACCATTCCATACAAAGAACGAAGAGATAAGGAGATAGTTGACATCCTTACCGAATCCCTCTAACCGGTTTAAACTTCTGAGTGGGAACACCATTCCATAAAACCTGCATAGAGGAAGACGAAATAGCATTTATAATAACTTTAATAAGATAAAAATGAATACATGCTGCTTTCAAAGAAGCTTATACAAAATCCCATCGGACTCTGTCATAAGTTTTTTCCAAATCAATCTTGATGGCCATCCATTGGGACTTCTTTTTAGCTCTCATAGAATAACACTTCCTGGGCAATGATGATGTTATCAATAATGCTCCTTCCTGCTATGAAGCCTGCTTGTTCTTGACCAATGATCTTCGGAAAGATACCTTTAAATTTATTTGTAATGATCTTCATGACTAGTTTATACAATACAGAACAGAGGCTAATAGTACGAAACTGTGAAAAATTCTCTAGGTTAGGAACTTTAGGAATCAACACTATAAGAGTGTTATTAAACTCTGGTTCGATGATTCCCTCTTCAAAAACCTTCTTAACCCACTTACATATAGTTCCCCATATATTATCCCATTGGTTCTGAAAGAAAGCAACTTGAAATTTGTTACTACCCGGGGCTTTCAAGGGTGCCATATCAAAGAGTGCAGTCTTAATTTCCTTATTTGTAACGCCTTTCCCAAGTAATTCCACATCTTCAAGGCTAAGTCTTGGAAAAGGATTTAGAGGTAAAGGCCTTGATGAGCCTAGGATCTCCTCGTAAAGCTTTTGGAAAAAATCAACTACTTCCGTTTTAAGAGTCTTAGGATCGAAAATCCATTCCCCATCAACATTACGTAAAGCGGTAATTTTATTAAATTTCCTTCTCATAACCGTACGCCTGTGGAAGTAGCTAGTATTACGATCACGTAACTTTAGCCACTCACATCTGGATTTCTGCTTCCAAAACATTTCCTCATGATGGAGAATATTTTTGAGCTCATTACGAACGAGGACCTCTTGCTGAAAAAGAGATTTAGATCCTGAGAGATCCAAAGCCTGTTGTATCTTAGCAAGCTTGTGTAAAAGTTACATCTTACGTTGAGTGATATGACCATAAACACCCTTGTTCCACTATTTCACATTGTCTGTAAACTCCTCAATAGTACTTACTAAATTACCATTGAAGTTCCAGTTATTCTTGACAAAATCAGGGAAATTCTCATGATGCAGCCAACCAGCAAGAAAGCGAAAAGGCTGATTAAGAATACGATTATCATCACCACAGAATTTCATGAGCAAAGGCCGATGATCCGATTTGATTCTGAGAGGGTGAGTGATGGTGCAATAAGGGAAGGCTTCCACCCAAGCATCATTCCCCACAGCCCTGTCAAGTCGTTCAGAAAGAAAACCTCGATGCCACGTGAACGGTGGTTCTTGAAAGCCTAGATCATGCAGAAAAGCATTATCCATAAATTCGCCAAAAGACTTACACCTATGACCTTTAACATGACCGCCTTTTTTATCTTCTGAAGAGAGGATGGCATTAAAGTCACCAATGGCCATCCAAGGAACATGCTCCTAAGGCACAGTGTGACTTAAATCATTCCACAAAAATTTTCTTTTCAGTTTGTCAGGGCTCCCATAGACAAAGGCAACAAAGATCGGTTGATGGTGTAATTTGAAGCAAATACGAACCAAAATGAATTAAGGATGATTAGCAATCACCTCCAAATCAATTGAAATTTTCCAGCCCATCCAAATTCCTCTAGAAAATCCTACTGCTTCCACTCCATGCGACTTATCCCAGCCTAATTTAGCAATGATTGTGTCTGCTTTAAACCTTCTGGTTCTAGGCTCTAAGAGGCTAACTATATCAGGCTTATACAAATTATTATACTGTCGAAAGGCATGCAAAAATTTATCAGACGCACACCGCTGCACATTCCAAGAAAAAATAGACATATTCGTCATAAAAAACAAATAAAAATAAATAGGGAACTTATCTCCAAGTTGATCAGCAGAGACGGCCTCTTCTTGCCCTCCTGATTAGGAAGAAGTGTTTTTTTTAAGCATTGAAGAACAAGCCCTAAGTTAAATTGATTTACATTGTAAAAAAAAAAAAAAAAACTCATTTGAAATACACGCAACTTTGCTTCCTACAACCCGATGAAATTGTTTCTTTTATGTTATTATAAAAAAAAATCAACGCATTATTAGTAGAAATTTTAGACTCTACAAGCAAGATTTTAAAGGTTATACATATTTAATTTAGACTATATTAAAAAAATTAAAATTTAGAAATTAAAAAAAATATAACATCATTTAGACCTCCCTTGTGGAATTAAAATATTCTACTAATAATATATCAAAAACTAACTATATTATTATTTGGCTTGTATCATATAGGTGCAAAATCTAAAGGTTGTGTACATTATAAGCATCACTTTTCAAATTATACACTCTATACATACACACATGGATGAGTGAAATTTATTAAATTAAATTCAGTTGTTAATTTTTAAATTTGAAAAATCAATTGACTTGCGATACATTTTTGGGTGTGATCTAAATATTTTTTAGTCAAGATGTCTTCTAGCTGATAAAATATCTATTTCTTAGTTTTGAAACATATTTTGAATCACCTTATTTCGAGTTCCAGAACATAAGTTAGGGTCCTTTTAGTAAAGATTGCATAAATAAAATTTCTAGACGAGATTATTACGAGAAATTACAAATTTAGAGCTTTAATTCAAGTTGAAATCATATCGAGTTATATTTTTAAAACTAATGAGCCCTTGTATTTATTAATTTTTTATTTATTCTGAATTTTATGAAAATTTTAAGCAAAATTATCACTCCGAATCCATAAAGGAATTAGGGATATAAGTCGAATTTCTGCATAATTAGACAATTAGATAAATTTTACTGACGTGGAAACAAAAGTGCTTCCTATTGGACACACTTTTGTTGAAAAGCATTTTTAAATAGTAAAGACTTTATATTTATATGTTGTAACTTTTGGCTTGATAGTTAAATCTTGTTATTTTTATCCTCATTGGCCCATGTTCTATTCCCCTTTGATCATATTATTTTTCTCATATTGTTTTTAGTTTTTTATATCTTTAATTTTTAATTAATATTTTTAACTAATAAACAAATTTTCAAATTTTTTTTTATTTTATCTAAAATTTTTAATTAATAAATCCTTTATTATATAAACAAAATAATAAATATGCAATACAATGAAAATATTATATATATCATTATGTTAAAAATATTTTAATTGTATATATTTTCTTGTATATAATTTTTATATGTCAAATATTTATTTTTTTAACCTACATTGTGGGTATGGTAAATTATAATATTTGAAATGATTATTTTTATATGTGAAATATTTCAAATAATTATTTCAAATACACATACAAAAATATATAATGCTAAAATTTGCTATACTCATTATATGGATGGAAAAATAAATGTTTCACATATAAAAATTATATTTACTAAAAATAATTATATTTTAAATAATTAATTGAATTTATAATATTAGAATTTATCATACCCACAATATAGGTCGAAAAATAAATATTTGACATATAAAAAGTAGATATAAAATATATATAATTAGTTGATGTTTTTATAAAATAAAATATATTTAACATAATGTTATATAGTATTATCATGGAATAATTATATATTTATTTTATATAAATAAATGAGTTATTAATTAAAAATTTTAAATAAAATAAACTTGGAAACATTAATTAAAAATAAAAAAGTTCTTTGAACAACATGTGAAAAATAAAAATTTAAAATAAAAAAGGCTTGAAAAAAATATGATTAGGATAATAATAAAACTTAGGGTGGGTTTGGATGAACTGTGGAGTGTAGTACGGTGCGGTGCGTTTAATTTATTTTTTGTCTCATACTATAGTTTCGTTATAGTATCTAATCTCACCATCACTACTGTTTGATGTTTTACACTAACAGTAGGTAAACATGCCGCCCATCCAAACCCACCCTTGGGCTAACGAGGACAAAAACACTAAGATTCAACCATTAGACCAAGAGTTAAGACATATTAAATAAATTATCTTATGTATAAACTGTTTTTAAAAAAATGTGTCTTAAAGTGCTTTTGCCTCCCTGTCAACAAAATCGACTTATTTCTCTAAATATGCAAACATTCAATTTATACCCTTAATTTTTATCTGAAATCAGCATGTAGTGATAATTTTATTATATTTTAAAGTATTTTTAGTTATTTAGAAGTTTTATATTTCTTAGTTAACGATAAAGTTTAATTCAACTAGAACTACTTCTACTTCAGCTTAATTAGAGTTTAATTTTACTTAGAAGTTTTATTTTGATTCAATGAACTATCCTATTTAAAGACATCTTCGTTATTCAATGTATGATTATTTTTATTATTTGATTAATAAAGCACTATTTAGAGTATTTTATTTTGTAAGGTTCAAATCTGTTTTTTTAGGAAGAAGATGCTTTTAATTTAATCTTATTCGAGATTTTGGGTTAAGTTTTTCAATTTCTGGGTTGCCGATAAATTGTTCTTGCAGAGTTAATTCAAGTCATTAATTGAATTGCTAGGAAATCTTTTTCGAATGGTTCAATCAGACACATATCCTTCTATTCATCTCCATCAATTTATCTATTCCATCTTCCACCATTTAATTTTGTTTTCTTTATTTATCTTGCTATTTAATTTTCTGTTTATTCACATTCTTTGTTGTTTCTCATTTCTTAGCTTTCAAGAAAGCTTCTAAACAAACTCTTCAACATAGGAAGCCCTCTTCTACTCAATTTTGGATTTCTTCTCCAAATCTTTTCTTTCTTTCCTTCGTTTCTTTTTATTATTCACTTATTTTTATTATTTTTCTAATAATCTGTATTGCGAATTTTAAGTTTCACATTCAGATTCTTGTGGCCCAAACCATAGGATTTAGTCTAGAGCTTCCGAGTCAAATCAAAGCTTTACCTTCGAAACAACTTCGAATTATTTTGGGACTTTTGGAAATAGCGTCGCCAATGTGCTCTTTTATCAATATTTCTAAACTCGTGCTTCATTTGTTTTCTTGCTCAAATTTTTGTTGGTTGTCTAGAAACTGTTTTTGCTTAGAGTAGAGTGAGCAAAAGGAACTTATATGGTAGCTTTACCAAGGAAAAAGGAAGCAAAGGAATCGATAAACAGATGCAATAACCAAGAAAACAACAGTAGCCATTGAGAATCAACTAAGATGCTGATGAATAGCATTTGAATAAAAATGTTGAATGGGAAGCTGAATTGTTGAGTGTAAAGCCCGACCACTGGTTTGGGTAAAATCTATCTGAGCCCACTTATATATGTTCCGCCTTTGGACAGTGCATGATTTCAGTCTTTCATGGCCAATGGACTTCTAAGGCGAAAATTTAATGTTATATATTGGAGTTTGATGCAACCTGGGCTTTCTCATGATTACTTCTTCAGTTCATCTCCAAATACCACAAAAAAAATAAAAATCTATGCATCATAGTATGCATGTATATGTGTATACATATTTATCCAGTTGTGAGGGCTCCGAAGCTGATTGAATGCATGACTTGAATTAGTACATACATTAAAATGATAAGGAGAAACCTAGTTTTGTGTTGTGTGTATATTAATTAGAATTACATATAAATACGTGTATATATATCCTAACAAAAGCTTAGTTTTATTAGAATTATATATTTATTAATTATGTATAAATTTCGAAATATAAATTTAAAATTTACTCAAGTATGTTCATATTTGTAAATAATTAATTTAAGTTTATTTTAAACTAGCTCATATTATTTTTAACTTTAAAATATATTTATATTATTTTTAATTTAATATTTAATAAATCATATATTTTTAAATATTTAAAATTTATATATAGCTATCTTAACTTTTTTTTTTTAATGTCTACTTTATAGTAGCCATCTTAACTTTTAAAATGGGTAGGGCCAAGCTAGGCTCGAACCAACTCCATATTTTAAATGGGTCTAATATTTTTGTTTAAGCTTATTTTGTAGACCAATTTTTTTTCAAGCCCTCCCAAATTTCAAAAAAAACCTTTTAAATTTAGACAAATAATCTAACCCATGAATAATTCTAATTAGTACTATTGATAAAAAAATGGACAAGTACTATATATGTGGCCTTAATTCAATCTAAGTATACATATTTAATTATGTACTAACTATACTTAAAAATTATAATTATAAGATATAAAATATAAATTACTATTGTACTAAAAGTAATGTATTAATCTGGTAAACGTAAGTGCGCACCATTAGGTATGGGATTAATCAGCCGCAAATCTTATCATCCTTGCCTTGTACATATTTAAGTATAATTCCCCCATGGAAAGAGACCTTCATCTCATGCCCCCCAATTTGTTTACTTCCACTTTTCATTTGCTATAAATATATTATTATTTCTCTTATAGTCAACTCAATCTGAATAAAATATATACCATTAACAAATAGAAATGCATCCATGGTCATACTGATAAGACCTAATCTCATAGCATAAACAAGGATATCTTTGGGCTATCTAGGGATAAAAAACTATAAATATACATGTTTGTGTGTATATATGAGATAACAATTTAAAGTATATTACAAAAAAAAGAAAAAGGTGAAGAATTAGAATAGAATCATTTATCTCATTTCTACTGTGTTGCAATTTGTAATGTCATTGTTGAGTATATATATAAGTTTATAATGAAATGGTAGGACGAAGATAATATTCGAACAAACAACATGAATCATTCCAATAGTGCCTCAAACTTTCTTACATTCATTGCCCATACAAGTTTAATTTATATTTAATCCAGGCAATTAATATAGTTATATATACATGAGGCCATAGGCCATTGGCCAATGGCCATGTAAATGTAATGTAATAATTAGAAGAAAAAGCAACAAACAGAATAATTGAGCTATGACCATGGGCATGATGTATAATTCAGGAGATGTGCGGAAAAGGTGGCTCCTGAGTTGTAGCCGTGGGTGGTGGATAGCAGTGTATATAGTTTTATGAAATGTAAGTGGGGATCAGAAAGGAGAGATGATGATATATATATGCATAATAACAAGCCCCCCATGTGATAGAGACCAACTTCACTCAATAGCCAGCAGCATTTACCAACAGCAATCACATTCTCTCGAACAGTGATAGCATCAAAGTGGGAATGATGTGAAGGAAATTGACATCCCTCATCAAATATACCTAAACAATAACACAAACCAAAGCCTTCTAAATATATATATATTTCTAACATTTGTAGGCAGAGACAACACCACCCACAATCCCACTCCTATGTTCTCATTATTTTTTTTCCTTCATCCTCTTACTTTGAGTTGTATTTAACCCCACCCACTTATTCTTCATCAACTCTCAAGTATAAATTATTACTAATTTCTTTTTTTCTTTACTATTGAGCTTTTCCTCTACTAATGTAGGAATATTTGCAAGGAAAAGGGCATGATGTTGGATCGTAATTATTGTTGAAATGATATAAGAAGATAGTACATTTACATATTATTATATCTATATGTAAAATCGTACCGATACTGATAATTGATGTTGATGGGTGGTGGTGGTTGTAGTTGTGTGCCAATATGATAGAGTGAGCGTGGAAAAAGAAGAAAGAAGTAAAACCGCAGCTCTTAGGTAGTTGTAAGGTGTGAGTGGAAGGAATTACGATAATTGAAGAAATGATTGTGTGGCTTGAAAATCTTTGCTGTATACATATTTTGTTTGTTGTCATTTTCTTTATTTAATAAGCTTGCAAAGCACGCGCATTAGCCATTTTAGGCTTCATCTCTCATTTTCTCACCCTAACGTAAGCATTAACACTTTGCTCGGGTAGTAAACCCAAACTGTAAACAATCGAAAGTATTGTTCCCGTATCGGGATTTTGTCTTCTAATTTCCGAGGAGATTTGTATAAGGGAGGTGCCTCAATTGATGGAGACCGCAGTATCTGTAAGATTCAAATAAGTGTTAATTTTAAGTGTGTGAAAAATTATAGAGATATCTGACCGCACTGTAGGTTGAATCACCTACCTTAATCTTACATACGATTTATAAGAAAACAATTGGTATCACTTGAGCTAGCCCAAGTAACTTGAAACACAAGAACAAGTCAAGTGAGGTAAAACTAATGTGAAAAGAAAGAATCTAAAAACAATAAATAAGAGATTTGAAGTGAAAGAGGGTCGGGTCTTGAATGGGAGACACGTTTTCGAATAGGTAACTTAAAATTTTGAAACATGAAATTAAACAAAAAAGATAAAACATTAGAAGATAGGGAGAAGATGGAAACAAATTGGATGGAAAATGATAAAAGGCAATGCTTATGAAAAATTTAATCCTATTCAAAATGTATAGAAATTAATTTATCTATTTTTCAATATGAGGACTAAAATGTAATTTAAAATATAGTATATAGACTACCATAATACTTTTACCGTAATTATTCTATCTATCTCTCTGCATAAAATATTTTAAATATGCTTTCAAACTTTGTACATTATTAGAATAAGTTTTTAGATGCAATTGAATTATAAACTTTTCTTTATTATAATAAGAATCTTTGCAGTATACAATATTCTTTTATTTTTAATATTTTTTTGGTTGAAATCGTATTAGTTGGATGCCGTAATTCATAGAAAATGATTACTCAATAGTCAATATAAGGATTTTTGCTTCACAATAAAGGGAAGTTTTGAAAAGGATGAGATATTAGGTTGAAGTTTTTTTTTTTTTTTTTAAATTAGTTTAAGTTTAAATTAGATTCTCGATTAAGCTTTAGTTCGATTAGCATGAATATTATTGTTAATGTAAGAAAACGTGAGTTTAAATACGTTTTTATAAGTAGTTTTAGACATTATATCGAAAAGAACAGATATGATCAGGATCTATAATGATTCAGTTAATCTCATTTAATAAGATATTTACATTATAATAAAGAAAAATGTTGGTTATTTGCATAACTCATGCTTTGTACTGTATTTTAGGAAGAAATTAAATACAACCCCCATTATTTTGGTGAGGAAAATTACAAAAGTTAACTGATGCTTACTTATAAATAAGGGTCTGATTAGTAAATATAGAGATTAATTAAAATAAGATTTTTCACCAAAAATAAGAAACAATGCTTTGTGGGCATAGTTAAATTATTGATGAGTAATATAATTTTACATGTGGAAGATAAATGAAGGCGTTATTTGTAATATAAACTCTCCTGTGTTTCTTATTTTTTATAAACACCTTTACTTTTATTTATGAATTTAATCCCAATAATGTTATAGCTATATTTAATTCATAAATAATTTAATATTCATTAATCCCGCAATTACGATTCTCTTATTTTTTTCTCTTTGATTATTTATAAAAACTTAATTTATGAAATTAACATAAATATTTTAATCTTAATGATCGTAGTACTTAAGATATAACTCTAATTAATTAATTGAAAAATATTATTATATTTAAATGTTTAGCTAATAAATATTAAAAAACTACATTTACTCTCAAATGCTACATGTAAATTAAATTAAAATTTAAGTAATACATATTAAAAACTATATTTTGTAATTTTAAATAAATAAATTAAGTAGGTTTTTAATAGGTAAGGTACATTGTTGTATCGAAATTTAATATTTACATGACCTTATTCAAAATTATACATTTATAATTGCATAAAAACAAATCAAGTATAATTATAATTCATAAATGAACACCCTTAGTTTATTTTAATGCTCATTTAAAAATTTCATTATTGTTGATGTGGTTTTACTTTTTATCCAACTAGGTTACTGGCTTGTAGATGGGTTGGACAAAACTGCAAAAGGAAAGAAAAAGTGCAAGGGCACTAGAGTTTGATCTCCAGACCACCCTCCAATGTAAGAATAGGATTAGAAGGAATGGGTTTAGGTTAAAGGATTCACATATGTTGCTCTACCAATCTCATGTCTATTTATAAACGTGTGCCTTCTGCCTTCTGCCTTCTGCCTTGGGTTCATCAGCTAATTCATGCCCAAATCTAATGTGTTGTTGCTTAGCTCCCTCGCATTTTCAGGGTTAGATTCTTCTTTCATTTAGATGGTAAGGCTTATGTAAGGTATTACTATTATTTATGATTGTCTAAGCTTGTCTCAACTTGAAATATGAACTTATTTTTTTTAAAACTAAATCCGACCTGTACTGAAAAAATAAATTTCTAGTTTGACTCGACTAGCCTGACCCATTTTTCTATTTAATTTTTTATGTTTAAATAAATATTTATTATATATATTCTCTTCAATACAAAATTGCATTTTCTTTTTACATTTAAATCAAACACAGGATACAAAATACTAAAAACAGTGCACGGATCAAATTAAATGAAAAAAACAGCACACTCACTATAACTTTCGAGTACACAAGTAGACATTGCCATGATACAATGCATAATTCAAGCAGTATTTGGACTTCTATCACTTGCAAATTCAACAAATATCATTTCCCTAAGCCATAGCCAAAATTATTCTATACAATCTTATTTGTAAAATTTATAATGTTTCTTAAATAATATATCAAATAATTATTTTAAGTTAAAATATATAGTATTACTTAAAATTATTATATATAGAATAAAATATTTAAGTTAGAGGTTAATATTTGAGTATAAAAAGTTAAAGTATATAATATTATTTAGAGTTAATTGCATCAAACATCCCTAAATTATGATCATTTTAAAATTAGTCCTTAAATCATTTTAATTACATCTCTAAACTATCAATTTTATATTAATCATATTTTTTGTTATAAAAATGTTAATTTAACTATAAAATGACACGACGAATCTTATGTGACATAATTTTAAATACATATTATAAAAATATATGTTTTTTAAAAATCTTAGTTTTGAATTTTTCAAAATTTTTACGAAAGTTTTATCTTTCACATTTTTTTCCTGAAATTTTACTTTATCTTTAATTTTTTCTTCTTTTAAAAGTTATGAGCCAACATCCTATTTCTTTCAAAATATTCATTTTAAATTTAACTACATAAGATATGAGGTGTCATTCAATGGTTTAAATTAATGGTTTAAATTTAACTACATATGATATAACTTAAACTAGGCTTTTACAACAATTAGTAATACCAACAACTCACACACAGATAAGCCAATATAGTTGTGTACAATCCGTTGGCAGATTCACAACACCAAACAATTAGGGTTCGTTGGCGGATACCATCTGCTACTAAATGGAAACATTAATAACTTAAATTTTCATGAAAATAATAGATATGTCAAATCACAAACACAAACAATTTCACACCATAATCATAGTAGTTAACATGCAGATACTTTTCACTGTTAAGCAGAAATCACACGAATGCTTTTCATGGTTAAACACAAATCTTGTAGATACTTATTCATTTAAGCATTATTCACATGCATTAACTTTACATAGTGTAACGGCCCAAATTTTCAGTGGTGTCGGAATAATGATTTGAGATCACTAAATCTGATATAAAATTTGATAATTAATAATTTATAGGATGAGTATGATTTTAGAAATATTTTTGAATTGGTGAATATTGTGTTTTAAAAGAAATTATTGGGTAAATTGAGTTAAAATGAGGTATCGAGACCTCGAAAGTATAAATCGAGCCATAAATATTTTTATAAATATTTATGGAGTGTTAATGAGTTGGTATTAAAGTTTCGTTAGGAAATTTTAACGTTTTGATAGTTAATTTAATGAAAAGGACTAAATTGAATAAGATGTAAAATTGTGGGAAGTGACTAAATAGCTCAAATAATAAATAAAAAGGACTTAAAGAGTAATTAAACCCAACACCAAATGGGTTGGACGGTTGGGTAATGAATTGGCATAGAAATAGTGTGAACTAAGGGCAAAATGGTAATTTGGCTAAAAGTAAAAATAAAAATCTAGTGACCAAATTGGAAATCTAGATTTCTCTTCAATTTTCTTCTTCATCATCAGCTAAAAACAACCATTGAAGAGTCCTTAAAGCTGGTTTTTCATATTTTTATTGCAAATCAAGAACTCGAGGTGAATCGTGGAAAGGAAAAATTGCAAGAATAGTCCCTAAATTTTTTAAAACTTTTCCAAATTAGCCCAGGTAAGTTCATATGGCTAAAATTAATGATTGATTATGAAATTTTATAAATGGTATGGTAGGTTACCATGTATGATTGTTATTGAATTGAGATAATTGTAAATGAATGAAAATTCGAGTAAAAGTTCAAATTATGTGAATGTCAGATTGAGTACTCTCGTTCAGTGACTAAGATGAATTGACGGAAAGACAATGGTTGAATCATGATGATGAACCAAAAAAGTAACATATTTTTAACCCATGCTTGGTATATTTTTGGATGATTTACCTTATAATTTAATGAATTTGATGCTCCTAATCCTTTAATTTCATGTTTTATGCTTAGGTGAGCATAGAAAAGTGAAAAGAGCAAGAAACGGGCCAAAAACAGACAAAAT
This sequence comes from Gossypium stocksii, assembly GCA_020496765.1. NCBI lineage: Eukaryota > Viridiplantae > Streptophyta > Magnoliopsida > Malvales > Malvaceae > Gossypium > Gossypium stocksii. The sequence continues at coordinate 107,198,768 of CM035627.1, read as the reverse complement.
AGGCTAAAATCAGCATTCAACACGGCCTAGGCACTTCTATATGGGTTTACCACATGCCCATGTGTGACACACGAGATGGCCACACATCCGTGTGTCAAGGCCGTGTCGACTTCAAACCTACTCAGTATTGCACACGGCCCGAGCCTTCGCACACGGGTAGACTACACGCCCGTGTCCCTGTCGAGCCCTGTTTCAATTTCACTCAGAAAATGCTAATTTTTAGGTATTTTGGGCACTTCTAAGTCTATATAAACACCCTAGGAGAGGATCAAAAGGACACACAGAACAGAAAGTAGAGAATTACTCGAAGAAAGTCGTTAGATTCATCTCGGAAGCAGGAATTTCCTTTAAAACTGAAGATCTCCCTTCAATTTCTTTGAAGTTTTTGGGTTTCTTTATGTTTTGTCATTTTCCAAATTTTGAGATGTTTTCCTTTGTGATCATGAACTAAATCCCCTAGATACCTAAGGGGGATGAAACCTAAGATGAATCTTATTATTTTCTGAATTATATGATAAATATTTGATTTTTTCTTAATTATGTGCTCTTGATTCTTGTTTTAGTATTTCAGGATATTAATTCAAGTGTTGATGTGCTTATTCAGTGGAGCAAAAGTCCCTATTTAAGAGTAGATCCAACATAATTAAGCAGAGTTGATTGCAATCCTAGAGATAGGACGATAAAAATTTATCGGATTAGAGTCAAATCTAATAAAAAAATCCATAGATCGAGTTAATGCAACAATAGAGGTTTTAATTAGAAAGAAATTTTAATTAATCAACTTAGAGTTAGTTGTTTTTAATCTCGAAAGAGATAGTAACATAAATTAGGGATTTCTATGGATCAAGTCAAGTGAATAAATCGTCTAATTCGGAGTTGAATAATAAGTGAAGCCTCGGTGGATTCTTCCTTGGGTATTGTCCTTATAAATCGGTTTTCATGAAAGTATTTTCTCAATTTACTCTCTGTCGCATTCTTAGCTTAGTTTTTAGTTTAAAACAAATCCCTTAATATTTAGGCTAGATAATAAAAAAATAGTTAATACTAGTACTTTTAATTCTCGTGGATACGATATTCTGGTCTTGCCATAGCTATATTACTCTTCGATAGGTGCGCTTGCCTTTATCGTGATCATAGTTAGTTTTGGGATCACCATCACATGACAATATGTGATATGTGCTTCAGTGTAAGACTATATCTGAGATATGGCATTGGTGTGATATGTGTTTCCGTATAAGACCATATCTGGCATATGGCATCAGTATGATATGTGCTTCTGTGTAAGACCATGTTTGGGATATGGCATCGGTGTGATATGTGCTTCCGTGTATGACCCTAGCTGGGCTATGGCTTCGGTTTATATATGTGTTTATGTGAAAGACCATAGTTCTACTATGGCAATGTGAAAACGAAGTACTCAATTTCGTAACTGTTCCCTAATTTGATCAAGTAAGGATGATAAATGAACCCAAGAGATTGAAGTGGATTAATTACTGATATTGAGCTTAAGTAAATGAACTGATCATTGATTCTGTGAATGGCAGGAAAAGATGGTGAATATATATATCGTAATATTATTGTAAAATGTTCGAGAAGATTTACCTTTCCTTGCCTATGGGCTTACTAAGCTTCAATAAGCTTATATTTGTGTGTTTAATGTTTTTATAGATTATCATAGATATAGAGGATCGGATCAACAGGAAGAATTACACTATCCAAATTATCTCCAGTAGCTTTTGTTAATTATCCTATGATTTATATGGCATGTATAATAGTTTGATGAAAATGATATAGATAGAATAGCAATGGTATGACTTGAATGATGGAATATGTAAATTCAACCTTATGTGATGAATATGTTAGAATATATACATAAAAGATGCATGTCTTGGTTTAAAATTGGTTGGTTGGATGGATTATATTAGTATATGAAATTGTTATGTGTAGGTTAATGGTGTTTGGGTGAGAAAAATGGCCTATTTTTGTCCACACGGGCAGACACACAGTCGTGTGTCTAAACCCTGTGTGACACACGGCCTAGCGCATGGATGTGTGGTCCAGCCATGTGTCCCCTGCACCTAGAATTTGAGAAATAGAATGCTTAAAAATAAGCACACGGGTAAGGACACGGGCATGTGCCTTAACCGTGTAAGGCACACGGCCTAAAGACATAGTCGTGTGATACGGCCGTGTAAAACCTACACCTAATTTTCAAAAATTCGAATTAACCACACGGCCTAGCACATGGACGTGTGTCTTAGCCGAGTGAAATCAATTTCTTCATGAGTTGCAAGTTAGAGAGTTACACGCCCTGAAGACACAGGCATGTGAGCTATACGGCCATGCCACACGGACGTAGGACCCTTATATGTAAGGAAAATTTTGAAATTTTATGCAAAGTTTCTTATGATTACGATTTAGTCCCGAATCGATTCTAACACTTGTTTTGGGCCTCGGAGGCCCATACAAGGGATGTTATAAATACTCTTGGATAAATGTATGATAAACAACTGAATTAATATGAGAGTGTTCCGTAAATCTTAGTAATATTCTGTAATCATGTTCCGGCGACGGATAGGTGTTATAGGTGTTACACATAGCCCTTGCATGCTTTGCGTAGACTATTCACGGACCCTTTCCTTACGTTAGCTTCTGGTCCACGTATTGCTCTGAAGAGCCACAGTTTCATATTCACGGTAATGCTCCATTGAGTCAGTATTTCATATATTCAACCAAACCTTCGCAAATCCTCCTTGTTAATTCAAACATTTACGTGTTTCCCTTCAAGACCGGGGCATTCACCAATCACAGTTTGTATTTACATGTTCTACCAAAGGTAAATCTCATATCATATCATAATCTGTAACACCTTCTAACCCCAAACCGTTCCCGGAATAGGGTTACAAGGCATTACCAGACAAATCGGACCATTTACAGATAATTCTTAATAAATAAACAAACAATAAATTTATTTTTTTTTAAAAATTTCAGCAGCATTTTTGCTTATTTTTGCATAAGCCTCCTGCAAGCTCAAACCAGAAATAAACCATTCCAATTCACCTCCATATAACATATAACTATATACCATTCATTCATACATAAAACTCTTTAAAGTTGATACACCATCTTTTACATTCAAAACATTAAATATGTACAAGTGACAACCTAAAACTTAGTACATGCCACATTATCAGAAGATAAGATTTTCACCACAAAATGAGCTGGAGTCGGAGATGATTTGAATGCTGAACCGAACTCTACTTTACCTAACCTGCGCACGGAGAACAACCGTACGCTGAGTATTGGAAATACTCAGTGGTATTATCATAATTCAATTCATAACATCAAATCAAGTTCAAAGCATAAATGCACAAGTAGTCATTTGAATATGCCAACTCATATCACATTAATATCATTCAAATGATTATAAAATTTTCGCCAACATGTAAACACTTAATTCATAACACAATTTCTTTTCACATTTCGTATCATCATTTTCTTTCACCTTTCATTCGATAGTTCAGATAATCAGATTCAGATAATTTTGCTTATTTCACTTATAGGCCCTATTAACCTGACTCGGACCAAGGTGGATACACGGATCCAACCAAACACACCAGAGTGGCGACCAACGCCTCATCGGATAGTTCGAAGTAAATCAGATCTATGGCACACCAAGTACCTCATCGGCCAAGCCGAAGCAATGTGGCTACCAAAGCCTCATCGAAACTATCCGAAGTAAATCTATGGCACACCTAGTGCCTCATCGACTCGAGGTCGAAGAATCCCTGAACACTTCCAATCCTATGGCATGCCAATTATATCCACTAAGCCCGACTAGTTAATAGGGTTTCGATCACATTTCCACATTTCAATCAATTCTCTTATATTTCTCAATGTAATCACAAAAAAATCAACAATTTACATTCAAGTCATTTTCATGCACATTCATATATATATAAAACAATTAAATATGCAATGATAAATATTTTGAATTATGATAATACAAACCGGTTTCTCTGAGCTATTCCTCGACTATTTTCTCTTTTCCCTTCGTGTTGGATACCTCGGTTTCCTTGTTTGCTACAAAAATTAGCATAGTTGTAATTAATTAATATAATACAATTCAATTTAATTCATAAGTCTAAACATGCAAATTTGGCCATTAAGCATAAGCTGTCTATTTGAGTCATTGTTGCTAAATTATTTATATCTTGAGCTACGAAACTCAAAATTAATATCCGTAAATTTTCCTTGAAACTAGACTCATTTATCTTCTTACCATAAAATTTTCATAATTTTTGGTCTAGCCAATTAATACAGTTTATTCATTAAATACTCCCCTGTTACTCCATTCGACAGTTCTGACCTCTCTCTACTAAAAATCAATTATCTCATTGTACAGAGCTTGAATAAGGTTCTTGTTTATTTCTTTTGAAACTAGATTCATTAAGGAGCTCACACATATAAATTACACTCCATAATAATTTGTTTACAATTTTTAATGATTTTCCAAAGTCAAAACAGAGTATCTCGAAATCACCCTGAACCAGTCTTACAAAATTTCAAATATCTCTTGATTCATAAATTCATTGCTCACATTGGTTCTACTATAAGAAACTAGACTCAATAAGCTTTAATTTCATATCTTATTAATCCTCTAATTCAATTCCTACAATTTTTAGTGAATTTTCAAAGTCAGACCATTGCTACTTCCCAAAACTGTTTTGATGTAAAATACTAATAACCAAATTTATAACATCAATTCACACCTTATTTCTATTCAATTTCCATCAAAATATTCATATAACTATCAAATTTTCATCATTTTTCCATAATTCCGAATTTCTTTCAATTTAATCCCTAAAACTCAAAACTTATGGCTTGTTTTACAATTAAGTCCCTAATTCAATTCAAATTCACAATTTTATCAAATTAATCCCAAATCTCACCATTTTCTTAACATAAACCCTAATCAAACTTCCATTATTTTCTAATATTTTCACATGAATTCAAGAGAATCTTTCTCTAAAGCTTTAAAAACATCAAAATTACAAAGAAATGGACTTAATTAACTTACCAAATTAATCTTCAAGCCTTAATCCTTCAATTTCCCCTTTTTTCTTCTTTCTTTCTTTCTTTCTTTCCTTTTCACGTTTTCTTCTCTGTACTCTTTTGTTCTTTCTTTTCTTTTCTTCTTTTTGTTATTTGTTTTATTACTAAATTACTTAATTATTAAAATATCTTTTTAATTACCAATTAAAGTTAATACACATGTGCCATTAAAATTTCCACACTTGTTTTAATCCTTACCATACACTTGTCATTATCACACAATTTAATAAAATAATATTTACACAATTAATAATAATTACAACAAATAAATAATTAAAATTTCTTAAATTCTAAGTAAATACACACATAAAATACAATTGGACCAATAATACACATACACATGTATTTATTCATCATTAAACACATGTCACTTTTATGGTTTAATTCCTAATTTAATCCCTTAATAATTTTTCTATTCTATAATTAAACTTTTGCACTTTATTCAATTTAGTCTTATCTACTAATTGTTTCTAATTAAATTAGATTCACTTAATCAAAATCTAATTTAATTCATAATTATCCTCATAAATATTTTTAATAAATATTTACGAACTTAATTTCCTAAGACGGAGGCCTTACGACTCGTTTTTCCGGTGCCCGGGAATTTGGGTCATTACATTTCTCTCCCCCTTAAAAAAAATTTCGTCCTCGAAATTTACCTGAGAATAGGTGAGGGTACTGAGTTCTCATAGTTTCTTCCGGTTCCCATGTTGCTTCTTCTATTTTATGACTTCTCCAAAGTACTTTTACTAAAGGAACTCTTTTATTTCTTAATTCCTTTACCTCTCGGGCTAAAATCTCAACTGGTTCTTCTTCGTATGATAAATCCGGTCGAAGCTCAATATCTTCAGTAGTTAAGACATGAGAAGGATCCGATCGATATCTTCGGAGCATTGAAACATGAAAAACATCGTGTATTTTCTGTAACTCTGGAGGTAAAGCCAACCGATAGGCCACTGGTCCAATTCTCTCTACTATCTCATACGGTCCAATGAAACGAGGACTCAATTTACCTTTCCTGCCAAATCTCAACACTTTCTTCCAAGGAGAGACTTTAAGAAATACTTTATCGCCAACCGAATACTCAATGTCTCGTCGTTTTAAATCGGCATAAGACTTCTGTCTGTCAAAAGCTGCTTTTAATCTCTCCTGTATTTTCTTGACTGTTTCTTCAGTTTCTTGGATTAATTCTGGCCCAATCACTTTTCTTTCATTCAGCTCTGTCCAACACACGGGTGATCTACATCTTCGTCCATACAATGCTTCATACGGAGCCATCTGAATACTAGATTGGAAACTATTATTATAAACAAATTCAGCTAAAGGCAAATAACGTTCCCAACCTGATTCAAACTCAATAATACAAGCTCGAAGCATATCTTCTAAAATCTGAATTACCCGTTCAGATTGTCCGTCAGTTTGCGGATGAAATGCTGTACTAAAATTGAGCCGTGTACCCAAGGATTCATGTAATTGCCTCCAAAATCTTGATGTAAACCGAGGATCTCGATCTGAAATTATTGATTCCGGAATACCGTGTAATCTAACAATTTCTCGGATATATACCTCAGCAAGTCTCTGTAACGACCATTCTGTTCTGACTGCTATGAAATGTGCTGACTTAGTAAGTCTATCAACTATCACCCAAATAGCATTCTTTTTACTCGCTGACAACGGTAACCCCGTAACAAAATCCATCGTGATACGATCCCATTTCCATTCAGGAATATTAATAGGCTGAAGTAAACCAGTCGGTACCTGATGTTCTGCCTTTACCCGTTGACATGTAAGACATTTACCAACATATTCAACTATGTCTCTTTTCATTCCGGGCCACCAGTACAAATCTCGTAAATTACGATACATTTTTGTACCTCCAGGGTGTAGAGCAAATGAGCCATCATGTGCTTCTCGAAGTATTAGTTCTTTCAATTCAGAGTTATCTGGAATACAAACTCGATTTCGGTACCTTAGACATCCATGTGCATCAATACTGAAGTTCTCTACCGTACCACTCTGTACCATCTCTCTTTTCTTCACCAACTTATCATCTCCCAACTGAGCTGCTTTAATCTGCTCAAATATTACCGGTTTTACTTTCAACTCGGCTAACAGATTTCCATCATCAGTGATACTGAGCTGTGCAAACATGGCTCTCAACTCAATTGCAGCTTTTCTACTCAATGCATCCGCTACTATATTTGCTTTTCCCGGATGGTATTCTATAACACAATCATAGTCTTTCAAGAGCTCGATCCACCGCCTCTGTCTCAAATTTAATTCTTTCTGGGAAAGGAGATACTTTAGACTTTTATGATCAGTAAATATGTAGCATTTTTCACCATAAAGATAATGCCTCCAAATCTTCAAAGCAAAAATCACAGCTGCTAACTCCAGGTCATGTGTCGGATAATTACACTCGTGTGGTTTCAACTGACGAGATGCATAAGCAATAACCTTTCCGTCTTGCATCAGTACACAACCCAAACCACTTAAAGAAGCATCACTGTACACAATAAAATCCTTTCCTGATTCGGGTAATGTTAAAACTGGTGCTTCGGTTAACATTTGCTTCAATGTCTCAAAACTCTTCTGACATTGGTCATCCCATATAAAAGAAACATTCTTTTGTAGCAACTTAGTCATCGGCATGGCTATTTTCGAGAATCCATTTACAAATCTTCTATAATATCCGGCCAAACCAAGAAAACTACGTACCTCAGACACATTCCTCGGAGCTTTCCATTGAACTATGGCTTCAATTTTCTTCGGATCAACTCTGATTCCTTCCGCTGATACTACATGTCCCAGAAATATAACCTCTGATAACCAGAACTCACATTTACTTAATTTCCCATACAATTGCTTTTCCCGCAAAATCTGTAACACTGTTCTGAGATGCTGGTCATGTTCTGTTTCTGTCTTAGAATAGACAAGTATATCATCAATGAAGACCACAACAAATTGATCCAAATACGGCTGAAATATACGGTTCATCAGATCCATGAAAGCAGCTGGAGCATTAGTCAATCCAAATGGCATTACTAAAAATTCATAATGACCATACCTTGTACGAAAAGCTGTCTTCGGTACATCACATTCTTTTACTTTTAGTTGGTAGTAACCCGATCTCAAGTCTATCTTTGAAAATACAGAAGCTCCTTTCAGCTGATCAAATAAATCATCAATACGAGGGAGTGGATATTTGTTCTTGATTGTTACTTTATTCAACTGTCTATAATCAATACAAAGTCTCATCGAACCATCTTTCTTTCTAACAAATAATACCGGAGCTCCCCACGGTGAAATACTCGGTCGAATAAAGCCACGATCTAACAAGTCTTGTAACTGTATCTTTAACTCCTTCAATTCAGTTGGTGCCATACGATAAGGGGGTATAGAAATCGGAGCAGTACCCGGATAAACCTCTATAGCAAATTCAACTTCTCTGTCAGGTGGTAAACCCGGTAATTCCTCTGGAAAAACATCTGAAAATTCGCAAACCGTTCGGATCTTACTGCATTGACTACCCACTGTATCTGAATTAATAACATAAGCCAAGTATGCTGTACAACCCTGCTGTAACATCTTACTAGCTTTTATTGCTGAGACAACACGTGTTGGTCCACTATTTCGAATACCCTTTACCTCAATATTGTTTCCATCATCAGTCTGAATACTGAACTTCTTTTCATAGCAGTTTAAAATTACACCGTGCTCAGACAACCAATCCATACCCAGTATTACATCAAAATCTCCAAATGGCATAATCAATAGATTAACCGGAAAAATTTTATTTTGTATAACCAACGGGCATCTCGGACAAACTTGATTCACTAATACCATCTGTCCTAACGGACTTGACACTTCTATTGCTACACTAGACATCTCAAATTCTAATTTTCCCAATTCAACCAATTTTGAATTTACATATGAATGCGAAGACCCAGGGTCAATTAAAACATAAACAGGTTCGGAATACAATAAGAATATACCTGTTACAACATCATGTGCATCCCCCTCTTCTCGAGTTCTGACCACATAAGCTCTAGCTGGAACTCTGGCCTCTGACTGCTGTGTAACAACATCACTACTCCCTCTAGCACTACCTCCTCGAGATACAAAACCACCTCTGCCTGATCCTCTGCCTCTGGCACTAGATACTGATCTCTGTGATGTCGCAGGTGCAGTATTATCAGCTTTCGGGCAGTCTTTAATAAAATGTTCTGTAGATCCACATCTGAAACATCCTCTAGTCAATCGCCAACATTCACCTCTGTGTCTTCTCCCACAGTGCTCACATTCTGGAATAGTAGTATCTCGAGATGGACCTCTTACACTACCAGTAGAGACTGTAGTTTGCTTCCCCTGACTTTTTCCTCCTCTATCTGATCTGAAGTTAGATCTCCAACCACTTTTAGAGTCTCGGAATCTTTTCGGTAATTGATTCGAACTTGTAGTTCCCATACGTTTCCCAACCGATTTAGAAGGTTCAGTCTTTTTATCAAGCCCCAGAACTTGTTCTATCATCTTAGCCCGTTCAATCAGATCAACAAATTCAGTAATTCGCTGAGATATCAGTAATACTTTTATTTCTTCTCTTAATCCCCGTAAGAATCTTTTACAACTGTCGGCTTCAGTCGGTATAAACTCTGATGCATATCTACCAAGTCTTGAAAATTCCCGTTCATAATCTATTACTGTCATTTCACCTTGTTTCAAAGTCAGAAATTCTTGCTTCTTGTCTTCAATGTATAGTTCACCGATATATTTCTTCTGAAACTCTTTCTGAAATAAATTCCATGATACCTGATCAGTCGGCAAGTGTCGGATAACAGATTCCCACCATAAATATGCCTCACCCTGTAATAAAGATACGGCACACAACAGACTTTCTCGAGGAGTACACTCTAACTGTTGTAAAATTCTTTTTGTCGCTTCTATCCAATTCTCAGCTATTGATGGATCAACACCTTTCAGACCCGAAAATTCCGTAGCACCGTATTTTCTCAATTCTTTAATCGGGGCCCGTCTAGGAACAGGTACAGATGTGGTAGCAGGTACAGTTCCCGCTACTCGCTGGAGAGCATCAACTAAAACTCTTAACATATCAGGTTCATTTCTATATTTTTCATCTCTCTCCCTAATGTTTTCTTCTTCTACTTCGGGAGGTTGGTCTATAAACGGGTTCATACTAGGTGTGGCTGATTCACTTTCATTTAAATCAATTGATCGATCATCTGACATCTTTAATCTCTATAAAACAGAAACAATTAAATAGGTTAGCATTCAAAAATCCCGACTCAATTCCAACTCAAATGTGGCATGTACTTCTAGACTCACTTACGAATTCAATTTTAATCCGAGAATCGGCTAAACCTATAGCTCTGATACCACTAAATGTAACACCTTCTAACCCCAAACCGTTCCCGGAATAGGGTTACAAGGCATTACCAGACAAATCGGACCATTTACAGATAATTCTTAATAAATAAACAAACAATAAATTTATTTTTTTTTAAAAATTTCAGCAGCATTTTTGCTTATTTTTGCATAAGCCTCCTGCAAGCTCAAACCAGAAATAAACCATTCCAATTCACCTCCATATAACATATAACTATATACCATTCATTCATACATAAAACTCTTTAAAGTTGATACACCATCTTTTACATTCAAAACATTAAATATGTACAAGTGACAACCTAAAACTTAGTACATGCCACATTATCAGAAGATAAGATTTTCACCACAAAATGAGCTGGAGTCGGAGATGATTTGAATGCTGAACCGAACTCTACTTTACCTAACCTGCGCACGGAGAACAACCGTACGCTGAGTATTGGAAATACTCAGTGGTATTATCATAATTCAATTCATAACATCAAATCAAGTTCAAAGCATAAATGCACAAGTAGTCATTTGAATATGCCAACTCATATCACATTAATATCATTCAAATGATTATAAAATTTTCGCCAACATGTAAACACTTAATTCATAACACAATTTCTTTTCACATTTCGTATCATCATTTTCTTTCACCTTTCATTCGATAGTTCAGATAATCAGATTCAGATAATTTTGCTTATTTCACTTATAGGCCCTATTAACCTGACTCGGACCAAGGTGGATACACGGATCCAACCAAACACACCAGAGTGGCGACCAACGCCTCATCGGATAGTTCGAAGTAAATCAGATCTATGGCACACCAAGTACCTCATCGGCCAAGCCGAAGCAATGTGGCTACCAAAGCCTCATCGAAACTATCCGAAGTAAATCTATGGCACACCTAGTGCCTCATCGACTCGAGGTCGAAGAATCCCTGAACACTTCCAATCCTATGGCATGCCAATTATATCCACTAAGCCCGACTAGTTAATAGGGTTTCGATCACATTTCCACATTTCAATCAATTCTCTTATATTTCTCAATGTAATCACAAAAAAATCAACAATTTACATTCAAGTCATTTTCATGCACATTCATATATATATAAAACAATTAAATATGCAATGATAAATATTTTGAATTATGATAATACAAACCGGTTTCTCTGAGCTATTCCTCGACTATTTTCTCTTTTCCCTTCGTGTTGGATACCTCGGTTTCCTTGTTTGCTACAAAAATTAGCATAGTTGTAATTAATTAATATAATACAATTCAATTTAATTCATAAGTCTAAACATGCAAATTTGGCCATTAAGCATAAGCTGTCTATTTGAGTCATTGTTGCTAAATTATTTATATCTTGAGCTACGAAACTCAAAATTAATATCCGTAAATTTTCCTTGAAACTAGACTCATTTATCTTCTTACCATAAAATTTTCATAATTTTTGGTCTAGCCAATTAATACAGTTTATTCATTAAATACTCCCCTGTTACTCCATTCGACAGTTCTGACCTCTCTCTACTAAAAATCAATTATCTCATTGTACAGAGCTTGAATAAGGTTCTTGTTTATTTCTTTTGAAACTAGATTCATTAAGGAGCTCACACATATAAATTACACTCCATAATAATTTGTTTACAATTTTTAATGATTTTCCAAAGTCAAAACAGAGTATCTCGAAATCACCCTGAACCAGTCTTACAAAATTTCAAATATCTCTTGATTCATAAATTCATTGCTCACATTGGTTCTACTATAAGAAACTAGACTCAATAAGCTTTAATTTCATATCTTATTAATCCTCTAATTCAATTCCTACAATTTTTAGTGAATTTTCAAAGTCAGACCATTGCTACTTCCCAAAACTGTTTTGATGTAAAATACTAATAACCAAATTTATAACATCAATTCACACCTTATTTCTATTCAATTTCCATCAAAATATTCATATAACTATCAAATTTTCATCATTTTTCCATAATTCCGAATTTCTTTCAATTTAATCCCTAAAACTCAAAACTTATGGCTTGTTTTACAATTAAGTCCCTAATTCAATTCAAATTCACAATTTTATCAAATTAATCCCAAATCTCACCATTTTCTTAACATAAACCCTAATCAAACTTCCATTATTTTCTAATATTTTCACATGAATTCAAGAGAATCTTTCTCTAAAGCTTTAAAAACATCAAAATTACAAAGAAATGGACTTAATTAACTTACCAAATTAATCTTCAAGCCTTAATCCTTCAATTTCCCCTTTTTTCTTCTTTCTTTCTTTCTTTCTTTCCTTTTCACGTTTTCTTCTCTGTACTCTTTTGTTCTTTCTTTTCTTTTCTTCTTTTTGTTATTTGTTTTATTACTAAATTACTTAATTATTAAAATATCTTTTTAATTACCAATTAAAGTTAATACACATGTGCCATTAAAATTTCCACACTTGTTTTAATCCTTACCATACACTTGTCATTATCACACAATTTAATAAAATAATATTTACACAATTAATAATAATTACAACAAATAAATAATTAAAATTTCTTAAATTCTAAGTAAATACACACATAAAATACAATTGGACCAATAATACACATACACATGTATTTATTCATCATTAAACACATGTCACTTTTATGGTTTAATTCCTAATTTAATCCCTTAATAATTTTTCTATTCTATAATTAAACTTTTGCACTTTATTCAATTTAGTCTTATCTACTAATTGTTTCTAATTAAATTAGATTCACTTAATCAAAATCTAATTTAATTCATAATTATCCTCATAAATATTTTTAATAAATATTTACGAACTTAATTTCCTAAGACGGAGGCCTTACGACTCGTTTTTCCGGTGCCCGGGAATTTGGGTCATTACATTTCTCTCCCCCTTAAAAAAAATTTCGTCCTCGAAATTTACCTGAGAATAGGTGAGGGTACTGAGTTCTCATAGTTTCTTCCGGTTCCCATGTTGCTTCTTCTATTTTATGACTTCTCCAAAGTACTTTTACTAAAGGAACTCTTTTATTTCTTAATTCCTTTACCTCTCGGGCTAAAATCTCAACTGGTTCTTCTTCGTATGATAAATCCGGTCGAAGCTCAATATCTTCAGTAGTTAAGACATGAGAAGGATCCGATCGATATCTTCGGAGCATTGAAACATGAAAAACATCGTGTATTTTCTGTAACTCTGGAGGTAAAGCCAACCGATAGGCCACTGGTCCAATTCTCTCTACTATCTCATACGGTCCAATGAAACGAGGACTCAATTTACCTTTCCTGCCAAATCTCAACACTTTCTTCCAAGGAGAGACTTTAAGAAATACTTTATCGCCAACCGAATACTCAATGTCTCGTCGTTTTAAATCGGCATAAGACTTCTGTCTGTCAAAAGCTGCTTTTAATCTCTCCTGTATTTTCTTGACTGTTTCTTCAGTTTCTTGGATTAATTCTGGCCCAATCACTTTTCTTTCATTCAGCTCTGTCCAACACACGGGTGATCTACATCTTCGTCCATACAATGCTTCATACGGAGCCATCTGAATACTAGATTGGAAACTATTATTATAAACAAATTCAGCTAAAGGCAAATAACGTTCCCAACCTGATTCAAACTCAATAATACAAGCTCGAAGCATATCTTCTAAAATCTGAATTACCCGTTCAGATTGTCCGTCAGTTTGCGGATGAAATGCTGTACTAAAATTGAGCCGTGTACCCAAGGATTCATGTAATTGCCTCCAAAATCTTGATGTAAACCGAGGATCTCGATCTGAAATTATTGATTCCGGAATACCGTGTAATCTAACAATTTCTCGGATATATACCTCAGCAAGTCTCTGTAACGACCATTCTGTTCTGACTGCTATGAAATGTGCTGACTTAGTAAGTCTATCAACTATCACCCAAATAGCATTCTTTTTACTCGCTGACAACGGTAACCCCGTAACAAAATCCATCGTGATACGATCCCATTTCCATTCAGGAATATTAATAGGCTGAAGTAAACCAGTCGGTACCTGATGTTCTGCCTTTACCCGTTGACATGTAAGACATTTACCAACATATTCAACTATGTCTCTTTTCATTCCGGGCCACCAGTACAAATCTCGTAAATTACGATACATTTTTGTACCTCCAGGGTGTAGAGCAAATGAGCCATCATGTGCTTCTCGAAGTATTAGTTCTTTCAATTCAGAGTTATCTGGAATACAAACTCGATTTCGGTACCTTAGACATCCATGTGCATCAATACTGAAGTTCTCTACCGTACCACTCTGTACCATCTCTCTTTTCTTCACCAACTTATCATCTCCCAACTGAGCTGCTTTAATCTGCTCAAATATTACCGGTTTTACTTTCAACTCGGCTAACAGATTTCCATCATCAGTGATACTGAGCTGTGCAAACATGGCTCTCAACTCAATTGCAGCTTTTCTACTCAATGCATCCGCTACTATATTTGCTTTTCCCGGATGGTATTCTATAACACAATCATAGTCTTTCAAGAGCTCGATCCACCGCCTCTGTCTCAAATTTAATTCTTTCTGGGAAAGGAGATACTTTAGACTTTTATGATCAGTAAATATGTAGCATTTTTCACCATAAAGATAATGCCTCCAAATCTTCAAAGCAAAAATCACAGCTGCTAACTCCAGGTCATGTGTCGGATAATTACACTCGTGTGGTTTCAACTGACGAGATGCATAAGCAATAACCTTTCCGTCTTGCATCAGTACACAACCCAAACCACTTAAAGAAGCATCACTGTACACAATAAAATCCTTTCCTGATTCGGGTAATGTTAAAACTGGTGCTTCGGTTAACATTTGCTTCAATGTCTCAAAACTCTTCTGACATTGGTCATCCCATATAAAAGAAACATTCTTTTGTAGCAACTTAGTCATCGGCATGGCTATTTTCGAGAATCCATTTACAAATCTTCTATAATATCCGGCCAAACCAAGAAAACTACGTACCTCAGACACATTCCTCGGAGCTTTCCATTGAACTATGGCTTCAATTTTCTTCGGATCAACTCTGATTCCTTCCGCTGATACTACATGTCCCAGAAATATAACCTCTGATAACCAGAACTCACATTTACTTAATTTCCCATACAATTGCTTTTCCCGCAAAATCTGTAACACTGTTCTGAGATGCTGGTCATGTTCTGTTTCTGTCTTAGAATAGACAAGTATATCATCAATGAAGACCACAACAAATTGATCCAAATACGGCTGAAATATACGGTTCATCAGATCCATGAAAGCAGCTGGAGCATTAGTCAATCCAAATGGCATTACTAAAAATTCATAATGACCATACCTTGTACGAAAAGCTGTCTTCGGTACATCACATTCTTTTACTTTTAGTTGGTAGTAACCCGATCTCAAGTCTATCTTTGAAAATACAGAAGCTCCTTTCAGCTGATCAAATAAATCATCAATACGAGGGAGTGGATATTTGTTCTTGATTGTTACTTTATTCAACTGTCTATAATCAATACAAAGTCTCATCGAACCATCTTTCTTTCTAACAAATAATACCGGAGCTCCCCACGGTGAAATACTCGGTCGAATAAAGCCACGATCTAACAAGTCTTGTAACTGTATCTTTAACTCCTTCAATTCAGTTGGTGCCATACGATAAGGGGGTATAGAAATCGGAGCAGTACCCGGATAAACCTCTATAGCAAATTCAACTTCTCTGTCAGGTGGTAAACCCGGTAATTCCTCTGGAAAAACATCTGAAAATTCGCAAACCGTTCGGATCTTACTGCATTGACTACCCACTGTATCTGAATTAATAACATAAGCCAAGTATGCTGTACAACCCTGCTGTAACATCTTACTAGCTTTTATTGCTGAGACAACACGTGTTGGTCCACTATTTCGAATACCCTTTACCTCAATATTGTTTCCATCATCAGTCTGAATACTGAACTTCTTTTCATAGCAGTTTAAAATTACACCGTGCTCAGACAACCAATCCATACCCAGTATTACATCAAAATCTCCAAATGGCATAATCAATAGATTAACCGGAAAAATTTTATTTTGTATAACCAACGGGCATCTCGGACAAACTTGATTCACTAATACCATCTGTCCTAACGGACTTGACACTTCTATTGCTACACTAGACATCTCAAATTCTAATTTTCCCAATTCAACCAATTTTGAATTTACATATGAATGCGAAGACCCAGGGTCAATTAAAACATAAACAGGTTCGGAATACAATAAGAATATACCTGTTACAACATCATGTGCATCCCCCTCTTCTCGAGTTCTGACCACATAAGCTCTAGCTGGAACTCTGGCCTCTGACTGCTGTGTAACAACATCACTACTCCCTCTAGCACTACCTCCTCGAGATACAAAACCACCTCTGCCTGATCCTCTGCCTCTGGCACTAGATACTGATCTCTGTGATGTCGCAGGTGCAGTATTATCAGCTTTCGGGCAGTCTTTAATAAAATGTTCTGTAGATCCACATCTGAAACATCCTCTAGTCAATCGCCAACATTCACCTCTGTGTCTTCTCCCACAGTGCTCACATTCTGGAATAGTAGTATCTCGAGATGGACCTCTTACACTACCAGTAGAGACTGTAGTTTGCTTCCCCTGACTTTTTCCTCCTCTATCTGATCTGAAGTTAGATCTCCAACCACTTTTAGAGTCTCGGAATCTTTTCGGTAATTGATTCGAACTTGTAGTTCCCGTACGTTTCCCAACCGATTTAGAAGGTTCAGTCTTTTTATCAAGCCCCAGAACTTGTTCTATCATCTTAGCCCGTTCAATCAGATCAACAAATTCAGTAATTCGCTGAGATATCAGTAATACTTTTATTTCTTCTCTTAATCCCCGTAAGAATCTTTTACAACTGTCGGCTTCAGTCGGTATAAACTCTGATGCATATCTACCAAGTCTTGAAAATTCCCGTTCATAATCTATTACTGTCATTTCACCTTGTTTCAAAGTCAGAAATTCTTGCTTCTTGTCTTCAATGTATAGTTCACCGATATATTTCTTCTGAAACTCTTTCTGAAATAAATTCCATGATACCTGATCAGTCGGCAAGTGTCGGATAACAGATTCCCACCATAAATATGCCTCACCCTGTAATAAAGATACGGCACACAACAGACTTTCTCGAGGAGTACACTCTAACTGTTGTAAAATTCTTTTTGTCGCTTCTATCCAATTCTCAGCTATTGATGGATCAACACCTTTCAGACCCGAAAATTCCGTAGCACCGTATTTTCTCAATTCTTTAATCGGGGCCCGTCTAGGAACAGGTACAGATGTGGTAGCAGGTACAGTTCCCGCTACTCGCTGGAGAGCATCAACTAAAACTCTTAACATATCAGGTTCATTTCTATATTTTTCATCTCTCTCCCTAATGTTTTCTTCTTCTACTTCGGGAGGTTGGTCTATAAACGGGTTCATACTAGGTGTGGCTGATTCACTTTCATTTAAATCAATTGATCGATCATCTGACATCTTTAATCTCTATAAAACAGAAACAATTAAATAGGTTAGCATTCAAAAATCCCGACTCAATTCCAACTCAAATGTGGCATGTACTTCTAGACTCACTTACGAATTCAATTTTAATCCGAGAATCGGCTAAACCTATAGCTCTGATACCACTAAATGTAACACCTTCTAACCCCAAACCGTTCCCGGAATAGGGTTACAAGGCATTACCAGACAAATCGGACCATTTACAGATAATTCTTAATAAATAAACAAACAATAAATTTATTTTTTTTTAAAAATTTCAGCAGCATTTTTGCTTATTTTTGCATAAGCCTCCTGCAAGCTCAAACCAGAAATAAACCATTCCAATTCACCTCCATATAACATATAACTATATACCATTCATTCATACATAAAACTCTTTAAAGTTGATACACCATCTTTTACATTCAAAACATTAAATATGTACAAGTGACAACCTAAAACTTAGTACATGCCACATTATCAGAAGATAAGATTTTCACCACAAAATGAGCTGGAGTCGGAGATGATTTGAATGCTGAACCGAACTCTACTTTACCTAACCTGCGCACGGAGAACAACCGTACGCTGAGTATTGGAAATACTCAGTGGTATTATCATAATTCAATTCATAACATCAAATCAAGTTCAAAGCATAAATGCACAAGTAGTCATTTGAATATGCCAACTCATATCACATTAATATCATTCAAATGATTATAAAATTTTCGCCAACATGTAAACACTTAATTCATAACACAATTTCTTTTCACATTTCGTATCATCATTTTCTTTCACCTTTCATTCGATAGTTCAGATAATCAGATTCAGATAATTTTGCTTATTTCACTTATAGGCCCTATTAACCTGACTCGGACCAAGGTGGATACACGGATCCAACCAAACACACCAGAGTGGCGACCAACGCCTCATCGGATAGTTCGAAGTAAATCAGATCTATGGCACACCAAGTACCTCATCGGCCAAGCCGAAGCAATGTGGCTACCAAAGCCTCATCGAAACTATCCGAAGTAAATCTATGGCACACCTAGTGCCTCATCGACTCGAGGTCGAAGAATCCCTGAACACTTCCAATCCTATGGCATGCCAATTATATCCACTAAGCCCGACTAGTTAATAGGGTTTCGATCACATTTCCACATTTCAATCAATTCTCTTATATTTCTCAATGTAATCACAAAAAAATCAACAATTTACATTCAAGTCATTTTCATGCACATTCATATATATATAAAACAATTAAATATGCAATGATAAATATTTTGAATTATGATAATACAAACCGGTTTCTCTGAGCTATTCCTCGACTATTTTCTCTTTTCCCTTCGTGTTGG
The DNA here is from genome assembly GCA_020496765.1 of Gossypium stocksii. Lineage (NCBI taxonomy): Eukaryota > Viridiplantae > Streptophyta > Magnoliopsida > Malvales > Malvaceae > Gossypium > Gossypium stocksii. The sequence goes on along the minus strand of CM035627.1, from coordinate 107,179,396 downwards.
ATACCTCGGTTTCCTTGTTTGCTACAAAAATTAGCATAGTTGTAATTAATTAATATAATACAATTCAATTTAATTCATAAGTCTAAACATGCAAATTTGGCCATTAAGCATAAGCTGTCTATTTGAGTCATTGTTGCTAAATTATTTATATCTTGAGCTACGAAACTCAAAATTAATATCCGTAAATTTTCCTTGAAACTAGACTCATTTATCTTCTTACCATAAAATTTTCATAATTTTTGGTCTAGCCAATTAATACAGTTTATTCATTAAATACTCCCCTGTTACTCCATTCGACAGTTCTGACCTCTCTCTACTAAAAATCAATTATCTCATTGTACAGAGCTTGAATAAGGTTCTTGTTTATTTCTTTTGAAACTAGATTCATTAAGGAGCTCACACATATAAATTACACTCCATAATAATTTGTTTACAATTTTTAATGATTTTCCAAAGTCAAAACAGAGTATCTCGAAATCACCCTGAACCAGTCTTACAAAATTTCAAATATCTCTTGATTCATAAATTCATTGCTCACATTGGTTCTACTATAAGAAACTAGACTCAATAAGCTTTAATTTCATATCTTATTCATCCTCTAATTCAATTCCTACAATTTTTAGTGAATTTTCAAAGTCAGACCATTGCTACTTCCCAAAACTGTTTTGATGTAAAATACTAATAACCAAATTTATAACATCAATTCACACCTTATTTCTATTCAATTTCCATCAAAATATTCATATAACTATCAAATTTTCATCATTTTTCCATAATTCCGAATTTCTTTCAATTTAATCCCTAAAACTCAAAACTTATGGCTTGTTTTACAATTAAGTCCCTAATTCAATTCAAATTCACAATTTTATCAAATTAATCCCAAATCTCACCATTTTCTTAACATAAACCCTAATCAAACTTCCATTATTTTCTAATATTTTCACATGAATTCAAGAGAATCTTTCTCTAAAGCTTTAAAAACATCAAAATTACAAAGAAATGGACTTAATTAACTTACCAAATTAATCTTCAAGCCTTAATCCTTCAATTTCCCCTTTTTTCTTCTTTCTTTCTTTCTTTCTTTCCTTTTCACGTTTTCTTCTCTGTACTCTTTTGTTCTTTCTTTTCTTTTCTTCTTTTTGTTATTTGTTTTATTACTAAATTACTTAATTATTAAAATATCTTTTTAATTACCAATTAAAGTTAATACACATGTGCCATTAAAATTTCCACACTTGTTTTAATCCTTACCATACACTTGTCATTATCACACAATTTAATAAAATAATATTTACACAATTAATAATAATTACAACAAATAAATAATTAAAATTTCTTAAATTCTAAGTAAATACACACATAAAATACAATTGGACCAATAATACACATACACATGTATTTATTCATCATTAAACACATGTCACTTTTATGGTTTAATTCCTAATTTAATCCCTTAATAATTTTTCTATTCTATAATTAAACTTTTGCACTTTATTCAATTTAGTCTTATCTACTAATTGTTTCTAATTAAATTAGATTCACTTAATCAAAATCTAATTTAATTCATAATTATCCTCATAAATATTTTTAATAAATATTTACGAACTTAATTTCCTAAGACGGAGGCCTTACGACTCGTTTTTCCGGTGCCCGGGAATTTGGGTCATTACATAATCTCCATACATTTCTCCCATTGCAAGTTTCTACAATTTCTCCCTTCCACCATTCTAGATACGAAGCTTGTGCACCAAGGAAGAGTGTCCATTCACAACCATAATGTCCATTCACAACCATTCTTGTATATACTGTTATCTTCATTTTAGATTGTTAACACAGACATGCACAACTGATTTTACATAGACTTATATGGAAGACATCGTTATCACAAAATTAGCTAAAATTTAACAAGAATACAAGTGAAAGGAATTCACCAGATATTACCACGAAAAGTTTGTCTATTCTACAGTTTCTTTTCCTTTTGCACTCGGGCCTTCTCTAGTTTCTTTAGCTAAATAAAATAAAACATTCTATTAAGTACAAAAACACCCGAACCTTAATGTAAAAACAAGAACTAGAAACATGCAAACGTTAACTAGAAGGAAGTTTCCTTTCCTCCAACCTCTAGTAGAAACCTATACAAATGGTTCCTACCACATTAACATTCCCTAATATTAAACTGAAGAATGACTCAAGAATTGACCAGTAGTTGGCTTGAAAAATCAGTTACTAATCAAGCTGAAAGCTGGTACCTTCTCACACAATAAAGTACACACTAGGTTCTCTTAAAAGAATAAGGATGAATAGAGAAACAAAAAATAAAGTCCTTTTCCATTAAGCTTTCACCCTATATAGGAATTAGCTTGTAATTCCACTATAATGGGTTACTTAATCACTTTACATGCATACACGATTCCACTAATCACACATGGTTCCACTAATTAGACACCATTAATGAGGATCTACAGATGTCATGCAAAATGACACGTTTCCTTTATGTGTCCTACCGATTTCAAATTCTCAAACAACAAACCTATGCGCCACAATTGAACTCGCCAATGACGGGTTCATAAAGGAAAAGCTCACCAAATGCAGAATAATACCCTGAAAGATGGCAGAACCTAGTCAAACATTCTACGAGAGAAACTACGCTAAATGAACAAGTCAATTCCCACGAATTTGACTAGTTTGTACGTGAGTCTTTGCCAACTGCACTTAGTCAACCATCCGAGATGCAGACTAGAAAAACTTGGAGTGTGGCAGAAAAGACTTGACTGATATAACTTGAGAGTTTGGCGGATGTGATTAGAGCGTTTTAAAATTTGAGGACCAATACAAAATGAGGGTCGTACTTTAAGATGTTTGGTGCAATTAACTCTCTTATTTGTAATTATTATATATAGATTAAAAGTATTTATCATACATGAAAGGGCTTGCAAATTTAATGCCTTGTCTGTTTTTAAAATGGACATGACTTTTTTTTCCCAAGTTGAGGCATTGAATTTTTGTTCAAATTTTTTTTCTATTTTTAGGAGGTATTCAAATTTTGACTCTTAAATAACTCTACTTTAAAAATATTTTATTTATCAAATAGTATGTATACATCAATTATGATTTTTTTTAAAAATTATCTTAATTTATTTGTAACATTTTTAAAATTTGATAAGAAATAATAGAATTATTTAAAACAACAATCCCGTGGTATATATAAAATTGATGGCGGGTGATGAAGATGAAGGGTATATAATAAATTAGATAGGGCATCTCTATCTTGTTCCCTAGAGAGAGAAAGGAGAGAGCAGTTGGAATCAGTCTCAGCCTTTTTTTTGTGATGTAAGAAAATTAGAAATGCATGCAGTACTATCATAGAATAATATCATATGGATGCCATACTTGTTTGGAGTTAGAAATAACTGCTCGTGGTGCCAAAACTGAAATGAAGTTAAAATATTTTAGCATCCATGAATTAATGTAAGGTTAGATTAATATGAGAAAAGCAGGGAGAATCTATGTGTAAGAATAATAATAGTAAAGGATAATATATATATATATATAGAGAGAGAGAGAGAGAGAGAGAGAGAGAGACAACTAGATTTGAAAGAGTGATTAAGAGAGGAATGAATGAATTAAGAATATGTGATAGAAAAGAAAGGGGCACTAGAGCTACTCTATATGAAGATTAATATATGCAAGTTGGGGAGGCAGAAAGGGGTGCTCGCACAAAAAGCTTTGGGCTCCACTTCCTCTCGTCCCATACTCTATATATCTCAGTGCTCTCTGCTAATCATATCTCTTTCATAATCATCAACTGAAAATTACATAATTAATTAATTTAAAAAAAAGGGAGGGGGGGGGGAGAAAGTGAGTGAAAGAATATATGTATATATATTATAGACAAAGACATTGGTGAGGAGCATCTAAGTTTCCTGAATTTAATCCCCACCCTTTGAATGAAATTTTTTAGTATAATAAAATAAACATGCAATGATACAATGGTCATATCGAATTTCGGCGATACGAATGTTGAAAAATTACAGTAAAGAAATGAACATATAGCAGTGTAGGGGGGAATAAAAGAATCGATTGCCGCCTTTGCCTTTACAAAGAAAGGAACCATTTCTTGCTTTCGTTTTTTGGAGTTCCCTCGAAAATCTTAAACAAATTCATTTCACCTCAGCTTTTTTTCTTTTTGTTGCAAAGCAAAACCCACCCTTCTTCTTTAATTTGCAATTATTATATCTTTGTGTAGCATAATTCTGTCTCACGCCATAGCTATCTAGCAGTATATATATATATATATATATATATAAGTCCCTAACAGATGTATGGATATCCCGTGCCCCGTGAATGTAACGCAGCATCTGCATTGAGACCTTTAGCTTTGACTGATCTATAAAACTCAGTATCGTTTACCGACAGAGAAAAAGGAAATGAAAACACGATCGACCCTGATTCAAAACTATAACGAAAATTCTATTCCTTTTCATAGGGTTGAGAATCCCAGAGATGCCATCAATTGCTATATTTCTTAAGCAGCCAGTACGGTTATATAATTTATAAAAACACAAACACTAGATCGTATTCGTAACTTTCATCTGTAGTGTACAATGTACGAAATATCATCCCTTATAACCTCTTTTACATTTGCAGACAAAGCTAGCAAGGAGCTTTAACACTATTGCTGCCACGACTCCTCTTTATCTTTTCGACACAATTCTCGAGAGATTTGCATTTTGCAAGAATCAAGGTCACACTCATGATGTATCCAGCTTTGAAACCAAATTCCCATGAAGATTCGACTCTAAGATATACGAGATAATGCATAATAAAAAGTACCAATTAACAAAGACAAAGTAAAATGCCAACATTCTCAGTTTATTAAAATTTAATATTGCATACAACACAACACACAGCTGATATTTACGATTAAACTTTGACTGTGATAAATACTTGGAGGGGGAAGCACATTTTTTTTTATGTTGTTTTTTCATTTTCAATTCTCTCTTATGCATATACATATAAAACCATATGCTGTTTTTTTTCTAAAAGAACGTAAATATAATATAACACAATAACAGCTTCTTCTTCTTTTTTTTATCTAGAATAAATTTTGCTGCAACTTAAAAGAAACAAAGATTAAGACTAGAAGAAAAAAATAGAAATAATTGCGGGTAAAATCCCTTTTTTATTAAGCTGAAATGTTGGTTAAATACATGAAAAAAATTAACAACTACATCTTAGAATCAAGCAACTATCAGATTTTAAGATCAACAAATTCCTAAAATCACAACAACAGTGAAACGGTTTAAAAAATGAGAAAAAAATCAATAAAATTTGTTTTGTCCAAATCTTTGTAGCAGCTAAAGCACAACTTCAACACTCCTTGCTTTGGTTGTTGCAAACTCTAAGTTTTTCTCTAAGAAATTTAAATTTGTTTCTTGGTAAGGGTTTTGTAAAATATCAACTAGTTGAAATTCAGATTTAGAGTACTTAATGTTCACGAAATCAATTAAAAATTCGATAAAGGCAAGTGTACCTATCAATTAATAGTATAGCTACAGTGAGCACATATATCATTCCAACAAAGACTAAAAGTATTAGTAATTACCGTCTTTCTATTATTTAATCGACAAATTGGAGTGATTGATTAAAATTAAAATTAACTAAATTAATTGACTAAAGAACACGTCAAAAACAAATCAAGAAAATAACCAATTAACAACCAAGAAGCGAAACAATACCCAGGAAAGAATCTACCTAGATTTCATTTGTCATTATCAATCTGAATTAAACAATTTTTCCACTTAGTATCTTGATCTGTAAAAATTCCTAAATTATGCTAATATCTCTTTCAAGACTAAGAGTAATTGACTCTAGGTTGATTAATTAAAATTTCTTTCTAATTAAAAATCCTATTGTCGAATTAATTCAATTTATAGATACTCCGATTTGACTCTAACCTGGTAGATTTATGTCGTCTTATTTCTAGGATTGCATGCAACTCTACTCAATTATGGTAGATCTACTCTTAAATAAGGACTTTTCCTCCTCTATTCAAGCAAATCAAACATGGATTAATAATCCAAAAATATTAAACCAATAATTAAACACACAAAATTGAGAACAATATCTAAGTATTTATTGCGTAAAACAGAAATCAAAAGACAGAATTCATCATAGAGTTTATCTCCCCTAGGTATTCAGAAAATTAGTTCATAATCGCAAATAAAAACATCTCAAAGACAGTATAATCACAAGAAATAATTAAACTCATAATAAACTTCAAAGAAATCAAATGGAGATCTTCAATCTTATTGGAAATCTGCTTCTGAGTCCGCTTCAATGGTGTTTTTCGAGTTGTTTTCTCCAATATTCTCTAACGGCTTCCTCGCCTCTTCCTATATTTAGTATATATAGGTCTTAGAATACTCGAAAAACCTAAAAATTACATTTTTCTGCGTTTCCGGAGTGTAGTTTACGAAATTCACACTGTCTGGCACATGGCTATATGGCTCACACGGCCGTGTGTCCAACTTATGTGGAATGGCCTAGCTCATGTGGCTCCTAAAACTTGCTCCAATTTTTTGATTTTCACTCGTTTTTTTGCTCCCAAATGCTCTCCTAAGTATAGAAACATGAATTTAAAGGATTAGGAGCATAAAATTCACCATTTTAAATTGAATAATCATCCAAAAACGCATGAAGAATTAGGCTAAAACATGCTACTTTTGGCATTTATCAGTACTTTAAACTAACTGAACCTTCCTTCTACACTTCTCTAAGAGAAAATAATTTGATATTGAAGTGCTTTGTTTTCCCATGAAAAATAAGATTGTTAGATATAGAAATTGCAGCTTGATTATCAACGAACACTTTCGTGCATCCTTCTTGCTTTAGATTCAAATCCTTTAAATTTTTTCTTAACCACAAAGCTTGATTAACAGCAGCACTAGTTGCAATAAATTCAGTTTCTGTTGTATATTGTGCCATCGTATTTTGCTTTTTGCAATACCATGAGAAAACAACCAAACCAAACTTGAAACAATAACTTGAAGTGCTTTTCTAATCATCAAGTAAACCTCCCCAATCACTATCTGAATAGCCTTGCAAAACATAATCTTGATTTGCATAAAATCTGATTCCATAATCTAGTGTCCCTTTCACATATCTAAGGACTCTTTTAGCAGTTGTAAGATGTGTTTTAGTTGCACAATTTGTAGCACCCCTTAACCCTAAACCGTCGCCGGAACAGGGTTACAAGGCATTACCAGACAATTCAGACAATTTACAGATAATTCTTAATAAATAAGTAACAAGAAACAAGGAAATTATTCTTTAACAATAAATTATAGTATATTCATAAATGCATATAAATTATATTTTAGTTTACTAATTGAATTTCATTCATACATTTTTATTTTATAAAAATTTCGGCAGCATTTCTGCTTGTTTTCACATAAACCTCCTGCAAGTTTAAACCCAAAATAAACCTGTCCAAAACCAATGGCACAATAAAAAAAACAATTTAAACTTAATTACACCTAAATTATAATCAATTAATTAACATAGTAATTTAATGTCTAACAATCATAATATTAATCAAAACTAAAATAATTTCATTTGTTTTCCATTCTAATTTAAGACTAATTATATACTATAATTTTTACCATTTTATCCAGCTAATAACAAAATATGGTATATCATTCTTACAACCAACATTACAAGCATACCTAAATAACTTATACAATCCTAGTACATGCCACTTTCAATTAAGAAAAGAAACATCACCAATATCTTTTTGCTGAAGTCGGGATCGTTCAGATGCTGAACCAAGACACTTGACTCCTTTTAACCTGCGCACGGAAACAACCGTACGCTGAGTGTTTCATACTCAGTGGTATTACCATAATTCAAATTTTAATAGCAATAATAACAAAACATAAAAAAAAAAACTAGGTATATAATAACAATTCATTTTTAGACTTTCATTAAATAACAATAATAAAACAATCTTCAATTTTAGGCACACATCACATTTATCAAATTTTAATCACCACATTCACATTAACTTCATGCATTTCATTTCCAATCTAAATTTTTAGTCCACAATTTCCGTTTCTTTCATATTCACTAATACAGTCGATCAAGTTTATTTGATCTTCTCATTTCAATTATCCACCCTATTAACATTTCGGACTTTAACGGATACACGGATTTCAACCCAAACACACCAGTACGGCACATTGTGCCTAAACGGTACATAGTACCTAATCAGTATACGACACATAAAGTGCCTGAAACGACACACAAGGTGCCTGAAATACGACACATGAAGTGCCTGATGTACGACACATAAAGTGCCTGATCGGTAAAGCCGGCAATTCCCGTACATTTTCAGATCCTATGGCATGCCAATTATATCCGACTCCGTCCGACTAGTTAATAGGGTATTTCAGTTCTCAATTTACTTGCATTTCCAATCCAGAACACTTTTTAATTACAATTTCACCTTCAAATAAATTTATAATTCAATTATACATACACATTCACCATTCGATTCAATTCTCATTCAACTCAAATATCAACACTTACCTTATATCTCACTTATTAATTATAGAATTTATATAAAACATTTAATAAAAAGTAATTTGAATTATAGTAATACAAACCGTGAATTTTTCGTTTTAATCCTCGATAGCTTTCTCCTTTCCTTTGTGTGCCGCTGTTCCGGGTTCTTTGTTAACTACGAAAATAATAATTTTATAATCATCAATATAACACAATTCAATTTAATTCATGAGCCTAAACATACAAATTTAATCATTTTTAAGGTATATATATTTTCACCATTAAGCTGTCTATTTGAGTCATTGTTACTAAATTATTTATATCTTGAGCTACGAAACTCCAAATTAATATCCGTAAATTTTCCTTGAAACTAGACTCACATATATTCTCACCATAAAATTTTCAGAATTTTTGGTCCTGCCAATTAGTACAGTTTATTCATTAAAGACTCCCCTGTTATTCCATTTGACAGTTCTGACCTCCCTCTACTAAAAATCAATTATCTCATTGTACAGAACTTGAATAAGGTTCTTGTTTATTTCTTTTGAAACTAGATTCATTAAGGAGTTCACACATATAAATTACAATCCATAATAATTTTTGTACAATTTTTAATGATTTTCCAAATTCAAAACAGAGTATCTCGAATTCATCCTAAACCAGTTTCACAAAATTTCAAATATCTCTTGATTCATAAATTCATTTCCTACACCGTTTCTACTATAAGAAACTAGACTCAATAAGCTTTAATTTCATATCTTATTCATCCTCTAATTCAATTCCTACAATTTTTTGTGATTTTTCAAAGTTAGGCTTCTGTTGCTGTCAAAACTGTTTCTTATAACTTATTTTACCATTTAATCCTAATTAAGTTTACTTACTTTCTTAACTTAATTCATACCCTTTTTCTACTCAATTCCTTGCTAAACTCACATTTAACTATCAAATTTTTATCATATTTTCATAATTTCGAATTTATTTCAATTTAATCCTTAAAACTCAAAACTTATACCTAAGTTTTCAATTCAATCCTTTATTCAACTCCAAATCAAAATTTCTATCAAATAAACCCCAATTCCATCATTTTATTCAACATGAACTTTGTTTAAAAACCTAAGAACTTCCAAACTAACAACTTAATTTCATCAAAAACTTGTTTTAAGACTTCTAAAACATCAAAATTATGAAAAAAAAGGACTTGATTGAGCTTACCAATTAAACTCCAAGCTTCAAATTCCCTATTTCCCCTTTTCTTTCTTTTTCTTTCTTTCTTTCCTTTCTTTCTCTGTTTCGTGAGCTTCCCTATTCTTTTTCTATCTTTTTTTTTTTCTTTTATTTCTTTTATTTAGTTTATTAGTTAATTAATATAAATATCTAATTAAATCTAATTATTTTCACACATTTGTACACATACATATACACACACATGTTACCAATTATTATCATACACTTGTCTCCATTTATTTATTAAATAAATTATAATATTTAAATAATTAGATATTTACTTAATTAAAATCAAATAATTAAATAATTAAAATTACTTAAATTCTAAGTAAATACACACATAAAATACAATTGGACCAATAGTACACATACACATGTATTTATTTCTCTCTTATACACATGTCACTTTTATGGTTTAATTACTAATTTAATCCCTTAACAATTTTCTATTCTATAATTAAACTTTTGTACTTTATTCAATTTAGTCTTATCTACTAATTGTTTCTAATTTAAACTAGTTTCACCTAGTTAAAAACCTATTTAGACACACAACTAGAGTCATAATTATTCCTAATAATTATTTAAGGATTTGATTTACTAAGACGGAGGCCCGACAATACACTTTTCCGGTGCCCACAGATTTTGGGTCGTTACACAATTCATAAATTTGGATAATAGACTTACAAAATGTAAGATATCAAGCCTTATAGCTGTTAGATACATCAAGCAACTAACTAGACTTCTGTAGAAGGTTTCATCGACTTTTTGAGCTTCAACTTCTTTGCTCAACTTCTACTTTTGACACATTCGAGTATCTACGCTCTTGCATTTGTCCATTCTGAATTTTTCAGAATTTCCTTAGCATACTTCTTCTAAAAAATGAACACTTCTTCATTTTCATTCCTAGTAAGTAAGCTATTTCTCCCAAATCTGTCATCTCAAAAGTTTGCTCCATATCTTCTTTGAACCTTTTCATAAGTTCTTTATTACTTCCTGTGACTAGCAAGTCGTCTACATATAAAAAAACAACAACAAAATTAATTTCATCACCTTTGATGTAGACGGTAACTTCATTAAGAGTTCTTTTGAAACCCAATTGCATTAAATGCTCAACAATTCTGTTGTACCTCACTCTTGGCATCTATTTTAGGCCATACAAGGCCTTCTTCAACAAATACACATAATCTTCTTGCCCTTTCACAACAAAACCATCAGGATGCTCAACGTAAATTTATTTTTCTAAGAAGCCATTCTAGAATGTTGATTTAACATCAAGTTGATAGACTTTCCAACCCTTTTGTGTAGCTACCACAAGCAACAACATGATTGTATCTAGTCTAGCAACAAGAGTAGAAGTGTCAGGAAAATCCACACAAAGCATAACCTTTTGACAACAAGCCTAGCTTTATGCTTGTTGATTGAGCTATCAGGATTCAGCTTGGTTCTAAATACCCACTTCACTCCAATCACTTTTCTATCTACAGGTCTTTTTACCAACTTTCATGTTTCAATTTTTTCAACCATTACGAGTGTTGGAAAATGTGTCCATATTGTAGTAAATATGTACTTATTTTCTACGTATTTGAATGATTGATAAATAAATAAATTTAATTTCACATTTCACTATTATATCTTTTGTGTTTGTTTTTTACATTTTGCATATATAGCAAAATTGTGACAAGCAAATTTTAGCTTGTTAATTGTTTAACTTCAAACTAATGATAAGTGGCACTGTAAAAATGTTTACATTATGAGTAAAACAACTTAATTAAGTGGATAATCTAAACAAACCCGTAATTTTGTAAAAAAATCAAAGTGAGCATATATTCAAATACTCATATCGGTTATTATGTTGTCTCCTTGATAAACAAGTTTGTAATTTGATCCAAAGTGTAATATCTAAAAGATAAACCTGGTAAACAAAGCCACACTAACACTTTGGATGGTTTCGTCTCCTTGGTTGAGAAATTCCTAGACCAAGGCCGCATTGTTAAGTAATGCCCATAAATCACCGAGTGACCCCTTGTAAGCACCCCGTCAAAATCATCTTTGTTGTGAAGCTTTATTAGGAAATAATCGTTGTCTAAGATAGTCAACTGGCAGTCGCCTACCAAATTCCACAACAATTTTAATGTCCTCTGTAAAGCACAAGAATCTATAGTCCTCCCCAAGAGTCAGACCGCCATAGAGTTTGCCATGTTCTTATCAATGAGGTTATGGATACATTTTGAGAAGCTAATCTCTATGCATGGACCATCCTTAACCATTTTGACATCTCCTTCTTCCAAGACAAAATAACAAAATTTCCCATCATTCACTCCCCATCAACATATCTTAAAAAGACATTTTTGGCGCCCCCAAACAACCGTCAAGTACTCCATCCCTCTCAGCGGATTCCTCCGAGGGATCATCCGTATCTTTATTCCACACCTTCTTTGTTGCGCTCCACAATTCTATTGGAATAGCAGACGAGAGAGACTCCGAAGGATCTATTATATGATTGTTAGTATCTTTAATTAAAAACATAATTTTCATTTGTATTATTGATTAATGATATTTTAATGTTTTCATTGATTTATTAAAATTAATTCCATTTTGCAATCGGAAACCAAATGCCTTACAACTTAAAACGATAAAAAAACGTAATCTTATTATTATTGTTTATTTTCCCTCTCGTCTCTTTCGAATTCGGAATGGTTTAAACCCATATTCCAATTACGTGAAAAACTCTTCTTCCACTGATCTTAGTCGTCTGAAAATTTCTTATGTTTCCAGTTTATCGCCATTGTTGGCCATCGCTTCTTTGCCTTTTTTTTTTCCCTCGTGTCAATCATGTCCTCACCATGGGGAGACCTTTTCTCAAATTCAAATCTTATTTTTATTTCATGTCCAAATGTGATCCGTACATATTTGGTCGTGTAGGACACCGATAGGACATTGATGTAAAAGGAATTTTTCCCGTTCCATTGTGTATAGTGCTATTGCTTATGCTAAACAAAAATTTAAAAGAAAAAGAAAATCAAAACCCAACAAAATAGTGACGCTTCTGACTTTTAAAGCACTTGGACCTATGGCCTTTCCTATTGGCAATCACTCCGTTTCTACATGCACCAAATCTGTGTACAGAACATGTGCATATTAAAACAAGAGCAAAAAATCCAAAGACAGGCTCATTGACCTTAAGTGGCCCAGATGCAACTATTTGCAGCACTCCGCTCATGATACAGAGATAATGGCTAGCTATAGTGATCTAAAATGATACTAGCTAGCATGGGCACGCTTATACAGCTACCTCATGTACCACATGCCATAATTTGATCTCAGCTGGGAATGCATCCAAGGTTACCCTACTAAATAAATAAATGCGATGATGATGGTAAATAGTAGCTTAGTTAGCGAGAAGATTAGAGAGTGACTGTGTGTGTGTATAAAATAATGGTTTAGAGTTTAGTATTAGAATAAATTAAAGGAAAGTAGGTGGGGTCCCACTCCCACCATAGTGAATTGAAGAGTAGCCCCTACATTAAAGTGCTTTAGCGCACAGGAGAATCCTCGATCGTTTCTATCGCTTTCCAACTATGTGGAATGTGTGTGTATATATATTTATATGCTCTCCAGTTCACTTTGGGAAGCCAAGTTAAAAGGAAGTTGTTAACTTCTCTCTCCCTTCCCATCATCCCCCCAGGCCCCAGCTACGTTAGCACCGTCACCTTCCGCCAAAAACAAGCAATAATATCTCTTCATTAATTAGCCATGCCTCTTAACTTGATAGCAACGAAACCAGAACATGGCATCAGTAGTGGCCCATTGGAGGCTCTGTCAGAGACGCCTGAGCCCCACAACAGGGCTATGCGTGCGTTTCCAATACACCGCAACTCACAACCTCCTGTCAGACTCACCACTTTGTATCCTATAACTTTGAAGGTAAATCAAGGCCCTAATATCACATCGTCTATTCCCTACTATTCTTACTATGCTAGTTCATGTAATTTGTAACTCTTTTCACAGTTTGAAGAGATCGTGTACAAGGTGAAGTTGGAGCAGAAAGGATCATGCTGGGGTGGATGGATCACACGAGAAAAGACCATACTCAATGGCATCTCAGGTGTTGTTTGCCCAGGAGAAATACTAGCAATGTTAGGTCCATCAGGAAGTGGTAAAACCACCCTCCTTACTGCTCTTGGAGGCCGCCTCACTGGCAAGCTATCCGGAAAGATCACATACAATGGTCAGCCATTTTGTGGTACCATAAAGCGAAGAGCAGGATTCGTGGCTCAGGATGATGTTTTGTACCCTCATCTCACGGTGACCGAGACCCTTTTATTCACTGCACTGTTAAGGCTACCCAACAGCTTGAGCCGAGATGAGAAAGTCCAACATGTGGAGAGAGTTATCTCTGAGCTGGGACTAACGAGGTGTCGAAACAGCATGATTGGAGGGCCACTATTTAGAGGAATATCGGGTGGGGAGAAGAAGAGAGTTAGCATAGGCCAGGAAATGCTAATCAATCCAAGTTTACTTTTGCTAGATGAGCCCACCTCAGGTTTGGACTCAACCACAGCACAACGGATCCTGACCACAATCAAACGCCTGGCTAGTGGGGGCAGAACCGTAGTCACCACCATTCATCAGCCCTCTAGTCGACTCTATCACATGTTTGACAAGGTTGTTTTGCTCTCTGAGGGCTCCCCCATCTACTACGGTTCAGCATCTGCAGCCCTGGAATATTTTTCCTTCATTGGATTTTCTACATCCATGACTGTTAATCCAGCTGATCTCTTACTTGATCTTGCTAACGGTAATTTTCAGCTCTGCTTCTTCTTCCTTTTTTCATTCGTATAGAAAGACCAATGAGGAATGGAGCGCTTTGAGTTCTTCTGTTTACTTTTTCTTTCTTTCATGCTGTTCTACTTTACCCTTAGATGGCTTACCAAAAATGGTGCCACCACATGGAATCTGATCTCTCTCAGACTCCAATCTTCATACTTCCTTCGTACAGTCGCTAAGCTTAACTATTAAAATAAAAATTATATATATATATATATATATATATATAAAAGAGAGTTTCAGTGCATAAATATATTCGCTCTTATATTTCAAATTTCAATTAAACACATTAGTCGGCATTCCGAATAAAAAAATCAATTCATAATATATCCATGTATATTAGAAGCAAAATAATCATGCATATTGGCGATCAGGTAATGAATTCTGAACAATATTGATTGCTGTTCACTGCAGGAATCGGACCTGACTTTATACACTCAGTGGAGCAAGTTGAGAGTACAGAACAAGAACAGAAATCGGTGAAAGATGCTCTTATATCTGCCTACGAGAAAAACATTTCCACAAGACTGAAAGCCGAGCTTTGCAATTCAGATGTCAATAGCGGCATGAATGCAAAAGAACCATCTGCAAGTAATTTTCTCTGGAATCCATCAACTTTCCTTAATTGCTCTTTAGTTTTGAGCTGTACATCATGTACTTATTTATGATGCATTGATTAATGCAGGGAATGACAAATCAGAACAGTGGTGCACAAGTTGGTGGCATCAGTTCAAGGTGCTGCTCCAAAGAGGGGTTAGAGAAAGGAGGTACGAAGCCTTCAACAGGCTAAGAATTTTCCAAGTCATCAGTGTGGCCGTACTGGGTGGACTACTATGGTGGCATACCCCAGCTTCTCACATCTCAGACCGCGTAAGAGTTCTTCTTTTTCAACCAACACACTAATTGAGTAGTAGTATATCACAATGAATCTAAACAAAGGGTTTTGCATGTTATATAAACAGATAGCGCTGCTGTTTTTCTTCTCGGTCTTCTGGGGATTCTATCCACTCTACAATGCGGTATTCACATTTCCACAAGAAAGAAGAATGCTAATCAAGGAACGAACATCTGGGATGTACCGCCTTTCATCTTACTTCCTGGCTAGAACATTCGGTGATCTACCACTGGAGCTTGCGCTTCCAACAGCCTTCGTCTTCATAATCTATTGGATGGGTGGACTTAAACCTGACCCTGTTACCTTCATCTTATCCCTGCTAGTGGTGCTTTACAATGTGCTGGTCTCTCAAAGTCTGGGCTTAGCCATTGGGGCTATTCTCATGGACGTTAAACAGGCCACTACATTAGCTTCTGTAACAACTCTTGTTTTCCTCATAGCTGGGGGATACTATGTTCAACAAATCCCGGCTTTCATAGTGTGGCTAAAGTACTTGAGTTATAGCTATTATTGCTACAAGCTTCTGCTTGGAGTTCAGTACAAAGAGGATGATTATTACGAGTGCTCAAAGGGAGTGTGGTGTAGGGTTGGGGATCTTCCTGCCATCAAATCAATGGGTCTGAGTCACATGTGGATAGATGTGTCTATTATGGCACTCATGCTCGTCGGCTATCGACTCATCGCTTATATGGCTCTTCATCGAGTGCGGTTGAGGTAAATTCAGACGGGACTGTTGGAAGAGTTTTGATCATCATCATCCCTTTGAGACCATATGTATCACTTTTTAAAAAAAACTCTTTTTGGCCATAGTTTTAGGTAATTTGAGATTGGCATTCAAACTATTTTAAATAAATTGAATGTCGTATATATGTGAATGTGATCAGAGAGCGAGAAAGGAAAACACATGCCGTCCACAATTGCATTAAAGAAAACAAACCCCCACATCCTTACGTACTAATTTAATTTTATTCAGAGCCCAAAAGGAGTAATTTAGGGAACATAGGATGGTGATGTCTGACGGAAAAGACTGGAGTTAATCACAGCCTAATAAAGCACTCTTATCTGCCTCTACAAAAGAAGCCAACTCTCTTATATATTATTAATTAATAAATGAAAGAAACATGGAAGGCTATGTATGGCCGAAGTGATGTGATAATTTATTATGTAAAACTATTATCTGATTTCAAATAAATAAATCTGTTAATTAACAGCCATGGCAGAAGAAAATGGACTAATTCAAAGTGAGAAAGTCAATATAACTGTAGTGACCGACACCTTTTATGATGTCTCCTAGGAGCATATTCCCTAATCCCAGGGGTGGTACATCAGCCAGGCCTGGCTCCTGATTACGTTTGAATTTCGCAAGAAAATCTGCACAGTGTTGACCTCACCCTATATATGCCTGGAGACATCAGTTTCCATTTCGGCTTCTTTTCCTGCCATCACTTTTTAACAATACTTTTCATTAATCGTCACAATGCCATTACTGGAGCCAGCAACATCCAAATGAGATAGGCATGTACGTGCATTATGATGCAAGTTATCCGCCCAAAATTTACCTTCACTTTTATCACCATTTCACCACCCAATGTTATTCTTAAACTCGTTCCAGACATTCGATAGAAATTTTCAAGTGAAAGAGCATTTAGTTAGAGTCAACTCTATTTTGTATTTGAATCTCAAAACTCGAAACCATAAAGTATTATAACATGTTTGAAGTTGAAAGCCTAATTTAAACACAAAAGGGTTTATTCCCTTATAAATCTTCCTCAAGTCTACCCCAACATTTTTAAGCGTGTGTTTGGATGAGGAAAATTTTAAGGTGCTATCCTTTTTAAATGCATCATTTTAAACTGTTTAGTGTTTATGATTATTTTGTTTGGATAACTACCTTTTTTTTTTTTTGAAAAATTTAAGTTATTGAAATTCCATAAATTAAAAAAATAATTATAAAATAAAAATAATGATATCACAATAAATAATATAAAAAATATGTAATATGAATATTATTACTTTGATAAAAATATATAAATATTTTTAATAATATGAAATATAAAAAATATATTGGAATTAAATAAAATTACATTTGAATTTTATATTTTTTTATTTTATAGTGGGATAATATTTTTTAAAAAATTCTAAAAGATGAAATTTGAGCTACTCAAAACTCCTTTTAAAATTTCTTACAAAATTTAAAATTTTTTATCTAAATAAAAAAATTATTTTTTAAAATTTAAAAACCTTAAAAAAAAAATTCACATCCAAATGTCTCTAAAAGCATACAACATTTCTCACTTGATGAACCCCAAGTTCACTCAATCTTTTTACAAACACCTTTCATGAGTGCATATTAATTGCATGAAATAGTTGAGTTCTCTATATATTACTCAAATTGTTTAAAATCAATCTCTCAATATTAATTTGAATCGCCTTCGATTTCAAATAGTTGGTCCAAAATATTAATTTGAATCGCCTTCAATTTCAAATAGTTGGTCCAATCTCCAAATAAAATGGAATTAGTCTATGCATGCAAAGATAAACAAGAACTGAAAAAAATAGATAAATTGTAGGAAATAATAAGAAGCAATAATTAAAGACACTAATAATAAAAATTACTGCTAAAAACATAAAATAGTAATTAAATTAATAAATACTAATAATCAAGAAAACTAATCACAATTCTAATGTCAAATAATACAATGAGTGATTAGTTTGATTATCATAAATCACTTCCCCACAATGGGGCTAATTTTTATTTTTATTTTTTAAAAAAAGTAATTAATTACACAAGAATTTCTTGAGCAAAACTATCACTTGTTTTAACAACAAGAGGGATTACAAGCACATCTCTTGAGATCTCTACAAACAACAATTTTATTAACCTATCTAGGAATGTGTTGTAGGACCCAAAGTCCTACATTCGTCAATAGTTAATGAATTCATCTAATTAAGGCAGAGTTTGAAACAGTCGAAGAAGAGTCTTGTATGACCTTGAACGCTTCTAAACTATCCGTTTGAATCATCACTTCAGCATATCACCTATTTTGGATGAGAGTCAAATAAGACTAAAATTTTAATAAACCAAAATAGCATATATAAATTTAGAAAAAATAAATATATATTCACTTCAACTTTAAAATAAAATTCATTATTCCCTAGGTAACTACAAATACACAATGTGATTAGTAAGTAATAATTACAACGAATAAAATGACGGAAAAATATTTTAGAGATGGAAACTACTCGCCGAACCTAACCCGAGGGCGTGACGGATAATGATTTCCAAACCCAAATGTGATTCCTAATCATACTTGACCCGAGTCTGATCGCTATTTCAAAATTGAAATATTGAATGGCCCACGAATGAAATGAAACCAATTATTCGGCTTTCCGGTGCATAAGTTAGGCTAAAGTCGAAAAAGCCGTAGTGCATCCGGGTCATGGGCCCATACCCAATCATTGCCATTCGTTTTAACTTTCAAAAACAAAACTTATTTTTTTATGGAATTTTCAAAAGAAAAAAATACATTTTTAATTTTGATTATTTTGATCAAACGAAATTGCATTAACAAGAATGGGGTCTTTGGTTCATTCTTTTGCTAAACAGAAAATGGAAATATTAGAAGAAAATGGATAGGTGATTTTTGACTTTTTATTTTATTTTCTTAAAAGTTGTGCTAAATATTTTTGTTTTTAATAATTTAATAAAATAAAATGGATCATTTTGGGAATATTGTTCACACTCCACGCGCATAAGCTAGCGTCGCTTAATGAATCAAGCCATATATATTTGGAAACATATACAACGTTTGTCACGACCTTATTGGTTATTGAAATATTTTATTTAAAAAGCTTACTATACATCATTAATACAATCAAATTAAGTAGCGATTTAATTTTAAATTTACAAAAAGGAAAAAAAAAAGTCCAATTATTTTTGGACCATGAAATCGTATATTACATTGTTTTTCATGGTAAAATACAGAGGTATAATTTAATATTTTCTTTTACTTTCATCGGTGACATAGTTGAAGGTTGACAACAACATTAATAATAGTATTGATTCCTTTATTTTCAAGATAGGTAGTCATAACCATCATAAGATTGAATCACTTCTACCTGACAATAATACTAAGCCAAAATTTGCACAACTGTACATATATGATATGTAGAATGAGATTAGTAACAGACTTGTAGCATGGGCAGGAATACTAACAATAGTTCATTAGATCCTAATATTGTTGATGGGCTGTTAAAAATGTAAGATGATGACAATCAATTAATGGAAGTATTAGGATGATATGAGTACATATCAAATTTATTAGTACACGTCATAAGGATGAACGACAGTATAATTTACCAGCTACATCAAAAGTTGTAAGATTTATAGTTGGCACTACAAATGAGTCAACAACTATGTAAGATGTTACAGAAGAACATAGAGGTGGTTTGTACCAAATAAGTGAGTTACACCTAAGGTGCCAAATCTACCAACTTTAAAAGGATAAAATTGACTCAACGTCAATGTTATGCTTATCCGCTTCAATGCAGAGAGAACAAAGGTCACACTTTAATTGACAATGGTTTGGAAGATATATACTACAAGGTTTGGAAGATGCATTTGTTAGAGGTGATATATCTCCTTCATTTGTAGGAAAAAAGAATTATCTTTCCTTCATCTATTATTGATATTCTAAAATATACGACAATTTTCTTCTATTATTGTATCTTGGAATATTAAAGTGTACATAACCAAAATGTGTGATGCATAATGTTGGGATCGACCTGTATATACAACAAATAAGTAACATAGAAAAGATCAAACACATAAATATTTATGTGGAAAATTTCTCCGCAGAGTAGAAAAATCATAGGCAAATGAGGCTTCGACTTTTCATTAAAGGAATAATCAAGCGAGAGTACAATATGAAGAAAATAAACTTAAATGTACTAAATGTATATTATCCAAATCACAAAAACAAAGCCTTAACTCGGGAACTGAATTCTCTCCATAGTTACCATGATACTCTCACCAAAATTCATATGTGATTATATCTTGTCATCTTCAAGAAAAGCTCTTGCTAATTGATATATCAAAAAAGAGATACAAAGCCTCCTTTAAATAAGTTAAAACTAAAGTCACTATAATATTCGAAATAAATAAGAAAATCCTAATTTAATGAGGAAATAAATACAATGTAGACCCCACACATAAAGTTTAGCAAGGGGAGTGAATCTATTACTTTCATTGAATGAGAATTTAATTACAACTATTTAACTACATTTACTAATATAAACACTACCTTTTTAAATTATAAATATGTTATTAACAATATAATAAAATCATAAAAACAATCTAAATAATTGTCTCTGAATGTTTTATTTAAATGATTGTGTTTCGCAATCTTCATCCGCGTATATTTATATCAATTGTAGGGGTAGGAAATCTAGTAACCATCTAAGGGAAAGAAGAGAAAATCGAAAAGATATTTTAACGCTATCAAGTATCGGATTCGTAACGTAACGTAAGCATAGAATTGGGTAGATTCGACCCGGAACCGGCCCACCGTACACATGCTTGGTTGCACGTGCCCGCTGTCCGCTTACCCTCGTATCTATCAATCCACCCATCTATCAGACGTTGTTCGGCCATCTTAAAATATATAGAAATCCAATCCCACAGTCGGCCGGCGAATTATCCCTCCGATCAACCTCCGGTCTGATCCATGACGTTGTCAGACGAAGAAGATGAGTTTTTGGCGAATTTCCTTGAATCCGAGCTCTCCGATGAGGTTCTCTTCCCTACCCCCTACTATTTTCTTTATCGATAATAACTTTATGCCTTTCTGATGAAATTGAATCGGTTCCGGTTTTAGGAGGAGCCGGAAGCCAAGCGATTGCGCGTTGTGAAGGAAGATGAGGAAAAGGAGAAAGAAGGCAAAGGAGATGGGGCTTCTTCTTCGAATATGAATCCGAATCCGGGCCAAGTGAAGAATAATAATAATAGGAACAATCCTAGGAGGATTGAGAGTGGTACTTTCAGCAAGATTCCACCTGAGTTATTTACTCAAATCCTCAAATTCCTCTCATCCGAGGTCCTTTTCTGTACTGTGTAAATTTCTTTTTTCCTTCTCAAATTCTCAGTTTCTGATTTTGTGTTTGTTATGTATGAATTTATAGGATCTTGTATCGTGCTCGATGGTGTGCAGTTTCCTGAATTATGCCGCATCTGACGAATCCTTATGGCGCCGACTGTGAGTGTTTTATTGCATTTGATTTCTGATGTTCAAAGTCTCTTTTTTCTTTTTTGCTTTTTAGGTTTTAAATTTTGTTGATTATTGCTACTTGTTGGTCAAGCTATCTATTAATGCATAATTAAAGCATTCCTTGTTAACCAGCCACTCATGTAGCTGCTTAAGTCCTTGTTGACATCATGTCTCGGGTTCAAACCTGAACTACCTCATCCCCATAGCCCTTTGATAAAAAAGAGAAGGCTTTCCTTTGTAAGATGGGTTACAAATTCATTGTTTGCTTTAGTTAATTTTGCAGATATATATACGCATTGTTGTAGTGGTTTAAAGGTTTGCTTCTTTATCACATTTATGCTTGTTGGCATACCATACAAATGCCAACAATATGTATGTATCTGTAGTAACCAATATCGACCCTTTCACTCGGTAAATTCTTGTTTTGCAACTTGAAACAAAAATTTTGAACTTCTTCAGGTATTGTATGCGATGGGGTTTGTTGCCTCCAACAAAAATACGGGAATGTCCTTGGAAGAAGCTTTATATTCAGGTACTTTTGGTTTATACATATCAATTTAAGGTTCCTTTATGTTTTAGATTTTTATTTTATTAAAACCTCACATATCTATCCTGTGTAGAAAATCTTTATGGTCACTCAGTGGGCATACAGCCCTTCCTGCATGCTAATTTTACCTGTGCTCATCAGCTCATGACTACTAATTAGTATGCCACTGGTTGCCATTTTAATCTATTTCATTGAACTTTGAGGGCATAACATGCATGTGTAGTGAGCTAGTTGTATTGTATTAGAATTTGACTGGAGAAATTTATCTAGTATCAGCTTTTAGCATAACATTGTTTACTGAGGATTTCAATCTGTGTACTTGTTGCGGTTAAATCAGCTGGTTTGCATGCTGCTTCTTTTCTCTATTACATTTTCAACTTTTATGGTAAAACATATTTTTCCTTCTCAGCGTGATGAAGAGGACATGATTGAACTTGTTAGGAACTGTCCATCTGAATTTAAAGAATACTACATTCAAATGCAATCAGCTAAAAGAAGCCAAGCACCTCTTCCTTCTCAGGTAACAAGGTTTTACTGATTTTGGTCCATTAAAAAAGCGAAAGATGTTTTAGGTCCTCATGCAGTGATGATAGTGTAGAGATAGCTTGTCATGGAGCCCTTATGTTCTGAAAATGTGTTTTTGAGTAATGAATATAATAAGAAATGTTCCTCAAAAACTATCTCCATTTCTGCATCAGGAAATTTTCATTTTGAATGCAATGACTAGCTTGAATAGAAATTTGCTTCCTGTTTCCTTGACCTACTGAAAGATCAAGTATTGCTTTTATCCTTTAGAAACATGCATCAAGATGCTTAATTCACTTTTCTTGAACCAGAACTGAAATGTGTTCTTTTGGCTGTTTTCTTCTGTGTGCGTGCGTGCACTTGTAAAGGTGAAGGATGACTCAATAATTCTTGACAAGACAGTTGCTGATCGAGTATCTATCTGGAAAAGTAGTCGCGGCCTGACTGATAAGGTTGTCACTGACCATGCTTGTTCTGGAGAAACATGTACCTACTACCAAATAGGGGATGTATTTGTTTGTGAGAAGACTGGGCAGGTTCATGGTAGGAAACGTTTTCAACTATTGCCAAATTATCATGGAATTTCAATTTATGGTTTTTTTATTTATATTCTTTCTTGTCTCAGTATGTGACGATACTTGTCGAGAAGTCATTTTGGATCCCAACAATGAGCTTTTGGTCTGCACAATTTCAGGCCATTGTTTTGATAGGTTACTCTCACCATCCGAAATGGAATTGGATGCTGTGAGTAAAAGTTCTCTTAACTATTTGTTATTTTTGCAAGGTTTCCATTAAAATTTTCAAGTCGTACAAAATTTTGGTTTTAGAAATATGATACATACTATTAAATTACAGCATGCTGTATTTATTTCATTTATCATCCATGAACAAGCTAGGCATCCTTTATTTGCGGTATATGTTGTGTCAGGGGGAATGTAGTGACATGATCATCTTAAGCTTTTTTTTTATTCATTTTCCAACACTTGTATGTCAAAAAAACTTGCAGGAACAGCAGCAAGCTGGTGGCACAGATGAAGCAGAACCATTCTTGGGATCTGGTCGCTTTGGTAATAAGAATTACTTGAATCTCAATCTTTCATGTAATCCCTGACAGATTTGATTGCATCTGGCATGTATCTCATTTTCATTTTATGATGCTGTGGCAGCACGAGCTTACTTATTAGGATACAACTGCGAGGATGAAAAGGAGCTGGAAGCTGCTTTGAGGTTTTGTTGATCCAAATCTTTTATTACTTTCTTTTAGGTGGGTATTAGTAAATGTCTCAGTTTGAGATTGATATGTGGATGCTCTTAAGTTTTGCTTTTATTGATTCTATAGTTGTACAAGATAGATAATTATAGTTGATAATGTATTTACTATCATGTAAAAAAAAAACCCTGTCCCCGGCTTGATCGTTTATTGTGCACAATGGCGCTGATTGGAATGAATCAAGGTATAACCGTAGGTGTCCTTGTCCATTTTAAGTTTTTCGCATAGTCTTGTTCGAATCAAGGATGGCATTCAGGTAAAGCCTTCTTAACAATGTTGATTCCAAGATTCAAACTTGGTTCAAATGCTTGGGGAAGAAGTCCATTTTCATTTCTTCCAACCACTTGTTGGTAGATGATTCCTTCTAATTTTATACATCTTATCTTGCAAATTTGAAGTTATATTTTCTGAATATTATATATTTTTAAGAAGTAATTTCAGTCATTTTCAAACTTTCTATGGTAAAAGGTTTCAAGTTGGATAATGATAAATTTAGCTGTTGATTTTACAACCTAAGTTATTTTAGCTAAAACTTAAGCTTTTAATTTTAGTTAAAATTGTCAAATTTTATTTAAATATGTGAGGACTATTTTTAACCGCTGAAGTTGCACTTTGTTTGGCTTGAATTTTAAATTACATGGTATCCATGTTTAAAAGAGGTCAAATTTATTGATATGATGTTTAAAATAAAAAGAAAAAACAAAGCAAGCTTACTTAAGAAAACTGAGCTTGCTGAAAAGCTCTAGTCTCCTTCCTGAAAATCACCTTCCCGCATTTCAATTTCCTGATTTTGTCTTTTGTTTGACACGACTGTTATGTCTGCGTTCGGCATGTAGAAATGGTTATCACTCTTCTAATGGAAATATTAGCTATTTCATTAAAACTTAACGAATTTGACTAAAAGTAGAATATTACGGTTGCACATTACTTCTTGAATTGTTTGTTTATTTCTATGTTCCAATGGATGTTTAAATAGCCTTTTAGATAATGGTTTGGACATTACTTCAGGGTGGGGTGGAGTTAGATATTGGTATTTTTTTACTTTTGGATCTTCACCATTATTATTTTTCTACAAGTAAATGATCCTCAAAGCATATATTGTTTCTTCCTAAATGACGGTGATCGAAATTGGCTATAAAAATTATTTGTGAACGGCATGTTCTATCTCATATGACTTATCTCTAAGTCATTTACCCAGTGATTAATTTTGCTCGACTTAAAAGGTTTTATTTTAAGATAAATGTCAGTCATTTTTATCTCGGAGATAATTTTATATCTTCACAAAGCCGCTGTTGACATAGGCAACCTATTGACATGGTTGATACAACTTTTTGGGAAGTGCTCCTGTTGCATTTGCTAGTATTTTTGCTGCCGGTTTTTACTTGTATTTTACACTCATTTTATAGGCTTTATTGGAAAGTATTTAGACGGTTGTAAATGAGGTAATTTAGGTGAGTGGTTCTACCAAGGTGGGGGTGCAATTACTTAGTGTAAGAGTAGATTAAGTTTTAGCTAATAAGTTATTAGATCAATTGTTGAATAAATCATTAATTAAGTGAAGCTTCACAAAGTAAGATTAAAATTGTTTTCATACTACGTAAAACAAGCTTATATGCTTATCTTTCCATTTACTCTCCTTACTTATTGTCTTTGCTCACTATTTTGTTCAAATTCATTTCTAGACATCTCCTGGTTCATTAGTTTAAACAAAAAGCAAATTGATTGTTTTTTCAGTTACATTTATTTTTCTTTAAAAAAAGAGTAGGAATAAATGAGTGTAAAGATTAAATGCATTTTAAATTTTAATTTTGGTTAAAATGAAAAGAGATATATCATAAAGTAATTATTTGATTGAATTCAATTGAAAAGAAAAAAATAAAGAAAAAGAAGGTATTTCATTTTATTAGGGTTTTTTTTTGCTAAAGAAAAATAAATTTATTAATGTTAAAGAACTTGTTAAATTCTTCGTATTCACTTTCTTCATAACATATTAATTTTATTAGTTATGCATTAAAAGTAACAGTGTGAGAGTCTCCTTAAATTTTGAATGTATAGTTAATGAACTAAAGTTATAAGATACATATTTGATTTAGCAATTGTGTCTATTTACAATTTTATTTTGTGTTTGTAAGACCTACAATTATCTCTCATTATTCTTTTTTTTTGGGGATAATTTACAAAATAGTAACTCAGGTTTTAATTCAGTTACTCAACTTTCGAAAAAAGTCACCATTAACCATTTCTCGTTAAAAATGTAACAGAGCTACCATTTTTCGCTACAGACTTAACGGAGTTGCCACTTTTCATCCCCCTATCACTATTCTCTCATCCCTCCCCCTACTCTGATTCTCTTTCCCTCTCCCCCTCTTCTCCACTATCCCTCCTCCTACTTTGATTTTTTTCCTTTTTTTCCATTTTACCACCACCTTGTGAATATATTATTCCTAGTGAGTGTTTTCTTCAACAAATGCTAATCAAGAACAATGCATTAAAAACTACTGTTGCTAGGCATGCTACTACCTTGCAATATTACCTCTATTTAAAATAAAAAAACATTTTGGAAAGCTTTCAAATTAAGATAAAATTAAAGTTCTAAGTGTTAATTTTTTTTTAAATGCAAAGAAAATAGAGAATTAAATACTAATTGATTGAATTCGTAAGAAAAAGACAATGTTGGTGGAATTCCCAAAATAAATGGAGTTATTTTATAATATGTTTTTGGAGAAAATAAAAAGATTCATAAATTAATATTTAAAACACATTAAATTTATTGTGTTGTTTCTCTATTAATATCATTAATTACGTATTTAAACAATAACGTAAAAATCTCTTTCAATTTTAAATATGTAGTTAATAAATTAAAATATTTTGAGAAGTTTTCAAATTGAGATAACACTAAGGTTCCAAGTGTTAACTTTTTGTTAAAATGTAAGAAAAATAGATAAGAAGGATTAATGGATTGAATTCAAAAGACAAAGACAATGTTGCTGAAATTCTCAAAATAAATGGAGTTATTTTATAATATATTTTTGAACCAAATAAATGGATTTATAAATTAAGGTGAAAGCACATGTTAGATTTATTGTATTATTTTTCTTGATAAGGACAACAATTACGCATTCAAACAACAACGTAAGAATCTCCTTAAATTTTGAATATGTAGTTAATAAATGAAAGCTATAAAACCCGAATTTGAGTTAATGATTTTGTTCATACCACAATCTCGCCTTTTATTTGTAAGACCTACAATACTATTTTTAGTTATCTTTAACGTCTCTCATATGTTCAGTTAATTGTTTCTTTTTCCCTCAATGAATGTCTATTTTAATTTTCCATTTGTTTTGAGTCATGTTTTACAGTCATTTGTGTTAGATCCTATTCCCCTACTCATTAGTCTTACTGAAATGCAAAAACTTCCCGAAATGCTTTTGTTTTCTTAAGGTTTTGGGGTCAAAATTTTTTTGTAGGAGCTGAAATTAAATTGTAATTTTTACGATAGTAAAAATGAAATTTCATCATTTTAATAGCCTATATATTTGTAATTTTTAAAAGATTAAATCAAATTTTAACCTTTTTTGGGGCGGTAAAGTGCAATTTTACCTTTACTAATTTAAAATTTTAAAAGACCTAAATGAAAAATTTTCTATTTTAGGGGGCTGAAACCCCTCTCAGCCCCCTAGCTACGTCTCTGCTTCTCAATAACTTTTCATATTGTTTGCATTTTCATTTTTCACTTGAAGGTAAAATCCAACCCATCAATTTTTAATATTTTTTATTTTTAATATATACTAAAACCATATATATATATATATGTGTGTGAATACATTAAAAAGTTATATACAGCAAAACTATGCCCATGAATAAGTTATAAATGTATACGTTTATAATATTAAAGTAGAAAATCATCAATAAAAGAAGTGAGGTGAAGTGAAATCTATGAATATGGATGTTTTAAACATTCATGCAAATGCAAGGGCGGAAGTGATTATCTCGACATAAACTCTTATTTGTTTAATTGTTGATTAGATTAAAATGATTTACTTTTGTTTATGAGAAATTTATTAATAAACAACTATCTATTTTTTGAAAATTTTATATATATTTTTTCTTCCGAACATGAAATGATTCATTTATTATTTTAAGATGTTAAGTTTTGAAGTTGCATGTTATGCTACATAGATGTGTTTATTAATTCACTATTTTATCTATATTTATGTTTTTACTTTATTATTATTAATTTTTTTTCATTCAAAATCTCATAATTTTTGTCTTAATTTATGTGACAAGATTAGTTTTTGATCAATTGAGAATAACATGGGAAAGAAGGGAAATCATAAACATAAATATGATCATATTGGACATCATCATCATGGAGGATATCCACCAGGTGCATATGCTTCACCGCCCGGAGGATATCCTCCTCCAGGAGGAGGATATCCTCCTGGAGGGTACCCCCCACATGGGGGACACCCAGGATATCCACCACATGGAGGACATCTTCCTCCTGGAGGGTATCCCCCTCATGTAGGACACCATCCACATGGAGGATATCCCCCTCAAGGTTATCCTCCTCAAGGTTACCCGCAAGCAGGTTATCCTCCTGTTGTCCAACCAGGTGGTTATCCTCATGGTGCACACCCTCCATCTGGTTATCCTGGAGCTTCTTATTCGGGTAAAAATTTAATTTGAAAAGTAATATATAATTTTTTTCGTTGAAAAAGAAAATATTATGAAAATTACTAAACATATTTATAATTGTGGGTGTTAGGGCATGGTGCTTATGGACAACATGCCGGTAAAGTTAAGCATGGGAAGCACGGAAAATATAAAGGGAAGAAGGGAAAAAAATGCGGAATACTAGGCAAAAAGAAGTTGTGGTAATGATTTACAATTTTATATGTTAACTAAATGAATAATTGACATATTAAGTCTCTAGTTATGGTTTCTTTTAAATTCTATGGATAATTCGTACATTTTATTTGAGCTTGAGCTTTACTTAATATAGTATAACTATAGTATAGTATGTCATTTTTCCATGACAATAACACATGATGGAATTGGATACTCACACATGATAATTATATATGATAAAACTTAAATTTGAATACACAATGAGTTAAAACTTCAATCTTAAACAAAGATGACAAAGTGTGGTTGATAATACAAATTCAAAATTTCTTACATTGCGTCCAATAGTGAGCCAATGTTTATACTATGACAAAAAAGTACGGATATAACTTATTTACGTGTTGATGCTATATATATATATATATATATATACTTATTTATCAAAACAAGTGTTGTAAAAAATATTTGACTCACGAACTCTTTAATTTGAGACATTTAAAGCTTTGAAATGTGGTTGAGACGGTATTCATTGTTTTAGAAAATTTTATTATATTAATGTTACTTCAGTCTATAGCATAAAAAATGTTGGATTGTACTAGCATATTGCATGCTTCATAATCTCATAAGTAGATGGGTTTGAGATTATCCATTTGTGATTATATGGAAGAATGAAATATTTATAATTTTAATGATACAAATACAGATTTAGATTCAAATAAACTAGATCAAAGACCAACAGATGATAATAAGGAGTAATGAAGTATATGTTAAGTGTTAAAAAGGGAATAACCCAATGATATATGAAATCTTAGAAAAATTACATAAAATTGCATATGGTATTTATTTTTCTTGTTACTTTTTTTAATTATCATATTATCAACTATTTTCCTGTACTACCATATTACATATGATTATTTGATTTTAATTTTGTTATTTGTTTTGAAATTCTTTCATCGTACTAATATTTTTAAAAGTATTAATTATATAATTATGTAATTATAATTTATACTACTAAAAGTGACATGTAAGATTACAATATAATTACACGTTATCTACTAAATATGTCAAAGAATTACAGTTTTTTATAATTACAAGAAAATGTAATTATATTGTCCAAATAGCGCTAAATGTAATTATTTTATTTATATATATATATATATATATATATATGTATATATATATAATTTGAATAGAAAAGCAAATGCAAATCAAAACGAACCAATGAACAATTCTATTCAACCTAGAATATGTAATGAATAATTGTGTTTATTCTTAATAGATTTGACTATCCTAATAGTCATCTATTGAATAGTCTTATAAATAGAAGTGAAGTTTTATTTGTATGGTACAAAGAATTACTGTAGAAATTCTTCATAGAAATTGATCCTCTTGTTATGTTCTGCTCAATTCTCAGTGGATTGTTTTCGTCACTGTAAAACCTCGTCAGTCATTGAATTTCATTATATTATTGAGGTTTATTTGCCAACAACTCTTTTGCATACCAAAAATATAGGTAAGATAAAAAAAACTTTAAAAATAATGGCATTGATACTCCTTGAAGAGTTTGTTAATTTCTCGTAAAACAGCATTTCTGTAGACATCAAAACTACTCAGGGGAGAGCCCACATTCCCCATTTGCTTTGTCTGATTTGAATTTAGCAAACTGCAATGGAGAAAAAACAAAATTAGTTCAGCAAACACCACATAAAACAAACCTGTAAACAATTTAACAGAAATTAATTATTGCACACCTCACTTGTCACAGAAACTGATTAATTAAGGCACGTTTCACTTTGTCACATAAATGTGTCAATCATCTAGATAATAAAAGGACCCAGCAGCCTTTTGCTTCCTGTCCTTTGTTGAATCTAGTTTGTTAATTCTTGGTCGGTAATTGGTTGGATCCCGCCTAAAAGTAATGTCCAAATGCTGTAGAGTGCATGTTGGTGTTAGAAACAAGTATTCCAGAATAAATATGCTTTAACTGAAGAACTTGAGCAACAATGTACTTAATCCGAAGAAAGAATGAGGGAAACTAAGAAAAGAAAAAACTAAACAGATAATCAAAAAGAACTTGAGATAAAGACGAAGCTAAGAAAATGGAGAGTTTTTCAGTAAATTTTCTGATAGTTTTTTATTAACTTGAACAATGGCAAAAGCCAATACATATACCAGACATTGGCTGGTCAAAATAAACAAATTTCACCTAAACAACTACCTAACACCACTAGTTACATTGGAACAAGGTGATTTTGCTTGCACACATAAACAAAGCTGGTCATCAGCTCCATCACCATCAAATTACATCAAGCATAAAGTAAATATAGTTCAAAATGAACTAAATTACAAAATATCAACAAAATGAACTAAACAAAACAAAGTAGAAACAGTAGCATGGTTCCTAAGCTGGTGAAAGCATACTTCACCCTGATAACTTGTGCTTCTTGTCTGCATGAGCTGCATGGCCATCTTTGCTACTGCATTTGTTGCATGGAAACTAACTTCAACACTTCTCTTTAGTTTCAATGCTGCAAATTCCCATCTGTTTTCTTAGTTTACTGAATCTTGAAACGCTCAGAGCTTTTGTTAAGATATCTGCCACTTGGTCCTTTGAATTGCAATGAATCAGCTCTATCTCACGAGCTTGTTCCATCTCCCATACCATATGTAGCTTTATGCTAAAGTGCTTTGTTCTACCACAGAAGACAGGATTCTTTGCAATTGCAATAGCAGACTTGTTATCACAATAAATCTCTGTTGCTTCTTTTTGAGGTAGATTTAAATCAGCTAGAATTTTCCTCAACCAAATTGCTTCATTAACAGCACTTGCAGCTGCAACATACTCAGCTTCAGCTGTTGACTGAGCTACCATCAACTGCTTCCTTGAACTCCAACAGAACATAGCTGAGCTTAATGTGAATGCATAACCAGAAGTACTCTTCATATCATCACTCGAACTAGCCCAGTCACTATCGGTATAGCCTATCAACTTCAAACTTTCAGCTTTGCCGAACATGATACCATGGCTCAAGGTACCTTTGATGTACCTGAGCACTCTTTTTACTGCTCGATAGTGCTGCATATTGCAGCAATACATTAATCTTGAAAGCATATTCACAGCAAACATGATATCGGGTCTAGTTGCTGTCAAATATAACAAACAACCAACTAGGCTTCTGTAGGTAGACTCACAGACTTGTTCATGATCCTCTTGGCTTGATAGCTTCATCCCAACAGCCATAGGAGTGGTTGTTAGCTTGCAATTCTCCATAGAGAACTTATCCAGGATCTTCATGGCAAATGTCTTCTGACTTAGGAAGATTCTATGCTTTGTTTGCAACACCTCCATGCCAAGAAAATAAGACATTTTGCCCAGATCATACATTTCAAACATTTGTATCATTTTAGCTTTAAAATCTGCCAAGAGAGCTTGATCTCCTCCTGTCACCAACAGGTCATTGACATAAAGAGACACAATAAGCTGCGTTTTAGCTTCATTCTTCTTGACATATAGTGTTAGCTCACTTACACTTCTTTCAAATCCCAAACTGACCAAGTAGTTGTCAATTCGAGCATACCAGGCTTTATAAGCCTGTTTCAAGCCATATAAGGCCTTTTTAAGCCTGTACACCATGTGTTCTTTGCCAGAAACAACAAAGCCTTGAGGCTGGTCAATGTAGATCTCTTCTTCAAGAATGCCATTGAGAAATGCTGATTTCACATCAAGTTGGTGAATGTTCCATTGCTTTTGAGCAGCTAAAGCAACTAACAACCTGATTGTATCAAGCCTGGCTATTGGTGCAAAAGTCTCCATGTAGTCTAGGCCATATCTTTGACTGAACCCCTTGACAACTAACCTTGCTTTCAGCTTATTCAAGTTGCCATTAGCATTGAGTTTGACTGGATAGACCAATTTTACCCCAGTGACCTTCCTATTAACTGGTCTTTCTACCAATTCCCATGTCTGGTTCTTTTCAATCATGTTGATTTCATTAACCATGGCTTGCTTCCACCCTTCATCAGCTTCAGCTTCTTCAAAACAGCTTGGCTCCACCATGGCAACTTGTGCTCATTCATAAACTTCAGTCAAGGATCTAGTGCCTTTGATTGACATGTCATCAATGTCCATTTCAGTACCAATTTGATCAGGCTCGGCCTGATCAACCATCAGCTCTTCAGAAATAGCTTCTGGCTCTTTTTTTCTCAATTCTAGCATCCTTTTTCATTAAAGATCATATCTCTGCTTACTTGGATCTTGTTTGTTAAAGGGTCCAAGATCCTATAGCCTTTCTTGACCATACTGTAGCCGGCTAAAATACCAGGCAGAGCTTTCTTGAACAGCTTATCCCTCTTTACAGCTAGAATTTGACTGTAACATAAGCAACCAAAGACTTTCATGTGAGCCAATGATGGCTTAAATCCGAACCAAGCCTCAAAAGATGTCTTATGAGCAAGTGCTTTAGTTGGGAACTTGTTTTGAATGTAAACAGCAGTGTTAACTGCTTCAGCCCACATATTCTTTGGCAAATTCTTCTCAAACAGAAGACATCTGGCCATATCCATCAAGCTCCTATTCTTTCTTTCACTTACACCATTCTGTTGAGGTGTGTAAGTGTTGGTGAGTTGGTATTTAATGCCTGCTTCATCACAAAAGGTATTAAACCCGAATAAAGTATACTCTGTCCCATTATCAAACCTTAGGGTCTTGAGCTTGTAACTTGTTTCCGTTTCTGCAGCAGCTTTGAACTTCCAGAAAATTGAAGCTACCTCATACTTATTCTAGAGGAAGTAGACCCAACAGTATCTTGAGTAGTCATCAATAAAGAGAATGAAGTACTTGTTGCCATTGAGTGACTCAGTCTTCATGGGGCCACACACATCAGTGTGCACAAGCTGGATTTTTTCTGAAACTCTCCAAGCCTTGTTTGAAGGAAATGGCAATCTTGTTTGCTTTCCCAACTGGCATACCTCACAAACATCATCATTTTCCACTGAATTTGTGAAGTTTCCACTAGATTTTGTTGGACCATTTAAGCTAGTGCTCTGAAGTTGGCATGCCCAAGCCTTTGGTGCCAAAGCTTGAAATCTTCAGTAGATGCAGTGCAGGCTGAGTGTAAGTCACTTGGCCAGTTGACTTCAAAGCATTTATCAGTCATAGTGACTAACATAAAGCTTGACCCATTTGGATCAGCAATTTTGCATCCCTTGCCCTTAAACACCACTGAATAGCCCTTCTCAAGCAATTGAGCAATGCTGAGAAGGTTTCTGTCAATCTCAGGTATTAGTAATACATTTGAGATGATCTTGTTGTCTGTAGGAGTGTATATTAACACATCTCATTTTCCTTCAGCCTTGATAAACTGCCTATTACCAACATTTACTTTGGTTTTATAACTCATGTCAAAGGTATTGAAGATGGTTGCATCTAGTGACATGTGGTTAGTGCAACCACTATTCAACAGCCAGCCTTTTGAACCCTTCTTTTGACCAGCTGAGTATGAAACAATAAAGACCTGCTCTTCATGGTCACTACTATCTTCAGCCACTCGAGCTTCAACCTTTTACTGTCGTGGTTGGTTCTGTCTTGGCTTGCTTTTGCACACTCTTTCAACATGGCCCTTCTTCTTACAATATTGACATAAAGTATCTGGTCTAAACCAGCATTTTTCCTCTGGATGACCAGGCCTCTTACAGTGCCTGCAGAGCTGGTCTTCTTTCCTTGCAGCATCAGGCTTAGGCCTACTTTTCCAAGTCTTTTTGCCTTTGTAGACTGAGGAGCTTGAAGCTGACTTGGTCTTGGCTTGAAAAGCACCTTCTTGGTGCTCCTCCAACCTGCTAGCTCTCCTTTGCTCCTGAGCATAGAGTGCATTGATTAGCTCAATTAGGGAGATGCTGGTCAGGTCCCTTGAATCCTCTAAGGAGGATATTTTTGCCTCATACCTCTCAGGTAAGGTAGAGAGCACCTTCTCCACTATTCTTGCTTCATCAAACTGCTCACCAAGGAGCCTTATGCTGTTTACCACAGCCATGATTCTGTCTGAGTACTGCTTAACAGTTTCTTCTTCCTTCATTTTTAAATTTTCAAAGTCCCTTCTTAGGTTCAACAATTGATGTTGCCTTGTTCTCTCTGTGCCTTGGAACTCATCTTTCAGCTTGTCCCGAGATTGCTTTGGTGTCTCATAAGCTATAATCCTTGTGAAGATCACATCTAACACAGAGTTTTGAATGCATGACATGGCTTTGTGCCTTTTGGTCCTTTCATCAGCATGCTGCCTCATTTAAGCTACTGTTAGGTTGGCTCTAAGTAGTGCTGGTTCAACATCTGAGTTTACCACCTCCCATAGGTCAAATGCCTGTAGATAGGTCTTCATTTTAACCACCCAAATGTGATAGCCTTCTCTATTGAAGACTGGTGGTGCAGCTGGTGAGAAGTCTGATGTAGCCATTGTTCTGAAGGTTGAAATATGACAGGTCCACTAAGACAATAGCTCTAGATACCAATTGTTGGTGTTAGAAACAAGTATTCCGGAATAAATATGCTTTAACTGAAGAACTTGAGCAACAATGTACTTAATCCAGAGAAAGAATGAAGGAAACTAAGAAAAGAGAAAACTAAGCAGATAATCAGAAAGAGCTTGAAATAAAGACGAGGCTAAGAAAATAGAGAGTTTTTCAGTAAATTTTTTGATAGTTTTTTATTAACTTGAACAATGGCAAAAGCCAATACATATACCAGACATTGGCTGGTCAAAATAAACAAATTTCACCTAAACAACTACCTAACACCACTAGTTACATTGGAACAAGGTGATTTTGCTTGCACACATAAACAAAGCTGGTCACCAGCTCCATCACCATCAAATTACATCAAGCATAAAGTAAATATAGTTCAAAATGAACTAAATTACAAAATATCAACAAAATGAACTAAACAAAACAAAGTAGAAACAGTAGCATGGTTCCTAAGCTGGTGAAAGCATACTTCACCCGGATAACTTGTGCTTCTTGTCTGCATGAGTTGCATGGCCATCTTTGCTACTCCATGTGTTGCATGGAAACTAACTTCAACAGTGCAATGATGTGCAAGGGTGAGCACCAAAAACCACAAAAGTGAATAAGAGTGGTCAATCTAGCAATGAATATGGACAGCTGCAAGACACACAGAGAAGAAGAGATTCATGCTCGTCAACAACGATTGAGGTGAATTTGCAGTACAACCCACTGATGGCTTCCCCTCATACACAATAACACGATCTGCCAGGTAAGTTGCCATTATAAAATCATGCTCAACCACAATCGCAGTTTTCTTTGCATAGAGGATAAACCTCTTGATGACTTTGGAAGCAACAATAGCCTGCTCCGATTCAAGATAAGCACTCGGCTCATCTATTAAATAAAGATCTGCAGGCTGCATGAAAATAACCAAACAAGTATATCTGTAAATATATACCTAGGTATGTGAGCATGGAAAAGTAATGCCTGGAATAGAACAGGAAAGGACTGAGATACATAATACGTATATGTGAATTAATACCTTAGACTTTTAGGTAATTTACAACATTTACCTTTCCAAGCCAATGCGACTCTTTGCAACTCTCCTCCTGAGAGATTCGCTACTTCCTCATCCTTCAGTTGTTCAATGAGAAGAGGTTTCATCACATCTGAAACAAACTGAGGATGCATGTATGAATCCCGTATCCTTTGATGTAGCAAGAGCCTGATTGTATCTGGAAACCTGGGACTGCTCTTTTGGGGTTTGTATGAAACATTAAACTCGGGTATCTCCACATCTGAACCTTCTACACCGTCAGGTGT
This sequence comes from Gossypium stocksii, assembly GCA_020496765.1. NCBI lineage: Eukaryota > Viridiplantae > Streptophyta > Magnoliopsida > Malvales > Malvaceae > Gossypium > Gossypium stocksii. Next base: position 107,142,614 of record CM035627.1, on the reverse strand, counting down.
CAACAAACCAGCCTGCAGATTTATCCAATAAAATCAAACAAATTGAGACATGAGTTAAAATAACTTCAAAAATATGCACAAAGGATGAAAGAGAAAAATACCAGCATAGGTTTGGTCATGGTTGGGTATCTGTATCCTGCATGAATTAAAATAACTTCAAATGAAAATACCAGCATGAATTAAAATAACTTCAAAAATATGCACAAACGATAATCTGAGAATCAGTAAATTCACCCTCAAATTCAATTACTTTAAAATTGCCCTGAGTTTTGGTCATGGTTGGGTATCTGTATCCTGCATAGGTTTCAATTTCCTCAGCACTTTCCTGTGGGGTCTCTGCAACCTAAAACAAAGAGAAACGGAGTGCTAAGATGGAAAGATAATGAAGATGAATAACGGTACTGGTAACAGGTTTACCTCAAAGTCATCTCGGAACCTCAAATTTTCAGTAGGGGCAAATCCAGCCCAGAAGATATTGATTCCCTCCCTTACAGAAAAGGGAAGGGTGACAACTCCATATGCACCCGGCGTTCCATACAAGGAGCAAACGAAGTTGATAAGTAATCCAGGACACTAAGATCATGCTCGACCACAATCACATAGCTGAAGTACATAGTGGAAAAAAGCATTATTACCCTAAATAGATCGACTTAAACTATAAGAAACATTAGAGGCTAAGGACAAAAACGAAGATTTAAGCTATTAGGCCTGGGAAGAGATCGAAGGACTTGTGCTGCTTTCAGTCTGTTTCACATCAAGATAACTTGAAGGTTCGTCAAACATATATATCTCTGCCTTTTATATGGCAACAACAGCAATAGCAAATCTCTGAAGCTCTCCAACAGACAAATCCCCAACATTACGGTCTACGACCTGGTTGAGTTAAAGATCAAGACAGAGTTTTGCTTTCATTTCCCTTTCATCTTTCTGGTCAAGCGCCCGCCCCACATTGCCTTGAACTGCCTTTGGAATATGATCAACATTCTGTGGCTTGATGTCTGATGATGGCCTGTTAAATACATAAAGTATACTGTCAGCAATAAAAAGGCAAATCAGGGAATTTCTGTTGAAAAGTGGCCAATCATGCTGCTTGTATGCATGTTGCAGCTCGTGTGCTTGCTGCAATAACAAGTTCTTTGTTTAGTTACATTGTAATTTTGTTTCGTTGAAAATGAATAAGTTTGATGACAGCTTGATGTGTTAGGTAGTGGAATAACTTGTTTGGTTGACTTGTTTTAGTGTACAAGCAATGTTTCACAACTAGCTAGGCTAATTAGTGATATTAGTTGTGTTTAGTAGAAAAAACTGTCTATAAGAATTATATATTGCTTTGTTTATGGTAATAAATATCAATTTTTCACTCCTTGCCGCACGTTTATGAACAAGTAAAATGCTTCATGCATCTTGCTGCTCTGATAAAACCCCAACAATTTCAGGACACTTCTCCCTCTAGAAATTCAACAAAATGTACATCTCTAGATGGCTGTCTTTCAAAACTCTGTTTCTCTCTCTAGGTCAGGTTAGCTTTAATTAGCGGAAGATTGCCTTTATTTGTTATTTGCTCAATTTTAAATATCATAAGACTTGATTACTTTGTTTATAAGAACTAAATTTCTGGACTAAATTACTCTATTTATTTTGAAAAGAACTAAATTACTTCTTTTCCTAATATTACAAAAACCTTCTAGTACTTTTTTGAAAAAAAGTGTGATTTCTTTTGTCATTTCCATGCTGAAGCCGAAGAAGAAGCAGCATCAATATTAATACTGTAAGCAGGCAGCTTCTTCAAATTTTTGTGCTGAATTATTTGCCTGAACTCCATGGCATCTTTCCATTCTCCTACACTAACATACAGGTTGGCCAGGGAAATATAGTAGCCGACAACATTTTCAGGCTCCAATCCAAAAAGATGCTCTGCAACTTCTCTTCCCATCTCCATATTTCCATGATAATTACAAGCACTTAATAAGGCTCCCCAAACGCCAAATCCAGCCTCTCCTGATATCTGCTTTATAAACTCATAGGCTTCTTCGAGTTTTCCAGCTCTTCCAAGCATATCGACTACGCACACCTGGTGCTCTGTTACTGCTTCTACTCCATATTCCTCCAACATTACCCTGTAATACCAAAGCCCTTCATTCACAAGCCCCGAATGGCTGCAAGCTGATAAAAGGCTTACGAAACTGCTTTTTGATGGTCTAACGCCAGAATCACACATTTTGTGGAACAGTTGAATTGCCATTTGGCCATTACCATGGTATCCATAAGCCGAAATCATAGAATTCCAAACTGCGATAGACTTATCCTTTGACCTTGTAAATATTTGCCAGCCTAGGTCCAGCTGTCCACAGTTGCTATACATATCCACAAGGGCTGCAGATATGAATGAATTATCAAAGATTCCAATCCGCAATACGTGACCATGGATTTGTTTTCCCTGTCTTAGAAGTCCAAGCTGATTGCAAGCTGAGAGAAGGGCTACTATGGTGATTTCGTTGGGTTCAAATTCAAGAAAGTGAAATAATTCTAGTGCTCTTCTTCCTTCCTTATTCTGGGAAAAAGCAGAGATCATGCAGTTCCATGAGCATAAGTTGCGACTTGAACAGAAATCAAACAGTGATCTCGCGCTCTTAGTGTGACCACATCTTCCATACATAGTGATTAATGCATTCTGCACTCGAGTTTCTGATCCCACAAAAGTTTTAATGGCAAGGCCATGCAGTGATTTTCCTTCATAAATCAACGAGAGATTTCCACAAGCTGATATAACATTCACAAGGGTGATAGAATCGCACATAACATCCATTACCTGCCTCATCCAATTAAATGTTGCTAAAGCTTCTCGAAAATGGCCATTATTTGTACAACCAGCAATTATAGTGTTCCAACAGGCAATATCCTCTTCGGCAGAAATTGTGTCAAACAACATAAAAGCAGCTGATAAGTCCCCAAAATTAATGTACATATGCATGAGGGAATTAACCATAAGAATATTGCTTGAAAGCCCTGCCTTTATCTCCCAGCAGTGAATTGATTTACCAAACTGAAGGGAATCAAGGGAAATGCAAGACGAAATAACAGCCAGGACAGTTGAAAAACTCAACTGTAAACACTGATGGGTCAGTGTCTTAAATAAACTTTGAGCTTCTTTTGAATACCCATTCCGGCTGTAGCCAGAGATCATCACATTCCATGAGACTAGGTCTCTTTTGGGGATAGCATTAAATAAAAGCTCAGCCTTGATTATACAATTACATTTTGAGTACATGTCCAAAAGGCTATTAATCACCCATAAATCTGATATCATCTGTCTACGAATTGTGAATCCATGGACAGTCTTCCCTTCTCTTAATAGCATCCGCTCTGCACAAAGTGAAATTATTGTAAATAAAGTCGCTACATCAGGCTGAGCATATCCAGTTAGTTGCATTTTGTAAAGCATATCAAATGTTTCCAAAATCATTCCATTTGAGGCAAAGCCTCCAATCATTGCATTCCATGAAATGACATCCTTAAGCACCATTTCTTTAAACACTGACTTTGAAGCTTCAATATCTCCAGACTCTGAATATAATGAAATCAGAGAGTTGGAACACGAGATGTCAAAGTTGTACCCCTGTTTTATTCCCCAAGCATGAATGGTTTGTCCAGAACTTAACTCCCCCGAAGCAGCAGATGCTGAGATAGCACATGACAAACTCATACTATCCACTCCGATTCCCAATGAAATCATCTCTCTGAAACACCAGAAGGACTTTCCAGGATGACCATTATAAAGAAAACCATTTACCATTGAATTCCAAGAAATAACATCTCGACAATCCATCCATGTAAACATAGACTGAGAAGAGGTTAAGTCACCGCATTTAGCATACATGTCTAGTAGAGCATTGCATAAACTACAATCCCCAAGTATACCCGCTTTAATGCTCAAACAGTGAAAACTCTTCCCATGTTTCAAGTACTTCATATGAGATAAAGCTGACACAGTAAGCAACAAAGTTGTGGAATCAAAAGCAACACCCACCTCAGTCATTTCAACGAAAAACTGCATGGCAACATTGTAAGACTTATTTTCAACTGCAGCATTGATCATAGCATTCCAAAGGATCACATCTCTGTCACAAAATTCATCAAACAATGCCAAAGCTGAGATGAAATATTTGGCTCTTGAATACGCAGTGAGGAGAGAAGTGCAAGCTGGCAGGTGAGCAAGAGCACCAATCTTGATAGCTAAGCAATGGGCGATTGTAGCTGTTACTAGGCTGGGCCTTGCCGTTGAGGACTTAAGGAGACCAATGACATCGTAGAATTGGGAATATAGTCGATAGGAGTCTCTTTGGGACATTTTGGCAAACGGTTGAACGACAATAGAAAAATGAAACGACTTGGCCGCAAATAGAGGATGAACATTTGAGAAGAGGCCATGTGATCCGATAAACAAGATAGGATGTTTGAGCTTGCAGCCAACAGGAATTCTGCTTGAAAATTTTTTAATCGGAGGCAACAGTGGTGAAGAAAAGTACCCGGTTAGCCTTATCAAGTATATTGGGAAGTTGGCTTTTGAGGACTTGATTGTTTGAACTCGGTTACCCATTCAACATATTCATATATCGTACGCATTGTTTGAACTCGGTGTAAATATTCATCTATTATAATCTGAATTGACTGAAACCAGTGTAACCTTTTCCTTTTCTATTTACGTACAAAACAAATACAGCAGTATTTGAGCCATAATTCCAGCAATGACCCTCAATTCAAAGTCTTTGCTAAAGTGTGATGTTTACCAAGACGATCAGAACCTGTAATAATAATAGGTGATTTTAACCTATAATAATCCACTAAGGGAGACGAGATTTGGGATTTGAAAAGCCAAAACCTACCTTGGCACAGACTCTCTTTAAGAGTACTCATTCATTCATAATAATGCATTTCAAGACGAGGTAATAAGCTAAGAAGAAACAGAGGTCCTTCGGCAGTAGTCGCACTAACTCTCTCCCAATCAGTACCTTCATTCCCTTTTTATTTGAATTGCCCCAAAGATTAAATTAGCAAAAAAAAAAAAAAAACTATCAATGGTACATATATAGAGGGGTGAAAAACACATCAGCCCTCAAATGTTCCAAATTTCAGACTCCAGGCATTTGTTCTCCAAGTCCGAATACTAATGCTAATACTAATGCAATCTCATCCCATTTTAATCTATGAAGACAATATTCTTGGTTTTTGACGATGTGTTAGGAACCATAGTAGCTTTGAAACTGTCACTGTCACTGTCACCGTCACTGTCTCTGTCTCTTTTTCTACCTCCCAAGGCCAGAACTTGGGCAACCTTTTGACAAGAGGGTGAAGAGAGGGCTTCAGAAAGGTGGATGATCGTCCTCTGGGGTTTTAGGTGGAACAGGTTTCCAACCCGGTTTCTCGTCCCAATACATGTCATAATATATGTGTCCAGGAATGTGGTTCTCAACACAGCACCATATACCTATATACTGCTTTACACGTTTCCTGAATTTCTCCTCTCTTGTCTGAGTTTCAATGATAAACCATATTAGTCTACTAATGCAACATAACTAAGGTAAAATAATGGAAGCAGAAAAGCTGCAGCTTGGTGAAAAGACTTGCCTTGTCAGTGAAACCAAGAAAAGCATCTTGCATCGAAGAGAACTGAATGACTTTGACATCCTTGAATGAAGAGAACACCTTCTTCAACTGCAATTTAGAAGAATTCAACAAGGCCGACACCAAGCCAACAAGGCTAACATCTGATTTTATTAAGACATTGCTAATGGTATTATACCAATTACAAAAGAATCATAATTACTTGGTTACATTAAATATCATACAATCTAGCAAATTTCCAGCAATTTTTAATTTTTTTAATATTGCCAAAGGACACATGGCAGTATTTTACCCCAGCTTGCGGAGATTTTTAAATCCACTGGCAATGGACCAAATAATTTTCCAAAGTTTAATCAACAAAGCTCTAACTTATGGTACTCAGCCTCGTGTGTCAGATAAGGGTGTTTGTCTGACACTGGTATGTCCATTTCTTTTTCAATTTTTTCCATGTATTGGAGAGTCCTTGACAGGTCATATCTCCATGCCCATGTTGGACACAGGTATTTCGAGAAGAATGAAGTGCCAGAGCAACATAAGCTCTTACCATAGAACAAGTCACTACATAGGATCTAATTCATCAAGAATATATGAAGTGATTGCTCCATTATGAACAAATTTTATATCAGCAAACAAATAATTTACCATACCGTTTCTTCACTGCTGCGTTTAGGAAATCTTAAAAGACCCGGTCGACTCGTGTTGCTTGATGCATGGCAATCTTCAGTTCCTTCTCGACAAAGCTGAACATCAAGCCACGACTCTCTTACCTGAAACAACATCTCAAACTAAAGCTTCCTGGAGGAAATCATCGAAAATAGATAATTTAGTCTATATCACAGATATTAATTTACTCGTTGGGGTAAGAATGGGTTGTTGAGAAAAGAGTACTCTCTGATGTTGATTGCAGGACCAAATTCCTCCGCTGGAAGGTCTCTCAACATTACATTCACCTGCACCAGTGCATACTGTATTCCTTAAGAGTTACAAGTTCTCATGCTCAAAGCAAAGGCATCTTCTCACAATAGAACTCTAAAAAAATGGAGCTCAATCAAAAGACTGGAGGACAAAATGAACCACAGGTTTTAGTTTTAGGCCTAATTGGACTGTAAGTCAATTAAACATATCGACACTTTGACCAGTTTTTTCTTAAAAGAAAAAGAAGACTTCAATTTTTGATACTCATCGAGAAAATAAGTCTGAACCAGCCAGAAGTTAACTGCATGACAGTAGACTAAAAGTCTAAATAAGTTGACAACAGAGTTGATAAGTAGTAGTTAATGTGCATTTGGATCATAATCATCCCCATCTCACACCTCACAAATCACTCAAAAACAGAATCACAGGATGAGTTCTCAGAAACGTTGTGAACATAGATTCAACTGCTGATTAACGCAGCAACAATTCACTAGCATACAAGAATTACACAACCTCTAACCATAACATTCATCTGACAATCCTTTATCATCCTATGATTTCTTTAAAAAGGGGTGAAAAAAGGTAGCTTGTCCAGAAAATGTGAAACATGACATTAAACTATCTAATCATAAATTTAGAAGTCCATGAGAATGTCTACTGCCCCACTTTCCGCAAGATCCTTGTATTTTATGTTGTAATTTAAATTGATATTGGTTAATTTCATGGATGCACAGATAAATGGGAGGGGAAAAAAGACTGACAACTTGCAAAGGAACGTTATCAGGAGAAACAAAAAAGGGCCTAATGATTCCCACTATCAACTTAAACGTACCTCAAAAACATGGTCCAAAGGGCAGAGAAAAGGTTGTCTAGTCATTGACCCCAGCAGTGCCCCAGGATGTGGAAACCACAGCCTATCCAATCTGCACCATAATGGAGGCATAACCTGAAATTTACAGTGAGAAGCAAATTGATGATTAGATAACCTTTATATAAATGCAACACCAAAGTTTACATTTGGAATGTATTAGAAAACTTTCACCAAACAATGTCATACTACCCGCACAACATATCTCATTGGCTCTTTGCTAAGATGAATTTCTAAATTATAGATCGTTTTCCCTTGATTACTTTTGTTACTGCTAGGCACAAGTAATTCATGGCAAAACTCATACTGAAATGACATAAGCAAGAATCTTATCAAAACCACTTCAAAATTTGGTTCAATTTCTTTCACATAAAAAATAGACTCTTGACACTAAAACTAATCAGAAAAGTAATCACTAAGTCGTAAGACACTACCAAGTAATCATAGAGTTCTCACCAGTGTACGGTGCAACACTGAGGCAATAGCAAGTGCTGACCTTATTTGTCTCATCTGAACAAAATTGTCAAAAACAGAAATTATACGAATAACCACAGATGATTTAATTGGCAGAAGCTAGTAGTTCTAAATTAAATCATCCATACTTGGTAATTAATAAGAGAGAAGTGCGATTCAAGATTATGCTCCCCATCCAGTAACAAGCTCTTAGGAATAGAAGGTCTAAATGACAAGAATCCTCCTGCATGGTTCCTTCAATAAGTTAACTGACAGCATAAATCATGCTATGAATGTCTTCAAAGCAGGTGGTATCAATATCCAAATTCAATTGCTTGAAAAGTTGAACTCACAGTGGACTGTATAACCCCTTTTGTTTGAAATGGGATCAAAGATAAAAAGTTAAAAATATGCGTTCATTCAATACAAAACTCAAAATTCTCCTGATAAAGTTGGTGATAGTAGATTTCACTCTACATCCCATCCTAACCAACACATGTAGAAAATATGATGGGAAATATATTAACATAAGAAAACAGAATACATTTAGTTACAGGAATAGCTAGTAGAATTATATCCTTCATGAATTCTGGAGAACCAACATATGCAGATCGTTCCATGAAGATTTAACCATGATACATCCAAGGAGAAAGAAAACAGAATTATTAAAGAACACAATAATGTAGCCAAACTTTATGTTATGTGGGCCATTTCCTTCGTTCTAAAATGCCCATGTTGCAAATGTTTGATGCCTATCCATAAGAGATGTGACCCCTTCACCTTACATGAACTTTAGCATATCCATATCAGATTGATAAATATAACAGAAGCTTGGTGGGATCAAAAAACTGTCTTAAAACTCCAATTATCCGAAGATATTGAGCAATAGAGAGATAATAGGGGTCCTACAATCAAATCTACAGAATAGCTGGCACAGAAATACCTGAATTTTTATATTTGTTAGAAAACATATAGTATTAATATAGCTACTAACATCACAGCTGGTACAAAATTACCAGGTGCATCATAGTATTGTGGAGGATCAAAGAAAACCATGGCTTCCCGCAGTCGATGACGCTTCCCTTCAGTACCAGCATACTGGAACGTAGTGTGCAATGCGTATGGTTGCAGCCTAAATTGCTGATGCAGAGCCTGCCAAAAGCATTAGAGCTTAAGACAAACATGGTATATAACATATGCAGCTACTTATTGACAAGTACAATCAAGATAACTAAAGTTCAACAGGAAAGACATGTAAAATAAGAAAATAAATTTAACAAAACCAATAAAATGAAAACAGGATGAGAATGTATCTAAGTTGCCGAGAACTAGAATATGGATCCTACCTGAACAAAATAAGTGTGTCCACTACAAAATATACTTTCTGGCAGAATTCCCAGCTTGAGATTTCCATCATAAGAGTAAAAAATTCCACTCTCATCATCAAAGGCTGGCCCTGTCTGCCTACGTACAAGTTCATTAAATCCATTCTGATCCCATATCCTATCATCAGCTAAAAGCATATCTATCCATTCTTTTGCCAGTTTTTTCGCGGGTGGTGTTGGGCGCCAGTGGAAAATTCCTATATTGTAGGCGGCACCAACTGTTTAAGGAAAAGAAAGATTCAGTTTTAACAGGAGTTACTAGAATGGTGATATATAGGTTAAAAGAAGAAGGTGGTGTGACTAGAGCTCTGATAGAATGTATATACAGTATCATAAAAAAAGAAGAAGAAAGGTATCGACTAATAACAATACTACTATGGGGGCACAAGTTGAAAACAAGATAAGCTGATGAAAAAGAAATTCTTCCTGAAACAAGTCTTTACCTTGTTTCCAGTCAGCCAATCTGTCGTCAACAACTGTTGGCACAACTTGGTCACTAGAAGTTAAGATGTCTGCATCAGGGTACCGAGCAAGATATGGCAGTGGATTCTGTTAAAGGAGCATTAAATATGAAGCATGATTGTAATGTATATCTTCTGGGTGACTTTAAAGGATTATGAGGTATAATACAATGAGAAAATGGCATTGAGTTTCAATTTCATAATATAAGGCAGCAAAGTAAGAAACACTAAGCCAATAAAAATGCACAGAAAGTGAGAAGTGTAAAATTTTAGGAAACTCAACACCTAGGAATAGTTAATATTATCACTGAAATTTTATTTCGTATAGAATCAAAGAAATCCAAATTCTTCCACAGTATGATAATAGTCCAATAAAATCTAATGTATCTACTTTAGGGTGAAAAATGGAACAATCAAAATAATGGTAAGTATCATATAAACAATAAAAGAAGACTTGAGCCAGAAAGGAACAATCAAGTAACAAACATAGAATAGTAATAATGCTAAGTATCATATAAAAAGCGGAGGAAAGCTTGAACTACAGAGGAAGAATTAAGTGACAGGCATAGAATAGTACCTTCAACCACACCATGTCTGTATCACACATCAATAGCTCAAAACCAAAAGGAAGTATTGCATTTATAAGTAAGACTTTCTGTCTCCCCATTTTATGAAATATGGGAGAACCCCAGCCAACATCATCTGTGCTTATATGGCTGCCCATATCAAAGACTGGGATACCTTTCCAATACAGAGCCTTCAGTAGTTTGGTGTCCATAGCACCTAAATTACAACAATTCTAACTTATTGTCCACTTTCAAGCACAATTTCTTCTGGTGTAACTGCTAGAAGATTTAACAACTTACCAACCAGAAGATTAGAAACACCAAGATCGGTCAAGTGTTTAACCCAAGTCAGGATGAAATCCATAAAAGCAAAGTTACCAAAGGTGACTATGATGACATTATCTTTTGCCCTTTGTGCAACCAGTTCTTTAGTTAGTCTAAAGGACTTTAAACCAGGCATTTTGGAAGAACGAGATGGGGCCTCCCAAATAGGTCTCAACTTGTTGCTCCTATGCTGTGATGGTTGAGAAATGTTGCTGGAAAGAGAAACCCCATCTGCCAAGTTAAGAGAATCATGAAAAGCTAAAATGAGCGAAGTTGATGCAGCATAAATAATATGTAACAAAGAATGTCCCCTAAAATACAACCACCAAATAGGCATTTGAGCAAAAATTGAAAAAAAATTATTACCCAAAAAAAGGGGAAAAAAAAGTTGCATTTTAACAAGGACCCAGAAAGGAATAGGATGTTAGCTCTAAAAACATATGCTCAACATTTGCATTAAAATACAAAAAGAAAACCTGGAAGCTTAAATAAAAGAAAGGAAAAAGTAGCCTACTTTGGGAGAGAGGAGGGGCCAAAAGCCAAGAAGAAGAGATAGAGCGAGTGGGGGAAGCGGTTGGAGAGTAAATAGCGGAGAATACGTAAAAGGAAGACACTACTGTCCCCAGTATAACGGTGGCGTATATGGTTAGAAAGAGGGGTTTTGAGGCAGCAGTTTCTTGAACAGCGTTTCTCCATCCCCGCATTTTAGATGGGTTTGATCCTAATTGCTCAACTAATATAAAAAAATCATCGTGTTATTTATCTCTTTGGCGTTGAATACTTCAGGATGGGGAAGAGATTTGTCTATAACAACAGTGCAATCTCTGGATGTGTTTTTTAAGAAAATATTAGATCAAATTTCAATATTTCCATTTAATCGCTGTAGGAGAAGAGCTCTCCAGCCCAGCCCAGCCAGCCCCGCAAAACCGGCCCGTCCGCCGGGCCAAGTTCCCCACTTTTCGTTTTTTTGGTAAATAGTTCCCCACTTTTCGTTTTTTTGGTATATAGTTCCACACTTTTTTAATCCTACAATCAGTCACTTTTACCCGTCAGCTTTTAAGAATAACCGATCCATCTTGTTTTTTCCACATCCATTTAACGTCTGTCAAAAGGTTAATCGATTATATTTAAACACGCTTGAATTTTTTTTATTTTTTTCTTTTTATTTAATTGAAATAAAAATAATATATTAAAACAATTAATTTAATCAAATTCAATAATTAATAAACTTAATCATTTTAACCAAACTTTTTTACTTTGACTTAATTGAAATTCACAAAATCGAATATGTCCATTAAGTGTTAAAATTAACTTATGCTAACTTACAAATCACTATTTTAAAACAAAATAAAAGCATTTATCTTTTTTATTTAAACATTGGGGTAACCATTTTATATATTGTTTATAAAGTTTTTTAAACGAGCAGGTTGAGATTGTGTTATGTGTTATATTTATTTATTTATTTATTTTATTTTTTATTACATATTATAAGATAATTGTCACACTTTAAAATAAGTTGTGTATGACATATTTTTCCTAAACATTATTACTATTGTTATTATTATCATGGTTTTCGAAATCGGACCAAAAACCACTTAAGGTATCAATCTAGAACAAGAGGTTAAGTCAATTGTTCTGCCAACTTAAATGAATCGGTTGAACTTTTTTTTATCTTTTTTTAATATTTTTTTCTTCTAACAACCTTTGAAGTTCTACTTTGATGATAAAATCGTGAATTTTAATGGGTTGTTCCACCAAGAAATATGGACGCAATAAGGAATTGAGAAACATAAGAGCTACGGTAATTATTGTAATCTTAAGAAGAAAGTTGTAGAGAGAATTTTAAAAAGCTAAGTTTTTTAAACAATCCAAAAGTCTCCAAAATGAAACTTTGGGTCTTCTATATACATTGTTTACAAACTAGTTATGAAATAAGTGACATGTTTTATAAAAGTGGGAGAGATATGAAATAATTCATAAGAACGTGTTATGAATTATTGGGTAATTAAAGTGAACGAAATCATGTTCATGTTATTTATAATGAGTAATGGGAGTAAAATTATGAAAATAATATATATAATGATAGTTTAGTAGAAATTACTCTCATGTAACTCATTTTAGTAATGAGAGTATTACTGACAAATTTAACTGCAAGTACACTATTTAATCAACAAGGAGGGAGGGAAAAAACACCTGAACTCCAGAAAAAAAGTTAAAAAATTGAATTCTTAACAATATCTGTATCTAAGCCTTCAAGGCATATTCTCCATAACATCCCAATCTTTATCTTCTCAACATGAAATGATTATGCAAGGAGTGATATTTCTTAAAACTACTTTGATTTAACAGTTGGTAAACAAAACACAAGTATTTACACATTGCTACTTCAAAAATACATACCTACACCTTTGAAGGAAGAAAGAAAATTGGTATATTGTAGAATAAAACTCACTGTTGGGTGTCTTAACGAGTAAAACAATAATTTTGGTCCAGGAGTGATTTTTCAAATTTTGTGTTTGGTTGAGAAGTTGGGTTTGAAATGTATTTTTATTTTAAAAGTTATTTATTTAGTGTTGCTTTCGACAATATAGAGATGTTTTAATTTTCAATAATAATTATAATATATTAAAGTTGTTTTCTTTCTTCAAAATAAATAAAAGTTGCTTTTTTACTGTTTTGTCACCATCATGGTAAGTAGTTCACAGATAAAACAACGAAGTGAACGAGTGATGGTGTGGTGAATATGGAAAACATATATTTCCCATCTGAAAGGAGACAGATCTGGCTCCATAGATGAATTATGACTTTCAAGTAGAATCTTTTTGTAAGAAGCTTCCCTTCCCATGCGATCAGCTTGAGTAACTGAGCATGTACCAATGCTCCCGCGTTTCCTCATTGGGTTGGAAGGAAGCCTTTTGCATTAGAACTTGGTTACTGTGTCCGTGAGAATTGTTGAGCAGATGGAGGGTATGGCAGTTACTCTTTGTCCATGAGATGAGAGAACTTGGTGACAGATACCGCTGTCATGGTTGCTCCAGCTGATTGCACCCCTCTTCCACTATGACAACCATGTCCAACTTCTCCACTTTGGGCTTTGTCAATTGCGCTATCACATGCCCAATCTACATCAACATCAAACCTTCATTCCATTATGTCGGCCTCTAAACAGGCCTGCAGGTATGACCTAATACTATAACAAAGACCAAGAATTTTTGGGCTAAACTTCTTGCACCCAAAACTAAATGCTAATTTTAGCAAGTCTTTGGACGAGAGATATGGAACAATAATTTCATGTCAAAAATGAATTTACTTATCACATAGAAATAACAGACAACTTAAAAACTTGTAAAGAATTTTATGAATAACTCGAATTTATTATTCCAACTCCAATCATTTTTATTTAAAATTACTGATAATCTTAAACCAAAAAATAAAAATTTCATTAATATTGTATGGTCTTACTATAAAATGAAAAAAAAAACTATAAACTTCAAAATATCATTTTTATATAGTTCTAATATAATTTATTTTTATTTCATAATTATTCTTTTAACTCATTAAATTAAAATACCTTAAATTTTTCTAAAAATAATTATTCAACTAAGGGGCATTTTATCCAAAAATTTAAAATTCCTCATCTAACATTTGAGTTACATATCTCATCCTCTTTTGCCTGGAAAAACTTGTTATTACACATGTATTATGTATACAACATAACATAACTAACATGCTAATAATCCCATTTCTTATATTTACTCATCAACCAGTTATTTGGGTCAAATTTAGATATTTAGAACTCATTATCAATAAAAAAAAAATTACCTGAATACCATTCTGATATAAATAATAATAATTTCAAATCGTAAAATAAAGTATAATTATATAAAAATAAAAAAAGTAGTTTTTCTTACATATCAAACACTGGCACCCAAATAAACTCTTAGTGATTGATTTGTTCAAACAAAAAGAATTCAAGGGTTTAGAAATTTAAAGAAGAGTCATTTTGAAGAGCTGCCATGTTAAAGTACCCAACTCTAAAGAAGAAGAATTATGCCCTTTGTTTAGTCCATGTTCTTTGGCATAACTTGCATGGACATATATTTATTTATTGATGATAGAAATCCGAACTAGTTGTTTTGAGTACATAGAAAAGATACATGAAATAAAACTTCAAGTGGTTGACTTAAGATTATTTGTCAATTTTGAATAGATTAAATAATTAAATCCCCAAAGTCATTAGTTGCTTAATGTTAGGTGAAGCATTATTCTCGCAAGGTATTATTAATTAGTTGGTGTACTAAGTATGGGTCCAATCAAATATAATTCTTACAGGATTGCACATGATCAAAGATGACATTCTCTAGATTAGCAACATTTATTATTCATCCACACACTTCCCTTGGGTGCCATCTATTGGGCAGCACTGATGTAATTCACAAGCATAATAATAGAAACTAAACTATGCTACTTGGAAATGAGTGTGACGACCACGCCTAAACCTCCCGATGCAATCTAGTAGACCTTCGGCTCAACAATAGTAATTAAAATTGAGTATTGAGATTATAAACTCAAAAACAAATTTCCTTCTATATTATATATTTATATAGTTTTAGTAATAGACTGTCAAAGCACCGAATCCAACTGGCATTGTCTGGCTTTGACTTTCCTTTGTCGGAGTATTAGTTTAGAGTATATTAACCATATTGGATCCATCATCATAGTCTTATTATAAAGCTAACATTGATCGACGTGTAAATACTAAGTTACGTGCATGTGTAGTCCAAATCAAATACAAGCACGTGTCTCCCTGTGCATGAGCCCATTACATTTAATAATTTGGGTCAAACCATGCATGTTTAATAAATTACTTCATTATTTAATAAGTTTTAAAGAGATTAAAAATGAAGAATTTACAGATGGGCTATTTCGTTTTGCCAATAATATAATATAATCCACCTTTGCTCTAAAAGGAACTTCATTATACCACTAGTAGTATGTATTATAAAACTATAGAATATGCGGCTCAAGTAAATATAGTGCATGCAAACGCCAAACAGCCTCGCTCTTATCTGTAATGTCAGAGAATGACTTGGAAAGTAAAGAAAAGAAAGCTGTCGAAACCCTTTTTCATTTTGAAAAATGATGGTGGGATCGACTTGGTTTTGAAAACAAAAATTAAAAACGGGAGTCGCCACTGATCCTTTATTGGGTGTGATCAGATCACCCTTGTTTTAATAAAACATTTTGATTTACTAAAACAGTGTTCTTGGTCTACGAAATTTTGAGAAATCGGGTTCGGGAGTCGGTTACGTGCGAGGAAGGGTTAGCACCCTCGTCACGCCCAAAATTGGTACCGAATTGATTAAAAATGTCCTTATGTCGAAAAGTTTTGAAATGTGGTTTCTCTTGAAGCATTTGAACGGCTTAAATTGGACGGAAAGATTCTCTCGTTTCAATGGAATATAGCATCGCGTCCAACACATTAGGATACGATCCTTTACCCTCGAACCTATGGTCGAATCTTATCCCAAAAATTTGTACATTTGGAAATTGTAAAAGGGTGTCAACGTATTCGATCTAACCAAAAGAACGAAACCCAACACGTTAGGGCGCGCTTTCTCGGATTCTCGAGCGGACGACATTGCCTTGCTTTGAAAAGTTAAAGGAGACGAGTAAAATCGAAAAGGAACAAACGAAAGAAACGCGGCCCAACACGTTAGGGCACGATTCTTCGAGTTTCCAAGCATAAAATGTGGTCTTATAAAAAATATTTAAATTACCGAATTTGAAAACGATTTAATGCATTTAGCTTGAAATTGGGCGAATGTTTGAGTTGGAATCATGAAGCTATAACGATGGTCGTAGATGTAGTAAATAAGTATAGAACAAAACATGCAATACCAATAATCATGTATAAATATAAGCATTTGCCATTAACACCACCCGAATACCAATATTAACAAATACAAACAAGAAAAATAAAATGGATATGAAAGAACGTAAAAAATAATAAATGTAATCTCTTTAGAAAAACAATACATGAGAAATAAGTTTAAAATAGGCACCGTGAAGGCCAAACTAGGTTGATAACAAAATAATTAAAAAAAAAATCAAAATACAAAGCGATTTCAAGGCAAAAAAAAAAATAATTTGAGGTGATTTAACTAAATAGTTTATGAGATAATAAAAAATAACATGTGAGAAGTTTAAAACAAATAGTGTAAAGATGGTATTTCAAAAGAGTATATACATATTGTAGTTATAATAAAATATACATGGAAAAGTGTAAAAGTATATGAGCAATGTAATATAAAAAAATATAAAATGTGCATATGATATATAAAACGTAATACATATATATAATATTGAAAATAAATATATATATACTATATGAAGATATATGTTCGTAATGTAATATTGAAATACATAGGGTACATGAGCAAATAATGATGGTGTATTTCTTATAAAAAAATAATGATGATAATGCATGTGAAGGTATTTACAACGTATAAAACATAATATGTACATGATAGATATGATATAGAAAATAAATGCTTGTAATACGCAAAAAGATGCATATATGTAGAAGTATTGAAATATGTATAAGATAGTATAAAATAATATATAACTATAATGTAAAAATGTCTATATATACAGTATATACATAATATATTTTTAAAAGAAAAATGAAAAAATAAATATTGAAAAATATATAATATAATAAGTACATAAAATATTTATATATAGGTAAATAATAATAACATAATGTTAATAATGAAAATAATAAGTATAATAAGTATAATGTGTTAATAATAATGATAATAATAATAAAAAGTACGAAAAAGGATGAAATTGAAAGTAAAATAAAAGTCAGAGGCTGAATTAAACAAATAAACAGGGCCGAAGGACCCAGGTGTAACGCGCGTGTGAAGTTCGGGGACTAAATCTGGAAATATTCCAGTACCCAAAGCGCTGCGTTTTTAGCGCGGACCGAATTGCAAAGCTGCGCGAATCCCAGGGCTAAATTAAAAAATAAATAAAATGCCCATAGGATCCAATCGAATGCCAGCGTAAACTCAAGGGGACCGAGTGTGCAATAATCCCTCGTGACCAGAAACACGCGGGTCAGAGCCCGGTTCCGGTCGGGTCATCGGGTCGGTCCTACGGGTGTGCCAGTACGGCACCGTTTTGGAGCCACTGAACAGGCCCTAAACGGTGCCGTTTCGTGCGAGGCTTAAATGCCTAAAACAAACCTTAAAATCGGGTTCCCTGGCCACTTGAAATCGAAACAAAAAAGGAGGCCTCTGGTTCTCCCCAAATCGGCCGACTTGGGGTCAGGGTTGGACTGCCGTTCTGCCACCGAATCAGCAGTGGAGTCATACGGAGGCCGAGTCTGAGCTGGTTCGGGAGTATATCCGACGGCTTCAACGTTTAAGCACTCGAGAACCCCCTTCCAGCTTCGATCGCGACGAAGGGAGAGGGCTCGGAGGCCAACCCGACACCGGTAAGCACTACTCTCCTCCTTTTAGTTTGCTATTCTTAAAGGTTGAATGCAAAAACTAAAATGAAACAAAAGGAAAAAAGCAGCAATCGAAAAGAGAGAAAACCTTTTGGCTTTCGAATCGCTTATGTATTTTCTATTTGAGTTCTGTGTTTACATGCGTTCGTTGTTACAAGCATTCGGGTCCCCCCATTGAAAATGGTTCTTTCGGCATTTTATAGCCGATTTAAAAATGAAAACAAAAATACAATGCTTTTTGCTGTCTTTTGTCTTCTGTATTTGCTGTCGTGTTCTGCTTGGCTTGCAGGTACGAAGGATAGGGCATACAGTGGTACGGAGGCTGTGCGCTGGAGGCAAGGGTCGTGGCACGCGCGTGGCAGAGGCTCGTGCGTGGAGGCTGCTGGATGAGGGCTTGCGGCACTAAGCAGCTAGGGTTTCTATCCAGCTGGGAACTTTGGGCCATTCGGGCCGTTACAATCACTTTGGGCCACTATTTCGGGCATTGTAATGGGCTATGTAATTGGGTCCTTCAATGTAAATGGACTGGACATTTTTAATTTGGACTTAATTTTACTTATTTTTGGTTTTTGTTTTCTATTTGTGGGCCGGGCAAATTGACCCGTTTACAAAAGCCATTGCCTTTTTTTATCATGATTTCATTTAGTATTAAAGGTGCATGCAGATGCTTAGGTGCCCAAATTTTTGGCATTTTTACAAATTGGAATGCCAATGAGATACTTGGCAATTTACAAGGGATTGATGACATCATGGATTTAATCAATGAGGCAGACTCAGAAGTGGAATCCACCCTAGGAGGAGGAGGATTTTTTAATTAATTCGGCTGCTCAATGCTCATCCCATTCCATGTTGTCTCATGCGGAATAAACAATGCAACATATTGTAGAGAGAGACTGTGATAGAAGAGACAAAGAAACAGAGGGGAGAATATTATAAATACAAAAATATATACTAAACGATAAATATCCAACACACACAAAAAAAAAAAAAAAAAATCAATCTATGAACCGTCCTTGAAAAAAGTAGAAACTTATCTTCATTACCAAAACAAGTAGCCACCCTATACAACTCAACCAATTGTTTGTTGCAAACTGGTTTTTGTTTGTCCCAGCAGCCCATAGGAATGGATGGGATACGATACGGTTTCCATATACCAAGTAGCTACGTACTTATTCTGTGCAGGCACACGCGGCATGACCTCACTGGCTTGCATTTAATACTCACTCTTTTGCATGAAATACTGGAAGAATCTGTTTCTGCATGCCTTGTTGTACGGAACTTAATTAAAAACTCTCTTGGATTAATTACCAAAGTCATATCATGCACGTTCAACCTCTTCAATATGGCGAGAATCCGACTTAATTTGCATGTTCAACTCTGCAATTAATCCAATTACTTAAAGGGTGGTTGTACTTTGTGTATGTATGAATGGATATATCATAATTGATCAATCAACCCAAGAAAGAATGACCACAGGCAAAAGATTTCCGGTAAGTCAAACTACAATTGGTACTGTACGTACGTACTTAGGTACTAATTTATTATTAATTATTTGCATCTCCAAGTCTAGTACACTATATATATAACACTGAAATCAAATCAAATCAAATCAAATCCAATCCAATCCTGGGTTTAATTTGCTTGTGTTGCGATGGCCATGATTTGCTGCAGATGCAAAAGTTTTGCATTGTAAAAAAATCCCTGTAAAATTAAAAATAAATTATGGGGTCCCTGTGAAAAAAAATCCGCGCAAAATTTATATTTTAAATCATGCTCATGTAATATATAATCTGTCAGTGATCTCTAAAGTTGTGAAATGAGAAAGTTTTTGTACAAAGTCAAATAAATTATACATATGAAAAATTGTCCATATTCATGTGTTTAATAAAATGATTATAATGAAGAAAATGGATAAATTGTTTTTCATTATCTATTAAAACTTTGGGTAAGCTATCAAAATAGTCACTTTTATCTACCTCAAATTACATTTTAGTCACTTATGCTTGAAACGTTACGTTTTAGTTTCTTATGTTAACGTGTTGCAACATTTTAGTCACTGAGCCATAAATTACCGTTAACAGTATAACTGATGTGGCATGTTAAATAATCATTTTAAACAAAAATTTTAGGTTAAATTATACAATTGATCCCCATATTTTTTTCGTTTTGAGCAATTTTTTCTTTTATGTTCTTTAACTTTTTTTTCCTTTATTTTCCATTCTCTTTTGGTTCTCCCTTTGTTTTTCTCCCTTCTCCATCTCTTTTAACATAGTTTTTCTATGTTTTTCATTTGGTAAAGTAGTCCCTATACTTTTTATTTTTTTTGAACAATTTAAATTTTTTCTTTTTATTTCTTTATTTTCCTTTTCTTCTTCCCCTGTAGTTTTAGCAAATTGAAAACATAGAAAAACTAAATTAAAGAGGTGGAAAACAAAGGAAAAAGCAGAAGAGAGAGAGAAAAGAAAAGAAAAAAAGTAAAGTTAAAATAACATAAAAGAAAAAAATTTAAATTGCTCAAAACGAAAATATATGGGGACCAATTATATAATTTAACCTAAAATTATTATTTGAAATGATGATTTAACGTGTCACGTCAGCTTACCGTTATACTGTTAACGGCAATTAACAGCTCAATAACTAAAATATTACAACACGTTAACATAAGTGACTAAAACGTAACATTTCAAATATAAGTAACTAAAATGTAACCTGAGGTCAACAAAATTAACTATTTTGGTAGTTTACCCTAAAATTTTAAAATTTGTCCAAAGGTAAATTTTTAATTCCATGATGAGTGAAAATTATTGTTACAAATTAATATTTTTATATTTTGAATGTTAAAAGATAATGTATATATTTAATGAAAATTATTTATTTGTTCATTAAGGTTGGTAGCATTTATCTATGATAATATATTGTATAGTATCTACCCAAAGGAGAACAAATATATACTTGAATTGTTTGTTTATCTGCATAAAGTAAATTTAATATTTTGAGCAATATTTATGTATTGCTATGTTTTTAAATATTATTTTGAGTCATTTCTCTTTATTCGCAAGCTTCATATGTTACTTTATTTAATAGGTTAAACTTTTTTAAATGGAGTAAACAAGTCAAGTTCCATTAAGATGCTCTGGATCTTGACTTGGCACTATTGGAAGCTAAACTTGTTGTTATTACTGACTTAAGTAATGAGGAAAAGAAATTGTACCATAAACCATGAAAATAGTTAAATAGATTGAGCTTTGTGTTTTTGCGAATGACTATTGCTAACAACATTAAGATTAAAATTCCATAAATTGAAAGTGCAAAAGTAAATCTTACACATATGGAAGAACCTTTGTGGTACTTTAATAGCGTGACTCAGGAGTCAGGACCATGGGGTTTGATGGGTCGAGGGAATGTAAGAACATTTAGTAAAGATATAACTAAGACTGTAGCAAGACTAAAGACCTTGAAGATGATGGCGATGACATTTCTTAGTGCAGTTCATTTTGCACTACTGCATTTGAATTATGTGTCATTTTAAATTAATTGTAACACTATTAAAAATAAGTAAGATGCTAATGAATTGGCTAGTAAACTTTGTTTAGGAGGAAACGAGATTAAAAGAGTTAATGAAATCATTTCATTAACCTTGTGGGTTAAGGAGTTGAAAAAATACTTAAGGCAAAAACTAACAAGTTTAAGAAGAAAAAAAATGCTTGTTAATGTCTTTAGTGACGAGAAAATGAAGGCATGATAGATAAGTATCACTTTTAAGAAAGTAGGACACTATAATATAATAACGCATGCGAAAATGATTATTTTATTGTAGGAATGATGTATTATTGTAATATAATCATGATTGATGATTGAACTCATGTGAAAATGATTATTTTATTATGAATCTGACTGTAGTTACTCCAACAATGAATATGATATCCTAATATTCAAACTCGATGACCAAATCGAGTGAAGGGTGTTACAAGGCGTTATAGCTAGTAAGAGTGTCTTTTATGCCTCACTTTAGGGATTGGTTCTAAGGTGGTGGTGAGAGTAGCAAGGTGCTTTTACATCTTATGATGTATACTTTTAATCTTATTAATAAATTATTATTTTGATGAGAAAAAAAAACATGGAATTAGTTATATTGTAATAATATTTTAATGTGACATGTTTAATTTTTTTTTAATCTAACTTGAATAATTTCATTCAATTCGATTTGACTCAAGTTTTATTTCACTCAGCTTGATTAAATTTTTTTAAAAAATCAATTTAGGATAATAAATAGGACTCAACAATTTAATTAACTCGAAATTTTTTTCACTCGATTCAATCAAACACTCACATCTATTAATCACCATCTCCAATTTTACATTAGGTATTTTTATATATCAGTGAAAATCCTATGTTATTTTAAAATTATTTATACAGTATTAAGTTTTGCTAGGTTGAAATTTCACTATATATTGATATTAAATGCAGCATGTAAACGTAATAAACTTAACACGTTGACTACGCATTATATGAAGAATAAGCTGGTTTTGGGCAGAAGCGGTAGCAATGTATGCATGTATGTATGAACCAATAATTCCGGGAGACACTGTCACTATCGCTGTCGTATAGGTATAGGCCATACTTGTCAACCAAACAACTGTGATATTTATTTAGCAGGCAGGTAGTTTGTTGTAGCATAGTCCACGTACGTAGCCACTTCAGTGTCTACATTCCTACTCTTCTTCTCTTGGCAGTAGGAAACAAATTAATATATAGGCGCCTGCCTTAAAAGGCAAAAGCGAAGAACGATAAAAGGGCCGCGTGCTTAATAGGCGCCATATAATGCAAGTTGCTACGCAAATTGCAATGTGAGATTGCTGAGAAGGCATATTAGAAATTACGAATGAATTAAACTCCAACTGTATTGTGCATGCACTTATTTACTTATATTAACTATATTGACCATACCAGTCAATAATGGATGGCATGTCCCTGCAAATTAAAAAGGGTTAGGTCAACTGGGGTACATATGCTACAGGTGTCTGTCCCTGCTCTTCTAATTAATTATGAATTTGGTACTGCAATTTATAAATATATATAGGATTTATGTATGTAACACATTATCAAAAAATTAAATTGAATTTATTTTATTTTATTTTTGATGACGTGGCTTCATTTGATATTTTATTTTATTTTATTTTATTTTATTCTATGTGACAACCTACGTTATTTGTAATTATGATCCATTCATTTTATGGTATCTATCTATCTTCTATTTTGTTTATAAATTTCTCTTGTTTTTATCACAAAAATAATAAAAATTTAATTACATATTCAAATCTTATAAAATAAGATATATTTAACTTATTTACATAAAAAAAATTATTAAAAAGAAACAAAAAAAATGAAAAGAAGTTAAAAATAAATGTAATTATTATTGATAATAGCTTCTTTAAATAAACCTATAACTAATGAGATCCTAGCTTAATGGTAAAGTTAACGTCCTGAAAATTTTAAGATATTATGTGTAAGTCTCACTTTGTCTAAATTCTTAGTCCAAATTTATTTTAGTTTATGTCTCATCATATGTGAGCCTTGTATAGTTAATTTTGGCATATGGTTTTCATTTCGATCCTTCTTTATAAGGATTGATTTTAGTTATAGTTATTATCTTGATTTAAATAAGTTGATAGTTAAAATTCTTGTCAGAAACTCGTTTACTATAGATTCGGATCGTGTTACTGTCATCTCTTACTTCTGATATTGTATAAAAAATAATAATTATAGTTAATTGGATGTACTCTATAATCTATATAATTACAATTGCGATTAATGTAATTATAACTTTTAAAAAAAAAAAAAACAACTTACATACGGAAACTTATAACTTGTGTAACATATAATTATATTAAAATTAAATACAGCTTCTATTAATTTAATAAAAAAAAGTAATATTATAGTTCAAGAGATTTTAATTTAAAACTATTTAACATAAAGATTGAAGAAAAAATAATAATAAATAGAATATTAATTAATTAGTAAAGAGTAAAGTTATCTTTTTATTTAAATTTATTAAGTATATTTTTCATCAACTCTTAGAGGTAAGTGGATTTTTTTAGGTGGCTTGAATACTTCCCAATCCCTAATTATTAATGTAATTTTAAAAAAATATTTAATATTTAAAATTTTTAAAGAAATACTAAAAAAAAATCATTTGTAACTAAAAGAAATCTAAAGATGAAGGTCTGGCCATGATTCTTTTTAGAATCAGGGATCGTCACCTTCTAGTTTTCCCTGTAAAAAATATGTCCACCACTTAATTTATTACCGTGTTTAAGTTTTAACTAATTTCACCATTACTTTTTTTATTATTATTATTATTATTATTATTATTAAATATTTACGTCTCTTTTAGTTAGTCAATTAGTTACTACTAAGAATGTAGAGAAACTAATTTCAACATGGTTCATTTCCACGCTTACTCTTAGGTTAATTATCTTCTTTTTTACTAAATTTAAAAGTTACAAATGTCCAAATTTTTGTACTCTTCATATATTTGGAGTTTAATCTCTATATTTTTATTTTCAGAAATTTAATCCTTTTATTTTTGAATTTTAAAATTTAGATCCATTTGTTAACACTGTTAAAATATTTATCTTAAATTTATTAATGTGACATTTTAAAATTTTAAAAAAAAAAATCAATCATTGATTAAATCTCAAATTTGAGCAAAATATAGGGATGAAAACTAAAATTTAACCATTCTTATATAATCTTTAAAAAGTGTTGAAATAAAAAGTATTAAATTTATTATATATTAAGTAATAAGTAGGTTCTATTTACTTACTAATTTCTATACTTTTTGTAGAAAAATTCTATATAATAACCGTCATTACAAGTTATCTAACGTGTTAAAAAAAAATTAAGTTGTTAAATATATTAAAATTAAATGTATTGATTTCTTATAAAATTCGTCATCCAAATTTATTTACCAACTTATTCTTAATTCAATTAATTAAATTTAATCCATTTCCAATAACATCGGAGAAAAAAGTAAGTAGGGCATGAAGAAATTAATTAAGGAGCTGTTTGTGATATGATTTTTGAGAAGGAGCATTAAATGAATTTGGTGAATAAAAATGATTAATGAATTTGGTTGGAAGGTGGAAACCCTAGATATAACGCTAGCTATGACACCTCATTAATCATACTAATACATACAGTTGCTTCTTTGAATTTTCTATATATATTTCTCACTCTTTAATTTGCTCCTAAATTAATACATATGTGGGTGAGTGAAGCATGCATCAAAGGGCTGAATGCAGCCAATGGTTTTGACAATTAAGTCAAAATTATCATTTTTTTTATAAGGGTAAGTTATCAAAATAGTTATTTTGTCTATCTTACATACATTTTAGTGATTACTTATATTTGAAATATTATGTTTTAGTTACGTTAATGTGTTGTAATATTTTAGTCACTGAGCCGTTAATTTCCGTTAACAGTGTAACGGTAAGCTGATGTGACACTTTAAATCATCATTTCAAACAAAAATTTTAGGTTAAATTATACAATTGATCCCTATATTTTTTTCGTTTTAAGTAATTTAAATTTTTTTCTTTATGTTCTTTTAACTTTCTTTTTTTTTTCTTTATTTTCTATTCTCTTCTGCTTCTGCTTCTGCTTCTGTTTTCCTCCATTCTCCGTCCCTTTTAACATAGTTTTTCTAAGTTTTTTTTATTTGTTAAAGCTTTTTTTTTATGTTTATGAAAAAAAAAGGCGAAAGTTGAAACTAAAATAAAAATTGCTTTGCGTATTCTCACCCCACAATTACAAACCCTCATCATCCATTATTGTTTCAACGAACCAATTTTGATCTCTCAATGACCTAGTCCACAAGTTTGGCTCACTCGAAGACCTCGCCAGTTGTAACTTATGGCAATCCACCCTCAACAAAGTTTCTCAAGCCCATTCCCTTAAGCTCCTAACCAACCCCCACAACCACCTTTTTTATCTTACCTACAACATTCTTGCCCTCTTGAAATTACGTTATTTCATGGATTCTTCAAACGAGCTCTACACCCTCAATGGCTAAAATGACCATCATACGAAACTTACCTTCAGCTTTACCCAAACCAATTTGGTTCCATGTTCCCTTTCTCTATTTGGTTCATCCATGCTCGGCTTCCAATCAAGCTTGCTTGGGAATATCCAAGAAGGTTTGGATCAATTTTATCGTTTGCTTAATTTTATTTGTCAGA
Organism: Gossypium stocksii; assembly: GCA_020496765.1. Lineage (NCBI taxonomy): Eukaryota > Viridiplantae > Streptophyta > Magnoliopsida > Malvales > Malvaceae > Gossypium > Gossypium stocksii. The sequence goes on along the minus strand of CM035627.1, from coordinate 107,116,261 downwards.
AAATAAAAGGAAAGGAAAGGAATAATCTACGTAGTTCTGTAAAAGTTTGGAAACAAAAAAAAATGTTTTGAATATAAAGAATTCAATTTATGTTTAGATTTGATTAAGGATATGATTTTTTATATTGATTAGTTAGATTTTAGTTTCAAAATTAGGTTATATTCAAATCAAAATCTGATTAAGAATTATTGATATTCGAATTTGAGTGAAATTCAATTTAGGAATCATGTGAAAGAAACAAATATTTGGTTTATTTGGTGGGCAAAAATTATGTTTCTACATTGAAAAATACGAGGAGAGAAAAATAAAGGGGAAGAAGAAAAGAAAAATAAAGAAATAAAAAGAAAAAATTAAACTATTCAAAAAAATAAAAGTATAGGGACTAGTTTTAACAAATGAAAAATATAGACAAACTACGTTAAAAAAAAAATAGAGAAGGGAGGAAAATAGAGGGAGAATGAGAAGAGGATGGAAAATAAAGGAAAAAAAATAAAAGTTCAAAGAACATAAAAGACAAATAATATAGGGACAATTGTATAATTTAACTTAAAATTTTCGTTTGAAATGATGATTTAACATGCCATGTTAGCTTACCGTTACACCATTAACGACAATTAATGTTGAGTAACTAAAATGTTACAAGATGATAACGTAAGTAACCCAAAACATAATATTTCAAATATAAATAATTAAAATATAACTTGAAACAACAGAAGTGACTATTTTAATAGTTTACTCCAGATGGAGAGAGAAATGAGAAATTACTGTTGGTTTAAAATAGGGCTCATGTGTCACATGCACCCACGCACTTCCTTCCATCTTTTAATTTCAAGGAAAAACAAATTTTACAACGTTGCTTTATTGGTTGTCTTAGCATAACTAGGTCCATCACTAATTTATTAATACTACACTTAAAATTACACTAATATAACTTTTTTCTTTACTTTTTTGGTTTGTGGAAATAAGAAATAATTTTGTATATAATAAATATAGAATAGTTTATATAAAAATTTTAATTTATTATTTATTATTGTATAAATTTATTTGATATTCATAGTCTTTTGATAGAATTAGAATTTTTAGTTATAAATATTTCTTATCAATTAAATTTTGTTTACCCAAATATTTAATAAAATTAAAATTTTTATTTATAAATGTGATAAATTTTATAAATAATAAAAATAAAATATAATTAATTCCAAAGTTATATAGATAAATATAGAGCAGAGACTGATTCCAACTTTGTTTTTATAATATAAAAGTTAAGTTACAATTTATGGATTGGTATACGTCAGCTGAAAGTCCCTTGCATGATTTCTAGAGGGCGGGGTGGTGACAAAATCCTATACATTTAGGATAGCAGTAGGACTACATCATTTATCAATGTTCTTTTGTGGACAATGGACGTCTTTTTTTAAATATAACTTCACTTTTTCTATCATAATAAAAATAAAAATAAAAAAGTCTAACCTTTAAACATATATATTCAAAACTCTAATTACCTATAATTATTAGGGTAGTAATTATAATTTTTTATAATTATAAAAAATTGTAATTCTCTAAATCTATTTAGTTGACAGAGAACAATTACATCGTAATTCTCTATATTATATTTGATGGTATAAATTGTAATTACAAAATTACATAATTTATATTACGTAATTACACAATTACAATCTAGAAGGGCTAATCATAGCATCCGAGAATGGATTTAGAGTGTGATAATGCGTTATTGATAGAGACTCTTAACTGGAAGTGTTGCTAATAGTAAGATGACGGAGTTGCGTCTTATTCATCAACTATTCTGTCGAAATTAGAAAATTCGAATTTGCTATACTCCTAGGTACTAAAATGAAGTTACTGGCCATATGGTGAAAATCGCTAGTTCCAATTTCATCAGCTTATAGTTGTTTGAAGACCCTCTGATTTCAGTTTAGGGGTTGCTGCACATTGATTGTGCTCATGGGCCTATATGTCCGTTAATAGTGTTTTTCTAAGTTTGTAATTGCTTTTATGCTACTATTTCTTACCAAAGCAAAAATGAATAAAATACATTTGTAATATTTTGATTATGTTATATGCATAAAGATTGTGGAATACAAATATTAATCTTGAGCAAATTAAATATGTAAAAATAAAATTATAAGCATACCATTTTTATGTGTACAAATGAAATTATAAACTTACCATTTTTATGTCTAAGACTTACTTTGATATATATACAACTTACAAATATTAATACCAAGGTAGAAGAACAATGAATTATCCATATATGATATAGAAAGCCCGAAAAATAAAAAGACGGGAAAAATGTAGCCAACCGCGATATAATGGAGACAACGAGCTACCACTAAACTCAAACAAATCTGCAGCCTTCCACGGAAAAGAAAGCCTCTCACCTATCGACCAAAACTTCCATCTCACAAATCTGAGAGCTCCTCCTCTGATGACCGGCAATCTTTCAGCAGCCGCTCCGCAGGACAAGGTGGTGCTTCTTCCACCCCCAACTCGATCAGATTCTTTAAGAAACCCATGCTAAGTGAGCAAATGAACAATATATTAGCCTCTCAAAGAGCATGATGAAAACAGCAAGATTTAAATCTGGAGAGCACACAATGAGAATCTAAGATTAATGCACAAATAAGTGACCCATCTTCCCTCCCTTATTGTTTCTGAATAACAGTAATACGATGCCTTCATAGTATGATGTCTTGGAAACCAATTTCTAAGGCGAAGCACAGAGTCTGAAAGACGCAAAGGCCTTCGCTGCAAAAGCATTAACGTGGTCCATTTTGGGTGTAGTTCACGCACACATGACTTCACCTGAGAGATTGTAAATCAAGATCCCCACTAATTTAGATATCTACTGTAGTCGGAATCCCACATCGAGATTAACTCGATAAATATTCGACGACGGCTGTCAGGGCTCCAAGCGACGATAGTTATGTGCAATATAGTCTGTTAATGTTTGTACAAAGCAGAAAGTTAATAGAAATATTTGAATTTGAAGATAATGATATTCTTAAGTTAATCGTATTTAATGTATAATGTATTTAAATTATTTCCATATTTAATTAACATGATGTTAAATATTAACATTTAATTCATTTAAACTATTTTGATAACAAAAAAAATAAAAAATAAAATAAAACTTCGACCTACCTTAAATGATTGAAATATTTTTTGTCAAATCTTTTAAACGTAAGACATAATTAAAATAATAAATTACAATTTTTTTGCTTTTACATAACCCTAAGCGCTCTCTCTATGTTTCCTACTCTTCTATTCTATAAAAGTTGCCCTTGTTAGTCCATTGACCGACGTAGTAGTTTTTTACACAAAAACCAACTAAAATCCTTTGAAAATACCAATAAAGCTACATCCATCGTTAGATAAATTTGGTTTTATATTATGTTTTTTTTCTTTTTTTCTTTTGTAGAGGGTTCTAAGGTTGATTGATTGTATATAATTGAACGAAAGAAATGAAGAATGAAAAACATAAAAGAGAAAAGCTTATTTATTAGCAGAATTGGTTGGATATTTAAGTTAAATATGTGGTTACTGTAATTAAAGTATGAAATTAATAAATAAATTTTCATTAGTATTTTGTAATGATATTCATAATTGCAATAGAAAAACATGTAGTACTAATAGTAACAGAATATCGGGAAAAAAATCGTTTGCTCTTCCTTTGAAAACCTAAAATTGATAGCAAATTTTGATGTTGCTAATTATTATTATAAATTAATGTTTTCTTTATTTAATTTCTTTTACACCATCTGACATCAATAATTAATTTACTAGAGAATAGACAAAGTAAATTTAGGACTAAAAAATTTTATATTTTTAATAAATCGAATACATTGCATTGACTGAATGATAATATAAGTGATAAAATCATGTAAATTTTAAATATAAATACAATTATTTAATTTTAAAATAAACTATGATGAGAATTATGTGTGTTGATCTAATAGTTAGGGTGTTCAGTACCTCAAATATAGCCTGAATTCGAACCGTATGTTATTGTTACAATTTACTAAAAAAAAATTTTAATTATAATAAGTGTAACTTTATGAATTGTCATATATGAAAAATAATATTTATTTACAACATTAAAATTAAAGTAATTGAAAATGTTGATTAGTGGATCCACTAATCATAGGGTTGAAAAACGTTGAGGTGTCAAGCAACCAATACTGCCATTTATCAGCATCGACTTATTCAAAAACTTAAATTTTTCAAAGTTTGAGGAATACCTTACTATATAATATATATTATTAGATATCAATGCTATAATTAATTACGTCTGCTTTTCAATATTGTTTACTATAAGTATCAATTAAATTGATATTAAAGTTTATGAAAAAAAATTGTGTCGAAAATAATGAAAGTTTTAAAAATTTAAGATTAATGTAAAAAGTTTTTGAAAAAAATACAAATGAAAGTTTTTTTTTTTAATTCTTTTATTAATTATAAGAGGAGCGTAAAACTCTAATAGCAACGCGACTAATACGATTCAAACTTAAACCACATCTGAGATGATAAATACCTAAACCATCAGACCAACACACGGAGTTCAATTTCTAAATATTTAAATTTTAAATTCTATATTCTAATTTTTTTTTTCTAAATTTATCATCTATGGATTGGTTCCATCGTTTAATTATTGTGTATATATTAAACAAATCATATATATATATGAAACACTTATTCAAGAAAAAGATTGAATATATGAACATCAGGAGTTCTTTTTAAAACTCTAATTTTTTTTTTTATCATTTTGATGAATACTAATAATTAATATAAGTTTATTTTAAATATTATATTATATATTTTTTAATTTATACCTATAATTTTAAAAATTAAGCAATTATATTATTTTGGTTTTATTTTATTAATCATAGTAATATTAAAATGTTATAAATTTTATAAAAAATTAAATAATTAAATACAAATATTAAAATTGATAGATAGAATTGACTCAAGCGGGATAAAAAATTAGTTATATATATAAAAAGGTTTTAAAGGTTATTGAATGAAAGGTGGGGCATATGAAAATAAAAGCGTTGAACTTTCTCCAATCCAATTGATGAATTTGTGAAACATGTCTTAAATTGATCCACATAAAATTATATCTCTAAGAATAGAATGATGAACCAAATGTTGTGAGGGTTATAAGCCAGTAATTTATTACTCGAGTGTTTGTTTTTTTTTAAAATAATTTGAGTATGAATTATATTTTTTTTAGAAAAATTATAATGGATAAATAAAAGAGTTGGAGAAAAAGTTATAGGTTGAGAAAATAACCTCATAGGCGTTGCTTTAAGTTAAGATAGGTGATAAGTGGAATGTGGAAGTAAGAGGAAACTCAATTAGTTTGAAAGTGATGCAGAGAGTAGTGAAAGCGAGAGGCAAAATAGGAAGAAAATAAGTAGTAAAAGCAAGGCAAAAAGGAGTACGGACAGAGATTGATAGTTTGAGTTGTGTTCTTCTGTCTTTTTGTGTTGCGTAACTAAGGGAGGGCGTTTTCACGTTTCGCATTTGCCCCTTTTCGGTGCGTTAATGCCCAATCCTAAGCCTAAGCCTAAGCCTAAGCCATTTCCTCCTTTCGCTTTATTAAAAATAAATTTACGGTTTCTTACTGGTCAAAATCTCAAACTAGCCTTATAGCCAGCCCTCATCTCTCCCACGCTCTTTGGTTTTTTTTTTTTTTTGTTGTTGGACACGTGCCTTCCCTCTCTTATTCAAATGTCATGAGCTTGGAGTAGTATTAATGAGCGAAAACAAGAATGAGCTGGCCTGGAGGGAGATTCCGTGTGTGGAATTCAACCTTATTCAAGCTGTATTTCAAACTACGGCCTGCTTTCCTCTCTCTCTTGTTGTGCCAAATGTTTTCTTTATGAGAGCCTATATATACCCACCCTAATTCACTTCCTCCCTTCACCACTTTTCAGCCACTTCACCACCAACTCTTACTACAATGGCATTTACTTTCATCTTCTGTTTCATTGCTCCATTCTTATTCATTTTTCTCTTCCATTCTCTTCTTCTTCATTTCTTCAAACCCAATAGCCCCAAATTACGTCTCCCTCCTGGAACTATGGGTTGGCCTTACATCGGTGAAACCTTTCACCTTTACTCCCAGAACCCTAATGTCTTCTTTGCTTCCAAACAGAAAAGGTCCTGACTCTAATGCTATTCTTTCCCTTGCTTTTGCATGTAAATTATGTTTATACAGTATACTGATAAAAATATAGAATGACCGCGTCTGCTTCTGTTTTGTTCCAGGTATGGCTCCATATTCAAGACCCACATACTAGGTTGTCCATGCGTGATGATTTCCAGCCCTGATGCTGCAAAATTCGTGCTCGTTACCAAATCTCATCTCTTCAAGCCAACATTCCCTGCAAGTAAAGAGAGGATGTTAGGCAAACAAGCCATCTTCTTTAACCAGGGACCCTACCATGCCAAGTTGAGGAAGCTTGTTCTCCGTGCCTTCATGCCCGATTCCATCAAAAACATCGTCCCCAACATCGAATCCATTGCCAAACATTCCCTCCATTCATTGCAAGGACGTCTCATTACCACTTTCCAAGAAATGAAAACCGTAAGCTTTCCTTGTGGGCTGTGCCGGATCCTCTGTTTTTTTTTCTTCCCCTGTTTCTGGTTAACATTTACAATCTGTATGTGATGGTTGCAGTACACGTTCAATGTTGCTCTACTATCGATATTCGGAAAGGAAGATCAAGTGCTTTACAGAGAAGATCTGAAAAGGTGCTACTACATCCTTGAGAAAGGGTACAACTCCTTGCCTATTAACCTCCCTGGTACGCTTTTCAACAAATCAATGAAAGCAAGGAAAGAGATAGCCCAGATTCTTGCCAAAATCATATCGACCAGGAGGCAAACGAAGAAGGTAGATTGCAATGACTTGCTTGGGTCTTTCATGAGTGACAAAGAAGGCCTCAACGACGAACAAATTGCCGACAACGTGATTGGTGTAATCTTTGCTGCTCGTGACACCACCGCCAGCGTACTAACATGGATAATTAAGTATCTTGGAGAAAACCCTAGCGTTCTTCAAGCTGTCACTGTAAGATCCAAATCTCTTCCCCTCACATCCATATCCGACAAAGATGAATTCCTTTTCAACACGATGAATGACTTGGTTGTATGCGTTTCTCCATTACAGGAAGAACAAGAGGCAACAATGAGAGGTAAAGAGGAGCAAGAGCTGAGTTGGGAAGATACCAAGAAGATGCCATTAACATCTAGGGTGATTCAGGAGACACTTAGAGTTGCTTCAATTTTATCTTTTACCTTCAGAGAAGCAGTGGAAGATGTTGAATATGAAGGTCAGTTTAAATTACCACAAATCCAATATATATTATATTATATTTTCGCTTTGTGTTAATAGTTTTGACTTTTTTTCTTGTGAAAAATGTGGTTCAGGGTATCTTATACCAAAAGGATGGAAAGTGTTACCACTCTTTAGAAACATTCACCACAGCCCAGAAATATTTCCAGATCCTCAAAAGTTTGATCCCTCAAGATTTGAGGTAAATTTTGGCAGTGGTAGTAAACTAGCAGTCTAGCAGTACGCATATAATAATACTACATTGTATAATATGCTGACTGCTGGTTTTTGATAATTGAACACAGGTTGCTCCCAAACCCAATACATTTATGCCGTTTGGCAATGGGACCCACTCTTGTCCAGGGAACGAGTTAGCCAAGCTGGAAATCATGGTTCTTCTCCATCATCTGACAACAAAGTACAGGTAGGAAAAGGCTTTTCTTTTTTTCTTTTATTTGTTGGATAAGTAAAATAAAGTTTCTATAAATAGAAAAAAGGCAATAAAAATTGATGGGATTTGGGTTTTGCAGGTGGTCAATGGTGGGTAGTAACAGTGGGATACAGTATGGTCCATTTGCGCTTCCCCAAAATGGTTTGCCCATCAGATTAGTCAAAAAGTGAGGAAAGTTACCCAGTTTTTTTCCAGTTTCTACAAGAGAAACAAACAAGGAGCAGTCTCTGTTTTTAGGGCAAAACCCAAAAGGAGAAACTTAAGATTAGCAGCATGCAAAAGGCGAGGCAACAATATCCAAGTGTACAGCAGAAGGGAAAAAACTGAATTCTGCCAACAAATCATATGTCTTCAACTCATCATAGGAAAAAGAAGCAAATTGATGAATTTGACATTTGCAGTTTATGTATTCATCCTGAAAAAGGAGTCTAATATTGAAAGTCCGCAAGGCAAATCGATTATCAAATATATTGAAATTTTAGATATCAACTCACTTAATTCATTACACATTCCTTTGCTTTGCTTGCATATATTTACACACACGTGCATGCATATGCATGGATGGAGATGGAGTGATCATAAATTACACTCTTTTCCAATGCTCCCAAATTAGCAAATTAAATGAATTGATGGTCGCTTGTACATGTGAGTAGGGGAGAATTTTGAGGTTACAGCCACGTTTTTGGTTTTGCTCTCCATGCATGCCTTACCTTCAAAAGAGTGGTTTAGAATCATAAAAGTTGTTTGGATGAAACCATCAAAATTATTAGGCTTTCCAATAGTATAAGATTAACTTTTGTACAATTCAATTAAATAATTTAATAATCACTTTATAAATTTTTAAAGTTGAGTAATCAAAATATAAATTTATTAATAATTTAGTTAATACTGAAATAGAATACCTAACTAACCCATCGCTTAAAAAGCTATATATGAAACAAATGGATATTGAATGTAGAGTTAGCAGTTAGGCATATAATCAAAATGTGTAAAAGACAATGCCATTGTCTGGTGTCCAATTGTTCAGCAACAGAAGCACGACGGCATCGTCATATTCAACTATGATATTCTTGTATTTATTATATACGAAAGCAAGAAAGATAACATGTGCAGTAATAGGTACTGTATTTGACTTTCGATTGCTTATTTCATTTTGCAACTTTAGAGAAGAATCAGCTAAAATTTTGTTTAATTAATTATCAATACAAGTGTCAATTGTGTATTAGTGGTACTACAACACTAGTCTACGCAGTAGCATCTTTGGACTGACTAATATATGTGTATATATAGTTGGCGAAATGAAAACCTTTTTACGTTATTGCTATTGAATATCTCAGTTGACATTATAAAGAAATAAACATTCATATATAAATCAAAACAAAAGACAGATTCAAAGTATTCAATGCAAAAATAAAACCTTTAATAAAATTTGATTTTTGGATTCATTTTTTATTTTCTATTTGAAATAGTCATCCAAGTCTCATTACATGGATAGATATGGATTTGGACGTCCATCCCTTTTATGTATTTAATTATTGTTTTATTTTATATTTAAATGATAAATTTTAATTTTTTTTATATTCAATAGATTCCAATCTCAATTTATATTACTTTTAAATTGAAAGCAAAGAAAAGTAGTAATTCTTTTTTTTTTAATATATATGTTTACGGTTTATGTTCAAGGTTTGCAGTTGTCTCTCTCAACAATGTTTTCTCTAATATTCGAATTTACCAAGAGATTGAGATTAAGTTTTATACTTTTATAAGTGTTAAAATGTAATTCCACCATTGAATTAATTTATATTTTTATGGTTTTCAAAAGTACTAAATTGAAATTCTAATATTTTTGAGGGGCCAAATATAATTTACTATATATTAACTTAAAAATTTTATGAAATTTTGAGGCTTAAATAAATAATTTCCATTTTAGGGGAGGGCTAGGCCCCTACCAACCCTTCCCTCCCTGGAACTTACATCTCCCATTGAAAGTATAGTGTGTCTTACCACTGTATCCAACACTTGTTGGTAATAAAAGTAGTAAATAGATATTTATTAAGTCTTAGCTCAATTATTGATTAAGTCTTAACTTGATTGGTATGGGCATTATTGTCAATGCAGGAGGACATGAGTTCGAGTGCATTGAAGCGCATATTATTCTCTTATTTATGGGCCAGGGAGAGATTATATGTAATTCTAAGCATTATATCAAAATAAAAGATTAAATTAGAATATATAATGAGATTATTAAAAAAAGTCTTTATTCAAAAAAAACGTCTTAACTCAATTGGCACAGTAATCAATAAATAAAACAACTATGAAAAAAATAATAATGTAATCACTTTAGCTTTAAGAGTAAAAAACACTTCATCTTTTTTTATTTTATTCATTTTTCTATTTTAATTAAAAATAATAAAAAAATTATCACCTTTTCCATAACCATTAAAAAATCTAAAATCGTATACAATGTCAAAAACTACTCTTTTTTAATCCTCAAATAAGAGGATAAAACACGTTTAAACGCGTTTGAACATGCATTCTCTTGCGTTAATAAAAATACTGATGCCAACCGAGTTAAGACTCAATTAACAATAAAATACACTTATCCTATAATTTGAACAAAATCCACTTACCTCAAATATTTAAAATGAGATGTATTTACTAAACAAATTTTAAATAAAAGATAATTCTGCCCTTATTATCTACGTATTCATTTTTCTATTTTTAATTTCAAAATGATGAAATTTTAATTACATAATATTTAACTGGTTTATATATTAAACTTGAGATAATTCATTAAATTATATCCATGTAAAATTAATTTTAGTTCAAATTCTATTATTAGACCCTATATTTTACATAAGTTGTGGGTTTAGTATATATACTTTAATTTGATCAAATTTAGTCCTTATTTTTTTAAATTGGTCAATTTTAGTCTATGTACTTCTTGAATTTTGAAACTTTAGTCTTGACTAAGGCTTAGTTTGGATGGGCGGTTTATTTACCTCCGGTGAGGTTAAAAACAGCGGTAGCAGTGAGATTAGTTACTATAGTGGTGAGATTAGATATTGTAGCAGTGAGATTAGATATTATAGTAGTGAGATTAGAAACAATGGTAGAGTGTGTGTTTGGATTCAAACGTAGTTGTAGCGGTGAGGTGAAAATAAAAAATGATTATTAAGGACATCAGATTAGAATTGATATATAATATAAGTTTTTAAATTATTTTACTTTTATAAAATTATTAAAATATGTGAATTTATAAATTTATTTAATAAAATATTAAAATGTATCTTCCAATATTTTATTATAAACATTTTAATGAATTATATAATCAATTTAATGAATTATAGAATTTGGCTGCCAAATCTGAAAAAAAAATAAGATTGAGAAAGAAATTAGTTTAACTTTCAAGGATAAAATGGTAAAATAATAAATAAAAGTATGGGTATTTTTATCTGTTAAAGATACCTGCTGCACCAGTGAAGTTAATTGCTATTGAAATCTCCAGTTGATTTTCAGCATATCAGTGTGGTGGAAATGTATTTTGACTGCACTGTAATGCTGAACCAAACATCATAGTAGTGAGGTTGGTAGCAGTTACTTATCCCAACTGCATCTCACTGGCGTTAAAAGCAGAACCAAAGGGAGCCTAAATGGTAACAACTAAATATGTTTGGTTAAATTTTGCTATTAGTCTTGTATTATGTATAAAGTTATAGGTTTAATCCATGTTTCCCAACTGGACCATTCTTAGTCACTATATTTTTTTTAATTCCAAAATTTCAATTTTAACACAAACAATAATTATTAAATCTATTATCTAGTTTTTGTTGTGCATAATATATGGAATAACAAGCTGACATGGCAATCTACATGTGACAATATACTTGACGTATCAAATTTTGAAAATAACAGAATTTAATTTAATGAATTTAATAGTTACCATATGATTAGGACTAAAGTTTTAAAATTCTAAAAGCACACACTCTAAAAATGATAAAATTAAAATATAGGTACTAAATCCAAACTTACACAAAGTATAAGGTTTAATAGCATAATTTAACCTTAATTTATGATCTCAAATTCAAGTCTTATTTTATCTAAATCATGTTTAGATTCTTAATCCATATTTATTTCATTGTATACCCACAATGTGTAGGCCATGTTTGTAACTTAAAATAAATTTATAAATTAATATCAAATACATTATATTTACAATATGATTATATTAAAAATAATATAATCTATAATTTAATTTAATTATTTTATAACTAATAGATTTTTATTATTTTAATTTTAAAAAATTAAATATAAAAATTGAAGATAATAAAAATAAAATAATAACTAATTAAAGGTAAAATATTTCTATTTAAAAATCATTTAATAAATAAACTTTAGAAAATTATTGTATTTTTCATCAAACCTTCATGTGTATTTTTTAAACCATAGAGAGTAAGTGATTTTTTATTTATTTATAAATCTTGTTTTTCAAACTTGACAAATAAAATTGAAAAAGTAATATATATGAGATGATATTATTTAAAAAATATTTGTTTGACAAATGAAAAAAAAAAAAGTGAAACTAACAAGGTTTCGATTTAGTTGGCAAAGATAGAGGCATTAGGTCTTGAGCACTCAAGTTTAAGACCTATCATGCATAGTTATATGCACACGCCTCTGAATCAAATCATAAGTTTTAGTCAAATTAGTATCAATTCATATTTATAATTATACATGCAAATTTACATGTTTTACAATATATAAGAATTAATTTACTATTTTTTAATAAAAGTAATAAAAGTACCCTAAATAATACTTTTGAAAACAAACATCACCTGGACCGTTATCGCCATTGAAATTTGAATGCAATAATTACTTGAAAATGAAAATGGTTAGCCAAAATTTCTGACTTGAAATGAGATGCTCATTCTCAAACAGAAACCACGTGTCCTGCCTGCTACAAATACCTGGGAACATCAACAATTAAAAGCACTAACCTTCAAAACTGTCAAAGTTTGTGCCTGCCTGGCCTGGCAGTTGACCTTTCAAAACTGTCAAATAGTCTCCATTCGATGCATGAATATGAATTTTGACAAAAAATGTTCATGTTAACATCATCAATGCATATTATCATCAGCCAGCTTACTTTTAATTTCTTTGTTGGGCGGGAGTACTGTAGCTTTGACAAAAGTATCTATGCATCGTCACCCACTGCAACTGGATGATCATATATCTAATAATACTTTGGAACTGTGTGTAAACCACCAACAGGCAACGGCAACAGCAACAGCAACAGTGAAACTCAAAACTTAAATGGAAGCCAAGGAAGGAGGGCATATGTGCAAATACTAAAAGGTTGCAATTACACATTCATATAAAATAAACATATATTCCTATGGCAATGCCATGCATAGTTAGCTTGAGTTGAGAGGTTGTACCATTGTGTTTGTGTTGTAGGAACTAACCAGGAGCAAGAGTAAGAACAAAAGAGCAGAGCAGGCCATATCAATCCAACACTGCGATTTTTTGATTCATTCTTGCTGGCCTTACCGTCTAAATCCAACTTTACACCTTTCTACTCACCCAAATCCCGACACTCCTCATTTTGCTTTACCCAAACAAGTAGAAGTAGGTTTAGAACTCGCAATGTATTTACTTACAACAATCACCACAATTATGTTTTAACATAAACCCACAACCACGCTCAAGGTTTAACAACATCTCACTACAAATACGTATTGTTGCAGTAACTATTAACCGCTCCATGCAGCTTCTCAGTCACTGCAGTCTGAGATACACTTTGCCAGCCCCACCAGTTGCAGACCATTTAAAGCTCCACATTTTGTGTTCCCTTGTAACTTAAAATTCCACCTCTCAACTGCAATAGTGACATGAGGTAAATCAAATTTAAGATTTTCCTGAGTAATATTCACCTATCAAACCCATTGCTTAAAGCCCATATTTGAGACTGGAAAGTGAAAAGTTACCCACCTTCCCAACAACATCTTTTATGTCCGGGACTTCTTGTGTCTTATTTCTAAGTAGGTCCACCCGAGCTTGAATGAGCTGATTATGTTCTTCAGCCTATAAAACAAATTGGAAAGAAAATATGCCGTAACTTTCCTATGTTTCTTATCTATCTATTAGAATAAGCAAAAATCAATGAGGGTAGATCATAACATGTCATTTCAGCCCAAAAAATCCGCTATTTCAATAACAGTGTTCTGCTTCATTGGACAACAATCCTCGAAATTTTTGTATGACTATCTTGATGGCCTAAATAGCTCTCTTCATACTTTTAATCACACAAAATGAAGAGTGCAAATTAAACAGATCGAATAAGAGAAAAGGGTAATAATTGCCTAGTAATGCCTACTAAGTTACTTTGTAATAGAGAAACTTCACAACTCATTTCTTACCCTTTCCAGCAGGCCTCTTAAGTAATGGATCTCAGCTTTCTTCGCTGCTGAAAAATTGTGCACTGCATCCATTACATTAGTCCTGCATTCAAAATCCTCATCAGTTCATATTGAAAGAAATACACTCAACAAGGCTCCATGTGAATATAAAACATGGCATTGGAGAAAATAATGCATGAAGGAAGAGCCACCACCATAGGCAACATAAGTGGCCTTGGAAAACAATTTTGTTCGAGTATAAACTGTAGAGTCTCATCAACTCCAGAATAAGAAGTTAATAGAATCCAAATCTGTGGTAATTGAATTTGGAACTGCAGATATCCAAATAGGATTGAATTACAAATGTAATTAACTGTTATCAGTTAACCACCAAACATTAAAAGAACATTATAGTCCAGATGGTACCTACCTATCTGAAGACAAAGGGTCAAGAGATTGTTCTTCCACAAGTTGCTCCACAGTATCAAGGACATCTCCTACCTACAAATTGAAGAAACTTAAAAATCTAGGTCTCTAGAAGTCTTACAATAGAAGAGATGTACACCAATGCAATGCAAGAAAATTGTCCGGAAATTGAATGTGATAAAGGAAATCATGTATACAAAGTGGGGTGTATATATTTTAGGTCAAGTTTGGGATCTGTTGTTACCTTATGCAGTCTGTCCAATTGGCTTTTCATATCTAAAGTTATTATACCAGACTCTAGTTCTTTTCTTGCCAGGTTTTTTCAAATCAATGATACTTCTTTAATACACAAACGGATGATAAGGTCAATTTAAGATTTGAACCACTAAGTCTCATTTAACCCTCTTCAAGAAAATCAAGTCTTTGTTGATTTGCGATAGAGGACCCATCTTAAGTGAACTCAGTTAAAATAAAATGTTATGAGCTGAAATGCTATTTAGTAGAAGGGGTTAAAATTCTATTAAATAACAGCTAGTGGTAACGGCTTGGTCATTAAACAAAACGATGAGTTTTAGTCTACTGATACGGTGCATTTTGTGTAACGGAAAATGCCACGTCTTCTTACTAGTCATTCTCTCTTTTATGCATGGATTGTATGGGAGGAAGGCAGTTATGAAAATATACTGAGAATTTCTTCCAAAATTCTTAATCTCTCTCTCTCTTTTCTCCTCTGTTCTTATTCTTTTTCGCTAAGGATTTTCTACGATAAACGAGCTCTTATCAAAGGTATCAGAGCTAGTACGATTCCCCCGAAATGGCCAAAGATGTAGTGTCCACAAGAAGTCAGAAGGAGATGGGCAACATGCAGCAGGAAATTTCTAAGATTCAGGAGGAGATGACACGGATGGAAGCACGGCTAGAAGCGAAGATGGATTCCAAGCTTCGTGAAATTAAGGAGGAGTTCCGTGGGGATTTGCAGGCGTTGTTAGGCCAATATTTTGGACCACCATCTAATGGTCCACCAGCAGGCGCGAATCGGGACAAAAGGAAGGGTGTGTTGGGGGCACCACCAGGGTTTCCTCAAAAGGAGGTGGAAGCACCTACTGCACCGGTGGGAGCTAATGTTCCGGATATGGGCAGTGTACACCCGGGATTTCAGTCACCAGTATGGGGCGAGTCGGAGAAAATCAGTAGGCTTGATTGTCCAAAGTTCGATAGGGATAATTTCACGGGGTGGTGGATGAAGCTTGAACAGTACTTTCAAGCTGAGGGTATACCAGACTCCAACAAAGTTTGTGTGGTGATGTTAAGTCTGGAAGGAAGAGCATTAGATTGGCATTAGTTTTATTCTCAGAGGAATGGAGGTCTTTAGATGTTGACTTGGCCAGCGTATATCAAGAGTTTGCAAGATCGTTTTGGGTTTGGTCAGTTTGGCAACCCCATGAAAGAGCTCGTGAACTTGAGATAACAAGGTACTGTGCAGCAATATCAGGATCTGTTTGTAGGTTTGTTAAATCAATTACACCTTCCTGAATCTTATGCTCTTAGTATTTTTCTAAGTAATTTGAAAGCTGAAATTGGGCATTACTTAGATTTGTTTGAACCTACTACTTTGATGGAAGCTTTTCAATTAGCTAGGAAGATCGAGGTGCTCCTAGCTGGTTCAGCTAAGAAACCTGTAACAGTTTCGAGTAATTCCCCTAGACAGATGCTGAATCCTTCCATGGTGTCGGGTTATTTGTCATCACCTACGCGAGTAGTGGCACGTTCACAACTTGTAGATCACGCCTCAAGCAACAAGTCAGGCGCTCGGTCTATTCCGCCAGCTTTGATGGCAGAACGCAAGCAGAAAGGGTTATGTTTTTGGTGTGGAGTTAAGTATCAGCCGGGGCACAAGTGCGTTAAGTCGCAGTTATACTTTTGGGAGCCACTATCTGACAGTGAAACTGAAGAATTCCAAGAGTGTTCAGAGAAACTCGAGGAAGAGAGGCCTGAAGAAGAACCAGCCAAGTCCCCTGTAATTTCATTACATGCTCTTAATGGGTTACAAGGCCATAATACCATACGAGTCGCTGCACAGGTAGAGTCGATTATGGCCATTATATTGGTTGATTCGGGTAGTACGCATAACTTTATAGATGCAAAGTTGGTTGGTCAATTGTCTTTGCCAGTGCTTCCATAGGAGAAGCTGAGAGTGACTGTAGCCAATGGGAGTTGTCTTCTTACCAGGGGAATATGCAAAGGGGTGTCGTGGGTGGTTCAAAATCAGCGTTTTGAAACTGGCTTTATGGTTTTGCCACTTAAAGGATGTAATATGGTGTTGGGAGTGCAATGGTTGTTGACACTTGGGGACATTGTTTGGAATTTTGGTTCGTTAACCATGCAGTTTAGGGTTAAGAGGCATGCTTGTAGTATTCAGGGCATTGTGCCTGGATCTTTAGCAGTGGAAAAGCAGGGTTCTAGTAGATGTTTTGCAGCTATAGGTCAGCCTTTGGGACCTTACACGGTAATATTAAGCACGTCTCGATAGGCAGCTTTGACAGCTATTGGGGTCCAAGAACATGAGGGAAGTCTCCAAACGGTATTAGACGAATTTGCAGATGTCTTCCAAGTGCCTAAGGGGTTACCACCTCCTCGTGCACACGACCATGGAATCCCTTTGGTAGATGAAAATGTGGTGATTAAAATCCGACCTTATAGGTATCCAGCTATTCAAAAAACTGAAATAGAGAAGTTAGTTCAAGAACTGCTACAAGCAGGGATAATTCGGGACAACAATAGCTCTTTTGCTTCCCCTATAGTAATGGTAAAGAAGAAAGATGGGAGTTGGAGGCTGTGTGTTGATTATAGACAACTAAATCAGCATACGGTTAAGGACAAATTTCCCATTCCGATGATTGAAGAGCTACTGGATGAGTTAGGAGAAGCTCGGGTGTTCTCTAAGTTGGACCTGAGATCTGGTTACCATCAGATTCGGATGAAGGAATCCGACATACACAAAACCGCTTTCAGAACACATGAGGGGCACTAAGAATTTCTCGTAATGCCCTTTGGTCTTACAAATGCGCCTTCAAGCTTTCAGGCCTTGATGAATTCGGTTTTTAAGCCCTTCTTAAGGAGATTTGTCCTTGTATTCTTTGATGATATCTTAGTATACTCGGGCTCTTGGAATGAACACCTACAGCATTTGAGGAAAGTCTTACTTCTTTTAAGGGAGCATTACTTGTTTGCTAAGAGAAGTAAGTGTTGCTTTGGGACTCCTCAGATTGAATACGTAGGCCATGTCCTGTATGATGGAACGGTTGCTATGGACAAATCCAAGGTGGAATGTGTATCTTCATGGCCGACCCCTCAGACAGTTAAGGAGTTGAGGAGTTTCTTGGGGCTCTCGGGTTATTACAGAAGGTTCATACGTCATTATAGTATTATGGCTAAGCGTCTCACTGATTTATTGAAGAAAAACGGTTGGCAATGGTCCGAAGAAGCTACTAACTCTTTTCTGTTGTTAAAAGAGGCCTTGTGTACAGCACCTGTTCTCGTGTTACCAAATTTTCAGCTCGAGTTCTTAGTGGATACTGATGCGTGTGCTGTTGGAATTGGGGCAGTGTTACAACAACAAGGAAGGCCGGTAGCGTACTTCAGCAAGGCCTTGGGGATTCGACACCAGGCTCTATCTATATACGAAAAGGAGATGTTAGCTGTTTTATTGGCAGTTCGAAAATGGCATGCTTATTTGGTGGGGCGACATTTTAAGATATGGACTGACCACCAAAGTTTGCGGTTCTTGTCTGACCAGATAGCAGTCACTTCTTTTCAGCAACGCTGGGTGGCAAAGATGTTGGGTTATGATTTTGAGGTCTTGTATAGGAAAGGGATCAGCAACAATGTGGCGGATGCGTTGTCTCGACAGTCTCGGGTTGAACAAGGTCAATTTTTCCACCTGTCAACAAGTTCCATCATTTCTGAGTTGCCGACACAGGTACAACACTCATATGCAAATGATGAAAAACTTCAAAAAATTATGCAAGATATTCACCAACTGAAGGATTCGACTCGGAAATACACATGCGATAGACGTTTCTTGTACAGGAAAAGGAAGATTGTGGTGGGGAAAAATCCGCAGCTACGACGGGACTTGTTTAACCACTTCCATGCGAGTGCAGTGGGGGGGGCACTCTGGAATACAGGCCACTAGGAAGCGCATGGCTGGGTTATTGTACTGCAAAGGTCTCACAACTGACGTTAAATGCTGGATTCAGGAATGCATGATCTGTCAACGGTATAAAAGGGAAACGGTAGCTTCTCCTGGGTTGCTGCAGCCATTGCCTATTCCTAACCAAGCATGGTCTGTCATTAGTTTGGATTTTATCGAGGGTCTGCCGAATTCGAACAGAAAGAATTCCATCTTGGTGGTGGTTGACCATCTAACAAAGTATGGCCATTTTTTGGCTTTGGCTCATCCGTATACGGCCAAGGAAGTGGCTCAGGAATTTCTTAACCACGTGTACAAACTCCATGGTATGCCCGGCTCAATCATATCAGATAGGGACAAGGTCTTTGTTAGTAATTTCTGGCAGGAGTTGTTTTGCCGGGCGGGAACCAGATTGCTACTATCTACATCATACCACCCTCAGACGGATGGGCAAACAGAGGTTTTGAATCGATGTTTAGAGACTTATTTGCGATGCATGACTGGAGAGACTCTGTCACAGTGGTTCCAGTGGTTACCTCTTGCGGAATGGTGGTACAATTCATCTTTCCATTCTTCTATCCAACTTACCCCTTATGAGGCGCTATATGGACAACTTCCACCCCTTCATCTGCCTTATTTAGCGGGAGCTTCATCAGTAGCCATAGTAGACAGGAGCCTGCAAGCGAGAGAGGCAGCTAAGAAATTGTTGCAGTTTCATTTAAAACGGGCCCAATCTCGGATGAAACAGATGGCTAATAAGCACCGTTCGGAGAGGAGCTTTAATGTGGGGGATTTGGTCTACTTACGATTACAGCCTTATCGATAGCAAACGGTACGGAGGGTGATTAATCAGAAGCTGTCCCTGAAGTATTATGGACCTTTTAAAGTGCTGAAGAAAATAGGGGCTGTGGCTTATACCCTCCAGCTACCCTTGGGCTCTCATATCCACCCTACTTTTCACGTGCCCCAGCTAAAGAAGCATATTGGAACCAGTCATGTTCAAGCTCAACTACCTTTGCTCGATGAACATGGCGCCAATCAGAAAGAACCAGTTCGGGTGTTAGATAGAAGAATTGTGAAACGGGGGAACCAGGCTGACACCGAAGTCTTAGTGGAATGGATCGATTCTTTTCCGGAGGACGCCACATGGGAGTCTCTGGCCACGCTTCGCACAAAATTTTCTCATTTCCATCCTTGAGGGCAAGGATTTTCTATAGGAGGAGATATTTGTTATGAGCTGAAATGCTATTTAGTAGAAGGGGTTAAAATTCTGTTAAATAACAGCTAGTGGTAACGGCTTGGTCATTAAACAAAACGATGAGTTTTAGTCTAGTGATACGGTGCGTTTTGTGTAACGGAAAATGCCACGTCTTCTTACTAGTCATTCTCTCTTTTATGCATAGATTGTATGGGAGGAAGGCAGTTATGAAAATATACTGAGAGTTTCTTCCAAAATTCTTAATCTCTCTCTCTCTTTTCTCATCTGTTCTTATTCTTTTTCGCTAAGGATTTTCTACGATAAACGAGCTCTTATCATAAAACCCATTGTTACTATTATAGACTTTGCATAAGTGCTTCCAGAAAACCATTTCCTTCCCAAAAACTGGTATTTGTATCTTTCACTACACATCATTAAACCAAAAATCTTAGTGAAACTTCTAGAAAACTAGAGCTTAACGAAATGAAATAGCCTGCAAGATCCAAAAGGTCTTATTCTACCAAAATACTTTACTCGATTCATGTACATATCCAAGTGATGAAAGAAAGCTACATCAGGTGCATGATAAACCGATATGAATGAAACAGTCACTGTAGTAGTACAAAAGGGAATACCTGTGTTTCATTGCATAAAGACTCAAATTCGTCCTGAGACATTGAAAAGGAAAAACTAGAAATGAGACATACTATATAATGGTTAAGAGAAGTAAGTGAGGCACCAAATAAAATTGACAAAATCCTCAACTGGACACCTACGATGGTCATGTACAGAAAAGTAGCGACTTAAGCACTACCTAAATTAACACTGAAAGTGGCAGCAACTTTGGTACGGAGATGGCTGCTCCTATTACCGCTCCATTACATTATATTATCATTGTATTCACTAATCAACTTAGTTCCATATGGCCAAAACCTTCCACTAGAATTAACATTATTCAAACAAAGCAGCAGAGTTGAAAACAGTGCTTTATGTGTAAAACATCACTGGCCAGGAGTGAATGTGGTGACTAAATTATAGAAATTAAAGGGACAGTTAAATTACAACACTGCAAAATAATAACTGAAAAAAAGAAGGCATGATAACTGAAAGACAATGCATACCTCTATATTCCCGTGTAAAGAGGTAATGACCTGAAAATTTGCCATAAATTAGCACCAAGATCAGTAACAGTCAAAAGTAGTCCTTAAAAGCTCTACACCCAAAATCAACAGAAAGCTAAGCCCAGATAATACTGAAACACAAAAGGGTAGACCTGAATAAAAAGCTGTTGGAGATGTTCTTGCTCGATACTCGAAAATTTTGGAAACGCTTTGCTGAATTCCTTCATGAGAACAAAAAGAGAATCATTTGAAAGCACCAATCCACACTGTCAGTAGAAAGAGAATTAAAAGAGGTAATCAAATTAAAACCTGTGTAGGACAAGTAGTGAGAAGAGAGCGAACGGCGAGCTTGAAAGACTTCTTCAAATCGGATTGCCTTTTGCCTATTGTTGTGACGGGACCCCCCCCATTTCTGCTATCCATCTTCTTTGATACAAATTAGAATAGCAGCCTCACGAAAAACCACAATTAAAGAGTACTGGCTACGCTTTCTTAGTTTCCCACCAACCAATGTTCAAATTTTGCTTTCTTTTCTCAAGATTCGCCACCAAAGAGTGTTTATGTGAGAGGGAGAAAGCCTGAAAGCGAGAGATTCAGAACGCGAAATATATTATGGTTTGATTTTTTAATTTGAGGGTTAGCGCTCACTTTTAAAAATAAATAAATAAAGGCTCTTTTAAGATGAATAGGGGCCGGTCTACTTCCTCGCTCGTTATAAAAATATATATTGTAAAAAATTTGTTAATTTTATTATAAAAATTGATGTAAAGTTGTTAATTTATATGATATTTAAATAATTTTTATTTTTATTTTTATTTTTGAGTGAAAAAATACTTTTACGACATAGTTTTTATCTGTGTTCCTCATTAATTTTATGGTAAAAAAGTACTTTTGAACTTTCTAAATATAATGAAAAACACATAATATATAAAAGATATTCTCATCAGTTTAAATTTTTTATCAAACTCGTGATTATATATATATATATATATATATATGAGATAGATGATAAATAGGTTATAGATTATTATTTTTTATTTCTAAAAAGAGATATACCCAAAATTAATATTTTGAAAAATTTTTATATAAATTTTAAAAAATTAATAAAAAACCTAAAATAATAGGAAATTTTATTTTTAAATAAAAGTTAAGAAAATTATAAAATATACTAAATATAAATTCAAAAATAATAATTCGTTCAATTATTAGAAAATTTTGAAAAATAAAAATTGAAAAAAAGTAGGTAAACTTTAGAAAATAACAAAAATTTGAAAATTTTAATGTATATATAAACTCTAGAGAAATTGCAATAATTTTAAAAATATTTTTTCTGCAAAAACTCAAAAAATTGTCAAAAAATTCAGAAAATTGAAAAATTAGCTAAATTAAGAATTTAAAAAGAATATAAGAAATTTAAATGTATAACTTGTAAATATATATATTCCAAAAAATAAAATATATATCCTAAACAAATCTTGAAAATTTTAAAATGTTTCGAAATTTTAAATTAAAATTCAGTAAATGTCGGTTAATGTCAGTCAACCGTTGTTCAAGTCCACGATAAATTTCTAAATTGTTTAGTTAATTTTTATTTGTATGTTTTTGAATTTTTAGAATATATATTTTTACTTTTCAATACATATAGATACAATATGTCACAAGTGCTAGATGGTGTGTTGTAAATTTTTAATAGTCACCCCATCAGCCAATTTTTTTAGCCTCATTGAACTTATCTGATTAATTTGGTTAATGGAATGAAAATCTAGAAAAAAAAGTCTAAATATCAAAATGAAAAAAAAAATTATAATTTAAAAACCACATAATGTTTTAATCCTATAAAATATCCAAGTACTAACAGTATAAAACATTAATTTTTTAAAAAAGAATACAAAATTATTATTTAAAGAGAGAAAATTCTTGGAAATACTTTCAATTGTGGGTATAGGACCAATGCTTTTAATTGCCAACAGAAAAAAGGCAGGATGGATTACTTAATCGGTTGAATTTTTTTTTATATTCAGTCTGCCGACACATCTAATAGTATACAAATACTAGCCAGAAAGCCTGTGCTTACTTATAAACAGAAAATAGAACTTAAAATATTATTATTTCAGATGCTGAGAAAGTATTGTAGCAAATGAAAAAAAAAAAAGAAATAAAATTATCTTCCAAATCTTGGGAGTCTTTATTTGTGATTCTAATTGAGGCAGATTAGTTAAACTCCATATTTCAGATTAATTAATTAACTTACCAGTATTTGTACATCATTATTATAACAAGGGACTCAAACATCGGTCACTGCTAAAGTAGGCAAAAGCAAACCCTCGCCCGTCTAACTCTTTAGGCATAGGCATGGGCAAGACCTACAGTACAATACACCGCCTCTAAAACCTCCGCTGGCAAATCACTCAAAAGAACGAACACAACATCATTGTTTCTGCTCTTTCCTATTAAAATAAAAAATATTATAATAAACACTAAACCCTCCAGACCAGCAATGCTTCCCCCCAAAAAAAAGGAAAAAGAAACTATAGAACAGTACCTGACCCCAAAATTCTATATGGCTGGATCACATTTATATGACAATCTCTGGCATATATCTGGTAATAATAAATAAATACCAATATAGCCTGTATGATTGTCCTATCATCTGCCCAGCTGCATGCAAAACCGCAATGGCACTGCAAATTTGGTAGCTGTTAAAATCCCTTAAATCATATTCATGTTTCTAGTTCACCCAAGTAAATCTTTAAACAAGTTTGGATTCTGACTCGATGGATTCACACCCATCTGCCTCACCAATGCATCCTTTTCCAAGGAATCTTTAGGGTTTGGCCCTTTACTGCTGCTTTGTGTTACTTGCGGCATTGCAGTAGTGCCAGGCATGTTTGTCACTGAAGGATTTGACAAGCCAGATAAAAGATCAGCATCATTTTTATTGTGTATACCAGCAGCCGTGTCAGCATACAATGCCATTATATCAGGTGATCTGGAAGCAGCAGGTGCACCATTTACAGCTGAAGCAACTTCAGTTGTGTCAAGAAGGCCCTCCAATTGTTTAAATGGATCTAGTTGAAGAGCAGTACTTGTGGCAGTTGGTTCACCCAAATCAAGCAAGTCCGGAGGTTGCTGAGCAGGAGCAGCCTTTTCTGATGCAACTTCCATACTAGACTTTGGCACATGAGACTTCTCCACCATGTGGCTGCTTGCCTTTGCAGCCTTATGACCAGTAGCAGGCCTCTTTTCCGTTTTTGATGAACCTCCAAACAGTGAAGCAGCAAGTTTCTGCTTCTCATGAGAAACTTCAACTTGAGGTTTCCTTGAATCATAGGTTTCACGCATTGAACTTACGGTACTTGCCCCATCACCTTGTGAAGTCCCATTAACTGTTTTCTGTGATGTGGAATTTGAGGTAGATGTAGCAGGTGTATATGTTGGTCTACCCCATTTCTTTTGTACTCCCTCTAGTCGTAGCTTGAGCTCCGCCGATCCTGCATCTGATGGAATAGATGGCATAGCAGTCTGGTAGCTCTCCCTAGGATACATTGCCTCAGGCACTGGAACTATTTCAGTTGAAGCAATTAATGCTTGAGGGATCCTGGACTGCACTGCTGGTTTTGGGAGCTCATAAGCCTCAAACCTAAGACCATGTGATGAAGCCTCGTGGTGATCTTGGTTCCTAAAATTGCTGATATTTAACATTCCAGAGCGTTCACTCTCAGGAATATAGGGCTGAGCACCTTTTTCTATTGCTTCTTGGATATAATCATTAAGGAAAGAAAGGTCTCTATCAACCTGCAAGCAGAACTAACAATGACTGTACTCTTGCATGAAAAGTCATAAATAAGAAAAGAACGTTCCACATGATGCAGTTGACAGAACACACAAGGACCAAAAAGACAAATAGCCAACATAAGCATGAAATTTTATTTCATTTGCTAAATGGACCCTATCCTTTTGTAGAAAGCTAGGGATTAAAATATCAATCAATTGACAGAGCACAGAATATTCTGAAGCTCCCACAAGCTTTCAACGGAACATATATATAAATTGTTATAAGTCAAAGAGTCCAGACAATTCTGTGAACTCCTAAAAGCCAAAACGAGGTAAACCAAGTGTGTATATATATCCATAGAGTAGTCTTGTCACCAAAGAGTCCATTTTCAAAATTTTCAGGGCAACCTACTTGTAAAAACATTATCTCAATCATAGAAGAGCAACACCACAACTATCGCAATGTTCAACAAGTAGATCAATGCAGGAGCAGGTGACAGATGCAAAAGGGGATTAAATCACTCTTTCTTTATAGCAATATTTACATTTAACAGAAGTGCTACCGCAAATTGGAGAATCAAGGAGGGATAATGCTTAATTCATCAATCATAGGTTCAAACTCTATATGACAACTTTAAGTGGAACGGACCATTTTCAAGTACTAAATGCTGTATCAACCTGAGCTTGAGGTCAAAGACGCAATCAACTTGTAAGGATAAAAGTGTCATAAGCAATCAACATGAGCTTAAGAATTTGAATCTTAAGCTAGAAAGCCACAGAAGTTATAAACAAGACATCACAAGGAAATTGAAACAGGAGCCATCAGAAACATCAGATAAAATGAGAATCTGTACGTTGAAACCAAATTAAACAAACAGAATGCGATAAGAAAGCACCTCAATATCTTCACAACTTGCATCTGATGGCATAATACACTCAACAGCATGAGCATCAAGCCCAATCACTGCTTGCAGTTCATAGGCACGTTGCTGTAAATCTGTTGAGTGGGAAGCCAATAACTCTTCCATTAAAGATTGGCACTACATCAAGAGAGATGAGAGAAATCAATACACGAATTTGTTGCCCTACAGGAGTTGAATATGATTATACATTTAAGCATTCTACATTCAGGCATTAACTAGCTTACTGGAGTTAAATAAGCATTATAAAGAAATTTCCATCTCAACACTAGAAGTTCCATAACCATCCAGTTACAATAAATTTGCAGCAATTTACACACTACTAGCACACTGCACAATTGGCATCACAAACCACTGATTTCCACCTTGTAGGCTTTATTCCTAAATATAAATATAACCTTCTAACAGCTGCAGCTGCTTCTAAGTGAGAGTATGTTGTCAAACAAACACAATCCATACAATGAGATAAAGCTAACACACTTCCAGCATGACATCCAGCCCAAGCCTGATTTATTTTCTTCATTGCCAAATCATATGGAAAGAGACTGAGGCATCTCATTGTTATGTTGCAAGTTGTAACCATGGTTAAACTTTGCCTAATTAATTAGAGTACAAATTCCTCTAAAAGTCCTTGCTAGCTAATGTTACTAGATTTTCATTTTATAGGCAACCAAGCAACCACAAAACCAAACATGAAAAGACAGGTAGTTTTTAAGTTATTTTCAGACCATTTCACTAAAAACATGAAAATAAAAGTACCAAAGGATGCAACACATCAACAACATAAATGAGCATTTGCATATAACAAATTTGTCCTCGAGTGTTTGGCAACCAACCTCAGGCAGCATATCTACTTTCCTCCGAGCTGCTATTTCAAACGCATATATTTTCATGAGAGCTGTAGTTGCATATGCCTTCAAAAATAAATGAAAGATCATCACATTTGCAGATATTGAAAGAACATAAAAATATTCTAGAACAATTACGAAAGAATTTCAGTTAACCACGAGATTGTCAACATAAAAGGATCTAGGTTTGCATCAAGTGGTAATAAGTAATAACTAGTACCTTAACAGTCTCATCATTAGAATAAGCCTCTGCCACATCACACAGCTTCCCAGTAATGTCGGAAGCAGAGAACATTCCGTCAGCTGTTCCATATTCCCCCAATACCCAACAGATTACCTGCAATCAGAACTCACAATTAAGATAATAATCAATATTTTAGTCCTTCCACATGCAAGAAATACAAGGGAAAGAAAGAATACTTGATACAAAAGAACATACCTGAAGGAAAACAGATGGCAACTTTGGTTCATCAAGAATGCGCAAATATGACTCCACCTGCCCAAAAAAATAATCATTCAAACTTAAGAAAACAAAAGGACCAAGAAAGAAAAGAGTAGGACTTGAATATAGACGCTACATATGAATTAAAAAGGGTGAAGATTGCACTATAAATGTCCCTCTGGGCTAATAGGTAACAAAACATATGCAAAACCCAGACAAATTCAAGTTAAAACATAGGTGATCCTCAAATTATTATTCAGATAAAGAATATTGGATGCTATGTATTATAAGGAGTATTATATCTCTGGCTTTCCACTGAAACCAGAAATGTTACACAAGCCTATGCTGTATATTATAAGTTGGCGACTTCCTAGTAAAACCAGACATCCTCAACTTTGGCTATGCTTGAACAGGAAAATAGGTTGCAGGTGCTGGAATTTCAAGTGCAAACCTGCTGAATGCCACCTCTTAAGGATGGCTGTATGAACCAACTAGGCTAAGCCCCGGGTTTAATTCCATTCGCAGTAATACAAAAATGGACAAAGCACAAGCTATTACAAATCCAAAGGTTTCAAGCTTTCGGGGATCTTTGTCTTTCTCTCAGACTCAAAATAGAATAAAATTAATTAAAAATATGGAAGAAAAACAGATCGAACAAGATGCAAGATGTTAAATTTATAGGAAATAAGATATGATGCAAGGTTGACATTGGGTTGTGCATGGACCTGCAAAGGCAATCGTCAAATGAACTTACAGCAGATGATCTCAATTTACTATCTGCATTATCATCATCCTCTCCGAATCCCTCAGCAATCAACCGCATCAAATTATGTGCCACCTTAATATTGACCAGATCTCCCGCATGCTCAAAAACTCTATTCATGGTCTGCAGAGTAAAATTATCAGGAACGGTCAGTACTCTAAGCTAAGAAACTAGATTGGCCACTGGAAGTCAAAATAATACCTGGATGAACCACTGATTGCTTGGTGCAAATTGCTCCGCAAGTTCAACACATCGAGATGCTATTTCAGTTTTATAATGATTATCATTAATGCTAATCATGTAATCAATCATGCGATCAACAATAACCTCCACATTTGTAGACTTGGTCATTTTGTAAAGTAGTTCAAAAGTTTTCCTCTTCAGAGTGTCATCGGGGTCCTGTGTCAAAGCACTCATGTTAAATAATTGCGATGAAGAATGACAACTGCATGGAAAATAGCATAACAAAGAAGCAAAAGCATTCACTCAAAATTTTGTAGCCTAGCCAAAACACAAGGGGAAAAAAATCTACACCAGACAGATTAAATTTTCTAAGAGCATCCCCCCTATTTCCTCTTAATCTCATTTCTCATTTATTGGAACCAAGTAACTGGTGCATCTGACCATATAGAGCAAGCTATATAAATAATCCCAGTCTGCACTAGTTAAATCATAATGAAGTACCGAAACAAAGACTAAATACGAAGGACAGAATTCAAAATAAGAAGCTTCTGAACCTCTAAGCAATCAATCACAGCCAGCTGATGTTGCTCAGCAATCTCTGGACTTATCTTTATCAATCGGCCAAGAGCATCAATGCCCATGTATTTTAGGTTGTGACTGTCACTCTGCAAACAAAAACAAAAGATGGCATAATTCAACACATAGAATAAATAAATAAATAAATACTAGTAATAGAGCATATCCACAGAAGTAGCATTGGCTACCTTTAAAAATCTTGATATAACATCGGCTGCAGACTCTAATAACTTGGGATTGGGATATATAGAAGAAACACAGCATATGCACTCATAAAGTACAGCATTTCCTATATTACTTGATGAATCACATTTTCGGAATATGTCTCCCACTACAGTATACATGTTTTCACTTGCTTGCTTGTCACCACTTCCAAGCAACGCCAGAATTTTAAGCAACTTGATCTGCAAAATACAACTATGTCATATGATCTATATTGTCAATTGAAAAGACGCATCACCTAAAACCTCAAGTAAAACCTAAAAGACGCATCACCTGAATAAATGGAGCTGGAATTTGATGGTAGTCATAAGCCTTTGATAGTCTGCGTTCAGCTACTTGTTTAAGAATGCTTACAAAGCTGATGACCAAATCTTTGTAAGAATTAACATCTCTTGCTATAAGTTCAAAAAGCGGACAAAGGGTTGCTCCCATAACTCCAGGATCATTATCACAAAGCCTCTGAAAGAAAGGAAGCCACTTTTAAGCCTATAAATGAGACAGTCTATGGTCCTCCAGAAAAAATATATTGAGAAACAGTAACAAACAAATATATCAAGACTATTTTTTTCCCCTTTTAGGATAAGCTTTTCAACTTCTCAAGGTATAGATCTTAAAATGGACCTTCCTAAAAATGGAAGTACTAATCACAACACACTGAGAACTTGCACAACGGCATTTTCTTTAAAATATATGGTTTCTCTACTCCCCTTTTCCCTTAATAAAAAGGTCATTCTACAAAAGCAGGTATTCGAGAATTTATGGTTTTAGTTGAGTATCATGTATAAGGTAATTCTGTTGGACAGCAGATAGGTTAGCGTGAGCTTGGAGTTACTCTTAAAGATAAATTTGAAATCAACACATAAGACACAACTATTCATCTAGTTTCAATAAAACTTAAGCAAAATGATGATTTGTGAAACTACTCCAAAAATGAAGAGAAATATCAGTAAATTTTGACCTCTATAGTACCGATGGTATCAGCAAATCAAACAAGACACTTTTCCGAATTCAAATAGGTAAATACACATAGAAATAGCTGCCTGGTGGTTAAATTAAAATGCATAAACATATTCATTAGGAATGATAAAACTAGATTAAACCTAGAAGTAGAATATGGAAAATGGAAAGACCTACCTTGCGAAAATTGGAGACAAGATGCGAGACGGAAGAGGGGGATTTCTGATAAAAGCGATGGAGAGCCATGATGGCCTTCTTCCGTACGGCCTCCTTTGGATGTGCGAGCAACTCCATAACCTGCGGCAACACGGCAGGAATGGTCTCCTCATTGATCAACTTACACACGGCATTCAAGGCGGCGCAGACCACCAAGTAATTGTCAGACTTCAAATCTTTTTGAATGGTATTGACAATCAAAATGATCAAATCATGATCTTCGTTCAAGAAGAGCGTAACGGCCAAGTAACCAGTTCGTTTGACGAGGAGACTGTCATCGTGAGTCATCTTAACGGCATGAATGTAACCGAAGGAAGCGTCATGGCCGAGCATCTCGATGTAAACCAATCTGATGATGTACTCTTTCATTTTGCGTTTGGGGATGTCGGGCTCGGAGATACGGCGTTTGAGAGTCTCGATCTCGTTGAGAACAATCCGGTCTTCTTCAGCCTTGGATCGAGCCTCGCCGATGGACTTGACCAGATCCAGAAATTCCTTGGACTGGTAGAATCCGCCTTGGGAGCCCATAGCGAGCTCCCTACCGAACGTCCTTAATTGCTCCAGCTTTCTTTACTATCTGCCTACAATCACTTTTTCATTCGGTGTTGAGATTGAGATCTCGAACTGAAAAATCAGATCGATTGATGTTTTATCTATGTGTTTTAGAGAAGGAAAATAGAAAGGTTTTTTTATCAGGCAGAGAGAGAGAAATAGAGAAAAAACAAAAAGTGGGTGAAACGAGGGCTAGGCACAGGGCAGTGCAATAAGTGACCGCCCGGGCTAATCCGCGGTCGAGAGCTTCACTGGCGATTTTGGATTTTTTTTTTTTTTAATACTGCTATAAAAATTTCCATACAACTTTTACTTGACACGGCAGATGAATTGGAATTACAGTCTCTCCCAAAAGAAAAAAAATACACTTAGTTATTTTGAATGAAAATGAAAAATAATTATTTGGCAGTGATGGAATGAAAATAACGAGCTTGTTTGATTTTTTTTATTTTTTTTAAATAATGTATTTTTGGAATTTTTTTTATCTGTTAAACTACACAGTTGGTCATCCAATTTTCATAAATTTTTATTTTAAACATCAAAAATAAAATATTTATAAATTAGACATCTTTAATAAACTTTCATTTTAGTTATATACTGTTTATTCAAAGTTATTTTACACTTATTTCAGTCACTCAACTTTAGTAAATTTTTATTTAAATCATTTATTTTATCTTTTTAAAAATTACTTTTTTAGAATTTAATTTTTTTTTGTAAAAAAGGAAAAACCTAAAGTTTTATAGAAAATTATCTAAATTTTTACAAGAAAAAACTTAGAATTTTACGAGGAAAATAATTTTATCTTTACTTTTTTCCTTTACTTTTTTTTAGAATTAATTTTAGTTTTTTTTTGCAATAAAAGGAAAAACTTCATATTCTACATTAAATTACTTGGGTTTTTATTGAGAAAAATCATTTTATCTTTTTAATTTTCTTTATTTTTTTAGAATTAATTTTAGTATTTTTTAGTAAAAAGGGAAAACATGAGTTTGTGTAAACCGAAAAACTTAGTTTTATCTCCACAATTAAATAACTCAATTTCCTATAATTTTTTAAGAAAAGTAAAATTAATTTTTAAAAAGTAAATGAGTGATCAAAATGAAAAATTATTAAAGTTGAGTTACTAAAATGAGTGTATAATAATATTGAATTAACAAGGATGACCAAAATGAAAACTTATTAAAATTTGGTGACTAAAATGAAAATGGTTGTTAATTGCAGTGCCCAATTTGAAATTTTTTATTTTCAGTGCTCAAAATAAAAATTTATGAAAGTTGAGTCACCAACGATTTATTCCACCTTTTTTTATCAAGTTATTTTATTGTTTTCAAGAGTTATTGCACAATCTGTTTTATGATAACCTGTTGGTGAAGTGATGATGAAATGATCATACTCTGACCTTAACACCCTTGGATATTAAAGTTAGTGTGAATATATTTCAAGATTCTCTCAAAAATATTATACTTAGTTGTTCATAATTTGGTTTGAAGTAGTGTGACCTTGTCACTCATATGTCGAGATTAGATTTTCTTTTTAAAATATTAATATAAATATTTACAAGTGTTGTCAAGGTAATACTATTTAAACTTGATTGTTTATTTTTCTTCCAAAAATTAATTTTGCAAAATTAAAAAAAAAAGAGGGAAAACTCTTAAAATCTACAAACCTAAATCATCACGATTAATTTCAAATTTTACTAAAAGTCATTTATCATGTACATTTTTTCGACATTTTTTTGTTATTAGTGTTATGAAAGTTGTCATAAATATTTTTTCTAATATGAAGTTATTATTGTATTTACCAACTGTAGATATTAAATTTGTAAGTGTTTATTCAGCCAATGTTATGTTGTTATTATTATTGTAACCAACAGCATGAATATGTTAAACATATGTTATAAGGAAGTTATTGTATTGTTTTTGCTTGCCATTGTAGTATAATTAATTTTATTGAAAATTGTTGTTTTTAAGAATGGTTGAAATTGTTAGCATTATTTATAATATTATAAATTTAATATTTGATCGTCTCAATTGAAAAAACTGTGGATTGATATATAGCTCAAATATATTTGAAAGCATATATTATTTCGACTTAGGATGGGCCATATTTCAATTAGAAACTCTTTGTAAGATGATGTTAATGAATTATGTTACATTAGAAAATATGAAAAGGAAGATTCTTAAGAAAATTCAAGTTAGAGTTACTAAGTGGATATCCAACTTGAAATATAGAATTTCGAAGTCTAGCAAAAAAAGATGTAAGTATTATGCATTGAATCTCAAAGATAATGAAAATGTTGAGATTATTATGTTTGGACCATAAGAAATTGGCAATATTATAATGCAACTCAAAGATATTCGTAATAGTGGTTATAGATTATCGAATTATGCAAATGCATCGACTATCTTAGTATCAACATATCATCTGAAGATTCTCTCAATAAGTACATTTTTCGAGTTTAATACCAGAAGTCTACTATGCATAATATTCATGAGTTGCATAAAAAGAAAATGGCTATATCATAGTTGGGAGAAGTTGACCGATTAGAGCTTATCATTTGGCAATGTGTGTATCTTTTGGAAGTAGACAATCTCCAATAAATGCAATTAAAAGATTAACCAAACAATTTTCATTTGAGGTGCTCTCAACACCATAACATCACCATTAATTTCACTAAAGTTGAAATTGAAGCCCAAGCTCAATTTGAAGTCAATATTAAAGTCAAATATGACAATGATATCGAGCTGAAAGGCAATCAAACAGTTATTGTCCTAATGAGTCGCAATCTTTTTATATATCAATCGATAAATTATTACTAAACATGAACCTCTCAACATTAGTGAGAACGGATTTTATAAATATGTTTATGAAATGTTTGATTTGAATTTTTCTTCAATTGGAGACAATGATAAGCTCTGAATCGATGTACTTTTCATCGAAAGTGGTTATATTTATAAGAATCGACCCATGCAAACTTAGAGAGTCAATGGATTACAAAAGGCTTGGAATGTAATGAGACCATTTATATTGCTAATGTATTAAATTTGGCAATGGTTGTAGTTAGAAGATTTGAGCAGCTTATATACATGTAAAACATATGTAAGAAATTTGTAGATATACCAAATCATATGCATATATTATTGCAAGGGTATTACAAGATTATTAAAAGTTGGACTTAAATTTAATATATGTGTAACACCCCTAACCTTTATCCATCCCCAGAACAAGATTACGGGGCATTACCAGTCAATATAGTTCAATTACGGACATTAATTAAAATAATTGTTTACACTTATCCTAAATTTAACATACCGTCCCTTTAATGGGCCCTCGAAGTCCAATATGAATAGTAAAATCAATTTGGGACTAATTTAAAATCACTATGAATTTTTCTCAAAATTTTAAAATTTTCCTATCAAACAGTACCCACACACTTGTGTGGTCTAGGGGACACGCTCGTGTCCTTTACTCATGTAACTTTCTGATTTGTTACTTATGAACAAAGTAGTTTCACACGAACAAGACACACGCCTGTGTGCCAGGCCGTGTGGATTCAAAATGAGTCTTACAATTCAAGTTTACTAACCTTGCAAATCATAAACCGCAAGCAATTCAATTTCTAAACTTTTAACATGTTATATAATCAACCATAATTATTTATAACAACATTTACAATAATATCCCAAAATGACCACTTTTAACATCTAAGGTACATGCCATTTACCAAAAAGGAAAGTACTTTACCACTTTGACTTCGGGATCGGCTTGGATGCTGAGTCGTTAATCACTTTCGTATCTAACCTGCGCACAGAAACAAACCGTACGCTGAGTATGCACTCAGTGGTATTTCTATAATCCGAACACTTAACAATATATCATACACTTAAATCATATGCCAATCACAATTATATATATTCATTACAAAAAAATTAAATATTTTATAACTCACTCAATTTTTTTTTTATCTACTAACCCGATTAGCTTTCAAAATAAATTCACAAATCATTTGAACAATAATATTTTCCATTCATATCTAGTTCAGAGATACTTAATTCACATGTCTCACTCATACTTTAGTTCATTGTTCAATATCAATAAATAATATTCAGCTATTCACTTCTTAATCAGTAATCTGTTTTATTCCAAACTCAATATCAGTCAATATTTTTCAATATCAATCAATAATAGTCAATATTTTTCAGTAGCGATTAATTGATCTTTATTATTCAGTAACAGTCTACCATTAGAGAAATCAATCATTCAGTACTTTTATTTACCCCTATTAACATGACTCAGAAATAGACGGATACACGGATCCAACCAACACACCAATACGGCACTCAGTGCCTCATAGGCTATGCCGAAGTAAACAGTAACAGTACGGTACTCAGTACCTCATCGGATTAAACCGATGTAACAGTAGCAGTACTGTAACACCTCTTACCCGGAATCATCACCGGAGTCGGGTAATGAGCGTTACCAGATTCAGAACAACCTTTACAGGATTTATTCAAGGACAAATACAGATTTGCATGTAATTCAATTCAGAATCACCCTTATCAAAGGTTTTCAAACACATGACGGACATTTTAGACTGTTAGGATTCGAATCCTATCATATCAGACTCTCAGAAAAATTTTCACTTTTAAAACACCGTCACACGCCTGTGTGACTATTGGCACGGTTGTGTTGTTGGACCGTGTGGTCTTTACACGCCCATGCTCAGCAACCTTGGACAAAACTGTCCATTATGCCACGGTCGCTCCACACGACCGTTTGGAGGCCGTGTACCCCACACGGTTGAGACACACGATCGTGTCTCTTGCCCGTGTGGTACACGAAAATTTAAATTAAAGTGCAGGAGAGGCTACATACCAAGCCTTGGCCGTGTCAGGCTACATACCAAGCCTTGGCCTCCCTGAAACGCGAGCAAGCAAAAACATAACCAAACCAGCAAATTCAAAAGCAAATACTCAAAATAACTACATTTACGAGTGATCGTTTACAAAATGCCACAAGAAGCACCATAACTAAGGCTTACAAAATAGCCATTTACAACCACAATCGTTCCATACATGCCATAAATTACTCTCGAAAATATAAACTATACCAAAAGAAGCTTGATAGTGTATCGTGTTGCTCTGACTTTACGATCCCAATCTAACAAGCTCAATATCTACATAGGAAGGGAAAGAAAAAGGGGTAAGCTACAATAGCTTAGTAAGTTATATAGAATTCATAGCAATGCAACAATTCAATACATCATTCGCTTTAACATCATAAATGTTATCACATATAATTGAACAATTAGCTTACTATTTGTGCACATTTCACATACCCACCGTAAATATGCTTAATAACAACATTCTCAGTATTCCGTACCATTTTCAGTTCACCTGTACAACCACTTCATTACAGGATGGTTAATCTAATCCCATTAAGTAATTTCGGAAAATGAACAGATATACCGAGGTTAGCACATAAGGGCCATACAGATATGGCAAAGCCATGAAGTAGCCAAAGCTACTAACAGTAGGGTAGCTGAAGCTACAATCGGTCCAGTACAGAAGTTAACCACGGGCCTGCTCACACAAGCTGACATGTGTCTACAACACATGCAAGACTACCTAGCTCCTGGGTAACTATAACAGTCAGAACAGTAGGCCTCAAGTGACATGTCACCTATATCTATGTCTATTCCTACTTGCTCAATCGGGATATATAGCCAATACATAAATCAGTAGTTTCGGAAGTACATACAATGGTCAATAAGAATTTACAGTAATTACCTTATTTCCCCATTTGCAACGGTATACTGAATTTCAATTGTTTCATAGATCAAGTAATAGCATAATTATACAAATACAAACAATTAATTGTAATTTTCAGCATGATATGCTAGAATTCACATACAACTTACCTAGATTGCCAAAAAGGACTAATTCTCGAAATTAGTCGAGGACTTTCTCTTTTCCCCGATCTCGGGCCTTATCAGACCGTTCTTGATCTAAATTGACACATATAGCACATATATCAATTAATTATTTCAATACAGTCACAGTTAGCATTTGGGGCAAATTTCTAATTTTACCCCTCAACTTTGCAATAATTACTAATTAATCCCTTAGACATCAAAATTTCATTTTCTTTATCCCATAGGCTTATAAAGCCCATTTTTACAAATATAACACTCAATTATTCATTATTCCATACATTTAGGAACAATTTGTAATCTCTACAAATTAGTCCCTCTTTATGAACTTTCATTCAATTTCATCCATTAAAACATGTATATAACACAATAATCCTTCATTATCTACCATTACTCAACCAAACATACTTATAACACAAAGGGGCGTATTTTTGAACCCCAATTTCCCATCAAATAATTGGTAGAAATGAGAAATTTAAGCTCCAATGAGCTCAAAAATACAAAAATAATTGAAAATATGACTAAATTGCACTTACAATGAAGCTTGAAAAATCAAAGAACCCTTGGCTATGAAGGTTCAAAATTTCGACAGCACATATGAGGAAGAATGAGGAAGATGATGACTTTATTTTAATGAAATTTGTCATTATTCACTAATGACCATTTTGCCCCTCATGCCATGTCTTAGATATTTTTCCATATCAGGGCATTTTAGTCCAAAACACAAATAAATGGGCTAATTGCAACCTAAACACTTTCAACTCCATAAAACAATTCAATCAAATCATATCATCATTGTAACGCCCTCTTACCTGAGACCGTCACCGGAGTCGAGCTTGAGGTGTTATTAAACTTAATTTACCATTTAAACAACTTTAAACCATTTATTTTAACTTTCGGAATAAGCTGTCTTTCTGTGTCATGGTCGCTCAAAAAATCATATCTCGAGTTATGAAACTCGAAATTAAGATCCGTAAATTTTCCCTGAAACTAAACTCATATATATATCTACTAATTTTTTTTCTAGAATTTTTGGTTAGGCCAA
Source organism: Gossypium stocksii (assembly GCA_020496765.1). Taxonomy (NCBI): domain Eukaryota; kingdom Viridiplantae; phylum Streptophyta; class Magnoliopsida; order Malvales; family Malvaceae; genus Gossypium; species Gossypium stocksii. Next base: position 107,078,685 of record CM035627.1, on the reverse strand, counting down.
TTAGTACATTTTATTAGTCAAAGTTTCCCCTGTTTTAGTGTTTGACTGCTCTGACATATGTTCACTACGAACCACTTTTCTCTCTATACAGAATTCAAAAGGCTATGCCATTTATTTATCTTAAAACTAGACTCAATAAGGAATCTGTACATATATAGCATGACTCCTAATTATTTTTTTACAGTTTGTAGTGAATTTCCAAAGTTGGAACAGGGGATCCAGAAATAGCTCTGGGCCTATTTCACTAAAACTCAAATATCTCATAACATATAACTCCTTTACCTGTTTCGCTTCTTCCATATGAAAGTAAACACATTAAGCTCCAATTTCATATTTAATTCATCACCTAATTCGATTCCTACTATTTTTTGTGATTTTTCAAACTCACGTCACTGCTGTTACAACATTCTGTTTTATGACAAATTTTCACTTTTCTATGGAAATTCATGAACTATTAACACTTTGAACATACATGGTCTCACACATGATCTAAATTAACCATTCCAAGGACTAATCATTTTCAGGCATTTTCTCAACCAAACCACAACCATATCGCAAGATTAATTACACAAAACAAGTATATTGCTATACATGCCATATTTGAGTTATACAAGCCATTTTACCAAACTAGTTCTTCGGATAGTGTGAACGAGCCTTCGACCTATCCCGATTCCCAAGTCGGCTTGTCCAAAACTACAATGACTGGAAAGGAGGGAGTAAGCATAAATGCTTAGTAAGTTCACATGCAAATAACAAGTAACATAACAAAGCAATTCTTCCAAATAACACTAGCATGGTATCACCAAAACATATATCACATTTCTAATCATCATTCATCATCTTACCACATTATTGTTGTTGTATCAAGTTTCAACCCGAGGGTTAAGTACATACCTGTCCAAAGTGTCCATTTCACAACACTTATTAAAATGATACTTGCCTCTTGAGTGTTCTTCCATTTTGCTAGAATTTTACTCGTTGAACACCTCGGAATATAACTCGGATACATGGATAATTTACACATAAGTGCCACATATATAATCAAGTAACCATGTAACCCGCCCTGTAACGCCCCCAACCCGAATCCGTCACCGGAATAGAGTTACGGAGCATTACCGGAGTTACTAATTTATTTATCAAATATTTTATTTCATCTAACATTCATATTTGAAACCAATTAAAACATATTGTCGCTTAAACGTGCTTATTTTTCTCGACATGTTTTACTTAAAATTTATTACTCGTCTCAGTATGCTTAATTTTCTTGTATCATCGTATCAAAATAATCACATATTTACATGTCAAGATGAATATCATTTTCTTTCCATTTCTTCATAAACTTAAATCAAGTAATACATTATATCAAGATTTCATGTATTTAAAAATACAATTCAAGCTACATTAATTTACCTCGTTGCTTGTTTATGTTTATAATTTCACTAATCCGATATCTTTTCTTTTCCACGTTCAAGTCTCGTATTTTAGTTGCACGGATCTTTATAAATAAATTTAATCGTCATTTTCATTCATTTCATATTCTAATACATTTAATTAATGCTCTAGGCAAAATTTCTATTTTACCCTTAAAACTTTTAATTAATTACAATTTCATCCTTGATTTCAGAAAAATAAAAGTATTGTCATTTAATCCTTGTTTACAGCCATTATTCTTATACATATTGATAACAACCCATGAATTTTATGAAATATCAAAATTTTCCATAATTTCAACACTTTTCAATTTAATCCTTAAAACATGTTTTCTTCTGATCTTGATCTAAATTAATATTTTCATTCAATTTTGTAATTTAAATAATAAAATAATCCATTACATGCAATTTGATCATTTTTGACATTTTTACAAAATCGCCCATAAAGTTCTACTTTTATTCAATTTAATCCCTGAGCCTAAAACATGCAAATTAGCCATACTAGTTGAATATTCATACATATTTTCCTCCTCCTCCACTCCATTCCACATCCTTAATTTATATAACATGCTTATAAGTAACATTATCAAAACTTTCACTATTTACTTATATGTATTTTCAAAACTGTCCATTTGAGTTATAGTCACTAGATTATTTATATCTTGAGCTACAGAACTCCAAATTAAGATCCGCTAATTTTCCATGAAACTAGACTCACATATCTTCTTACCAAATTTTTAGAATTTTTGATTTAGCCAATTAGTACAGTTTATTCATTAAAATCTCCCTTATTTTACTATTCGACAGTTCTAACCACTCTTCGGTAAAATTTAATTATCTCTTTGTATAGAATTAAAATGATGTTATAATTTATTTATATTGAAAATAGACTCATTCAGGAATCTAACCATATAAATTATGTCTCAAAATTATTTTTATACAATTTTTAATGATTTTCCCAAGTCAGAACAGAGGATCCCAAAATTATTCTGAACCAGTCTCACAAAAATATACATATCTCAAAATACAGAATTCCTTTACTTTCTATGTTTCTTTTATATGAAAATAGACTCAATAAGATTTAATTTCATATCTTATTTATCCTCTAATTCGATTTCTACAATTTTTGGTGATTTTTCAAAGTTAAGCTTATGTTGCTGCCCAAAACTGTTTCTTATAGTTTATTTTGCAATTAAATCCTAACTAAGTTTACTTACTTTTACAACTCAATTCATACTTCATTTCTATTTAATCTCTTCCCATATTTAACTTAACCATCCAATGTTCATATTAGAACTCAAATTTAAAACTTCTTCCAATTCAATCCCTACTATATAAAGCTTATGGCCTCTTTTACAATTTAATCCTCTTTTTCATTCTAACTTAAAATTCTATCAATTAAACCCCTATTTCATCTTCTTGCTCAACATGAACTACTCTTAGAAATCTATGAACTATCAAAATATCAACTTAATCTTAACAAGACTTTGTTTTAAAGCTTTTAAAACATCAAAATTAAAAGAAAATGGCTTAATTGACTTACCTATTAAACATCCAAGCTTAAAATCCTCAATTTCTCCTTTTTTTTTCTTTTTCCTTCTCTTTTTCTTCCCTTCTTTCCCGTTTGCTATTCTGTTTCTTTTCTCCCTTCTCCTTTTTTTTTTCTTTCCACACACATACATATATATACACTAAATAAAATAATAAAATAATAATAAATATCTTATTAAATATTAATAAAATAATATTTTTCTAATAAAATAATTATAAAATATCATCAATATCATAATTACTTTCTAGATTTCTCTCTCTTCCAATTGACCATTTTGCCCTTTGTAATCTTTTAAAATTCCACTCTTGAGTCATCACTTAATTGGGTAGAATTGTAATTTAGTCCCTCAAAATTCTTCACCTATTCAATTTGGTCCTAATTCATCCATTTTCCTTAGTTTCTAGATTATTCCACCCCTAAAATATTTGCACTATTGGTCCTTTAACTTTCCATATTTACACTTTAACCCTTAAATTTTGAGTATTTACTCTTGAGCAACAAAACTTTTCTCATTTTTACAATTTAGTCCTTTCTTGAATTAATATGTCATAATATACTTCCCAATGACATAACTCAAATTTTCTCTTCTTATCACTTTATTTATTTATTTTACTATATCAAGGATAATATCTTACTGTAGAAATTTTCAGGGTGTTACACGCCCATAAGTGAACTCAGACTCAACTCAACGAGCTCGGATGCCTAGTTACATCTCACGAACTCGGACTCAACTCAACGAGTTCAGACATTTGCATCCATAAGTGAACTCGGACTCAACTCAACGAGTTCGGATGCCCAACCATCCTAGTGACATGTCACTTGTATCCTAATCTATTCCCAAGTTCAAACGGGATTTTCCTCAATCACACATTTCCCAGTCGTTCTCCTCGGAATATCGGAACCAATAAGTTGCTTGCATCTCATACTTATCAATTTAATCACATACTTTTCATACCAATACATAATATTTCACAAAGCATAATATTCATAATAACAAGTATCATATCATATAAATAGCATTAAATCACTTAAAATAGCAATTACGTTACATTATTTACACATGAACTTACCTCGGTACAAAATATAGAAATTTTACAATTTAGTCCATAATATTTTCTTTTCCTCGATCAAGGTCGATTCCACGTCTTTCTTGATCTAAAATAACACATTTAGCTTATTTAATACTCACATTTATCAAAAAATTCCTTAACTCTAACTTTTTCAAAATTACGAATTTGCCCCTAAACTTTTGCATATTTACACTTTTGCCCCAAAGCTCGGAAATTAAACTTTATCCCAAATTCTTATGTTTTAGGACATGCTGATCATTTATTTACCATTATCAAGCTCAAATTCCAACTACAACATGCACTTATGAACAATAGGTTTTTTTACCGATTAAGCTGTTTTACTCGTTTTTACTTAAAACCGAGTAGCACAAGTTGTCTAACATAATTTAAAACCTCATATTCTATCATAAAACACCAAAATAAACAAATTTCACCTATGGTCATTTTTCCAAATATGAACCCTAGGTTGAATTATTGCTAGCATAAGCTAAATCAAGTTACCGGGACTCCGAAAACGTAAAGAACATTAAAAACGGGGCTTGGAATCACTTACTATTGAGCTTGGAAGCTTGAAACAAACCCTAGCTATGGAGAACCCTTGAAATTTCGTGGTAATGAAGAAGATGGACATATTTTGCCATCTTTTTCCCTTTTTTAATCTTTTAATTACCAAATGACCAAAATACCCTTAATGCCTTTCTTTGAAATTTTTCATGTACAAGCCCATTTTTGTCCAAAATTTTAGATATTGGTCATATTGCTATTTAAGACCTCCTAATTAATATTCCAAAGCAATTTCATACTAAAAGCTTCTAGAATGCAAGTTTTGCAACTTATTCGATTTAGTCCCTAATTTCAACTTAAGCATTTTATGCATAGAATTTCTTCACGAAATTTTCACACCATCATGCAATCACTTCATAAACATCAAAATAATAATAAAATAATTATTTCTATCTCGGATTTGTGGTCACGAAACCACTGTTCCGATTAAGCCCGAATTCGGGATTTTACAATCATGCACAATGCATATTTTTCACCTAACCATCAAAACAGTAAAATTCCCAAATGACATTTTCACAGTAACATTCAATCAAGCAGATAAGATCATAAATTTACATAATTAAAAATTTTCACTTCGGATTTGTGGTTACGAAACCACTATTCCGACTAGCCCCTAATTCGGGTTGTCACAAGTACGACACACATGGTGCCTCATCGACTCGAAGTCGAAGTAACAGTACGACACTTATAGTGCCTCATCGACTCAAGATCGAAGTATTCCTGAACACTTCCAATCCTATGGCATGCCAACTATATCCGACTATCTCGATACAGTTAATAGGGTATTCAATTTACTTTCAAATTTTCCAATCTATACACATTTCAATTAATCGCATATATTCTCAATTCAATACAATTCACTTTACTTTTCAATAACAAATATTCAAATTTTACAATAATCACATATTCATATTAATTTCATCATATTCCCAATCAATATATTTTTCAAATATAACATACATCCAATATTCAATTTTCACATCAATCACATATATCCATATAAATTCAATTCAATAACAATTACTAATACTTACCTTAATTACTTATAATAACATATAAACTGGAATATAACAATTAATAATTAAATTCACTTTTCAATTTCAATCAATGTTCACTCCAATTCAAATAATCATCTCAATGCATTTACCATACATATTAAATAATAATTTCAACAATTAAATATTAAGTTCAGATTATAGAAATACAAACCGAAATTTCCGAGCTAATCCTCGTTGACTTTATCTTTTCCTTTCTTAGCCGAGAATTTCCGGCACAACGTTAACTACTTAAGTTCCAAGCTTTAAAATCCCTATTTCTCCCTTTTCTTTTCTTTTCTTTTCCCCCCTATTCGTTTCAACATATTTTGTTTCTTTCTTTCTTTGTTTTATTTCATTTTTATTTTATTTTATTTCATATATATATATATATATATATATATATTAGTAATATAATATAATAATATTTCATTTATAAATATCTTTTACTTAAATTATAAGAAAATATTTTATTTTGTTACAAATGTATTTATATATGTTTTACACATGTACTATTCCATCATCATACATTTGTCATATTTTTATTTATTCATCCTATAAAAATATCATAATATAATTAATATAAATTATAATTTATTTTAATAACAAGTATAAATAATACAATTATATATATATTTGTACATTTGTACAATCTTAATACCATACAATTGTCATACTTTTCAATTTATTTACTAATAAAAATCTCCTAATATAATTATTTAATCAATAATTATCTTTTACAAAATTTTCAAGTAAATAAATATATATAATACAAATGTGTATATTCACATTATAAGTGTTACTATCTAATTTGTTTTTTACACAAAAATCTCACAATACAAATGTATATATTCGGGAAAGACTGGACAGGGGCGTGTCAACTTTGGATTGGATGGAGCTTTTCCAACACTCATATTTGGAACATCTGAATCATTCGTTTTCAGATCATTGCCCGATCTTGGTGGATACTTTGGGTAAGTTGCGGCATGGAAAAAGTTGTATGCCTCAACCTTTCCGTTTTGAAGCTAAGTGGTGCTTAGATAGTTCTTTTGAGGAGATGCTACGAAGGTTCTGGGTTTCTCAAAATGATAGTCTACCGAAAAAATTATTCAATGTGGGTGCTCATCTTAAACAATGGAATCGATCACGTGCTTACGAACAAAAAGGGAATCGCTTGAAGCTTGAGCAACGGCTTTCTATCCTCATTGACCAAGATTCGTCTAATGAGGTGTTAGCCAAAATTTTGGAGGTACAACTTGGTTTGAATCTTGAAGCAGATAAAGAGGAGGTTTACTAGTTTCAACGTGCTCGGGAGACATGGCTGCTAAATGGAGATAAGAACACGAGTTTTTTTCATAAAGCTACTGTAGCTCGTTCTAATCATAATCAAATCCTTGGGTTAGCGGATGAGACTGGTCATTGGGTTTCTAATCCTGAGGATATGCTTAAGGTGGCCTTGAAACATTTTGGAGAACTCTTTACGGCTTCTGAATCAGGAGGAGATGACAGGGTGCTTAATCTCGTTGAGAAGAGAATTTCCGACAGTATGAATGAAGCCCTCCTTACACCTTTCACAAACGAAGAAATTTGGATTGTGGTTAAATCAATGGCGCCACTGAAGGCTCCAGGGATTGATGGTTTTCCAGCTTTATTCTACCAAAAGTACTAGCACATTGTCGGCCATGAGGTATCATCTTTTTGTCTGGAGGTTTTAAATGGAATGATTGAAATGAGTAACGTCAATAAAACTCATTTGGTCCTTATTCCCAATGTTGACAAGCCAAAACACTTATCTCAATTTCGTCCTATTAGCTTATGTAATGTCTTATACAAGATCATTGCAAAAGTTATAGTGAATCGCATGAGTTCTATGTTGGATTGCAGTATTAATGAGGCCCAATGTGCTTTTATCCTTGGGAGACAAATCTCGGATAACACCTTAATTGCCTATGAGGTGCTACATTCACTCAAGATGAAGAAGAAAGGGAAGCATGGGAATTTCGCCCTGAAGCTTGATCTTAGCAAAGCTTATGATAGAGTCGAATGGGATTTTCTAGCTGGAATGTTAATCAGGATGGGCTTTCATCAAAATTGGGCTATTCTCCTTATGCGATGCGTTTGTTCGGTTACATATACGGTGGGATTAAATGAGCACATCAGTGAATGCTTTGTACCGTCTCGAGGCTTGCGTCAAGGTGATCCACTCAGTCCCTACTTATTTCTGATTTGTGCGGAAGGCCTCTGTCTTTTATTAAATGAGGCAAAAGCTAAGAATAGGTTAAGAGGTGCTTCGATTGGTAAAGGAAAATTAGCAATCACACATTTTCTATTTACCGAAGATTGCATCATTTTTTGTGATGCCTCCGTAGAGGGTGCTTACACAGTTCGTAATATTCTCCTAGAGTACGAGGTAGTTTCAGGGCAACGAATTAATTTAGATAAGTCTCTCATCTATTTTGGCACTTGCGTTGGGGCTGGTATTAGAGATCTGATTGTAAATATTTTAGGGGTGAGATCGGCATCAAACCTGGAAAAATATTTGGGTCTGCCCATGATGGTTGGAAGGAAGAAAAATTGGGCTTTTGCCAGCTTCATGGACAGATTCCGTAAGTGAATTGAAGGCTGAAAGATTCTGTTTTTATCAATTGGGGGAAAAGAAGTTTTTATTAATGCGTTCTCCAATTAATTCTGGTCTATGTGATGCAATGTTTTACATTGCCTAAAAAGTTATGTTCCTAGCTCGAAGGTATTTTAAACAAGTTCTAGTGGACAAATAGTAAGATGGCCAAAGGTATCAATTGGAGTACCTGGCGTGAGCTTTGTGTGCCGAAAGTTAACGGTGGTATGGGCTTTAGAGATTTTCACTTGTTTAATAGAGCTTTGTTAGCTAAGCAAGTCTGGAGGTTGTTAACTCAGCCTGACTGCCTTCTTTCGAAAGTTTTTAAGTCTCGATATTATTCGTTTATTGATATTTTATCAGTTAAAATTGGTTCTTACCCCTCTCTTACCTGGAGAAGTATCTGTTGTGCTAGGGATTTGGTAGAAGATTGGCTCTTGTGGAGAATTGGCAATGGGACGAAGGTTAATATCTGGAATAATCCATGGCTTCCAGGTTCTAGAAATAGCAAACTATCAGTAACGAATATGGACATTCGCTGGTCAACTATGAATCAATTGATTAATCCAGATTCTGGTACCTAGAATAAGGAGCTGATTCTGAAGATTTGTGATGAAGTTCAAGCTCAACGAATTTGTAATATCCCTCTCGTTGACTATTGTATTCCTGATCAATTGGTTTGGCGATATGATCCTCAGGGGAGTATTCGGTAAAGAGTGGGTACAGAGCTTTGCTTATGACAGACACCCAGAATAAAGACAGTAATCTAATTACAGGTGCCAATAGGAAAAAACTCTATACATCTATATGGGAGCTTCAAGTCCCTGCTAAGATAAAAATACATCTTTGGCGTACTTTGAAGGATTATGTTCCTCATTTCTCTAATCTGGCCAAAAGGAGATTACGTGTTGACAATGTATGTCCCTTATATAAGGAAGGCCCAGAGGACCCGCACCACCTCCTATGGATCTACAGTGTCTTATGCCAACTGTTGTCTCGTTTGCATCTCTCGCTTGTTAATAGTGTTGGTCCTTCAGATGGTAGAAAAGAATTTGTAAGTTTTTTTCTTGTAGCAAATATGAATATTACAGAACTTCTTTCTATTTCTGTGTGGGCTCTTTGGTACAAGAGGAATAGACTGGTTAATGATGGTTTGAATTTTGTCATTAATGAAACTGTGGGGTTTATTCAAAGTTACGCCCAGAATTTTGGAGCCAGTAAAATTCAGAGTGTTTCTATGATTTCATCAAGGACTATTTTGTGGAGGCCACCTTAATCTGGTTTTACCAAGTTAAATTTTGACGCATCATTTTTAAGAAATAATAATATATCTATTTCAGCAGTACTTGCCCAAGACGAGGATGGTCAGATCTTAGGTGCTTGTACTTACTCGTTTTTGGATGTGGCAGATACTTTTGTAGCAGAGGCGAGAGCATGTGAACGGGCACTCATTTTTGCGCAGGATATGGGTTTCAGAAGGCTTGTCCTGGAAGGGGATTCTCTCACTGTTATTAAGAAGCTAAACTCAAACATAATGAATAGATCTATTCTAAGTCCTATTTTACAGAATATTCAATTTCTTGAAAGGTCTTTTGAGAAGGTAGTGTACTAGTTTGTTCCCTGGGATACTAATCGGGCAGCATATGAATTGGCGTTAGAGGGCCGCCATTGGAGTTCTCCTTGTTTCTGGGTTGAAGAGGCACCAAGTTCTGTGAAAACGCTAGTTGAGAAGGATTGATTTTTTTGGCATCATAGGAGCTGATTTGTTGCTTGAAGGCTTTAAAGATTGGAGAAGGTTCATCGTAATCTCTAATGCGGGTTTCAAAGTCTTTTCTTTCCGTCTTTCACATTTGAGTTGAAGGTTTTCTACTTATTTTGGAAAGCTTAGGCTGGTATTCCTTGAGTTTTTTTTGGCTACTATTGGTTTTGCTTTATATGGCTGTGTTTGAGTTTGATGGTTTTTGATTTCTTGGGTTGGTTTGTGTGGTTCTATTGTTTTTGTCGTTTTGTTTTCCTTTTGTCGTTTCATGTTTTTGTTTCATAAAACAGTTTGTTTTATTTCTCCTGTCATTAATGGAATACCAGTAATCTTTTTCAAAAAAAATCTCACAATTTAATTATTTTATCTAATAAATATCTTTTACTAATTAAATAAAATATCATAAATGTATATATTTCTATTAATACACTTGTATTAAATCACTACCATACATTTGTCTTTATTTAACTTATTTCATAATATAACAATAATTAATATAATTTATAAATTGATTTAAAACCTTAAACATATAAAAATCTAATAAAAATCTCAACTTATGCTAAATGGCATATTTGCCATTTTGGTTCTTTTTACTTTCTATTAATCTATAATTCAACTTTTACCCCTTATTCAATTTAGTCCTTTTTCCTAATTACCCTTAATTCATCTATCCACAATCTAATTAACCTCATAATTAACTTCGTAAATATTTCTAATAAATATTTTCGAATCTATTTTTCAGAAACGGAGACCTGAAAATACACTTTTCCGATAACCGTAAAATTTGGGTCGTTATAATATGATTCTATTATTAGGTTGGTTAAAGCAAATTTGATTATATCCATTTTAATTCGATGGTCGATATTCGAAATACATATCAATTTTTCATATCATATATGAAAGCATGGAAGGAGAACAAAAAAAAAAAAAAAGGCAATGCAAAGAATATGATAAATCATACAATGGTTTGTTTAGTTGGATAAAATATAGTTTAGGAATAAACTCTCGATACAATTTTTTAAATGAAGACAGTTCTTGTATGTCGATCCTCATTTAGCCCATAAGATGCACATATGCATTGGCAGATACAGAGGGGGCGGGTGGGAGTCACTATCTGCTAGTTTTTTAAAAATTTACATAGCACCCCCTTAAAAGGAACTTTATTATATTAAACCCCATAAAAATTTAAATTCCAAAAAAAGTAACCTTTTTTAAAGTTTAATATATATATTTATCTCCTGTAAAATTACTTCTTTTAGAAGTTTCAAATTTTTAAAGTTTTTAAAGAAAGTTACAATAAAAAAATATATCAATTATATATATATATATATATATATATATATATATAACAACTAAAGAAAAAACCTTTTACCCATCAAACTAGAAAACAAAAACCCAGCCTAGAACAAATTAAAAAAAAATAGTGAAAGAAAGCAATTAACAAATTATAAGAGAACGAAGAAGATATTATGATCGAAGAAGAAGAAGAAAAATATTTCAAGGTATTCTTTAAATATTTTGACTTGCTTTCTTTATTTCTTTTATAGTTCTATACTTCTATTATTGATGATTTCTGACATGAAAGAAAGAAGATTACAATTTAAAATGTCCAACTTATTCAAATAAGTGAGTAATTTCTCTATTTTTATTTTTATTTTTATTTTTTTTATTATAGATCATATGATTTTTATATGCAAAAATTATATTTTAATTTTGGTTTCTTTTTTCACATATGGTAAAAGATCTTATTAGTTTTTAGATTTTGATACGTTGCTATTACTTATTAGAAATTGGAAGCACAATGCAATTATTAATGTTAAAAGGTTAAACTTTAATTTTATTCATATTTCAAATCATAAATATATATATACTTTAATTATTTAATAATTATACATGAAAATTAATAGTAAAAAAATATGTAGTCGACAAGCTAATATAAGTTTGTTCCCATTAAGTCGTATTTCTAAATTTGCCATTGCACATATGTATGTTGGTTCTTATTTTGACTCTTGTAATGGGAATCACAATAGGGGTACTAGTAATTGTATGGTTAGAAAGAGAAATATTTGCAGAAATACAACAACATATTGGGCCCGAATACGCCGGTCCTTTGGGAATTCTTCAAGCGCTGGCAGATGGAACAAAACTACTTTTTCAAGGAGAATATTCTTCCATCTAGAGGCGGTACTCGTTTATTTAGTATTGGCCTGGCTATAGCAGTCATCATATCAATTTTTCTAAGTTTTTAGTAATTCTTTTTAGCTCTCGATTAGTTAAGAAATACAATTAACTCTATGTGTTTTATTAAGATCCCTACGCGCGATTTGTTGAACTAGAAACTTTTATTTTGATACAATGCCTAAAACTACCTATAACTCCTCCCAATCCATAAATAAAAGGATAATACACTTTAACGCACTCAAACCCACATCTTCCTTCATTGACAACAATATTCATACTAATCGAACTAAAACTCAATCAACATAATAAATTTTATTTTAAATTGATAAAATTTTCACATAAAACAAACTAATTTTATGTGTCAATCAAATTCTGTTGAATTATTTATTTATAAAATTAACCAAAATATGAAGAAAAAAAATCATGAAATAATAAGAATTCAAATGCACACCTGGCTTCTGCTGCAGTTGGCTTCTTGTTATTAATTCTCACCGGCTTGCTTATACAACATATACATGATTCATTGATTTGTTTCGTTTAAAATCAAAGTTAACTCTTATGAGTAAGTGTAGAGTGTAATGCATTATATTTTTAAGGAGAAATACATGTTCGAAATTTGATGATAATATTGTTAAGAGTATTAATTACAAGCTTTAAATATGAATAGTAAAATAGATATGAAAAATATTTAAAAAAAATTATCTCAACTTAAGACACATCACATCACTCTGAATTGAGACTTCAAAAAAGTTTAATTATACTCTCAACGCTTATATTCTTTGAAATTTTAAAATTTAATCTATTAACTTTTATTTTCGGAAATTTTGTTCTCCATTGCCTAATTTGAAAATAGAAGCAAATTAATAACATTGCTAATGAATTTTCCTTAAATTCGAATGTATATCATTTTAATATTTAAAGGTTTAAAAATTAAAATTTAATTGATAGTAAATAAATAGATTTAATAAAATTTCAATTGGAAATTAAGATTCAATTACTAATATTCCTGAGGACAAAATTAGACCCTCCAAAAATTGCAATTTTATCTTGTAATTTATCATGTGATGCATTAATTAATTGTGTGCATATACTTTGAGGCCTTGATCAACTGGATTGGTGGTTTTCATGACGGCGGCTGCTCCAAGCAAGGCGAAGATTGCAACCAGGCTTAAAAGTCCAGCGCTTATGTACACTGCGCCTCTAACTACGTAGCATTCCCCGTCCAACCATCCTTCTCCGTAGGGCTGCCTTCTATTCATACTCGTGGCTGCACTCATTAGAATCACTGCACCTCCAAAGCTCACCCTGCAATTTTTATTATTTTTAGACCAAGTGAATACCACTATGTTTTTAATATATACTTTTCTTCCTATGTAGGTGTTGAATTTGAGGGTAGATTATGAAACCGAGACATTTCCAGCTGTCCATATATTCAGTTATGCGCTTTCCCAACTAGTAGGTCTCTTCATCCTCAATCTCTCTCTTTAAAAAGCCAAATCCAAATTACACTCATTAGCCCAGAAATTCTAGAAAAACAGTGTTTTTAGCTTTGGGATTAATTGTACCGTTTGATAAAGTTGAAGCACGAAGGTAAATGATGGTATGGGTTGGTTGGGTCCAGACAATAAAATAGTTGTATTTCTAGGCAATAGACATGCAATGCAAGAGATGGATGATGACCTACCAGGAAAATGCTGTAAGAAAGAGAACCGGTTTCTTGGTCTTTCTGTTTCTGACCTTCCCTCTGGAGCTCCACCAGTAATTTGCACACACTACTACGCTCCCTATGATTTGAGCAAATGAGAGACAGATTAGTGCGGCAACTACTATTCCAAAGACATGACTTGTAGGTAAATGACATAGGTTTCCATCCAACTTGACATCTTCCGCCTTGTACAAAACCAACAAAATCATTTAAGACACACAAACTAAATAATTAGTTAATTGCAATGAATATATGTATATAAACTACCTTGGTTCTCTTAGCCTCTGCAACAAGACACAAAGCAAAGGAGACAAGGCCAAGGGAGGCAATGACAAAGAAGGTTAAGACGCAACCAACTGGAGCTGTCTTTGCCATGGCAGCTGGTGGCCACTTGATTTTTTTTGTTGGAGGTAAGAAGAAGAAGAGGTGTTGGGCTGCCTATGTTCATGCATGCCTTGCTTTTCTTCCAAACAATTCATTCATTGCTTGGAAGGAGAGAGATACCATGTTTCCTGTCCAACCCAATTGTTTTTTTATTGTGTAGGTAGTTTTAGATTATTATAATTTAAACAGGGAGCCATCGCTTGCATTTGACCTTCTTTTTCGACGTGGTCAATAGCCGCTAAAGTGAACTGAAGGTGAAGGGTAAGTTTCCGGTCTACTCTATTTTCTTCTATTACTAGAGCAGAATTATTATGATAATCAACAAAAAAGAAATCCACTTTCATGTGCTGAGAAAATATTAGTAAATGAAAATAATAAATCTTAATTTCTATTTTAATATAAATTTTGATTAGTTGAGTTTGACTGCTCTGAAAGTATTATCTTTTTATTTTTTTGTCAATATTAAAAAATTTATAAAACAAAAAAACACATAATAATTCTTTAAGAGTAAAAAAATAAAAAAAGTACAAACTAACCTTATTTTATTTTGGATAATTATTTTATATATAGACAGTTAACTTCACAAAGAGATTAAAAATTTTTCAAATATTCTTAATTATTTAAAATATATACATATGAACCACCTTTTAACCAGCTTATGTAATTAAAAACTTTAGTAATACTTGGAATCTGCGACAAAAGGTCCTTCTACAGTTCTACTTCCCCTGTTTCCCTTTCCCCCCTTTGGTCCACCACCGATAGGTTTGGATGAATCCCAATGCCGCAGTTACCCATCTAATGAGCTGAACTGAAGTGAACATATTTGTGTATTGAAGTTTCATAATGACCCGGCTCCTTGAGATTCCTTGCTTTGCATTTAATGCCCTTCCCTTTACAGCAACGTTTTCCAGTCTCGTCAGCTTCAGCTGCTAGCAGTATTCTTAAAAAGAAAATTGCCAAGTCCACCACCCAGGACTCTCTCTTTCAACTACCCTTCTTTAATTAATTAAACAAGATGATTTAAGTTAAGTATATATATATCCTATGTTAATAATTTGTTTCTTTAATTTGCTATAAAGATAGACAGGAAACATTGGGTGAGCAATATTGCGCACGCATATATGCACCTATTAGGTTTTGCGTGGGAAATGGAGAAGCCTTAAGTGTTAGCAAATGGCACGGCAAGCTAAGCTAAACCATTTATCATTTTATTTTTAGAACTTTTTTTTATTGGGTTTAACGTGATGAAGTGGCCGTCTACCATTCCTTGATTAACAATTTACCTAGATAAGAAGTCTTATAACGTGATAGAGTGGGTTTAGTCTTATAAATACATGTATATTGAAAAACAGAGGAGAAAAAGGCTTTGAAAGTAGGAAAAGAAGATACCAAAACCTTCCCCACCACTTAGAGATAATTAACAATTCTATACCTTACCAATCTTGAGAAGCCTAAAAACCTAAAGATGAATCACATGAACCTCCTTGGAGCCCTAGATAAGAAGTCTCCCATAAAAACCAAAACCAGCAAACTGTTAAATCCTCCAATCCGAATGTTGTTATCGATCCCAACCCAATGCCCTCAAACTCAAAGCCACCATCATCGCGATCGGCTAGGAATGGACGGAGGAATGCATTGGTGTGGTGTGGTGTCATCATCTGCACACTCCTCACCTTAGCAGTCATCATCGCCGGCATTGTTATATTCGTAGGCTACTTGGTTATGCATCCCAGGGTGCCTTACGTTAGCGTCATAAACGCTCAGCTCGACCGGATTCAGATCGATCACTTTAATGGTTTTCTTGAAATACAGGTTACTATAATAATTAGAGCTCGGAATGGGAACCGATTGGCACATGCCACCTTCCTACATTCTAATTACACGCTTAGCTTCGAAGGAGAAGACATAGCCCAGTTGGTAGCACCAGCTTTTGAAGTAAGTAAGAACAGTTCGGTTGATTTTAACTATGAAGTGCAATCATCACCCATACCCTTGGGTCCAGAACAAGCAGATCAAGTGGAGGCCGGTTTTAATAAAGATTTGATTTCGTTCGGCTTGAAGGGAGGCGCCCGGGTGAGATGGAAAGTTGGGCGGCTTGGGCCGCTGGAGTTCTCGTGTCATCTCGATTGTCGGTTGCATTTCCATGCCTCCAATCTATCCTACGTTCCTTCAAGCTGTACTTCCAAGGCCAAATGATTTCTCCATTTTTTTTTTTTTTTGGGTGGGTAATTTGTATGCTGTATGGCTGTACTCTGTAAATGCATTTGCATCAATAGAAGGCAGCAGCAGCTCAGCTTCTCCCGGCCCTAACTCAGTTCAGTTACCTCCATTCCTTCCGTCATTATGCTTCATCAGTTGGTGTTCATGAAACACGAAACGAGGCTTCCTTTTCCTTAAAACTAATTTCACAAAATGTTATTTGAAGGTTATTGAAACTATTATAATTAACTTTATTATATATCACAAATTCTTTAAGATGATTTTTATGTTATTAGGTTGGAGTCAAATTTTAATTTTTAGTTCGTTTATGCTTTTCATTAATTCAATTTTTATTTAAAAATGTATTTAAAAATGATTTCACGTTATAGTTGTTAAAAAATACAATTCCATTTAAATCTATTTGTCTTATTCTAAAAAGTATTAAAATATTACGTATATATTGAATTGAAATTCATCCAAGTCCAAACTTAATTGGGGAACAAAGTTCATGTCACTTAAAATTTCAACATCATGGGCAAGGGAAAGGGGAAATGGCCCTAACTCTGTTCTAAGGCTGATCACGTTATTGGTTCAATAATAAATTTGTATAGACTGATGGACTAAAATCTAAGATTTGATATGTTTGTAAATCCTTTCTGCTTCCTTATTATATAATTGTGAGAGTTAAAAGAACTGAACCCTGAAAGTGTCCAAGCGCATAACTGGAGAGAGTTAGGAAAATTGAGCTTAGCTGAGCCCATTAAAATTCATCCATGCTTTGGGAAAAGGCTGGCAGGTGATGTTAATGAATGCCCCCATTGCCAGCCCGCTCTACATCTGTGTTCATCAATATAATGGAGAAATGAATTTGGCTTATTTAATTTATTTTAGGTGGAATTGGGGAGTCAATTAAAAGTAAATTATGATTAATTCACAAATAAAGACAATCATTCACTGCCAGGCGTGGGGTTATAATACCAATTGTCTCTGCAATACCTATACGGCAAACCCGGGAGGCGGATCCAAGCAATGATTTTTGAGGGATGAGATTCAGCCGTAGAAAAGTCACAACTCCAAGGCTGCACTAGTAGATAGTTCCCATACACCATCCAAGGTCCTCCAGATAATATCCTGTTATAATCATCTTGGTTCTCAAGTTTGACAAGTAGTTATTGTCTACGTCAACCAATTGAAATTCGCCAGATAGATCCCACAAGCTCTTAAGCCTTCCATGAAGCCCTCTATAACCAATCAGCAGTTTAACAACCATAGTTTGTTTCATACTCTGATCAATTAAATCATGAACCCGCTCTGAAAAGCAAATGTCAGGATACGTTCCATCCATATTAATCTCAACATCATCACCATGAAGTGATATATCATCATCCAACCCTAGATTCGATCCTTCCTCATCGCCGTCCACTTCTTTGTTCGTCTGTTTGGACATCAGCATATCTTTAAACGACATTCTGTTCGAGGTACTCACCACCCCTTCCATAGCATCCCTATCGACATCAGCAAATTCTTTATTCTTTACTTTTTCGGTCGCTCTTTCCATCTCCGATGGAATTGGCAAGCCTGGATGTTCTAATCCATGGAGCAAATCGGCTTACACCTCCATGCTTTCAATTCGTTTTTTCATTTAAAGTGAACGTGCTTTGGTTCAAGCAGAGAGAATAGCGTCTGTCATTGACTTGAACAAGTCGTTGATCTCCTTTCTGGGCATTGACGGGTTCAAGCAGCGGGTAGAGTATGAAGGTGTCCCAACTATTTGCTACTAATGTGGTCGTTTTGGCCATTTTAAAGATAATTGCCAAGTCGATCAGACTGGTAATCGAGATGAAATAAGAAATCGCTCAGATCCCATTCCTGTGGTACCGGATGAGGAACAAACTGAGAACTCTCTCTATGGTCCTTGGATGCAGGTGGCGCTTCGCCGGAGGAGGAATAAGGCAAGGACGGAGAACTCGCGATTTGCACTTTTGGATGAGGGGGAGGATGCTGACATCTCGGCACATATTTA
The DNA here is from genome assembly GCA_020496765.1 of Gossypium stocksii. Classification (NCBI taxonomy): domain Eukaryota; kingdom Viridiplantae; phylum Streptophyta; class Magnoliopsida; order Malvales; family Malvaceae; genus Gossypium; species Gossypium stocksii. Next base: position 107,060,167 of record CM035627.1, on the reverse strand, counting down.
CGAGAATGACGTACATGATGCTAATTCTAAGGGAGGGACAACTGGCACCATGCAGGAATCACATACAGCTGCTTGGAATAATAAAGGTAAGAAGGCCATGCATGGACCTAAGCCACCGATTGTTAATCAAAAAAGGGCGAGCAATAATCTTGGGAGTCCATCAACAGAAAGCCACGTGAAAGAAAGTAGAAGCATGGAGGTTGGGTCAGGAAGTGCGGCCCAGGGACCAGAACAGGTCAGTGTGCAGCAGACTACTTTAGATGGGGACAAGCATAAAGCTGTTATGGTTGCTGACGAAGATGGAAACGATGCGACAAACATACTGGCTCATACAGAGACAAACATATTGGGGTCTGTTCGGTGATGGATGCGGAGCTATGGGGCGCAAATGATGGGTTGGTGCAAGCTTGGCAGCTAAAAGCTTCTCATGTAGTGCTGGAGTTGGACAGCCTTCAAGTCATTCGATAAATACAGGAACCTTATGGAGACGGGGCCACCAATGCCTTGGTACGAGGAATACGGGCAATGATGAAATGGAATTGGGTAATGTCTATCGATAAGAAAATCGTGTAGTCCGGTGCTTTAGATCAGTTTCTAAGATTCAATGTATTGTTACAACCGTCGGATGAAGTTATCATCCACTTAAAAATGATAAAGTTGAATTTTATCTTTTATGTTTTAAATAAGAGTGAAGTTTGAAATTTTGTGTCAAACTTGTGTTAGAGGAATTAAATTAAATTATTATTAAACTGAAGAAAAGACTCGACTGATTTTTATATTAATATTTTAAGGATTCAATTAGAATATTTATAAACTTTGAGAACCAAATTAAAATTTGGGCTATAATTTCAAGATGTATCGCGAATTAACCCTATTGTTTAATTTCTCTCTCTTCTTTGGTTCTGCCTCTGCCGCCCTATTTCTTCATTAAAATTCTTTCCGTTCTGTTTGCAACCCATAATTTATATCTTCAAATCACAAACCAACGTTGATAGGCTACTCGTTATCTCTATTCCGATTTTGTTATAGGTTTCGATATGGTCATGCCCAGATTTGTTCGTCCCAAAGAAGGAGATAGCGAGTCAAGCCCAAACCTTTATGTGGCAAACTGTGGCCCTGCGGTGGGACTTTCATTTGACACCATCGCATCTGCGTTTAGCTCCTTTGGGGAGGTCAAAGGTGTGTACGCAGCTGATGAAAGTGGTGCTCGTGTTATTGTCTCTTTTCTTGAACCAGCTTCTGCTCACTCTGCTTTCATTGCCTTGAATGGCCGTCCTTGCCCTCACCTTGGAGGCCGCTCTTTACACATCCGTCATTCCATTTTGCAACCACCGTCTTCCAGGGTCTGCCACTCTCTCCTCTCTCCTTTTTTTTTTTGCCTTTGTAATTTCTGCTGATACTAATATATGTGCCCATTAATTACATTTAGGGAATGGCGTCTGTTCCAGTCTCGCTAAACGCTTCGGATTTAAATATTCCAGGACTCTATTTGTTCCATGACTTCATCAGTGCTGTGGAAGAGGAGGTTAGAACTTAGGTGTCCTTGGCTTTTTTTACTGATTTGTTCTTTTATTTTTTATATATTCCATGATGTATGAACTGCCTAATGTCGTTTGTTTCTTTTCAGCAATTGCTTCAAGCAGTTGATACTGGATCTTGGATTAGTCTTTCCAAACGGAGGGTTCAGCACTATGGATATAAATTTTGTTATGATGTAAGTGCTCACTATTGTTGCTCTCTCTTCTTCTAATTTTCACTCTGTACCATTAGTCCAAATGAAGTTTTTAGAAGAACTTTAGAAGGTTTCATATTGGGCTCCTGGGAAAAGAAGTTTGTTGCCTGAGGTTACGAGGATACTCTTCTACTCTACCAAGCACACTCCAAATTCATTTTCTTTCCACTTTTCCACCCAACCAAGCACAGTAAACGAATTTGGAGTGTGCTTGGTAGGGAAGAAAAGTGAGGAAAGACAATAGAAGATTATCATTTTCCATCCTAATGCATAGAAATCAATCCTTCTAAATTCGAATGATGAGAGGAGAAAATGAGAGAGAAGTGTATGTTAGTTCAAAATCACTTTTTTTCAAATGTTTTATTTTCTTTCCTTTCATTTTCAACTCTACCAAGCAATTGATAAAGAAAATAATTTTTTCTTTCCCTTTCTTCATCTTTCCTACCAAGCACACCTATGGAAAGAAAAATTATATTTTCCATCTTTTTTTTCTACCCTTCAGTTTTCCATCTTTCCACTCCACCAAGCAAAGCACTAGTGTTATTGAGCTTCGAATGCTTGGTCTAGAAGAAATATACATTTATGAATGTGTTTCTCAGTAAATGCTGTTTGCTAACTCATGATACCGGTATAAAATATAAATTGCTTTATGATCTGGTAATTTGCTGGTTATAATCTAAGAATTATGGAACTCCTAAAGCCCTCTCTAACCCCCTATATATCCATTCTATGTTACAGACTAGGAATGTTGATACAAAGCAGCATTTGGGTGCACTTCCATCATTTGTTTCCTTTATTCTCGAGCGGATTTCATTATCTCCAGACATTCCTGAAAAACTGGATTTGGACCAATTGACGGTATGTAGTAGCAAGTTCCTTCCCACTTCTTTCTATTTACTGTCCTGTAAATAGACCAAAGGTTTCGTGTTTTGATTTGAAAGGGGAAAAAAAAACTTGAGCCCTATGTCATGGTTATAGACATACAGCTTGGACCTAGGAGGATGATGTTTGCAAGACTGAAGATCAGTAATGACCTTACAGGTTAATGAATACCCACCTGGGGTGGGCTTGTCCCCGCACATAGATACTCACTCAGCATTTGAAGGATTAATTTTCAGCCTTTCACTAGCAGGGCCTTGCATTATGGAGTTCAGAAGATATACAGCAGGTTCATGGGTTCCTAAACCTGCCTCTATAAGTGACATGGAAGTTGAAAATCCTAATAGTTGCTCGGAGGTTTCTAGGAAGGCTATCTATCTTCCTCCTCGGTCAATGCTTCTTCTATCTGGGGAGGCACGATGTGCTTGGCATCATTATATTCCACATCATAAGGTAAGCTTTATGATTAGATGATTACTGAATACTTTCGTCTGTGCAAGTTTCTCTTTTAGAGGTTAGGAAATCTTAGTTTTACTGTTGCCATCATAAACCCAATGATTACGGCTATGAAATGAATTGTCGTGGAAACTAAGAATAGGAAAAAAGAGACAGAGAGTTGAGTGGAGTAGAAAACCAAATCTTCCAAGTAGTGTTAACCGAAGCACATCATTATCCTTTTGACAGATATACAGGCAGAATTTTGAGAGGCTTGTGGTGTAATTCGGAGAGAAACTTAAGGGGAATCTTGAAATCACTAACATTCCTTCTTGCTGCTGCTTGAGAGTTGAGATTTTCATGCTAATTATAAGGGTTTATTCTTTTACGACTTTCGAAGAAAATAATAACTTGGTGATCAGGTCATAAGAAAGTACTGTAATTTCTGTGATTGTTAGATATTTTATAACTTGGTAAGTATCTTTGGATGGCATATCAACTTTCCAAGGACTGCATTCAAACATATTTGTATTATCGTTATCATCATCTGTGAATGTTAAAGAGTCCACTAATGCACAATTTGCAGATTGACAAGGTGAACGAAACAATGATCAGAAGGGGTTCGAGAAGAGTATCTTTCACATTTCGTAAGGTTTGTAAGATTTAGGCTTTGGAGTAGTTGTGGCATTGTTTATATCATTACCTTAATTCATGAAGAGGTCACTAGATTTTTTAGGGATGGAGACTTGAAAACCATCTTCCTTGGGTGCAGGTAAGAAGAGGACCTTGTCAATGCGAATTTCCCCAATACTGTGACTCTCAATCCCAAACATAGGGAGGAGGCTTTTGTTGTGCTACTTAACAATGTTGATGTTGAATGGGAGCACAGTTGATGTTGAATGGGTGTTGTGCTCGGAGGGAAAATTTTGCATTGCAAAACTATGGAATTGTACCATTAAAGTAGAAACTTCTGATTTAAGGCACATGCATGGTCAATGGATGATCAAACCTTGATGAGTGTTATGAAATACAATGTTTTTTTTTTCTCCCACAAATGAGATCCCCCCTAACAATATTTACTGGATTCCGGCAATGTTATCCATAATACCATACCTTGAGGTGACTAATCACTAATTACATGATGAAAAGAGCACAGAAAATACAACCAGCCCAAATTCAGTATAGTCTCCGACAGGAGCTGAAGCCTATAACAACCTACAGTCCTACACCTTTAATGTTAACATTGATACTACTTTGTATGTGTAAAGAAAGAGCAAAATCCACCATCATCATCAGGGCACTAGATCACCCGTGATATCTCCTGCTATGCATATTTACCAAAAAATTTAATTAGAAAGAAAATTTTGCACACAATAAAGACAACAATAATTCCATGACCATTTATGTACCATGTTTAAGCTGAACAGCCTAAGGCTATTCAACTACAAAGTCATATTGGCATCTTAATGTTCAATTCTAATCATTCGCATTATAACCTAGCTGTCAAATACGGAAATTTCATTTCTAGCTTTTGAGAACACCGTATGATATGGAAGAAAATGGAGTAAAATAGAACAAATAAACCCATTTCATTGAGTCACTTAAAAAGATAGAGAGTAAACTTCATTATTCTTACCATGCATGCATTTAATGAAGTAATCCAAATCTGGGAAGCATATTACTCCTTGAACCAAAGGGGATGGCTGTTGATAGACAAAGAATGAAAAGTGGCGACGATCAGGATCATTTCTAGGCTTGGCTGTCTCAATTATTCTCAAGCACCCTTCTCTGTCATAACATGAAAGTGTATTCTCACCAGCAACCTTCAATCCTCGATCCCAGGCTGAATTGAGAACCTGTGGCAGTAAGTTAGAACCTTCAGAACTATATTGCCAATAATAATGGATTAAGGTATTTAATCAGGATCAAATCAGTCTGGCGTCTCTTGTGGCCTTATATAGTATTAGAAGAGGCTCTACAACTATTATTGCTTAACCTAGCAGTTAAAGACTAGAGAGTCTAAAGCACGATATTAGAAATTAACTTCAGAACATGATATACTGAGGGCAAGTGGTTGATCACTTGTATAGTTCAACAAGCTTGCAGGTAAAAGGAAGTATCAGGAAATCACGTTAGTTCACTCCAACATAATACTTTACACTTTTAATCCAACAGTTGGCTATCACGGTATAAGCGTCAGTTTATTTACTGCCCCCTTTTAATCCACATCATAGGGCCATTTATCTTAGCGAGTCTCAAGTGATGTTATTTCCAGATTTGTGTGTAGTAACTTAACATTCAAGTTGAATATTTTCACATGCTACCAACTAGTTTGAGGCTAGATACTTGATACAATATGGGTGAAAAGTATTCATGCAAACTTGCCTATCCTTAATATTAAAGGCTAGCCAGGATGCAACTAAATGGCAAAGAACTAATTTTAGCATTAAAAACTCTTCAACAGATGACAGAGGAAAGAAGTATGTAACTTAAAATTAATCAAGGAAGTCATAGGACACCAGAAAGACTCACTTGCCAACTCAAACCTTCTGGATCAGCAAATGCTTCATCATTTTCATAACTACAAATCTGCAACCCATAGCATACAAACTTCACTGTCACAGAGTGTTTCTTTAAAACCTCAAAAACTGGAGAATATCCATCCTGATTGGTAGGGTTATAATATCCTGCTGTCAGCTCTGCCGCATGACTCGAAGTCTTGTACCACCAATAAACTGCAGGTATCTGCATATTAGAATAAAAAATTAATCCTTTGTACTTTCTAATATCATGCAAGCTCTAATCAAATATCAACTTCAGGAGCCAGCCACTGACAATAATGACATTCATGCGGTTCAAAAAACTAAGCAGGCCATACATCAGAACTAACATATGAAATTATTCAATCTGCAAGGAAGTAATTAAAAATGCACTGCAAATCACCTAATTTGTCTAATCCATTTAGATTTAGAACCAGTAAATGACCAGGATACAATAAAGCATGGGATCTAGGTTCAGTGTTAGAAGGGAATTGACAGAAAATTACACATAATTGCATGAAAAGTAATTAAAAGTACATGATCAACATACTATTTATTAACAAGGAGTCAAAGAATGACAAGTCAAGCAGTGAACAGTATAAAAGGTAAAGCTAGCTTATCTTTTGTACACTACTTGCATACCTTAACAATAATCTTGGTCTCCTCAAAAGCAAGATTTGCTAGAGACAAGACATTATCCGCATGATCCATTAGTGCCTGGGCATACCAATGGAGGAAAAAACGCCCATAGTAGCTATCATAATCACCCCGTTCACAAAAGAACCCCGTTCCATGTGGCCTAGAATTATAATGACCAGCATTATCAGGTCCCCTAGCCCAGAAAGAGTGCCCACGCAATTTGGCAGCTTTCCGTAGATGATGTTGTAAATATTTATCGTAACACTGGACAGATTTGATGGTATCAGGAAAATAGTGCATACAGGCATATGCAAGCAAGTCCTCAACTAAAGATATATTGATCACATATAGAGAGAATGCCAAATTTTCATATGCAGTACAATAAATAACCAAAAAACACACTATATGAGCATAATATATAGTACCCAGAAGAGAATGAGCTGGTTAAACAATTTTATGAGTTCATTCTTCTTTTAACTTGGGGAAGCATATCTATTCAATAACTGGGCTTGACTTCAAGAATATTTAGACTTGTATGTACATCATACACTAATGAGTTAAGAAAGCTAAATTTAACAAATTTAACACTCTTTGAGTTTCTTTTTTAAATATATTCATACAACTTGCATATTAATATACAAATATACATGTGAGCAAGTATTCTAACTTGAGCTTGATCTTAATGTTAGCTTGATTATAATTGAACCTAACATTGTTGAGATCAGGTATTTGACTGCATTTTAAGGTTGTACCTATTTATGGCATATCATTTGGATAACAGAGAAGATCGATCCAATTGTGTTTTAGAATTCATACCGAAACCCGCATATGTTAGATACAGAAAAGAAACAGAAACATTGAAACACATAGGAGTTAAAGTTAACAGATACCTGAAACTCACCGATGCCAGGATACCTCCATCCCATCCTTTCTGAGAAAGAGGGATACCTCAACTCCCCAGATGGTCCAAGTCCAATCTCCACAGCAGAAATAAGACCCTCTGCAAACAAATCATCAAACTCTGTCCTGAAGCTTCTCATGAAATCAAAATAGACCTGCAAATAAATGACAATAACACTAGGAAAGACAATCAGTATAAGCAAGACAATCAATATAAGCAAGAGTTACCTGAATAAGTTTTTGGTTACAAGTTTTGGGTTACATGCATCAAAAGATTAATGTGATACACGTTACTTTGGATGAAAGAGAAAGGGGAAAAGAGACCAAAATATGTTGAAAGATGTAGAAGAGGAATAGTTTCCACTTGTAATTGGTTAAAACTTAAAACACTGACGGATAGACTAACTACCTTTTCCAACCCATTGATATGATGAGGCTGGAGGTAACTACAAAAATATAATTGCATAGAAAAAATGATCAGTTTTTCAATACCTCAACACCAGTTCTTCCGTTCAAAACACGTTCTTTGTCAATTCCCCAAGATAAAAATTCAGTAGTCCTCCTTCCTTCACGATCAGTAAAGAAGATATCCTGGTTTTCTTTTCCTATCTCCAAAATCCAGTTTGGTAGGGAGATCAGTACATCAGCAGAATCAGTTCTCCCATACTCATGAAATGCCATTACAACCTTCGAAAGTGAATAAGAAACTTTAAGACAGATGCTTCCATATAAGCTAAAGACCACCAATAGAATACTCCAACAAATGCAGAATAAAAGTTTAGATATGTCAACCACTTTCTAATTTGAGAAGAAAATACAAGTAAAAAAAATTAGAAATGCATGGATAAAAACCAATGAAACTTTTGAAACAGAAAGCATTACATCACATTTAAAAAAGTGCTTAGTAAAGAATGGACTCAAAAATGAAGATACTTAAACTGAAACAAGCAGACGTCATTAGACACATTCCTTCAGAATTCCTAACAAGTTTCATTATATAGATGTTAAGAGGATGTAATTCATACAGAAACAGTCTTGAAAGTCATTTCCCACTACTGCATCAACTCTCAAATAATGTTAAACATCTACGGCGAGAGCGTAAAGAAAGGAAGAGAGAAAATGCAACTTTATTTAGTTGAAAGCCACCTGTATCTTCATCTTGAACTCTCGGATATAGTTAAATAATTCCCGGTAGCCAGACCAGACATACTTCTGTGGATTCCAACACTCAACAATTCCCCACCAACAATCTACAATGACTCCATCTACATTTAAGGAGTTCATATGACTTAGCTCTTGTCTAACACCATCAGGATCAGCCAACTGACAGAAGTTGTTGATGACACCTGTCTGCCAAAGAACAGAAAAGAGTTAAATTTCCACAAAGAGAATTTGAAAGTCAATGTGAAAATTAACAAGCCATGACAAGAACTGTGCATTTCAAACTCTCAATTAGAATATCAAAGACGAAGCCTCACCGAAAGCTTTATATAAACAGGGACATATTGGGTGCCTGTAAAGTCATTATCGTGCTCTGTTGAATGAACATCTTGTATAAGCTGCTTCAATTAATCACCATATCAGATATATATTTATAACATCAAAAGGATTCAAAGTACAGGGAAATTTGAAAAACATAGATGATGGCAGGTAAAGCAACAATTGGTATCTATCATTTGAATAATATGAAGATGTAACCACATTCATTTTTAATCTTAAATTATGGCTATAATCCTAGAACAAATTACTCTAACAAATCATAATAGTGACATTATTATTTGTAAAACACAGACAGATTGCAACTCAAAAAGCAGAGGGACGAAGAAAAAGAAAGGAAGAATAAGAAGCAATCAATATGTTGCTCAAAATTTACCTGATCTGCCTCCAGGCACTCAACTGAGTTGATAGGACTAGTACTCGGATATTTCTCACTCCGTGTATCTCTCTCAGCTATAACAACCGAATCAAGAGATGCTGGAGACAAACTGTCATCAATTCTGACAACAGGTTGCTGACAGTCTAACGTTGCTTTAACAGAGCAATTCTTCAAAGAAGTAGCCGATAGTGGACTTTCACCTGACCTCACCGAAAATGCTCCCTGAGCATTATCAATGTCAAAACATGGTTGCCATAAAGATAAATCAAGCACTGTGCTCATAAAGTAACACCCAGTAAAGCATTTACAATATGGATGTCCAGAGAAATTATCAGGATACTGACTAGAGCAAAGAATGTACAGCTATTAAAAGCCACAAAAAGCAAACTTCAACCATAGGCACCAGTGGCTCAAGGGCTAATTAGATTTTTTATATCTATCCCAACCATGCTTGAAACTGGCGCTATTTGATTCCATAAGATTAGCATATATCCAGTGCGTAGAATGAACATTACGGTTCGGAAAAACGACTTAAATGACTTATCAAAGCTGACCTAGATAACCATGTATTCATCGCACTTAAGAAATTGAGAACTGTAGCAAATTATTACTAATTGCCTAGACATTATAGTCATATTTTCAAGTAAATTAATTTCTGTTCGGTAAGTTGCTGGACTGGACAAAGCTAAAGGAAACCAACTAAGGATGAAATAACTAGCCACATGATATTCAAATCTTCGAAGCCCCCCACCCCCCCCCCCCAAAAAAAAAAAACAAAGATGTCAATAAACTTTATGCTTGGAGAAGAGGAGAGATTCGAAATAATAAAGGAATCAATCAGCATTAGCAGGCACCTTTATATAGAGAGAGAGAAAAAGAGTAATTTAGTAGTTAAAGAAAGAAAACGAACCAAATGTTGTTGATGTTGGGGAGGTGGAGAGTGCCTGTAAGTAGTGCCGTCGGGCTCAACGGTCCAACCAGCCTCACGGGCCAAGGCGGCTAGCACATCGTTCATATCAGCACGCGCGGGAAGAGGGAAATTACCGTATTGCCTCAAGCCGGCCAGCATACGGCTAGTGATGGCTCGCCTGTGCCGTTCCCGAAGCTTCGTCCTCTCTTTTTCTTTCTCTCTCTCACGTTTGCCCTTGCCTGAAGAGGCAGTGGATGCGCCGGCAGATCCAGAGGGAGTGCCGGTGGGGCTCACAGAGGCAGCAGCCGCAGCAGCGGTTGCAGCGAACCCGCGGGGTCGCCGAGGCTGAGGCTGAGGCTGAGGCTGAGGCTGGGGCTGGGGCTGGGGTTGGGACTCCATGGATGGGATCTAGCTTGGAGGATTTAGGAATTTTGCATAAATTATATTTGTGTTTCTTTAGGTTGGGAGTCAGGCAGTCAGTGTGGTGGCCACCATCATCATCGTCATCCTCGAGCTTCACTTAACACTTCAAATCAACTCCCTTCTTGCTCTTTGTCTTCCACACACACTCTTCCCATTTCTGACCTCTCCCTCTACGACTGCGTTTTTATGTTTTAGTTTTTACTTTCTTCTGGACTAAAGTTTGCCATTACATTTTACGAAGTGCCTCCAAAACCCTCTTTCTTTCTTTTTTTTAAACTATTAACAATGCTTTAGTCCAAAAAAATAAAACCATAAATGATGATAGAAGTATAAAGAAAAAGAAAGATTACCAAAAAAAAGTTAATTTTTGTAGGTTAAATTAATGAGTAATTTTATTTTTTAATTAAAATTTTTATTTATTTATATTAATTGATTTTTTAATATAATTTATATGGATTAATTTAATTAATTTTTTAATAGAAAAACAATCTGACTTTTAAAAATTAGATAGGACTTTTTTTATAAACAATGCTAAACCCATTAATTTCGAAATAAAAAAACAATTTTGGAGATCATTTATCATGCATATTTTACGTATTTATATATTTCATTATTTTTATTAAAATTTATTTCAAATGAATAAAGGTATGATTGTGAATTTGTAATGTTTATATATTTAATCTAAATTTTTAAATAATTTATATTAATTATTTAAATTTATTTAAAATATATATTTTATATATAAAATATTAATAGTAAATTATTTTTTATATTTTATAAAAAAATTGTAATATTAATGAATTTTAATATCATTCAAATGGATTTTTTTACTTTACAACAAATAAGGGTGACCTTTTCTCAAAAGGAGAAAAAAATAAAGGTGAACAAAATTTAATTCGATTAGAGAAAATTAAATGTTTTTTAAATTTTGAGTTAATCAAATGGAGGTATTTGATTTTCTTCAATGAATTATTTAGTTTTTTAGTTGCTCAATTTTACAATTCGAATAACAAATTAGTATAAATACCCTCTAAATCCTTACTAATTTAAAAAATATATATCAAATCAGTTCCTTTCAAAAAATCAAAATAATCTTCAAAACATAAGTTATTTATAATTTTCCCCAAAATTTTATAAGATATATATTTATACAAAATAATAATAATAAACTTAAAATTAAATAAGATGTTAAATCATAAATTTTAAAAAAATAAAATAATAAATTTAAGACCTTAACCATGTTAATTAACAGATCAAGTTTATTATATTAATTTTTTCTCTTTTTTTTTTAAGGAGTTTTCAAATAAATATGGTGTCAAATTTATATGTTTTAACTTGAAATTTAGTCATATTGTCAACAATATTTAAATATGGTTGGGTTTTTTTTTAATTTAACCCAAATAAATTTATTCAACTTAATTCAAAAAAAATTTAGATCAAATTAGGATGATAAATTTGAACTCCTCAACTTTAACTCAAAATTGTTTTTACTTGATTCAATTGAATGCTCATCCCTAATACTAAAAAACAAAACTTTTTAAATGTACATTTTTATAACACTTTTCAAAAGCAATATATAACAACTCATTTTCAGTTGTGCCAGAAAAGGTGGTTTCAGAACCTCGTTTTTTATTTATCGAGTTTGTAAATATTAATATTTACAAGTATAATATAGTTTTATATTAACTTTCAGTCCAGTAATTTTGTTGAGCAGTTAATAATTAAGGCATAAAGATTAAATCGTAAAAATCTTAAAAATCATAAAAGTTAATCGCTATTAATTTTTATTAGTGTGAAAGGTTTAAATAATAATTGTTGAGGGGTTTAAATGACAATTAAACTATTTAAATGATGGTGGACGGTTAATGTATATTAATTAGTGAATATATGTTATTTTTTTAATGTTAAAATTGATTTTAATTATAATAAAACATTGAAACAAAAGAAAAAAAGTGACAATCTCCATCTTTTCTTACCTTTTCTCCACCAAATCCACCTTGAGCTAAGGAAGTTTGGGCCAAACTTTCTCCCTTATCGCCATTTGAATTAATCAATAAATAATCGAAGAAAATAAAAAATTGTTGATTAATTTCTGCACTTCAACTTGTTAACAGTTTTTGTAGGTAAGTTATGTTTGTAAACATATTGGATGTGTTTAAATTATGGAATTGTATATTGTGGTTATATTTGAATTAGTTATAAAATAGTACAAAAGGTGAGAAGTGGACTAAATTGTAAAGAAATTATTTAATGTGCGAAATGTACCCGTATGAACTTAATATATGATAGGATACAATTGGCATGTCAATAGAGATATCTGCGCGTTGTACGGGATATGATATGAGATGATACTGGTGTATAGAGAATTCATTATTTAAACTAGAATCTAATATTTGTTACGGATTACCGAGTCTTGTCTCTACGGAGACCCTGGTGTGTTCTAAAGGGATGTATTGTCTTGTGACATGTGATGCCTACGGGCTTACCACTTCGATGCACAAGTGTGTTTTCGAGTTATCGCTCAAACAAGCAATCTGGTGTGTTTCTGGTGGCTACCCGCATATCCGTATCTGTTTATTATAGTTCATCGAGTTAAACAATTAATGTAAAAGGAAAATATATTGTAACAACTCGTTTTTAGCCAAATCGAAATAGTGGTTTCGGGACCACAATACCGAGGTCAGAAAATTTATTTTATTATTATTATTTGAATATCTACAGTATGATATTATGATTGTGTAAAAATTTTGTGAAGAAATTTTATCATTTCAGTGTTCAATTTGAGAAAAATGACTAAATCACGTAAAGCATAAAAGTTAATTTCTATAAGTTAAAAGTGTTCAATAGTTATACATTAAATTAGAGGTCCTTATGTTGTAATTAAACCATTAAAAGGATGAGTGGACAAAGATGGACATGGTTAGGTGAGTTTTAATGATTTATAACTAAGGTTAAATTTGTACTTTAATAAATAAATTAAAGTAAAAATAAGACAAACAAAGGTATCATCTTCTAACATTGTTTCATCCATCGAATATTAGAAGAGAAAATCTCCATTTTTGCATCTTGAATGTTCGGTCATCTCTCTCTTGCATGTAAGTTCGTTTTCATTCCGTTTTTAATGATTTTTACTTGTTTGAGATCATTACAGCTTAATCTAGCTAGCCCGTATCTTCGATTTCTGAACTGTTAAAGTTTGTAAGTTTTGCCATTGATGAATGTTTGAGTATATTGATGTTTAATGATAGAAAATAAATCTTTGATGTTAGATTAATGAGTCTTGTTAAGTGAATTTTAGTAAACATGCAAATTTGGACTAAATTATGAAATGTGTAAATTTAGAGGTTAAAATGTGAAATAAATGAAACTTTTGGGCTGCTATAAGCATGATAAATGTTTGGCTAAGCTTGGGTTGTGTTAAAATTGAATGAATATTTTTACGAGCCTAGGGACTAAATTGTAAAAACATGAAATTGTAGGGAAAAAGTGTAATTTTGTCAAAATGTGTAAACAGTGTTAAATTGAATGAATTGTTGATTAAATAGTAAATTTTGATATTATATAGATTGAAAAAAACAAGATTTGGATCTAGAATAGGGGAAAATAAAGTATCAGATTAGTCGACCTAATTCGTCGTTACAGCGAATGAGGTAAGTTCGTATATGATAATTTTATTATAAATGTATGTTTAATGCTTTGATATTTTATAAATTGTGATTAAAAGGTTACGGATAATGTATAGATTGTGAATACAACTCTATGAGATGAGATCGATCGAGAACCGACGAGTGAAAGCCCTGTACGAACCTTAGGAATAATATATGATACAAATGTCATAACATTAGGGTTACCAATATAAGATTACGTATAAGACCGTATATGGGATATGACATCGGTATGATATTACGTGTAAGACCATGTCTAGAACATGGCATCGATATGAGATCTCGTGTAAGACCATAACTGGGCTATTGGCATCGATATGATATTACATGTAAAACCATATCTGGGATATGGCATTGTACTATGCATACGTGATTCCCGAGTATCCTTTAGTAATTCTGAATGGTTCAACAGGCAAAGTTAAGATGAGAATGAAAGTATGATTAAATTAAGTAAAACAGGTACATACAGAACCTATGTGAGAATCGAATGAAGGTAACTTGGTGAGTTTATAGTGTATTATGAATATGAAATGAGAAAGATTGTGTATAAGTATATTTCATGCCAAAAATGTGTTTATTTGGCTATATTGAGGTATGAATTGAATGATATATGAGATATGAGTTATAGTTGTTGTAATTATATACATATTTATACGGTACATTGTGTGTGAAATACCGTTATTTGATGATATTTCACATGATTCACCTTGGCTAAAGAAAATGTGATGGATTGTAACACCCTATACCCGAGACCGTCGCCGGAATCAAGTAGAGAGCATTACCGGACTTAACGGACCTTTTACAGAATTTATTCGGCAACAATTAAGAAATTTCATGTCAATTATCACATAAACGCTCTTATGGGATGTTTTCGGATTAAAAACATACATCTCGGATGGTTAGGATGCGAATCCCAACGAGTCGTGACTTAGAAAGTTTTACATTCAAAAGTATCGTCACACACGCCCATGTGACTTTTAGCACGGCCGTGTTGTTAAACCGTGTGGCTTTCACACGCCGGTGTTAAGCAACCGTGGAACATTCTGACTTACTTGACACGGCCACAAGTTATTTCACACGCCCGTGTAACCAGCCAGCCAGGCCGTGTGAGGCTATATACCGAGCCTTGGCCTCCCTGAAATACTAAAATACAAATTTGCATCTAGTACTAATATTCAACCAATTAAATCTACAAGCCATTAATCAAGTGAGCTATATCTTATAGCCAAAACAATTGCTAAATACACAAAACACCAAATCCCTATACATGCCATAGACTTACAAAATTTATTATTATCTTTACCTCTCATAAAAGTATGATAGTGTGATGACATCTCCAACGATTTCCAACCCGAGCTAACATTCAACCCTAAGGAGATGGAAAGAAAGGAGAGTAAGCTTCAAAGATTAGTAAATTTATATGAAAATAATAATAAGCAAGTAATAACTCATTTGAATTAATTCTTAAAATTTTGTTTTCAAAGTGATATAATCACCATTTTGCTTAAATACACTTTTTATCTATGTTCCCATTGAGCTGTCTTTTGGAGTCACTGTCACTAGATTATTTATTTCTTGAGCTACAGAGCTCCAAATTAAGTTCCATAAATTTTCACTGAAACTAGACTCATATATCTTATTACCATAAAATTTTCAGAATTTTTGGCCCATCCAATTAGTACCGTTTATTCGTTAAAGATTCCCCTATTACTCAACTTGACAGTTATGACCTTTCACTACTAAAAATCAATTATCTCAGTGTGCAGAACTCGGATAAGGTTTTTGTTTATCTCTTTTGAAACTAGATTCACTAAGGAATTCATCCATATAAACTACACTCCATAATAATTTTTATACAATTTTTAGTGATTTTCCAAATTCGGAACAGGGGATCTCGAAGTTCATTCTGACCCTGTCACAGAAAACTTTAAATATATTCTACTCTGTAATTATTTCACCTACACCATTTCTTTCATGTGAAAATAGACTCAATAAGCTTTAATTACACATATCATTCAGCTTCTAATTCAATTTACACCATTTTTAATGATTTTTCAAAGTCACATGTCTGCTGTTGCTCAAAACTGTTTTATAGCTAATTTTTACTCTTTCATGTTTGCTATGCAATATTTGCATTTATACTCATATAATACCCAACATGTCCATAGCCAACCATTTCAATGTATACTTAATATCAAATATTTACAAATATTAATAATAGCACTTACTCCATATCATCCTTACCACAAATTCGATCATACATTGATCAAGAGCATATTATTCGCAAACATACACACATATATACTTGCACTCATTTATCACGTAAGAAAACTCATCCAATAAAGTTTCACATATATGCTTGTGCTCAATTGTACACTTAATCACATGCTTTCTCATCTTATTTATTCACCTATTTACCCGTTGAACCATTTAGAATACTAAAGGATACACAGAAATTTGCACATAAGTGCCACACTGAATTGTAGCCGAAGCCACCACTGATATGTAGCCGAAGCTACCACTGATATGTAGCCGAAGCTACCACTGAAATGTAGTCGAAGCTACCACTGATCATGATCACTAAAGTATTCCTAAGGTTCAACGGGATTTTACTTATATATTCAATATCACTTTCTCATTTCATTTGTTTACTTATTTAACCAAAATTCATTCAATTTCCTCATTTCTTCTATTTACCCCTATTAACATGACTCGGACCAAGGTGGATACACGGATCCAACCAAACACACCAGAGTGGCGACCAACGCCTCATCGGATAGTTCGAAGCAAATCAGATCTATGGCACACCAAGTACCTCATCGGCCAAGCCGAAGCAATGTGGCTACCAAAGCCTCATCGAAACTATCCGAAGTAAATCTATGGCACACCTAGTGCCTCATCGACTCGAGGTCGAAGAATCCCTGAACACTTCCAATCCTATGGCATGCCAACTATATCCACTAAGCCCGACTAGTTAATAGGGTATTAAAATCACTTAATAATTTCACTTCTACTTTAAAATTCACTTGTCAATTAACACTTTGGTCACATTTATCACATCTTTCTCATTTCAAACATAAATTGCTTCCAATTCACATAGTCATACATTTCCACATATATATAAATAAACATATTCAACAATTAAATCTCGATCATATTTGTAACACCCTTTGCCCATATCCGATACCTAGAAAGGGTTCAAGGTGCTACCGGACTTAAACTCAACCAATCATATAAAACCGGACCATAAAATTTTTGATCAATTTAAAACTTTTCGTTTGCATGCACATTACTCCCTTAAGCGGGCTTACAAGGCCCAAATCATACATTCGAGGTGGTTAGAAAACAAACCGAAAACTCTCAAGTACTTAAGAAGATATCTTAGAAATTTGTTAACAATTATGTCACACGCCCGTGTGACTCTACAAACACGCCCGTGTATACCTCTAACACGGCCGTGCCAATAGCCCGTGGAGTAATCTGCCCAAACTCACACGGCCTGCGCATACGTCCGTGTTTATGACCCGTGTTCCATCACACGACCTAAACACGATCGTGGCACATCGTGTCAAAATCACACGGCCAGGGAACACGCCCGTGTACTCAGCTGTGTGGACAGTGTCGGCTATTTATTAAGCCTTTTTTATCGCCTTCTCATCATACGAACACATACTTATACAATAGCATACAACAAGGCATACATGAACACTTAAACGTCCTTAGCCATATTATGATCATGTCAATTTCATATGCATTAGAGATCATAGATTTTACCCATGTCTTTATCACATTCCTACCATAATCATCATAAACTCATCATATAAAATTCATAGCACATGCATATATATATAATCATATTTCCAGCCACAATAGCTAATATAAGCCATTACGTTTGGCTAAAACAGATGTCACACACTCAATCTTTTAAACTCTTACCCATGTCATAAACTCATAGTACTGAAAATCACTTACTTACTGAGCTCATATTACTCAGTATTACTACTTGTCCTCGTATTACCATATTTTTTTTTTCCACTGAATCTATACAAATATATTGGATACCCATATTCTCGCACATTATGTGCCACACATGTAATTAAACCGTTTTCATTACATTTTACATTGTAACTTGTAGGGATTCAATAACCCATGTCATATTCTTTCACATAATATGCCACACAGTTCACAAGCCTTATCAACTCAATACTCACAAAACTCATATACATATCTGAACTTATTCATATTAATCTCATTCTCCTTCTTATGCTAAGTTTATACGTTGAATCATTTCAACATCGAATAGTACACAAATATCAGAATCAATGCTAATAATAATCACATATCACTTACCAAAACTTTACTGATTTAGAAATCGTCATTTTTCACTGATGTCATAGTCTCATCCAACTATGATCTGTTACTTCTTCACTTCCTACATGGTACAATCATAGTCCCGTGTTCTTTGATGTGCGCCGATACACATTGTATTTCATTGATAATCACTGATGCCATAGCATAGCTATGGTCTTTTCATTTATCCGTCAATTCATCACTTTCGATAGAATGCCATAGCCCAGCTATGGTCTTATATCTTCACTATCACCATGCCATGGTAAAACCATGGGCTTATCCGTCAATTCATTACTTTTCATTAGAATGCCATAGCCCAGCTATGGTCTTACATCTTAAGCACGTATCACGCCGATGCCATATCCCAGATATGGTCTTATACGGATCACATATATCACTGATGCCATATCCCAGATATGGTCTTACTCAGAAACACATATCACTCCGATGCCATATCCCAGATATGGTCTTACACGGAAAAATCACTTTTCACTTTATCCCAATGCCATAGCCCAGCTATGGTCTTACATGGAAGTCACTTATCATCTTATTCCGATGCCATAGCCCAGCCATGGTCTTACACGGATCACATATCATACCGAGGCCATATCCCGGATATGGTCTTACACGGGTCACATATCACTTTTCTCCGATGCCATAGCCCAGCTATGGTCTTATACGGGAATCGCTTATCACTTGTTTCCGATGCCATAGCCCAGCTATGGTCTTATACGGAAATCACTTTTCACTTGTAGCCGAAGTTACCACTTTCACTTGTTGCCATGGTCCAACCATGGTCTTTTCCGTCAATTCATCTTGTCATTGAGCTGGAATCGCTCGAGTTGATTACTGCAAAACATACTCAGTCATTCTGCTCACGAAATCCTAATATACATTCTCAATATCTCCGTTAGTCACATAATTCATAATAATATCAAGTAATAAAACATTATACCATTTCTGATTCAACATTTATCAATTACAATCAAGCATATGATTAATCTAAATACAAATCATTCATATATTTTCCTCCTCCTCCACTCCATTCCACATCCTTAGTATAAACAACACACTTGTAAGTAACATTTTCTATAATTTTTACTATTTACTTTGTACATTTTCAAGCTGTTCATCCGTGTCATAGTCACTACATTATTTTTATCTAGAGCTACAGAGCTCCAAATTCAGATCCGTAAATTTTTCTTGAAACTAGACTCATATATCTTCTTACCATAATTTTTCCAGAATTTTTTTGTGTGGCCAATTAATACAGTTTATTAGTTAAAATTTTCCCCTGTTTCGCTACTCGACAACCCTGACCGCCCTTCACTAAAATTCCAATTTCTCTTTATACAGATTTCAAAAGATATCCACGTTTATTTCTAGTAAAAATAGACTCAATAAGGAATCCACCCATATAAATTATGTTCCATAACTATTTTTGTACAATTTTTAATGATTTTTACAATTCAGAACAGGGGATCTCGAAACCAATCTGAACCAGTCTCACAAAAATGTAAATATCTCAAGATACCGAATTCCTTTGCTTTCTTTGTTTCTTTTATATGAAAATAGACTCAACAAGCTTTAATTACATATCTTATTAAACTTCTAATTCAATTTCTACCATTTTTGGTGATTTTTCAAAGCTAGACAATTGCTGCTGTCCAATACTGCTTTAGTGTGACATCTTGTTTCCCAATTTGTCTCAATTTGCTCAATTCATACAATTCAGTCCTTACTTAATTAACCCCTCCATTGAGCTAATTTTCTCATTTAATACCTTTCTCTATCATTTTGAACTACTTCAAAACTTTTGAAAATCAGAATTCTAACAATAGGCCTTAATTTCAACAATTTCACAATTAGGTCCTAAAATCAAGTTTCCATCAATTTTACTTGATAAAATCATCATATAACAAGATTAAAGCTTCAATTCAATATTTATTCATCACATACTTTCAAAACTAATCCATATCAACTTTAAAAATTAGTCATGAAATCAAAAACTAATGAATTAATAAGTTGGACCCAATTGTAAAAGTCCAAAAACATAGAAATTTCAAGGAGAGAGCAAAAATTAAACTTACATGAAGCTAGAGTATGAAAAACCAGCTTGAAACCTCTTCCATGGCTGTTTCTCAGCTGAAAAGAATGAAGAAAAATGAAGAGAATTCTAGATATTCCCATTTGGTCCCATTTTTATTTAACTAATTTTGGCAAATTTTCCAATTTTGCCCTTATTTCACCCATTTCCTAATTTTTCTCAGCTATTGCCGCCCAAAATATCTCCTTTGGGCTTATTTGCACTTTAGGTCTTTCCTCTTTTGACAATTGAGCTATTTCATCACTTTTCACAATTTTACACTTTATTCAATTTAGTCCTTTTTACTCAATTGACCACCAAACCTTAAAATTTCTTAACGAAACTTTAATATTACCTTAGTGACACTCCTTTAATATTCATAAAATATTTATAGCTCGGTTTATAACACCGAGATCTCGATACCTCTTTTCTTCGATATTTTGACCAAATAAATCTTTATGAACACAATCTTACTATTTCAAAAATCTTTTAAAAACCACATTTGGCTCGTAAATATTAAATAATATTTTCTACGAGTTCATTTGTCGAATTTAGTGGTCTTGAACCACAATTTCCGACATTACTGAAATTTGGGCTATTACAATATTCAATTCAATTCATATACCATTAATTTTTCTAAATTTCATTTCCAAATAGGTAAATCTTTTCTATCACACTCTCGGTTCAAAACCAAATATACTTTCTCATTTTCAGATCAATAAATATCACGTATATAATAACTTAACAATACATAAATTTATTTAAACACAAGTGCTTTATTTACATATAAACTTACCTGAATCATCAACGAATTAAATCTCGAGATTTAGTCGAAAATTTCTCTTTTTCCCCGTTCTTGGACTTATCACACCTTTCTTGGTCTAGATTAACAAACAGAGTACAATTTATCAATAATTACTCATTTACGGACACAATTCATATTTGGGGGAAATTTCCAAATTTACCCCTTAACTTTTCAAAAATTACAAATTAGTCCCCTGGACTCAAAATCTCATTTTCTTTATTCCATGGGCTTATTTAACCCATTTTCACACTTATGACACTCAATTCATCAATATTTAACACAATTAGGCATGATTTGTAAACTTTGCAAATTAATCTCTTTTTACATAATTTCTTCCAATTTCAATCTCAAAAACATGCATATAACATCTTTAGCTTTCATTTTCTACTATTAACCAACCAAGTACACACTTAACATAAATTGGTATATTTTTAAACTCCAAAATCTCTTGAAAATAATGGTAGAATCATGAAATATAAGCTTAGGGAAACACAAAGATACGAAAATAATCGAAAACGGGGCAAGATTGCACTTACAAATGAGCATGAAAAGCAAAGCAATCCCTAGCTATGGTGAAGAAGAAGAATCGGCAGCATGGAGAAGAGGATGAGCAGATTTTTGGGTTAAAATTTGTCTTTTATGACTAAAAACACCCAAATGACCAAATTGCCCTTCATGCTATAACTATACAACATTTCTAGAAATGCCCTTTTATGTCCATGGCACTATTTGATGGTCTAATTGCAACATAAAGACCTCTAATTCAAACCCCCATTTCAATTGGGTATTTAAACTCTATACATCACATTTTGTAACTAATGCAATTTAGTCCCAAACATAAAATTGGACATTAAATCAATAAAATTTTCAAACAATATTTTCACATCAAATATCAATAAATCAGATATTATCAAAAAGTCACAAAATTCAAATTTTTACACTTCGGATTTGTGGTTACGAAACCACTATTCCGACTAAGCCCTATTTCAGGCTGTTACATGGATATTGGTTTGAATGAAGTTATATAGATATTTAGTTATATATACATAAATGTGATCGAATTGATAAGATTGTATTTGATCCATACGAGTATAGAAATAAATAAACTTGTGAAACTTTTGTTAATTATGTGATTGGATTTATGGTATAAAGGTGAAATCAAATGAGTTTACATTATAGTATGTAAATGCTAAATAAGTGTTTATTCAATAAGATGAGTTTAATACCATACGAGCTTACTAAGCTTTATCGTTTACTTTGTTTTTTTTTATGTTTTATAGTGATTCGAAGACTCGCTCGGGTTGGAAGTCGTCGGAGATCTCATTACACTCTCCAGCTATCATTTCGGTACTTTAAAGCTTTGTGATTTTGGTTATATGGCATGTATAGGCTAGTTGGTTTATGAAGTGTATAAGTAATTTTTGGTAAGTGATGCCTATGTGTTTGATGTGCTCAAGCCATGTGAATTGGCTTAACTTGGGACAAGTTTTAGTCATGTATATGTTCTATATATTGGTAAACTTGATCATGGCTAAATAGCTTAAATTTGTCATGAGTTTGGCTTGTAAATGTTGGTATGTATTCGGCCATTTTAGTTGGTTTTCCTTATGAATTTGGTAAGGTTAATGTGATAGAAATGTAGTTGTTCAATTAGTTAATTATGTGGTGAACACTTGCTTGAGAAATGCCATGTTGTGGCTTGGTTCTAAGTTAATGATTTCGTTGGCTATTTAGCTTGAATTTGGAGTATGTAATGTATGCATATTATGGCTAATTAAACATATCAATATGGTATGTTTTTGGTTAGGCAAAAAGGTTATGTATGAGTGTTGATATGGTTAGGTTTGATATGATATAAATTGTGCATGAAATAGTAATGTTTGATTGCCCAATTGAGTATGGATTTGATGAAATTTGAGCTTGTGTAGGTGTTGGTGTTTCTGGTGAGAAATGTGGCTTGTAACTAGCCTATTTTCGTCCACACGGGTACAGAACACGGGTGTGTGGCTCGACCGTGTGTGACACATGGCCTTGGTACATGGCCCTGTCTCCCCTGATGGTGCAATAAAAACCAAGTCTGTGAGTTACACGGCCTAGACACACGGGGGTGTGGTCGGCCGTGTGACCCAAGTTAGTATGTATGCCCTATTTTCACACGACCTGTGACACGGGTGTGCCTGTAGCTGTGTGAGGCATACGGCTTGTTCACACGAGCGTGTGACCTCTGTATACTTAAAAATTTTCTAAGTTTCCCACAGTTTTTGTATGATATCGGTTTAGTCCCGAACCATCTCTAAAGCATGTTTAAGTCATCATAGGGGCCGTTTAAGGGACATTGTGATATGTTTGAATGGTATTTGATTATGAATGCTTAATAAATGTGATATGTTTATTTAAAGATGTAATTTGATTGGTAATACCTCGTAACCCTATTCCGGCGATGGATACGGGTTAGGAGTGTTACATATCTGATTGATAATGTGTATTGTATATGAAATGTATATATATGTGATTGGAATGATGAAATGTTGTAAATATGTTCGATAACTCTGATAGAATGACATTAAATGAAAATGTTTTATAGAAATTGAAATGTTATAAGTTTATAGTTGACGAACTCACCTTACTGATGAGAAATGTGATGACAATAAATGTCATGTAGTTAGCTAATTCATTATGTTAGTTATGAATTTAGGTGAGTTTACTGTTTTCGCTCATATGAACTTACTAAGCATATGTAATATTTACTCTATTGTAGTTGTCTTTTTCAGAACAAAGCGATTAGATCACTTTGGAGCTCACACTATCAAGCCTTCGATTTAGTTGTCTTGCTATCGTTTTGGACTTGGTTATGTGGCATGTAAATAAGCAATGTGATGTTCATGTGTACTTACTTTGAATGATGTTGATTTTAAGACCTAAAATGGTGAATGACATGAATGGTTATATGATATGGATGAATATGTGTACCTTGGCAAATGTTTAACTATAATAAAAGCATATAAATGATCATATTGATAATGAAATGTTGATTTGAATGATGCAATGTGTGACAACCCAAAATAGGATCTAATCGGAATAGTAGTTTCGTAACCACAAAATCCGAATTAAAATAATTAAATTTTGAAAATTTTATGTTTTCCGATCCCTTAAGTATGCTTTGCGTGAAAATCGTTTAGAAAATTCATTGATTTAGTGCTTAATTTTATTTTTAGGCTAAATTGTATTAATAGCAAGATGTGAGTTATAATGTGTAAGTACCTATTTGAAATGGGGGTTTGAACTAGAGGTCTTTAAATGGCAAATAGACCAATAGTTAATAGCATGGACACAAAAGGGTATTTCTAGAAATGTTTATGAGTAATATGGCTAAGGGCATTTTTGTCTAAAGCATTAAAAATCAAATAAAAAGATGAGAAAAAGATGAAAAGTGTTCATCTTCTTCTTCTTTGAGCTGCCGATTTTCTCTCCACCATAGCTTAAGGGTTTTGAGCTTTTTCAAGCAAATTATCAAGAAAGAAGAGAAAGCAATCGAGATCGCGGAAAAGAAAAAGTAGTTGACTAATTTGAGATTTAGTCTTTTTGTTATCGAGGTAAGTCATGGGTAAATTATAGCACATTTACATTATTGTTAATTATTTGATGATTTCCAAGTGAAAATATGTGAATATGACTTACAAATTAGGAAATCGTATGATTGTATCTATTTTGATAAATCCCGTTTGAATTGTAAGAACGATTCTAGATATGTGTGACATGTCACTTGAGGGTTCTGATTCTGTCTGACTCCGAATTTCGGGTGCTAGGTGCACTTGCATGTGTTGCAGTCACCTGTCAGCTTATGTGAGCAGGCCCGTGGATTACGTCTGTATTTCTGTGATCTGAAGTAACTTCGGCTACATATTCTGATGGCTTTTGCTATATCTCTGTGTTGGCTTCGGCCACATATCTATGAGGCACTTCGGTGCTAACCTCTGTATATCCGTTTCTGTTCTGAACGTTCAACGGGAATTAATTTGGTTATGTGAAGCATTTATGCAGGTTAAGCAATTGAAAATGAATTGAACATGAAATGTGTTTGAATGCCTATATTTGGACAGTTTGGTAAGAATGTGTATAAGTAAGTATATAAATGTTGCATTTATGCTATGTGGAAATAGGATATCTTAGCTAATCATGTGCATTTTGCTATTGATTTGCCTATGGCTTACTAAGCTACTTGTAGCTTACTCATCTTTCTTTTTCCCTTCCTTTTAGATTACCAAGCATAAAGTATATTGGGATTGGTGATCGAAGGAGGCTCGTCTCACACTATTAAGCTGCCTTGGTGTATGTATACATGATTTTGATATTTTGAGTTTGGCATGTATAGGTGGCTAGTCCTTGTATAAGTATTGTTTTGTAATTCTAATTGAATAGGTGAATATGTGATACTTGTTTAGTAAATAGTGTAATAATGTAGTCATTTTGAGTATATGTCATTGGAATTGGTTAAAATAAATAGTAAGTATGTGTAAGTGTGTTTCAGGGAGGTTAAGGCTTAGTAAATAGCCTGACACGGCCTGCACGGTAGGGCACACGGGCGTGTGCCATGACCGTGTGCTAGTGGACAGTTTACTCTACGGGCAGAGGGCACGGGCGTGCCTAGGCCGTGGGGGACACACGGCCTGACCTTACGGGCGTGTATTCAGACCATGCCTCCCCTGCACCTTAATTTAAGTTTTAGTGGTCCACATGGGCAAGAGACACGGCCGTGTGTCTTGATCGTGTGGGGTACACGGCCCCAAACGACCGTGTGGGGTGACTGTGTCCAATTTGACAGTTTCGGCCACAGTCTCTGGACATGGGCGTGTGAAGGCCACACGGCCTTATCACACGGCCGTGCCATGAGTCATACGGGCGTGTGACGTAGTTTCAAAAATGAAAAATTTTCCAGGCTTCTAATGCAATAGGATTCGAATCCTAATCATCCGAGATGTTAGTATTGTGATAGAAAACCCTCAATAAAGGTAAACTTGTAATGATTTGGTTACAAACATGAGTCTGTACTCTGGTAAGTTTGGTAACGCTCACTACTCGATTTCGGTGACGGATTCGGGTAAGGGGTGTTACACAATGGTTGATGAATGTATAAGTTTTAATGTTATGTTTAGGTAACTAAGGGAGGTGTAATGAGTTTGGTATACTTGAATCAATTTATTGTTTTAAAATGGTTTAAGTAGATGGAATCATTTGGAATGATTTATGCAACCTTATTGTGTTTTGGTGCTAAATGTGGCATATTGGTTAGATGTTAGGAGAAATGATGAATGATATATTTTGGCATGGTTTTGGAATGTTTTAAATAGGTTTGGATGATGCTATAAGAACTCTTTTGATATATTTGGATGATTGGTTTGAAACAAGTAACAAATGACCTTAAAATACCAAAAAATAGGATTCACATCACAGCATCATATGGTGGTCATCCCAATATGAAAAGACTTGTAATATCACGTTGTGACGAAGAACTCCGTATTCTCAACTAGGCCAAAACAATGAGTGATGTTGCGGCGTCGAACGAACTGACGTCGTGAT
Source organism: Gossypium stocksii (assembly GCA_020496765.1). Lineage (NCBI taxonomy): Eukaryota > Viridiplantae > Streptophyta > Magnoliopsida > Malvales > Malvaceae > Gossypium > Gossypium stocksii. The sequence goes on along the minus strand of CM035627.1, from coordinate 107,033,350 downwards.
GTGACAAATTGTTTTGGCGACGTCACAACAAAGAACTCCTTCACATTATGACGTCGTTCTGGATGTTTGAAATCTTTGTAGTTTAAACATTTTTTATGCTCGAGCTAACTTAAGAGCTTTTGTAAGCTCGATTAAGACTCGGTTTTAATTATATATTGTATCATGCTTAGAATTATAAAATGAATTCGTGTTTAAATTGAATTAATTGATATGATCTATATATGATTGCTTTGGTAACTATAGTAACATTCTGTAGCTCAGGTCCGACGACCAGACCGAGTAAGGGGTGTTATAGAATGTTAAAACTCCAAGATGTTATTAAAATTTTAAACAATTCAATTAACTTCTTAATTGGCATAAAATAAAACAATATTGACAAATTAAAATATAAAATTAAATCAATATAAAAAACAATGGACAAAGAACTAAATTAAATCCCTTACATGGCATATACAAATGTCGAAATTAAAGACCAACACATTACAATTGCATGACGAAACTCGAGTATGAATGTTTAAAGACCAAATGTGTCCACCTCAACAGATAATACAAATGTTGGAATTAAAGATCCACACATCACAATTAAAAGATCATAATATTAAAGAATTTGAATGTTATTTAAATGTATGTTTTTATTTCACAACATCATATTTAAAATACATATTTTATTTCTCAAAGAATTTCTTGACAATAATATTAAATACTTAATTTTTAAATAAAAAATTAAAAATATTTTTTTATAATACTTTTCAAAAACACTTTTCAAAAGTAGTAAAAAAATGTTAATTTCTAATAAAATACTAAGATATAATTCATGATAAAATTTCATCACTTATGTAAAGCGGGGACTAAATCTCGTATTTAATAAATATACAAATCGTGTCAACCAATCCTCTACCTTGTATAAAAAAATTACTCTACATTACACCCTGTTTGGTTGAATGTAAAGGTATATCCATTTACAGCGGCGGGCTTCGAAAATTCAAATCAAAGCTGTTGGAGATGGGCTTTAAAATTAGGCATTGGGTTAACTATAGTAAATTTTAGTGGCAAGGCCAGCCCACCTGGTGAGGTAAGAGATGAACCGAACACAAAGTCGGAAGAGAGCGGCGGTGAGTGTGAGCGAAGAAGAAGATAATACAAGTTAGATGGTGATCATCGGGAGGACCACAACTCTAGCTTTAGTCATTCCTCGCCTACCCCTTCTTTGTACCATATCCTGCAGTCCTCGTCTCAGGTACCACATCCACTTTTAATGATTACATATACTATTTCCTTTTAGAAAACATTAATCGCTTGTTCGAATTTCATTTCATATTCTCTCACTTATATATATATATATATATATTTTTTTTATGTTATCAATTTAAATAAAGTGTTAGTAGCAAGTTGAGAATGAGTACGAGCGCAAGCACTAACACGGGAGGAAGCGGCAAGTTAGCACCTGTAATTCGGGAATTTGTTACTGTAGAAGGCGGCGGTGGCAATGTCGGAGACAAAGCTGATGCTATCAGATTCCGTCTTGTATCATACAACATTTTAGCTCAGGTAGGTTTTTCTTTGGGTTTGGGGATCTACGCCCTTTATTAAGAATCATTATTTAATACTTTGTATTCGTATCCGTAGGTATACGTCAAGAGCTCTCTGTTTCCACATTCTCCGTCTCCCTGTCTTCGGTCAGCTCAAATCAAACAATTACTTCTTTTCTTTTTTTATGTCATTGGAATTTCAATTTCAATTTCTATTTATCTTTCACATGTTTATCATTTCAACTTTGATATACATAAACTCATGGACGATACTTGTTGATTCATTATTGTTTAATACATAACTAGTCACTACAAATGAATGTCCATCTGTTTTTATTTCTGCTATTTATATCCATGTGATTGTTTCCTACTCTAAAATCAAACCCCCTTGTTTCAGATGGAAGTCTCGCTCACAGGCAATTTTAACTCTTCTTAAAGACCTTGGAGCAGACTTCTACTCCCTTCAGGTTTGTTTTCTTTCCTCCCAATGAAATTCATAAAATATCATTTTTTTCCCTATTCCGCTCCTGCCTGCAATCTTCCCTGCATTGACTGTATCTCTCTGCATGCACTCATGTACTTTGAGTGTATATTATTATGATTTTCCTTATATATGGTCAAAACTTATACCAGGAAGTAGATGAGTTTGATTCCTTTTACAAAACAAGTATGGAGGACCTTGGGTATTCCAGTATATATGTTCAGAGAAGTGGACAGAAGCGTGATGGATGTGGAATATTTTATAAGAAAAACTGGTATGCTTAAAGTACTCCCTGTTTCTCCCTCAAACAATTCCCTTAAACATATATTAGTAGAATATATATTAGAATTTCGTCTCATTTTTTACATAATGCTGGCGTTCTATCTTATGTTCCAAGCTACCATTGCACAATTGTTTCAGTGCAGAATTGCTTTTAGAGGAAACAATAGAATACAATGATCTTGTACCCTCGGTAGATGATGAAGCCTACTTATCTTCAGACAAGCAGAATGCACCACTGACCAACAGAAATAATGGGGATAGTTCAAAGCAAGGTAACCTTTTCTATTGTTAATATCCTTTTTGCATCCTGTCACACCTGCATTATACTTGTTGCTTGAAACTTTGGCACCTCAAAGCCAAGTTTTATAATTTTATTAGCCTTTCTTCCCCTGATTTTAAAGACTTCTCTGCTTCTTGCCTTTGTTTTCCTCTATTACCATGTGCAATTGGTTTTAGTATACACAAATTTGTTTTTGTATTTTCTTTTCCCCTTTGCTCCATTAGTATTGCCTTTGGTAGGTTTTTATGTCTTTTACAAGTTGAGATGGATTAGGGATAAACTTTATTTGGCATTATTATGGCGAAAAGTTCTGTAGTAAATCTTCAAACATATAGGTAAGCTTCGGAGATCCTGTTTTCTGGGCTTCCCGGAAATTCTTAAAGTGTGTTTCTTAGTTGAATATATGTTTGCAGAAAAGCAAGCAATGGCGTAAAAGCATATTGCATTTTAGGTTGCTGAACTGTGACTAGTTAATAAATCATATTATTGTCAGGTGATGTTATTGCTTGAAGCATAGGTTCATAAGAATAGATTATTATTCTCCAGAAAGCTAAAATTTTACTTCTGCTAGAAAGTGATCAAGAAAGAAGCATAGAGCACAGAGCAGTTTGTCCTCCGCTGAGCTGCTGGTGGCATTTTAACCACTAAGGTCTTCTTATTACATATGGTAGAGATATTATTTGGACTAAATGTCTACTGCTGAAGTTTTATTAGCTTATATTACAGCAAAAGTACATTTTAATGAAGGAAAAAATTGATATAGTTAATTGTTTATCATTTTGCAAATCTTAATTATATGTATACCTGCCCTTTCCTTTTCTTCTCTGTCTTTTGCTAAAATTCTTTTTTGTGATGGAATTTGGAATCTCATATCATTACCTGCTACAAACTAGTGATGACATGGTATGCTGGTTCACTGTTTGGATGATCTGTTTTCAGATTTGTCAGAAACGTTCTCAAATTTGTCAGTAAAAAGTAGTCCAGAGAATCGTGGAGATCCCAATGATCCACGTGTAAGATTAAAGAGAGATTGTGTAGGAATTATGACTGCCTTTAAACTCAAGCATGCTTTTCATCATGTTGTTATTTTGGCAAACACCCATCTTTATTGGTAAACCATCCAAATTTTCGTTGATCCATTTTATATAGCTATTATGTGTTTATACATCTTAGATCTTATGAGTTATTTTTGGTTATATATATAATATCAGGGATCCAGAATGGGCTGATGTTAAGCTTGCCCAAGCCAAGTATCTTTTAGTACGCTTAGCTCAGTTTAAAACACTTGTAACAGACAGATTTGAATGTACGCCTTCGTTAATTTTGACTGGTGACTTCAATTCAACCCCTGGAGACAAGGTTTGTCCATACAATTTAACTTATTTATTAGTTTTTCACATGTTTCTAGTTTCCACGGGATTGCCCAAATTCTTTATCTGTAGCTTCTTGTCTATCCTTTCTTGCATTTTTATATTGGAAAATTATCCTAATTCCATGAGTTTCTTGATGGCTCTGTTTGTATTCTAAGTTTATTTTGCTCCTTTATCCATTTAACATTTTCATGGAACTCTAAAATAATAAACACGTGGAGGGAAAATACTGTAGGTGCTAGTGAACTAAGTTTGTGCTCAGTAGCTGCTTGTCTTGCATAGTTTTTGTTTGTTTTGTATACTTGCACGTGAAAATTGTGGTCTTGCACCCCATTGAAACAGCTTGATTGTAATGTTTGATGAGCTTGAGATCCATGGGGACAAACTACTTTAATTTGACTTTCATTGTGCTTTCTTAACTCACCCTAAGCTTCCTCTTTCAAAAACCTTGCTCTTCCTCTGTGGCATGGTCGCCTATTTCAGAGCATAATCAAGCATGTTCCTTATTGCTTGATTGTGACTTTTAAGTGATAAAGATTGAAACAAAAGTTGTGGTGGTTTTTTTAATGGATGACATACTGTATATCTATATATATATATATTTAATCTTGCCGAGTTTTGTGGATGCCTTAAGTAGTTGCCAACAGCTTGTTTTTTTTTGTTATTTCTGTAGCCGCAACATTTTGCAACATTCTGAATGTTAGTTATGTTTTCAGGTTTATCAGTATCTTATTTCTGGTGACTCTACATCATTGGATGGATGTTTGGAAGAACTTCCGCTTTCCTTGTGCAGCATTTATGCCTCGACAAGAGGAGAACCATCATTTACGAACTGCACCCCTGATTTTACTGATACACTTGACTATATTTTCTTTTCCCCATCTGACTGCCTAAAGCCTGTCAGCATTCTCCAACTTCCAGAGTTGGATTCACCTGATGTTGCTGGTGCATTGCCAAACTATAACCACCCAAGTGATCATTTGCCAATAGGTGCTGAATTTGAAATTACCAAAGACTAAAATGTTAAAGCTGAGAAATGAGCGAAAATCGGTTTACCAGATAAGCTGAATTTGCTTCGTTTGTTGTATTCTTTTCTTTATTTTTTTGGAATTGAGGACATCCTATACTATTCTGGAGATAAGGCACTTAAAGCCTGTAAAAGAATTGACAAATAATAAAGCTGACTTTGTTTTGATTTTGGATTTAGATGGTCGTTAAGGGAGAGAAATGGAATTGGAATTGCGTAATAAGTTGGGCTTTAATGTATGACACTTTGGTATGGAAATTGGGGTTGAAAGCCTGTTTTAATTTTTATACAAGGGAGAAATGGTGCGAGTTGGGTAAGCACTGAGCATCTATTTTTGTTCTTTGTGGGGATAAGGGAAAGTGGTAGTAGAGGATCAAAAGCAAGAGACAAATAAGGTAAAGAATAGTAGCACTTACCTTACCTCTCTATTTGCAAATTTCAAAAGTTTGTGCAGCAAATGAGAAGGGGATTTGATAGACAAGCACCAAAACCAACACCATCACCCATTCAAAAATTATAATAGCAACAATAAATTACATCTCCAAACAAATTAAAGGAGGGGGCATTAGCAAACGAATAGCATATATGTAAACTTTGCAAGTCAATGCCAGTTATAGAGATCACTAGAACCTTTTTAGTTATATTCCCAAAGCAATGATAAACTTGAATGCTCATAGATTATGTGAAGTGATGCAAAGTGAAGTTTCTCCCTAAATACTAAGAGAAAGAAATATAGAAAATGTCATAAACAAACATATATATATCCGTAAAATTAGATACATTAACTAACAATTGAGATGATAAAACAGTACCAATTTTATGTGATGGGAGAACCAACCACTTTGGGAGAAGTTTTATCTTCAAAGTGTAGGCCTTTGGATAGTTGATCCGGACTATCAACAATTGAAGGTATTATCCTCGTGTTGAGGTTTTATCTTCAGCCTCTGCGAAGAATTGTACATAATTCATGGAGGGGGCGTCTCAGGATAGGTGTTAGCATTGGATGCGTGGATAATTATGGAGGTACTTGGATGTGCTATAACTCGAACTGCTAACCTTGGCCTTATATACAACTTTTTTTTTTTTGCAAACATGCAGCGTCCCCTTCTAAAAATCATACATTGTAACACTCCTAACTCGTATCCATTGCCGGAATAGGGTTACGGAGCATTACCAAACTTATCTTATAATTCAGAAATCATTTCACAAACAATCCTCAATTAATCATAACATCATTCATATACACTCATAAAGTTCCTAATACAAGCTCTCGGGGCTCAAATCATGCATTAGAAGTGGTTTGGGACTAAATCGATAACTCAGGAAAATTTCAGGAAATTTAGAAAATTTTTCTCAAAACAGGGGACACACGCCCGTGTGGCCAGGTCGTGTCCCTCACATGGCCACCAGACACGCCCGTGTGTCTAGGCCGTGTAACTCACTGACTTGTTTCTATTAAATGCTACAGAGGACACATGGCCGTATTGCTTGGCTATGTGTCACACATGGTTGAGTCACACACCCGTGTGCTCTGCCCGTGTGGACAAAATTAAGCCATTTACAAGCCATTTCGTTACCCTATTTGGTACACACCTACAAGACCTCAAATGATACCATTTCAATACATAATAGGCGGCCAAATATCATCAACCAAATGCACGATTCATGCCATTTAATTTCCATCCATTTCTATACCATTTACCTAGTCAAACACATACCAAATCAACTCAACCATTTAAACTATATAACCACAACATTAGCCATACCAAAATATGCCATATTACAAGGCAATAAATATATCAAAACACATAACATTTATAAGCCACTTCAAGTGACCAAAGTCTATACATATCATTTATCAACATCAAAAGCTATTCAAATGGACATTTACATATGGTTACTTTTGTGCCTAACACATAACTTATATGCCAATTCAAATCATCATCTCATATTCAAAACAATTATATAGCAATTATAAACCAAACCTCACAAGTCATATAATTTCATACTATCAAATATACCAAATTTAAGCCAAATCACATGGCTAATTACATATCAAACATATAGGCATCAATAGCTAAAATTACTTATACTTATCAAATAACTACAAAGCCTATACATGCCATATAACCAAAATCACAAAGCTTATAAGTACCAAAACAATAATTGGATAGTGTGATGTAATCTCCGATGACTTCTAACCCAAGCGAGCCTCTGAAACACTATAAACATAAAAAAGAAAACAAGTAAGCTATAAAGCTTAGTAAGCTCGTACGACTAATAAGTTCATCTTATTATTCATTTATAATTTACAGAAGCATAAGTAAATATAAACAAGCTTATTTCAATCTAATATTTATCACATTAGCACAACCATGTATACCATATATGAACTCATAATCCTTCACTTTCTCACCATATGATTTTACCAATTATCACTTACTTGTCGAACTCATCACGAGTACCTGAATTGATCCTTATCATTACTTATCCTCGTATCGTTATATTTTCCTATTGAACCGTTGTAAATATATTGAATACTTAATATCTCGCACACTAAGTGCCACACATGTAGTTAGACCACCTCTATTACATCTCACATACATTATCCAATTCATAACTTCATATAAAGTAATTAAAACAATTAATCATTTCATAGTGTACCTTGTAAGGATTCACTAATCTATCCTATATTCTTTTACATAGTTTAATACACAATTCACAAGTCTTATCAATTTAATGCTTGTAAGGCTCATGTACATATCTGTACTAACAAGTCTTATCAATTCAATGCTTGTAAGGCTCATGTACATATCTGTACTAACTCGTATTAGTCTTATATTCATTCATATGCTCGATATATCTTTGAATCATTTCAACATTGAAGAATACACATTATGTCAGAATCAATACTAATAATAATCATAAGTTTTTTCATATTAATTTCATATATCACTTACTGAACTTTAAATATCAATTCACAAACATGCAATTCACTAACACATCCTACCATACACAATATTCACTTGATGAAATCATTTAATTGATCTCAATTTCATGTTCACTACAAATTTATCTTTTAAATCCATATACACTTTCACTTACCACACCTGGTCAAATTAGAGAACGTCTTACAGAATTGAGTACTTCGTTTTCACTTTGCCATAGTACAACTATGGTTTTACATAGAGTCACATAATCACAAATCAATGCCATAGCCCAGCTATGGTCTTATACAAAATCATATATCACATAGCGATTCCATATCGCAGATATGATATTATACAGAATCACATATCACATCACATGTCACACACCGATGCCATAGCCCAGCTATGGTCTTATACGGAATCACATGTCACATACTGATGCCATAGCCTGGCTATGGTCTTATACGAAATCACATATCACATGTTGCCATGGTTCAACCATGGTTTTTTCCGTCAATCCATCTTTTATCATTGAACAAAAGTACTCATTCCTGTGTTCTACTCAATTTGAACTTTTATTTCAATTTCTATTCTTTTACAATTTTCATAATACAATAGCAAACATATGAATTAAAATATCATATTATTCATAACAATTTACAATCAATAATTAAATTCAGCCATATGAACTTACCTCGATTCGCAATACGAGACTTAACTTGATCTAAATAATCAAATTTAGATCATTTAATTATAAATCTAATCAATTCAATCCAATTTCATATTTTGATAAAATTACTATTTTACCCCTCAATTTTTGACTAATTTATAATTTAGTCCCTAAGCTCGTAAAATGAAATTCATTCAATTTTATTCACATATAAGCCTAGCAGAATATTTATCATACTTATAGTAGACCACATATTTCACATATTCACACTTTTATCACATAATTTATCACATTTCTCAATTTAGCCCTAAATCGACATTTTTATCAAAAATCACTTTACAAATGTTGTTTAACTAACAATAAGGATGTATTTTCTATCATCAATTATCAAAATGCACACTTAATCAACAATGGAAAAATTCACAAACTTTAACGGTTTTAAAATCGAAGGTATGGGCTAGCTAGATTAAGCTGCAACGATTCCGAAAACGTAGAAATCATTAAAAACCGAGCAAAAATGCACTTACAATCAAACCGTGAAGTGGTTGAACCTTCAAAACTCCCATGGCTGCCATTTTATTCACCATTTTGGTGGAAGAAAGAAAGAATAAAGGTGATAGCTTTAATTATTTTGTCTTATTATACCTTTGTTAACTTAATTACTTATTTACCTTTTTAATTTCAAACTAATTTCAATAATACCAAACAAATATCTTCCACTAACTTATTAATGGACTAATTTCCACACAAGGACTTCCACTAAAAGTTCTATAGCTATTTAATACCTTTAGCTATTAGAACACAACTTTGGCATTTTACGCTATTTAGTCCTTTTTCACAAATTGAGCATATAAACGATAAAATTTCTTAACGAAATTTTTATGCAATCATACAAACATACTGTAGACCTCAAAATAATAATAAAATAATTATTTTGGTCTCGAATTTTGTGATCTCAAAATCATTATTTCGATTATACCGAAAATGGGTTGTTACATACATGGCTCTCCGCAAAGTTCGAGGACAAAACCTTGATATGGGAACAACACCTTTGATTGTTAAGATTCGAATCGGTTGTCCAGAGGATGACATTTCAAAGACTTCTCCCAAAAAATTTATTCCCCCTCAACAATATGCACATTCTGTAGCATCAACCTCTTGCGGCTAACAGCTCAGTCAAGAATCTCAAGCTCAAATGCACCTGAGATGTGAGAAGCAAGCATGCAACTGTGAGAACATGTAGGAGAAATCAAGTCCTTACTTAGCATCAAAAGTTCAGAACCATAAAGCCTAGTCACTCGAATAATTTTCCAATATGATTCACTATAAACTCATAAAAGAAGAATCAAATAACAATATAAAAAGTTATGGTTTTTTGTTGCATACTCTAAAACATAATGATTGGGGGGACTTTATGTCTCTTTTAATTAGGTTACAACATAATTTTTTTTGGTGAATTTCAAGAATAAGGCAAAGCCCAAACAACAAATACCGATTAACGCAATTTGAACCCAAGCCACACCTAGGACAATGAACATTCTAACCATTAGACCATCACACGGGATTCACATAAAACCTTTTTTGTAATTAAGGTAGGTGATTATTCTCTTAATTTTTTATAAGAATAATAAATGATACTTAATTACTTTCACTTCCTCTTTAATTGCTCACCACTTTATAAATACTTTACCACTGATGTTATTGTAGATATTTGATTTTGGTTATCGTTTCAGAAAATTATATCCAAGTTTGAAACAAATAGCACCATTATTTCACTGGATATCTCGAATAATAATTATTCAAAGTAGTTGTTGTTAAGAACAATCATTGTTTGAGAAAAACTATATTTGGAACAATTATATTCAGAACATGGCTTCAATTTAGAACAATTGTCGGTAGCTGTCATTTGTGAATAACTAAAGTTCAGAACAACTCTTATTTAGAATAATGACTTTCCAAGAATAGCTATACTTAGAACAATCAATTTTTTGGTAACAACTTCCCTCTAGAACAAATGTGTTTTTCCAGAAGGGTTATTATTCAGAATAAGCTCGCATCACGATAGAACAACTTTTGTTCGAAACGATCTTTATGTTGAGAACAACTACATTGAGGACAACTCACGGTTGAAATAAGTCATAATAACTCATGTTAATAGAGATAGCAGGAATTGGTTTTAACCAAAAAAATTGACACAGTCGGTTTTTTTTTGTTTTGGTTTTGTTGGTTCGGGCGATTTTGTTGGTTTCGTCATTGATCTAGATGGTTTTGTCAGTCGGTTCTCAGTAATTGAATCCCAAAACCAAACCGATAAAAAAAAAGACTTTATATTATATTATTTAAATATATTTGATTTTTTATAACATACAATAGCTATATTTATTTTTTAGTTATTTAAAATTTAAATTTATTAATGGAAAAATCAATCAAATCGATCGAATAATGTCAGTTTGGTTTGATTGAATTTATCAAAGAATGTGTTCAAATGGATTAAGCCGGTTTGGGCTCTACTCAACACGATGATGGAAGTAACAATCTAGTGAAATGGGATGATCTTTGTAATCACTTGAAAAAAGGTAGCTTGGGTTTTCAAGACATTAATCAATCTTTCATCATGAAACTAGGGTATCAATTAATTTTGAATGTTGATTTACAATGAATAAAAGTGTTTCGATCCAAGTTACAAGTGGAAAAGTACAGTTTCCTTCAACTCTTAAGGGGATAAACAAGTTTCGACTTTGGGGTGGTATTTGTCAAGTTTGAGACAATGTGTGTAATAAAATTGTGTGGGGTATTGGTAATGGTTGAAAACTTAGTGTTTGGAAGGATATTTGGATTCTCGATCATGTTCGTTATGGGAGGGCAATTAATCGATTGGAATTGGAACTTCTGATCACACCGCTGATGGAAATAATAAATTGACATGGCTTTGGGATAGAAAGAAGCAGTTCGCTGTGAAATCTACTTATAATTCGTTGTTTGATACTTGGGGTCATATTGAAGATAGTCAGTTGAAGGCAATTTGGAGATTTAAAGGGCCTTGAATTAGAGCTTTTCTTTGGTTGGTCTTTAGTGAGAAATTACTCATTAATTGCGAGAGACATAGATGACATATTGCTAACACACCTAATTGTGCTTTCTGCTTAGTCACTGTCGAATATACAAGCAATGTCCTAAGTTTGGATTGTATACCTTTGATGTTCCTCCGGTTGGTATTCAAAGTTTTTTATTGTTATTGACGTTAATGAGGCACCACATCCAAAGCTTCTTACGATATAGCTCTGTTTAATTCCCTATCAATAAAAAGAAAAATTCACGTTGAAATAATCAAAACCTGCTTGTTAGACTAACTTGTCAATTATCAATAAAATACCAGGATAAAATTCATGATAAAACTTCATACTAAAAAATGTCTCTCTTTAAAGGAAAAAACTAGTCTACGAAGTCGCAAGGGGAGAGTGATGAGCGATCAAAGAGGAAGATGATACAAGTTAGATGGTGATTATCGGGAGGACCACAACTGCAGCTTACCCCTTCCTTGTACCATATCCCAGTCGTCATCTCAGGTACAACATCTACTTTTAGTGCTTGTATACACTATTTCCTTTTAGAAAACATTAACCACTTGTTCGTAACTCATTTCATATTCTGTCACTATATATGTATTTATTATGTTACCAATTCGAATAAAGTTTTAGTGGTAAGTTGAGAATGAGTACGAGAGCAAGCACTAGCACGGGAGGAAGTAGCAAGTCAGCGCCTGTAATTCGAAAATTTTTTAGTGTAGAAGGCGGTGGCAACGCTAGAGGCCAAGCTGATGTTATCATATTCCGTCTTGTATCATGCAACATTTTAGGTTAGGTAGGTTTTTCTTTGGGTTTAGGGGATCTATGCCCTTTATTAAGAATTATTATTTAATCATTGTATTCGTATTATAGGTATACGCCAAGGACCATGTGTTTTTGTCATGGTTGGCCAAAAAGCAATACACTCCATGGTGTAGAAAGAGGTCATCATGGTGTAGAGTGAACCACCCGAGGCACATCATGTATGGAAAGACGTGAAACTGAGACAGAAGAGCTCTGATAAACGATAAAATATACATGTTTTTACCTCATGCTTAGCCCAATTTCTGGATGAATTAACCATTAATTTGTGTAAATTGATGCTCTCAAACCTTTAATTTCATGTTTATTACTCAGGTGAGCATAGAGAAGTGAAAAAAACGAGAAACAGACGAAAAACGGAAAAAATGGGCCAAAGTATGAAAACAACACAGCATGGAGGATTTCCACACGACCGTGTGACACGGCCGTGCCACCTTGAGTTCAAACACGGCCCAACCCCGACGAGCACGGCTATATCACACGGTTGCGCCACCTTAACAGGCCTGAGCACGGCCTAGGCCTCGATCTACACGGGCGTGGCACACGGGCGTGTCCCTGTCGTGAGGAAGTTCAATTTCACTCGGAAAAGGATGCTTAGAGGCTAAGAAAGGTATTCCAAATCTCTATATAAAGACCCTAGGAGGCAACTTCAAGGATGTGCTTTTTCTACCTCAAAAGGGTGCTTTTTCTCCCACAAAAGAGTGTCATATTTCTGCCAACACAGAGAGTAGAAGTAAGGAATTACTCCAAGGGAAGCCGATTGATCCATCTCAGAAACCGAATTTTTCCTCAAGACTAAAGATCTCCCTACAATTACCTCCAGAGGTTTTTGAGTTCTTTATGTTTTGTTATTTTATTTCTTCTGAGATGTTTTCTTTTATAATTATGAACTAAATCCCCCAAATACTTGAGGGGGATGAAACCTAAGACAGATCTTTTTTATTATTTTCTCTTGAATTATATGATAAATATTTGATTTGTTCTTAATTATGTTTTTAACTCTTAAATTGATATTTTCGGGATATTGATTTAAGTCGAATGTGCTTATGTAGAGGAGCAAAAGTCCCTGCATAGGAGTAGATCCAACACAGTTAAGCGGAGTTGATTGCAATCCTAGAGATAGGAAGACGAAAATCTGCCGGATTAGGGTCAAACCTAATAAGGGAATCCATAGACCAAGTTAATACAACACTAGGGGTTTTAATTAGAAAGAGATTTCAATTAATCAACCTAGGGTTAGTTATTTTTAGTATCGAGAGAGATATTAACATAAGTTAGGGATTTCTACGGATCAAGTCAAGTGAATAAATCGTCTAGTTCAAGAGTTGATAACAAGTGAAGTCTAGGTGGATTCTCCCTTGAGTATTGTCTAAATCAATCAGTTTTCTCTAAGAGTTTTTCCCCAATTCACTTTTTGTGCTTTCATAGAATTAGTGTAGTTTCATAAAAACCCCTTTTATTTTTAGGTTAAATAATAGGAAGAAAGTTAGTACTAATACTTTTGGTTCCCTTGGGTACGATATCTCGGTCTTGCCACTAAGCTATACTACTGTTCGATAGGTGCGCTTGCCTTAAAATCGTGATAATAGTTAGTTTCTGGTGTGATCATTGTTATAAATTTTATTACTTCATATCACGAATATCAAGTTTTTGGCGCCGTTGCCGGGGAGCTAAGATATTACGAATACTCAATTTCTATTACTTTAGCCATTACTAATCTATTTATTTTCAGCCTTTATTTTTATTTTTATTTTTATTTTTATTTTTATTTATTTACTAAAATTTTCTTTGTTCCTTTTCCCTTTCTAGGTATCTCTAGTTTATGACTAGAAGAAACCCAGCAGTACCACTGCTTTTTGACGAAGATTTAAAAGCCACAGTTTGCAGAAATCGTAGAGAGATTAGACGAAGCCTACAATATCCAGAGCAAGAACAAGAACCTACTGAAGAGATGGAAGCAAATCAAGACAATCTACCACCTCCCGCGATAGCCGCAGAATCGGTGAAGCGAAATAATGCTCCTCGTACTATGTATGATTATGCTAAACCTAATTTGGCTGGTACTCAATCTAGTATTATTAGACCTGCTATTACTGCAAATAATTTTGAATTGAAACCTAACACTATTCAGATGATTCAGCAGTTTGTTCAGTTTGATGGTTTACAGGATGATGATCCCAACTCACACTTAGCAAATTTTTTGGAATTCCGTGATACTTTTAAAATCAATGGTGTTTCTGATGATGCCATTCACCTCCAATTATTTCTTTTTTCCTTAAGGAATAAAGCTAAACAATGGTTAAATTCTCTACCACGAGGCTCAATCACTACATGGGAACAGATGACTGAAAAATTTTTATTTAAATATTTTCTTCCAGCTAAAATAGCTAAATTACGTAATGATATCTCTTCTTTTGTGCAGATAGATTTAGAGACACTTTACGATGCCTGGGAGAGATACAAAGATCTTTTGAGAAGGTGCCCTCACCATAGGTTACCTTTGTGGTTACAAGTTCAAACTTTTCATAACAGTTTGAATCCTTCAACAAGGCAAATGATCGATGTAGCCGCCGGAGGAACAATCAACAATAAAACACCCGAAGCAGCCTATGAGTTTATAGAAGAGATGTCACTGAATAACTATTAGTGGCAAGTCATAAGGACAAAGCCGACAAAAGCTGCCAGAGTTTTTAACATTGATACCGTCACCATGCTTTCTAATCAGGTAGAACTTTTTAAAAAAAAGATTGATAATTTTGTTGGTTCTACGCAGGCACACCTAGTAATGCAGTGTGATGCAATTTAGAGAAACATGTATAATCCAGATTACTTCTCCTATGGACATAGCATGGAAACCGAGCAAGCCAACTATATGGGTAACAATTCTAGACCTCAGAATAACCCTTATAGTAACACTTACAATGTAGGTTGGTGGAACCACCCTAATTTCTCATGGGGAGGACAAGGAAATCAAAGAAAACCACCTCCTCTGGGATTTCAACAGCCACCTCCAGAACAAGAGAAAAAGCCGAACCTTGAAGAGATGTTCACCAAATTTATGGCCACATCAGAAACCCATTTCCAAAACACCGAAACGGCACTAAAGAACCAGCAAGCATCCATTCAAGGGCTCGAGAATCAAATTGGTCAACTCGCAAAGATGATATCTGACAGACCACAAGGTAGCTTGCCAAGTAATACTGAGCCAAATCCTAGAGAACATGTGAAAGCAATTACTCTAAGAGATGGGAAAGTACTCGCTGAACTGGAAAAGAAGCCTGTTCAAGAATCTACAAAGGACAAGACAGAGGAAGATGAACCTAAGGAAAACACTCCGCCAGCACTTAAAGAATATAAACCACCCATACCATATCCAGCAAAGTTGAAAAAAAAACCGCACAGATGCTCAATTCGGTAAATTTCTTGAACTTTTTAAACAGCTACATATTAACTTACCTTTTGTTGAAGCAATTTCGTAGATGGCGAAGTACACAAAATTTTTAAAAGAACTTCTCACAAATAAAAAGAAGTTGTAAGAACTAGCCACAGTGGAACTCAACGAGGAATGCTTAGCTATTCTCTAAAATAAACTGCCAACCAAACTGAAAGACCCAGGAAGTTTTACTATTACTTGCTTAATTGGTAGTTTAATCATTAAAAAACCTTAGCTGATCTAGGTGCTAGTATTAACCTAATGCCCTACAAAATGTTCAAGCAACTAGGTCTAGGGGAACCAAAACCGACTAGGATGAGTATTCAATTAGCTAATAGATCTGTTAAATATCCTAAGGGAATCATTGAAGATGTGTTTGTAAAAGTAGATAAATTTATATTCCTTGTTGATTTTGTTGTACTTGACATGGATGAAGATATTGATGTACCTTTAATTTTGGGACGCCCATTCTTAGCTACTGCTAGAGCTGTTATTGATGTAGGGGATGGTAAACTAGTGCTTAGGGTTGGTGAGGAAGTTGTCTTTAAAATTTATGATGCTATGCGATTTTCTAGAGAACAAGATGATTCCTGTTATTTTATTGATTCTATTGATCATTTTGTTCAAGACAATTTTCAGGAAATCACTCTTGAAGACACGTTGGAACTGTGTTTTGTCCAAGGTGGGGAGGAAGATAAAGCCACTTCTGAAGTTAAGGAAGTAATGAAGGTGTAACGCCCCTAACCCAAATCCGTCACCGGAATAGAGTTCGGAGCATTACCGAAGTTACCGATTTATTTATTAGATATTTTACTTCATCTAACATTCATATTTGAAACCAATTAAAATTAAACATGTTGTCCCTTAAACGTGCTTATTTTTCTCGACATGTTTTACTTGAATTTATTAAATGTTTCAACATACTTAGTTTCCTTGTATTAAGTATAACAGATAATCACATATTTACATGTCATGATAAATATCATTCTCTTGCCATTTCTTCATAAACATAAATTAGGTAATTTATTATATCAATATTTCATGTATTTAAAAATACAATTCAAGTTACCCCAACTTATCTCGTTGTTTATTCATGTTTATAATTTCAATAATCTCTTTTCTTTTCCACGTTCTAGTATCATATTTGAGTCATCCGGATCTTTATAAATAAAGATGATTGTCATTTTCATTTATTTCATGTTCTAATACATTCAACTAATTTTCTAAACAAAATTTACAATTTTGCCCCTAAACTTTTAATTAATGACGATTTCATCCTTAGGCTCAGAGAATAAAATTCTTGCAATTTAATCCTTAAAACGTATTTTTCACCGAACTTGAACTAAATTAATAATTCCATTTAAATTTTGCAATTTAAATAATAAAATAATCCATTTCATGCAAATTGGTCATTTCTAACATTTTTACAAATTTGCCCATAAAGTTTTACTTTTATTCAATTTAGTCCCTGAGCCTAAAATATACAAATTATCCATGCTAGATGAATATTCATACATATTTTCCTCATCCTCCTCTCCATTCCACATCCTTAATTTATATAACATGCTATAAGTAACATTATCAATAACTTCACTATTTACTTATATGTATATTCAAAACTGTCCATTTGTGTCATGGTTACCAAATTATTTATATCTTGAGCTACAGAACTCAAAATTAATATCCGTAAATTTTTCTTGAAACTAGACTCATATATATTATTACCATAAAATTTTCAGAATTTTTGGTTTAGCCAATTAATACAGTTTATTCATTAAAGTTTCCCCTGTTACAAAGTCCAACAGCTCTGACCTCTCTTCACTAAAAATTAATTATCTCATATTACGATTTTCATATAGTGTTTTTGATTGTTTCTAATGAAAATAGACTCACTAAGGAATCTAACCATATAAATTATGTCCCATAAATATTTTTGTACAATTTTTAATGATTTTTACAAGTCAGAACAGAGGATCCCGAAATCATTCTAAACCAGTCTCACAAAAATCTAAATATCTCAGAAAACAGAGTTCCTTTACTTGCTCTGTTTCTTTTATATGAAAGTAGACTCAACAAGCTTTAATTCCATATCTCACTCAAATTCTAATTCAAATTATACCATTTTTGGTGATTTTTCAAAATTAGACAATTGCTGCTGTCCAAAACTGCTTTAGTGTAACATGTTGATTTCTATTTTGTCCCAAATTCCACAATTCATACAATTCAGTCCTTACTCAATTAACCCCTCAATTGAGCTAAATTTCTCATTTAATACTTTTCTCTATCATTTTAAACTACTTCATAACCTTTGAAATTCAGAATTTTAATACTAGGCCTTAATTTCAACTCTTTCATAATTAGGTCCTAAAACCAATTTCCATCAACTTTACTTGATAAAATCATCATATAACAAAATTAAAGCTTCAATTCAATATTTATTCATCATATGCTTCCAGCACTAATCCACATCAACTTTAAAAATTAGCCATAGAATGAAAAACTAATGAATTAATAAGTTGGACCCAATTGTAAAAGTCTAATAAACATAGAAATTTCGAGGAGAAAGCAAGAATTAAACTTACATGAAGCTTGAGTATGAAAACCAGCTTGAACTCTCTCCCATGGCTGTTTTTCAGCTGAAGAAAATGAAGAGAAATGAAGAGAATTCTAGATATTCCAATTTGGTCCCATTTTTATTTAACTAATCTTGGCAATTTTCCAATTTTGCCATTATTTCACCCATTCCCTGATTTTTCTCAGCTATTGCCGCCCAAAATATCTCTTTTGGGCTTATTTTCACTTTAGGTCCTTCCTCATTTGACAATTGAGCTATTTAATCATTCTAGCAACTTTTACACCTTTTTCAATTTAGTCCTTTTTATTTAATTAACCATCCAAACGTCAAAATTTTCTAACGAAATTTTAATAATACCTTATTAACACTCCGTAAATATTCATAAACATATTTATGGCTCGATTTATAACACCGAGATCTCGATACCTCTCTTTCTCGATTTCTTGGCTAAATAAATCTTTATAAAACACAATTTACTTTTTCAAAAATCTTTTAAAAACTACATTTGGCTCGTAAATATTAAATAATATAATCTACGAGTTCATTTGTCAGATTTGGCGGTCTCAAACCATTATTTTCGATATCACTGAAATTTGGGCTATTACAATTCCACTGTAGAAATTTTCGGGGTGTTACAGAAGGAGCTTAACTCTAATGAGCTTGTCACAAGGCACATAAGTTATAATGGTCTTAAGTTAAATGACGAACTGAGACAAAAACCCTCGATTGATGAACCTCCTAAATTGGAGCTAAAACAATTGCCTGACCACTTAGAATATGCATTTTTTGGAGATGATTCTACATTACCAGTAATTATCGCATCAGATTTGAGCGCTGAAAAGAAAGAGGAATTACTTCAGGTATTAAGGGAACACAAAAAGGCTATAGCTTGGAGGATTTCTGATATTAAAGGAATTAGCCCTTCTTTTTGCACCCACAAAATTTTAATGGAAGATAAATATAAGCCATCGGTGCAAACTCAGAGACTATTGAATCCCGATATGAAGGAAGTCGTAAAATCTGAGGTAATTAAACTTCTAGATGCAGGCATTATTTATCCTATTTCTGATAGTTCTTGGGTAAGTCCTGTGCAGGTTGTTCCTAAAAAGGGAAGCATGACTGTGGTGTCTAATGACAAAAAGGAGTCAATACCTACAAGAACAGTCACTGGATGGAGAGTTTGTATTGATTATAGAAAGTTGAATGATGCAACTCGAAAAGACCATTTTCCCTTACCCTTTATCGATCAGATGTTGGAAAGATTGTCAGGACATTTGTATTACTGCTTTTTGAATGGCCTCTCAGGTTACTTCTAAATCCAGATAGCTCCAGAAGATCAAGAAAAGACAACATTCACATGTTCATACAGTACGTTTGCTTATCGTAGAATGCCTTTTGGATTATGTAATGCTTTTGCTACTTTTCAGCGATGCATGCTAGCTACCTTTGATGAACTCGTGGAAGACATCATGGAGGTATTTATGGATGACTTCTCGATTTTCGGTAATTCTTTTCAACTCTGTCTTAATAATTTAAAATGTGTTTTGATAAGATGTGAAGAGACCAATCTAGTGCTCAATTGGGAAAAATGTCACTTTATGGTTCAAGAAGGTATTGTGTTAGGACATAAAATTTCTAGTAAAGGGATAGAGGTAGATAAAGCAAAAATTGAAACCATTGAAAAATTACCTCCCTCTAATTCAGTTAAGGCTATAAGAAGCTTTTTAGGACATGCTGGTTTTTATCGCAAATTTATTAAAGACTTTTCTAAAATAGCTAAGCCTTTAACAAAATTACTAGAAAAAGATGTGCTTTTCAATTTTGACCAAGAATGTTTAGTCTTTTAACACTCTCAAGGAAAAGTTAGTTAATGCCTCGATTATGATTTCACCTGATTGGAATCTACCTTTTGAACTAATGTGTGATACGAGTGATTTTACAGTAGGTGCAGTTTTGGGACAACGAAGAGACAAGTACTTTCGACCGATTTATTATGCTAGCAAAACTTTGACGGCCGCACAAGCAAATTATACTACCACAGAAAAAGAATTGGTAGCTGTTATTTTTGCATTTGATAAATTCAGATCATATTTTATACTATCAAAAGTCATCGTTTTTACTAATCATTCCACTCTTCGTTATCTTTTAACTATAACTGAAGCAAAACCTTGATTAATAAGATGGATTCTATTGTTACAGGAATTCGACTTAGAAATAAAAGACAAGAAAGGAGCTGAGAATTTGGCAGCAGATCATCTTTCAAGATTGGAAAATCCACACCCTGGGGATTTCAATAAAATAAACAACTTGTTTCCTGAAGAACAACTACTAGCCATAGCAGAAGCTGCCGTTCCTTGGTTTCTTGATTTTGCAAATTATTTAGCAGCTAACATAATCCCAAAAGGTTTGACCCATCAGCAAAAGAAGCGATTCTTCGCTGATATGAAAAATTACTTTTGGGAAGATCCTTTCCTTTTTCATATTTGAGCAGATCAAGTCATTTGAAGATGCGTTACTAAAATAGAAGCATACAAAATTTTGGACCACTGCCATTCGGGACCAACAGGAGGACACTACAGTGGAGTTAGAACTGCTCACAAAGTACTCGAATCGGCTTTTTTCTAGCCCATCCTTTTCAAGGATGCCAACATGTATGTAACCTCTTGTGATAAATGTCAGAGAATAGGTAATATCTTTCAGCATAATGAAATGCCTCAAACATATATACTCTCATGTGAAATATTTGATGTATGGGGTATTGATTTCATGGGTCCCTTCCCTACTTCGTTTGGGAATAAGTACATACTAGTAGCAGTAGATTACATGTCAAAATGGGTAGAAGCCCAAGCCTTACCTACTAATGATGCAAGAATGGTAGTACGTTTTCTTAAAAAACTTTTTTCTCGATTTGGAACACCTAGGATAATTATCAGTGATAGGGGTACTCATTTTTGCAATGCTCAATTTGATAAAGTTTTAAAAAGATATGGAGTACACCATAGAATAGCCACCCCTTATCACCCACAAACCAGTGGTCAAGTTGAAGTAACAAATAGAGAATTAAAACGCATTTTAGAGAAAACAGTAAAAACAAATAGGAAAGATTGGTCAAGAAAAGTAGATGATGCTTTATGGGCTTATAGAACTGCATTTAAAACTCCCATAGGAACAAATTTCCTTATAGACTTATTTACGGAAAAAGTTGTCATCTGCCATTTGAACTCGAACATAAAGCATTTTGGGCTATTAAATTTTTAAATCTTGATTTTAAGCTTGCAGGTGAGAAACGTCTAATGCAACTAAATGAGCTGGATGAATGACGCTGCAATGCCTACAAAAACTCATGATTATATAAGGAAGCCATAAAGCGACGCCATAACAATCGTTTGAGATAACCTAAGCAGTTCAAAACTGGTGATCTCGTCTTACTATACAACTCAAGGCTTAAACTATTTCCTGGAAAACTTAAATCAAGATGGTCAGGCCCATTCACTGTTTGAACTATTTTTCCATATGGCACAGTCGAGGTAACTCATCCAAACCACGGTACTTTCAAGGTAAACGGCCATCGGCTTAAACATTATAGAGGTGAGAATTTCAAGAATAATAGGAAGGAGCTTCAGCTCCACGAACCCTTGTGAGTCATACAAGCAGAGTCGAGCTTAGACTCTAAATAAGCGCTTCTCGGGAAGCAACCCGAACACTAACTTAGTAAATCTTTTTATATCAGCTTTCTAATACATTGACTAACCCTTTAAATGCAGGTTTTACGAGCCACACGGCTATGCACACGGGTGTGTCTAAGGCTGTGTAAACACCACGAGCAAAGACACGTCCTTGTAATATGGCCGTGTACAAGCAGAGTAAAATTTTTCCTAAGGCACGGGCTTCGAAAAATAGCCACGGCCTTCAACAAAATGCCACGACCGTGCGATATGGCCGTGGCCAACACTACCAATTCAAACACGGGCGTGCGACACGCCCGTGCCTCAAGACCGTGGTCGATACTGTCAATTCAGCCACGGACGTGTGACCCCCTACATGGCCGTGGGAGAAGCGAACATCTAAGGACACGGCCGTGTGCCCCAATACGCCCTAGGAACACGGATGTGTGTCTCGAACCAGATGCACAAAAACCCTAATTTTAGAAACCACACGGGTAAAACTCGAGTCACACGGGCGTGTGATGTGCCCGTGTGACCCAAAAATCTATATAAACGGGCCACTATTCACTTTCTTCTCTATTTTAAACCCTAAAAACTCACACTTAAAACCCACATCAAGCTTCCCCAATGCCGCTTCCAGTCCCAATAGCACCACCACGCCCGTGCAACGTCGTCGCGACCGTGCTCCACCTTAATAGTCACCCATTCGGTTTCTTTTTCTTATTTTTCTCTTAAAATTATAATATTTTTATCTATTTTTATGTTAATAAATTGCTTTATTTAGTTTTAGCATTATTCTTGGGCATGAACTTCATTGATTTAGCATGATTATTCTAGAATTTTTCAACATGCCACCTAAAATCATCTTGTGCCGCCATCTTTAGTTTTCTTAGGCCATTAGTTTTTAACCCAAATTAGTATTTAAACAGTCACGTATTGTTTCTCTTCATGATTAGATAAACCAAACTACTTTTTTAACACTAGCTTTTGCATGGAACTAGGTACTAAGTGTTTGATTAAAATATTTTGAGTATTGTTAAACTCTCACCTAATTATGAATACTAAAAATATATGCCAATCATCTTTCTTTCTCATTTTGTTTTAGCCATAATGTCATCATCCAGAGGGAAGAAAGTTTCCGTCCCTACTTTAAAGAAGCGAAAGGGGCCTGGTGGTTCATCCTCCCGACCCATAGCCGAAGCTCGCCATCCTTTTATCTAATTTTCGCAGAACTCCCAAGAGGAGTTATTCCAGATTTTACGAGCTCGACCTCTAGGAACGAGGAGATGCATCGACTGGGTCACACTAGAGCAGGTCCAGCTAGCTGATTAGGTCTGGGCCTTGTTAACGACGGACTCGTGGGAGCAGTTCTTCCAAATCGTGGAGCCCACCTATGTCGAACTCATTCTCGAGATCTGCTCCACATTTCATCTTCAGACTGTCATGAGTCGACACGACGATCCAGGGACGATACAATTCCGTCTCGGAGGACTCGTTCGTCAGCTTAGTGTATCAGAGTTCGGTACAGCTCTAGGTCTCCATACGGAGCAATTCATGGAGGAAGATGACATTTCCAAACTCCACCACCACACCCATCTATCACTATCTAAGTGTTAGGAGGCCCTAGTCCCTGCATCGTCTACATACGAACCCAGTCGCTCCAAAGCAACCAATCTCGCTCCATCCTTGAGGTACCTGCATGCCCTCCTCGCGCATACACTGACGGGCAAACGCGAGAGTACCGGCATCGTTAACACCCACGACGCTTACTTTTTATAGAGCATGGCGCACATACATGTGATTGATCTTGCATACTTCATCGCCCATGCCATCCATCATCAGACAGAGCACACCGTAGGAGCGTGATATTTATGGGCCCGTACATCACTCGACTGGCCTGTCCTTTCGGACTACTTAACACCGCGGCCCAAACATCCTCCTATACACTGATCGGCCAAATGTCCCCATAGGGCATCCAAACTATGTTACACATGAGGATGATCTAGAGCCGACGGGGGATCGACCCTCCACAATACCGACTACTCCGAGATGCCGAGTAGGAGGATCCCTGTGACGGCCTTAAAACGACCTTAGTCGGAATGTGGTTTCGGGACCACAAAACCGAGGCATAAAATATATTTAATATTTAATTGATGCCTAAAATAGGTGTCAAATTATGTGTGACAATTTTTGTGCTTTAATTTAAACTTATAATTGTGAATTTCAATCAAAAGGGCTTAGTAGTAAACTTTGAAAGTATGATGGGTAAATGTGTGAGGACTAATTAATGCATGCATGTGGAATAAGGGAGTTGCATGTCAATTTGGCCACTTCTATGATAGTGGACGGTAATGATGAGTTCTTTTGTCATTTTGTGTGTTGTAATTTAGTTAAATAATCTTAATAATATGAATTGGTAAAAGGGGTAATCATAAAATTTGAAATAAAATAATAATATGGTGATAGAAACAAAGTTAGTCTCCATGGCTTCTTCTTTGACCGAAAACTAATGCAAAGAGAGGGGAGAATCTAAGCTAAGGCATTCGGTCCTCTTAGACTAAAACCAAGGTAAGTGTTCTTGCAAATTTTCTTAATAATTTTGAAGCTTAGTGCATTTTAAAAACCCTTACCATGACCCATGTACGAATTTTTGATGCTTTGGGTTGAAGCTTGCATTCGGTCATGTGGGTAATGAGATATTTTGGGTGTTTTAAATTTTTGAAATGAAAATGATGGCAAGAGGTGTAAGAAGCTTGATAAATAGATGTGTATAAACCATTGTGCTACACGAAAGTTCTCTTGAATGGTATTTGATCAAATTCATTCGGTCATTATGGTTAAATAAAGAGTTTGAGCTTTGTTTGAAAAATTTGTAAATGGAATTGTTAATATTAGATTCTTGTTGGCCGAATGAATGTGTAGTTCATGGAGAAATAAATTGAATCCTTAATTAGAAGATACAAGTGGAAAATTATCATATATGTGCTAATTAATTGAAAAGTATGTTCGTGTGGGTATGAAATTGATTTAATGATAAGCAATTGTTAATTTACATTTTGTCATGGAAGAATGTGGTTATAAACTTCATATGAATAAATGTTGCTAATGAAGCAGCTGTATATGTGAATTTAGGGAAATGAAACTATTTTGTGGGATCTTGAATTAAATGTTATAGGGTGTGGTTTGATTATAAATTAAATTTAACAAGTTTCCGCATGTACTCTTAGATGAAAATGTGAACAAATTGTTGTTTAATTGAGATATGTACCTTCGGTCATGGAAGAATCATAGGACAGTTTGGGTTTTTGATGAATGAATAAACTTGTTTTGGCCGAATGGCCTTAATGTGTGTGCATTAGAAACGGTAGTAGACTAATTGATCAATTTATGCTTGTGGAAGCTTCTTGGTTAAAGAAATGACCTATTCGGCCATGTGCTTAAAATCTTCGATGTTTGTTTTGATAATTGGTGTCTTAAGAGTGGTATAATGATTAAAATGAATATGAAATATGTACATTGTATTGAGAGCAATGACTACTCTAAATGGTGCCTTAGGAAATGCTATGTTTTAAGTATGTGCATAAGAACATTAAAGAGTGGACCTTGTATAAAAATCTGCTTGGTACAGCGGCAGTAATGTGTTTTGTAAAAATCACCATAAATTGTGCGAGTTGAATTAGAGGCTGAATAAATTGTGTAATTGAAGCTTAATGAGTCTAGTTTCTTATAAAAGAAACCTTGCAAGCAAAGGAATTCCCGATAAAAATATTTTTAGAGTAGAGTGAGACAGTGTCAGATTGACTTCGAAGTCCCCTGCTCTGTTTTTGGAAAATCACTATAAATTGTAAAAAAATTGTTATGAGGCAAAATTTATATGCCTAGACTCCTCAATGAGTCTAGTTTTGAATAAAATTGGTGAGGACACATTTGGAATTCTGTACAAGGAGAAATTCAGTTCGTAGTATAGAGTGGTCAGTCCAATCAAGCAGTGAAATAGGGAAACTTTAAGAAAATTCTGGTATTGATTGACCAAACCAAAAATTATGAAAATTTTATGGATTAAAGATAAATGAGTCTATTTTCATGAAAAATTTACAGCACTACATTTGGAGTTTCGTAGCTCCAGTTATGAATAAATTACTGAATGCTGCTCAGAAAATCAGCTTGTTGTGACTTATGACATGTATGTGAAATGCTCCATTGTGTATGTGTGTTTGTAATGAGAAGAATATGCATGTATGATTTGACTATGACTGAAAATGATTCATTGAGGTGCTTGAATAAGAATTAATAGAATTAAATGCTTTGTTTAGCTCAAGAGCATAGAGGGACGAGTTCGGATAAAGGGAAGGCTAAAGTGGTCGAATAGCCGACTTGAAATTTCTTGTGAAAGTTCAAGGTAAGTTTTGAGTAATCAAATTTGATATTTAAGTTAAAATGCCATGACATACATGCTGATATTCGAACGATGTCCCATTGAGAAAGACATCTTATTCATGTTTGATCACTGGGCTGGAAGTCTAGGAAAGAAAAGTATACGTGTATGAATTTTGAATTATATGTACAGTTACGATATAAAGTCGAGAAGCATGTTATATGTTTGTATGCATACGTATTGATTAAATTACAAGTGAAATCTTGCTATGTGAAACTTGACTATATGCGAATATATATATACATGAGAATTTGTGATGCGAATCCGGGATTTAAGTCCCGATGACTATATGTGGAGACTATGTCCGGGTTAAAACCCGAAGGCTATATGCAGAGATGATGTCCGGGTTAAGACCCGAAGGCTATATGCGGAGATTATGTCCGGGCTAGAGACCCGATGGCTATGTATTGAGTTTTACCCGAGCTAAAGACCTCGATGATGATGAAAATAAAGCCTAAGACTAATGGTCTTTAAGGTAACGATAGCTAATGAAGTGCGCTGAAAGTGTTAAACTATACAGGTATGTACCCTTGGCTTATATACAAGATGGATTTTGGACCGAATACTAAAGTCATTATGTGATTTCATATGTGTACTTGAAATGAGATTATTAATATGATCAAAGTGCAATTGGCCTATGTGAAATGTTATGTGACATTTGTGACATGTATATGTTATGTGAACTTATTATGAGTGGAAGCTATCCATTTTCGTATGTGATGTGAATGTCTATGTTTGGAAAAAGGGTAACATACCCGTAAAGGAGGGGGAAGCAAAGATGTGATTAATTATGCTATAATTTGATAATCTATTTAATGTCATTGCTTAAAACTTACTAAGCATTGTAATGCTTATTCCGTTTCCCGTGTTTCCTCTGTTTTATAGATCTCATTTTGGAAGCTACGGACTCGGGGATTGAAGCCTTAATCACCTACACTATCGCTGTTATTTTGGTACATTTGATGGCTATTTTTGGGTCAATGGCATGTATAGGCTATTTTTCCTTCGGTAGAATCAAACTTCATTTTGAGTTGTAAATATTTCTAGCCATGCGAAAATGGCTTGTTTAGTCTTCGAGTTTGCTTATATAGGTTGGAGTTGATTCTCATACTATTTGATGTTGTGGCATGAAATTTAGTTAGTACCTAATATGCAATGACTTTTCTAATATGATGTTTGGTTATTGAAATTGTTCGATTTAGCCAAATTGTTAGTAGTCACAAGGTAAAGATTTGTTAGTATGCTTATAGAACGATTTTAATGAGATACGATGTTCTAACCGAACCGACCTAAGTGTTATATTCAACTATTGAACTCAGTGAATTCACGTTTAGCTTGTATCTATGAACCTCGGTAATTGTATTTTGATTTTGTAATACCTTAATCCCTAATCCGGCGACGGACAGGGGCTTAGGGTGTTACAATCCCGAGGATATTACTGATGATGTCCCACCACAGAGGAGGCATCTACTGAGCCACCACCCCCTTGCCTCCCAGTTCATGCGGTAGTTTCATATGCTGACATATCCGAGCGACTCACACGATTTGAGCAGCAGTGCTTCCAACGCTTCGACCACATCGACACTACTCTTCAGCAGATATGCTAGCACCTACACATCTCATCATCGCCCCCACCTCACGACCCATCTGAGAATTAGAACTTCCTAACCCTCTTTTTTTCTCTTTTATTTTCCTTTTTGTTTTTCCATTTTATGTTATTTTACCTTTTTCATTATTTGAATTTTAGTATTTTTAGAACTTAGTTTATTTTATTTCAATTATTTAATATCGGCTATCCCTTAACAAACATATTCTGTTAATCTGAATTCCCCAAAACTGATAAATGCCTTCGCAGTTTAAAAGGAGCTCTACAGCTCAAATCCAAAATCTAATGGGAATCTTGCCACAACTTCACCCAGTTGACACTGCCAAAGCCTACACTCTCAACATGAGAGCTGTGGACAAACAAGCACTACCACTACCGGAGTATCCACCTCTGCACCTTCCTTTGTCCTAGACACTCTATAGGCACCACCACCTCACAAATTCATCCAATCCAGGGAGTTTCATACCTTTCCCTATCTTATGATCTTATGCTTCTATTGCTACTAATGTTTCTTTGTACATTAAGGGCAATGTACATCTTAAGTATGGGGGGGAAACTTACTTTAGTCATTGCATTCTCTTTGAAACCCCTAAAAAGTTTTAAAACTAACTTTTTGCATTTTTCTCAAAATTTTGAATTCTCACTTTTACTCTCTGCATTATCTTCAATCTCCTTTTAGGAATTAATTCTAATTGATTTATGATTTTTATTGATATGTTAAGAATTAAGACATAGGTGCTTATGCTTTAATTATTCAAACTTTAAGACATTAGGGAATCAAGCAAAATAAGTTGAAATTTTTGAGAATTTAAATTTTTTCTAGGTTGTTTTCCCTAATTTTAAGTGTTATCCTGTGATTTGAAATTCACAGGATTGACATCAAAAGCCATAATTCTGGTGAGATTTTTGAGCCTTTTGAGCATACATTCTTTCTTGCTCACTTTTATTATTGTTTTGAGTGAGTCAATATTGATTTGTTATTCTAGAACTTGCTTCGATTATGCATGTCAAGACAACACCATTGATTTGATATACTGAAATGATAAAGGCACCTAGGATTCAACCCACTTACTCACCTAGGATTCAACCCACTTACTCCATAAAAGCCTACCTCCGTAAATTGACCCCTAGAGAACCCTGTTGAGCCTAACAATCTATTTCTTTGACTTACCTCTAATATTAACCTATAACCCATTTTTGTTGAATTCAATTCAATTATTTTTATCCCTATTTTTGTCAAGATTTAAGTTGAATTATTATCTAGCTTTGTTCTCTTTGTCAATTTGTAAAATTTGTAAATATTCAAAGTCAAATATTTGATTTGTTCTTAAAAAAAATTGGTATATATAGTTAATTCAGTTGTAATCTGTAATAGTTCAACAGTTTTTGCGTATTTCTACAAGCTTCCAAATCCAGAATGATGTTATCATAAAGCTTAGCTCGAGGAATATGTTCTAGTGATAAAGATTTTTCTAGCCAGATGATTTTTCAATTCAATCTCGATTCTAACCCTCTTTTTCAGCTTGTGACAACACCTCTAACCAAAGCCCCATTACAACCATTCTGAGTGCTTAAATTTTGAACCCTAAACACTTTGAGTGGATAGAGTGAATCTTTAGTGAGGATGTCAACTCTTGTTAATTTCGATTGAGATGTGATTACTTAGGAGAAGGGAGAAAACCTATGTTTCTGTGATAAAATTCTCAACTTAGAGTGTTTGAGACTTTAATGTTTTTCTGGTTGAATTTTCATTGTATGATTACCTGTGGATTAGTTTGAAACATTATTGATAAGGGTTATAAGTTGAGAAGAATGATTATTGATTAAGAGTTGAGATTTTGCTTAAGGACAAGCAAATGCTTAAGTGTGGGGGAATTTGATAAACGATAAATTATACATGTTTTTACCTCATACTTAGCCCAATTTTTGGATGAATTAACCATTGATTTGTGTAAATTGTTGCTCTCAAACCTTTAATTTCATGTTTATTACTCAGGTGAGCAAAGGGAAGTGAAAAGAACGAGAAACAGACCAAAAACAGAGAAAATGGGCCAAAGTATGAAAACAACATGGCCTGGAGGATTTCCATACGGCCGTGTCACACGACCGTGCCACCTTAAGCTTAAACACAGCCCAACCCCGACGAGCACGACCCTATCACATGACCGTGCCACCTTAACAGGCCCGAGTACGGCCTGGGCCTCGATCCATACGGGCGTGGCACACGGGCGTGTCCCTGTCGTGAGGAAGTTCAATTTCACTCGGAAAAGGATGCTTAGAGGCTAAGAAAGGCATTCCAAAGCTCTATATAAAGACCCTAGAAGGTAACTTCAAGGGTGTACTTTTTCTCTCTCAAAAGGGTGCTTTTTCTATCACAAAAGAGTGCCCTATTTCTGCCAACACAGAGAGTAGAAGTAAGGAATTACTTCAAGGGAAGCCGATTAATCCATCTCAGAAGCCGAATTCTGCCTCAAGACTAAAGATCTCCCTTCAATTACCTCCAGGGGTTTTTGAGTTCTTTATGTTTTGTTATTTTATTTCTTCTCAGGGGATTTCTACGGATCAAGTCAAGTGAATAAATTGTCTAGTTCAAGAGTTGATAACAAGTGAAGTCTAGGTGGATTTTCCCTTGAATATTGTCCAAATCAATCAGTTTTCTCTAAGAGTTTTTCCCCAATTCACTTTTTGTACTTTCATAGAATTAGTTTAGTTTCATAAAAACCCCTTTTATTTTTAGGTTAAATAATAGGAAGAAAGTTAGTACTTGTACTTTTCGTTCCCTTGGGTATGATATCTCGGTCTTGCCACTAAGTTATACTACTGTTCGATAGATGCGTTTGCCTTAAAATCATAATAAAAGTTAGTTTTTGGTGTGATCATTATTATAAATTTTATTACTTCATATCACGTATATCAAGCTCAGAATATGGCAAACATTTCTAGTATGCATTAGAGAAGTCTAAAAGCCCAGAAGATTCCGGAAGGTCTAGATACATCCACTTATACATAACATGAAATATTGTTAGGTGGATGTAAAATAGAATATCGATAATGACAATATATCACAAAGAAAAAAAATAACACACAGATTTTTATGTGGAAACCCTTTCGGGAAAAAATCACAGGCAGAGGAGAAGAAAATTCACAATGTCAAATTTGAATGTTACAAGAGGAGTTTCGACTATATTTATGTATAGGTTGAAAAAACTTAATTCTAATCAAAGTCAAAATATTATGCTAATAAATGCTAAATATATTATAATTATAAATACTAAATCTTTTAGAAGGAATATATATTTTGTTTAATATGACTTGCAAGCAATCTCTTAGAATTTAGGTCACACAACTCTAACAATCTCCACCTTGACACGAATTCTCAACGAACAAGTTTTTCACCTCTTCCATAAAACCCTTTAAAGGTTTAACTTCAACAATGAACACCAACAAGTCTAAGCAATGCTCAAAGTTGGTTATAGGAAGTGACTCAGTCATCATATCTGCAGGATTTTCATGAGTACTAATTTTGCTCACAACAATATCACCACGAGCAATAATATCACTAACAAAATGATACTGAACATCAATGTGTTTTGTTCTCTCATGAAATATTTGATCTTTTGTAAGGAAGATGGCACTCTGACTGTCACAAAATACTGTACTGATTTGAAGGTCTTTATTGAGTTTACTAAAGAGTCCCTTCAACCAAATAGTGTCATTACAAGCCTCAGTAATCGCCATGTACTCAGCTTCAGTCGTACACAAAGCAATTATAGTTTGCAAAGTGGCTTTCCAACTAATTACACAACCTCTGATTGTAAAGACATAACTGATAATCGATAAATTATACATATTTTTACCTCATGTTTAGCCTTTATTTTGGATGAATTATTATCAATTTAGTGAGAATTGGTGCTCTTAATCTTCCTTTTTCATATCTTACACTCAGGAGAGCATAGGGAAGAGAAAAGAACAGAAAATGGACCAAAAACGGAGAAAATGGGCCAAAATGTATAATTGACACGACCCAAGGATCATCACACAGCCGTGGCACACGGCCGTGCCACACGAAGACCACACGGTCCAGCCCCCGACAAGCATGGCTAGACCACACGGCCGTGCCTCCATTGACAGACTCTCACACGGCCTCTTGTCGTAGCACACGGGCGTGGCACACGGGGGTGTTCTAGTCGTGAGGAAGAGGAATTTCACTCGGATTTGAATGCTTAGGGGCTAAGAAAGCCATTCTAAAACTCTATATAAAGACTCTAGGAGGCAACTTGAAGGTTGTGATTATTTCCCGCTAAGGGAGTACTCTTTTCTCCCAAAAAGGAGCGCCATATTTCTGCCAACACAAAGAGTAAAAGTAAGGGATTACTCCAAGGGAAGCCGATTGATTTGTCCCAGAAGCCGGAATCATACATCAAGACAGAAGATCTCCCTAAATTCCTTCAGGGGTTTTTTGGTTTCTTTATGTTTTGTTATTTATTATCTTCTGAGATGTTTATTTTCTTAATTACGAACTAAACCCCTCAAATACTCGAGGGGGATGAAACCTAAGACAGATCTTGTTACTAATTATTGAGTTATATGATAATTGCTTGAATTGTTCTTAATTATGCGTTTTTCATTCTTGATTTAATAATCCTAGGTATTACTTCAAGAAATTGATGTGCTTAGAGCAGAGGAGCAAAAGTCCCTGTGATAAGAGTAGATCTACCATAATTAAGCGGAGTTGCATGCAACCCTAGACATAGGGCGACATAAATCTGCCGGATTAGGGTCAAACCTAATATGGGGATCCATAGATCCAACTAATGCAACCTAGGGAGTTAATTAATAAAGGAACTTTAATTAATAACTTAGGCCTAGTTGCTTTATGCCTCGACGGAGAGTTTAGCATAAGTTAGGAATCTCTACGGATCAAGGCAAGTAATCAATTATATAGTTCAAGAAGTCAATAACAAGTAAAGTCTAGGTGGATTCTCCCTTGAGTATTGCTCATATCAATCAGTTTTCCAGAAATGTTTTCCTCAATTTACTTTTTATGCACTTTTAGTTAGTTTTAGAATTAGTTTAAATTAACTCTCTTTATTTTTAGGCTAGATAATAGAAAGGGAGTAAGTACTAGTACTTTTTGTTCCCTTGGGTACGATAACTCGGTCTTGCCACTAGACTATACTATTGTTCGACAGGTGCGCTTGCCTGTAAGGTCGTGATATTGGTTAGTTTTGGTGTGATCAATTTTATAAATTTTATTACTTAATATCGCGATAGCCTTATCAATAACCTGTAAGAGATCTTCTTCTATCAATGTCTCCAGCAAAATCAATATCAACATACCCAATGACTCTATCTCTAGTTCTTCTAAACTGTAAGCAAACATCAGTAGTACCTCATCAGTCTCTTAAAATCGACTGAATTGTTTTCCAATGTTCTTTACTGGGATTCGCTATGTATCTGCTAACTATACTGACTGCATATGATAAATTTAGACGTGAACAAACCATAACATACATGAGAGATCCCATTGCACTAGAGTATAGAACATGTGACATGTACTTAATCTCATCATCTGATTGTGGAGACAAAGCCGATGAAAGTCTAAAATAGACCACTAAAGGAGTACTAACAGGCTTAGCGTTTTGCATACTGAACCTGCAAAGAACTTTCTCAATGTACCCCTTCTAACTTAGGTACAATTTACTTGCTTTTCTATCTTTAAGAATCTCCATACCAAGTATTTTCTTTACTGGTCCCGAATCTTTCATCTCAAGTTCTTCAGTTAGTTGGGCTTTGACCTTTCTTATCTCTACTTTATTTTTTGCTGCAATCAACATGTCATCAACATAAATGAGTAGATACACAAAAGAACCATTACTGTTTTTCTTAAAGTAGACACAACTGTCAGAACTACTTCTTTTGAAATCATGAGAAGTCATAAAGGAATCAAACCTTTTGTACCCTGTCTTGGTGACTGTTTCAAACCGTAAAAGAATTTTTTTCAGCAAGCAAACATAGTCCTCTTTTTCTGAGACTGCAAAACCCTTTGGTTGTTGCATGCAAATATTCTCCTCAAGTTCTATATGGAAAAATACAGTTTTTACATCTAACTGCTCTAGCTCCAAATCATGCATGGCCACAATACTAAGCAAAGCTCAAATCGAACTATGCTTCACAACTGAGGAGAACACATCTGTGAAGTCCACTCTTGGAATTTAACTGTAACCTTTTGCAACAAACCTTATTTTATATCTGGGTTCTTCAACTCTTGGAGTTTCTTTTTTCTTTTTAAACACCCATTTACAACGAACAACCTTTTTATTTTTAGGAAGTTTCACAAGATCCCATGTTCTGTTTTTGTAGAGTGATTCCATCTCTTTTTGCATAGCAAACATCCACTTTTCTGAGTTTTCGCAGCTAACTGCCTCAGAATAATTAGATGACTCTTGGTTTGCATCTATATCTTCAGCCACATTTAAAGCATAAGCAACTAGATCAGTCTCGACATACTTCTTTGGAGGTTTAATTTCTCTTCTAGTTCAGTTTTTGGTGATAGAGTATTATGGTGAAAAACAACTCTATTATGAATTTTTGTACTGGCTTTAAGAGTCGACTCTATTGTAAATTTTGGATTAATCTGATGTTACACCTATTTTTGATATTCTTTATTGGAAGATTCTTTAAGAGATATGTTAGGTAGCATAGCAGTTTCATAAAAAAACAACATCTCTGCTAATCACAACTTTTTTATTTTCAGGACATCATAACTTATACCCTTTTACACCAACTTTATAACCAAGAAAAACACATTTAATGGATCTCAGTTCCAATTTTCCATTATCAACATGAGCATACGCAAGACACCCAAAGATCTTTAAATTGAAATAGTCCGCAGGATTACCAGACTATACCTCTTATGGAGTCATTTTCTCAATGGCAACGGATGAAGATCAGTTGATAAAAAAACATGCAATAGATGCTGCTTCGGTGCAAAACAACTTTGGTAAGTTAGCATTTGAAAACATACATCGAACCTTCTCAATGATTGTTCTGTTCATTCGTTCTGCAACGCCGTTTTTCTGTAGAGTATGACGAATTGTCAAGTGTTTCACAATCCCTTCTGACTTGCACAGTTTATTAAACTCATTAGAGCAGAATTCTAAGCTATTGTCTGTACGAAGGTATTTTATTTATTTTTTCGTTTGTTTTTCAATCATAGTTTTCCAAGATTTAAATGCAAAAAACACATCGCTTTTCTGCTTCAGGAAGAACGCCCAAACTTTTCTAGAAAAATCATGAATAAAAGTTAGCATATAATTAGCTCCACCTTTCGAAGGCACTTTAGATGGGCCCCACAAATTAGAATAAATATACTCTAATGTTCTATTTATGTTATGGATTTCTCTAATGAATCGAACTCTCTTTTACTTCCTAAAAACGCAGTGCTCACAGAACTTTAGTTTGCAAATTCCTGGCCCATCAAGAAGTCATCTTTTGCTTAATTCTGTCATGCCATTCTCACTCATATGCCCTAGGCGCATATGTCAAAGTTTAGTAATATCATCATCTGACAAGTAAGAGGAAGCGACAACTGCATCACTAGTAACAGTAGAACTATGCAAAACATATAACTTTGCAGTCTTTCTCTGCCCTTTCATCGCCACGAGGGAACCTTTGAAATTCTTCAAAACTCCACTTTCAGCTGTGCATCTGTACCCTTTTGAATCAAGAGTACTCAACGAAATTAAATTTCTCTTCAATTCTGGAACATGTCACATGTCATTAAGTGTTCTGACAACTCTGTCAAACATCTTAACTTTAATTGTTCAACACATACAATTTTACACGAAGCATTATTTCTTATCAAAACAACACCTTCAAACACTGTTTCTTAAGTTGTAAACCAATCCCGATTAGGACTCATGTGGAAGGTGCAGCCTGAATCAAGGATCCACTCCTCGTTCACTTTAGAATTGTTGACAAAAGCAACTAGAAGTTCACCATCGCTGTAATCTTCTACAACATCTGTAACAGTCCTTACCCGAGGTCATTGCCAGAGTTGAGCATAAGGCGTTACCAGACTTATCTTGCCAATTCAGGGCATAAAATTTACTTTTAAAATTAATTCACTCACATTCATCCAATATATCACGAAAAAGGGCCCTCGAGGCCCTAAAACATGCAATTGAAATGATTAGGGACCAAACTGGGAACATTAAAATTTTTTCGATTACTTACACAAATCAAAACAATTTATTTCACTATTTATAATAAATTGTCCACCTGCGTAACAATCACTAAATTAATTATAACTCGAGTTACAAAACTCAAATGTTAAATCCGTAAATTTTTTCTGAAACTAGGCTCATATATCTTCTTACCATAATTTTTCCAGAATTTTTGGTTTGGCCAATTAGTACAGTTTATTCATTAAATGTTCCCCTGTTTCACAGTCCAATAGACCTAACCTCTTTTCACTAAAAGTCGATTATCTCATTTTACAAAATTTGGATAATGTTTTTGTTTGTTTTTAATAAAAATAGACTCACTAAGAAATCTAGACATATAAATTATACATCATAATTCTTTTTGTACAATTTTTAGTGAAATTCTAAAATTTGAATAGGGGATCACGAAGTCACTCTAAACCAGTCTCGTAAGAAAATAGACTTCCTTTGCTTACTCTGTTTCTTTCCTATGAAAATAGACTCAATAAGATTTAATTATATATCTTATTCACCATTCAATTCCATTTCTACAATTTTTAGTGATTTTTCAAATTCACGTCACTACTGCTGTCCCAAAACTGTTTCATAACCAACTTTTACTCTTTCATAATTTCTTTGCATTAAACCTCATTTAGGCATACATAACATCAACACATGTTCTTATTTAGCCATATCGTAAGGACATACACACAAAATGGCCAAGTCCCTATACATGTCATAACTGAAAATGTTTCAATGAAAAAACCCAATTTGTAACTTGATAGTCGAAAGTGTAAAGCGATCTCCGACAACCTCCAACCCGAGCTTGTTTGATAAAATTCTGGAACAGAGGAAAGGAAAGAGGTAAGCTTATAAAGCTTAGTAAGTTTACATGTAAAATAATAGGCATTAGTAATGAATTTAACTTATTATTAAGCTTTCATAATTTGCATAAATAATGTTAAGTCCTTACTTTTCCATCTTACTCATTGGTAACCTTACCAAAGGCTCGAAATAATAAATAAAGATATCTTACTTAATAGCTTGCTTATGTACCTACAACATCTCACTTAAAACATTAATACTCTCTCGTAATATATAGGCATATTGCTAATCATGTCACAAAGCGTGATAAGTATAATTGAAAACTTATCACTTACTTAAAACTTGAATATACTCATTAAAATACGTTTAATATCATCAACTTATAATCTCAATATTAATAAGCCTTATGTACATACTTGTGCTCTTTCCTTGTGATATTACCTTGTCATCTCTTTAACTTGCTCTTTGGATTGCTCAAGTACCTTTCCTTTTGAAATTTACCATTGCCATGTCTTGACATGGTCTTACGTGGTATCCTTGCCCTATGTACTCATCAATTCCATGCCTTGGCATGGTCTTACATGGGATCCTTGCCTTATATACTCACTAATGCCATGCCTTGGCATGGTCTTACATGGGATCTTTACCTTATATACTCACCAATGCCATGCATTGGCATGGTCTTACATGGGATCTTTGCCTTATAGTAACTTATCAATGCCATGTCTTGACATGGTCTTACATGATTTCCTTGCCTTGTAAAACTTACCAATGCCATGCCTTGGCATGGTCTTACATGGTATACTTATCTTATGTTGCCATGGGTCAACCATGGTCTTTTTCTATCAATTCTTCCTTAATTGCCATGTTATAAACATGGACTTTGAAATATTAATGTCTTGGCACTTCATAGCTAAAACATACTTGCTCAAAATTCTCAAGTTTAGTCACATAACTCAATAATAATAGCAACAATTTCATAATAATAAAATGCTACTCAACTTACTTACATTTTTAATCTTATCATATCCTCAATTTAACTTACTTTCCTCAAATTATGCTATTCGATACTTTCTTGATCTTATACATAGCCACATTACCACTATGGTCTTATATGTAAACTTATTCGAATTCTCACTTTTAATGTCGAATCATTATCGAACATTTGTCAATTATTATCATTATATTCAAAAATTAATACTAAAAAGATTATAACTAATATATCAATTTAGCATTCAAAAATGCTTATTAAACACATGAACTTACCTCGATACTAATACGACCATTTTGACCAACTTTCCCGATTTTTAGTTTTTCTCCAGTTTTAGGTACAAATCTCATTTTTCGGGATCTAAAATATCATATTTCACTTATTTAATCAATGTACTGATCATTTCAAACCTAAAACATGTTTTTACAATATTTACATTTTTGCCCCTAAACTTTTGCATATTTACACTTTTGCCCCAAAGCTCGGAAATAAATTTTTATTCAATTTCTAAGCATTTTAGGCCTAACTAAACCATTGCATAAATATGGAAGCCCACAATTCTCATTAAAACTCACACTTATGACCAAATTTATAACTTTTACGATTTAGTCCTTTCGGACGTTTTCGTCGAAAATCACTCGGCAAAAACCGTTTCTCTAACCATAAACATGCATAATCTACCATAATTTATCAAAATTCAAAATTATTCAACATGGGTCAATTTTTGAAATCAAACCCTAGCTCAAATAAATGGTAGAAATAGAGAAATCATGTTACCGGGATTTCAAAAACGTAAAAATCATTAAAAACGGGGCTAGAACGGAATCATTAAAAATCGGGCTAGAACAGACTTACAATCGAGCTTGAAAGCTTGAAAAACCCTAGCCATGGTTTCTCCATGCTATATTCGGCCTTGAGGAAGAAGATGGGCAAATTTTTGCTTTATTTTCCCTTTTTAATTCTTTTAAATTACTAAATGACCAAAATGCCCTTAAAGACTTTTCTTTCAAATTTGTCTTATTCATGCCCATTCTTGTCCAACAATTTAACCAATGGTCTAATTACTATTTAAGGACCTTCAATTTAAAACTTCATAACAATTGGACACTTCTAACATATGGAACTCAACTTTTGCACTATTTACAATTTAGTCATTTTGACTAAATTGAGTGCCCAAACGTCGAAATTTTTGAACAAAATTTTCACGAAATCTTTTTGAAAATCGTAGATTATAAAAATATAATAAAAATAATATTTTTCTTGTCGGATTTGTGGCCTCGAAACCACTGTTCCGACTAGGCCCAAAATCGGGATGTTACAACATCAACTTCACCAGAATTTTCTGGTTGTTTTCCCTTTTGATTCGTAGCATCTTTTTTAATATTGTTCTATAGCTTATAGCACTCAGATTTAATGTTCCCTTTCTTCTTGCAAAAGTTACAAGTTTTACCTCTATTTGAAGACTTCGATCTACCCTAAGATTTACCGCGAGGATTTCATTCTTGTGTCCTTTCACGATCATCATCAGCATTCTATTCTTGTCTCTCACGAACAATGAGACCTCTCCCTTAGAGTCAGGTTTAAACACAAGATGCTTCATCTTATCATATGGGGTCAAAGAATCATAAACCTCATCAATTGTAAGAGACTCGTGGCTATATAAAATCGTGTCTCTAAAGGTTGAATAAGACAGGGGCAACGAATAAAGTAGAATCAACCCTAGATCTTCCTTATCATACTTGACCTCTATGGTCTCCAAGTTTGAAAGAATTTCTTTAAACACTGTTAAGTGTTCGTGCACAGATGCACCTTCTTTCAAATGATGAGTATAAAGACGCTGCTTCATATGCAATTTTTTGGTTAGAGTTTTCGACATACATATTTGTTCCAGCCTCTTCAATAATGCAGCAGCAGTCTTCTCCGTCATCACATCTTGCAAAATTTCGTTAGACAAATGCAGATGTAATTGTGTTAACACTTTTCGATCCTTACGCTTTTTCTCTCCATCTGTTAATGTCAAAGGCATCTTATCTATCCCTAGTAGGGCATCCTTGATAAACGATAAATTATACATATTTTTACCTCAAGTTTAGCCTATATTTTTGGATGGATTATCATTAATTTTGTGAGAATTGGTGCTCTTAATCTTTCTTTTTCATATCTTATACTCAGGAGAGCATAGGGAAGAGAAAAAAATAGAAAATGGACCAAAAACGGAGAAAATGAGCCAAATTGTGAAAATGACACGACCCAAGAAGTCGCCACACGGCCGTGCCAAATGAAGATCACACGGTCTAGCCCTCGACAAGCACGGCCAGGGCACACGGCCGTGCCACCTCAACAGTCCCGAACATGGCCTCTTGTCGAAACCACACGGGCGTGTTCTAGTCGTAAGGAAGAGGAATTTCACTCGGATTTGGACACTTAGGGGCTAAGAAAGCCATTCTAAACTCTATATAAAGACCCCAGGAGGCAACTCTAAAGATATACTCTTTTCTCTCAAGAAAGAGCGCCATAATTCTGCCAACACAAGGAGTGAAAGCAAGGTATTACTCCAAGAGAAGCCAATTGATTCATCCCAGAAGCCAGGATTCTACATCAAGACAGAAGATCTCCCTAAATTCCTTCAGGGGTTTTTGGGTTCTTTATGTTTTGTTATCTTAATACTTCTGAGATGTTTTCTTTCTTTATTATGAACTA
Organism: Gossypium stocksii; assembly: GCA_020496765.1. Taxonomy (NCBI): domain Eukaryota; kingdom Viridiplantae; phylum Streptophyta; class Magnoliopsida; order Malvales; family Malvaceae; genus Gossypium; species Gossypium stocksii. Next base: position 106,992,457 of record CM035627.1, on the reverse strand, counting down.
AACCCCTCAAATACTTGAGGGGGATAAAACCTAAGACAGATCTTGTTATTATTTATTCTTGAATTATATGATAAATACTTGAATTATTCTTAATTATGTGTTCTTTATTCTTGATTTAATAATCCTAGGTGTTGCTTTAAAAACTTGACGTACTTAGGCAAAGGAGCAAAAGTCCTTGTTTTAATAGCAGATCTACCATAATTAAGCGGAGTTGCATGCAACCCTAGACATAGGGCGACATAAATCTGCCGGATTAGGGTCAAACCTAATAGGGGGATCCATAGATCGAATTAATGCAACCTAGGGTGTTAATTAATAAAGAAACTTTAGTTAATAGCCTAGGCCTAGTTGTTCTTATCCTCGAAAGAGGTATTAACATAAGTTAGGGATCTCTACGGATCAAGTCAAGTGAAGATATCATCTAGTTCAAGAAGTTAATAACAAGTGAAGTCTGGGTGGATTCTCCCTTAAGTATTGCTCATATCAATCAGCTTTTCCCTAAAGTTTTCCCCAATTTACTTTTTGTGCACTTTTAGTTGGTTTTAGAATTAGTTTCAATCAATCCTCTTTTATTTTTAGGCTAGATAATAGAAAGGAAGTAAGTATTAGTACTTTTGGTTCCCTTGGGTACGATAACTCGGTCTTGCCGCTAAACTATACTATTGTTCGATAGGTGCGCTTGCTTTTAAAATCGTGATATTAGTTAGTTTTTGGTGTGATCAGTTTTTATAAATTTTATTACTTAATATCGCGAGCATATCAAGTTTTTGGCGCCGTTGCCGGGGAACTGAAATATTAAGAAACCTCAATTTCTATTACTTTAGCCATTACTATATTTATTTATTTTCAGTTTTTATTTATTTTTATTTATATTTTAATTTTTCTTTATTATTATTTATTATTTATTTTATTTTATTTTTCTTTGCTTTTTCCTTCTAGGTATTTCTAGTTTATGACTAGAAACAACCCAGCAGGACCATTGCTTTTTGACGAAGATTTAGAAGCGACAGTTCGCAGAACTCGCAGAGAGATCAGACAAAGCCTATAGTATCCAGAACAAGATCAAGAACAAAGGCCAGGACCTACAGAAGAGATGGAAGCAAATTAAAACATTCCACCACCTCCTACAATAGTCACGCCACCAGCAAATCAGGAACAAGCTCCTCGCACTATGTATGATTATGCTAAATCTAGTTTGGTGCAGTTTGATGGTTTACTTAGACCTACTATTGCTGCTAATAATTTTGAATTAAAGCTTAACACTATTCAGATGATACAGCAATTGGTGCAGTTTGATGGTTTACAGGATGAAGATCCAAATTCACACATAGCCAATTTTTTGGAATTTTGTGATACTTTTAAAATTAATGGCGTTGCTGATGATGCCATTCGTTTAAGGCTATTTCCATTCTCTTTGAGAAACAAAGAAAACAGTGGTTAAACTCTTTACCACGAGGCTCAACCACTACATGGGAACAGATGACCGAAAATTTTTTACTTAAATATTTTCTTCCAGCAAAAACAGCTAAATTACGAAATGATATCTCTTTTTTTGTGTAGATGGATTTAGAAACACTTTACGATGCCTGGGAGAGATACAAAGATTTTTTGAGAAGGTGCCCTCATCATGGATTACCTTTGTGGCTACAAGTTCAAACCTTTTACAACGGTTTGAATCCATCAACAAGGCAAATGATCGACGCAGCTGCAGGAGGAACAATCAACAATAAAACACCCGAAATAGCTTATGAGTTTATAGAAGAGATGTCACTGAATAACTATCAGTGGCAGGTCATGAGGATAAAGCCGACAAAAGCTGCAGGAGTTTATAATATTGATGTTGTCACTATGCTTACTAACCAAGTAGAACTTTTAAATAAAAAGTTTGATAATTTTGTTGGTTCTACGCAGGCACAACTAGTGATGCAGTGTGATACAACTCCAGTAAACATGTTCAATTCAGATTTCTCATCCTCTGGACATAGCATGGAAATAGAGCAAGCCAACTATATGGGTAACAATTCTAGACCTCAAAATAACCCTTATAGTAATACTTACAATGCAGGTTGGAGAAATCACCCCAATTTTTCATGGGGAGGACAAGGAAATCGAAGACAACAGCCTCCTCTGGGATTTCAGCAGCCATCACCACAATAAGATTAAAAGCCGAATCTTGAAGAGATGTTCACCAAATTTATGGCTGCTTCAGAAACCCATTTCCAAAACACTGAAACAGCATTAAAGAACCAGCAAACATCAATTCAAGGGCTTGAGAATCAAATCGGTCAGCTTGCAAAATTAATTTCAGAAAGACCACAAGGTGGACTACCAAGCAATACTGAGCCAAATCCCAGAGAACATGTCAAAGCAATTACTCTAAGAGATGGGAAAGTCCTAGCCGAACCAAAAAAGAAATCTACTCCGGAATCTTTAAGAGACAAGGCAGAGGAACCCAAGGAAAACACTCCACCAACACTCAAGGAATACCAACCACCCATTCCATATCCTGCAAAGTTGAAGAAAGACAGTACAGACGCCCAATTCGGTAAATTTCTTAAACTTTTTAAACAATTACACATTAACTTACCTTTTGTTGAAGCGATTTCACAGATGCCGAAGTACGCGAAGTTCCTTAAGGAACTTCTGACAAATAAAAGGAAGTTGGAAGAATTAGCTACAGTGGAACTCAATGAAGAATACTCAGCTATTCTCCAAAATAAACTGCCGGCAAAACTGAAAGATCCAGGGAGTTTTACTATTCCTTGTTTAATTGGTAGTTTACTTATTGATAAAGCCTTAGCCGATTTAAGTGCTAGCATTAATCTCATGCCTTACAAAATGTTCAAGCAACTAGGTCTAGGGGAACCAAAACCCACTAGGATGAGTATTTAACTAGCTAATAGATCTGTTAAATATCCTAAGGGAATCATAGAAGATGTGCTAGTAAAGGTAGATAAATTTATACTCCCTGTTGACTTTGCTGTGCTTGATATGGATGAGGTTATTGAGGTACCTTTAATTTTGAGACGTCCATTCTTAGCCACTGCTAGAGCTGTTATTGATGTAGGGGATGGTAAATTAGTACTTAGAGTTGGTGAGAAAGAAGTCATTTTTAAAATCTATGATGCTATGAAATTTTCTAAAGAACAAGATGATTCCTGTTATTTTGTTGATATTATTGATTACTTTGTTCAAGATAAGTTTCAAGAACTTTCTATCGCAGACACGTTGGAACTGTGTCTTGTTCAAGGTGGGGGAGAAGATAAAGTCACCACTGAAATTGAGGAAGTAAGAAAGGAGTTAGATTCTAATGAAATCATCACAAGACACATAAGTTATGAAAGTATAAAGATGAATAATAAGTTGAGACAGAAACCTTCCATTGATGAACCCCCCAAATTAGAGTTGAAGCAACTACCAGATCATCTAGAATATGCCTTTTTAGGGAAAGATTCAACTCTACCAGTCATTATCGCATCAGATTTGAGCATTGCAGAAAAAGAGGAACTACTCCATGTGTTAAGGGAACACAAGCATGCTATAGCTTGGAAAATTTCAGATATTAAGGGAATTAATCCGTCCTTCTGCACCCACAAAATTTTAATGGAAGATGAATATAAACCATCGGTGCAAGCTCAGAGATAATTGAATCCCAACATGAAGGAAGTCGTAAAAGCTGAGGTAATTAAACTTCTAGATGCAAGCATTATTTATCATATTTCTGACAGTTCTTGGATAAGTCCTGTGCAGGTTGTTCCTAAAAAGGGAGGCATGACTGTGGTATCTAATGACAAAAACGAGGCAATACCTACAAGAACAGTCACTGGATGGAGAGTTTGCATTGATTATAGGAAGCTGAATGACGCCACTCGAAAAGATCATTTTCCCTTACCTTTTATTGATCAGATGTTGGAAAGATTATCAGGTCACATGTATTATTGTTTCTTAGATGGCCTCTCTGGTTACTTCCAAATCCTGATAGCTCCAGAAGATCAGGAGAAAACGACATTCACATGTCCATATGGTACGTTTGCTTATCGTAGAATGCCTTTTGGTTTATGTAACGCTCCTGCTACTTTTCAGCGATGCATGCTAGCTATCTTTAATGAATTCGTGGAAGACATCATGGAGGTATTTATGGATGATTTTTTAGTTTTCGATAATTCTTTCCAACTTTGTCTTAATAATCTAAAACGTGTTTTGATAAGATCTGAAGAGACAAATTTAGTGCTAAACTGGGAAAAATGCCACTTTATGGTTCAAGAGAGTATTGTATTAGGACATAAAATTTCTAGTAAAGGGATAGAGGTAGATAAAGAAAAAATTGAAACCATTGAAAAATTACCTCCCCCTAATTCAGTTAAGGCTATAAGAAGCTTTTTAGGACACGCCGGTTTTTATCATAGATTTATTAAAGATTTTTCTAAAATAGCTAAGCCTTTAACAAAGTTGCTAGAAAAAGACGTGCTTTACAACTTTGACCAAGATTGTTTAGACTCTTTTAATGCTCTAAAAGAAAAGTTAGTCAATGCCCCGATTATGATTTCACCTGATTGGAATCTACCTTTTGAACTAATATGCGATGCAAGTGATTTTGAAGTAGGTGCAGTTTTGGGACAACGAAGAGACAAACACTTTCAACCGATTTATTATGCTAGCAGAACTTTGACAGCCGCTCAAGCAAATTATACTACCACATAAAAAGAATTGCTAGCTGTTATTTTCGCATTTGATAAATTTAGATTTTATTTGATTTTGTCAAAGGTCATTGTTTATACTGACCATTCTACTCTTCGCTACCTCTTAACTAAAACTAATGCAAAACCTCGATTAATAAGATGGATTCTATTGTTACAGGAATTCGATTTAGAAATAAAGGACAAGAAAGGAGCTGAAAACTTGGCAGTAGATCACCTTTCAAGATTAGAAAACACGTAACCCAAGTACCTCGACAAAATAAACGATTTGTTTCCTGAAGAACAACTCTTATCCTTAGCAGATGCAACAGTTCCTTGGTTTGCTGATTTTGCAAATTATTTAGCAGCTAACATAACTCCAAAAGGGTTGACCCATCAGCAAAAGAAGCGATTCTTCGCTGATGTGAAACACTACTTTTGGGAGGATCCTTTTCTTTTCCGAATTTGTGCAGATCAGGTTATTTGAAGATGCGTTACTGAAATAGAAGCATACCAGATTTTAAATCTCTGCCATTCAGGACCCACAGGAGGACATCACAGTGGAGCTCAAACTGCTCATAAGGTACTCGAATCAGGCTTTTACTGGCCTACACTTTTCAGGGATGCCAACAGGTATGTGACCTCTTGTGATAAATGTTAGCGAATAGGTAATATTTCTCAACGTAATGAAATGCCTCAGAACTATATACTTTCATGTGAAATATTTGATGTATGGGGTATTGATTTCATGGGTCCATTCCCTACTTCATTTGGAAATAAGTACATCCTAGTAGCGGTAGATTATATGTCAAAGTGGGTGGAAGCCCAAGCCTTACCTACTAGTGATGCTAGAATGGTAGTACGATTTTTGAAGAAACTCTTTTCTCGATTTGGAACACCTAGGATAATTATTAGTGATAGGGGCACACATTTTTGCAATGCCTAGTTTGAAAAAGTCTTAAAAAGGTATAGAGTACACCATAGAACAGCTACCCCTTATCACCCACAAACTAGTGGTCAAGTCGAAGTGACAAATAGGGAATTAAAACGCATCCTAGAGAAAACAATAGAAACAAGTAGAAAGGATTGGTCAAGGAAAATAAACGATGCTTTATGGGCTTACAGAACTGCTTTTAAAACACCCATAGGTACACTCCTTATAAGCTTGTCTACGGAAAAAGTTGCCATCTGCCATTTGAACTTGAACATAAAGCATTCTGGGCTATTAAATTTTTAAACCTTGATTTCAAGCTTGCAGGTGAGAAGAGATTAATGCAGTTAAATGAACTACCCATGCCTCCAGACCGTGGAAGACACTGTCAAAAAAAGACACGGCCGTGGAACATATCACACGACCATGTAAAAAACGAACACGATCGCACACGGCCTTGTAGAGAGCCACACGACCATGGGAGTGACGAAGAACCGATCGCACACGGTCGTGCGAAACATCAACACGGGCGTGTACTTCGAACCAGGCGTGCCAAAACCCCCAGATTTCGAAAGACACGGGCAAAACACGACTCACACGGGCATGTGACATGCCTGTGTGACCCAAAAACTATAAATAGGGGCCACTATTCATTTCCTTCCTCACTCAAAACCCTCAAATCTCCTTCCCCAACCACCATAAGCGTCGCCACACACCCCAAAAACACCACCACCTTCAAAATAAGCCGCCCCACGCCCCTGTAAACTCGACCCACGACCGTGCAACCTTATATTTGGTTCTATTTTCTCATTTTTCTCATTTATTTTCTGTTTTATTTCATTTTTTTTCTATTTAGTTAAATTTTACTTTATTCTAATTGTTAATTTAAGCATGGAATTAGTTATATTAGGATGAAGAATCTAGAATAGTATAGAAGATATTAGGATTGCATGCCATTTAAATTCATTTATTGTATGCCACTTAAATTCATTTTTGCATGCCATTTTTCTCATATATTTAGTATAAATACATACTCATATTTCTTAATTTTGTTACAAATTTCAAAATGATTTATTTCTACTATTCAGGTTAATCCTCATTTTATATTTTCTTAGGAACATTATCATTCTAATCTACATTTTAATTATTATCTATCTAGTTTAATCTCAATCTTTAAGACTAATGCTTGTGATTTTATTTCAGATACTATGTCGTCATCACGTGGTAAGAAAACTGCCGTCCCCGTCTCCAAGAAACGTAAGTGGCCAGGGAGTTCATCAGCGAGGCCCACCTCCGAGGCTCGACACCCATTCATCACATTTCCCCAAGCCTCGCAAGAAGAGCATTATCAACTACTTCGAGCCCACCTTATATCCACGGGCCGTTGCATAGATTGGGGCGACCTCGAGTGGATACATCTAGTAGACGACGTCCGGGCCCTATTGATGAACGAGCCATGGGAGCAGTTCTTCCAGATTATCGAGCCCACCTGCTTGGAACTCACCCTCGAATTCTGCTCCACATTCTATCTACAGGCCGTAATGACCAGATTCGATGATTCAGAGATGGTCCAGTTCCTTCTAGGAGGACTCGTACGACACCTCAGCGTGCCAAAGTTTGGCTCCGCACTTGGGCTCTACACAGAGCAATTTATGGCAGATGCGGATTTCCCCAACCTTTCTCGTCGCATCCATATCTGGTCCGTCGACTGCTGGCACGAGATCGCCCCAGGACGTCAAATCTATAACCCCAGTGTCAGTAAGGCAATCGCCCTCGTTCCCTCTCTAAGGTACATTCATGCTCTCTTTGCTCACATTTTGACAGGTAGACAAGAGAGCACCGGCGTTGTTAACACTCACGACGTCTACTTCCTATGGTACAGGGCGAACAGACACATCATCGACTTAGCATACTTCATCGCGCACACCATGCAGCATCAAACAGAGAGGCCCCGCAGAGGCGTCTTATCCATGGGGCCCTACATCACACGACTGGCCCGTCACTTCGGGCTCCTCAACACTTCAGCCCAGACATCCTCCTACACCCTAATTGGTTAGATGTCTCCCCAAGGCATCGCGACTATGCTACACATGAGGATGATCGAGCGGAGGCCAGGAGGCACCCCCTTCAGTTTCGCCTTGTTCAGGAGGGCGAGGAGCCAGAGGACATTCCTGATGATGTCCCACCACCAGAGGAGGATGCCCCCACCGAGCCACCACCCCCTCGCCGCCCATCTTATGTTGCAGCCGCCCACGCTGACCTATCTAAGCGCTTCTCACAGTTCAAGCAGCAATGTTTTCGACGCCTCGATTATATCGATGCCACCTTAGAGTAGATATGCCAGCACCTCAACATCACTCCACCGCCGCCGTGTGACCTACATAGGGATTAGAGATGTCTATTCCTCCTAACTTTATTTTTTTCTCTTAATTTTTATTTTTATTTTTATTTTTATTTTAACTCTGATCCCTATTTTTACCTTTTCCTTTCTTCTAACTTTATTTTCCTTTTCCTTTTTATTTTTAATTCACTTTATCTTTTTCATTATTTGAATATTAGTATTTTTCAAACTTAGTTTATTATTTTCCTTTTATTTATTTTTCTATTTTTCATATCGGCTAATCCCTAATGAGTAATCTCTCTTAATCCAAATTTCCTACGACTAATAAATACTTTCGTAGTTTCAAAGGAACTTTACAGCTTAAATCTCTACAAAAAAGGGAACACCTTGCCACAACTGTCAACTCTTCCAATCTCCGTCTCACTAATCCATCCAAAGCAGGGAGTTTCATACCTCTCTCTATCTTATGATCTTGAGCTTTTATTGCTACTAATGCTATCTTTGTACGTTGAGGGCAATGTACATCTTAAGTACGGGGGGATCTATTTTCAGTCTTTACACTCTCTTTGAAACCCCTGAACTTTTCTAACTTTCATTTCTTGCATTATCTTCAACCTCCTATTAAGAATATATTTTGATTGATTTATGATTTTTATTGATATGTGAGAATTAAGACATAGGTGCTTGTACTTTGAATATTCAAACTCTAAAATATTAGGGAATCAAGCATGATAAGTTGAAATTTTTGAGAACTTCAATTTTTACATAAAGTTCTTTTCCCTAATTCTAAGTGTTATCTTGAGATTTGAAATTCACAGAATTGAATCAAAAGCCATAATTCTGATGAGATTTTGAGCCTTTTGAGCATACATTCTTTCGCGCTCACTTTTATTATTGCTTTGAGTGAGTCAACACTGATTTGTTATTCTAGAACTTGCTTTGATTATACATGTCGAGACCACATCATTGATTTGATACACTGAAATGATAAAGGCACCTAGGATTTAACCTACTTACTCCACAAAGGCCTACCTCCATAATTTAACCCCTAGTAAACCCCGTTGAGCCTAACAACCCATTCTTTGACTTACCTTCTAATTATTAACCAATAACCCATTTTTTGTTGAATTTCATTCAATCATTTTGACCCCTATTTTTGTCGAGATTTGAGTTGAAATTTTCATCTAGCTTTATTCTCTTTTTCAAATTATAAAATTTTGTTAAATGTATTATATCATAAGTTGAATTGTTCTTAAAAAAAACGTATGTACTAATCCAGTTGTAATCTGTAATAGTTCAAATAGCTTTTGCATATTTCTATTTTAAGGCTACCAAGGCAGAAATGATGTTATTATAAGAATTAGCTCAAGAAATATGTTCCAGTGATAGAGATTTTTCTAGCTAGATAATTTTTCAGTTCAATCTCGATTCTAACCCTCTTTTGCAGCCTGGAACAACACCCCTAACCAAGCCCCATTACAACCATTACAAGACCTTTTGATCGATGTGTCATATCAATCTATAGTGGTAGAGATGTGATTTTCTTGTAAGCCTATGGTAATAACTTTTCAGATTGACTAGAGAGTGCTTAATTCTTAAACCCTAAACACTTTGAGTGGATAGAGTGAATCCTTAGTGAGGATGTTAACTTCTGTTAATTAAGATGGAGAGATAATTACTTAGGAGAATGGAGAAAATTTATGTTTTCAATGATAAAATTCTCAACTTAAAGTGATTGAGTCTTTAATGTTCTTTTGATTGAATTTTCATTGTATGGTTACCTGTGGATTAGTTTGAAATATTATTAATAAAGATTGTAAGTTGAGAGGAATGATTCTTAATTAGGGATTGAGATTTTGCTTGAGGACAAGCAAAGGCTTAAGTGTTGGGGTATTTGATAAACGATAAATTATACATATTTTTACCTCATGTTTAGCCTATATTTTTGGATGGATTATCATTAATTTTGTGAGAATCGGTGCTCTTAATCTTTCTTTTTCATATCTTATACTCAGGAGAGCATAGGGAAGAGAAAAGAACGGAAAATGGACCAAAAACGGAGAAAATGGGCCAAATTGTGAAAATGACACAGCCCAAGAAGTCACCACAGGGCCGTGGCACACGGCCGTGCCACATGAAGATCACACGGTCCAGCCCTCGACAAGCACGGCCAGGGTACACGACCGTGCCACCTCAACAGTCCCGAACACGGCCTCTTGTCGAAACCACACGGGCGTGTTCTAGTCGTGAGGAAGAGGAATTTCATTCGGATTTGGATACTTAGGGGCTAAGAAAGCCATTCTAAACTCTATATAAAGACCCCGCAGGCAACTTTAAAGATATACTCTTTTCTCTCAAGAAAGAGCGCCATAATTCTGCCAACACAAGGAGTGAAAGCAAGGGATTACTCCAAGGGAAGCCGATTGATTCATCCCAGAAGCCAGGATTCTACATCAAGACAGAGGATCTCCCTAAATTCCTTCAGGGGATTTTGGGTTCTTTATGTTTTGTTATCTTAATACTTCTGAGATGTTTTCTTTCTTTATTATGAACTAAACCCCTCAAATACTTGAGGGGGATGAAACCTAAGACAGATCTTGTTATTATTTATTCTTGAATTATATGATAAATACTTGAATTGTTCTTAATTATGTGTTCATTCTTGATTTAATAATCTTAGGTGTTACTTCAAGAACTTGATGTGCTTAGGCAGAAGAGCAAAAATCCCTGTTTTAAGAGAAGATCTACTATAATTAAGCGGAGTTGCATGCAACCCTAGACATAGGGCGACATAAATCAGTCGGATTAGGGTCAAACCTAATAAGGGGATCCATAGATCGAATTAATGCAACCTAGGGCGTTAATTAATAAAGAAATTTTAGTTAACAGCCTAGGCCTAGTTGTTCTTATCCTCGAAAGAGGTATTAACATAAGTTAGGGATCTCTATGGATCAAGTCAAGTAAAGATATCATCTAGCTCAAGAAGTTAATAACAAGTGAAGTCTAGGTAGATTCTCTCTTAAGTATTGCTCATATCAATCAGCTTTTCCCTAGAGTTTTCCCCAATTTACTTTTTGTGCACTTTTAGTTAGTTTTAGAATTAGTTTCAATCAATCCTCTTTTATTTTTAGGCTAGATAATAGAAAGGAAGTAAGTATTAGTACTTTTGGTTCCCTTGGGTACGATAACTCGGTCTTGCCGCTAAACTATACTACTGTTCGATAGGTACGCTTGCCTTTAAAATCGTGATATTAGTTAGTTTTTGGTGTGATCAGTTTTTATAAATTTTATACTTAATATTGCGAGCATATCAATCCTCTAGATCCATCTGCGCAAGAACTGCTTGTATCTTAATCTGCGATAACGCAAATCTGGTGTTGTGATCTAACAACGGAATTTCATACTTCAAAGACGCCATTACCGTAATCGAGATGAATAACCCGGAAGCTCGGATACCAATTTGTAAAATAGAATGTTGGTAATGACAATATATCACAAAGAAAAAAATAAAAATAAATAATACACATATTTTTACGTGGAAACCCTTTCGGAAAAAAATTACGGGTAGAGGAGAAGAAAATTCACTAAGTCGAATTCGAATGATTACAAAAGGAGTTTCAACTACATCTATTTATAGGTTGAAAAAACCTAATTCTAATCAAATTCAAATATATTATACTAATAAATGCTAAATATATTATACTCAAAAATACTAAATCTTTTAAAAAGAAGATATATTTTATTTAACTTGACTTGCAAGCGATCTCTTAGAATTTGGGTCACATAACTCTAACAGTGAAATGTTCTTGACGCGCGATATAGATCGTCAGATCAAATTGATCTTAGCCATTGTTTTGAGGGGCTTGGTCGATAAATAGGAAGGCTCCCCTACTCATTTGTAGATACTTTGCTTGAGTAATAAGAATCGTCCTAGCATTCTCCCAACTCTTGTATGAGTATTTGAGTGTAGAAGCTCTCTTGGTGGCTTGTAGCGGCCAATGTAAAGTTAACCTGTCTGAGGAAGGATCAAAGGTTGTACTTAGGTTCATTATCATTGAAACTGAGCCTAAGGTAGCACGTTGGCATAGCTAAAGCCTTGACACGTGACAAGTGGTATTAAAGCTTGAGGTTGACCCCTCGAGGTGTACGCGTGGAGACCTAGTTCAACCAAAATAAGCTGATTTGTGAATGGAGTGGTTGAGGTTCGAGGTGCGATGAAAGAAGCCCTTAAGGAGCTAATCAAGGTGGTGCCAAGTGATCAAACGGATGGTGATTGATTGAGAAAGGACGAGGCCAGCATGAGGGGTCTAGCTGAGAGGGGGCAAGACTGGGAAACTACAAGAGAGGGTGGAGAGGAGATTCCTAAGCTACTTTTTGTTCAACGGATAGCATCGGGTCAAAGATTGCCCAAGGTGAGAATAGTTGCTAGAGCAAGTGTGGTCCCTTAAGGAGTCCGACGATAAGAGCGAGGAAGATGAGCAAGAAGAGCCAAAGGAATGGCCAAGTGCCAACGAAGAGGTCAAGCAAAGGCGCTATGAGGGGTTAAGAGAAAGATCGAGTGCCAAAGAGGAGTGCTAAGATAGAAACTAAAAGAGGTCGCGAGTAAGACTAGGTGCCATTGAATGGGAGAGTGTTAAACCGAGTGTGGAGAAGTCCGACCCTGATCATGTGAGCAAGTGGAGGCAACCTCGAAGGAAAAGAATAGAGGCAACATCGACAACAAGAGAGTGAGAGAGAGTTTACTAAGTAAGAGAATGACAGTCGCATGAAGCCGAGGGTTAAACATTTGGTGCAAAGGCCACGGTCAAGTTGCTCGAGGAGAATGCAATAAAATTGTTCAAGAATTCAAGTGCGAAGCTCCCCTAGCAATAAGGGCATTGCTAGATTGAATGGGGGAGAATGTCATGATTCGTAGAAAAGCAGCACACCAAATGGTGCTGAGAGAGGTCATCATGGTGCGAAGCTAGCCACTCGAGGAACATCATGTCTGGAAGGATGTAGAATTGAGACGGAAGTGCCAGAAATATCTTGGAACATGGTAGACACTTCTAGTATGCACTGAGCAAGTCTAGAAGGCCTGAAAGGTTTCGAAATGTTATGGAAATGGTTGGACCATTGTGTAATAGGGTAGAATGTTCTGGAAAGTATAGATACATCTACTTGTATATTATATTAAATATAATTAAGTGAGAATGTTCTAGACAGCAATGTAGACCGTTAGATCAAATTGATCTTAGCCATTTATTTTGAGGAGCTTGGTCTGACTCTCCTTTTCATTTGTACATACTTGGCTTGAGTAATAAAAACTCTCCTAGTATTCTTCCAACCCTTGTGTGTTTGAGTGTAACAACTCTCCTGGTGGCTTGTAGTGTAGCTTAACAGCAAGGCAAGCCTCTTTGAGGAAAGATTAAAGGTTATATTTAAGTTCGTTGTCATTGGAATCGAGCCTAAGATCACACATGTTGGCGGAGTTAAAGTCACGTCACGTGATATTTTGATCTCCTTCCCTCGAATCACCTAAAATTAAACATTATTGATTTCAATTTCTATTTCTACATTAGTCTTTCACTTGTTTATCTTATTTTTCAACTTTGATAATAAATTCCACCAACTATATTTATTGGTTCGTTATTGTTTAGTGCACAACTAGTAACTACATATGTATGTCCCTCTGTTTTTATTTGTGCTATTTATATCCAAGTGATCGTTTGGTACTCTTAAGGCATCGTTTGGTAGAGAGGAAAAAATTGAAATGATGGAAAATTGATTGTAGAAAAAAATAAAGAAAGATAAAAAATATAATGTATTTTTTCACTAATGTGCTCAGTAAGAAAAATAGAAAATTACTCTTTTGTTTTATTTCTTCTCACTTTTTTTTTTTACCAATCACACTCTAAATCCTGATCTCGTTTACAGGAAATTTTAAATCTACTTAAAATCCTTGGAGCAGACTGCTATTGCCTTCCTCCCAATGAAATTCATAAATTCTCCTTTTTTTTTTTTTTTTTTCCCTACTCTCCTGCTTGGGCTCTTCCATGCATTGACTCTATCTCTCTGCATGCACTCATGTAGTTTGAGTGTATTTGTGCGTATTATTCTCATTTTCCTTTTACAAAACAAGTATGGAGGACCTTGGGTATTCTAGCATATATGTTTAGAGAAGTGGACAGAAGCCTGATGGATCTGGAATATTTTATAAGGAAAACTTGTATGCTTAAACTACCTATTTTTCTCTCGAAACAATTTCCTTCAACATATATTACTAGAATTATTCTAGAATATATACTAGAATTTTGTCTCATTTTTAGGTAAAGCTGGCATACTATCTTATTTTCCAGGCTACCATTGCACAATTGTTTCAGTGCAGAATTGCTCTTAGAGGAAACAATAGAATACAATGATCTTGTACCCTTAAACAAGCAGAATGCACCACTGACCGACAGATGGGGATGGTCCAAAGAATTAGAAAGGTAACCTTTTCTATTGTTATATATCCTTTTTGCATCCAGTCACACCTGCATTGGCCAAGTTATATAATTTTATTAGCCTTTCTGCCCCTGATTTTAAAGACTGCTCTGCTTCTTGCCTTTATTTTCCTCGATTACATGCATTTTTTTAGTATTGCCTTTGGTAGGTTTCTATGTCTGAGAGGGATTAGGAATAAGACTTATTTGGCATTATTATTGAGCGAAAAGTTCTGTAGTAAGTAGTCAAACATATAGGTTAGTTTAAGAGGCTCTGTTTTCTGGGGTTTCAGAAGTTCTTAAAGTTTGTTTCCTTAGTTAACGGAAATATCTGTTTGCAGAAAAGCAATGGTGTAAAAGCATATTGGATTTTAGGTTGCTAAACTGTGACCGGTTCATATATCATATTATTATTGGTTGATATTATTGCTTGCAGCATAGGTTGATACGAATGGATTACTATTCTCCAGAAAGCAAAATTTTAATTTCTTAAGATGGGTTTTCCTTCTGCTGGAAAGTGTTCAAGAAAGAAGTATAGAGCGTTTCGTCCTCCACTGAGCTGCTGGTGACATTTTAACCATTAATGGTCTTCGTATTACATGTAGTAGAGATATTATTTGGACTAAATGTCTACTGCTGAAGTTTTATTAGCTTATATTACAGCACAAGTAGATTTTGATGTATCATTTTGCAAATCTTAATGATATGGATACCTGCCCTTTCCTTCAGTCTTTTGCTAAAATTCACTTTTGTGATGGAATTGGGAATCTCATACTGTTACCTGCTCCAAACTAGTTATGACATGGTATGCTGGTTGTTCACTGTTCGGATGATTTCTTTTCAGATTTGCTGGGAAAAAAGTAGTCCAGAGCATCGTGGAGACCCCAATGATCCATGTGTAACATCGAAAAGAGATTGTGTAGGAATTATGGCTGCCTTTAAACTCAAGCAACCTTTTCATCATGCCGATGCCCATCTTTATTGGTAAACTACCCAAATTTTCGTTGATCCATTTTATATAGCTATTATGTCATGTGTTTATGCATCTTAGGTCTTATGAGTTGGCTGTGCAGAAGCATATTTATGTTTGTTATATATAATATCAGGGATCCAAAATTGGCCAATGTTAAGCTTGCCCAAGCCGAGTATCTTTTAGCACCCTTAGCTCAGTTTAAGACACTTGTAACAGACAGTTTGAATGAACTCCTTCATTAATTTTGACTGGTGACTTCAACTCAACTCCTGGAGACAAGGTTGGTCCATACATTTTAACTTATCTAGTTTCCATGGGATAACCAAAATTCTTTATCCGTAAGCTTCTTGTCTATTCTTTCTTACAAATTTATATTGGAAAATTATCCTGATTCCATGAGTTTCTTGATGGGTCTGTTTGTATCCAAATTTAATTTTGCTCCTTTATCCATTTAACATTTTCATGGAACTCTAAAATAATATACCTGTGGAGGGAAATAATGTAGGTGTTAATGAAGGATACGTTTGGTTCACTATAATGAAATAGAGCTGTAATTGAATAAAGTTGTAATCAGTAATTCAATTGTTTGATTGAATGAAATGGAATAGAGTTGTAATAGCATTCTTTTGTTTGGTTGAATAGAACAGATGTTGAATGACCAAAGTACCCTTAGTATACATTGCTCCTTCCGATACATGGCAATAAATGGAACCTAGCATACAGAGAAAACATGCATGTAAGTTTGCATTTTAATTTCAAACTTTGAACAAATGTTTTAGTATACTTACATCAAACTTCTCCACATGATGCAATTCCAAGAACCTCATAATATCTTTCTTCTTAATTTTGTTCAGTAGAAAAGATACCTCTATAGATCTTTCTTCAGTTCTTTTCTTGCAGAACAATATATATGAATTCATTACAAGTTGATTATGTATCCAAATAGTCTCCTCTTCTATGCTCCTTTTATCAAGTGGAGGAGGCCCCGCGATTTCTTCAATCGTCTAAAGAAAAGAAATAAAGAAATTAATACAAGTCTTGTAACGCCCCAAGTTTTATGTTTTTGTTGTTGCGACAATTTAATACAAATTTGTATTTACTTTAGTGGTTAAATGTTTTGGAAATGTATGAGAGGTCTCAAGTTCAAGCCTTACCTTTGGCAAATTTTGATATTTTTCTGATCTAAGCCTAACACATGAGTAGTAGACTTATATTTAATTGTTTGTAAGTTCATATCTGAATAAGCTTGTTGGTCTAGTGGTTAAGTGGAGTGTTGGTTTGTTGAATGTCCATTGTTCAAATCCTTGTGTGAGTATGGGAATTAATTTTTGCTCTGTTGACTGATAGGGTTTTAGTCGTGGAGGAAGTCTGAGGGGTTAGTGAGAGCAAAACGTAGGATATAGGAGTTACCAAAATTATCTTGATTTATCTTTTTTTTTCAAAATTTCGGGTTTTCTCTCTCTGGAAAAAAATTTTTGACGTTGCTTCTCCTTTTCCCCTTCCGCTGAATTTTTATTCTTCTTTCACCCTGTGTGTACCCGAAATGTAGAAAATAAAGTTTCGGCAGAAGCCAAAAAACCTCACTGTCGACGCCACACAGGATTGTGGTCATCCGTGTGGTAGGCTGTGTGTGATGACATAGCTGCGTGAACGATGAAGGTCAGGCCGTGTGATGGCCGGGTGTGGCTGTGTGAGCCACATGGGCTAGACCAAATTGGGTCGTGTGGACCACACGAGCAGTCCACATGGGCGTGTGGGTTTCTAGGCCAAGCCGTGTGATCTACACGGGTAAGGCCAATTTGGGCGAGCGGGCCACACAGGAGAGCGGGCCACACGAGCAAGCCACATGGAGGTGTGGGCCCATTTATCTGAAATTCCCCTAGGGTTACACAGGTCATCCTAAACGACTGTGGGCCACAGTAGGGTCGATAAGGGCTAAATAAATCCTAAACTGTATGATTTGGCTGATTAAAATTCTGAACTGATTAGACACTGATGCATGACTATTTGCACTGTTATCTGCATATCTGATATATATGTATGCCATATATAAGCATGTGAGCATGTTAGCCTGTTTATTTGTATTTGCATATTTCTATATCTGATATTGGGGTTGGGACGATGTATATTAGAAGAAGTGTTCTGAAAGGCATTTAAGCCTATTATCTAGCAGGTCAGTTGCATTATATCTGATATGTGTCGCATTTGGTACAACATGGTGTGTAAAGTTGGGTGGGTATTTTAAACCCCACATGGTGTGTAGGGATGGTTAGAAATGGTGTGTAGAGGTTGGGGATAGGATATCTAATTTTTTATTCTGGCTACATATCTATATCTGTATTTGAGAAAGCCTTAAGCCCGAATCTACATTTGAATCTAGAATGGGCTTAAGCCCGAATCTGCATCTGAATCTGTAATGGGCTTAGGCCCAAGACTGTATCTGACCAATATTTGTTTTTCTGTATATGGGCATGCTTAATTCTGTGGGGTTACACACTGAGTTTACGTAAACTCACCCATTTCTGTTTAATCTGTATAGGTAATCCATAGTTTTAGGCGAACTGGTGCGGTAAAGCTTCTCGGTGACCACTCAGATATAAACTGTTATTTGGTTTCGTGATTTTAATTAAGTTTACGGTTTTTGATTTTTGGGAATTGTAATTTTTGGGACTGTATAGACTTTAACTGTTGTTTTTGGTTTCTTTTACATGCTCAATCAATAGTTTTCTTTAACAACAATAGTTTTCTAAAAATATGGTTTTTTTAAAATGCGATCTGTTTTTCTTAAACTTAACGATTTTCTAAGCTTCCACTAATAAGTACATTTTGTGAAAAATTGACTGTTGATTAAACAATCTCGATTTGACAAAAGCTAATAAAAACTAATAATCTGAAAAGGTTTTATCGAGTCGACTTTGTATTTCAAACCCATTCCATGTGACATTATTAGATTTGGCCATAACGTCCAGGCCGACTTTGGAGTGTTACAAGTCTGGTACCTTGAGGGATTGAATGCAACAAAATATACTTGCATCCTCTCTGGGATATGAGTCTGCCTGTGTAATAGCCCAAATTTCAGTAATGTCGGAAATTGTGGTTCAAGACCACTAAATTCGACAAATGAACTCGTAGAAAATATTATTTAATATTTACGAGCCAAATGTGGTTTTTAAAAGATTTTTGAAATAGTAAGATTGTGTTCATAAAGATTTATTTGGTCAAAATATCGAAGAAAAGAGGTATCAAGATCTCGGTGTTATAAACCGAGCTATAAATATTTTATGAATATTAAAGGAGTGTCACTAAGGTAATATTAAAGTTTCGTTAAGAAATTTTAAGGTTTGGTGGTCAATTGAGTAAAAAGGACTAAATTGAATAAAGTGTAAAATTGTGAAAAGTGATGAAATAGCTCAATTGTCAAAAGAGGAAGGACCTAAAGTGTAAATAAGCCCAAAGGAGATATTTTGGGCGGCAATAGCTGAGAAAAATTAGGAAATGGGTGAAATAAGGGCAAAATTGGAAAATTTGCCAAAATTAGTTAAATAAAAATGGGACCAAATGGGACTATCTAGAATTCTCTTCATTTTCTTCATTCTTTTCAGCTGAGAAACAGCCATGGAAGAGGTTTCAAGCTGGTTTTTCATACTCTAGCTTCATGTAAGTTTAATTCTTGCTCTCTCCTTGAAATTTCTATGTTTTTGGACTTTTACAATTGGGTCCAACTTATTAATTCATTATTTTTGATTTCATGACTAGTTTTTAAAGTTGATATGGATTAGTTTTGAAAGTATGTGATGAATAAATATTGAATTGAAGCTT
Organism: Gossypium stocksii; assembly: GCA_020496765.1. Classification (NCBI taxonomy): domain Eukaryota; kingdom Viridiplantae; phylum Streptophyta; class Magnoliopsida; order Malvales; family Malvaceae; genus Gossypium; species Gossypium stocksii. The sequence goes on along the minus strand of CM035627.1, from coordinate 106,973,253 downwards.
TAATCTTGTTATATGATGATTTTATCAAGTAAAATTGATGGAAACTTGATTTTAGGACCTAATTGTGAAATTGTTGAAATTAAGGCCTATTGTTAGAATTCTGATTTTCAAAAGTTTTGAAGTAGTTCAAAATGATAGAGAAAGGTATTAAATGAGAAAATTAGCTCAATGGAGGGGTTAATTAAGTAAGGACTGAATTGTATGGATTGAGCAAATTGAGACAAATTGGGAAACAAGATGTCACACTAAAGCAGTATTGGACAGCAGCAATTGTCTAACTTTGAAAAATCACCAAAAATGGTATAAATTGAATTAGAAGTTGAATAAGATATGTAATTAAAGCTTGTTGAGTCTATTTTCATATAAAAGAAACAAAGAAAGCAAAGGAATTCGGTATCTTGAGATATTTACATTTTTGTGAGACTGGTTCAGATTGATTTCGAGATCCCCTGTTCTGAATTGTAAAAATCATTAAAAATTGTACAAAAATATTTATGGAACATAATTTATATGGGTGGATTCCTTATTGAGTCTATTTTTACTAGAAACAAACGTGGATATCTTTTGAAATCTGTAAAAAGAGAAATTGGAATTTTAGTGAAGAGCGGTCAGGGTTGTCGAGTAGCGAAACAGGGGAAAACTTTAACTAATAAACTGTATTAATTGGCCACACCAAAAATTCTGGAAAAATTATGATAAGAAGATATATGAGTCTAGTTTCAAGAAAAATTTACGGATCTGAATTTGGAGCTCTGTAGCTCAAGATAAAAATAATGTAGTTACTATGACACGGATAGACAGCTTGAAAATGTACATAAGTAAATAGTAAAAATTATAGAAAATGTTACTTACAAGTGTGTTGTTTATACTAAGGATGTGGAATGGAGTGGAGGAGGAGGAAAATATATGAATGATTTGTATTTAGATTAATCATATGCTTGATTGTAATTGATAAATGTTGAATCAGAAATGGTATAATGTTTTATTACTTGATATTATTATGAATTATGTGACTAACGGAGATATTGAGAATGTATATTAGGATTTCGTGAGCAGAATGACTGAGTATGTTTTGCAGTAATCAACTTGAGCGATTCCAGCTCAATGACAAGATGAATTGACAGAAAAGACCATGGTTGGACCATGGCAACAAGTGAAAGTGGTAACTTCGGCTACAAGTGAAAAGTGATTTCCGTATAAGACCATAGTTGGGCTATGGCATCGGAAACAAGTGATAAGCGATTCCCGTATAAGACCATAGCTGGGCTATGGCATCGGAGAAAAGTGATATGTGACCCGTGTAAGACCATATCCGGGATATGGCCTCGGTATGATATGTGATCCGTGTAAGACCATGGCTGGGCTATGGCATCGGAATAAGATGATAAGTGACTTCCATGTAAGACCATAGCTGGGCTATGGCATTGGGATAAAGTGAAAAGTGATTTTTCCGTGTAAGACCATATCTGGGATATGGCATCGGAGTGATATGTGTTTCTGAGTAAGACCATATCTGGGATATGGCATCAGTGATATATGTGATCCGTATAAGACCATATCTGGGATATGGCATCGGCGTGATACGTGCTTAAGATGTAAGACCATAGCTGGGCTATGGCATTCTAATGAAAAGTAATGAATTGACGGATAAGCCCATGGTTTTACCATGGCATGGTGATAGTGAAGATATAAGACCATAGCTGGGCTATGGCATTCTATCGAAAGTGATGAATTGACGGATAAATGAAAAGACCATAGCTATGCTATGGCATCAGTGATTATCAGTGAAATACAATGTGTATCGGCGCACATCAAAGAACACGGGACTATGATTGTGCCATGCAGGAAGTGAAGAAGTAACAGATCATAGTTGGATGAGACTATGACATCAGTGAAAAATGACGATTTCTAAATCGGTAAAGTTTTGGTAAGTGATATGTGATTATTATTAGCATTGATTCTGATATTTGTGTACTATTCGATGTTGAAATGATTCAATGTATAAACTTAGCATAAGAATGAGAATGAGATTAATATGAATAAGTTCAGATATGTATATGAGTTTTGTGAGTATTGAATTGATAAGGCTTGTGAACTGTGTGGCATATTATGTGAAAGAATATGACATGGGTTATTAAATCCCTACAAGTTACAATGTAAAATGTAATGAAAACGGTTTAATTACATGTGTGGCACATAATGTGCAAGAATATGGGTATCCAATATATTTGTATAGATTCAGTGGAAAAAAAAAATATGGTAATACGAGGACAAGTAATAATACTGAGTAATATGAGCTCAGTAAGTAAGTGATTTTCAGTACTATGAGTTTATGACATGGGTAAGAGTTTAAAAGATTGAGTGTGTGACATCTGTTTTAGCCAAACGTAATGGCTTATATTAGCTATTGTGGCTGGAAATATGATTATATATATATGCATGTGCTATGAATTTTATATGATGAGTTTATGATGATTATGGTAGGAATGTGATAAAGACATGAGTAAAATCTATGATCTCTAATGCATATGAAATTGACATGATCATAATATGGCTAAGGACGTTTAAGTGTTCATGTATGCCTTGTTGTATGCTATTGTATAAGTATGTGTTCGTATGATGAGAAGGCGATAAAAAAAGGCTTAATAAATAGCCGACACTGTCCACACGGCTGAGTACACGGGCGTGTTCCCTGGCCGTGTGATTTTGACACGATGTGCCACGATCGTGTTTAGGCCGTGTGATGGAACACGGGTCATAAACACGGGCGTATGCACAGGCCGTGTGAGTTTGGGCAGATTACTCCACGGGCTGTTGGCACGGTCGTGTTAGAGGTATACAGGGGCGTGTTTGTAGAGTCACGCGGGCGTGTGACATAATTGTTAACAAATTTCTAAGATATCTTCTTAAGTACTTGAGAGTTTTCGGTTTGTTTTCTAACCACCTCGAATGTATGTTTTGGGCCTTGTAAGCCCGCTTAAGGGAGTAATGTGCATGCAAACGAAAAGTTTTAAATTGATCAAAATTTTATGGTCCGGTTTTATATGATTGGTTGAGTTTAAGTTCGGTAGCACCTCGAACCCTTTCCAGGTATCGGATATGGGCAAAGGGTGTTACATTTAGTGGTATCAGAGCTATGGTTTAGTCGGTTCTCGGACTAACATAGCGTAAGTGAGTTTAGCTATAAATGCCATAGTACTATCTGTGACAGTGTGATATATCTCGGCACTAGTGAAACTATTTGCTAAGACAGAAATACTACCCACCGAGTAAATCTTGTTAATGATAGAAGTAATATTGAGAGGATTGAAACGTGCTTATGATATGTTGAAATTTGGAAAGGTAAGTTGTGTGCAATAATTTGATTTTTATGCTTTATAGAATTAAGAATGATAATTCTTCCATGAAATTATGATATTCTATGATGCCATGAAAGTAATCTTGATTATATTGAGAATAAGATTCATGATATTGAATAATGAGATAATGTGTGAATTCTATAAGATTGATGATGTGGAAGTTTTACTAAGAAATGACGAGTCATGAAAAAAAAATTATTCGTAAAAAGAAAGGATACGAAGGGTACCGTGATTATACTATGAGTAATGTAGGTCCCGTATAAGACCATGTCTGGGACACGGCATCGACATCGACATGAGAGCCAGTGTAAGACCATGTCTGGGACATGGCTTTGGCATCATTTTATGAGACTTGAATCACGGGTATCCTTCAATATCTTAAAAAGGAAGTTAACCGATAATAGAGTAACTAAGTTGATAAATTTCAAGAGAAAGTGTAATGCCCCCATACCCGAGACCGTTGCCGGAGTCGAGTTTGAGGTGTTAATAAACTTAATTAATCACTTAAACAATTTTCAAACCATTTACTTTACCTTTCGGAATAAGCTGTTTATCTGCATCATAGCCGCTAAAAAAATCATATCTCGAGTTATAAAACTCGAAATTGAAATCCGTAAATTTTCCCAGAAAATAGACTCATATATCTATCTACTAATTTTTTTTCCAGAATTTTTGATTGGGCCAATTAGTACAGTTTATTAGTTAAAGTCTCCCCTGTTTCAGTGCTCAACTGTTTTGACCTCTGTCCATTACGAATCAGTTTTCTCTCTGTAAAAAGTTCAAATGACTATGCCGTTTATTTTCCTTAAAACTAGACTCAATAAGGAATCTGGACATATATAGCAAGGCTCTTAATTATTTTTGTACAATTTTTAGTGAATTTCTAAAGTCATAACAGGGGAGCTCGAAATCACTCTGACCTTGTCTCACATAAATTCAAATATCTCCTAATATAAAAGTCTTTTGCTTACACCGTTTCATCTATGTGAAACTAGATTCAATGGGATTTAATTCCATATCTTATCTAACCTCTAATTCAATTTCCATGATTTATAGTGAATTTCCAAAGTTGAACTACTGCTATTAACTAAAAACTGTTTTAGTACAAAATATTGTTAACTAGGTTATAACATCCTTACTTCACTTCATTTAAACTCTATACATGCCATATAAATCTATAACCATAAAACAAAAGCTACCGGAATTGATCTGGATAGTGTGCCTTGTTGTGTTGATCCGATCTACCAACTTCACTTCAGTTCAATCTACATAACAATGTCAACCACACACAAGTAAGCTTATTGAAGCTTAGTAAGTTCATATGTTTAAAAGTAATGCTTACCAAATATAATAATTCCAAATAATACCAAACATTTACTAAAGTTTCCTGCCATTCACAACCACTGTTACAATACTTTACATAGTTGAGCTCAACATTAACAACTACTTAATCTCTTTCATTTGGTTCACTTCTCTTGTATTTCTTAATATCAAATTAGGAAACGGCTTATGAAATTGAGTACGTCGTTGTTCAGTGCCACGATTCATATCTCAGTATGGTTTTCCTCATTGAAATACCATACCTACATTTTACAACTCGGTATGGGAAATGCCATACCTACATTTCTTAACTCAGTATGGATTTGATAATACCATACCTACATTTCGCAACTCAGTATGGATGATACCATACCTACATTTCACACTTTTCCATGGAACAATCATGGTCTTATCCTTCAATTCATCTCATGACACGATATGAACGTACTCAATTCTGCGTTTTTCCCAATTTGAATTATCGCCTCTATTATTCCATTTTATCACAATTTCCACAATTCCATGACAAATTCATATTTAATAACACATTACATCATTCAATTATTCACAATTAAGCATGAAAATTTAACCATATGAACTTACCCGGTTGATTTGTAGAAGATATTGAAATTCAGGGACTATTCCGCAACTTTTTCTTTTCCTCGTTCTTCTTTGGATTCTTGATCTATAATGTAAAATATTTTCACTCATTAGCATTTATTTGGTTTCTATTTCACTTCACAATTTATGCTGTTCAACTTTCGAAATTGCACTTTTACCCCAAAATTTACAGTTTTTACAATTTAGTCCCTGCTCAATTCACCCATCAATTGAACTAATTTTTCTCAATTAACACTTTATTTTATCATTATAAACTATTCCACAACCTTTCATATTCTGAATTTCAACACCAACCTCTAATTCACAACTTTTTCACAATTAGGTCCTAAATACCATTTTCTATCAAATTCACTTAATAAAACCACCTTAATATGAAATTAGAACTTAAATTTCATAATAGTTCATCATAAACTTCCCTTAATCAGCTAGGGTAACTTCCAATTTCACCCACCAAATCAAAAACTAATGAATTCTATAAGTGGACCTAGTTGTAAAAGTCATAAAAACATAAAAATTATCAAGAAAAAGCAAGAATTAAACTCAAATGATGTAAAACTATGAATAACCAGCCTTCTCCAGACCTCCTATGGCGTTTTTTCTGAGAAAATATGAAGAGATCTCTAGATTTCTCACTTTTGTCCTTATTTTATATGTTAAAATTATAAAATTTCCAATTTTGCCCTTATTTCCCTTATTTTTCTGCTGATTTTCTTGACCTTGCCGTCCAACCAATTCACTTTTAGGCTTAATTGCCCTTTAAACCCCCTTGATTCTAACACTTGAGCTATTTAATCCTTCTAGCAAATTTTGCATTTGTTACAGTTTAGTCCTTTTTATTTAATTAACCGTCCAAACGATAAAATTTTTTTAACGAAATTTTAACACCACATTACTAATACTCCATAAATATTTATAAAAATACATTCGGCTCGATTTCACTATATCGGGCCTCGATACCTCATTTTTGACTTAATTTATTTAATAATTTCTCTTTTAAATTTTAATTTAACCTAATAAAATATTTCTAATATTTTATTCACTTCTAAATACTATTTTATTTTAATTTCCTAATCGTACTTGTCGAATTTAGTGATCTCGAATCACTGTTCCGACACCACTGAAATTTTAGGCTGTTACAGTTCTCCCCCCCTTTTTTGGAAATTTCGTCCTCGAAATTTCTTACCTGAGAATAGATTTGGATATTGTGACCTCATTGATTTTTCGGTTTCCCAGGTTGCCTCCTCCGACCCATGTCGATGCCATAATACTTTAACTAATGGCACACGTTTGTTTCGTAATTCTTTAACTTCCCGAGCTAAAATCTTTACTGGCTCTTCTGAATAAGTCATATCTGGTTGAAGCTCAATTTCGGTGTGCGAAATCACGTGAGAAGGGTCTGATCTATAACGTCTCAACATAGACACGTGGAACACATTATGAATCTTTTCCAGTTCAGGAGGCAGAGCTAATCGATATGCTACAGGACCGATTCTTTCAATGATCTCGTATGGTCCAATAAATCTTGGACTTAATTTTCCTTTTCTTCCGAACCGTAATACTTTCTTCCATGGTGAAACTTTTAAAAACACTCGATCACCAACATTAAACTCTATTTCTCTTCTTTTCAAGTCAGCATATGATTTCTGACGATCGGAAGCAGCTTTCAGACAATCTCGAATAATACGAACCTTCTCTTCAGTTTCCCGAATTAAATCGACCCCCACCAACTTGGATTCACTCAATTCTGACCAATACAATGGAGTTTTACATTTTCTTCCATATAGAGCTTCAAATGGTGCCATTTTTATGCTGGATTGATAGCTGTTATTATAAGCAAACTCGGCTAGAGGTAAATATCTTTCCCAGCTGCCGCCAAACTCAAGTATACAGCACCTCAACATATCTTCCAAAATTTGAATTACTCGCTCTGATTGCCCATCAGTTTGAGGATGAAAAGCGGTGCTGAAATTTAGTTTTGTACCCAAAGCTTTCTGTAGCTTACTCCAAAACCTTGATGTAAATCTCGGATCTCGATCGGAAATAATGGATGTTGGAACCCCATGTAATCTCACAATCTCGGAAATATATAGTTCTGCCAACTTCTCCAGTGGAAAGTCCGCTTTGACTGGGATAAAATGTGCTGATTTTGTCAATCTATCGACAATTACCCAGATAGAATCTTTCTTCTTCGGAGTTACTGGTAACCCGGATACAAAATCCATCGTAACGTGTTCCCATTTCCATTCTGGAATCATAATAGGTTGTAACAAACCCGTTGGCACCTGATGTTCTGCTTTCACCTGTTGACATATCAGACATTTTGCCACAAATTCACAAATTTCCCTTTTCATACCAGGCCACCAATACATCCTTTTCAAATCACAATACATCTTTGTACTACCGGGATGAATAGAATATCTACTGCTATGAGCCTCAGAAAGAATATCATTTTTCAAATCTAAATTATTCGGAATATAGATTCTATTACGATAGTACAACATACCACTTTCATCGATGCTATACTCTGATTCCGACTTGTCTCGTGCTTCTTGTTTCTTTAACACTAACTTCGGATCATCATCTTGCAATTTCTGGATTCGTTGGAAAAATACAGGCTTGGCTTTCAATTCCGCTATTACCGATCCGTCTTCATTAATGAACAAATAGGCATTCATTGACCAGAGTGCAAACAAAGATGATTTCCGACTAAGTGCGTCAGCAACTACATTAGCCTTCCCCGGATGGTAATCGATAACAAGGTCATAATCTTTTAATAATTCAAGCCATCTTCTCTGTCTCAGATTTAACTCTTTCTGAGTCATCAAATACTTCAAACTTTTATGATCGGTATACACATAACATTTTTCACCATATAAATAGTGTCTCCAGATTTTCAAAGCAAAAACAATTGCAGCTAACTCCAAATCATGTGTGGGATAATTTTTCTCATGCGATTTTAACTGTCGAGAAGCATAAGCCACTACTTTCCCCAACTGCATTAAAACACAACCTAAGCCATTCTTAGATGCATCACTGTATATAACATACGGTACACCTGATTCTGGTTGAGTTAACACTGGGGCTTCTGTTAACATTTTCTTCAATTGATCAAAACTCTGCTGACATTCATCAGACCACACAAATTCAACATTCTTCTGTAGCAGTCGTGTCATAGGCGAAGCAATCATCGAGAAATTCTTAACAAATCGGCGGTAATATCCTGCCAAACCTAGGAAACTTCGCACCTCAGTTACATTCTTTGGAGTTTTCCAATTCACCACTGCAGATACTTTACTCGGATCCACCCGAATCCCTTCAGCTGAAACTATATGACCCAAAAATCCAACCTCGTGGAGCCAGAATTCACATTTGCTAAACTTTGCATACAACTGTTTTTCTCGCAAAATCTGTAGCACAATTCTCAAGTGCTGAGCATGCTCCAATTCTGATTTTGAATAGATCAGTATATCATCAATAAACACAACCACAAATCTATCTAAATAAGGTTGAAAAATCCGATTCATTAAGTCCATAAATGCAGCAGGGGCATTAGTTAAACCAAAAGGCATTACCAGAAACTCGTAATGTCCATACCGAGTTCTAAAGGCAGTTTTTGGTACATCACAATCTTTAACTTTCAGCTGATAATACCCAGACCGGAGATCTATCTTCGAGAATACAGCAGCACCTTTCAACTGATCAAACAAATCATCAATACGAGGCAGAGGATATTTGTTTTTAATCGTAACCCTGTTCAATTGCCGGTAATCTATACAGAGCCTTAAAGATCCGTCTTTCTTTTTCACAAACAAGACTGGTGCACCCCAAGGTGACATACTTGGTCTAATAAATCCCTTGTCTAGCAACTCCTGCAACTGTGTCTTCAATTCTCTTAATTCAGCTGGTGCCATTCTATACGGTGTTATTGATATCGGAGCTGTACCCGGAATCACATCGATTACGAATTCAACCTCACGATCTGGGGGTAAACCAGGTAATTCCTCAGGAAATACATCAGTAAACTCTTTAACAACTGGCAATTGTTCCATCTTCAATTCAGAACTCCGAGTATCAAGAATATAAGCTAAAAATGCTTCATTACCCTTCCGAATCAATTTCTGAGCTGTAAAGGCTGAAATAATTTTGACATCATTCTTTTTATCTCCAAACTCAGCTGAAACTATTTCTCCTGTTTGATATTTTAAATCAATCCGTTTTTCTCTACAATTTACTATGGCATCGTGTTTAATCAACCAATCCATTCCAAGAATAACATCAAATTCTTGGAAAGGTAACAACATTAAATTAGCAGAGAATTCACAGCCTTGAATTTTCAGTGGACAATTCCGACATATTAAATTAACTAACACACTTTGCCCTAACGGATTAGTGACTTGCACATCAAAGTCAGTGGACTCAACAGCCATTTTCTTTTCTAACACTAATGCAGTGCAAATATATGAATGCGTAGATCCAGGATCAATTAAAGCATACACAGAATCATCAAAAAGATAGAAAATACCAGCTATCACATCTGGAGCAGAAGCTTCTTCCCTTGCCCGGATAGCATATGTACGTGCAGGTGCCATTGTTTCTGATCGAGCTGTAGAACGAGCAGTCCCAGCAGCACTACTTTGACCCGAGCGTCTACTTTTCTGAGGAGTATTTGCTTGCTTCTCACCTTGTTCTTTATCTTCTTTTGACAATTGAGGACAGTCCCGAATAAAATGGTCAGTTCCACCACATTTATAACAAGCTCCGACTCTTCCCCAGCATTCGCCAATATGAAATCTACCACAACTTTTACATCTAAGTCTTGGAATATTTTGCACACTACTAGCACTGGCTGCTGGTTTATTAGTTATCCCAACATCCCGCTGAGTTGTTTTACTTTTATTCGATCGTTCCGGAATTGTAACAGATCGACTAGAATCGTCTCTGAACTTTTTAGCCGGAAAAGTCGAAGTTGGTCTAGAGAAACTTCTTTTGTATACCTCTTTACCTCTTCTTTCTCTTTGCATCTTTCTGTTGTACACTTCTTCCATCTTTTGAGCTCGATCAGATAGAACCACAAATTCTCGAATCTCTGTGCCTCCAATCATCATTCTGATTTCATCATTAAGCCCTTCTTCGAATCTAATGCACATTTCTTCCTCTGTCGGTACAACATCCCGAGCATATCTACTGAGATACACAAATTCTCTTTCATATTCAGCTACTGTTTTATTCCCTTGTCGAAGATCAAGAAATTCCCTCTTCTTCTTATCTAAATATCTCTTTCCCACATACTTCTTTTTAAACTCAATTTGGAAGAATTCCCAGGTAAGTTTATCTGCAGATACCACTGCCTCAATGGTTTCCCACCAATTATATGCTTCTTCTTTCAATAATGAAACTGCACACCTCAAATAGTCCTCCGGAGAACACATCATCTGTTTAAAAACTCTCTCCAAACTCTTTAACCAATACTCTGCTTTAACTGGATCATCATCCGATCTCCCTCGAAATTCTTCAGCTCCGAACTTTCTAAGTTTTTCAATCGGTGTTCTTTTGCTAGATTCATCCATTAAAGGAGGAGCAACCGGAGTTGTAACTGGTGGTATAGTAGGGGGAGGAGGTGGTGGTTGTGCCTAACTTCTTCCTTGTATTGTTTCACTATACCACTGATTCATTAACCCGTAAATCATATTTTTAAGTTCTGCCTCTCTCATCAAAGAAATCGGAATATTACCACTTGTTCCCTGCTCAGAAGTCTGTATTCTACTATTAACTTCCTCTTCTGGACCAGCACCCTCCGGTCTATTAGACATCTTTACAATCTATAACAAAAATTAGTAGTTAGATCGGATCATTCACATCACACTATCACAGATTTATATGGCATGTATTTCTAATCATTTTACGCATCACATTCGTTCCGAGAATCGACTAAACCAAGCTCTGATACCAATAAATGTAACGCCCCCATACCCGAGACCGTTGCCGGAGTCGAGTTTGAGGTGTTAATAAACTTAATTAATCACTTAAACAATTTTCAAACCATTTACTTTACCTTTCGGAATAAGCTGTTTATCTGCATCATAGCCGCTAAAAAAATCATATCTCGAGTTATAAAACTCGAAATTGAAATCCGTAAATTTTCCCAGAAAATAGACTCATATATCTATCTACTAATTTTTTTTCCAGAATTTTTGATTGGGCCAATTAGTACAGTTTATTAGTTAAAGTCTCCCCTGTTTCAGTGCTCAACTGTTTTGACCTCTGTCCATTACGAATCAGTTTTCTCTCTGTACAAAGTTCAAATGACTATGCCGTTTATTTTCCTTAAAACTAGACTCAATAAGGAATCTGGACATATATAGCAAGGCTCTTAATTATTTTTGTACAATTTTTAGTGAATTTCTAAAGTCATAACAGGGGAGCTCGAAATCACTCTGACCTTGTCTCACATAAATTCAAATATCTCCTAATATAAAAGTCTTTTGCTTACACCGTTTCATCTATGTGAAACTAGATTCAATGGGATTTAATTCCATATCTTATCTAACCTCTAATTCAATTTCCATGATTTATAGTGAATTTCCAAAGTTGAACTACTGCTATTAACTAAAAACTGTTTTAGTACAAAATATTGTTAACTAGGTTATAACATCCTTACTTCACTTCATTTAAACTCTATACATGCCATATAAATCTATAACCATAAAACAAAAGCTACCGGAATTGATCTGGATAGTGTGCCTTGTTGTGTTGATCCGATCTACCAACTTCACTTCAGTTCAATCTACATAACAATGTCAACCACACACAAGTAAGCTTATTGAAGCTTAGTAAGTTCATATGTTTAAAAGTAATGCTTACCAAATATAATAATTCCAAATAATACCAAACATTTACTAAAGTTTCCTGCCATTCACAACCACTGTTACAATACTTTACATAGTTGAGCTCAACATTAACAACTACTTAATCTCTTTCATTTGGTTCACTTCTCTTGTATTTCTTAATATCAAATTAGGAAACGGCTTATGAAATTGAGTACGTCGTTGTTCAGTGCCACGATTCATATCTCAGTATGGTTTTCCTCATTGAAATACCATACCTACATTTTACAACTCGGTATGGGAAATGCCATACCTACATTTCTTAACTCAGTATGGATTTGATAATACCATACCTACATTTCGTGTAATGACCCAAATTCCCGGGCACCGGAAAAACGAGTCGTAAGGCCTCCGTCTTAGGAAATTAAGTCCGTAAATATTTATTAAAAATATTTATGAGGATAATTATGAATTAAATTAGATTTTGATTAAGTGAATCTAATTTAATTAGAAACAATTAGTAGATAAGACTAAATTGAATAAAGTGCAAAAGTTTAATTATAGAATAGAAAAATTATTAAGGGATTAAATTAGGAATTAAACCATAAAAGTGACATGTGTTTAATGATGAATAAATACATGTGTATGTGTAATATTGGTCCAATTGTATTTTATGTGTGTATTTACTTAGAATTTAAGAAATTTTAATTATTTATTTGTTGTAATTATTATTAATTGTGTAAATATTATTTTATTAAATTGTGTGATAATGACAAGTGTATGGTAAGGATTAAAACAAGTGTGGAAATTTTAATGGCACATGTGTATTAACTTTAATTGGTAATTAAAAAGATATTTTAATAATTAAGTAATTTAGTAATAAAACAAATAACAAAAAGAAGAAAAGAAAAGAAAGAACAAAAGAGTACAGAGAAGAAAACGTGAAAAGGAAAGAAAGAAAGAAAGAAAGAAGAAAAAAGGGGAAATTGAAGGATTAAGGCTTGAAGATTAATTTGGTAAGTTAATTAAGTCCATTTCTTTGTAATTTTGATGTTTTTAAAGCTTTAGAGAAAGATTCTCTTGAATTCATGTGAAAATATTAGAAAATAATGGAAGTTTGATTAGGGTTTATGTTAAGAAAATGGTGAGATTTAGGATTAATTTGATAAAATTGTGAATTTGAATTGAATTAGGGACTTAATTGTAAAACAAGCCATAAGTTTTGAGTTTTAGGGATTAAATTGAAAGAAATTCGGAATTATGGAAAAATGATGAAAATTTGATAGTTATATGAATATTTTGATGGAAATTGAATAGAAATAAGGTGTGAATTGATGTTATAAATTTGGTTATTAGTATTTTACATCAAAACAGTTTTGGGAAGTAGCAATGGTCTGACTTTGAAAATTCACTAAAAATTGTAGGAATTGAATTAGAGGATGAATAAGATATGAAATTAAAGCTTATTGAGTCTAGTTTCTTATAGTAGAACCAATGTGAGCAATGAATTTATGAATCAAGAGATATTTGAAATTTTGTAAGACTGGTTCAGGGTGATTTCGAGATACTCTGTTTTGACTTTGGAAAATCATTAAAAATTGTAAACAAATTATTATGGAGTGTAATTTATATGTGTGAACTCCTTAATGAATATAGTTTCAAAAGAAATAAACAAGAACCTTATTCAAGCTCTGTACAATGAGATAATTGATTTTTAGTAGAGAGAGGTCAGAACTGTCGAATGGAGTAACAGGGGAGTATTTAATGAATAAACTGTATTAATTGGCTAGACCAAAAATTATGAAAATTTTATGGTAAGAAGATAAATGAGTCTAGTTTCAAGGAAAATTTACGGATATTAATTTTGAGTTTCGTAGCTCAAGATATAAATAATTTAGCAACAATGACTCAAATAGACAGCTTATGCTTAATGGCCAAATTTGCATGTTTAGACTTATGAATTAAATTGAATTGTATTATATTAATTAATTACAACTATGCTAATTTTTGTAGCAAACAAGGAAACCGAGGTATCCAACACGAAGGGAAAAGAGAAAATAGTCGAGGAATAGCTCAGAGAAACCGGTTTGTATTATCATAATTCAAAATATTTATCATTGCATATTTAATTGTTTTATATATATGAATGTGCATGAAAATGACTTGAATGTAAATTGTTGATTTTTTGTGATTACATTGAGAAATATAAGAGAATTGATTGAAATGTGGAAATGTGATCGAAACCCTATTAACTAGTCGGGCTTAGTGGATATAATTGGCATGCCATAGGATTGGAAGTGTTCAGGGATTCTTCGACCTCGAGTCGATGAGGCACTAGGTGTGCCATAGATTTACTTCGGATAGTTTCGATGAGGCTTTGGTAGCCACATTGCTTCGGCTTGGCCGATGAGGTACTTGGTGTGCCATAGATCTGATTTACTTCGAACTATCCGATGAGGCGTTGGTCGCCACTCTGGTGTGTTTGGTTGGATCCGTGTATCCACCTTGGTCCGAGTCAGGTTAATAGGGCCTATAAGTGAAATGAGCAAAATTATCTGAATCTGATTATCTGAACTATCGAATGAAAGGTGAAAGAAAATGATGATACGAAATGTGAAAAGAAATTGTGTTATGAATTAAGTGTTTACATGTTGGCGAAAATTTTATAATCATTTGAATGATATTAATGTGATATGAGTTGGCATATTCAAATGACTACTTGTGCATTTATGCTTTGAACTTGATTTGATGTTATGAATTGAATTATGATAATACCACTGAGTATTTCCAATACTCAGCGTACGGTTGTTCTCCGTGCGCAGGTTAGGTAAAGTAGAGTTCGGTTCAGCATTCAAATCATCTCCGACTCCAGCTTATTTTGTGGTGAAAATCTCATCTTTTGGTAATGTGGCATGTACTAAGTTTTAGGTTGTCACTTGTACATATTTAATGTTTTGAATGTAAAAGATGGTGTATCAACTTTAAAGAGTTTTATGTATGAATGAATGGTATATAGTTATATGTTATGTGGAGGTGAATTGGAATGGTTTATTTCTGGTTTGAGCTTGCAGGAGGCTTATGCAAAAATAAGCAAAAATGCTGCTGAAATTTTTATAAAAAAAATAAAATTTATGAATGAAATCAATTAGTAAAGTAAAAGATAATTTATATACATTTATGATTATACTATAATTTATTGTCAAAAAAAAAAAAATTTATTGTTTGTTTATTTATTAAGAATTATCTGTAAATGGTCCGATTTGTCTGGTAATGCCTTGTAACCCTATTCCGGGAACGGTTTGGGGTTAGAAGGTGTTACATTTAGTGGTATCAGAGCTATAGGTTTAGCCGATCCTCGGATTAAAATTGAATTCGTAAGTGAGTCTAGAAGTACATGCCACATTTGAGTTGGAATTGAGTCGGGATTTTTGAATGCTAACCTATTTAATTGTTTCTGTTTTATAGAGATTAAAGATGTCAGATGATCGATCAATTGATTTAAATGAAAGTGAATCAGCCACACCTAGTATGAACCCGTTTATAGACCAACCTCCCGAAGTAGAAGAAGAAAACATTAGGGAGAGAGATGAAAAATATAGAAATGAACCTGATATGTTAAGAGTTTTAGTTGATGCTCTCCAGCGAGTAGCGGGAACTGTACCTGCTACCACATCTGTACCTGTTCCTAGACGGGCCCCGATTAAAGAATTGAGAAAATACGGTGCTACGGAATTTTCGGGTCTGAAAGGTGTTGATCCATCAATAGCTGAGAATTGGATAGAAGCGACAAAAAGAATTTTACAACAGTTAGAGTGTACTCCTCGAGAAAGTCTGTTGTGTGCCGTATCTTTATTACAGGGTGAGGCATATTTATGGTGGGAATCTGTTATCCGACACTTGCCGACTGACCAGGTATCATGGAATTTATTTCAGAAAGAGTTTCAGAAGAAATATATCGGTGAACTATACATTGAAGACAAGAAGCAAGAATTTCTGACTTTGAAACAAGGTGAAATGACAGTAATAGATTATGAACGGGAATTTTCAAGACTTGGTAGATATGCATCAGAGTTTATACCGACTGAAGCCGACAGTTGTAAAAGATTCTTACGGGGATTAAGAGAAGAAATAAAAGTATTACTGATATCTCAGCGAATTACTGAATTTGTTGATCTGATTGAACGGGCTAAGATGATAGAACAAGTTCTGGGGCTTGATAAAAAGACTGAACCTTCTAAATCGGTTGGGAAACGTACGGGAACTACAAGTTCGAATCAATTACCGAAAAGATTCCGAGACTCTAAAAGTGGTTGGAGATCTAACTTCAGATCAGATAGAGGAGGAAAAAGTCAGGGGAAGCAAACTACAGTCTCTACTGGTAGTGTAAGAGGTCCATCTCGAGATACTACTATTCCAGAATGTGAGCACTGTGGGAGAAGACACAGAGGTGAATGTTGGCGATTGACTAGAGGATGTTTCAGATGTGGATCTACAGAACATTTTATTAAAGACTGCCCGAAAGCTGATAATACTGCACCTGCGACATCACAGAGATCAGTATCTAGTGCCAGAGGCAGAGGATCAGGCAGAGGTGGTTTTGTATCTCGAGGAGGTAGTGCTAGAGGGAGTAGTGATGTTGTTACACAGCAGTCAGAGGCCAGAGTTCCAGCTAGAGCTTATGTGGTCAGAACTCGAGAAGAGGGGGATGCACATGATGTTGTAACAGGTATATTCTTATTGTATTCCGAACCTGTTTATGTTTTAATTGACCCTGGGTCTTCGCATTCATATGTAAATTCAAAATTGGTTGAATTGGGAAAATTAGAATTTGAGATGTCTAGTGTAGCAATAGAAGTGTCAAGTCCGTTAGGACAGATGGTATTAGTGAATCAAGTTTGTCCGAGATGCCCGTTGGTTATACAAAATAAAATTTTTCCGGTTAATCTATTGATTATGCCATTTGGAGATTTTGATGTAATACTGGGTATGGATTGGTTGTCTGAGCACGGTGTAATTTTAGACTGCTATGAAAAGAAGTTCAGTATTCAGGCTGATGATGGAAACAATATTGAGGTAAAGGGTATTCGAAATAGTGGACCAACACGTGTTGTCTCAGCAATAAAAGCTAGTAAGATGTTACAGCAGGGTTGTACAGCATACTTGGCTTATGTTATTAATTCAGATACAGTGGGTAGTCAATGCAGTAAGATCCGAACGGTTTGCGAATTTTCAGATGTTTTTCCAGAGGAATTACCGGGTTTACCACCTGACAGAGAAGTTGAATTTGCTATAGAGGTTTATCCGGGTACTGCTCCGATTTCTATACCCCCTTATCGTATGGCACCAACTGAATTGAAGGAGTTAAAGATACAGTTACAAGACTTGTTAGATCGTGGCTTTATTCGACCGAGTATTTCACCGTGGGGAGCTCCGGTATTATTTGTTAGAAAGAAAGATGGTTCGATGAGACTTTGTATTGATTATAGACAGTTGAATAAAGTAACAATCAAGAACAAATATCCACTCCCTCGTATTGATGATTTATTTGATCAGCTGAAAGGAGCTTCTGTATTTTCAAAGATAGACTTGAGATCGGGTTACTACCAACTAAAAGTAAAAGAATGTGATGTACCGAAGACAGCTTTCCGTACAAGGTATGGTCATTATGAATTTTTAGTAATGCCATTTGGATTGACTAATGCTCCAGCTGCTTTCATGGATCTGATGAACCGTATATTTCAGCCGTATTTGGATCAATTTGTTGTGGTCTTCATTGATGATATACTTGTCTATTCTAAGACAGAAACAGAACATGACCAGCATCTCAGAACAGTGTTACAGATTTTGCGGGAAAAGCAATTGTATGGGAAATTAAGTAAATGTGAGTTCTGGTTATCAGAGGTTATATTTCTGGGACATGTAGTATCAGCGGAAGGAATCAGAGTTGATCCGAAGAAAATTGAAGCCATAGTTCAATGGAAAGCTCCGAGGAATGTGTCTGAGGTACGTAGTTTTCTTGGTTTGGCCGGATATTATAGAAGATTTGTAAATGGATTCTCGAAAATAGCCATGCCGATGACTAAGTTGCTACAAAAGAATGTTTCTTTTATATGGGATGACCAATGTCAGAAGAGTTTTGAGACATTGAAGCAAATGTTAACCGAAGCACCAGTTTTAACATTACCCGAATCAGGAAAGGATTTTATTGTGTACAGTGATGCTTCTTTAAGTGGTTTGGGTTGTGTACTGATGCAAGACGGAAAGGTTATTGCTTATGCATCTCGTCAGTTGAAACCACACGAGTGTAATTATCCGACACATGACCTGGAGTTAGCAGCTGTGATTTTTGCTTTGAAGATTTGGAGGCATTATCTTTATGGTGAAAAATGCTACATATTTACTGATCATAAAAGTCTAAAGTATCTCCTTTCCCAGAAAGAATTAAATTTGAGACAGAGGCGGTGGATCGAGCTCTTGAAAGACTATGATTGTGTTATAGAATACCATCCGGGAAAAGCAAATATAGTAGCGGATGCATTGAGTAGAAAAGCTACAATTGAGTTGAGAGCCATGTTTGCACAGCTCAGTATCACTGATGATGGAAATCTGTTAGCCGAGTTGAAAGTAAAACCGGTAATATTTGAGCAGATTAAAGCAGCTCAGTTGGGAGATGATAAGTTGGTGAAGAAAAGAGAGATGGTACAGAGTGGTACGGTAGAGAACTTCAGTATTGATGCACATGGATGTCTAAGGTACCGAAATCGAGTTTGTATTCCAGATAACTCTGAATTGAAAGAACTAATACTTCGAGAAGCACATGATGGCTCATTTGCTCTACACCCTGGAGGTACAAAAATGTATCGTAATTTACGAGATTTGTACTGGTGGCCCGGAATGAAAAGAGACATAGTTGAATATGTTGGTAAATGTCTTACATGTCAACGGGTAAAGGCAGAACATCAGGTACCGACTGGTTTACTTCAGCCTATTAATATTCCTGAATGGAAATGGGATCGTATCACGATGGATTTTGTTACGGGGTTACCGTTGTCAGCGAGTAAAAAGAATGCTATTTGGGTGATAGTTGATAGACTTACTAAGTCAGCACATTTCATAGCAGTCAGAACAGAATGGTCGTTACAGAGACTTGCTGAGGTATATATCCGAGAAATTGTTAGGTTACACGGTATTCCGGAATCAATAATTTCAGATCGAGATCCTCGGTTTACATCAAGATTTTGGAGGCAATTACATGAATCCTTGGGTACACGGCTCAATTTTAGTACAGCATTTCATCCGCAAACTGACGGACAGTCTGAACGGGTAATTCAGATTTTAGAAGATATGCTTCGAGCTTGTATTATTGAGTTTGAATCAGGTTGGGAACGTTATTTGCCTTTAGCTGAATTTGTTTATAATAATAGTTTCCAATCTAGTATTCAGATGGCTCCGTATGAAGCATTGTATGGACGAAGATGTAGATCACCCGTGTGTTGGACAGAGCTGAATGAAAGAAAAGTGATTGGGCCAGAATTAATCCAAGAAACTGAAGAAACAGTCAAGAAAATACAGGAGAGATTAAAAGCAGCTTTTGACAGACAGAAGTCTTATGCCGATTTAAAACGACGAGACATTGAGTATTCGGTTGGCGATAAAGTATTTCTTAAAGTCTCTCCTTGGAAGAAAGTGTTGAGATTTGGCAGGAAAGGTAAATTGAGTCCTCGTTTCATTGGACCGTATGAGATAGTAGAGAGAATTGGACCAGTGGCCTATCGATTGGCTTTACCTCCAGAGTTACAGAAAATACACGATGTTTTTCATGTTTCAATGCTCCGAAGATATCGATCGGATCCTTCTCATGTCTTAACTACTGAAGATATTGAGCTTCGACCGGATTTATCATACGAAGAAGAACCAGTTGAGATTTTAGCCCGAGAGGTAAAGGAATTAAGAAATAAAAGAGTTCCTTTAGTAAAAGTACTTTGGAGAAGTCATAAAATAGAAGAAGCAACATGGGAACCGGAAGAAACTATGAGAACTCAGTACCCTCACCTATTCTCAGGTAAATTTCGAGGACGAAATTTTTTTTAAGGGGGAGAGAAATGTAATGACCCAAATTCCCGGGCACCGGAAAAACGAGTCGTAAGGCCTCCGTCTTAGGAAATTAAGTCCGTAAATATTTATTAAAAATATTTATGAGGATAATTATGAATTAAATTAGATTTTGATTAAGTGAATCTAATTTAATTAGAAACAATTAGTAGATAAGACTAAATTGAATAAAGTGCAAAAGTTTAATTATAGAATAGAAAAATTATTAAGGGATTAAATTAGGAATTAAACCATAAAAGTGACATGTGTTTAATGATGAATAAATACATGTGTATGTGTAATATTGGTCCAATTGTATTTTATGTGTGTATTTACTTAGAATTTAAGAAATTTTAATTATTTATTTGTTGTAATTATTATTAATTGTGTAAATATTATTTTATTAAATTGTGTGATAATGACAAGTGTATGGTAAGGATTAAAACAAGTGTGGAAATTTTAATGGCACATGTGTATTAACTTTAATTGGTAATTAAAAAGATATTTTAATAATTAAGTAATTTAGTAATAAAACAAATAACAAAAAGAAGAAAAGAAAAGAAAGAACAAAAGAGTACAGAGAAGAAAACGTGAAAAGGAAAGAAAGAAAGAAAGAAAGAAGAAAAAAGGGGAAATTGAAGGATTAAGGCTTGAAGATTAATTTGGTAAGTTAATTAAGTCCATTTCTTTGTAATTTTGATGTTTTTAAAGCTTTAGAGAAAGATTCTCTTGAATTCATGTGAAAATATTAGAAAATAATGGAAGTTTGATTAGGGTTTATGTTAAGAAAATGGTGAGATTTAGGATTAATTTGATAAAATTGTGAATTTGAATTGAATTAGGGACTTAATTGTAAAACAAGCCATAAGTTTTGAGTTTTAGGGATTAAATTGAAAGAAATTCGGAATTATGGAAAAATGATGAAAATTTGATAGTTATATGAATATTTTGATGGAAATTGAATAG
This sequence comes from Gossypium stocksii, assembly GCA_020496765.1. Taxonomy (NCBI): domain Eukaryota; kingdom Viridiplantae; phylum Streptophyta; class Magnoliopsida; order Malvales; family Malvaceae; genus Gossypium; species Gossypium stocksii. Next base: position 106,952,075 of record CM035627.1, on the reverse strand, counting down.
AAATAAGGTGTGAATTGATGTTATAAATTTGGTTATTAGTATTTTACATCAAAACAGTTTTGGGAAGTAGCAATGGTCTGACTTTGAAAATTCACTAAAAATTGTAGGAATTGAATTAGAGGATGAATAAGATATGAAATTAAAGCTTATTGAGTCTAGTTTCTTATAGTAGAACCAATGTGAGCAATGAATTTATGAATCAAGAGATATTTGAAATTTTGTAAGACTGGTTCAGGGTGATTTCGAGATACTCTGTTTTGACTTTGGAAAATCATTAAAAATTGTAAACAAATTATTATGGAGTGTAATTTATATGTGTGAACTCCTTAATGAATATAGTTTCAAAAGAAATAAACAAGAACCTTATTCAAGCTCTGTACAATGAGATAATTGATTTTTAGTAGAGAGAGGTCAGAACTGTCGAATGGAGTAACAGGGGAGTATTTAATGAATAAACTGTATTAATTGGCTAGACCAAAAATTATGAAAATTTTATGGTAAGAAGATAAATGAGTCTAGTTTCAAGGAAAATTTACGGATATTAATTTTGAGTTTCGTAGCTCAAGATATAAATAATTTAGCAACAATGACTCAAATAGACAGCTTATGCTTAATGGCCAAATTTGCATGTTTAGACTTATGAATTAAATTGAATTGTATTATATTAATTAATTACAACTATGCTAATTTTTGTAGCAAACAAGGAAACCGAGGTATCCAACACGAAGGGAAAAGAGAAAATAGTCGAGGAATAGCTCAGAGAAACCGGTTTGTATTATCATAATTCAAAATATTTATCATTGCATATTTAATTGTTTTATATATATGAATGTGCATGAAAATGACTTGAATGTAAATTGTTGATTTTTTGTGATTACATTGAGAAATATAAGAGAATTGATTGAAATGTGGAAATGTGATCGAAACCCTATTAACTAGTCGGGCTTAGTGGATATAATTGGCATGCCATAGGATTGGAAGTGTTCAGGGATTCTTCGACCTCGAGTCGATGAGGCACTAGGTGTGCCATAGATTTACTTCGGATAGTTTCGATGAGGCTTTGGTAGCCACATTGCTTCGGCTTGGCCGATGAGGTACTTGGTGTGCCATAGATCTGATTTACTTCGAACTATCCGATGAGGCGTTGGTCGCCACTCTGGTGTGTTTGGTTGGATCCGTGTATCCACCTTGGTCCGAGTCAGGTTAATAGGGCCTATAAGTGAAATGAGCAAAATTATCTGAATCTGATTATCTGAACTATCGAATGAAAGGTGAAAGAAAATGATGATACGAAATGTGAAAAGAAATTGTGTTATGAATTAAGTGTTTACATGTTGGCGAAAATTTTATAATCATTTGAATGATATTAATGTGATATGAGTTGGCATATTCAAATGACTACTTGTGCATTTATGCTTTGAACTTGATTTGATGTTATGAATTGAATTATGATAATACCACTGAGTATTTCCAATACTCAGCGTACGGTTGTTCTCCGTGCGCAGGTTAGGTAAAGTAGAGTTCGGTTCAGCATTCAAATCATCTCCGACTCCAGCTTATTTTGTGGTGAAAATCTCATCTTTTGGTAATGTGGCATGTACTAAGTTTTAGGTTGTCACTTGTACATATTTAATGTTTTGAATGTAAAAGATGGTGTATCAACTTTAAAGAGTTTTATGTATGAATGAATGGTATATAGTTATATGTTATGTGGAGGTGAATTGGAATGGTTTATTTCTGGTTTGAGCTTGCAGGAGGCTTATGCAAAAATAAGCAAAAATGCTGCTGAAATTTTTATAAAAAAAATAAAATTTATGAATGAAATCAATTAGTAAAGTAAAAGATAATTTATATACATTTATGATTATACTATAATTTATTGTCAAAAAAAAAAAAAATTTATTGTTTGTTTATTTATTAAGAATTATCTGTAAATGGTCCGATTTGTCTGGTAATGCCTTGTAACCCTATTCCGGGAACGGTTTGGGGTTAGAAGGTGTTACATTTCGCAACTCAGTATGGATGATACCATACCTACATTTCACACTTTTCCATGGAACAATCATGGTCTTATCCTTCAATTCATCTCATGACACGATATGAACGTACTCAATTCTGCGTTTTTCCCAATTTGAATTATCGCCTCTATTATTCCATTTTATCACAATTTCCACAATTCCATGACAAATTCATATTTAATAACACATTACATCATTCAATTATTCACAATTAAGCATGAAAATTTAACCATATGAACTTACCCGGTTGATTTGTAGAAGATATTGAAATTCAGGGACTATTCCGCAACTTTTTCTTTTCCTCGTTCTTCTTTGGATTCTTGATCTATAATGTAAAATATTTTCACTCATTAGCATTTATTTGGTTTCTATTTCACTTCACAATTTATGCTGTTCAACTTTCGAAATTGCACTTTTACCCCAAAATTTACAGTTTTTACAATTTAGTCCCTGCTCAATTCACCCATCAATTGAACTAATTTTTCTCAATTAACACTTTATTTTATCATTATAAACTATTCCACAACCTTTCATATTCTGAATTTCAACACCAACCTCTAATTCACAACTTTTTCACAATTAGGTCCTAAATACCATTTTCTATCAAATTCACTTAATAAAACCACCTTAATATGAAATTAGAACTTAAATTTCATAATAGTTCATCATAAACTTCCCTTAATCAGCTAGGGTAACTTCCAATTTCACCCACCAAATCAAAAACTAATGAATTCTATAAGTGGACCTAGTTGTAAAAGTCATAAAAACATAAAAATTATCAAGAAAAAGCAAGAATTAAACTCACATGATGTAAAACTATGAATAGCCAGCCTTCTCCAGACCTCCTATGGCGTTTTTTCTGAGAAAATATGAAGAGATCTCTAGATTTCTCACTTTTGTCCTTATTTTATATGTTAAAATTATAAAATTTCCAATTTTGCCCTTATTTCCCTTATTTTTCTGCTGATTTTCTTGACCTTGCCGTCCAACCAATTCACTTTTAGGCTTAATTGCCCTTTAAACCCCCTTGATTCTAACACTTGAGCTATTTAATCCTTCTAGCAAATTTTGCATTTGTTACAGTTTAGTCCTTTTTATTTAATTAACCGTCCAAACGATAAAATTTTTTTAACGAAATTTTAACACCACATTACTAATACTCCATAAATATTTATAAAAATACTTTCGGCTCGATTTCACTATATCGGGCCTCGATACCTCATTTTTGACTTAATTTATTTAATAATTTCTCTTTTAAATTTTAATTTAACCTAATAAAATATTTCTAATATTTTATTCACTTCTAAATACTATTTTATTTTAATTTCCTAATCGTACTTGTCGAATTTAGTGATCTCGAATCACTGTTCCGACACCACTGAAATTTTAGGCTGTTACAGAAAGACTAAAGCTCTATGTTGATTGTTGCATGTACATGAATAAATGTATTAAACATTTGAAAGTGCATAGCTATGAAGTGCCACTTATTAAACCAAGTAAGGCATGAGAATGAGCTTAGTAAAAGAGTGAGTAAAACTTATGCATGATATAAGCTTGAAGGCAAGTAAATTATATGTGAATTTCTAGCATTTCTTATTTGATATAGATTATTTGTTCATTGATACATGATTGAACAGATAATTGTTTCATGAGATTATTGAGAATTGAACACGCCTTTATAATTACGGAAATGATATAGTGAGGTAAACTGTGAATCGTATCGTTAAGTTGTGTATGATTGGAAAATGGAAAGTACTCAAGGAGTAAGTAAAATACGACTAAGTGTTGAAACTTGATGAGACATTAGTGATGATTCGAGTAAAAGAAATGGAAGTTTATATTGTGATAAATTTATTGATGGATGGTTAGTGTTCATATGAAATTAAATTGCTTGTGTTACTAAGATATGCGAAAGTGTGTCCATAATAAGTTGGAAATTTGAAATGCTTGAATCAAAGTACATGATACTATTAGTTAGTGAAAAATATTTGAACCTCTCCACCGAAGAAATTTTCGAGGACGAAAATTTTTAAAGGGGGGGAGAGTTGTAATAGCCCAAATTTCAGTAATGTCGGAAATTGTGGTTCAAGACCACTAAATTCGACAAATGAACTCGTAGAAAATATTATTTAATATTTACGAGCCAAATGTGGTTTTTAAAAGATTTTTGAAATAGTAAGATTGTGTTCATAAAGATTTATTTGGTCAAAATATCGAAGAAAAGAGGTATCAAGATCTCGGTGTTATAAACCGAGCTATAAATATTTTATGAATATTAAAGGAGTGTCACTAAGGTAATATTAAAGTTTCGTTAAGAAATTTTAAGGTTTGGTGGTCAATTGAGTAAAAAGGACTAAATTGAATAAAGTGCAAAATTGTGAAAAGTGATGAAATAGCTCAATTGTCAAAAGAGGAAGGACCTAAAGTGTAAATAAGCCCAAAGGAGATATTTTGGGCGGCAATAGCTGAGAAAAATTAGGAAATGGGTGAAATAAGGGCAAAATTGGAAAATTTGCCAAAATTAGTTAAACAAAAATGGGACCAAATGGGACTATCTAGAATTCTCTTCATTTTCTTCATTCTTTTCAGCTGAGAAACAGCCATGGAAGAGGTTTCAAGCTGGTTTTTCATACTCTAGCTTCATGTAAGTTTAATTCTTGCTCTCTCCTTGAAATTTCTATGTTTTTGGACTTTTACAATTGGGTCCAACTTATTAATTCATTAGTTTTTGATTTCATGACTAGTTTTTAAAGTTGATATGGATTAGTTTTGAAAGTATGTGATGAATAAATATTGAATTGAAGCTTTAATCTTGTTATATGATGATTTTATCAAGTAAAATTGATGGAAACTTGATTTTAGGACCTAATTGTGAAATTGTTGAAATTAAGGCCTATTGTTAGAATTCTGATTTTCAAAAGTTTTGAAGTAGTTCAAAATGATAGAGAAAGGTATTAAATGAGAAAATTAGCTCAATGGAGGGGTTAATTAAGTAAGGACTGAATTGTATGGATTGAGCAAATTGAGACAAATTGGGAAACAAGATGTCACACTAAAGCAGTATTGGACAGCAGCAATTGTCTAACTTTGAAAAATCACCAAAAATGGTATAAATTGAATTAGAAGTTGAATAAGATATGTAATTAAAGCTTGTTGAGTCTATTTTCATATAAAAGAAACAAAGAAAGCAAAGGAATTCGGTATCTTGAGATATTTACATTTTTGTGAGACTGGTTCAGATTGATTTCGAGATCCCCTGTTCTGAATTGTAAAAATCATTAAAAATTGTACAAAAATATTTATGGAACATAATTTATATGGGTGGATTCCTTATTGAGTCTATTTTTACTAGAAACAAACGTGGATATCTTTTGAAATCTGTAAAAAGAGAAATTGGAATTTTAGTGAAGAGCGGTCAGGGTTGTCGAGTAGCGAAACAGGGGAAAACTTTAACTAATAAACTGTATTAATTGGCCACACCAAAAATTCTGGAAAAATTATGATAAGAAGATATATGAGTCTAGTTTCAAGAAAAATTTACGGATCTGAATTTGGAGCTCTGTAGCTCAAGATAAAAATAATGTAGTTACTATGACACGGATAGACAGCTTGAAAATGTACATAAGTAAATAGTAAAAATTATAGAAAATGTTACTTACAAGTGTGTTGTTTATACTAAGGATGTGGAATAGAGTGGAGGAGGAGGAAAATATATGAATGATTTGTATTTAGATTAATCATATGCTTGATTGTAATTGATAAATGTTGAATCAGAAATGGTATAATGTTTTATTACTTGATATTATTATGAATTATGTGACTAACGGAGATATTGAGAATGTATATTAGGATTTCGTGAGCAGAATGACTGAGTATGTTTTGCAGTAATCAACTTGAGCGATTCCAGCTCAATGACAAGATGAATTGACGGAAAAGACCATGGTTGGACCATGGCAACAAGTGAAAGTGGTAACTTCGGCTACAAGTGAAAAGTGATTTCCGTATAAGACCATAGTTGGGCTATGGCATCGGAAACAAGTGATAAGCGATTCCCGTATAAGACCATAGCTGGGCTATGGCATCGGAGAAAAATGATATGTGACCCGTGTAAGACCATATCCGGGATATGGCCTCGGTATGATATGTGATCCGTGTAAGACCATGGCTGGGCTATGGCATCGGAATAAGATGATAAGTGACTTCCATGTAAGACCATAGCTGGGCTATGGCATTGGGATAAAGTGAAAAGTGATTTTTCCGTGTAAGACCATATCTGGGATATGGCATCGGAGTGATATGTGTTTCTGAGTAAGACCATATCTGGGATATGGCATCAGTGATATATGTGATCCGTATAAGACCATATCTGGGATATGGCATCGGCGTGATACGTGCTTAAGATGTAAGACCATAGCTGGGCTATGGCATTCTAATGAAAAGTAATGAATTGACGGATAAGCCCATGGTTTTACCATGGCATGGTGATAGTGAAGATATAAGACCATAGCTGGGCTATGGCATTCTATCGAAAGTGATGAATTGACGGATAAATGAAAAGACCATAGCTATGCTATGGCATCAGTGATTATCAGTGAAATACAATGTGTATCGGCGCACATCAAAGAACACGGGACTATGATTGTGCCATGCAGGAAGTGAAGAAGTAACAGATCATAGTTGGATGAGACTATGACATCAGTGAAAAATGACGATTTCTAAATCGGTAAAGTTTTGGTAAGTGATATGTGATTATTATTAGCATTGATTCTGATATTTGTGTACTATTCGATGTTGAAATGATTCAACGTATAAACTTAGCATAAGAATGAGAATGAGATTAATATGAATAAGTTCAGATATGTATATGAGTTTTGTGAGTATTGAATTGATAAGGCTTGTGAACTGTGTGGCATATTATGTGAAAGAATATGACATGGGTTATTAAATCCCTACAAGTTACAATGTAAAATGTAATGAAAACGGTTTAATTACATGTGTGGCACATAATGTGCAAGAATATGGGTATCCAATATATTTGTATAGATTCAGTGGAAAAAAAAATATGGTAATACGAAGACAAGTAATAATACTGAGTAATATGAGCTCAGTAAGTAAGTGATTTTCAGTACTATGAGTTTATGACATGGGTAAGAGTTTAAAAGATTGAGTGTGTGACATCTGTTTTAGCCAAACGTAATGGCTTATATTAGCTATTGTGGCTGGAAATATGATTATATATATATGCATGTGCTATGAATTTTATATGATGAGTTTATGATGATTATGGTAGGAATGTGATAAAGACATGAGTAAAATCTATGATCTCTAATGCATATGAAATTGACATGATCATAATATGGCTAAGGATGTTTAAGTGTTCATGTATGCCTTGTTGTATGCTATTGTATAAGTATGTGTTCGTTTGATGAGAAGGCGATAAAAAAAGGCTTAATAAATAGCCGACACTGTCCACACGGCTGAGTACACGGGCATGTTCCCTGGCCGTGTGATTTTGACACGATGTGCCATGATCGTGTTTAGGCCGTGTGATGGAACACGGGTCATAAACACGGGCGTATGCACAGGCCGTGTGAGTTTGGGCAGATTACTCCACGGGCTGTTGGCACGGCCGCGTTAGAGGTATACAGGGGCGTGTTTGTAGAGTCACGCGGGCGTGTGACATAATTGTTAACAAATTTCTAAGATATCTTCTTAAGTACTTGAGAGTTTTCGGTTTGTTTTCTAACCACCTCGAATGTATGTTTTGGGCCTTGTAAGCCCGCTTAAGGGAGTAATGTGCATGCAAACGAAAAGTTTTAAATTGATCAAAATTTTATGGTCCGGTTTTATATGATTGGTTGAGTTTAAGTTCGGTAGCACCTCGAACCCTTTTCAGGTATCGGATATGGGCAAAGGGTGTTACAGCCTGATAAGATCATCCCTCTCAGTTGTATACTTGTTGGCTAGAAAAAAGGGCTCAAACTTACTAGAATTATCCAGGTTCACTTTTGAAGCTTGAACTTGCTTCTGATGATTCAGGGTCTAATTGGCATCATCAGTAATAGGAACCTTGTCGTCTAAGGCAGATGAACAAATGGTTATGACTTGCTCCATCTTTTTTTTGTTCATCTTCAACCACCTACAAAGATAGTTAGCATTAACAAACAAATAATATAAGGTAAAATGTTTAACACTCAACCAATATTCAAGGTACTTAATGTTTGTCAAAAGCTTCATAAAAAATGACTTTATGATGAGTAATATGTACCTTAGAGATGATCCCTCTCCATAAAATTTTTCCTCACCCACAATAAAATCCCTCATCTCATAGTTTTGACCACAGAATGAAGCTTCCTCTTCTCCGAATATATCATCAAATAGCAAGCCTACAGTATCTAACTGCATTAATAACGCTTTATTCCTTCTTTCTTTCTTGGTAGGCAATGCATAGGCAAGTTAAAACATCTGAGCAATTAGTGACAATCAGAAGCAAGCAGCAAGTAAAATTGTTTCCAACATCATTCAGTAGAACAAGGGAAAGATTACTCAAATCAGAGTAGGAAATTAACCTCATCAGAAGAAGAACTAAATTGCTCAACCACCTTAGTACATTTTCTAGCCTTTTTAAGCCGCTTAAACATTTCAATTTCCTGAGTAAATTTTCATCCAACAAAGCCATCAGGGAAAACCATGGATATTGTAACCTCGGCAGCTCATATCAAATGTCAAGCATAGGAACTTTTATTAAGAATGATAGAACTATCTTACAATGATTAGTAATACAAATGATAGCAACGAATAAAATTGAGTGTATGGATCAAGTTCAATGTTTACTTTTGGAAATTAACAAATGCCTGAAATTTTGTTTTCTTGAACCAATTCACTATCATCATCATATAGAACAGGATCCTTCACTAATCTCCTAGAGAATTAAAAGCCAATAGTACTTCATAAATGACAAAGATAGTCATAAGATTAAAATCAATCAATGTGTAATCAACATAACACATTGGGATATAAAGTTTACCTTTTCCTCTTTTTCTTTTTCATCTTCTTGCTTTTCAAAACTTGATCATTTTTGTCTTCCTCCTCCTCTTCATCATCCACTATAAACCCATCACATTCAAATTGATCTAAATTCTCTACTCATCCCCATAAACACAGATTCAGACAACATTATACATGAACGAAGAACTTTCAAGAAAAATAAGATTCGGGACAATGAAAATGTAACCCAAATGCCACTTTGGAAGATTTTAAGAGAGGAACGTTCAAAAAATTCCATTTTTCTTCAAAATTCCAAGAAAATTATGGAAAATATTTAGTTAATGTGAACTAGATTTCTCGGAGGCACCACTTTTACAACAACAGACGAAATTGACGAATGATGGGTGAACAAATACAAGGTAAAATAAGAGATGAATAGGAGAGGAATAGCCATTCGCCGAACGAAGAAAACCATGAAGCAATCTATGGCTTAACTGTTCATCCAAGAACAAGGATTTCCATTCCCTCCAACCAAATGTGGCCTAAGTTTGTGCTCAGTAGCAGCTTGTCTTACGTGGCTTTGTTTGTTCTGTATACTAGCGCGTGAAAATGGTAGTTTTGTCCCCAATAGAAAAGCTTGATTGTGATGTTTCATGAGCTTGAGATCCATGGGGAATTATTCCATACTCTAATTTGGCTTTCATTTTGCTTTCTTAACTCGCCCTAAGCATCCTTTTTCCAAAACCTTGCTCCCTCTGTGGCATGATCGCCTGTTTCTGAGCATAATCAAGCATGTTCCTTATTGCTTGATTGTGAACAAAAGCTGAGGTGTTTTATTATTATTATTATTATTATTATTATTATTATTATTATTATTATGTATGACATACTGTATATCTATATATTGATCTCGTTGAGTTTTGTGGACGCCTTAAGTAGTTGCCAGTAGCTTTTTCTTTTTCTTTTTGTTATTTCTGTAGCCTCAACAGTTTGCAGCATTCTGAATGTTGTTAGTTATGCTTTCAGGTTTTTCAGTATCTTATTTGTGGTAACTCTACATCATCGGATAGATGCTTGGAAGAACTTCCACTTCCCTTGTGCAGTGTTTATGCTTCGACAAGAGGAGAACCACTATTTACGACCTACACCCCCACCTTTACTAATACACTTGACTCTATTTTCTTTTCCCCATCCATCTTACAGCCTAATGCCTGTCAGCATTCTCCAACTTCCAGAGTTGGATTCTGGTGCATTGTCAAACTATGGCCACCCAAGTGATCATCTGCCAATAGGTGCTGAATTTGAAATTACCAAAGACCAAATGTTCATACTGAGAAATGAACGAAAATCTGTTCACCAGAAAAACTGAATTTGCTTTGTTTGTTGTATTCTTTACTTCACTTTTCCTTATTTTCCATATTTATTTCTTTGGAATTTAGGATATCCTGTACTATTTTGGATAAATGGGACTGGTTTTCTGATTTGTGCATGTATTTTTAAAGCCTGTAAAATAATATACAAATAGTAAAGCAGACATTTTTTGGTTTTGGTTTTGGAAGGTCATTAAAGGAGAGATGGAATTGTTAATGTGTACTAAGTTGGTGTTAATGTATGATACTTTGGTAAGGAAATTGGGGTTGAAAGCCTGTTCTAAATTTTAAGGAATGAAGTTTTTATTAACTGACCATGAAATGTGTTTCGTGTCCATGAGCGAGATTAAACTCTCAACTATATGGTTAAAAGATGAGACGAACAACCATCACATGAAATAGAATAAGTTGGGTAAGCACTGAGCTTTTTTATTATTATTATTTGTGGGGGGTAAATTTGTCTAGGGACTAAATTGAAAATTTGATATTGAATTCTTTATTGTTTCATCTGTGGTTTAATCAATTTGAGCGATCAATGCTTAAAAATAGGAGGGAACAAGTTACACTACCATACCAACTTTGTACAGATAGGAGAGGATCGGATCAAAAGAACGAGACAAATATGGTAAAGAATTAGTAGCACTTGCCTTACCTCCATTTGCAAATTGCAGAAGTTTGTGCAGCAAATGAGAATGGGATTGATAGACAAGCACCCAAACCAGTACCACCACCCATTTACCAACGGCTCATAGATTTTTCTTTTGCCCAATGATGCAATAATTAGAGCATTACATTGAAACTCAGAAACTTGATTTCGGTTGGTACAATATGATGCTGTCTGCCAATGCCATACTTGACCATTCAAAAGCGAGGTGAAAGTAGACTAAATATAATGGACTCTGACTCTGATGTAACTAATGGATGCCCATAAGCGCCACTTTAAACGTCACACACGCATATAGACTCCTTTGACATCCAAAAATCATGGAAAAGACACTTTTTGTCGTCTAAAGAAGAGACTACTACATATATTTGCATGATTTCATCACCCCACAAATATAACAGTGACTCCAAATTGACTCTTTCAATTTTCTTGTCAGCAATGATAAATGATATATGTATTATATCATCATCATCATCACCATCATTAGCATTCCATATTCCATGTGCATATATATGTACTTGAAGTGTTCTAGTATAAGTAGGGTGAATATATATATTAGATGTCGATTACTGAGAGATGGAGGAGAATCCAAACGAAAGAAAAATGTCAGTAATACTGAGGAAAAAGTGCATTGTTAAAGCTATGAATGAATATCTCTCACCAGAGTGTCACCATAAGCTTACACTTTCAAACCTTGATCTTCTTTCCGGCCGCTTCCCAGTGACATACTTGTACTTATATTATCACAGCAGATCAGACAGAGGCTCGATCAATACTAGTAATAATGTGTTTGAGTCACTCAAGACTTCACTCGCCAAAACTCTGAGTTACTACTATCCTTTTGCTGGTCAAATAGTAGAAGACCCGCAAACAGGCCAGACTCTAATCATATGTGACAACAACGGTGCCCTGCTAGTGGAGGCAGTGGCCAATATCCCTTTGATCCACCTGGATTTCTACAATTTAAACCAGACCCTTGAAGGGATACTGGTCTCGTGCCTGAACCCCGACGAGTTCCCTTTCCCCGTGCAGGTTCAAGTAACATGTTACACTTGTGGAGGGGTGTCCATTACTTTTACCTTCGACCATGCTCTAGGTGATGCCACTGCTTTTGGCAACTTTCTCTCCTCGTGGTCCCAACTAGCTCGTGACATGCCTCTCTCTTGCATACCGGATCTTGATCTCAGGAGAAGCCTTCCACCGCGCCTCCCTCCTACGTATCACCCTTATTTCAATCATGTTTTTGTCAAGTGCACACTTGAAGATATTAGAAACATACCTAAAACCGGCATCTTGCTCAAGCGCCTTTACTTTGTTGACGCCTCGAGCATCAATCACCTGCAAACTCTTGCATCTGCCGACGGTAACAAGAGAACGAAAATCGAGGCTTTCTCAGCCTATGTTTGGAAGATTATGGCAACAAGCATTGATGAAAGCCACGCTAACTGCAAGATGGGTTGGTTAGTTGACGGACGTGGTAGACTAAGTCATAGCTCCATGTCAAATTACATTGGTAACGTATTATCTGTGGCTATTGAAGAGGCAAGCATTGTAGAAATAAAGCAGGGCTCCATATCGGCAATTGCCAACAATGTTCATAGGGCTATATCCAAGGTAACTAATGAAGCTCATTTCCAGGATTTGATTGATTGGATTGAGTGCCACAAACCTGGATTGATGCTCCCAAGATTTGTCCTAGGTCGGGAAGGGCCTGCCCTTGTTATTTCATCTGGACGGAGATTTCCGGTTGCTGAATTGGACTTCGGGTTTGGTAGTCCCGTGCTCGGAACAGTCTCCTCCACCATTGAAAACAGTGGAGTTGGTTACATGAACCAGAGGCCAAGTGCTAGGGGTGATGGCTCATGGGTCATTTCCGCTATCTTATGGCCACAACTGGCTGCAGCATTGGAGTCTGATTCAGTTTTACAACCACTGTGTGCCTCACATCTTCAAAAATCATAATAATAACAATGATTTCATCTCCAAACAAATTAAAGAGGGGCATTAGCAAACGAATAGCATATATGCAAGTCAAAGCCAGATTGTTATAAAAATCATAAGAACCTGTCTAGTTATTTGCAAAGCAATGATAAATTTGAATGCTCATAGTTTATGTGAAGTGATGCAAAATAAAGTTTCTCCCTAAATACTAAGAGAAAGAAACATAGAAAATGCCACAAACAAAATATATCCATAAAATTAGATACATTAAATAACAAATGAGTAACAAAACAGTACCAAATTTATTTATGTTCCAAAACCGAGTTGAAGCTCAAAAATCTCAGCAATCTGACTGTCTCATTCTTGACTTTTTATTAATTTCTTTCTATCTAATTTCCTTCTTTGACATTACATGACATGATGAATGAATCATCTTACAAACACCTAATTTAGTATTTCTGGAAGAACTAACAACTGCCTGCTTTGAAGTTTCTTATTTATTCCTACCTCAAAATCCCAATTCCCTCAACCAAGAAAAAGGGGGAGGGGGTTGTTCTACCACCTCATTGGCAAGATTTGTCCATCAACATACTCAGTTTTTAGCAGAGAAAGTGAGGAACTTGATTGTGATACATGGCACTTCTATCATCCAGGAGAAGTTCCTGAAAAATTTTAAATGTATTTAGGCCAACATTTCAGAATATATGTGAAGGAAACTAACTAGTAAAACAAAAAAAACAGATCTACATAGTTTAAAACTCCAAATAGATCCTTACTCTCCCAATTCATCTTCATGATGCAAGAAAGTCATCACAACCCCCACACATGCGCATCCTGCAGCATCAGCCTGTTGTGGCTAACAGCTCAATCAGGAATCTCAAGCTCAAATGCACCTGACATTCTAGGCGTGAGAAGCAAGCATGCAACTGTGAGAATATTTAGGAGAAATCAGTTCCTTTCTTAACATCAAAAGTTGAGAACCATAAGCCCTAGTCACTCAAATAATTTTCCAATACGATTCACCATAAACTCCAAATACAAAGCACATACATCAAGCAAAGCCATTCGGAAAAAAAACAAAAAAAGCTTCAGTGCAACGGTAAATACTAGAATTACAAGTAACAAGATGAAGCAACGAACCTCTGATGTTTAGCAACCAGTACAGTATTTGAGAAAGAGAAGTATCATTGTTGTCCCATGGTCAACAATAAACTTTCCTGCAAAAGAATAATACAAAATAAATAATCAAACATAGTAAAACATCAATCTTACAAAGTACAACATATATATAATATAATTGCATAGATCCAGTGAAATATTATACCATGCCAAAATTTGCAACCAGCCCTCAGGGACACTCATGGATCAAAGTCGTATAGGTAATATCATCTAATGCCAGTCCTTCACTATTCATATTATCACATACTCTAAAAGCATCGTCCACCCTCCCTTCTTTACATATCCCATTCATGAAGGCATTATAAGTAACGGCATCAGGGGCAATTCCACGTTTAATCATCTCTGCGAGAAGTTTTGAAGCCTCTTTCATTTTACCCAACTTGCAGTATCCATTGATCATAATGGTATAGGTAATTTTATTTGGTTGTATATCATACGAAGACATTTCTTGTATAAGACTCACAACTGTATCCATCTGGCCTAACTTAGAATAACCTCCAATTAGTGCTGTATAACAGACAACATTTGGCAACAAGCCCAGACCTTTCATTTCCACAAGAAGTCGCTTTGCATCGTCAGGAAGACCTATGTTGCACATTCCATGTATTAGAGAAGAATATGTGCCAATAGTTGGTAGGATGCCCTTGCTTTTCATGTCATCACGAAGTTGAAAGGCCATCTTCATATTCCCTTTTTTACAGTAAGCTCTAATCAGAGTGTTGTAAATAACAGCGTTGAGCTCCAGTTTGGTAGTAACCACTTCATCCAACAAGTTTTGACCCTCTTTAATTTGATCAACATTACAGTATCCATCTATCAAGATGGCATACGTATAAACATTGGAAATCAGACCATGGCTTTTGCTTTCATCCCAAACCTTGACAGCATCTTCCATTTTCCCCATATTCGAAATGCCAAGTATAAGCAAATTGTAAGTGTAAATATCAGGCTGAATTCCACGCTTAAACATTTCTTCCTTTAATCTAAAAGCTTCTTCCACTTTCCCCTCTTTGCAACATCCCAAAATGAGTGTATTGTATGAGACCCTATCAAATATCAAACCCCTCTGCAACATCTCCTTTAGAAGCCTAATAACCTCTTGTACCTTACCTGCTTCACATAAACCATGAATTAAAGCATTGGACGTTACAATGTTAGCAGGAAATCCTTTTTCGAATAGCTTATACCAAAGTTCAATGGCTTCATAATGCTTTCGTTCCTTGCAAAGTCCGCCAACCAACATTGTCATCAACCCGTCATTGGGCTTTAAATTTCTCAACAACATTTCTTTCGTAAGATGTAGAGCAGAATCAAACCTAGACTGCAAGCATAACCATCGAATTACAGAACTAAAGGTGCCAATGTTTATAAATAACCCTCTAGACAACATTTCCCCTAAAAGATGCTCAGCATGCTCCATTTGGCCAACCCTGCAAAATCCCTGCATAAGCAAATTGAATGTGACAGAGTTGGGCTTCATTCCATTGGATAACATTTGATGCTTTATCCTAAGTGCCTCATCAATATTTTCCATTTTGCAGTAGCCAGAAATTAATGTATTATATACAAACTCATTTGGGGCAAAGCCCTTATCAGACATTTCCTTCAAAACTGAATTGGCTTCCTCAAATTTATCCAATTTAATCAAACCATTGATAAGAACACTATATGTAATGAGGCTGGGGTCAACACCCTGTTTTATCATGTTTTGCTTAATCTGAAATGCCTCATCCAGTCTGCCACTCTTGCATAATCCGTGGATAATATTATTATAAGTAACTACATTTGGAGAGATACCCAAGTTTTCCATTCTAGAGAACAGAGCCATGGCGTCCTGAATTCTCCCATCCTTGCAAAATCCATTAATCATTGTAGTACACAAGTAGACATCAAGGGAGACAAAACGAGACAAAGTTTCAAATACTTGGTACGTCTTTTGCACTTCATTAGCCTTAAGTAAAGAATTCAAGAAAAAATTGCAAGTCTTGGTAGAAGGAAATATACCCTTGTCGGCCAGTGTGAAAAAGACATCAATAGCGTAAGCAAAACCCACATTCTTGAACTGGGTGCAATAGAGATGCAGCAACAAATCAACCCCCGCAACCCCCTTAAAAGAGGTATTCAAATCCGCCAATGCAATAGCAATCTGAATGTGATTAACGGTAGGAGGATTGTTAGGAGAGAAAAGTGGCAGCTTCCCATCAATCAAACGAATCAAAAGCAACCTAGCAGCGGAATAATTATTTGAAAGAAGAAGCAAAATAATCAAAATACAGTAGGACCGAAGCGTAAAACGGAAGTTAAAAGAACGGGAAGCAAGGTGAAAAAAGTTAAGAGTGGTTTTGGGATCGGCACGAGGTGAAAGAGCGATGAAAAATCGATCAAAATCGGAAGGGGACAAAAGAGGAAGGAGCTGTTTGGATTTGGAAGAATCAAGGGAAGGGTTAGAGAGAATAGAAGATAGAGTATCGAGCAAACTCTGGTTCACGGGAGGCGGAGAAGAAGGCTGCCGTTGAGGATCGATTTGTGGGGCAGGTGGAGAAGGAATAGGAGACGAGGAAGTCACGCAGGTCAAGGGGCGTGTGATTGGGGTGTAGATATAGATGGGTTTAATGACAGCCGCCAGTCTCCTCACATCCATTGCTAACAATGTTTGGGGATAAAGATTGGCGAATGATAATGGTGAAACTGAATATGGAAATGGGATCATGGAGTCATTCGAGTTTGAGAGGATAATAAGCAGCCACGCTCATCCCAATTTTAGACGAACAAACATATTATTATTACCTATACACACTACTAGGGCACCCATTCATTGACTCGGCTTGCAAAAACTAAAAGGTCACCCAGTTGCTTGCAGAATGCAGGCAGCTAAACACAAAGAAGAAGCTAACAAACAATGAAAATGGAATGGGGTACAACACAACAATGATGAAATCAGGGTTTAGAGATTTATACAGAAGATCAGAGGAGGAGATTACAAATGCGGGCTTTTCAATCCAACTGGACTAAGCCCACTTCAAACCCCTTCCTCATTATTATTACTTTTGGATTGGACTTAACCTAGTTTTCTTTCTTTTCTTTTCTTTTCTTTAAACTAGGTTTAATTTTACAAATAGTCCCTGTACTCTATAAAAGTTATGAATTTAGTTCATATACTTTAATTTGATCATTTTTAGTTCTTGTACTTTTCAAATTTTAAAATTCCTATCATTACCAAATGATAGCTATTCAATTCAATGAGTTAAGTTATGTTATTTCTACAATATGATGGAGCAAACATATTACACACTAAAAATCCAATTAATGGATTAATGGTTGTCATATACGTCAAAATTAAAATTTAAAAATTTGAAAAGTATAGGGACTTAAAATAATTCAATTGTAGAATATGGATTAAAATTTACAACTATATGCATAGTATAGGACTAGTAATTGAATTTAACCAATAAGTTTAATTGTTGTTGTTTGGGTCATCACTAAATTTTTAAATTTTAAAAAGTAAAGGGATTAAAATTGGTCAATTTGACAAGTACAAGTACTAAAAGTGATCAAATTAAAGTATTAAAATTAAATTCACATTTTTCACAAAATATAGACTAATAGCAAAATTTAATTTTTACACTATTACGAGCAACCAAGGATCAAGTCTGTATACAAATACAATTAATATTATTATTATTTTTATAAGTAGGGGGAATGGAGTTGTATGGGATTAAACCTAAATTCTCATACTTACAACATAATACTCTTATTATTAGGCCAAGAGATTGTTAGCTCGTATACAAATATAATTAATACAAGACAATTTATACAAAAATACAAAATAAAACCATACAAACAATATCTAAAAGGCCGAAACTCTTGAATTAAACCATTATTGTTTAAAAAAAAGAAGCAAACGTGAAAACTCTTACCAAATTATCACAATCATGCAAATTGAGTAAAAAAATTATAAAAAAGGAAAAAGCACATTAATAATTACTTAACTTTAATTTCAATAATAAAATAATCACTTAATTTTTAAAAAATAACAAATCAATTACTAATATTATAAAAAATGGCAAATCAATCACTCACTATATTTTCCGTTTTATGCCTAACAAGATAAATAACATGACCAGTTAACTAGCTTACACGATCAGTTAACTTGCCAAGTTGGGAATGAGTTGGACATGAGGAGGAGAAGTGTTTTCTTCTTCTCCTTTTCTTTTTGGGATAACCAAAACCTATGGTTCTTTTAAGGCCGCTGACCCTTGCCACGGCCATAGTCACTGCCATTGCCGCTGCTCTACCTGCTGTCTTTGCTTTCTCTTCTTCTTCTTCCTCCTCTTCTCGCAATTCTTCTCATTTCCCCGAGCAACCAACAACATAATTTCTTTTTCATTTACATTCAATAATACTTTCTATTTTATCCCCCGTTATTTTTCTCTTCTTTTTTTTTTATTTTCATTTTAATTTCCCTCCCTTTCCAGACCTTATTAATCAGTAAAATTGAAAAAAAAAAAAAAAACTCAAGCAGCAGTTGTAGTAGTGGTGAAAGTGAAACCTGAATTCTAAAACCGGTCCCTTCTTATTTTTTCCCCTCTTTTCTTCATTTTCTCTTCTGGTTTTGTGTTCTATATCTTGAATAATCTCATATGATAGAGTTTAATTTTGAAGTAGAAGGTTTGGGTTTTATTAAAAAAAATTGGAGAAGTTTTTGAGTTTGCAAAACCGAAGCAAACCCAATCAAGAAGATTCAATAATGAGACAATCTCTCCAATTATTGTCTTCCAAGTCAATGGTTTCTGGTAAAAATGTTGGTTACTTCTCTCTTTTTGTATTAGTTTGGCCTGTATATGTATTTTTTTAATGTTTACTGTCTAACAGCAAAAGTTCTCAATTATGCAGTCGTTGGAAATTGCTAAAATAATGAAATGAACGAATTTTGTCTTTTTAGAAAAATAAAATTGAATGTTTGCTATAGCCATTGCTAGGGTATTGTCTTCAATTTCGTCGTTTTCAACGAGGATTGGTTTTTAAGAGGAAGGCATATCCATTTTTTCTTTCTCTTTTTCATTTTCTTTTACTATTCGGCTAGGGTTTTTAAATTGTATGACAACATAGATTTTAATGTGGCCAAGTCAATTTGCTGTTACGTTGTAATAGAAAATATTTACTCTGACTGATTTATTATTGTTTGAAAATTGAGTGATTGGCTTAGAAAGTTCAATTAATCTACTTTACCCTCATAAAAATTATAAAAAAATTAATCGCAAACTTTGAGTGAATTAATAAAGTTTAGACTTTAATTTGTATTTGAAAGAGTAATTTTAAAACTTTAAAAGTTTTTTAAATATTATTGTTTCAAATTTGATTAATTAAAAATGTTATCAATTATAGTTGCATTGATTAGATAAATAGCTGTTAATTTTAAAAAAAATTAAAATATTATTTTATATAAAACTCATATATGATGATATTTATACCCAACACTTACTAAATTTTAAACATTTAACCTTATCTAAGTTCAATCAAAATTTTATTTAATTTTAAAAAAATAATTTAACTTATTAAGATATTTATTAGGTAAAAAAATTTCATGTGCCACAACCTTATACTTAAAAGTTTTATCTCGTAATAATGCCAATGGACAACGACTATTATGTTAAATAATGAATCGCTTTAAAAGCCAAAAAGAAAAGAGGCAACCTCTATCTTCAATCAATTTCAAGTAACAAAGCAAACTCAAAACTTCAATTTCCTCAAAGTTTTCTCAACTTGATCAAAACGTAAGTGGGAAATTCCATAAGATTGCATGTATTTTTCACTTTTCTTACCTACCAGCAAATGCTTGACCTCTTCTCCACCCATTGCTAACAGCTTCAGGATGTCCCTAATACAGGGGAAAAATGCTTCAGGACGAGCACAAAATGGTTGGAACACAAGGAACAATGCTTGCATATCAGTTCCAAACTCATTGCTTTGCTTCTTTGAAAACTTAACATCACCTCCTAAAATGCTACCACATATAAAATGGTCCAGCCCATCCGCCACACTTCGCCACAAGTCCAAGAAGTCTTTCCCGTTGAGATTTTTCTTAAGAACATGAAGCTGGTTCTTCAAACTCTGCAACGCTTCAATAAAAGCATTGGAATCCTCAGTATGGTTGTATTCCAGAGTTAGATTTTCAAACTGACGAAGAAGAACGGCAACGATTTCCATAAGCCAGTTGGTCTCTAGTTCAGCGAAGCATTTTATTTCCTCTTCAAAGAAGCCATCATCATAAAACCCTTGGTGTTGTTCCTCCATGTTAGAATTGTTTTCGGCAATTTTCATCTCCAAAAAACTTGCATCATCACTCCATTCTTGCAGCTTAGACTCAACATATCTAGCAGCATTGATTGATTCACATGCTCTAACCAATGAGTTACCATCAAGCTCTTCAGGTGACAATTCGGCATTTCGGCAATGCAGAAGCAGCACATTGGAAAAATACCAGAAGAATCTGGCTACAGTTGATCTAACAAATTTGGCACGAGCCAAAATAACTGGTAAAGTTTGGCATCTATCAATCATTTCTTGCGCAAATTTAAGTGCAGATTCCGCAACAAACGGAGCTTTATGGGCTTCTCTAGAAGAGAGCAAAAATGTTTCGCATATTGTACTAACATCAAAGTCAACTCTATGTTTGTCGTCAATTTGCCAAGCTTTAGCATCCTTCAGTACTGCTTTTAGTTTCTTCCAGCCGTCCTTGAGCTCCATCTTTGCCCAATTCTTAAGCCAATCAGGTCTATCACAAAATACTATCAACACGGATATCCCTCTCCTTTGGGCATCTGGAAACAAGAGACAAGTTTCGTATCTCAATAACGACAGCATCTGTTTATCAAAAGCAACAATAAGGTCAACTAGATGAAGCCACAATGAGATAACTTCTAATTTCATGTCTTTCTCCTCGTATCTTTCAGCCAAGACAGGAAAAACATTTTTTGTTAAGAACCCAGAAAGGATATGCACCATTGCAGAAACCCAAGCTTCATTAACACTATAGCTCGTTAATCTAGCTGCATCAATCAGAGGCTGCAAAATATCACTTACTCCTTCCATAAAGTCCCTGGTAACTCTATATACAAGAGCAAACATAAACTCAGGCTGCTCAGCCCATTTCACGAAGTGATATTCCATTCTGACAGCTAAAGGAGACACCAGTTCATCAATAGCCCAAAGTTGTATCTCGCACTCCTTTTGACCTAAAGTTTTAAACTTTCGAGCTTCTCTACGTGAATGCAGTTGCTGCAAAGCGCAAAGCACATGAAAACTTTGAGCATAAGACTTCTTTTCATCTCCGTGCATTAGAAGTAGTGGGTTCAGGAGCTTGGAGAGCCCTCGACTTTCCACTTTCGATGCTAGAAGTTTTGGAGGCCACCCAAAAGAAGCAAGAAGAGCACGATGTTCTGCAAGAGCTTCTGGTCGAAGTACAGCCAAAGTTTTATCTACTCTATGATCAACTGACTTTAAAAGATTGTGCCATTGTTGGGATTTCTCAACATTGACGATTATCTCCTCAATATCATTCATGGCTTTTATGGCTTTTAGTAATCTTTCTTCCTTTACTCCAAAATCCTGCATGGCAAGAATGTCTGGATATAATGTTGGCGATGCATTCTGAAATAATAGGGAAAACAGGATCACAGTTATTACTTGTGATGTCAGTAAAGTTGAAAACTTTGTGAACATATTCCCTGGACGATGATTCCCAGAAGAGAAAACTACATCCTCGAGGTCTCCTACCAAAGCTTCTAAGCGAAGTGCGGTTTCTGTAATAGTTAAGGACAAGCTGAGTTCATAGCCTGGTGGCATAGTACATAAAAAATTGGGGAAAGGTCACACAAGCTATGAACATAAGAACAAAGAAAGACATGTAAACATATTCTAAAAACAAAGAGAGCATTGCACGCTAAGCCTTTGCTTGATAGAGTGGAAAGATGGAAAATTGAAGGGGTAGAAAAATAGAAATATAATTTTTCTTTCTATAGGTGTGTTTGGCAGGAAAGATAGAAAAATTGAAAGAAAAAAAAAATTTCTTTCCATCCATTGCTTAATAGAGTTGAAAAATGAGAGGAAAAAAATAAAACTTTCGAAAAATGCATAATTTTGAGCTAACATAGACCCTCTAATTTCTCTTCTCTTTATCATTTCAGTTTGGAAAGATTGGATTTTATGTATTAGGATGGAAAATGATTATCTCTACTATTTTCTTTCCTCTTACCCTTCTTCCCTACCAAGTACACTCAAAATTTATTTTCTTTACACTTTTCTACTCCCTCCTTCCATCCTTCCATCCTTCCACTTTTCCACTCTACCAAGCAAGTTTGCCTGGTTGAGTGGAAAGAAAATTGGAAAGGTGGATGGAAAATAAATTTTTACTTTTCATAGGTGTGCTTGGTAGTAAAGATGTAAAAATTGAAAAAAAAAAAATTTCTTTCCCTCCATTGCTTGATAAGGTTGAAAAATAAAGAAAATAAAACAAAACATTTGAAAATGCATAATTTTGAACTAACTTATAGGTTATGCATTAAAATGTAAAATGTTTTTTCTCTCTCACTTTTCTTACCTATCAAGCCCAATTAAAGTTCCTTTTTCCAATTTTTCAGTCCCTCCTTCTATCCCTCCACTTTTTTACCCAACCAAGCACACCTAAAAGCCGAGAATCTGTGTTGTTATTCTAATAACAGATGAATATGCATCAAGGAGCATTCTCAAAATCTCAGCAATAAACTATGAGTATAAGCATTAGCAGTAGCTGAGCATTCTTATTCTGAAACTGCATGAAATCACTGTCGTTACCTCACAGCAGGTTTTTCCTTTTTCAAATTGAATGCAGACATAAGCTAATAGGCAATTGAAGAAACTTGCATAAAGGAACATGCTTACATACACAAGGCCATAGAATGCAAGAATAAATAAACAGTCTTTCATTGTCATGAGGAATTAAAATCCAGTCTTATTATGTAGATAAAATTAAGAAGAAGAATGAGTAAGCTAGAAACTAACCGCTTGGGATTATTGCGATAAGGTGTAAAAAAATAAAAAAATGCTGACCAACATATTGGCGGATGAAGTGAATCCGGTACAATTGAAGGGCCAGCAGCCGCAGATCTTCACCCAAAAGCCTCTTCAAAGCAGTCCCATCTGCAAAGCCCCAAACATGTTTAAATTAAAAAAAAAAAAAAGAGGAGAGATTAAGCCAAATCAACCAACAAATCTTATGCAGAGTGCCAACACTGAGAGGAAGCGGAGAGGGTGAGATTGAGATTAGAAAGGGAAGCTTTAGCTCGAAAAGAAGAAGAGATCCATGAAAGGGTGCGATCCATGAGGGTGGTGCGGAGGTGTAGTAGACGATTGTCGTAATCAGAACAATGTTTGGTCCATTCAGACAACAGACAAGAAGAAGTAGAAGATGAGGAAACATCCTTCTGGGTCTTGAAATGTTGGTCCAGGTACTCTGACTGGGATCGACATAGCTTACCCACCTCCGGTAGAATTGGATTTTGAGGATCCCATCCTTCCATTTCCCTCTATTCTCACTAGATTCTCTCTATTCTGAACAGTAAACACTCATGATAACTAAAACTAAACTCAACTCTCTCAATTTCTCTATCGAAGAATTTCGGTTTTTTTTCAAAATTAAATAATATAAAAGTACCGCCTTCCACTGCTTTTTTATTTTCTTGGGTCCATTTTCTTTTTGGTCCAACAGCTAATAGAGCGTAAATTCGAATATTTGCATATATTTACTTTTGCCAATTGATTCGAATTCATATGCTATTATTTCAATTTGGGTTAATACATATTTTATTGTTCAATTTCTGGTACCTAATTATTCTTAAATTTGTATTTTCGGTTTGAAGGTTGAGATTAACATAATTATTTTATAATGATATGATATTATTAATCAATTCAATAATGTCATGTGGTAATAAATATATATTTTTTACAAAATATCAAAATATTTATATTATTATTTTGAAATTAAAATATATTAAATTTCAAATATATATAAATTAATAAAAAATAAAAAAATTCACTTTAAGAATGACACTAGACAGATAGTTGTTCAGATTTAAATGTATTTGGACAAATATTTATCCAGATTCTTTGTTAAAGTAAAGGATTGTGCTTTTTTTTAAATTATATATTTTTAATTTTTGTAATTTGTATTTGTCATGTGACACCACTAGGTTAGCAAGTAGTGTCACGTATTCACAAACTAATAGTATTAATGTAAATGTATCAATTTAATTAGTAGAATACAAATTTAAGTACCAAGGACCAATTATGTACAAATAAATAAGTTTAAGGAACAAAATATATATTAACCCTTTCAATTTATTAAGATCTTCGAATATACTATATATTTTATATTTTAAAAAACTGAATTTAAATTTTTAGTGAATTTGAATATCATTAAATAATTTAATTAATCTAAAATTTAAAGCATATTCAAATTTCATAAACAAATTATAAATCTGTTTCTTATATAAAACTAAAAATTATTAGTAAAAAAAGTGGGATGGAGTGATGTAAAATAGCGCGAAGCGATTATGAATACTTGCAACCTACGTGCAAAGGGAGGATGAAAATGCAAATCCAACTCTATTGTTGTCCTTGTCCTTATTTTGAGGTTAGAATCCCTTATTTTCAGGTCAGAATCTTTTCTTCACCAGAAATTTCAACTAGCTATGATATATATTTTTAGGCTGAAGACTGCATTTGTCAAATAAATTAGGTAAATAAATAAGGGGCTAGTTTCGTGTACGCTATGGTCAAGGTCAATAAATTAGTCAAATAAGAGGGGCTCAAGAGTCAAGACCAAAGTGCCACAACATTCAGATTTGAGTCGAAAACATACTTATATCGCAACATAGGTAACACACATCAGTGTCTTCAATCGAGCTCTTGTATTAATTGTCTGAAATCTTAATTTTAAAAGAAAATAAAATGCAGCAATGAATTCACGAGAGTAAAAAGCAACAGTCGTATAGACTTGCATATATGTATATGTATATTCTAAGGATAGACACAAAATGTGTCATTTTTTATACAAAGAAACAATCTCTCATACGCCAATGCCATCTTGCTTGCTGTGAACATGGAAGCTGCATATTCCCGAGATGCCTTTCCCCTTTGTGCTACCCTCTTTGGACCTTCTTTCACCACCTCCTCTAACGCCTCTACTAGTGATTCCACATTTGGCGAAAACATGAAACCCAACTCATCATTAACAACAATACTGCCTTTGATGCTCGGGAACCTCGATGCAATTACCGCTTTCCCGCTCATCATTGCTTCCATCAGTGTCAGATCTAATCCTTGAGGCCTCAACGTTGGGTTCACAAATATGTCAATAGCATTGTAAAATGCCTTCAGTTGGGATGGGCTCATTGAACCTAAAACTTGTACGCGGGCCCCTAAATCCTTGTATCGTTGCTGCCATGGTCCGCTCCCCGCTACCAGCAAATACACATCGGGGTGTTTTGTTATGAGCCTGGAGAAAGCTTCGTAAAGTAAAGGGTGCCCTTTATCCTTCACCAATCTTCCGGCCACACCAAGCACCAAACTAGCATTTTTGGGGACACCGATTTTAGACCTGAAGTCAAGGCCCAGGGATAAGTCGTTTCCAAAGCCATTTTCATCGACACCGTTGAGGATGACATGAACTCTTTTCCTTGGGATCTGATACACATCCCTCAACATCTCCCCGCAACTATCACTGATTGCCACATGATGAGCGTAGTTGTGGAAGAATCTTATTTCGTTAAGCACTTTTGGGACGACCCCATATAAACTAGCGTTGAAAGCAGGCGACATGGGTTCATTGGGCTTACGAGTTAAATCTTGGTATATGCTGGATTGTAAGCTTTCAAGGGCTATACCGTGCCATGAAACAGCAAGATTCTTGAGATTGCGAGCCAAAGAATGAGGAAGAGCCACACTTTCCGAATGGATGACATCGAATGGTTGACGTTGGTTTTCATCATTAAAGAGCTCCCAAGCTTTGTTGTATTGCCACTTGCCAGCTTCACCTTCATGGCAGTGAATTCGTGGGGAATCATTAGAAGATGTTGTCAGGAAATCAGTGTGGTGTCCGTTGTTATTGACTATTGGGGACGTAAACACATGAACACGGTGGCCGCGGCGAGCTAAAGCGGTGTGCAAGGTGTAAGCATGGCGCTCCATGCCGCCAGGGGTGGTGCCAATAGGCCATTTTCGTGAAAAAACAGCAATTTTGAGCTTGACAGGGGGAGATTGAATATGGGGGAAAGGAAGACGATTCCAGGCAAACAGGGTATTCCGCAGGTCGCCAGACCAAGACTGAACCTTGTTGGAGGCAAAAGGGGGTTTGCAGAGGTAGGAAGATGAGGTATGAAGGATTAGAAACAAAAGAGGAACGGTGAAGGCAAGTATGAAGAGAAGAGTAGTGAAGACATTAGAATGGAATGAGATGAGATGAGGCTTCTTGGGTTTGTTGTTGAAGGCCATACTATTTTTATTCAATCCTGTCTTTTTCTATCTAGTAATAATAACTTTTTAAAAATTCTCTGGCTAATTCACTTCATTCCAGTATGCATATATTCTACCCTACCCCAGCTAGCTAGGGATCCAAAATGCAAAGTTGGGGTATTACAATTAGGAAGGAAAGAAGGAAAAGTTTGCTGTGGGCAAGCACTAGGCACGCACTAC
This sequence comes from Gossypium stocksii, assembly GCA_020496765.1. Classification (NCBI taxonomy): domain Eukaryota; kingdom Viridiplantae; phylum Streptophyta; class Magnoliopsida; order Malvales; family Malvaceae; genus Gossypium; species Gossypium stocksii. The sequence goes on along the minus strand of CM035627.1, from coordinate 106,925,187 downwards.
CTTAAGCAGGCAAGCAAGCAACGCAATGTGCCTTTATTGGTTTTTAAATATTGGACTTCACCTTTTTCAGAACTAAGTGCGTTTCTCACGCCTCCTCTAAACAGAAAAAAATGTCCTATCATCATCTTCATAACGTTTCTATACATATAACAAATTGGTTTCATATTATAAAATCCTAAACTATATGCTTGTTTTTCTACTCAACTTGGCCGTGGCAGTGCCACTCACAAAAAATTTATAACGTGGCAATAACAGTTGTCTTTCGCTTTTTCCGGCCGGCACTTCATGCTTTGTTACCTGTTAGCCAACCCTAAAATGGAAAAAAAAAAAAAAAAACCGAGAAGAGATGGTAGGAAGTTTGGATTATCGACCACGCCCCTGCTAGGCAGCTCCGAAACTAAAACCTAAAAAAAGGTCTAAATGTCAATTGGATGGATCGATGTTGTAGTTGCTGCTACACGTGGTTCATTGAAAATTTGAAGTTTGAACGCCGACCCAACGCTAAGTGTATCAATTTTGACAAACTAGGCCAACCTGATGTTGAAAGGTTTCGGTGGATTTTTTTATCTGAAGCCAGAAGAATATCTCATCAGTAACATCCAAACTAACCGCAAGCTTTAGTGAAACTGATGATTCAAGCACTAGATAGTAACATAACATCGAATTAGACAGGACAAAGTGTCATCAAGGGCAGAACCAAGTTGCATCTATAAATGCGTGCTATATAATTCACCGAAAGCCAAAACAAAAACAAGAAAACACGACGGGATGCTAGATACAATGTCTTTGCTGTCTATGTGTTCCCCAGAGAACGAAAATACCTACATTATTGCTTCAAGTTGAAAAGCTGAAGCAGCTTACCTCTAAAGCCTAGAGTAGTAGTTAATTTGTAATTTAGTTCGTGGGTTAAACTGGGTTTTTTTTTTTTTTTTGTAAATAAAGAGAAAACAACTTAATACAACATAATATTCATAATATATTTTAAACCGAGCTAGTCCTCAACGGTTTTCAGTGATGATACTTTTGATTCATTTATGTAGTCCACTATTAGTTAATGTATTTTGATTAAAATCGAATTGATTTAATTCTGTCAATCGATTGATGGTCAAATTTAGTTTGATTGGAGGTTGGTTAATGATTTTTTTAAATTTCGATTATCGGTTAATTCAGTTCGAAATCGGGTAATTAATTGAATTAACCGAACTTAATAATTAATATTATGTGTTAGTTATGAGTTAATTTCAATATTTATATAGTTTTTAATTATATAGTGTTTCAAGACATAAAATTTCGGTTAATTCGGTAAACTTTCAAGACAAAAATATATGTTTGAGTTAATTTCAAGTATTTTTTTATATCTTTTATATTTGTTTTAACCAAAAGGCAAAAATATATAAATTTCAATTAATTTAGTTAACCGACCAAATTAATTGAAACATTTCGGTTCGTTTAATTTTTTTTTAATTTCAGTTAACCGTTTGAACATCTTAATAAATGAGAATCATTCAAACAAGGACCGCACCAAAAGTGAATGGCAAGGACTTGGCCCTCTAGATATATTTTTCTTTTTAGGGTTTTATATTTTAATAAATTTTAATTAATAAATGGTAAAATTTTTATTTTAGTCCTAAATTTTTGGCGCATTCAAATATGAATAATTTAGCATGTTACCAAAAATATATATATATTTTATAAGCATATAATATAAATTATTACCATTTACCTTTTGTTTTCTATTATAGGTAGCGATAATCTTGGTGCTTTGAAGTTAGAAATGGTTCCTTATATTTAATGGAACAGCGTGGCTTTCCTTTACTCTTTTCGGCTCCTCATCAGTCATCATTGTATATGCAATTATATAAATAATAGAAATATTTAGATTGAAGAATGAAGATCTTTAGGGCGGTTACCAGAACCTATAGGGTTCTTTATGTTTAAATAATAAAACTTTACTAATCTTTCCAAAGAAACAACTAAGGTACTTTTACTGGATTATAAATACAGAAATTATAACTAAAATTAAATATATATGTTTTTTGAAATGAAAAAAAAGTTTGAACTCGTTTATAGTTAGAGTATTCACCACATCAAATACGATTTAAATTCGATCACGCTAATCACATTATTGTTAAGACTCTATCTTATTACAGTTTAAGAAAAAAAAGTTAATCCAAATCATGTATTAAATCAAATTTAGATTTAGTGTCTTAACTAAATGACCTCTCCGCAGAGACAACGGTAGCATAACGTACAAAGTTAATTTACGATTGAATACAACAAATTAAATGCCACAATGATCGAATGAAATTCCCTATTTTCGTTTCAGCTGATTAATGCAGCTAACTTTTGATCCACATCTAAGCTATAAATTAATATGTTTCTGTAAAGCTTAAAGTAAAATTAAGCCCCCCTCCCCTCCCCTCCCCTCTCTACTTAGCTCGTAATATTTCTCAAAAACAATGGCTTCAACTTTCGGAAACTGTTCAGTATTATCTTCTGTGGTTCTACTAATAATGTGCATATGCTTGACTCAGTGGCTGCTAGTGTTTCCAGTTGCAAAAACCATCCCAAATGGCTTTTCGCTGGACCTCATACACCGTGACTCCCCACTCTCTCCGCTTTACAACCCTCTTGAAACCCCGTTTGATCGTTTCTACAATGCTTACAACCGCTCTATCTCTCGCATTAATCGTTTCAGGCCAAGTTATTCCAAGGCAGTCTGGTCGGATATAATGGCGAGCGGGGGAGAGTATTTCATGAATATTTCCATTGGAACCCCACCTGTTTTGGTGCTGGGGATAGCCGACACCGGCAGTGATCTCACATGGGTTCAGTGTAAGCCTTGTGAAGAATGTTACCAGCAGAAGCCTCCTCTGTTTGATCCTATGAAATCCTCCACCTACAAGAGCGTTCAATGCGGGTCTGATCCCTGCAATGCATTGGATAGCTCCGACAGAGTCTGCGATCAAGAGCAGAACACTTGTAAATACAGCTACTCCTATGGAGACCGCTCCTTCACCAGAGGAAATGTTGCTCTCGAGAAGTTCACCATCGGTGCAGCCAACTCTACTCGCATAGACAGTCCGGTTTCCTTTCCGAACCTTGTGTTCGGCTGTGGGCACAAAAACGGTGGCACATTTGATGATGTAGGTTCAGGTATTATCGGCCTTGGTGGAGGTCCCCTTTCTCTAGTCAGACAATTGAGTAAGTCCATCCATGGCAAGTTTTCCTACTGTCTGCAGGCTCCGGATTCAGCAGCGAAATCAAGCAAGTTAATATTCGGCACGGCAACAGACTCCGATGCTGTTCCAACTTCAACTCCCTTAGTTGACAGAGACCCTTCAACGTATTACTACGTTACATTAGAGGCCATCAGTGTAGGAGACAAAAAGTTGGCCTACGGCAGAGGATCAGCTTCATCGGCAACAGAGGAAGGCAACATCATCATCGACTCTGGGACGACATTGACGTTCCTGGAATCAGAGTTCTACAACAGCCTTGAATCAGCGTTGGAGGAAGCAATTGAGGCGAAACGAGTGAGTGATCCCAAGGGGCTTCTCAGCCCATGTTTCGAAGCCGATAAGGGCATGGATCTTCCCATTATCACGTTTCATTTTAGCGGTGCGGATGTGAAGTTGCAGCCATGGAATACATTCGCGCAAGTCCAAGATCATATGGTGTGCTTCACCATCGTACCTTCCAATGATATAGCCATTTTTGGGAACCTGTCTCAGATGGATTTCTTGGTCAGTTACGACCTTGAAGAGAGATTTGTCTCCTTCACGCCAACTGATTGCACCAAAAATCATCATTAGTACTCGATACCTAAATAAATAAGTCAGTGATTAAATAAATGTGTGTGATATGATCTTTAATCAATATATGATAAGCAAGTCGTTAACTGTGCAGCTGACCATTGGATGTTTGGTATAATGTGATAGATACACATGGCTTGGTTAGGACTTTCTAAAGTCGTACTTCAATGCACATTATATTTGAGTTAATTAAATATTGATGTCTTTGTCTCAACTCAATTATCTTATATTCCTCGTCCTATCAATCAACTTGTGTAAACACCAAATTCAACCTCGATCTTACGAAACGTATTAGCGAAACAAATTGCTAAAAATGTGATTATGGCATGTGAGTTAATCCATAGCATGAAATCACGGTAAAGAGATAAAAATGCTTCATTCGTGTCAGCCATGAATAAAGCATACAATAAGTGGAATTTCCTTAATCAATTATGTTGAAAATGGGTTTTTACAGGAAGTGAATTAAACATATGATAAATGCATCAACTTTGATATCTACCCTACCATTATTAATGGAAAATTCATTATCATTTAAGAGTTTAGAGTCGAATGGATTTATTATCATTTAAGGATGTGAAGTTAGAAATTATTTGTGAGGATCGGAATTAAATTAATGTATTTTATGAGAAAGTACAATTTAAATATTTATTAACTCATAACATGATAAAATTTAAAGGAGCAAAAGTGTTATTTTTCCATTTTAGGGCTTGACATCGCCCTATTGTCACGACATTTTTAGCAGAGAGCTTGATCTCCGCTAGCCGCTAATAATGATGATGGGTTCATGCTTGAAGGTTGAATTAAAAAAAAAAATGTAACTTTATCCATTTTTATAATATTTTTATATATTTTTTTTATTTTTAAAATTGATATTAAATTGACAAAATTGCAATGATTAAAGGTTAAATTTATTAATTCTTTCATAATTAGGATTAAATTAATAAAATATATAAAATATTATGGTCAAAAGAAGACTATACCTTCTAGTGACTAGAATTTGAAATTAATGTAATGGGGGTAAAGTGATGAAATTAAAAAATAAAATTGGTGATCAAAACGAAAATTTGGGAGAATATTTTTTTTAAATGGTAAATTATATACTTGGTCATCTAACTTTTATAAGTTTTTAGGCACTACCATTAACAACCGTTTTCATTTTGGTCATCCATTGTTAGTTCAATGTTCATTTAATTACCAAACTTTAGTAAGTTTTCATTTTGCTCAATCTTTTATTTTTTAATTTCCTTTATTATTTATTATTTTTAAATTTAATTTTAATTTTCCCAGTCAAAGGAAAAAAAAAACTCTGGGTTTTAAGGAAATTATTTGAATTTTTATAGGAAAAACTTGAGTTTTTACAAGGAAAAAAACATTTTATCTTTTTAATTTCCTTTATTTTTTCCCATTTTTAAATTTAAATTTAATTTTTTCAAGTAAAAAAAAAAGGAAAAACACGAGTTTCTACATGGAGTTGGGTTATAGGAAAAAACTTAGGTTTCATTTTTACAACAGAATAACTCAATTTCATGTAAAAACTCATGTTTCTTTTTTCTCTTTTTTAAATAAAATTATTTATAAGAAGGAAATGAGTGACTAAAATGAAAATTTACAAAAGCTGAGTGACTAAAATTAGTGTAAAATAACATTGTCTAACCCCAAATTAAGGATGACCAAAATGAAAAAAATTGTTAATATTTGTGTCTAAAATGCAAATTTTTTATTTTCAATACCCAAAATGAGAACTTACGAAAGTTGGACAACTAAATGTGTAGTTTACCATAAAAACACAATAAAAACGAGAGTAAACTATACAAATTGTCACCTGACTATTAATATGATTATGTTTGGTCCCTTAAGTTTAAATTTTCTATTTTATTCATTAAGGTTATTGAAATTTAATATTTTGATCACCCATCCATTAAATCACTAAATCACTTATGGAATATTTTTTAAGATGAAATTTATTTATTAAAAAAATTTAAAAACATTCAATAAAATTACAAATAAATTAATGCTATTTTTTAACATGAAATTTAATTATTAAATTAATAATTTTAATTAAAATAATATTTTTTGAATAATCTAATTATACCTCCTCCTACACAAGACTCAACCGGCAATTAAAATAATTTTTTTATAAGGCAAATAATAAGAATTAAGCTAAATTTAATTTATTAAATTTTTTAAATTTTAATAATTTATCCAATAAAATTGATTAAGGGTGAGTTTTGATGGGCGGTGCGTTTACTTGCGATTAGTGTAAAAACAACGGTGACAGTGAATTTTCGATTAGTGTAAAAACAGCGGTGGCGGTGTATTTAGATACTGTAGCAATACTGTAGCATGAGACAAAGCGTAAACTAAATGCATCGCACCATACCCAATCTTCCATTCAAATCCACCGAAAAATGGTTTAGCACTTGAATACCCTAAAAACAAAAAACATCATACTTTTGTTCCGGTCGAGAAGGGAGATTACATAAGTAACCTCTGATTTCGTAAATCCAAAAATAAAAATCTCTCCCTATATAACTATAACTAACATCAGCTAATTTTGTTATAATTGAACAAATAGTAATAGTTTAAGAAGAAGAAAAAAAATTAATGACGCATAACGGGGCGCCAGCCTGGCAGTCCAGTGCCTTAGGCTAGGCTAGCGTCTTGACTCCTGTCTTTTCCACAATCGGGAACCTCTCCCAAATCTTTTTCCTCAGTTTTTCACTCGTCCAGTCATTGCTCCTCTCTGTTCTTTTCACGCTCTTTAACGCTACCATCTTACTCGAAGCCACTCAAAGCCTCTTTGCCTCTTCCTCTTTCTTGTTCTTGCCTTGGGTACTGGCCTCCATTTATGGCAACCTCAGGTGAATGTGAAGGTGATGGTGAAGAAAATGAGGAGCAATTTCTATTTCAACAAACCCAGAAGCTACTTTCTTTATATCTCGGTGTTAGTTTCAGTGTTTTCTTGGCATACCTTCCCGAGTCTTCCCTCGCTTTGCTGCCCAAGTTGCAAACCCAAACGAGAGATATCACAGCTAGGCTTTTAATGGCCGAAGAGCAGTTGAGGCAAATGAAGTCTAGGAGAAAAGAGGACTCGAAAGCTAACGCCAGAGTGGTCGAGATCTTTGCCACCCACAGGAACGCGTGGCAAGCGGAGGAGAAACAGCTCCTGCAGCAGATCCAGGATCAGAGAGCAAAGATCGAGGATTTGGAGAGGGAGACCCATGAATCCAAGCGGAGAATTGAGGAGCTCCAGGACATTATCGGCTTCATCTCTACTACTAGCGGAGCTGCTGGTGGAGAACAACAACAACGACAACAAGAACAAATGGAGGAGGCATTCGCTGCGGAAGACACCAGGGATGACCAACTCAAGTTTAATGGTGTCCTTAATGTTGCTCACAATGGAAATTTCCCCTTCACTCCCGATCTATTAGCTTCTGCTTCTTCTAAGTTCTGGGCCGACAGAGCTACTGTCTGGCAGGTTTGTTTCACTCTTCTTCTAAATCATCATCTTCTCTTTTTTATTATTATTATTTTTGGTTGCCAGGCAAATACTAGTTTAGAAGACATTTTTTTATTATTTCTTATGACTGGGACTGTGAATGATCTCATCGCTTTTCTCTCTTTTTTAATTATTATTTGTGTGGAAAAAAAGGAGACAAATCATGGTGAAAAGCCTTAAATCAGTAGGAGAAAAAACTATAGCTTTTCTCGCAACTCTTTGTTTTTGGCACCTTCTCTTCTCCCACGTGAAATTTCTCACACTATGTATTATATCCTTGTTGAAATTTTGAGCAGAGAAGGCATTGCTTTACTTCTTTTATTTTTATTTTTTGGTATAAAGAAGCTGCAGCTTTGAACTTAGAAGGGTTGCTCTATGTATTACTTTTCTTCAATTTGATAAAACATGAGCGCACTGTGTAATGAATCCAAGATCCTTTTGCTGAATGGCCACTCAGACCGGTTCTAGGCTATCTATTACCTCTGCTTCGCATGCTGACTACTAGTCTTCCTTGTACTGCTAGAAGCTTTCTGCTTAAAGCTGAGAATGAAAAATCAACTTAATGTCGTCTTGCTCATGCATCTTCATCATTTAGAAGTTTTAATCTGCAATGAAGTTTTAATTAAGTTGTGTATTAGGCTTATGTATCATTAACACTTAATGCAGAAAGTCATCCCTCTCTTTACTTGATTCTTTGTTCCTTTTCACGATATGTTGGTTTGGTGCCCACTCAAAAAGTAGCTTTTAGTTTCTGATTAGGCCCTTCGTTGGAGCATGTGGTTGGACCACCTTTATCTAAGACAAGACAAAATCATAACCTACACAATTTCCTTTAAGGCTTCTATTGGTTGCAACCAAAGCAGCTTCAAGAAGCATATATACAGTTTTCAATCAATTCAATATCCTTTAAAATTCGTAATTCTACCTCAGATCAATCAACTATGATTCTTATCACACACACCCAAAAAAAAAAGAAAAAAAGAGTGAAAAATAGTATAGTTTTACAACCGATAAATAATCAACTAGAATGGATGTGGTAGGCACTATTTATTGGTACCATCTGAAGATATTAGATCTCTGAAAACTTTTTCATTTCATTGGCTACTATTTTCTTTTCTTTTCTTTTTCTTTCCGTTATTTGGGTGAATTTGATCACTACAACTTTTAAAACTCTCCATGAGTGCTCTTATCTTGATTCTGGTCTTGGTCTACTGGCTTTTGGGAGAGAAAGAATAGCTGAGAGATGAGAATGTGAAATTGAATGCCATTTGTGAGAAATTGTTTAATATTGCCATCTTTCATCAGATTGTTAAGTATTCTCATATCTGTTTAAACCTTTTAAAAAAAAATTATGTTCAGCATGACAGATGGTGAGGATTTATCCGCTTTGTATTTGGATATTTTGGGCTTTGCCCTTTTTTAATTGCTTCCTGAATAATTTGCTATGTCTGTGACTGTTAAAGGTTCATTGCTGTCTGTGTATGCTTGCAGGATATACAGTGTGAATCTCTTGAATCTTTGTATCATATGAAGCATTTTGTTGCAAGGTACAGTATAACAGTCTTGTTATTGGTTCTTGAAATATGTCTATATGAAATGCTGAGGCTGATGAAGGTGCAACTTATGTTTTCTCTTCAGAAGGGAATCACCTTGGAAGGTAGATGGTGAATCAACTGGAGTTTCCTCTAAACTAAAGCTGCTTGAACAGGAACTATTGAATTTGGAAAAACTAGGCAAAAGTGATTTCTCAAGGGTACCTTCATTAATGAAGAAGCAGGCCAGAAGATATCAAGCTCTTACTGCAAAGATTGATGATCTCTGCAGAAGAATGGTAAGACATGTCTGCCTTAGATTTTATTTTTCCGTGGTACATTTTTCTACTTGTGAATTTTGGGCTTTTGAGAACCATATATATACCACATAAAGTTTAAAATTGAAACTCATGTAATTAGATTTTTATTCCGGATTATCTGAGGAACCCAATGATTCAATACCAATTAGGACTTAGTTTTCTAGGGTATGGAAAATTATAGAGGCGTTCAATATTTTCAAAAAGAAAAGAATGTCCTGAACTTTTTTCTTCAATTAATGAATTTAATTCCTAAACTTTTAATGAAAGTTGATTTTATTGCAGTTGATTATGATATTAAAGTTTTGACTTTAACTCGTATGACCAGCCTTTTGGTGAGGAGATGGCATACTAAAGTGGAATAGTATTTTTATAACAAGTTTTTGTGGCTAGTTTAGGCCACATGACCAAATAATTCAAGTTGGCATTTCATGTCATAAACCAAAATGCGGTGCCCCACGAAGTTGACTTGGGTATTTTGCTACGAGTTGTCTTAAATCAGCTCTTGTATAAGTGCAGGGATTACTAAAGGACTAAAACTAGGGAAATGAGATATTAGAGAAACCAATATTAGACTTGGACTCTTATCTTATTATACACTGTACATGATACATACAAGGAATGACACAATTGTTTCCAGTTGAGCCTAACATGCTCTGGTGAAGCTTGGGGTGTGAATCCATTGACTTTGATCATGTCAGTTGGAGAGTAAAATATCTGTTTTCTGTTTCTCTCATGCCAACTGTGGTTGTCAGGTTACTATTTCTTTGCCAAGATGATAGCAGAAGTAGATCCATCATACTGTGTTTTTTGGCTTAATATTTGTTCTTAATCTTGCAGCAGGCTAGTGATCCCTCTGAACCTACACTCAGTGTAGAGTTTCGAACACAGAGGCAGACGGAGTTTTTGCTGGAAGCATTTCGGCTTCAGCAGCATGCATCTGAAACTGGTCAAAAGCTAATGGCATTACAAACCGAGATAGGGAAGAGTTACTACAAGGATGATATTGGAAGCTCAGGGTCAGCCAAAGCGGGCACGAAACGATCCATGGATTCCATTAGAAACAACTTACAGGAAGTACAAAGAAACTTGGAGATATGGTTGGCCAGAATTATAGGAGACCTGGAAGGGATTCTGGCCAGAGATGGCTCTTGCTCTTCTCATGTTAGGGAATACTGCGTTTCTAGATACAACAGTCATTTTGTGCAGTAGTAGAAACTGTAATAGCCCAAATTTCAGTAATGTCGGGAATTGTGGTTCGAGACCACCGAATTCGATAAATGAACTCGTATATAATATTATTTAATATTTACGAGCCAAATGTAGTTTTTAAAAGATTTTTGAAATAGTAAATTGTGTTTTATAAAAAAAATTATTTGGTCAAAATATCGAGAAAAAGAGGTATCGAGGTCTCGGTGTTATAGACTGAGCTATAAATATTTTTGAGAATATTTACGGAGTGTCAATAAGATAACATTAAAATTTCGTTAGAAAATTTTGACGTTTGGGTGGTTAATTAAATAAAAAAGACTAAATTGAAAAATGTGTAAAAGTTGCTAGAAAGATTAAATAGCTCAATTGTCAAAAGAGGAAGGACCTAAAGTGAAAATAAGCCCAAAGGAGATAATTTGGGCGGCAATAGCTGAGAAAAATCAGGAAATGGGTGAAATAAAGGCAAAATTAGAAAATTGCCAAAAGTAGTTAAATAAAAATGGGACCAATTTGGAATATCTAGAATTCTCTTCATTTTCTTCATTCTCATCAGCTGAGAAACAGCCATGGAAGAGGGATCAAGCTGGTTTTTCATACTCTAGCTTCATGTAAGTTTAATTCTTGCTCTCTCCTTGAAATTTCTATGTTTTTGGACTTTTACAATTGGGTCCAACTTATTAATTCATTAGTTTTTGATTCCATGGCTAATTTCTAAAGTTGATGTGGATTAGTGTTGGAAGAATGTGATGAATAAATATTGAATTGAAGATTTAATTTTGTTATATGATGATTTTATCAAGGAAAAATTAATGGAAATTGGTTTTAGGACCTAATTGTGAAATTGGTGAAATTAAGGCTTAGTGTTAAAATTCTGATTTTTAAAGGTTATGAAGTAGTTTAAAATGATATAGAAAAGTATTAAATGACAAAATTAGCTCAATTGAGGGGTTAATTGAGCAAGAACTGAATTGTATGAATTGTGGAATTTGGGACAAAATAGAAATCAACATGTTACACTAAAGCAGTTTTGGACAGCAACAGTTGTCTAAACTTGAAAAATCACCAAAAATAGTAGAAATTGAATTATAAGTTGAGTGAGGTATAGAATTAAAGCTTGTTGAGTCTATTTTCATTTGAAAGAAACAGAGAAAGCAAAGGAATTTTGTATCTTGAGATATTTACATTTTTGTGAGACTGGTTCAGATTGATTTCGTGATCCCCTGTTCTGATTTGTAAAAATCATTAAAAATTGTAAAAAAATAGTTATGGAACATAATTTGTATGGTTGGAATCCTTATTAAGTCTATTTTTATAAGAAATAATCATGAAAATATTTTGAATTCTGTATAAAGAGAAATTGAAATTTTAGTGAAGTGTGGTCAGGGTTGTCAAGTAGCGAAACAGGGGAAGCTTTAACTAATAAACTGTACTAATTGGCCACACCAAAAATTCTAGAAAAATTATGGTAAGAAGATACGTGAGTCTAGTTTCAAGGAAAATTCATGGATCTTAATTTGGAGTTCTGTAGCTCAAGATAAAAATAATTTAGTGACAATGACACAGATGGACAGCTTGAATATGCACATAAGTAAATAGTAAAAATTATAGATAATGTTACTTACAAGTGTATTATTTATACTAAGGATGTGGAATGGAGTGGAGGAGGAGGAAAATATGTATGAATATTCAACTAGCATGGCTAATTTGCATGTTTTAGGTTCAGTGACTAAATTGAATAAAAGTAGAACTTTATGGGTGATTTTGTAAAAATGTCAAAAATGATCAAATTGCATGTAATGGATTATTTTATTATTTAAATTACAAAATTGAATGAGAATATTAATTTAGATCAAGATCAAACGAAAACATGTTTTAAGGATTAAATTGAAAAGTGTTAATATTATGGAAGATTCTGATATTTCACAAAATTCATGGGCTCTTATCAATATGTATAAGAATAATGGTTGTAAACAAGGATTAAATGACAATAATTTTATTTTTCTAAATCAAGGATGAAATTGTAATTAATTAAAAGTTTTAAGGGTAAAATGGAAATTTTGCCTAGAGCAATAATTAAATGTATTAGAATATGAAATGAATGAAAATGATGATTAAATTTATTTATAAAGATCCGTGCAACTAAAATACGAGACTTAAACATGAAAAAAAGATATCGGATTAGTGAAATTATAAACATAAACAAGCAACGAGGTAAATTAGTGTAGCTTGAATTGTATTTTTAAATATATGAAATCTTGATATAATGAATTACTTGATTTAAGTTTATAAAAAAATGGCAAGAAAATGATATTCATCTTGACATGTAAATATGTGATTATTTTTTTATACGATGATACAAGAAAAAAAAAATTAAGCATACTGAGATGAGTAATAAAATTTAAGTAAAACATGTCGAGAAAAATAAGTACATTTAGGGGACAATATGTTTGATTTTAATTGGTTCAAATATGAATGCTAGTTGAAATAAAATATCTGATAAATAAATTAGTAACTCCGGTAATACTCCGTAACTCTATTCCGGTGACGGATTCGGGTTGGGGGCGTTACAGAAACAAATATTGGTCTAACAAAATACCCTCTCTCTTAGTAAATATGAACTGATGTCATATAGTAGTAGTTCTAGTAGCTAGTTTATCTGCGAGGATGAATTACATTTCAATTAACGGCAGCGTATGTCATTGTAATATTCCTTTTCGTCTCCGGCAGGGCAGCCTTGAAAGTCCAATACTCCTTTTAGCTGGCAATCACCGAATCTTTATAATTAAGCATTTTAAAAGGAGTGAATGCCTGAGTTGGGTTTTTCATGGCAAGCATCAAAATGAAACCAAGTTGTTCTACTTGTTTGAACATAGTATTTTAGTGCACGTAGTACCAGAGTTTGCATACATAGAAATAACTTAGATTTCTCTGTTGATCTGCCCCTGGATTGGAGAGACGGATTTGTGTTGGATAGGAAGCGTTATCCACCATTTGGTAAAGGTGGAGCCTTTCAAGAACACATCATTGCTTATTTGGTTACTACGAATCCATTCATCCAACTTTCTTTCCAGATTTATAGTTCTTTCCCTGATAACTTCAAATGCTCCAGGGTCGGCAGTCCTATAGAGCAGCAGCAGCTCCTCTACCTCAGCCCAGAAACAGGACTCTGCACTTGATCCCACCGGCATTCTCAAGCCATGCTCACGCCATCTTTGAGTGTATCTGTAGCGTCTTGGTCTGCCTTTGTACAAATAGGGTCCAGTGTCTTCGTTTTTCGCGTGTCGATAATAATTGGCAATGTCCAAAGGCTCGACAATGCGACGGTACTTCGTTGCAAGCTCTATCCAATCTTTTCGGCTTTCGAATGGTTCAGGGAGTTCATACCTATTCAGCATTTCAATAATCTCATCCCATATTCCTGTTAGTTCCAGCCTCGTTACATTTGCTTTGAAATCATCCTCGTATTTTGATATCTTGAAGGCGTCATAATAGCCCACCTTGCACAATGCAGATTTGCTCTTGTACTCTTCTAGTTTTGCAAGTCCTAATTCAATTTCTTGCCTCTTATTATCCATTCTTTGCTGGTTACTTAATTTTTGCTTTTCGTGCTCTCCGGCAGCCCGAAGACACAACCTGGCCCTAGTGCTCTGGAATTCCAAGACACCAGCAATTAGGTCATGTTAGAAATAACACAGCCAATGGCATATTTCTTAACAAATTGAACAAGTGATACTTACCAAGCCAAGGTCATCTAAGGCAATGTTTGTTGCTATATTCCCAGCAGCTGCGCCACTCAACGAGAGTGGAAGCCCTTCCAAATGATCTAATTGGACAACATTTTGCCAATTCAAGCATCCTTGAAGCTCGCTTGGATAACCCAAGTGGGCATTGAGGCTTCTCTCAGCAATGGCATTAAGTTGATTCTCAGAGCAGAGCTGAGCAGAGTAGAACAGTAGTTGAAGAATAGCATCGGCATTTTTTACCACAACCAGCTTCCCATGTCCAGGGAGAAACACAAAAGTTCCACAGGGCCTATAAGGGCTTAGCTCAATGAAGCTTGCCACAGTTTCCAATATTGGATTTGTGTTTCCCATTAATCGGCAGGCAGCATGGCTGGCAACAGCTGATGCATTTCTCATCACACTTGTATAAAACGTTGATGCTTCTCGAACTGATCCCTGAATAGGAAACATTGCCTTCTGGCTCAACAGTTTAAGGATCTGGTCTAGTTCCTGCCCCATGGTAGACAAAGCCGCAAGCAAAATCCGGGGGACAATATCATATCTCATCACAAAATGCAGAAAAAATTTCGACCAATTCTCTCTTATAAGTGCATGGTTGAAAATGAAATCACCAACAAGAGGGGATCCGAATGTCACACAAAGAGGTGACATAAAGGTTTTCCCAGGTTTCAAGTAGTGCTCCAAGAACCAAACTGTTGCTAGGATAGCAATGGCGCCACCAGATGAATGTCCAGTAAACACTATCTTCTTCTTCTCCTTAATAGCTTTTTCTACCTGAGAAATGTCAAAATCTATAATTATCAACTTCAAGCTATGCTTCTTTTATACCTTCACAATTCCATTTATTTTGGCCCAACGGTTTGCTTTTAATGCACCATCTTTACAATCTTAAAACTCTATGCCCTTTTTGCACCGTTAAGTTGGTAAATTGGATCTAATTTCAGAATCAAATTTACTCTTAATACATCACCTTTTATTACTGTGTCGTTTTCATCACGTTTATGATTCATATGCTTTTAAAACATTTCACCATCTATCAGTTAAACATCACACACACTAATTCCAAAAATGTATAATTACTAATATAGTTATTATACCTTTTAAAGGAATTCTAATTTTCTAAACTGGTAGAGAGTTTAATTACATCTTTAAATAATAATAATAATAACAACAACAAAAACCTTCGATTTAATGTCAATATAATCGCAATTTGTCAATCCACATGCCTCCATACATATAACATGTATTACCAATTTACCCAACAATCAATACAACATAGAGTAAATAAATTATATTTAAAATGTAATTAATTATTATATTATTTTTAAGTTAAAAATAAAGATAAAAACAAAAATGAAAGATTTTATAAATTAGTTAAATACTTACAAAATTTTAGATTTTTTGTACGTTAAAATATTTAATAAATTTATAACTTTTATACAATTATTTATTAATTTGTAAAATAGTCATTATTTAATAGCATTATAACTGAAAAAATATTAGTTAATTATTATATTATTTTTATTAATAATAAAGATAAATTACAAATTAGTTATTTAGGAAAAAACTTGAAATTTTTGTACAAATATTTAATTAATTAGAATTTTCTATATCTTATCTTTTTTAACAGTTTTAAATAGTATAGTTATGAAATATTATTTTTAGTAATTAATTTTATCAAATAAATATCTCATCTTTTACTTTTATTTTTTTTGAAAAATTAAATTTATTTTATTCAAGAGGGATTGGTTTTTCGAGCAAATTTTTTCTCACTTATACCTGTATATTGGAGTTCCTACCATGTGCATATCAAATTCAAAACATGTAAATTGACAAGTCACTACATGAAAATCAAATTTTTAAAATTTGACAAATCTATGGTGAAAGCTGTAATCATAAGTGTAGCCTGTTAAATGGTGATATGAAATTTACCCCAAATCTCACAATCTCAACTCAAATCGGTTAGAGTACATAATATCCAGATTCAAAGATGGATTAACGAATATAAGTAGTAATCGACTTCTTAACCATGAATTGAGTGAAGGCGCCACAGAGAAAAGAGATATCATAAACATTTGAATAATTCAAAGCGAAAAAAGAAAACGTAAAGAGATGTGTCAATGGTAATTAAGGGGTTACCTCAGTTTGAAGCGAAGATTTAGCCAAAATCATCTCAAATCTTGTCAAAAACCCTTTATTAACGCTTGCAAGTTCATCACGTCCAATACTTCTAAGAGATGTGGCCACTTTATCGTTGCCTTTGGGACACAGCAACTCTGACCCATCAATCTTCATTTCCCCAAAAGGTTGTTGAGTAAACCAGTCACCCACAGACCAGGATCCAGGGAAGCTGATCAATACTTCCGATGATTTTTCTACAAGGTAAGGCTTTTCCGGCGACTTATGTGCTGCCATCGCAATCCAACATGCTTTCTTTATCAGTTCCCCAGAAATTTCCCCAATCGTAAGGCTACCCATTTCCCTTTAGAATTTGCAAAGCTTTAGAAGCTGTTTTAGAAGCTATGGTGTTCTTTCTTTTTTTGCTTGGCTTTTAAGGTTGAGCTAAAAGAGTTGAATGCCAAGAAAGTCCATGGAAACTGGGTTTTCTTTTCCGCCAGACAAGAGGAATTAAAAAAAATGAAAAGAAAAAGACCCTTTCAATTGCGTATTGACTGGGGGGAGTCGATGGGTTGATTATAAACTTTTGCATCATTAGTACAATTTAGTGACTTACTTATTTAAATTATTAAATTATTCAAAAAAATTTATTTAAGTTATTTAGCAGTTTTCTTTTTAAGTTTTACTAACTAGTTCCAAAGGATAATTTGACAATCGGTATTATGAATTAGTATTCATCAATGAATAAAAGAATTACCTTAAATATAAGTTGATATGACATCGATGTTGGAAATTAGAGAATTTTTTTAATTTTAATTAGTAGATTTGTGACATCTAAAGCTATTTAATTAAAAAATTGAATTATAGAATAAAATGAGAATAAAAGCTTTTGATTGGTACAAGTAGTGCAAACAAGAAAGTCATATAGGATCGGTTTTAACAGTTAGTAACTTAAATGAAAAATTTTAAATTGTTCTATAACGATCCAATTTTAGCCGGTGTAAAAAATATGGTTTGGAAGTTGAATATTAAGTTATTAATAAAAAAAATTCGTTAATTATAATAGGATTAAATTGTAAAAAATAAAATCTATTAAATTTTAATTTAGAAAATGTAAGGGATTATTGTAATATATAATGGTCTTATGATAATAAGTTAATTATTATTAATTAAGTTAACTAAATTACTAATCTAAGTGCATATATATGTGAATCAATTCATCATCTTTCTCCTAAGTTGCGCCGCCTTAGCTACGGAAAGAAAAAGAAAAATTCAAAGTTTATTTAGGCATTTTCGGTCCAAAATTGATAAGGTAAGAATGTTCCTTTTCATTAGATTTTTGTGAAATTATGGTCATCTCAATCTAGCATGTCTTACTCATATATTGCAATTTTAAATTATTAAATTAAATACAAATTTCCATATTTGAGAAATTAAATTTGTCAGTAATCAAATTGAATAATATAAACTGTGAATAATAATGTTTATATTATGATAGAATTAAATTAGAAGGTAGTGAAAATTGATGGATTTGGTTAGAATTCAAATAAGTTTTATAACTAATTTTATAACATTAGATTAAATTAAATAAATTAAAAGATATTAAAAAATTATAATATACATTAAAAGTTAGAGGTCCTTGGTGAATAAATATCATATTTTGATTTGATGTTAAATATTAAAAGATATGAGCATTTCGGATATAGAAACTAAAATGAATAGAATACAAAATATGTTAAATTGTTGTGTTTTTATGTGTTTGTGTGAAATTAATATTATTTCTAATATTAAATTTATCATATGTAACGAAAGATGATATCAAGCTGTCTCAAGATAAAAAAAAAAAAAAAAGTGAAGGTTGTAGACAAGTAACCTATTTTAAATTGTGATTTCCTGATTTGTTTTCAATACATAAGTGTTAAATTAATTAAGACAATGTTCATATGCTTGTATTTGGGTAAATTTTTACTAGGATTAAATTATGGAATGTTATAGAAGTATAAACTTGTATATTTGACTATGTTAATATGATGAATTGTTGCAAAAATGTGAATATAAGATGTCTGTGTTAGATTAGATGAGAAAGCATGATAGAGATATGAAATGATGAGTATTAATATGTAAATGATTTGATTATGACATGAAATTGTTATACAATTACTTGTGATATGATAAATATATATGTTATGAAATAGTGAATACCCTGGTAATAGTTTCGGGTTGAGTCGAGTATAGTTGGCATGCTATAAAACTAGTATACGAGGTTTATTTTGGTTTATACCGACAAGATGTGAAGTGAACATTATACTTTGGACGTATCAATGGAGTGCTAAGCACATTTATATATTTACTTCGATTTATATTAATAAGGTGTAGTGTACAATATACTTTAGACATACCGATGATGCATTGAATGCTAATTATATTGGTGTGATGGTTGAATGATCCATATCTCTGTCTTGAGTTTGTGTCCGGTTAACAAAGATTATAAAATATGTAAATTGATAAATTATAATGAATATTGAATGATGATTTTGAATTAGTATACAAACATTATAGTATTGGTAATAGCATGTGAAAGACCACGTGATATAGTTGTTAGGAGCTCTGAAAGTTGATATGGTTATAAAATGAAACAATGGATTCGAATATGAAATGAGAAAGTGGAATGATTAATGTAATATGCCTTAATTTTACATATAATTTAAATGTAATGATAGATGGATTAACTTAATAATTTAATTTAATCTAATTTTAAGCGACTTGCTCATTAGTAAAACACGAATTTATACAACTAAATTATGAAACCAATTTGGCAATTGGATACTAGGTTTCAATCGTTACTTGGGTAATTGTTTTCCTTTCAAGGTTGAAGTATGGGGTATCATTGATGGGTTCTTATTTTATTAGACAAAAGATACAGATGGTCATAATTCAAATTGACAGTCTTAAGATAGTTTAGACTAGAGGTGTGCATGGATTGGGCCGGGTCCGGATCGGGCCCAACTAAAAATTTAGGCCCGCTTGTTAGGCTCGGGCCCGGCCCAACCCAAAAAATGGATTTAAAATTTTACCCAAGTTCAGCCCGAATAAAAAATGTTAAAATCTGGGCTTGACTCAACCCGCTCATATTAAATTTTATATAATATATATATATATATATATATATAAACCATCAAAAATACTAAAAATATCAAAATAAATATTTCTCAACAAATTGAAAATAAATTTTAAAAAATATGTATACTTAAATAACACTAAAATAGATACAACTTAACAATCAAATGCCTCTAAAATAATAACAAAATTAACAATAAAATAATTTTTATACAATATCTAAATAATAACAACAAAATAGTAATAATATAATAGTAAAATGGTAGCAAAATAATAAGAAAATAATATTAAAAAAATAATTTTTTTGTCATTTAGTAAATTCGGGCTGGGCCAGGCTGGGTTCAGGCCAAAAATACTTTACTCGGAGCCTGACTCATTTTTTAAATGTGCTTTATTTTTTGTCTAAACTTATTTTTCGAACTCATATTTTTATCCAAACCCCCCATAGTTTAGACGGGTCTTTATGTAGTATGTATTTAGAAGTACTAAGAGAATTATGCAACAAAAAATCAGAGATATACCAAAAAAAACAGAACTTGGTTGCGGATAAAGAAGCTAAACTTAGTGTAATATGGAAAGGAAGTCCTCAAGTGTTTGACAAAAAAATTTTAGAGTTTTACAATAAGATAAAAGAAAGTGCTGCTTTGATGCATTTGATAATTTAGCTTTTCTGTAAAAAAAAAAAAAAAAGAAACTCCCAACATTCCAAACTCTAGATTAATAAAAGATTTTGACCCACACATTCAATATTCAGCAGTCAGCTTCAATAAAATATCATTAATGACAAAACTTTAATCAAATTGCCGTAATAAATATTTACAATAATAATAAAAACGTCAACAATGCTCCACCCACTCTCATTATTATTCCCAACAATTAATTCAAGCCGATAGAAAAAAAAAGGGCAAAACCGTATTCATACTGGTGGCGCTTCCTCTCTAAGATCTTCTCGGCCACTGCCGCTGCCACTACCACCACCACGAGCTAATTCATTCAACAATTCAGCCGGAGCAGCACCCACTTCCTCCCCAACCAAAACCGCCACCACCTCCTTCATCGTGGGTCTCCTCGAAGGATCAGGGTGACAACAAGCCAACCCAAGCTTCAATATCATCTCCACTTCCTCACCCTCGTATTCCTCTCGAACCCTCGCGTCCGCCGCCTCCCTCAGCCTCCCTTCTCCATACAGCCATCTCACCCAATCAATCAGCACTTGCTCTTCTTCCTTCTCCAATGCCATCTCCAGCGGTCGTCGCCCACACACCACTTCCAAAACCACTACCCCAAAGCTGTAAACATCGCTAGACGCCGTAGGAACAGCGACCGTGGCTAATTCAGGTGCCAAGTAACCCAAAGTTCCCACCACCCTCGTTGTATTGGGAACTTGTCCGTGTTCGTACAATTTAGCCAATCCAAAATCTCCAAGCCTTCCTCTCATTTCAGAATCCAACAAAATGTTGCTTGATTTGATATCTCTATGAACAACAACTTGGTCCCAGCCATGGTGCAGATAATTCAAACCCTCGGCCACGTCGGCCAAAACCAAAAGCCGCTGTTTCCAACCGAGGAGCTTCTCCGGTTTGTCGAAAATCCACCGGTTAAGGCTTCCGTTAGGCATGTAATCATAAACAAGCATGAGTTCATTTCCTTTTCGACACCAACCTCGCATTTGAACAAGATTCTTATGTTGGAGCCTTCCCATACTTTCGATCTCAGCCATGAACTCTCTTAATCCTTGCTTGGAATCATGGTTCACGCTCTTAACCGCGACCTCCGTCGTATTTGGAAGAGTCGCCTTAAAAACACGACCAAACCCACCGGCGCCTAGAAGATTTTCGCTGGAAAATCCATTGGTGGCTTGTTTAAGCTCATCGTAAGAAAATCTATGAGGCCAATACTCGAGTTCCCAATCTTCAATCTCTTCTTCACTTTCTTCCCTGAACTTTTTCCTCCAAACAAAATAGCACCCAGATCCGCAGATAATTACAAAAGCAACACAGCCGATTACGATTCCAGCAATAGCCCCAGATGACAAAGAAGATGATGATGATTCTATGAAAAACTCAGGCAAACCAGTTGTGTTAATCTCTCTAAGAACACCCGTATCGCTGAAGCTCCAAGCTAAAATCCTCTGTGCCTCAACCCACTGAGTCTTGGACGCTGAGAACCCAACAAACATTTCACTAGCGACATAGTTAGCAATCAGCGGATCTTTATAATTAAGCGTTGGCCTAGAGGGTTTGGAAACGCCGACGGGAGCAACCGTGACGTTGATCTCGAAATTTGAACCATCGAAATCAATCCAAGCATGAACATTTTGGCCCGTTCGCATGTTAAGGGGAACGAAACTTCCATTGGAAGAATTAAAATACTGAGGTGTAGCTGTTTGAGCAGATATAATACTGTTTAAATCGATCCCGATATGATTGTCGTCGGGGTCATTGAATTCCGGGTTTCGACCGGTGTCGAACTCAACTGCTAGAAGGGGAGCCACGGTAGGAGAGGTGGCGTTGGTGAAGATGCCAAAGTATTGGCTGGCGAGAGCGCCTGGAGGGGAAGTGGAGTTGGAAAGGACGAAGCAGAGGCCAAAACCGGGGCTGGTGGAGATTTGCGGCAGGACTGAGAAAACGAAGGCCGTTGAGAAGGAAGAGAGGGTTGAGGAATTAGAAGTTGGGATCATGCGAAGGGTGGTGGGGTAAAAGGCGCGGCCATAAGAGAGGGGATTGGAGTCGTTAGTGAGGCGGATGGTGGAGGTGTCGATTCGGGCGTCGTTAATGAGGGTGAGATTGGTGGCGTTGACGGCGGTAGTGAAGGAATTGAAGAGGAAGTCGAGAGCAGAAGTGGGGGAGACTAATATGATGATGATGAGGAGGAGGAGCAGTGGCCGACGGAGAGGCTGGGAGTGGGGACATTGGAGCAGCTTCATGGGTGTCCGGTGATGGTTGGGTGATTCTGAAAAAATAAAGTCTATAAGCTGACGATGACTATTTGTAAAATAAAATAGAAGAAAAAGGTGTGCATTCTGTTAATTGTTGATTTGGTTAGATTAGTATTAGCCGCCTCAACAAATCACCATTATTGCACGCTCGGTCTTTGCTTTGCTGGATCTGTCTTATTTCTCGCCCAAAATCACTTCCTACTCTAAACCGTTTTGTCTCAAAGTAGCCTTAAAACGATATTATGGCACGGTTTGATTTTGGGTTCTTCAGTGTCAACATGAACACTTCATTTCTTTCATTTGGTCAATATTTCTTAGTCCTTCAGTCTCTATATTTTTAATCATAAAAGTCAACTTTTTTCATTAAATTTGGTTTTTTGATATACCTCAGAAAAATTATACCTTGTCCTTATTCTTAAATTAGACCATCACATATTAAGAAGAATAAACCTCAAAAAATTGAAAATTGAAAATACAAATTTAAGTACAAGGATTCGGAATAATCAAATTATTATAGAGATTAAAATCGTTTTCCATGACTAAAAAAGGGTTCAAAATATGTGTAAATTGAAAATCTAAATCGAATTACTCTGATTGAAGCTTGCAAGAACTACATGCCTGAAACTGGCTTTGTGGGAACGTAACATAGCATTAATGGTTATCTTAATTCTCAAGTCTTTACTAGACCTTTGACAGAGACTAACAACTGGGATTTTTAAATAAGCGGTAAGCAAGACAACCGGAGAGAGTATAGTTTTCAACCAGTTTCTTGCTCAAACTCCTCACCCTCAGATTCTTCTGCATTGTCAGCATCATCATCATCCGCATCATTATCGTCTTCTTTATCATTATCAGCAGTTGTCTTCCCAATCACAACCAAATTTTTGTTAGTATCCCTGATTTCGTTCAACTGCAAAAATTAATTGTACAAGCGTTAACAAAACCATCACCGGCAAACATATGAAACCCACCTAGATAAACATCAGCTTCTACAAACTTCTGACAATCTGATTACATGCTCATGTTGAGTTATATGGTTAGGAGATGAGCGTTACTGATGTCATAAACTACTTTTAATCCAACATTAGAATTAAGAAAGAAACAACACAATGTCAGGGTGAGAGGAAAAAAGTTTTCTCCAGTTGATTGCACTCAACCGTGTAGGGAACTGCAAAACATGTAATCACCAGCTAAACCATTTTCAAGTTAAGCTCCGGCATATCCAAGGTCCAGTGCACTTCTTAGTACTTGCCTCCACTTCTCAGCAAAAAACCATTATCCTAGCAACCTAGAAACTATGAAGGGAAGGACTAGGAAAACCAAAAGTATATGAAAGCATGGTTTTTGACACAAGTTATCTGTTAAATCCTGGTTCGGTGACATGCATTCAGCATCAAGTTTCAAACCCCGAAGCATAGAACCTTTTAGAAAACAAGGTATTTTTTTTAACATTATTAGTGCTCCTTTTGAGCAAGTGGAGTCATTGTCCTTACTGTAACTTGTTCAAATGAAATACAATAGCATCCTATTTCCTTTAAAAACTTAAACACTGATCATATCAATAGCAAAGCATTACTACATGAAATTCTATCATCAACTTTGGTAAACAAGAAAAGAATGTTATTCTTAAATTCTTGTTCCAATAGAGGCTAAGAATTTTATGGAGTAGCTTGTCTCTACAAAATCCATCACATGGCACATCCACTAAATCACCAGAAAGACAAACATAGCTCTATCAGTGCTCCAATTCAAATAGCAAAGAGGACCTCCATGTTTCAAATACTTCATATTTGATCTTTCAAGGGGGAGGGGGGGAACAGTCCTCTAATTTAGCATTACAAATCTCTTATAAACACAGTATGAAGGATAGGCATTCATTAAAATATGCGTAATTTAAATTAAGTGATTATTTTCATAAATTCTTCAGCAATAAAAAAATCGTTTGCCTATTTCCGAGAAAGTGATTAGTGCAAAGTTACTTTTTATTATACTAATTGTATGATTTATGTGAGAGGGGAAAATCCCTAGAAGAGAGGGGATTGGGAAATTTGAAAGTACCTTGTCTTCGAGATTAGATTCCTCCATGGCGAGGAGGAGCTCTTCGTTGTGGGGTTGGGGCCATTGAGAAGGAAGCAAAAGTGACGACGGAATAGTTCTCAACGTCGACGGGAACTGCGTCATGAACGCCGGGAACTGTAGCATCTTCTCTTCTTTTAATTTTTAAATTTAATTTATTTTCAAATTATGAACTTGTGCCACTGGCGTGGCGGTTTAAATTTGCTTGCCTTTTGGGCCTTCTAGTCTTCCTTTCGGCTCATTTAGCCTGCTCATTTGTTTAAAGCAGAGCAGAATTTGTTGGAATTTGGATTCAAAGCTCACCAATCCATCAATTTTTTTTTCTTTCGTCAAACTGTACCAAATATCACTAATTTATATTTTAGTTACTTAATTTTAAAAAATTATTAAATTATTATTAAATTATTGAAAACTTTTCATTTAAGTGATTGAGCTGTTAAAATTATTATTATATAGTCTCTCTATTTGTACAATTTGTACTAATCAAAATCTCTTTTTCCTTTTCTCTTCTATAATTTTATTATTTTTCATGAAATAACTTTAAACACAATAAATCTATAAAAAAAATCTAAAAAACTTTCTTCTACTTATTGATTAGTATTAATCCATCATATTAATCTTCGAACTATTATTTAGAACTCACTAATTAAACTTAAAAATCTAATAATTTAAATAAAAATTTTTAATTAGTTTAATAACTTAAATAAATTTTTAAAAAAATTCAGTTATCATTTTATAATTTTTTAAAATTTAGTTAGTAGCCCTTCATTAACTACATGTATAAACCTCAGTTGCCAATGTCTACTCTGTAGCTCACGGATTCTTCTCAGTAATTAAGAATAAGTTACTTCCTTCCTCTTCTCATTTAACAGATTGGTAACCTAACCTCTACACATAATTCAACCGCCATCACCATAGAAATTCCTAACCTTCTAGCACACCCCATTATCCAACTCCCTTGCTCGTCCCACAAGCAGTGCTCCCTGAATTATTTGTTGAAACTACTCCGTCGGTGTTTAGTTTCAGCGAATCATCATTGGGAGGATACCACCCAGCACCACGAATACCTCTGTTAGTTCAATAAGTTGAATTGAGATAATTATTTTTTCTAGAACTGAAAAGATTATCGAATTTTTAATAAAATTTCATGAGCTTATTACTCTCTCTCTACAGCTTTCTAATCTATGGCTTACGGTGTACTTTTTAGCATAAAAAACACCAGACTAATTGCGTGTCCTTTTCCTGGTGTATCCACATTTCTCAGGCTGAGGACTATTTCATGGTTGGTTTCACACCTTCGCTTTTATCTCTCTTCAGTCCCCACCGCTTTGAAGTTTAAATTATAAATACACACTAGCCTTCAAATTCGTAACCCCTGGCTTAAATTTTAATCTTTTTCTTTACTACTGTCCATGAGGCTTTACGTTTACGTGTTGCAAGCCAAGGACTTGGCTATTCACGACACTTACGTCAAACTACAACTTGGCAGGTTCAAATCCAAGACTAAGACTTCCTCCAATACGTCGAACCCCGTCTGGAACGAGGAATTCGTTTTCAGAGTGCACGATGTCGGTGATCAACTTCTTGTTTCCATCTTTCACCAACACGATTCTGCTTTCTTCAATGCTTCCAAGGACTTGGTTGGACGAGTTGCTGTTCCCCTGTACTTGGTCTCAGATCAACAGAATCAAACCTTGCCTCCCACTTGGTTTTCTCTTCACAAGCCCAATACTGGGAAGTTTATTAATCAAGAGTCTGGTGGTTACTGCTCTTTGCCTGGTACTTTGTCTCTTTTTATCTTCTTACATATTTGTGTCACTATTAATTTATATATATGTGTGTGTGTGTATGTGCATATGCTATGATGATCTCTTAGGTGTTATTACTTGCCAATAAATTTAAATTAATCCATTCCAGGACACAGTGAACTTATAAAAATATTTATTGGTTTAGTCTCCTAGCTGAAACTAGGATGGATTTCAGTATATACCTTTTTCTTTGTTGAATCTGTCAATGGAAGTATGTAATTATGACCGCTTCTTTATGCTTCGCATTCTACTTAGGCAGCAAGGATTCGTTTTTTCAATAATGAATTTACAGTATATTTTTCTCAATAAATGCAGGAAAAATTCTTCTAACCCTTTCTTTGCATGGAAAAGGGCATGAAAATTCAACCAACCATCTTATTTATTCACAATCTGACATTTACCACGAGGTCTGCAACCAATTTGAAAGCACCTGCAAACTATCTCAAGACATATTTAATGCCAAAGCTCCATGTCTGAAAATCACCAAAGGGATAGTGAAGAATATTGCAGGGCAGCTTGAAAAGGTTTTCAATAAGAACAAAGAAAACTCGAGAACCGATGATTCCCCATCGGACTTATCCTCTACTATATCTGATCATGAGGAGGGACACTCCTGTGACTGCAGCTTCGAAGAAGCAATTGACTCGATGCAGTTAGAGCACAACGAGAACGATGTTCCCGAAAACCTTGAGGGAGGAATCGTTCTCGATCAGATGTACGCATTATCCCCATATGATCTAAATAAGCTTCTGTTCGCACCTGATTCACAGTTTAGGAAAGATCTGGCACAACTACAGGGAACAACAGATGTTCAGGAGGGACCTTGGACGTGGAAATCCGGGGATATTTTGTGCTTAACACGAGTTATTACTTACACGAAGTCCGCGACGAAGTTAGTAAAGGCTGTTAAAGCAACAGAAGAGCAAACCTATATCAGAGCCAATGGTCAGGAATTTGCCATCCTGGTATCCGTAAGTACTCCTGAAGTTCCTTATGGAAGTACATTCAATATCGAATTACTTTACAAGATAATGCCTGGATCGGAGCTACAAACAGGCGAAGAATCTTGTCATCTCATGGTATCATGGAGAGTTAAATTCCATCAGGGCACGATGATGAGGAGCATGATCGAAGGGGGAGTTAAGCAGGGATTGAAGGAGAGTTTTGATCAGTTTTCTAACTTACTAGCTCAGAATTTGAAGACACTGGATCTCATGGAATTATCAGACAAGGATCATATGCTGTCAGCTTTGCAATCAGAACACCAGTCCGATTGGGAATTGGCAATTGAGTACTTCTGGAATTTCACTGTCGTTTTAACCATTTTCATGGTTTTGTTTTTCATGGTGCATGTTCTACTCTGTGATTCTTCCCAAGTCCAAGGCCTGGAAATTGATGGACTTGATTTGCCTGATAGTTTTGGAGAGCTTATCACAAGCGGAATCTTAGTTTTACTTTTGCAGCGTGTTTACAACATGGTTTCTCACTTCATCCAGGCTAGATTGCAAAGAGGTGACTATTACCTTACTTTATCCGTACTTAAATTTACATGTATAACCCGATACTTTAAACAGGAAGCGATCATGGAGTCAAAGCTCAAGGTGATGGATGGGTTCTCACCGTAGCTTTGATCGAGGGTGCTAATTTGGCATCCCTGGATTCAACAAATGATTTAGACCCTTACGTGGTTTTTACCTGCAATGGCAAGACAAGAACAAGTTCTGTCAAGCTTCAAAGTCATGATCCTCAATGGAATGGTAATTTCTTGAAAGACCATTTTCTTCTAAATTATTCTTAAGATATCTGCTAACCTGTTTTAATGCTGATGCTATGCAGAAATACTTGAGTTCGACGCCATGGAAGAACCTCCATCGGTGTTGGATGTCGAAGTTTTCGATTTCGATGGGCCTTTTGACCAGGCTGCCTCACTCGGGCATACTGAGATCAATTTTCTGAAACATACATCCGCAGAACTAAGCAATTTGTGGATCTCCCTTGAAGGAAAGCCTGCTCAGACTTCTCAGTCAAAGTTGCACTTGAGAGTATTTTTGGACAATAACAAAGGAGTTGAAACTATTAAGGAATATTTAACAAAGATGGAAAAGGAAGTAGGCAAAAAGGTAAGCCTCGAGAGAAAAACATTTGATATTTTCACAGAAAATGAACACGTTATAGTTGGTATTTTGCAGTTGAATCTTCGTTCACCTCACAAGAACTCAACGTTTCAAAAACTGTTTGGATTGCCACCTGAAGAATTTCTTATAAGTGACTTCACATGTTACCTCAGGAGAAAACTGCCTGTGCAGGTGCTAATTACAATTTCCATGTCTTTACATGTTATCACTGCACTTGCATGACAGACTCCAAGTCCTTTTGTCGTTTAGAAGCAATACATAGCTTGAAACAGGACAGGAAATAAAATTGTGGATGCAGGGGCGCCTCTTTCTATCAGCCAGAATTGTGGGGTTTTATGCCAATTTGTTTGGACACAAGACCAAGTTTTTCTTCCTTTGGGAAGATATAGAAGACATCCAAGTGCTTCCTCCATCACTGGCTTCAGTGGTTAGCCCAACTCTAGTCATAGTTCTTCGAAAGGGACGAGGTCTTGATGCAAGGCACGGTGCAAAGTCCCAAGATGAAACAGGAAGACTAAGATTTTATTTTCAATCTTTTGCGTCATTCAACGAGACCAGCAGGTATATATTAGTGTAACATAATAGCCTCCTATCTTCTGATTCCCATTATGGTATTCTCTCTTCTTAAAGATCGTCCCTTCGTGATTAACGATAGGACGATAATGGCGTTGTGGAGAACAAGAACTTCAACAACTGATCAAAAAGAAGAGATTGCGGAATTCGTGCAGCACGAACAAGAGGAAATACCCATCGTAACCGAAGAAGTCACCGGATCCGTTGTGGATGTAGAAAATCCAAAGATGTCAAAGATTTACACTGCTGAACTTCCCATCTGTGTAATTTCTTGCTTTCTTTACCCTAATCTTTTATGCATCTAGGAACTCAAGTGAAGTTGACACGAGGAACTGCATTTGGTATTGTTGCAGATAACATCAGTGACGGAAATGTTTGACGGAGGAGAAATGGAGCACAAAATTATGGAGAAATCTGGTTGTCTGAATTATGCAGCGACCAGTTGGGAACAGGTAAAGTGTAAGAGTGGTGTTTATGAAAGACGAGTCTGTTACAAGTTCAATCGCCATGTTTCAATCTTTGGAGGGGAAGTCACCAGCACACAACAAAAATGTCGGATAGCAAACGGTGATGAGGGGTGGATTGTGAATGAGGTGATGCTGCTGCACGATGTTCCATTTAGTGATCACTTCCGTGTATGCTTTCTGGCTAAGCTCTTTTTCATTATCTACGAATTTAAATTTTATTTTTTTTGTTGTTTTCCAGAGGTAGTAATTGCATGTATGTGTGCATGCAGGTGCAACTTAGATATCAGATTGAGAAGTCGAGTCTCGCTCGTAATGCATGCAAGTGTGATGTATACATTGGAATCACGTGGCTTAAAGTTAAAAGCATCAATTTTCAGCTCAGAATAACGCGAAACATAACTGATAAATTTATTCATCGAGTGAAAGAGATATTTGAATTGCTCGAAAGAGAAATTCTGTTTGGAACTTGGAATTCAACATGATAGATATTACATACATAGTTGATATACGTTTGATAAAGTTTTTTTATTACTTGTAATGAAGTTATTTTCTTTCTTTCAAGATAGATAAGATTATTAGGATTCATTAATATACATTTCATGGAATATGCATCTATAAACAAATTTGATCACATGATACGAAATATATGAATTCTTATTTTTATTATAAATTTAGATAAAATATTATATTCGATTAAGTTTTTTTTTTTAATTAGTAATTCAATAGAAAAATAAACAAATAAAAATATATAAAATTTAAGACAACAAAAGTTTAAATCGACATGAATTTATTATTTTAATATATTTTTAAAACAAAAATAGATTAAAAAATAGACAAAAAGTTATTCACTTTTTAAGAAAAATTATTGGCAGTCAGTAGAGTTTTAGCGAACGACAAAAACCGTCATTTGTTCATCACAATTTACGAAAACAATAAAAATACGTATAAAATAGATCTGTAAACTGAAATGAGAGAATACATACATGTGTAATGAATGAGAAGAAAGAAAGAATTGATGGGAAAAGAAAAAGGCGGATAATAGCTAACCCGAAAGCTAATACAGCCGTTGAGCAAAACAAAAGATAGATTAAGTTTAAGTTTTTAAAAGTGCGCTATAAATTAAAAATCTAAATAATATTCTTTAAAATTTATCTTGAAATTATTTTTGTTTTGAAATTTATTTTGAAATTATCTTTGTTTTTACTCTTTTCATATTGAATTTTGATAAATATTATTTCAGAGAATTTATTTATTTTTATAATTTTTCAATTGAGAGAATTTATTTATTTATTTATATTTTGCAATTATAATAACGGTTTTTAGCTCTTCTACAATTAAGAGTTTATGTTCCATCACTTTATAATATTTGTTTTTAGTTCTCTAACCCCAGGTAAATATTTCGTTATTGTTTTTGTGAAGTTCTCGGAGACTTTCCGATTTTGGTGTTCAAAATTTTGTTGTTAAATAATTTAAGAGGTTCGTATAAATTCAAATTAGTTTAAAGGCTTGTGTAGAATTAGATTTGCATGAGCCACATCATTTGGTCAGTTCTAAAAGTTTATTCGAAAAGTAAAAGAGTTTTAAAAAAATATAAATTCGAAAAATAGATTTAGACTAAAAAGTAATACTCATTTTCTAAATAGGTCATGACTCAGGTAAGTTTTTTTTAGTTTAGGTTCGACTTGATCTGAATTTACAAAAAAAAATATGTAGTTGCTTTTTTACTCTTTTTTATTATTTTATTATCATTTCACTATTATTATTTGAGTATATCCATTTGTTGGGATATATTTATTTTAATGTTTTGAGTGTATTTGATGTATTATATTTTTAAAATTTATTTTTATATAAAAAGATAATATAAATTTTTTAATACGGGTGGACTGAACCAGGCTCGAGTTTTAGCATTTTTATTTGGGTCGAACTTAGACAAAATTTTAGATCTATTTTTTTGCCAGGTCCAAATCTAAAAAATGAACCTAATTTTTTTAATTGGACCGGTCAGAACCCAATTCAACTCATGAACAACTCTAGATAGAAGGTATAAAAAGTTAGGTTTTAATTAAAAATATTTTTATATTATTTTCCTTTATACCCATCTTTCATAATGCCCAATTAAGGATACAAATCTAATCGAAAATTTGATTTTAGTTTGGGCCAATTCGTTTTTGAAGAGAATAAAATAACTTATAGGGAAACCAAGTCCAAATTTAACTAAGTGGAAGTGTCGCCTCCTACCAACCCAGCCGCAGCAAAGCTGACCTAAATAAAACTTCAAAAACCCTAAACCCCAAATTACAAAACTCTTTTCCTTACCCGTCCAAATTTCTTGTTCCGTATTTTGAAAACCGAATATCTAGTTCTCTGTGGTCTTCTTTTCTACTTAGTTAAAGAAAAGAGATGCAGCACGACGAGGTGATATGGCAAGTCATCAGGCACAAGCACTGCAGTTTCATGTCCAAGTATAATTCTCCCTTTCAAAGCCGCCATTTTCCTTTTTTCTTAAAGCTTTGGGGGTCATCTTTTTTAATGGATTTTTTTTTTTTTGCTTTCGCAGGATCACTACTGGAATTTTCTGTAGAAACCCTTACAACGTCACTGGGATCTGCAATCGTAGTTCCTGCCCTCTCGCTAACAGTCGCTACGCCACTATCCGCGACCACGATGGTAACTCAATTTACTCTTCATTCTTTATTAATTTTATCTGCCACTTCTCTTGCTTAGGAAAATAGAGAAAAGAGAAGAGGGTATTACTGGATTAGACAGAAATTAATGGTAATGTTTTTTGCTGTGTTATCTCAGTTACATCGGTTACCATACAAATGTGTTAAATTCATTAAAATATGTCTGTTTCATTAGTTATGATAATCAAAATTTAAGCATCTTTTTCTTTTTCTTTTTTTTTTTTTTTGTAATTTGGCTTTATGATCGGTTGCTAGAGAATGAGAGTTATCTGCCTAACTGGGTAGTCTGATTGCTGTATATTTATATTCAAGTGTTTGATATGTGATTAACTTTAGTGGATTTGCTGTCATGCTCTTATGCAGGGGTCTTTTACTTATATATGAAGACTATAGAAAGAGCTCATAAACCCAATGATTTATGGGAAAGAGTAAAATTGCCCAGAAATTATGAGAAAGCACTTGAACTTATTGACAAGCATCTGGTATTCCATCTCTTCTCATGTTTTATACTTTCACTAATACCTAATTCTTTTCTTTTAACTTTGGCTCACGGCTTTCTATTGCTTAACCTGCCTTCTCTCTCTTTTTGTTAAGATGTATTGGCCTAAGCTCCTTGTGCACAAAATAAAGCAGCGTCTCACAAAAATGACCCAAATGCGTATCCGCATGAGGAAACTTGCCTTGAAAACAAGGTTCCCTTCTGCTTTCACTTTATTTATTTATATGGTTTTGATGTTGGTGTTGAATTTAGTAGATGAAAGTCATAGAAAAGAACTTTATTTCCTAGAACAATGATGCTTGCTAAAAGCTTCTGTCTTAAACTTCATTTTCATTCATCATGTCTTGTTTATATGTTTGCTGTACTTTGCATTGGGCTTAACTGTGAGCATTTTAGTTGAAGTCAGTGAGGATGTAAGCCTGCAATTTTTGTACCATTCTTAAAAATTTCAAGGGCCAATTTTTCCACTATACTTCTAATTTCGTTGGTTTTTGGACAATAGTAATGTTAATGGAAAATTTTCATAAATTCTGTCTTTTTTTTTTTGGATTAAAAAATCAACAAAATTAGAAGTATAGTGGCTAAATTTAATAAAATTGAAGTACAATTATTAAGTTCAGCTCTGATCCATGATATAGTCAATAGTGGCAATTTTGTTCTTGATTCCGAAACTTATTTTTAATTGACATTTTTTTTGTATGCTGGATTTTCTTTTTGCCATCCTCAGCTGTTTACTTTCTTTTTTCCCATAGGGAGAAGATAATGACTACACCCAGAAAGGAGAAGAAAAGAGAGGCTAGAAGGGAGGAAAAAGCTGAAAAAGCTGCAGTTCTGGATAAGGTTATTATCTGCTTAATTGCTTACCCTTTGTTATAGTATCTCCAAATCGGTTTTAACTAATACCTCTACAGGCAATTGAGAAAGAGTTGCTTGCAAGGCTTGAAAATGGAATTTATGATGGCATATACAACCTCCCCTTCAATAAATTCCTCCAAACTCTTGACACAGATGAACTGCAGGCCGAGGATGAAAATGAAGAGGTTTGTTTTGTACTAAATATTGTTGTATATAGTCTGAGGTTTATTCTTTTTTCTCACTGCTTATTTTCTGCGAATAAGCAGGAATCTGAAGTTGAATATGTTGAGGGTAACTTTGAGCTTGAAGAGGAAGATGATATAGAAGATTTGGGTATGAAGGATTATCATATCAGTAATGGTATGTCTCTTGTCTGTGTTCTCGGTACTTTTGCATGACGCAATATTGCATTCAATGTGCATGCATAATGTTACAAATGCATGTATACCACACCATGTTTGTTCTTCTTCCTATCTAATTGAGTTTCAAAATGGTATGAAGTTACTTTTTTGTGAGCATATTGCAGTTTGTTTGAGAAAGATACTTTCTTATCACGTGAATTGCATGCCATGTGCCTGATAAGAAATTCTGCTTATTAAGTTCTGCTAAGGTTGAAATTTCTATACAGATGAGGAAGTTGATGATGATGAGATTGATGAAGTAAATGCAGTTGAAGAACAGAGAGTCAGAAGAAAGTCCAAGTCTGCACATGAAAAGTCTGAGAAAGATGAACTTGGTAAAAAGTTGAAAAAGAGACCAAGAATCCATGTTGAGGTAAGAATCCTAATCATTATCCAACTTTGTTTTCTGCTATCATGTAGCTATTTTTTTTCATTTTCACATGTGGATATCCTTGATTTTTAGACAATGTTTTATTCATGTGATGGTCCTCAGCATTAATACCTCAATTAAGTGAAAATTTACCCTTCTTTTTTCTTTTTAAAAGATGGTGACTATACATTATATGGCTTGCAAAATTTCTTACAAGCGTTGGGCAGAAGATTCAAATGACAAACTTTGTTGTCTAATTAGTAGTAGGTCAATTGTCACATCTGGAAAGAAACATTGTACTGGTTTCTGGTGTGCTTGGAATTAGCCATATACCTTGGTTCATGGCTTGGTAATCATTCATGGTTTTAGTTGTCAAATTACTATCTTATTCTGTAGCTTGAGATGCTTCTTTTACATTTATATAGCATCTTATTACATCTTTTCTCTGCCACTGTTCCGGAAATAAGACTTCATTTGGTGTACCGTTTTATGCAGTTCCCCCCTTCTACTAAAAAAGTACATTCAATTTTGAGTATTTACCATCACTGGTGATGTTGAACATCTTCTTTCCAGAATATGGGTGTACTAAGATATGCCACTTGTATTGTATTTGTTTATCACAGGTTGAACATGAAGAGGGTGGTGAAAGGCAGAAGGTAACTTTCTGAGTTTTAAGACTTGGTGGCATCAATCGATCAATAATCAACAAAATAGTGTGAAGGATAGATTAATGTTGAAAGTGAATGAAAACTCTAGGACGCAACAACTGCCACAAACGATCTTCTGTACCATTTCTGGCTAAAAGAAAGTTTTGATAGGAGGAAGAAAGAGAAAAGGGAAGAGTGTTTCACTCTGTTTTTTTTCTCTCTTTTAGACGAGAATTGTGATGAACATGGTGAGTAGTTATTGTTTGTTTAACTATGAAGAGGAAAAAGATGTTTGTAATTTGAAGAAGGGTGTTAATTATAGAAACAGAAACAAGCAGGGGAGATTGGTGATTGTTTGCAACGAAGTTTTTTGTGCTTTTATCATCTATTCTCAGTTTGTTCATCTCCCTCAGAACAATAAAAGAATCTCCCTCAATTGGTCAATATCTTTTTTATAACAGCACATCTCAGCATCCCGAAAGGAAGTTGATTAGGTTATCCATTCTTATCCAATAAATTATTAAAAATTTTGGTTTAAGTATTGGTTCTTTTGATTCTTTAGTTTAGTTCAATTTGGTCATATCATCTCCCTCAAGAACCTAAATATTTCCTAACTTAATTTAGTTAAAATTAAATTTTTGAGTGAAAAAAAAGTGGTTAAAAGTGGTACGGTATCGGAACATTAAGCATTCATCTGTGCATCAATGTTTTATATTGAAATTTTATGTAATATATTTGTAAATATTTTTATATAATATATTAAGATTTTTTCAGAAATATCAATAAATTTTCAGTAAAAAAATCGGTATATCTAGCTGTGCAATATTAACTCTCTTAATAAAAGAAAGACATTGACTTTCACAAAAAAAACATTTACTTTTACAAAAAATAAACGAAGGAAAGGCATTTGCTTAAAAAAGGTAAGGAGAAGGTATTATTCTTTTTCATTCATTTATTTTTTACAAATTAAATTGGATGGAAAAGCATTTTTAAACAATAATTGTTAGTAAAATATTTATATTTTAAAAGAAAATCAAAATTGTATTTAAAAATATATCATTTTTATAGAGTATAATTATTTTTAATGCATTTATTTTTTAATAAACTAATTATTATTACTAAAATTAAATAATGATTATTTTGTGATTAAACCAATACATTATTGAATAAGAGGCAAACCCATTTTATTTAATCATATGTAATTAATATATTGACAATATGTTAAAATATGCTTTAAATTTTTAAATTTAGTTATTTTAGGAATTTATTTATTTTATTTTTTTCAAATTTGAAAATTTAGATTAAATTGTTAATATTGTTGAAATTATTCTATTGACATTTGAAATAAAAAAGATATTTACTTAACATTCATATAACAACCAAAAATTTTATGATAAATTTGAATTTAATAGAATAAAATTTATTTGTTGCAATGCATTTTTAAATATGAAAAGAAAACTAGAAAGGTTAAATTCTTTAAAATAAAAGTAAATGGACTAAATTTTAAATGTACAAAAAGTGGAGGGACCTGATCACATTTTAACATTTATAATAATACTAACTGAAAGCCACAAAACAACCAGCTGAAAAGTGAAACCTTGGGAATCTCCTCCAATCTCTACCGTAAAGCTTGTAAAAAGCTTTGGAAAACCAGAAGCAGCATTGGAAATCCTCCGGCCCTGAAAATGGATCCCAATCTGAAAAGCTACCCGCTCCTCTCCTATGTTTTGTCCCGCCTTCCTTCCATCTCATCCAGGCTCCAGTCCTCACCCTCCTCTGATACCCCCTTCGACCTCGAACAACCACCGCCTATCGACGCCGCCTCTTCCTCCACTGCTCCGCCACCAATAGTCGACCAGATGCCCCACCTTTCCCATCCCGAAGTCCTCGCTTCCATGACCCATGCCATCTACGACGTCGCCCAAATCCGCTCTGTCCTCCAAACCCTCGGCCCCCGACCCGACCACGAGTCCGTCGACATGGCTCACCACAAGCTCGCCGAGATCGATTCCAACCTCTCCAAATCCCTGGAAGAACTCGTCCTCTCTCCTCGACCCGACGGTGTGGAGCAAGCCGAATGGCGTGCCAACTTGGCCGACAAAGAGCAACAGATTCGACAACAAGCTGAGCAGGAAAAATCTATGTACAAGTCGATACTGCAATTGGACGAAATGCACGAGGCGTACGGGAAGCTCGTGAAGCAAGCCGAGGAGAGGTTGGTTAAGATTTATGAGAAGGCGGGAGAAGTGGCGGACGATTCGGAGCCAGTTGAGGAGACCAATCCGGAGGTTGTTGGGATACTGGAGGAAGCGCAAGGCAAAGGATTGGAAAGGGTTGATTTGTGTGGAAGGAAGCTCAGGTATTTGCCCGAAGCCTTTGGGAAGATTAGCGGCTTGCTTTCCCTTAATCTTTCCGGTAATCAGCTTGAGGTATGTTTTCTCTTAATCTTGCTGTTGCAATCATATTTATTTGAATTTAGAACGTGATTGGATAAGGCTGTGGATGAATTGAAGAGTGAACCCAAAAGTAACATAATCAGCATCACAGTCAGTCATTTTTAGATATTTGTTTTCACTTAGAAGGAAACAAAGTTGATAACTTTGTTTTTAAGGAATGACCATAACATGTCAGCTCCTGCTACTAGGAATTGGCAGTGCTTACACTGCTGATGGGGTTATTTAGTGATCAGTGAACTACAATGGTGTAAGAACTATGTAGTTTCTATTTTGCAGTTTCCCTAATATATTGTTCATATGTTGTTGCTGATGCTGGGAATAGGTTGCATCCTGGCATAAGTGTTATATCGCCTTCTATTTCTCATGATATATACACTTTAGTTCATGTCCCTTGTAAAAAAATCAGCTGGACTTGTGAATTCAGTATTCTTAGGAAACAATCCTACACTTTTATGTTTTGACAATTAGTCTGTAGACATTAGAGATGAAACTTTGAACTCGACTCAAACAGGGTTCTAAGTCTTTTGGCTTCATGTTCCAGGTTCTAACCCTTTTTTGTAAACCAGTGTTACCTAGAACACTGATTGGTTGGGTACGAGAAATGAAAACTAAAACACAATGTGCTACTTTTATAAAACGTAATTCGACAGGGGTAGCCTTCTCCGGTTTGTTTAGCAGGAATGAAATACAATTAATTGTAAGGTGAAACATTTTTTTGGATCTTTTATATATAGTTTTCGTGCTTATATAAACATGTAATCGTAAGTAAATAAATTCTGAAGTTTGTGAATTGTTTGTTTTACTCAATAATTATGTAATAAACTATGCTAATGGGATCGTTAGTTTTGCTGAATTAGATCACTCGTGTTCTCTGGTAGGGAATGTATGTACCAACTTGAAAATCTTTGGGTAGATGGTGATTTTTGGTGACAGAGGTGTAAGCTTTCTTCCCGTCCCCCCATAGTGGAATTTGTATGCTTGTTTCGTAACCAAAAAAAGAAAGAAAACTTAATTCAGACAGGTTTGTCAGATAAAAATTAACTTCAATGATGTGTAAGATTGTCTCTGTTTTCTTGTTTCTGTAATCAAAAGTGATAAGTTAGCAATTTGCTGGTTCTTGTATAGGCTTATTAAATCTGGGTCTTGAGCCTTTTAAGATTTTGTCTCTCATCTGACTATACCTGCATGTTGATACAGGTTATTCCTGACTCACTTGCTGGATTAGAAAAACTCGAGGAGCTAAATGTTTCCTCGAATCTTCTGGAATCTCTTCCAGACTCTATTGGATTGCTTCAGAACTTGAAAATCTTGGATGTCTCGGGAAATAAACTGAATGCCTTACCTGATTCCATTTGTTACTGCAGGTAATTTTAGTTTTATTATTATAAAAAAAAATTGTTTTTGGTCATTATTTGTCCTAAAATATGATTTTCATCAATTCAGGTCTTTGGTGGAGTTGGATGTGAGCTTTAACTCCCTGGCATACTTGCCAACTAATCTTGGGAATGAATTAGGAAATCTAGAAAGGCTTTCAATTTATTTGAACAAGCTCCGATCTTTACCAAATTCTATTTGT
The DNA here is from genome assembly GCA_020496765.1 of Gossypium stocksii. Lineage (NCBI taxonomy): Eukaryota > Viridiplantae > Streptophyta > Magnoliopsida > Malvales > Malvaceae > Gossypium > Gossypium stocksii. Next base: position 106,886,346 of record CM035627.1, on the reverse strand, counting down.
AAGATGAGGTCATTGCGTCTTCTGGATGCCCACTTCAATGAACTTCGTGGACTTCCGAATGAAATCGGGAGATTGACAAATCTCGAGGTCCTCAATGTGTCCAGCAATTTCTCTGATCTGACAGAACTTCCTGAGACGCTTGGTGAATTAACCAACCTTAAAGAGCTTGATCTCAGTAACAACCAAATCCAGGCTCTTCCTGATACATTTGGCAGGCTTGACAACCTGAAGAAACTGAATTTGGAACAAAATCCTCTTGTCATTCCTCCTCTGGAAGTAGTAGAGCAAGGGGTTGATGCAGTGAAGATTTTCATGGCAAAGAGGTGGGCCGACAAACTTGTGGAGGAAGAAAGAAAGAGCATGATAGAAGTAAATGAAGAGGAAGAGAATGGGTGGTTGACACGCAGTACAACTTGGTTGAAGCGCTCTGTTTCAGTGGTCGGTGAGACAGTATCAGGGTACCTTGGAACTGCTGGTCCTAGGGACCCTATTCTGGACGAAGAGCGATGATTTCATTCTCACCTTCACTTTTGCTGCCAATTTCAATTATTCAAGTTTTCCTCAGCTTTCCTCGAAGCTTCATTGCCATGGTTGAAAATCTAACAAATTGTCTACCTCTTCTGATTGAGATCCTCGATTGCAGGAAAATAAATTGGGAAGAAACCTTGTTATTTATTTATAACATTTATTTCCATCATCATTAGTGTGTATGCTTTGTAGTACGCACTGGCCTAAATGGCACCCCATAAATTTTGGATCCCCTTTGCATTTAGTAATTTTTATATCAGAATTTGGCTACAGACAGTCACGTTCATTTATGATTTTTTTTTTATTTTATTTTTTTGGTTGTGGATGTTTATAGATGATGTGATATCGTGTTATATATATATATATTAAAATAGTACGGGTGAGGTTGTGCTACAACTCTAAACTTGGTTGGATTGGGATAACATTGACATTCATGCATACATGCAAATGAAGACAAAAATAGGGGGGCTGAGGAGAGGCAATCCTTCGAAAGAAAACAATAAATAAAATGCTTATTCTTAACGCCATCTCCTGTCCTGTTCTGTTCTGTCGTGTCCTGTCAGTTACAATTGGACCCACTCTCTTCCACGCCAAGATTGTAACGTCCACCTCCCCTTTATCACCGGCGTGCCCACTGCCAACTAACCTGCATACAATTTTCTTTTTCTCTTAAAAAGAACCCTTGAAATGATTAGTTATATATAATCAACAAAAATATATATATGAATTATGGTATGCTTAGTTATAATCATGTGAATCACATATAAATGCCATTGGTATTGAAAAGTGAGTGCATGTATGTTTAAGGTCATCGGCAACACAATTTGTAAACTTAAGTGGATTTATTCAATAAAACATGAAAATTAAGAAGCCAATATTATTTTTCACTGTCTGTGTTTTCTTTTTCTTAATTTGTGGATATAGTGGGAATATCAAAACTAAAGAATGCCCCCACAATTTGAGTTATGAGTAAAAGAGTAACGTGCACATGCGTGTGCATGCGGGAATCTAAGATTAGCCTTTCTACATACGTCTACACTAAGCTTCCTCAACTCTACAGCACAGCAGTGGTGCTGTTGCACGGCAAATCATATTTCAAGCCTCGCCCACTCACCTCAAAAGCTTTGCCTCCCCCCCCCCTTTTCCTATCCCTATTTATACTTTTCTCTGGTTTCTTCATCATCATCTTAATCATACTTTCTAGCATGTAAACTCCCTATAATCAAATGGGTGCTTTTCACTTCTCATCATCATTCTTGCGGGTTGCATTCATGCAGGATTTCAGGTTAAGTTTCTGTTTCGTTTATAAGAACGAGAGCCAACTGTTTGTTCAGTGAAGAAGGTTGCAATATTTGTTTGAACATGGAATATTGGTGATCAATATCATTCCTCCATGCAAAGGGGAATCAAGCACTCCTGGTCCGACCCACATGTATTAAATAATTGATTATCTGTTTTTATCCTTCTCTTTAATGAGTTCACAGTTTAGCCTCCTCTACCTACCGATCCTGCCTTTCTTTTATTATATTCTTTGTCCAATTTACCATGTTTTATTAGCATAAAGAATGTAAGAAATGTGTGGAAAGTGGTTAATCTAATAAAACTTGCATTATATTTCATTAATTCAATGTGCATATTTGAATCAGCTTTTTCTTAGGTCATGCAATAAAAAGCTAAATGAACCAAGTAATTATCCTATCTTTATTGCACACCTAAAACTCAATGTTTTGTCCTAATATGACATTCATTAGGTTGGTTTACCATGTTTTAGTTTAATTCAGGAGGAGGACTGCATTATTATTTCTTATCTTACTATTTATTTTATATCTCTGGAATTTCTGCAATTGTAAAATCATAATGATGTTTGTATTTTCTATAGATAACCATTGTCTGTCCATGCTCATAAATAATAAGGTTTATTGGTGTAATAATGAAAGAATTTGATCCTACTTTCCCTCTTTCTCATTTGAAGTTCATATGGTAATAGTACCACCTATATTTATATTACATTATAGATATCTCAACTTCTAAAGAATTCTATTTATTTATGTTATATGGAATAATTAATAAAAATAATAATTACATATCTTGCTTAATAATGGGAATGAAAGAGAATTCTTTTAATATATATTTAATATTCTTAATTAACCGATGTAAAAACATATTTTTCCCTCGACATCTTTTTAGTGAATCAAAATAAAATTATAATTTTCATGATTTTTATTATTTTAATAATTTATATTTTTATAATTTAAAAAAATAAATTAAATTAAATTTGTATTATTTTTAAAACAACCAAAATATAATTTTACTTATTAATTTAAAATTTTAAAAATTTTAATAAACCTAAATATATTTGTTTCCTTTTTTGCCAACCTCCCTGCTCAACACTTTTCTTTAAACAAGGGTATGGAGAGTGCTCTGACGAGGAACTAACGGATCCAAAATTGGTTTGTGCAGATTACATCATTATTTATGTAAAGGTTGTCTGACTACATCTATGATGAAGTGATAATTTTGTCTTTTTAATATATATATATATATATATATATGAGAGAAAAATGATTCGTAATAATTTGCAAAAAATTCTTTATTATTTATTTTGTAGGAATGAGCCAAGAAGATAGAATTGAATCCGACAAACAAATTCAAGAGTCACTGCTCCTCTGTATTTATTTATTAATTGTGAATTTGATTGATAATGATTTTTATAAATAAAACCAGCTCCCTATTGCAATGATTTTGTAAGGCCTGGCTTGAGTTAGAGGTGGTTAGTTTCAGGTTGAGTTTGGGTCGGGCTCAATAAAAAATTTAGGTCTGCTTATTAGGTTCAAATCTAACTAAAAAATAGATTTAAAATTTTTTCAATGTTTGGCTTGGATAAAAATGTTAAAATTTAGACTCAGCTCGTACTTATTTTTTTATATTTTTATTTAATTTTAAATATATATTATATAAAAAATATTAAAAACATTAAAATAAATATTTTTCAACAAATTAAAAATAAATTTTAAAATATATGTATACTTAAATAACAGTAAAACAGATTTAACTTAACAAGCAAATGACTCTAAAATAATAACAAAATTAACAATAAAACAAATGTCATACAATATCTAAACAATAATAATAAAATAGTAGTAACATAATAGTGAAATGCTCGTAAAATAGCACTAAAACAACAACAACAACAAAAAAATCTTTTTTTTTATTTTTTTGTGAATTCAGGCCGGGCTGAGCTTGGGCCAAAAATGCCTTATCCAAAGCTTGACTCTTTTTTTAAGTAGGTCTTATGCACAAGCCCATTTTTCGGCCTATATTTTTACCCAAACCTTCAATTTTCAAGCCGACTTTCGGGTTGTACCGAGTGACTCGACCCATGAACAGGTCTAGCTTAAGTAATGAAATCAATGTTTCTTCTTTTATAAACCTTAATTTTCATGTATACTAATGCCAAAATAAAGAATGAAAGAAGCAAAAACAACTTAGAAGAAGATTATATTATTAAAATGACTTTTGATAGGAATGAGGCTCTTTAGTTAATTGAATAAACTCTTTTAGATTTGATTAGGCTTATGTAATAATTTTATTTTATTTTTACAAAAAAAACAAAAAGTTTCTTTTTTTTTTTTTGGTGATAGAGACTGAACGAGTCAGCTACATAGGCCAACGATTGGCCTTATCCTTTTGAAGCAAATCGGTTACATCCTTAGGAGGATCATTGAAAACTTGCAAACTTGATTTCCACTGCAGACTAACTTTGGCAAGGTGATCCGCCACTGAGTTCTGGTTCCTTGGAATGTGCATTATCTTCCAAACCCCTTCCGCTTTCATGATTCTTTGAGTCCTTCTGAGTATAGGGATCCCTGAATCTTCCAGATTTAAGTTAGTCAAGGTTTGGATGACTTCGAGATTATCATTCGGTAATCGAATCCTTCGATATCCCTTATTCAGCAGTATAAGAATCCCATCAAGGATCCCCCAAACTTCAGCCTCAAATGGAGAGCAAACTCCTAGAAATCGAGTGAATCCCATAATCCAATTTCCTTCATGATCTCTAGCTATTCCTCCAGAAGCAGCATATCCAGTATTTCTGGTCACCGCACCATCCGTTGATAAGCTAATCCACGTGGAGTCTTAATTATTAGCAGGGTTCGAGCTTTGATCATTCCTTTTATTGGAGCCCATACGTAATTCGTATTGCCGCGCCCAACAGCTTGCACTTTTTATCATATCATTAGCATCCCAGAAAGTATTCTGAAAAATAAAGAGATTTTTGTTCTTCCAGATCCGCCACGCAAGTATGCCGAATAAACTTGGCCAAGAAGGTCCACTTCCCTACACTCTGTCATGAAAACAAAGGTTAAGAGAAAACCAATTTGAAAAAAGAGTGGAAAAGAACCTTTGTTTGAGCTCTTCTGGAAGAATGCGCATCCACACATCCTTAGCAGAAGGGCAATCACGGAGAGCAAAAGACAGATCTTCAAACGCACAACCACATAAAGCGCATGACATACTTTGACTAATCCCCATTCTAACCCGCTCAGAATTAGTAAGGAGCCTTTGCTGAACGGCCAACCAAAGAAAAACTATGACTCTCTGTGGCCCCAGATATTTCCAAATAGTCTTCCATTGTTTATTGGAAGGATTCCAACTAGGCTCTTTGAGTGCCCAATAAGCACTGCGAATTGAGAAAGCTCCTGAAGAAGACCTAGCCCATATCACTCTGTCAGGGTTAGATTCCGGAAGTGGAGGGGGAATACTGATAATCTTGCAAATCACTTCTTCAGGTAACCAAATTCGAAACAAGTCCAAGTTCCAACCTCCATCTGGGGTTAACAAAATCCTAACACGGCAATCAAGATCAAGGTTAGAAGAAAAAGGAATTTTAGAAATTAAAGAACCCATACCTGGAACCCATGGATCTTTCCAACAGCGGACAGTAGCACTGTCACCTATGGACCAAATTAAATTATCTCGAAGCATCGGCCAAATTTTAGCAAGAGCTCTCCAAAGATGAGAGCAATGGCTCCTGTTAATCGACTCTGGGAGATGGTCTTTCCAGCCATACTTGGAATGGAGAACCCGAGCCCAAAGAGTATCACTCTTAGTAACGAGATTAAACCCAATCTTCATAAGAAAAGACTTATTCTGATCGTCTAAATATCTAAACCCGATACCTCCTCGGGACCGAGGCTGACAGACAAAGGTGATTCATACAAAAAATAGGCATTAACTACATTCACTTAGGGGTGTACAATTTTTTTTTTAAAATTTAAAAAGTCAAAGTGAACTTAAAAGAAAATTTGAATTTTTTTTATTTAATTGATTTTAAAGTTCAGTGTAATTTATTTATTCAATCGATTTTCAATTTTGATATTTTAAATCTAATAATCGATTAAAATTTTAGTTATTAAACCCATAAGACCATAACTTATTTATATACCCAAATCTAAATTTAAATCTTAAACTTAAATATACATTAAAACTCAATATTTTTAAAAGCCAAAACTCATTAAAACTTTATAACTCAATACCCAATTAAATTTAAAACCCAATTTGAAATGATAATTTTTTTAAGATATTCATGTTATCAATATAAAAAACTTAAAGCTAAAAACATTAAGGTTGGAAAATGCCATGGAAAGGTGTTTTCGAAAATTTTGATAGTATTTATTATTATTGTTGTTAAAAAGTACTTATGGGAATATAAAATATTTATTTTAGACATGAAGTTATAAAATAAAATATTTAATGAGGGGATAAAAAAATAAATTCATTGAAAAGTGTAATAGCCCAATTTCAACAATGTCGAAAATAGTGGTTTGAAGCCACCAAATTTGATAAATGAACTCGTAGATTATATTATTTAATATTTACGAGCCAAATATAGCTTTTGAAAGATTTTTGAAATAGTAAATTATATTTTATAAAGATTTATTTGGTCAAGAAATTGAGAAAAAGAGGTATCGAGATCTCGGTGTTATAAACCAAGCCATAAATATTTTTATGAATATTTATGGAGTGTCAATAAGGTAGTATTAAAATTTCGTTAGAAAATTTTGACATTTGGGTGGTTAATTAAATAAAAAGGACTAAATTGAAAAAGGTGTAAAAGTTACTAGAAGGATTAAATAACTCAATTGTCAAATGAGGAAGGACCTAAAGTGCAAATAATCCCAAAGGAGATATTTTGGGCGGCAATAGCTGAGAAAAATCAGGAAATGGGTGAAATAAGGGCAAATTTGAAAAATTGCCAAATTTAGCTTAATAAAAATGGGACTAAATTGGAATATATAGAATTCTCTTCATTTCTCTTCATTTTCATCAGCTGAAAAACAACCATGGAATAGGGTTCAAGCTGGTTTTCATACTCTAGCTTCATGTAAGTCTAATTCTTGCTTTCTCCTTGAAATTTCTATGTTTTTGAACTTTTACAATTGGGTCCAACTTACTATTTCATTATTTTTTTTGATTCCATTGCTAATTTTTAAAGTTTCTATGAATTATTTCTAGAATAATATGATGAATAAACATAGAATTGAAGTTTTAATTTTGATATATGATGATTTTATCAAGTAAAATTGATGGAAATTGATTTTAAGACCTAATTGTAAAAGAGTTTGGAATTAAGGTCTAGTGCTAAAGTTCTGATTTTCAAGGGTTATGAAATAATTTAAAATGATAGAATAAAGTATTAATTTATAAAATTAGCTCAATTGAGGGGTTAATTGAGTAAGGACTGAATTGTATGAATTGTGAAATTTGGGGCAAAATGGAAATTAACATTTTATACTAAAACAGTTTTGGACAGCAGCAGTAGTCTAATTTTTAAAAATTACCAAAAATTATAGAAATTGAATTAGAGGATGAATAAAATATGGAATTAAAGCTTATTGAGTCTAATTTTTTATAAAAGAAACAGTGTAAGAAATAGAATTGTCAATCATGAAATATAATAAATTTTGTGAGACAAGGTCAGAATGATTTCGGGTTCCCCTGTTCTTACTTTGGAAAATCATAAAAAATTGGATAAAAATAATTAGGGGCTTAAATTTATATGTTTAAAATCCTGAATGAGTTTATTTTCAAGAGAAGCAAACATAATATCATCCGACTCCCGTATGAGGAGATAATTAATTTTTAGTGAGGAAGGGTCGGAACTGTTAGGCAGCAGAACAGGGGTAACTTTAAAGAATAAACTGTACTTATTGGATAAACCAAAAATTTTAAATTTTTTATGGTAAGAAGATACGTAAGTCTAGTTTTAGGGAAAATTAACAGATCATAATTTGGAGTTCTGTAGCTCAGGATATAAATAGTTTAGTGACTATGATACGGATGGACAGCTTGAATATTCATATAAGTAAATAGTGAAAATTATAGATAATGTTACTTACAAGTGTGTTATTTATGCTAAGGATGTGGATGGAGAGGAGGAGGAGGAAAAATATATATGAATGACTTGTGTATAAATTGATCATATGTAACGCTCTTAACCCAAATCCGTCACCAAAATAGAGTTACGGAGCATTACCGGAGTTAAAAATTTATTTATCAAACATTTTATTTCATCTAGCATTCATATTTGGAACCAATTAAAATCAAACATATTGTTCCTTAAACATACTTATTTTTCTCGAATGTTTTACTTGAATTTACTACTCGTCTCAACATACTTAATTTTCCTTGTATCAACGTATCAAAGATAATCACATATTTACATGTCATGATAAATATCATTCTTTTGTCGTTTCTTCATAAACATAAATCAGTTAACTCATTATATCAATATTTTATGTACCATCAACTCGTATTTCCTTATGTCACTGATAAACGCTAAATTATACATATTTTTACCTCATGTTTAGCCTATATTTTGGATGAATTATTATCAATTTAGTGAGAATTTGTGCTCTTAATCTTTCTTTTTCATGTCTTACACTCAGGAGAGCATAGGGAAGAGAAAAGAACGGAAAATGGACCAAAAACCGGAGAAAATGGGCCAAAATGTGAAAACGCATTGCCCAAGAAGTCATTGCCACGGCCGTGCCACACGAAGTCCACACGGTCCAGGCCCGACAAGCACGGCCAGACCACACGGCCATGCCCTAATCGATAGAATCTCACACGACCTCTTGTCGAAGGACACAGGCATGGCACACGGGCGTGTTCTATGCGTGAGGAAGAGGAATTTCACTCGGATTTGGATACTTAGGGGCTAAGAAAGCCATTCTAAACTCTATATAAAGACCCTAGGAGGCAACTTTTAGAGTGTTCTTATTTCCCGCTAAGGGAATACTCTTTTTCTCCCAATAGGAGCGCCATCTTTCTGCCAACACAAGGAGTGAAAGCAAGGAATTACTCCAAGGGAAGCCGATTGATTCATCCCAGAAGCCAGAATTCTACATCAAGACAGAGGATCTCCCTAAATTCCTTTAGGAGTTTTTGGTTTCTTTATGTTTTGTTATTTATTATCTTCTGAGATGTCTCTTTTCTTAATTATGAACTAAACCCCTCAAATACTTGAGGGGGGTGAAACCTAAGACGAATCTTGTTATTATTTATTCTTGAGTTATATGATAAATACTTGAGTTGTTCTTAATTATGTGTGCTTAATTCTTGTGTTAATAAACCTAGGTATTAATTCAAGAAACGGATGTGCTTAAAGCAGAGGAGCAAAAGTCCCTGTGATAAGAGTAGATCTACCATAATTAAGCGGAGTTGCATGCAACCCTAGACATAGGGCGACATAAATCTACCAGATTAGGGTCAAACCTAATATAGGGAACCATAGATCGAATTAATGCAACCTAGGGTGTTAATTAATAAAGGAACTTTAGTTAACAACCTAGGCCTAGTTGCTCTTCGCCCCGACGGAGGGTTTAGCATAAATTAGGGATCTCTACGAATCAAGTCAAGTGAATAAATCGTCTAGCTCAAGAACCAATAACAAGTGAAGTCTAGGTGGATTCTCCCTTAAGTATTGCTTATATCAATAAGCTTTTCCCTAAAGTTTTCCCCAATTTACTTTTTGTGCACTTTTAGTTAGTTTTAGAATTAGTTTCAAACAAACCTCTTTTATTTTTAGGCTAGATAATAGAAAGGAAGTAAGTATTAGTACTTTTAGTTCCCTTAGGTACGATAACTCGGTCTTGCCACTAAACTATACTACTGTTCGATAGGTGCGCTTGCCTTTAACATCGTGATATTAGTTAGTTTTGGTGTGATCAGTTTTATAAATTTTATTACTTAATATCGCGAGCCGTTATCAATCACATAATTCCATGTAACATTTACCATATTTGTCAAATTAGTGAACGTCTTACGGGATTAAGAACTTCGTTTTCTCGATACCATAGTCTAACTATGGTCTTACACAGAATCACATAATCACATATTGTCATGGTCCAACCATGGTCTTTTCCGTCAATTCGTCTTTTATCATTGAACGAAAGTACTCAACCCAGTGTTCTACTCAATTTGAACATTTAATTCAATTTCCATACTTTTACCTTATTCACAATTTAATAACGAACGTATTGTAACGCCCCTAACCCCAATCCGTCACCAGAATAGAGCTACGGAGCATTACCGGAGTTACCAATTTATTTATCAAATATTTTATTTTATCTAACATTTATATTTGGAACCAATTAAAATTAAACATATTGTCCCTCAAATGTATTTATTTTTTCTCGACATGTTTTACTTGGATTTATTATTCGTCTCAACATACTTAATTTACTTGTATCAACGTGTCAAAGATAATCACATGCTTACACATCATAATTAATATCATTTCTTTTCCACGTTCAAGTCTCGTATTTGAGTCATTCGGATCTTTATAAATAAATTTGATCATCATTTTCATTTATTTCATGTTCTAATACATTCAATTAATGCTCTTAAACAAAATTACCATTTTACCTCTAAACTTTTAATTAATGACAATTTCATCCTTAGGCTCAAATAAATAAATTTCTTGCAATTTAATCCTTATTTCCAGCCGTCATTCTCATACAAATTGATAACAACCCGTGAATTCTATAAAATATCAGAATTTTCCATAATTTCAACACTTTTCAATTTAATCCTTAAAACATGTTTTTCCCCAATCTTGAAATAAATTAATAATTTCATTCAATTTTGAAATTTTAAATAATAAAATAATCTATTTCATGCAAATTGGCCATTTCTAACATTTTTACAAAATTGCCCATAAAGTTATACTTTTATTCAATTTAGTCCCTGAGCCTAAAACATGCAAATTAGCCATGCTAGCTAAATATTCATACATATTTTCCTCCTCCACCTCTCCATTCCACATCCTTAATTTATATAACATGCTATAAGTAACATTATCAATAATTTCATTATGTATATTCAAAACTGTCCAATTGAGTTATAGTCACTAAATTATTTATATCTTCAGCTACAGAACTCCAAATTAAGATCCGATAATTTTCCCTGAAACTAGACTCACATATCTTCTTACCATAAAATTTTAAAAATTTTTGGTTTAGCCAATTAGTACAGTTTATTCATTAAACTCTTCCCTATTTTGCTGTTTGACAGTTCTGACCATTCTTTGGTAAAATTTAATTATCTCTTTGTACAGAATTCAAATGATGTTCACGTTTGTTTCTTATAAAACTAGACTCATTGAAGAATCTAACCATATAAATTATGTCTCATAATTATTTTTATAAAATTTTTAATGATTTTTCCAAGTCAGAACAGAGGATCCAGAAATCATTCTAAACCAGTCTCACAAAAATCTAAATATCTCATAGTACAGAATTCATTTACTTATTCTGTTTCTTTTATATGAAAATAGGCTCATTAAGATTTAATTACATATCTAACTCAACTTCTAATTCAATTTCTACCATTTTTGGTGATTTTTCAAAGTTTACCTACTGTTGCTGTCCAAAACTGTTTTAGCAAGATATTAATTATTAAGTTTATAACACCCTTATTTCCTTTCTCTACACCATTTCCCATCACTTTCTCTTATTTTCTCTTCACTAATATATCAAGAACATAGAACTATATATAAGAAAACTCTACATTAACATCATTTCCATGCTTTTTCAATAATATTAAACTTAAAAACATATTGAAATTTTGATGTACTCACCTTGTCCCATTGATTTCAATCTTTAACTTGATTTTCTCTCTCCTCAATCTTCTATTTCTTGAATCCAACTTGATATTTTAACTCTCCATCGTCTCCTTAACATTTTTCTTCTTTGGTAGTTGTGGAAATTCTTTTGATTTCTAGGTGAAAATGGTAAATTTTTGGTGGAAGGACCAAATTGTAAAGAAATGAAAGTTTCTTTCTTCCTTTTTCTCTCCATACGTTGGGTGCATGGAAGGTGGATGGTATGTTCTCTCTTTTTTTTTTTTTTTCTTTCCACACGCACATATATATATATATATATATATATGTACACTTAATAAAATAATAAAATATCTTATTAAAATATTATATAAATAATAATTATCTAATTAAATAATTATAAATATCACCAACATCATCATTACTTTCTAGATTTCTATCTCTTCCAATTGACCATTTTACCCTTTATGATCCTTGAGTCATCACTTAATTTGGTAAAATTGCAATTTAGTCCCTCATAATTCTTCACCAATTCAATTTAGTCCTAATTCATCAATTTTTCTTAGTTTCTAGATTATTCTACCATTAAAATATTTTCACTATTGGTCCTTTAACTTTTCATATTCACTTTTTAACCTCTTAAATTTTGAGTATTTACTCTTGGGCAACAAAACTTTTCTCACTTTTACAATTTAGTCTTTTCTTGAATTAATATGTCATAATATACTTCCCAATGACATAACTCAATTTTCCTCTCCTTGTCACTTTATTTCCTTATTTTACTATATCAAGAATACTATCTTACTGTAGAAATTTTCGGGGTGTTACACGTATGAAATAATACATCATATCATTCATAATACTATCAATTATTTACTACAATTCAGCTATATAAACTTACTTAATTCAATTCAAACATATAATCACACAATTAGGCTACATGAATTTACCTAGTTAAATCGCAAAAATACCAAAATTCAGGAGCATTTTTGTAAATTTTCTACTTTTCTCGATTTTTCAACCAGTCTTGATCTAAATTAATAATTTCATTAAATTTCTTAATTTAGACAATAAAATAATTCATTTCACTTAATTTGGTCATTTTTGATAATTTTACATAATTGCCCCTAAAGTTTTACTTTTATTCAATTTAGTCCCTGAGCCTAAAACATGCAAATTAGTCATGCTAGTTGAATACTCATACATATTTTCCTCCTCCTCCTCTCCATTCCACATCCTTAATTTATATAACATGGTTATAAGTAACATTATCAATAATTTTATTATTTACTTATATGTATATTCAAAACTGTTCATTTGAGTCATAGTCACTAAAATATTTATATCTTGAGCTACAGAACTCCAAATTAAGATCCGTTAATTTTCCCTGAAACTAGACTTACGTATCTTCTTAACATAAAATTTCAGAATTTTTAGTTTAACCAATAAGTACATTTTATTCTTTAAAGTCACCATTGTTCTGTTGTTTGACAGTTCCGACCCTTCTTCACTAAAAATTAATTATCTTCTCGTACGGGATTCAAATGATGTTCCCTTTTGTTTCAGAACAGGGGATCTCAAAATCCTTCTGGTCTTGCCTCACAAAACTTATTATAACTCATAATTTACAATTCCATTTCTTATACCACTTCTTCTATGAAAAACTAGACTCGATAAGCTTTAATTTAATATTTTATTTATTCTCTAATTCGATTTTAACAATTTTTGGTGACTTTTCAAAGTTAGCCTAGTGCTGCTATATATCCAAAACTGTGTCTTTTAACTTATTTTACAATTAGATCCTTTTCCCAATTCTCACTTGAAGTTCTGTTAATTTAATCCCTAAGCCACCAATTAATTCAAACATAAACTATATTCAAAAACCTAATAACTTTCAAAACTTCAACTTAATTTCAAAAAAAAAACCTTGTTCTAAAGCTTCTAAAACATGAAATTTAAGTAAAAATGACTTAATTGACTTACCTATTAAAACTCCAAGCTTTCAAATCCTAGTTTCTGCTTTTCTTTTTCTTTCCTATTCTTCATTTCCCACTTTCGGCCAAGCTTCTGTTCTTTTCCTTCTTTTTTCTTTCTATACTCATTCTTTTATTTTATTTACTATATATATATATAAACTAAATATCCATTGTCGAAACCATTTTTAATTTTGGAAAACGGGGTTGACTGTTAAAACGAAAATGGAGTCGCCACCAATCTTTTTTGCTGAGGTGTGATTGGTTCACCTTGAAAAGTGGTTATTTTTAACAAACGGTTTTATTTATTAAAACAACAACTTTGATCTACGAAATTCAGAAAAACGGGTTCGGGAGTCGGTTAGGCACTTGGAAGGATTAGCACCCTCGATACGCCCAAAGTTGGTATCTAATTGATCAATTAGTGTCTTTAATGTCGAAAATTGAAAATCTTGAGGAGATTTAAAAATACGATCCCTCCTAGCGTTAATACTTTTTACTAAAAAACATTTAGATAAGTTAAAACGTATGCTAAAGACCATCTCACCTCAAGGTAAAATGTCATATCCAGTACGTTAGGACACGACATCTCGATCTTTGAGTATAAGCTTGCCTTTTATTTTATTTAAAACTCATATTTTAATTTTAAAAAGATATTCGATTATTTGGTCAAACGGTAAATCGAAACCCAGCACGTTAGGGCACGATTTCTCGAACTTTCAAACACGAAATATTGTCTTGTTTTTAATTTAAAAAATCACGGGCGAAATTTTAAAAGGATATTTAGTTATTTGGTCAAACGGAAAATCGAAACCCAACACGTTAGGGCACGATTTTCTCGAAACTCCCAAATACTGAATATTGTCTTTATTTTTTAAAAAGTCATGTATCGAGTAGAATTAATACAACACGTGTTTATGAACTGAATAACTATAGCAAGAATTGAATAAGTAAAAAATAAATAAATAAAGAGATAGTAAAACAATAAGTAAATAAATGAGAATTTAAAAAAAAATAATAAGATAAAAAAAGTTGAAAATACGCAAATAAAAGAGAGGAATATATTAAATAAAAAGAAATAAAAATAAAAGGATAACAGTAGTAATAAATATAATGTGGAAACAATGATATAATAATGTAATACTAATATATAAGCGTAAAAAGAAAATATAATTATAGTAATAATAAAAATAAGAATAATAAGTAATGATAGTAATAAAAAAATTAAAAAAGGGTTAATAATAATAGTGATAATAATAAAAAGAATAATTTTATGGTACAGTAGAAAATAATAATTACTGATGCTAACTATAATTAAAACCGATAATAATAATAAACATAATAATAATCATAAAAATATTAAAAATAGTTAATTTGAAAATAAATA
This sequence comes from Gossypium stocksii, assembly GCA_020496765.1. Lineage (NCBI taxonomy): Eukaryota > Viridiplantae > Streptophyta > Magnoliopsida > Malvales > Malvaceae > Gossypium > Gossypium stocksii. The sequence goes on along the minus strand of CM035627.1, from coordinate 106,871,333 downwards.
GCAAGAATAAGCGAAAAGGGACTAAATTGAGTTGAAAACAAGAGTTTTAGGGTTAAATAAGAAATAAAAGAAAGGGGAAAGACCGAATTAAAACAAGCGCAAAACAGGGAGGGACCAAAAAACAAATATCCCTTCCCCCAAAATGTGCCGTTGCCAGGGGGACCAATTTGAAACTGCAGTAAAAATGTGGGGCGAATTTAGAAATAAAGATAACTTTAATTGTAAAATCGTAAAAAAGCGAAGGGGCTAAATATGCAATTAGCCCCTCCATAGAAAACACGCGGATCCTCAGGTCGGGTCGGGTCGTGCACACGGGCTAGACTGAAACGGCGTCGTTTTGGCGCCTATGCTTTGGCCCTAAAACTACGCCGTATAAGGAGGCCTATAAGTATCAAATTTTTTTTGAAAATTTCATTTTCCTTTCCTTCTTCAAAAAAAACAAAAACTCCATATCCCCCTTTCTCTACGGGCCTGAAGTCCGACCAGGCTCTGGCACAGGCCGACCGTCGCCGCTCACTGTCGTCCGCCGTCGCAGGCGTCGAAGGTAAAACATTCTCTTTTTTTATATTTTAATATATAGAAAAATAGTTTTAAAAAATAAAATATAAAAAATATAACAAAGATAGACGTATGTAGTTTCGAAAAAATGAAAAAAATAAAAAAATAAAAACAAGTAAATACCCTAAGCGCTTAGATCTTGCTTTCTGCTTGTGGTTTTTGATTATTGTTTGTATGTTTGATTTTTAAGTTTGAAAGTCTATATTTCTCCTTTGTATTCAAAGAATTCGAAAACTATTGTGTTGTGTCTTGAATTTGTATATTTTTGAGTGGCCAAAACAAAGTATTACATTGAGGCTTTTATAGCCATTTTCTACAACTATTTGCTGTTGCAGGTACTGGGGCGTGGGACCCGGTGGAGGAGTGCACGGACGTGGGGCGTGTGGCACGCAAGCTGGGGGTCGTGCGCAAGGCGTGTGGCACTAAACCTGGCCTCTGGTTTGCTGATGGTTGTGGGCTAGGTCTAGGATCAGGCTAAGGGAATTGGGCCTTCGGCTTTGGGGTTTTAGGTGGGTTTGGGTCTTATTAATTTTGGGTTAATTTTTGGTCTGGGCCGGGCAAAATTTGGGCCCTACATCCATTATACAATTAATTACACATATACAATTGTACACATATTTTTCACTACATTTGTACATCATCAATATCATACACTTGTCATTCATCTAATTTATTTATCAAATAAAAATATTGTAAAATAATTATTTAATTAACAAATATCTTTTTAACTTAATAATAATAAATAAAAATTAATAAACATCTATTTAATAATCAATATATATATGACAAATGTACATTATCATCACCCTACATTTGTCTATATTTAATTTATTTATCATATAAATATCTCATAATGTAATTATTAATTATAAAAATATCTTATACTTAAATTGTAAGTAAATTATATATTTAAATTACAATTGTACAAATATGATTTTTTACACACGTATATTTTTAGTACCATACATTTGTATTTATTTAATTTGTTTCATAATATAATATAATTATAATATAAACAATTAATAATAATATATAATATATATTCCTAAGAAAAATATTAGATTTTTCAATCTAATTGCCACCTCAATTATATCAAACGGCATATTTGCTATTTTGGTCCTAATCCATCCATTTTTCTTAGTTTCTAGATCATTCCACCCCTAAAATATTTGCACTATTTATCCTTTAACTTTTTCATATTTACACTTCAACCCCTTAAATTTTGAGTATTTACTCTTTGGCGACAAAACTTTTCTCACTTTTACAATTTAGTTCTTTCTTGAATTAATATGTCATAATATACTTCCCAATGACATAACTCAATTTTCCTCTTCTTGTCACTTTATTTCCTTATTTTACTATATCAATGATAATATATTACTGAAAAAATTTTCGGGGTGTTACATCACATACCCGATTATAATCGATAAATGCTGAATTAGAAATGATATAATATTTTATTTGGAATATTTATTATGAAATTATGATTATGGTTATAATATAAAAATCGAATTTGTAAGTTTATATGGCTAAATTTAGTGATTATTTGTTAATATTATGAATTTCATGATGTGTTATTTCGTATGTATTGATTATAAAATCGTGAATAATGTAAAAAGCATGAAAATTGAATAAATGATCAAATTGAGCACTTTAGTTCAGTGAAAAGTGATGAATTGACGGAAAAGACCATGGTTAAACTATGGCAAAGAGTTGATGTAAGACCATAGCTGGGTTATGGCATTCAAAAGCGAAGAATTGACGGTGAATTACCCTTAGTAAACCAAGATTTAGCATTTGTTGTGAATTTTTGTGTTTGCTTTTAGTTTAGCTCTTCTGAGCTTCAGTTTAACCTTCGAGTTTCAGTTTAGCTATTCTGAGCTTCAGTTCAATCCTTATGGGTTTCCGTTTAGCACTTGTGTGCTTCAGTTAGCCTTTGGGTTTCTGTTTAACACTTTTGTGTGCTTCAGTTAGCATTTGGGCTTCAGATCACGATGTACTCAAATCCGTAAACCGTTCATTGCATGGACAAGTTGGTAAGTAGAAAGTGGAACACGTGTGAAAGAATGTGGAAAGTATTATCATGGTTATTGTTGAGCTCATTCACATGAATCTGTCATTTGAAATTGTGATATATAGGAAGAAATAGTGAATTGCATGCTTATGTATGATTATATGTATTTATCTGAAATACAAGAAAATGATGGCTATCGATATATGGAGACATGAGACTATGATATATGAACATGGAATATGTTTGATAAATATGTTCATTCATAATTATGGAAGTATGTACCACATGTGTACTATTTGTATAAAAATGATATTTCAAATACTTTGATGAGTAAAACTCAAATATAAAATAGTATGAAATCAAGACAAGTTGTTATGAAAATGTGTTTAAAATAAAGAGGTATGATTGTTATATGTTATTTGAATACATAATGTGAAAAAGTATAAGTACAAGAGAAATTTAATGAGAATTGAGCCCATACACGTTTCTTGTTATTTATATGAAGTGTACGACTAACAAATGATATTAAATATAAGGCTCAGTTGAATATCTTAAATTGGTTTTTGTATGTATTAAATGTGGGTGAAGATAAAGAATCAAATGAGTGAGAAATATGGCTTCGAAAATAGCCTAATTTTTGTCCACACGGGTAGACACATGAGCGTGTTTCATGACCGCGTGTGATTTGGTTGTGTGTCTCCTGTACCCAAGTTTTTGAGAAACAGAATGCCTGAAGTTTTCCACACGGGCTTGACACAGCCGAGGCACACGGTCTAAAGACATGGCTGTGTGATACTACTGTATGAAGTCTGCACCTAATTTGTGAAAATTAACTTTACCATATGACCTAGCAATACGGACGTGTACTAAGGCCGTGTGACCCTTGTAAATAAGAAAAATTTTGAGATTTTGCGAAAAATTTCATACAATTCCGATTTAGTCCCGACCAGATCATAATGCATGATTTGGACCTCGAGGGTCAGTTAAAGGAACATTTATAATCAATCTCAGTATTTGAATGATAAAAGATTTAAATTATTTGTAAGTGTTCCGTACTCCTCAGTAATGCCTCGTACTCTATTCTGACGACGGATACGGGTAGGAGGTGTTACAAAAAGTATTTTTCAGAAGTTAATAATTTTAACTTGAGCTAAAATCCAAATTTAAAATCAATGTTTGATTTGAAAAATTTCCTTAACAATTTTTTTAATTTGAAATCATGGCAAATGCTGAGTTCAAGTCATCCCTTCTATGACTTTTTCCCTAAATTTTTTTTTTAAAAGTGATACAATAAAAATTCTAAAAAAACAGAAGCGATACCATAAAAAATCTAGAAGGACTAAAATTAAAGTGGAAGAAAGAAGACAATTACGTGAAAAATTTTAAAGAAAATAAAATACATACCTTAATTAGAAAATACTTTTTGTCCAACTCAAACAACATAAAAAAAAATTAAAAACTAAATTGAACCGAAATAAAAATTTTCAATTTAATTTATTTGATTTACATGAATTCAATTTTCAATATAAAAAACCATACCAACTGAATGCATACCTCTACATTCTCCGAAGGTTGAAAGGCTAAGGGAAAACAAATAAAAAGCAATAGTATGTTGCATAAAAATTTGGTTAGATTCAAAAATTGTAAAATTATAAATATAATGTATTTCTAGAATATTTATTAAGAATAAATATTTCCCATTCGTATGCAAAACAATTAAGAAATATTATTTTCAAAGTACTGAACAATTTGTATGTTGCACTCTTGAATTGTTCTAAAATAGAATGAATGCATAGACAAGCTCAGGGGAAAATATTTTGTTACAATTTGGATGGAATGAATTCTCTGATTCAACTCCATTATTTTATTCGATTTTTAGTTTTGAAAATTTTATTTATTTATTTATTTTTTGTATATAATATTTTAAATATAAATATTTTTTTATTTTTATACAAATATTTGTTCATTTATATTTGTATTTATATTTGTTTACTAATGTGTTTTGTTTAATAATTTTAAAATATATTTTATTATTTTACAATTCTCTAATTTGAGACGAATGAGACACCAAGACAAAAAGAAAAAAAATTGTTATATTTTATTTGAGAATAAAAAATTAAAATTGAATAAAATCTATTTCGAAATTTATTCTCGCCGTTTAACAGATTTTATTCCATTTTGGTTTTGTTTCCAAATAAGAATTAAAATTAAATAAAATCTATTCAGGATTTATTCCCGCTGTTTAACAAATTTTATTCCATTTTGATTTTGTTTCCAAACGAGAATTTTTACTTTTTTTTCAAACGAGAAACAAAATTGAAATCAAATATAATATGTTAAACGGCGAGAATAAATTCTGAAATAGAATTATTCAATTTTAATTCTTGTTTGGAAACAAAATCAAAATGGAATAAATTATGTTAAACGGCGAGAATAAATCCCGAAACAGATTTTATTCAATTTTAAATTTTTTATTCTCAAATAAAATACAATAATTTTTTTTTCTTTTCGTCTTGGTATCTCGTTCGTCTAAGATTAGAGAATTGTAAAATAATAAAATCTATCTTAAATTGTTGGACAAAACACGTTAGCGAATAAATATAAATATAAATAAACAAATATTTGTATAAAAATAAAATAAATATTTATATTAAAAATATCAGATACGGAAAATCAATTAAATAAATAAGATTCAAAACCAGAAATCGAATAAAATAATTGAGTTTTATTAGATGTTGAGACATGTTTTACATAGTTTTCTTAAAACAAATTCGGCCTCTCCTATGATACTTGGAGAAGCGTTGTTCGACTGTCTCCCAAGATACAACAATAAGATGATCGAAGCAGTAGCACCTCTACAGTGATCAACGAACAAACATTGCCTTATTGTATCACTGAAACGATGGAAAATATAGAGAGAAAAAAGAGAAAAATTTTCAATAAATTCATTGTGAATGTGTAAAAAATTTTGAAGACTAGGCCCAACATTTCATGTCGTACAGGTGCCCCAACTGTAACAACCCAAAATTCGTGAGCACCGGAAAAGTGTATTATCGGGCCTTTGTCTTAGTAAATTAAATCCTTAAATAATTATTAGGAATAATTATGAGTCTAGTTATATGTCTAATTAGGTTTTAAATTAGATGAATTTAGCCTAATTAGGAGAAAATAGGAAAAAAGATTAAATTGAATTAAGGATGAAAGTTGAATTATAGAATAATAGAAAGTAAAAAGGCCTAAAATGGGAATTAAGCCAATTTACTATAGTTGAGGCGGCATAAAGAGAATAAAATTTAAGATTTTATTTGTTTTAAATTATATAATTAATTAATGATATTATATTATTAAATAATTTTATGCCAATTGTATGGATATGATAAAATACATGTGTAATACTTGCATTTGTACATTCGTAAAATATGTGTATATTTTCTTAAATAGTAAGTAAAAGATATTTATTAATTATTAATTAAATTATTATATTATAATATTTTTATTTGATAAATTAATTAGATTAGGACAAATCTATGATTATGATGTTCTACAAATGTATTAATTATATTTTTTATTAAATAGATATTTTATATTTATTAATTAATTAATTAGAAAACAAATTAAATTAAAGCATAAAAGGAAAAATAAAAGAAACAAAAGGAAAGAAGAACAGAGAAGCATTCGAAACAGCAGGAAAGAAAGAAAGAAAGAAAATAAAAAGGAAGAAACTAAGGATTTGAAGCTTAAGATTTTAAAAGGTAAGTTAATCAAGTCCTTCTCTCTTAATTTTGATGTTTTAGAAGCTTTAAAATAAGATTTTGATGAAAATAAATTGATATTTTGAGAGTTTATAGGTTTTCAAGTATAGTTGATGCTGAAGAAAAGATGAATTGGGGATTAAATTGAATGAAATTTAAGTTAGAATTAATAAAAGGATTAAATTGTAAAGTAAATTATAAGTTTTGTGTTAGAGGGATTAATTTGGAAGAAATGGTAAATTAGAGTTTTATTATGAATATTAGATAGTCAAGTTGAATATGGAAGGAATTTAAATAGAAACAAAGTATGAATTAAGTTAGGAAAGTAAGTAAACTTAGTTAAGATTAAATTGTTAAAAAAGTTATAAGAAACAGTTTTGGACAGCAGCAGTAAACTAACTTTGAAAAATAACTAAAAATTGTGGAAATCAAATTAAAGGATGAATAAAATATGGAAGAAGCGGTGAAAGTAATGGAATTGTAAATTATAAGATATAATTAATTTTGTGAGATAAGGTCAGAATGATTTCGGGTTCTCCTGTTCTGGCTTTGAAAAATTATTTCGAAGAGAAACAAACGAGAACTTATTTCGAATCTTGTACAAGAAGGTAAATAATTTTTAGTGAAGAAGGGTCAGAAATGTTAGACAGCAAAACAGAGGTAACTTTAAAGAATAAACTGTATTTATTGGCTGAAAAAAAAATTCTGAAAATTTTATGGCAAAAAGATATGTGAGTCTAGTTTCATAGAAAATTTGCGGATCTTAATTTGGAATTCTGTAACTCAAGATATAAATAATTTTGTGACAATGTCTCAGGTAGACAGTCTTGAAAGAATATATAAGTAAATAGTAGAATTATATATTATGAATGTGGAATGAAGTGGAAGAGTAGGAATTGAATAAAAATTCAATCAATTATTATAATTAGAGCTGTAATTAATAATATAAATTATTATTATTATTTTCGTAGCTAACAAGTATAACGAGGCATTGGTATCCAAAGGAAAAGAAAAGATCGTTGAGGAGTAAACACGTATTCCGGGTTTGTATTACTATAACTCAAACTATTTATTAAATGTTATATTGAATTTGTTGTAACGACCTCAAAAGTACGGGTATCGAAAAATGAAATTATCGGGTCTCCGTTTTTAATAAAACGGACTCATAAGATTTATTAAAAATATTTACAAAGTTAGTTATGTGTTTAACCACGCTTTGATTAGGTGAATTTAGCCTCATTTAAGAGTAATTAGTAAAAAGGACTAAATTGAAGAAGGGGTAAAAGTTGAATTATAGATTAAAAGAAATCATAAAGGATCAAATGGGCAATTAATCCCCAATTGGAATTTGAGGCGGCTAGCATTAAAACAAAAATCTAAGATTTTTGTTAAGTTATAAATTATAAATATATTATTTTAGTTACAAATTATATTAATTAATAATTAGTATAAGACTTTTGGTTGGTAATAAATTAGGATTTTGCCAAATGTGTGGTAGAGATCAAATACAAGTGTATTAATTTAAGTATGTACATTTGCAATATTTTATCTAATAAGTAAATAGATATTTATTACTATTAAATTAGATTAAAAGATATTTGTGAGATAAATAATTAAAATTGTGAGATTTTTTGTATAATAAACAAATTGAATAATGACAATTGTAATAAAAATATTGGTACATTTGTGATAAATAGGTATATATACACTTCTTATAAAATAATTCATTTACTTAATATTAAAGTAATAGATAGTTAGATTAAATTATATTATTATTGTTAATTAAATAATTAAATAATAAGATTTTTATGTAACAAATAAAATAAATAATGACAAATGTATGGTAATAATGATGTACAAATGTAATCATAATGTTTGTTATTTAATAGATTTTTATAATAATAATTATTATAAACTAAAATGTGTATATATATATGTGTGTGTAGAGGAGAAAAAAAAAAGAAAAGAAAAGAGTAAGAGCAGTATAGCAAACGGGAAACAAAAGAAGAAATGGAGAAATTAGAGAATTGGAGCTTGAAATTTATTTTGGTAAGTCAATTTAGCCCTTTTCTTTTAATTATGATGTTTTATAAGCTTTAGAACAAAGTTTTGATGAATTTGAGTTGAGGTTTTTGAAGTTTTATGGTTTTTGAACATAGCATATGTTGAACAAAAAGATGAATTAGAGTTTTAATTGAAAGAATTTCAAGTTAGAATTAGGTAAAGGATTTAATTGCAAAATAAGCTATAAGAAAACAGTTTTAGGACAGCAGCAATAACCTAACTTTGAAAAATCACCAAAAATTGTAGGAATCGAATTAGAGAATGAATAAGATATGGAATTAAAGCTTATTGAGTCTAGTTTCTTATAGAAGAAACGGCGTAAGCAATGGATTTGTGAATCAAGAGATATTTGAATTTTTGTGAGACTGGTTCAGAATGATTTCGAGATACTCTGTTCTGACTTGTAAAAATCATTAAAAATTTTACAAAAATAATTAAGGGACATAATTTATATGGTTATATTCCTTAATAAGTCTATTTTTATAAGAAGCAAACAAGAACATCATTTGAATTCTTTAAAAAGAGATAATTTAATTTTAGCAAAGAGTGGTCAGAACTGTCAAATGGTGAAATAGGGGAGAATTTAATGAATAAACTGTACTAATTGGATGAACCAAAAATTCTGAAAATTTTATGGTAAGAATATATGTGAGTCTAATTTCAAGAAAAATTTACGGATCTTAATTTTGAGTTCTGTAGCTGAAGATATAAATAATTCAGTGACCATGACGCAAGTGGACAGTTTTGAATATACATATAAGTAAATAGTAAAATTATTGATAATGTTACGTATAGCATGTTATATAAATTAAGGATGTGGAATGGAGAGGAGGAGGAGGAAAATATGTATGAATATTCCGCTAGCATGGCTAACTTGCATATTTTAGGCTCAAGGACTAAATTGAATAAAAGTAAAACTTTATGGGCAATTTTGTAAAAATGTTAGAAATGACTAATTTGCATGAAATGGATTATTTTATTATTTAAATTTTCAAAATTTGGATGAAATTATTAACTTAGTTTAAGATCGGGGGAAAAACATGTTTTAAAGATTAATTTGAAAATGTATTAAAATTATAGAAAATTTTGATATTTTATAGAATTCATGGGTTGTTATCAATATGTATGAGAATAACGGCAGGAAATAAGGATTAAATTGCAAGAATTTTATTTTCTGAGCATAAGGAAGAAATCATCATTAATTAAAAGTTTAGGGGCAAAATGGTAAATTTTGTTTAGGGCATTAGCTGAATGTATCAGAACATGAAATAAATGAAAATGACAATCATTTTTATTTATAAAGATCCGGATGACTCAAATATGAGACTAGAACGTGGAAAAGAAAAGATATAAGATTATTGAAATTATAATCATGAATAAAGAACGAGGTAAGTTAGTGTAACTTGAATTGTATTTTTAAATACATGAAGTATTGATATAATAAATTACCTAATTAAGTATGTTGAGACAATTAATAAATTCAAGTAAAACATGTTGAAAAAAATAAGCACTTTAAGGGATAACATGTTTTAATTGGTTTCAAATATGAATGTTAGATAAAGTAAAATATCTGATAAATAAATTGGTAACTTCGGTAATACTCTGTAACTCTATTACGGTGACGGATTTGGGTTAGGGGCGTTACATTTATAGTCATGGGTCATCTAAGATAAGATAAGTAATAATATTTGAAATTAAGTAAGAATATGTGTGAATATTGAATTATATGTGAATTGGTATAATAGATGTTTTAAATTGATCGAGTATTTGAAATTGTTGTGGAAATAAATTCGAAATTTGAAAAGTAAAATAATACCCTATTAACTTGTTGGACTAGATTGGATACAAATGGCATGCCATAGGATTGTGACGTGATGAGGAGATTTGCAGCTCGACCGAGAAGATGATTCTGTTATTATATGCTTCGGTTTATCCGAAGAGGCATCTAATGCCTTATTGATGTGCTTGGGAGGATATGATATACTGGTGTGTTTAGGAGGCTATATTATACTGGTGTGTTATAGAGGATTTATATTATTCTGGGTGTGTTTGGGTTGGATATTCTGGTGTGTTTGGGTGGAATCCGCGTATCTGTCAGAGTCTGAGCCTTGTTAAAAAGAAAGATGGTTCTATGTGGCCGAGTATTTCACCCTGTTCCGGCCGGTTCTTGATCGTCACTTTATTCAATTGTCGATAATCAATGCATAACCGCATAGAACCATCTTTCTTTTTAACAAACAACACTGGAGCTCCCCAAGGTAAAATACTCAACCGGTTGAAACCTCGATTTAGTAAAACTTGCAACTGCACTTTCAACTCTTTCAATTCAGTAGGCGACATTCGGTACGGAGGTATAGAAATTGGTGTTGTACCTGAATATACCTCAATAGCAAATTCAACCTCTTTATCAGGTGGTAAACCCGGTAGTTCTTCAGGGAATACATCTAGAAACTCACATACGGTTCTGATCTGACTACACTAACTCCCAACTGAATCAGAATTAATAACATATGCCAAATATGTTGAACAACCCTACTGCAATAATTTATTAACCTTCATCGCTGAAATGATATGTGTCGAACCACTGGTACGGATGCCATTTACCTCAATTCTGTCCCCATTTTCTATCTGAATACTAAATCTCTTTTTATAGCAATCCAAAACTACCCCATGTTCATATAACCAGTCTATACCCAAAATGATATCAAAATCACCAAAAGGCATAATCAACAAATCCACAGGAAACATTTTATCATGTATTATTAACGGGCATCTCCGGCATACTCGATCTACAGACACAGTTTGTCCCAAAGAGCTAGACACTTCTATTAAAACTCTAGATACTTCAAATTTTAATTTTCCCAACTCAATTAGCTTTGAAGTAATATATGAATGCGACGAACCCAGATCAATTAATGCATAAATAGGCTCAGAATATAATAGAAATATACCTGCAACAACGTAATGTGCATCGCCTTCTTCTCTGGTCCGAACTACATATGCCCTGGCTGGTGCTCTAGCCTCTGACTGCTGTGTAACTAAATCACTGCTCCTTCGTGAACCTCCGCCTCTAGATACAAAACCACCTCTGCTCATACCTCCGCCTCGAGCAGTAGACACTGTAGAAATCGTTTACAGCTATCAGCCTCGGTTGGAACATATTCTGAAGCATATCTACTCAGTCTAGAGAACTCTCGCTCATAATCCAATATTGACATATTACCCTGTTTCAGCACTAAAAACTCTTGCTTTTTCTCTTCGATGTACATTTCCCCGATATACTTTTTTTGAAATTCTTTTTGAAACAAATCCCAGGTTACCTGATCATTCGGCAAAGGTCTAACCACAGATTCCCACCAGAGATACGCTTCTCCTTGTAACAGCGATACAACACATATCAGACTAAACCTGATAGCTCTAATACCAACAATTTGTAACACCCACTTACCCCAAACCGTTGCCAGAACAGGGTTTCGAGGCATTACCAGACATATCAGACAACTTATGAATAATTCGTAAATAAAATAATATTCAAAGTATAATTTAATTATTAAATCCCTATATTGGACTCTTAAAGCCTAAAATATGTATTAAAAGTGGAACGGGATTTATTCGAGTACTTTAAAAAAAAATTATTTTTATTTTTATAAAAATTTTGGTAGCATTTCTGCTTATTTTTACATAAAACCCCCTGCAAATTCAAACCCAAAAACAACCAATACCAATGTTTCAACCCAAAGATATTGCACATTAAAACATTTCTAAATCATGCTTATAATATTGATTTAATACTTTAATCAAATATAATAACATATAAAGAAATAATTTATAACTTCATTCTTTATCCAATTTAGTACTAAATTTACCATTTATATAACTAAGTACTACATTCATCATTCAAAATATTTTAGCTTTTTTTTTTTTTTTTTTTACAACTCAAAATCACATAACATAAGTACATAATTCACATACTTTCACACAGTACATGCCACTTAAACCAAAGGAAGAAATACATCACCAAAATTTTCTTGCTAGAGTCGGGATCGTTCTGGATGCTGAACCGGACTTTGAGCTCTAATAACTTGCGCACGGAAACAACCATATGCTGAGTATTTCATACTAAGTGGTATTACTATATATCAAACTATTTAACATTAATAATTTACAAACATCAATCATAAGCTTTATAAATCATTTAAACTAATTATATATAATTATATATCACTTCATAAAATTTTCACATACTAATTTAATTCATAATTTATCTTATGCATTCTTTCTCGTACTTTTTTTAATAGTGCCAAACCAATCAATCTCATTTTCAAATTTCCATTTCAATTATTTACCCTATTAACAAGGCTCGGACTCTGACAGATACGCGGATTCCACCCAAACACACTAGAATATCCAACCCAAACACACCCAGAATAATATAAATCCTCCAACACACCAGTATAATATAGCCTCCCAAACACACAAGTATATCATATCCTCCCAAGCACACCAATAAGGCATTAAATGCCTCTTCGGATAAACCGAAGCATATAATAACAGAATTATCTTCTCAGCCGGGCTACAAATCTCCTCATCACATCACAATCCTATGGCATGCCATTTGTATCCAATCTAGTCCGAAAAGTTAATAGGGTATTATTTTACTTTTCAAAATTCGAATTCATTTTCATAACAATTTCAAATACTTGATCAATTCAAAACATCTATTATATCATTTCACATATAATTCAATATTCACACATATTCTTACTTAATTTCAAATATTATTACTTACCTTATCTTAGATGACCCATGACTACAAATTCAATATAACATTTAATAAATAGTTTGAGTTATAGTTATACAAACCTGAAATACGCGTTTACTCCGCAACGATCTTTTCTTTTCCTTTGGATGTCGATGCCTCGTTTTTCTTGTTAGCTACGAAAATAATAATAATTTACATTACTAATTACAGCTCTAATTATAATAATTGATTGAATTTTTATTCAATTCCTACTCTTCCACTTCATTCCACATTCATAATATATAATTCTAATATTTACTTATATATTCTTTCAAGACTGTCTACCTAAGTCATTGTCACGAAATTATTTATATCTTGAGTTACAGAATTCCAAATTAAGATCCGCAAATTTTCTATGAAACTAGACTCACATGTCTTTTTTCCATAAAACTTTCAGAATTTTTTTGTTCAGCTAATATGTACAGTTTATTCTTTAAAGTTATCCCTATTTTGCTGTTTGACATTTCTGACCCTTCTTCACTAAAAATTATTTACCTTCTTGTACAGGATTCAAAATAAGTTCTTGTTTGTTTCTCTTGAAAATAGACTCATTAAGAATTTTAAACATATAAATTCTAACCCACAATTATTTTTGTACAATTTTTAATGATTTTTCAAATCAGAACAGGGGAACCCGAAATCATTCTGACTTTGTCTCACAAAATTAATTATATCTTATAATTTACAATTCCATTGCTTTCACCGCTTCTTCCATGAAAAACTACACTCAATAAGCTTTAATTTCATATTTTATCCATCCTCTAATTAGATTTCCACAATTTTTAGTGATTTTTCAAAGTTAGTCTACTGCTACTGTCCAAAACTGCTTCTTATAACTTATTTAACAATTTAATCCTAACTAAGTTTACTTACTTTCCTAACTTAATTCATACTTTGTTTCTACTTAAATTCTTTCCATATTCAACTTGACTATCTAATATTCATAATAAAACTCTAATTTACCATTTCTTCCAAATTAATCCCTCTAACACAAAACTTATAACTTACTTTACAATTTAATTCTTTTATTAATTCTAACTTAAATTTCATTCAATTTAATCCCTAATTCATCTTTTTCTTCAACATCAACTATACTTGAAAACCTATAAACTCTCAAAATATCAACTTATTTTCATCAAAATCTTATTTTAAAGCTTCCAAAACATCAAAATTAAGAGAAAATGACTTGATTGACTTACCTTTTAAAATCTTAAGCTTCAAATCCTTAGTTTCTCCCTTTTATTTTCTTTCTTTCTTTCTTTCCTGTTGTTTCGAATGCTTCTCTGTTCTTCTTTTCTTTTCTTTTTTTTTTTATTTTTCCTTTTATGTTTTAATTTAATTTGTTTTATAATTAATTAATTAATAAATATAAAATATCTATTTAATAACAAATATAATTAATACATTTGTACAACATCATAATCATAGATTTGTCTTAATCTAATTAATTTATGAAATAAAAATCTTATAATATAATAATTTAATTAATAATTAATAAATATCTTTTACTTACTATTTAAGAAAATATACACATATTTTACAAATGTACAAATGCAAGTATTACACATGTATTTTATCATATCCATACAATTGACATAAATTTATTTAATAATATAATATCATTAATTAATTATATAATTTAAAACAAATAAAATATTAAATTTTATTCTTTTTATGCCGTCTCAACTATAGTAAATTGGCTTAATTACCATTTTAGGCCTTTTTACTTTCTATTGTTCTATAATTCAACTTTTATCCTTAATTCAATTTAATTCTTTTTTCCTATTTTCTCCTAATTAGGCTAAATTCATCTAATTTAAAACCTAATTAGACATATAACTAGACTCATAATTATTCCTAATAATTAATTAAAGATTTAATTTACTAAGACGGAGGCCCGATAATACATTTTTCCAGTGCCCACTAATTTTGGGTCGTTACACCAACCCCGATGGATTTGGATTTGCATCTCCATTTTGGGCATGAGGTAGGATTTCAAATTTAATCATTTAATTATTATTCAAGTGAGTTTTCATATATAGACAAATCTCACATTTGATATTTAACTAACGTGGGATTTAAGCTTTTCTTTGCCTCAACAAATATTCACAAGTAACTTACTTTGAGCATCAATTTTTCATTCATCACTTAATCATTTTGAGCATATGATATACTATTATAAAGTTCTCATAAAATAAAATATATAACCATAATTTTATGATTCAACTCTCCACTTTTACTAATTTATAATATGTCTCAAAGTTTCCAAAAATTATAATTTTTCCAACAATTTTCTGGTAAATTGATTGTTTTTTTTATCAATTTTTTGTTAAAGACTGAAATGCTTGTTTAGACGCATTTACCTACATTAATTTACAAATCAAATATCGTAAGATATAAAACACTCGATTCTTGTGTTGCTTGCGTTGATTATTGGGTTTGGTGGGTAATTCCAGTTTTGATAAAGTAGTTAGTTCCGTTTCGTGATCAAATATTAGACGTTGTAGGAATAAATTAGCATCTTATTTGCGTAATTTCTCTTCATAATTATATTCATATTATGATCTAAGAATGAGTCAAGTTGTCAGTTAGAAGACGAATCCCGAAATCTCCAATCGTCCTTCCTCGAAAAGGAAACGAGGGAGGGAGTAAGGCATCAATCAATTTTCAAACAAACAAGGGGAATTTGATTCGTTCGCCATGCCCCCATATCAAGACAACACACTGCACTATTCACTCTCTCATTACTACAATTGCTGCCTCGCCGCTTAGCGTTCCTCCGCACGACACATCTCACATGGTGCACGTTATTTGTTCGACATAATGTCTCCATAGCAGTAACAACCCCCCCCCCCCAAACTCCACCTCATCTGCATTCCTCAAAACTTTTATTATACCTGAATAAACAACGAATAAGAGAGAAATAGCAACTAAAGACGAAGACCAAGTCTGACAGAGATGTGGAGGCGCGTGGCTTCGCTTTCTTCTTCCATCTCATCCTCCCTCCTTGCCCAGGTTTCGATTCTCCTCTTCCTCTTCTCAATTGAAAATAAATGCAAATTAATAAAAAAAGGTTTTCATTTATCTCACTTCTGTTCTTCTCTTCTTTTTAGTTTACTTTTTCTGTTATTCATGACTTTTAGCACTCTTTTTCTTGTTTCTGTTTTATAGACAGCGTCTAGGCTCAACACTTGGGAATCATTAACAACAGGGATCGCCCAACAGGTATTGTAATTCAATTGTCAAAATGAAGAACATTTCTTGTTGCATTTGGACTTGTGTTAGACTTGGACAGATTGAATCTTAAAAACTGACTGATTTTTGGCCCCAAAAAAGGCCTTCGTTTATGGGTTGACTTTGAAACGTGTGCTGTTATTTTTACTTTCCTTTTCTTATGTGGGTATTGCCTAGGAGGGAAAATGTAGATTCTAGTTAATTTTGCAACTTACTTTGAGAAACCTTGTTTGAGTTTGGACAGATCAATTCAACATAAATATGTTAGATGGAGATGGTGCCAAAGCATTTAAAGTGTATCCTGTTATCAGTCATGTATCAATTTGACCACCTTTGGCTTGGTATGAATAATTTAGGATTTAGTATATTGATCTTATAGCCCCAGGATTTCGCCTTATTCTCTTATTTCATGTTAATCCTTGTGCTACTGTAATTGTTTGTCAGATAAGTGTTGTCTCTTTCAAATTCATTTACATTTTAATTCTTTTTACTTTTGTTGGTTTTGTTAATTTTCTGATGCTTACTTGCTTACAGCACCAGTAAATATTCCGTGATATATTCTTAAAATGAGTTTTTTTTTTTTTTTTTTTTTGTTCATCATTATCTGCATGCAGGCAAAAGGTGTAATAGCCCCCAAAGAGAAAACTCCATTCATAACTTTTGTCCTAGGTAAATCTTGCGCATTGCTAGCATGAATGAGTAATGCTCCGTTCTTACTTTATATGGTATCATGCAAAATCACACTTATTTGCTATGCTTTGTGTTGGCTTTGGAATTCTTTGAGCTTGGGAAGTTTTGCACAATTTTAAACCTTATTTTCTCCTTAAGTTCATTTCTCTTGTTGTGATATATTTATATTTTAAATTCTATTTTCAAGAAGAAAACAAAATTAAAGATGCAAACTGCACATCCAGCGTACTTGATTCTTTGCTAACCAAAGGAATGGTTGCTTCTGAACCAACTTGAATCTTTTGTCTTTCTGAGTGCAGCAAAACATCATGGGTTACATAGTTCACAATATCATTGTCTTATTTGGTTAATTATAATTTATGTCACTTGGCATTTTTTGTATGGTTAGTATGCAAATGATACTTGAGGTTATTTATTGATATACCACTGCTGTAAATCTTTTGATAGATCAACATTTATCTTTTATTGCATTAAAGGGAATGGTGATGTCAAAAACTATATCCTGTATAAATGTTTGAACAGATTTTTGCATCCTACTTTCACACGGAAACCATTTGACACCAGGCTTTGATACAGTATGTGCGATACTTCTTTTTTGAAGTGTTCAAATAGGCATCGTTTGTTTGGTAAATTTTTCATCTGGAGCTTACATTTATTCAGAGTTTTCCACCTGCCTTTCAATTTTCAGGTGGCCCTGGTAGTGGAAAAGGTACTCAGTGTATAAAGATTGTTGAGACATTTGGATTCGCACATTTGAGTGCAGGAGATTTGTTGAGAAGGGAAATAGCTTCTAAGAGTGCAGATGGGTAATGATTTCTCATCATTGTTTACAAATCATATTGCTAAGTGACTAAGTAATCCTTATCCTCTAATGATATATCTTTGATTCCAGTGACATGATTCTTAACACAATTAAAGAAGGAAAAATTGTCCCATCACAGGTGACAGTCAAACTGATACAAAAGGAGATGGAATTAAGTGACAATCACAAATTTCTCATTGATGGCTTCCCACGTACTGAGGAGAACCGAGTATCATTTGAACGAATTGTGAGCTTTTTTTTCCCTTCCTTTTTCCCCTAATGGTTTTTTTTTTTTTTGTGTGTGTGTGTGTGTGTGTGTGTGTGTGTGAGAACTGTAAATAAATTTGACTATTTGCCTTCCAAAGCTGTTAATTATGTGTTTGCTAAAGTTGTTTACTTGTTGGGTTGAAAAAACTCTCTGAAAAAGTGATGAGATATGTGTGAATATTTGAAGAAATGATTTTTTTATCATTAATATAGCTTTCTGAATGGCAATCTCAGATTGGTGTAGAGCCAAATGTTGTACTTTTCTTTGATTGCCCAGAAGAAGAAATGGTGAAACGTGTGCTGAATCGTAATGAGGTACTTGTTGATAACTTTTTGGCTTAATTTGAATCACATTAAACCTGTTTTTTGAAGTATGATGTTTTCTTATTGCAGGGCCGAGTTGATGACAACTTAGAAACAATCAAAAAACGTCTTACAGTTTTTCAGGCATTGAGTCTTCCAGTTATTAACTACTACTCTAAGAGAGGAAAGCTCTATACGGTATATATATAAAATTGTCTCCTTTGGGGCTTTATGTTTTTCCCTTTCTAATTTGTGGCAGCTTACATAGCATATTGGTTATAGTTAATGAAGCAAATACTTGCAGATCAAGGCAATAGGAACAGAAGATGAAATATTTGAACAAGTTCGTCCAATCTTTGCTGCGTTTGAGGTATGTTCTGTGAGTGCAATGATCCTTGCTATCCAGCTTTGCTGTTTTTTTTGTTACATTTTGAATCAGAAAACATGACTACTGCATTGTTTTTATTGAACCTTTTTGGCATTTCTGTTATGTTTCTTATCTAGAACAAGATTATGCTTCTTGGGAACTTTATTGAATGTATAATTACTTGTAACAATTTAAATACCCGGTGGAACTGGTACATTTCTGCCTTGGTGGTAGTGATAGATATGAGCTAGAGGGAGAATAGTCGCGAGAACAACATTAGTGTCCTCCAGCAATTGTAATGTCTATACCAATATTCAGTACATAGGTTTGGGTTTTGAAATGATTTGTTGATTTCTTATTTTATTTTATTTTTTGTTGCAGCGGACTGTTGGGTAAGGTTCTTGTGAAACAAGAGCATCACAAAAATAGGAGTATCATTTTTACCTTGTTTTAGGGCAAAGTCAAGGCCAGCTGAGGGTCACCGGACCTTCAAAAGTTTCTAGCAAGATGAGGAAATGAGAAAGAAAAAGATGTAAATCTGGTTGAGGTAAAAAAGGAAGGGTGCCCATGATGTACTAAAATAATGTCTTGAAAACAGATGCTTTTTATTACTTTCATATATACATGATAGTTTGAACGATTGCTACCTTAAAGCTCAGTTTACTTAAATAACATGCAAATAAATATATGAGCTTCAATACTTATTGAAGCTTTCAAGTGCAGAATAAATCAAACCCCCTCTTGCGGTAGTCTCTCCCAGTTAGGTTTTCAAAGTTGTTCTATGATTTAAAATTGGATTTATTCATGATTTCAAGAGGCTCTTGAAATGCAGTAGTTTTTTCACGTTGGAATGTAAACATTTCGTTTTCCACTATAGTACCTGAGTTATAATTTTCCTCCTATTTCACTCCAAAAGTTATTAACGTGGACATAAGTCATGTTTTTATTGCCAACTTGGTTTTTTTTTTTTTTTGGGTAAATTGGGATGAAAATGATGGTTCAATTATGAAAGTGGACAAAACAAAGTTTAAGTACCAACATAAAGAAAATGTATAATTCAGGGTCCAAATTGTAAATTAAGACTTTAAAAACCACTGCATGCGTAAAAAATCTTATCGGGACTTTGGGTGTTGCCAATTACAGTCTTCGTTCTCTGAAAATGGTAGCTCTTTTACAAGTGCAGCCACACACTATACCATTGACTCTCCATTTTCACTGCTCTTCTAAAGGCAAGAAGAACCAGAAACAAAAGCGAAGACAGTTTGAGCATAATAAAAACACTGCCCCTGCCCTCCCGTTCCCGAGATCCTCCCCAACCCCACTCTTTATCAACAACAAACCCTTCCCCCAAACTAAACTCCAAGCAGTAGACTCTATCGTTAAAGACCTCGAAGCCTCTGTCAAAAAAGGCATAATAATAGATTCAGAGATATTCTCTTCTCTGTTAGAAACATGTTACCAACTAAAATCCATCGACCACGGCATCGCAATCCATCGTCTTGTTCCCCAGAACTTATTACGTAAAAACACGGGCATCTCTTCCAAACTGTTAAGGCTGTATGCTACGGCTGGACGCATGGAAAGTGCCCATCAAGTGTTTGATCAAATGTCTAAACGTAACGAGTCCGCTTTTCCCTGGAATTCTCTTATCTCGGGATACGCAGAACTGGGACAATATGAAGATGCCTTAGCCCTTTACTTTCAAATGGAGGAAGAGGGTGTTGAACCTGATCGATTCACATTTCCTCGCGCTTTGAAGGCTTGCTCGGGAATCGGGTCGATTCATGTTGGGCAGGCTGTTCACCGCGATGTGGTGCGTAAGGGTTTTGGAAATGACGTGTTTGTGCTTAATGCTCTTACTGATATGTACGCAAAATGTGGAGACATAGTTAAGGCTAGGCGGGTTTTTGATAGCATTGCTTGTAAGGATAACATTTCTTGGAATTCCATGTTGACGGGTTATATTCGTCACGGGTTATTGGCTGGGGCATTGCAGGTATTCCGTGGGATGATTGAAGAGGGATTTGAGCCTGACTCTGTTACTATATCCACTATTCTGTCTAGTTTTTGTTCATTGAAGACTGCGGCACAGATACACGGATGGGTTCTCAGGCGAGGAATTGAGTGGAATACATCTGTCGTTAATGCTATGATCGTTGTTTATTCTAATCTTGGCAAGTTAGATGGAGCAAGTTGGTTGTTTCAACGAATGCCCGAGCGGGATATTGTGTCATGGAATTCAATAATCTCTGGTCATAGTAAACATCCGGAAGCTCTGCTGTACTTCGAACAGATGGTGAGGAGCGGTACTTCACCTGATAGCATCACGTTTGTAGCAATACTATCGGCTTGTGCTCATTTAGGTTTGGTAAAGGACGGAGAGCGGCTGTTTTGGTTAATGAGAAAGAAGTACGGGATTGATCCGAGAATGGAGCACTACGCTTGCATGATAAATCTTTACGGGAGAGCAGGGCTGATAGATGAGGCTTTCAACATGATAGTGGAGAGAATGGAGTTTGAGGCAGGGCCAACCGTGTGGGGAGCAATGCTGTATGCCTGTTCGGTTCATGGAAACATACAAATAGGAGAGATTGCAGGTCAAAAACTTTTCGAGCTGGAGCCGGATAACCAACATAATTTTGAGTTATTGATGAAGATATATAGCAATGCAGGGAGGGTGGAGGATGCGGAAAGAGTTAGAAAATTGATGTTGGATAGAGGATTATAGTATAGGGGTGTCTGCTAGTGGTAAATAGTTAAAGGTGGAAAGCTCAACTCAAGAAATTTGATCGGTGAATCTTTTGTGCCAGAGGGCCTTAAAAGCAAATCAGAGTGGGGCTTGTGGATGTGGTTACAGATATTTTTTCGGCTACCATTAGATATCAACATTTGATTTGTACATACTTTAATAAAAAAAAAACATTTGATTTGTACAATAATGGTGTGGAAGGTTCCTAACATAGCTAACATGCAAGTAGTGGAGTACCTGGCTTTAACTGTTACAGAATAACTTTAAGGGTTGATTCCTGCATAGATATAAATCGAGTACTGCTAATATTCAAAACAATCAATTGCTTAATAATCAAGCCTTGTTGGCTGTGAATGCGCACGCATGCTCATAAAGAAATATGTCTACTCGTTGTTGCTTAATTAAAGAAGTGTTGGATTGGTAAAAATACAAAGCTTTTGTATTAGGTGTTAGATTGTATTTTGTCTTTGTATTAAAAAATAAATAAATTAATTTTTGTACATTAGATTAATGAGCAAATTGATAATTTTTGTTAAAAAATTGATTCATTTTTACTGTTAAAAATTAGAATAGCTAATAGAAAAACTAAATAGTGACCCACGATATGCTATGCGTATCTTATCCTGACGTATACTTACTAATTTTTAATAGTAGAAAGGGATAAAATTTTTAATAAAAGAATTAATTTACTCTTTAATCTAATGTATAAAGATTAATTTGTCCATTCTTTTAGTAGAGGGGCAAAACGAAATACAAATCCTAATATAAAGCCTCTATGATACTTTTCTTTTTAGGATTTGATGTACATAATTCTTATCATATAGTTATAAGTAGTGACCATTTTTTATTGTTTTTTTTGGTTAATTGAAGATTAATTTTAAGTTAATCCGATTTTTAGTTAAATTTAAATTTTGTCAAAAGGAAAAATAAATTGAAAATAAATCTCAAAATTTTATTGATTTATTCTCAAACAAATACCAGGCGACAAAACAAAGTGAATGGATATGCCCAACCAATAAAAAAAATTATGCACTGAAAACATAACACTAATAGTAATATGTATTGCATCCACCCTTCCCAAATGATAATCATGTGGAAGCAACCATTTCCTGAAATAACGTTTCTTCAAAGGGGAAAGGACGAATAAAAGCAGAATTCATCTCCCAAATTTTGAGTGTGGCCTTCACATTCACTCCACTTGCATTGTTGAACAAGAACAGCCGTGCTGCTCCATATATGGCGTCCGTTGGATACACTCTTGATGTTATCACCGTCCTCCCTCCTTCTCCAAAGCTTTCCACTACTGAATGATCCACCTGTTTTCATTCAACTTTTTAATTTACAATAATCTTTTATCGGTTTAACTAATTAAGACTACTAGTAGCAGTACATTTTTTGTAATTTCACCTAAATCATATCTTCAAGACAACATTATTTATGACTTACCAATACCCTCATATTGTAGTTTTCATCGTCAAGCACTGGAACTTTGCCTCCATACACTCGTTTCGTGACATCGGGAGCTTTAGAAGACCTGCATCAAACCATTTATATATTGTTCTTTCACTTGTTAACCGAAACTCGCAATTAGAAACATATGTAGAACAAAGCAAACCTTGTTTCATCAGCGCAAAAGTAAGTTTCAAGACTCCCATTGGATGTTTTAAGTGGACGGAAATATATAGGAGTGAGCTCAGAAAGTGAATCATCAGTAATAACCAGGACCCCAAATGGCCCATAAGTGCTCCTATCAACCGCCCCATCACCGCAATCACTGACTTCATCCTCCGTGCTGTTCGATACCAACGTCTCTATTTCAAACTCTGCTAATATATCCAACTGCATTTAATAATTTTATGTTGTCAATATTAGTGCCGGTGGGGTGAGTTGTTATTAGAGGTGGTAAAGTTACAAAACCTGAGTAGCGGTGCCTATGTCGAGGGGCACAACTGATCCTGCTTCAACTACAACATCCTTAAACACTGTAGCATTCAGTCTCAAGCTCTCCACTTCTTCCACAGGCCACTGTAGTAAATGGGTTCCGGTCTTCTTGTCATACAACACACTCCTGGGAATTGTCTGTAAAGTACGAAAACAAAATACCATCGTGTAGAAAAGTATGTTATACATGTTGTAGTACTCGTAGTGGTAATGTGTGTATGTATGTATGTAATTTACCTGAATGGAAGCCCATCCTTTTTCGAGGTCATCAGCTTCAGTATCAGTTTCATTGACCCAACCATAAAGAATCCTCCTTTGTTTACTCTGATCAAAAAATGTCTTGGAGGCATAGTATCTCCCATAATCCACTTTCAACCCGATGCCTACATCTTCTTCCGGATTATCGGGTGTCCATTTATCCGTTATCATGTCGTAGGTCCCTATTGCATAATGATCAACTTTCGTATCATCCAAACTAGCCTTCAGGACATGTTTAATTCCAGGCCCAAGTGCCGTCGTGTCCAGTCCGACCGACCCGTTTATTGCAACGGGGTAAAAATCTACACATTCCCACATACCCGTACCCGGAACAGCATGTAAGACCCCATCCAATAATTCATAGTCCGAAAAGTTTGTCGTTTGGAAAACAAGGGCTGTTCCTATGGTGGTATTAAACCTTGTACCAACAGCAATCCGCCAGGAACCATCGGGTCCAAGCCAAGCTGTTGTCGGGTCTCGGAACTCATCGTCTTCGATCCCGGTTGGGGGAACAACAACCGGGTTACCCGGGTATTTTAACCACTGAAGGAGGAGGGGATCAGATAGGTTGGCGGGATATGCAAGGTTTTGGACTTGCACGGACTCATTGGTGCTGCCGGTGTAAAGCATTACGATTCTGCCATCTGGCAGGAGAGTGGCCGACCCCGTCCAACAACCGTTGATATCGTACCATTGATCAGGGACCATGGCGAGTGGGAGATAGAACCAGTGAATGAGGTCCTTTGATACAGCGTGGCCCCAAGTGATGTTGCCCCATATGGCTGAATCAGGGTTGTATTGATAGAAAAGATGGTACCATCCCTTGTGATATAACGGACCTGCGACCATCGTATTTTTGTTCCATTATGTCACATGCTACTTTAATTAAACAAGGTTTTGCGACCATAGTAATTATTTAATATAATTACTAAATAAATCACATCCTATTACATGGTGTATGTGCAGAAGCAAGGTTTTGCAAAACTAGTTAGTTAGGACTTCAACGTTAGAACGACAGGTAAGCAAACCAAACGGTAAAGTAACCTTTTTTATAACTTATTGATTGTAAATTAAGGGTTATCATATGTCTTTTTTTAATATTTATTTTTTTAAATTAATTAATTTTATGCTATTAATATTTTATTAAAATTTTGTAATATAATTGCATTTATTATACCACAAATGGTGGATTCGATATTAGTATCTTATTGATGTAGAATATATATTTTTTATATATTAAAGAATTGGAATTTTTATATGAAACAAATTATGTAAATTTTTTTAATTTATTTAAATTTAATTAAATGAGTATTGAAAAATAAAATTATAAGTGGATCTAGTAGAAGAAAAAGGGTAAGATATGATTCCATTCAATGTAGAAGCTAACTTTAATTGCGAATCAAGGTTGAAATGCTCAAATTTGGAAGAACTAGCAGATTGGGTTGGTCAAAATTTTCTGATTCGATATTTTTGTGTTTTACGCATTGATTGATGAAATGGTTGACTAACAGTATTATCCCAACAAGAATTTAGATGTGATGAGAACTCACCGTCAGGATCTGAAGCAAGATACGTAAGTTGCCGAACCAACGTGCAAGCATATTAAGAAAAAGACAACAAATTAAATTCGATTATTAAAAGGAAATGATATTTAAGTTTAAAAATAGTAAACTAAAATGAAAGGTTTAGTTACGAAAATCAAAAGAAGTAACTTAAATTGTGATTAGGTAACCTACCATTCATCCAATTCTTTTGAGGCTGAAAGTGGTAGGCAGTTCTTTGCCAGTAAAACATAGCGTTTGTCCAATTAAACCCAACTTTGTCAAAAAGTGATGGGTTTGACTTGGCTGAAACACCTTCAGCTATCCCTCTTGGCTGCGCCGCCATTGAATACGACCCTGCCTCCGTTACACTACTGGGGTTACTTGCTAATGGCTCCGGGCTTTGGTTAACGATTAATATGACCAGTGAGAGTAGGAAAACGACGGACCCAATTATCACTGCGAAACCCTTCAAGGGTCTGCTGCTCCTCCCCCGAGGGTGGTGTAGCAAGAGAGCACGGAACAATGCTGGGTCATGGGAGGTGCTGCTGCTGGCCTCCATCTTGGGAATCGAGCTTCTGTACTTGGTTTACTTTGTCACACTTACAATATAAGTAAGCAATGAGAGATTAAGTAGAAAAGGGTAATGGGAGGTAAAATTAAGGAGAGAACAACATAGAGAGAAAGAGAAGAGATTTATACATGTCTTGAGCTTGGGTTGGTGGTTGTCCAATTTAGCTGGGGAGAGAGAGGTGGTCCCAATAGATCAGATCTGGTGAATGCTATACAGTGAAACAAAGAGGGACAGTTGAAAAGGTAAGGGCATCCCATGCAATGCATGCATGCAGCTGCACCTGGTAGTCAAACTCAGTTGCTTGCTTTTTGGGGGTTAGGATTTTATATTAATATATATTGCCATTCACAGCAGCATACTATACTACTATACGTATAGTTATAAATTATCATCGTATTATTTGTCTTCTCTAGCTTCTGGGTTGTGGCTTGCGTTGCAAGGTTTCAGAGAGTTAATTATTTTTCTTTATTAATAATAATAATTTGGAAGCCTGAAGACAGAGCCAATTTACGTGCAATGACCAATGGACACACAGCATTAGGGAATGCCAAGTCTTGAAAATGTTGGTCCTCCTGGACTGAAAACAGCTAGTTTATGAATACTGATTTGTGAGGTGAATAAGGCATTGGCATTAGCATCCCAAATCTTTACCTTTAAATTAAAAGGCAAAGCCATGTATACGAAATGGAACATGGGTCATGTGGCGTGCTGTTGAAATAATCTAGGATTAATTGTCCTTGTACTTGTTCTGATCTGTTGAAAAATGCATCATGTGCTGGGGCTAGAGCTCTAAGTTTGAGAGGCTCCTTAATTAAATTTGTTTTTCCACATCCATCAGGATGGAATGGTTGTTGGGATTTGAGTGTACTCCTTGAATGTTTGTTAGGATCATTGGGTCTTGACAACCAACAAAATTAAATTAAAGGAGCTGCTTGTGTTTTCTTTCTTTTTTGTTGTTGTTGTCCACAGCTATCAAATTAAAATAAAAAACAAAAAGACCTCAAATAACACTCCATATGGCAACTATAGACTGACAAAAAGTAAAATGAAAAAGAAAAACAGCTACCATATGTTACTTATAGTTACACTAGTTGCTGGTTCAATCCCCTGTTTTGTGATCATTGTATTGAAGAAGCTTTTTTAAATGGTGATTTATTATTATTTTTTCTGCTGTTACTGCAGCTCTATCATCTGGAAAACACCGTCACTAAGCTTTCATTTCAGCGACTAACTGCTCTACAGCACAAGATTAATTAAATTTGCATGTTATGCTCTGAATAATAATAATGAGCAGAAAAAAATTCCCCAAGTTGGTTCACTCAACTTTTGACACATCAAAGAACTAATTTCTATCTTAAAATCAGTTGAGGGTATTTCAATTAAAAGAAATATGCAAAATAAGAGAGAAGAATGCATGAAAAATAACATTCCATCAGGAGTTTGTAAAAATACATATAAAAGCATATCCATGCTTAAAAGAATGAAAAAAATATTTAGTGTTTTCCAATGGAAGAGGGTTGCTTTCCGAAACTGAATGCCAAGAATGGGAAACATGAATATAAAATGGAAGCATCCATCATCGGTTACCAGTGAGAAAGATAACTGAAGCAGGAATATACAGTTAAGACAAGAAGCAATGAGCAGCAATGATAGGCCACCAGACCTGGAGAAACGCCACCACTTCCACTCCAAAGCCTCCCAGTGTTAACTAGATATAGTAAAATTTTATCTTTATTCTATGCTTTTATCAGTGTATTTTTCTTCTCTATGTTATTTGTTGTATTCAGAGAACACTTGTCTTCTTCCAATTCACCAGTGATTTAAGAAACTCCATCACCTGCATCATTCACAGGCAGAGGCATAATTAATTTCAAACACCAATAATTCCAGTATGAGAACAAACAGATTTGTTTTTATACCTCTTGAGGGTCCCTAAGGGAGAAAAATGCATTACTCTCCTTTGGAGCGGATGATACTAAAATGCCATATCCCAGATTTCCCTCTCTCAGAACCTGTTTTTAAACCAATGAACTTGTTTCTGTTAATTATTTTTGAACGCATACACAACTATCAAGAGTGTCAATGGTGTTGTGATTTATATCGTACCTTAAATGCATCTTCGTCTGTCCGGTCATCTCCAACATAAATGGGAAGCACATCATCATGATTACTAAGCCCTAAAGCATTTGATTTTGCGCACTATTAATTCATATTATGCATGAAAAACAACATATGCCATGACAGTGAAAATAATAAATAATAAGAAGACAGTCTAGAAAACATACTTACCAAGTGATTCAAGTAGAAATATGAGAGCTTTCCCCTTATCCCAGTCGATCACAGGTCGTACCTCTAAAACCTAATTGCATAAATTTTAAAAATTAAATGAAAAATATTATAAAATAACACAAACAGAAATCACAACATCCATATCTAGCACAAGCCACAAGCAGAAAATGAGTCAAAAATAGGAGAATTATATTGTCTTTAAAGATCACCTTCCGACCATGAGACAATCGCAGACGAGGGTAGTTTCTGATGACATCATGAACACATTGTGCAACTGTTTTCCAATTCTGGAAACAAATATAAGAATGAGTTAATAAAGTACGCAAGGAAAATGGACATGCCACTGAGCATCACTTCCAAAAGATAAATATTTCTTATACCAAGGAAAGTATCTACCTTCTCGTCTACATTACGGTAATGGACAGAGACACAGAACTTATTGTTTTCAACTTTTGCTCCTTTAATTTCTTTGGTGCTGTTAACAAGTGAGTTAAAAACCTGTGATGAATGAAACTCCACATTAGAACAAAGAGGAAAAGGTGAAGGGCTCAAAGTATGGAACTCGGGAAACATACATACCTCGTCAATCATTGGTAGGAATTCACTAGCGGGCTGGAATAACTTTACTCCTTTGCCCTGTGCATTAAAGAGAAACAGGATTAAGATATAATTTAAGAGAGAATGTAAAGTCACAGGGAAAAAAAAGATAAGAGATTTGAAGCCCCAAACCTGCTTATCAGTAGATCTAATGCAGTTAGGAGGATCATTGGACGATTCCCTAATAGGACCCATGATGTCCATTCCATGACTTCCCGCGTAATAGAGATCTGTTAGTCCTACAAAATCATATACCTGAATATACAAGGGCATAGAACAAGATATGGTCAAAACTAAAACCCAACAAAAAGGCAATCAGACACATAAAATAAACCAAGTATATTGAAGATGGCAGTTGGATAAGTACGCATGAAAAAGGAAGATGTCAGAATTACTAAAATGCTTTTTGATCAAAAAATTATTAAAAAACTTGATCCTTAAATCACCTTGTCACGGCTTCTTCCACTAATTATTGCTGTTGGGAAGTATTTTGCCACTTTTGCTACAGCAGCTCGCATCTGAATAAAAGGCTTTGGTTAGTCTATCATGAGCAACCGAAAAGAGAGAGGAATTTTGACTAAAAGATTTTATATATGGTTTTGTCAGGCAAACCATTTATTCTTACATCAATAGACATAAAGGCAAAATCTGGGTTGTCCACAATTGGTGAAAGAGTCCCATCATAATCCAAAAACAATGCTATTCTCTTGCCTTTGGCAAAATTTGTAATTTGCTCAAAAGATGATAGTGCAGAGGGATACTTAACCTGTAAAATCAGAGAGTAAAGTACATAGAGCAACTCATTCACTTGTATCAAAATTAAACTCGGGTAGAAGTAAAAGAGAAACAATACCATCCATGTGCGATACGCAACATCTGTATCAGCTGATACAATCTCATGGTTGTAATCCCTTGTGCTTGTATGACGAGGGGATGAGGATTTCATAGCATCCAGCCAGCTGCTGGCACGAACATCATCGAGAATTCCAGTTTTCTTCCTGGGAACAGTTAGAAGTAGATTTGGAGAAAACACTGGTGCTGGGGATGAGTATGGCAACAGACTGGAAGCTACTAATCTTGACTTGCTTATCGGTGCAGGATCAGCCAGAACAGGAGCAGTGTGATTGGATTTCAGGTCCATTTGATCCAGCTTTGTAACACTACTTATAACGTCAAAGCTAACAGACTCCTCAGCAAATTTTCCACTCAAGTGCAAAGAAGCAAACCTTAATATTCAATCTCAGATATTCTACTCAGCCAACCCTTTTATCAATGAAGAACCACCTCTTTAAAGTTTTCTTGTCACTGCTCTTAAGCAAGCAGTCCATCAAGCATAAGGGACCTGAAAACGGATTTCGTAAGAATGTGTCAAAAGAGACAAAATGAAGCTAAAGATCATCACTGTTTTTCAAAAGAACCAGATATAGGAACTGAACCTGTTCATATCCTTTGGTTACTCTGCTTAAAACTTATGTAAGCGAACACTATCTGCAGGGAATGGATTTAAGAACTATGATTAATGTACAGATCCACAATAACATCCTTCAAAACTGAAAATGAACAATGAATAAAGGCCAAGAAGAAACAGTAAACAAATTTGACAAATTCATTATGGGAAGACAATGATAAAAAACATGCCTCACCAAACAAATATAAACAATTAACTTCAGAAAACCAAGAGGTTGGGGGCAGAAGAGGTGCAGGAAAACAAAAGATATATCGGTGTCGAATATATTTAGTGCAACTCAGTTGAAAGATGAAAATGCACAAAGATGGCATACAGATGAAAATGGACAGCTCAGATTTACTAAACCAATTGGGAAGAAGACAAACATCTTATCAGTCAGAACTGGCAAGCAACCACACAACTTGCAAGGAAAGGGACTTTATAAGCATGAAAATTTCCTAAAAAAAGCATGGGGACATTACTGAAAAATATAGTAAATTCTGCTTTCTATGGCCCTTCACAGCCTCAGATTCCTTTTAAAGTTCAGTCCTTTTCTTACCAGACAAAGTTAATTTGCAAGGGCTAAAGGTTTGGACTTGACAATAACTTGTGTCCTTATCCTCCTTTTAAGCAACTAGACTGCAATTTTACATTAAATTCTACTAAAATATCATTGTTGCCAATGAATAGTTTTTCTTGTTCAGTATCAAGATGATTTATATTCCATAGTTC
The DNA here is from genome assembly GCA_020496765.1 of Gossypium stocksii. Lineage (NCBI taxonomy): Eukaryota > Viridiplantae > Streptophyta > Magnoliopsida > Malvales > Malvaceae > Gossypium > Gossypium stocksii. Next base: position 106,840,353 of record CM035627.1, on the reverse strand, counting down.
AACAACCTTTGCTAGGATATAAAAAAATCAAAATTGCGGAACCTAAAAACAAATAGAAGCAAACTTGCACGCTAAACAAAACATACAGGGAATGTTTTTTGAAAGCAAAAGCAAGATAAACTAAAAGCCCATAAACATTCTCAATATTTAGGAAAAAAAGGCAAATTGATGACTTCATTACCATGCAGAATTACAGATTTCACATACATTAGATAATTGACATCATGAACAGAATAAGCAAACAAATAATAGCACCACCCAAAATAACTCAAACAGTAACTGTAAGGGGAAAAAAAGAAGACAAAAACAATCACAATCACCTACATCATCCTCGTAAGCATGCAAAAGGTAGCAGAGCCTAAAATTACATGAAACCCAAAGAAGTGAAGAGCAGCATTCATTCATAAATAAAGCTGGCCCACGTGAAAAAAATGATATCTGGTACAGCAAAATATAAGTAAATGGTAGTTGCTTGATTAAAAAGACGCCTTGCCCCCACTCAGGGAGAGGGAACCAAGTTAAAGGCAACCACACATTACGGGCCTACAGTGAAAATGGGGAAAACACACAATGGACCCCCAAGCACATAAAAGATCCATCAATTGAATTAAAATCATTATTGGAAAACCCAAAACAGAAACTTCAGGTTTCACCATACTCGTGTTGCTATCATACATTCCATCCATCAGCATCAAATTTACCACTAAAAGTATGCAAGACTTATAGTTTATTTTTTTTCCAAGATCAGTAACTTCTTGTCATTGTTTAATCAGTACGGTCAAGCATCTTACCGGCTAATTAATCGACTGCGCTACATTAAACAGTTTTTTTTTTTTTTCTTTTCTTTTCTTTTTTCTTCTTTGAAAATTCAACTATTGAAAAATATCTTAGTGGTGAAAACAAAATGAATATATTATAACATCATTGCAAGCAAACACAGGTAGAAGAGATAGACAAATTGGATTAGACATTGACAGCTTCCGCTTTGCGGTTAGGAAAAAAAAACCGAACGGTCAATCATGTAACGAGCAATTCAAAGAAAACAACAACGAACCAATCGGAAAATTAAGAAATTGATTCTTTTGACCAAAAAATAAAATAAAATCTTGAAGAAAACAGAGCACAAACCAAGTCAATTCAAAAAAAAGAGAAAAAAGAATTTAATTTAAAAATGTAAGCAATGCACATAAAATCTTTAAAATGGAAAAAATATTTTTCCTTTGGTTACCATTAGACAACGGCATTGAAGAAATACTCTGGAAAGCAGAGATTTTAAAACTCGTCAGATTAAGAAGGGGAAACTGAGCATCGAATAAAAAGTCCGTCAACGATACGGCATTTTTAACAAAATCAAAACAGCTTTCTGAGAGGCAAAAAAAAAAAAGAAAAAGAAAAAGAAAACGTCATAAAACCACACCTAATTTAAAAACCTCGACAACGAAAAAGAAAGCGCGTTCAGAAAGGCCGCTCGAGAAATGCAGGAAGCTTCGAGGGCAAAAGGCGCAAAAAGAGAAAACTTGGAAAGAAAGAAAGAAAACTAATCTACAAATGCACCATTTTACTTGTTCAAGAACGAAAGAAAAGCCGTGATGATATTATAATGTACAAACAAAAGAATAAATTTGCGACGCCGTAATGAAGTAAACCACTGCCTCATTCTATCTTCTCGACGGCCAAAACGAAACAAAGAAAATGTCAGATTATAATCACCTGAACAGGAGAAGGAATCGCAGAGAAGGAGAATCAAACTAAAAAAAGAAAAAAATCGTATAATACCGATTCGATGTTTAACTCAGATAAGAGATCAAAAGAATTTAAAAGAAATGAAGAAAGAAAAAGAGATGCGTTATGGCCGTTTGGGTATTTATAGAGCTTCGGTTAGGTTCGGAGTTCGAGGGAGTGCAATTAAAAGCAAAACTCTGAGCGATGAGTTGGCTGAATTTGGAACCAAGAATGGAAAAGCAGACGAGAAAATACCTTGTAACTGGTTCGTGTTTCCCCACTTTTGTTGTTTGGAAATGTAAAATGAGAGGAGCGAGTAGATGGGAAAATAAGGGGTCAGAGGCGCGTAATTATAGTCGAGATTTTAGTTTAGAAGCTGGTTTTGTTGATGTATTTGGTATTATATAATGTGAGTTTGGTAAGTAACAATGGAGGTAGTTTTGAGTTTTGGGGCAAAAGAAAGGGGAAAGACGGGGCCCACAGGGGATCTTTGATTCTTGACGGAACGCTGGTTGGACACGTGGAGGAAGACTTTGCGGCCAATACGCGTGTGGACACCTGTGGTCGACTTGTGTCTGACGTGGCCGCGTTGGAGAGCGGGCCCTGGGCACGGATGTGCTGGACATGTTGTCAGCGTGCCGTCACTTTCAATCACTGCCGGGGGAGGGCGTCGGTCGTGGCTTTAATTTGGGCCAAACATGTGGTCCCACGTTGCAATTTGATGGTGGGCCCACCCATATTACCTTCTTCAACCCACCACGGTAATCCACGCAGCAATTACGTGGGAGAGGCTTTTGGGTAATAATTAAGAAATTAAACGCATGGTTTCTGGAATAAGACCGGTGATGGAATCCATCAGGATACGTTGTACCGATCAACTTGATTCGGTGCATTTTTTTTGGCTTGTTAATATTACAATGTAATATTATTTATTATATTATTGGGCTTGTTACATATTTTATTTATTTGAATGGAACTAAATATTTTTATGTTTTCTTGTTATAAATATAAATTTGTTCTTCTTATCTTATTATTGTACTGAGAGTTTCAGTCACTACCATCACAATATTATGCACCGTTCAATAAAATTCGTCAAAGATTTTTAATTCCGCATTCATTCTCATAGCAAGTTTGACCATACCGTCCACTATACTGTTATTCTATCTTGATATATGTATCGCATGAAACTCTTCCATCCGCTCCAATAAATCCCTCACTCTTCCCCCTAATAAATTTTGATCTCGAAACAGACCACTCAATCGATTAATTGTTTCTAGACAATCTATTTCCGAGACAATTTTCTTAACTCCCTCAAAAACTCTCCATAACTTAACTTACAACACGGGACAAATCCCTAACTTATGGCAAAACCCCCACAGTTGCAACAAACGAGTCAACTCCCACAGTTGCAACAATATTCCCAAAGTATTTTATATTATTTAAAATCACATTTGTTAAATTTTTCTTTAACTATACTATATAGAGAATTGAAGTTAACTATATAAATATAGGAAAAGGATTAAAACAGTAATATATGAAATGTTAAAATTTTCAAGTTATAATAATTAAGGTTCCACATTTGTCTCAACAAATAATAATTAAGTTTTTCATTATCATATGAGATTCAGTTGTAAAAAAAATAAGTTTATCTTAAATATAGATAAATTTTGATTTTGCTTTACTATAATTCATATTTATTGTGGTAGAGGTGGTAGGTCTAGCGAAGTCAGGTAGTACAATACCCGATTATTGTGTTGTCATTCTACATAATGGAAGCATCAACGACCGTGTAACATTTATTCGCCTCCCGATTACGGGAGCATGGCCTACATGTCTTTATTCAATACAATATCCATTAAAACTACAAAAAATTATTTATTGTTAACAAAAAATTGATTTTGGAAATTATATAAATTTCGATATGTTAATAAAACTCCAAGATTTTGGAAAAAATTAAAAAAAATTAAAATATTGTTTAAAAATTCAAAAAAGTGAAAAAATTTTCCAAAAATAGAAACTTAGACGTATTAAATTTATGGATTTATCTTATTTTGTAATTTACAAATTAATTGAGTTTTAACTTAATTGATGAATACAGAAGCATTAATTTTTTTTTATTTTTCAAATTAAAAATTAAAAAAAATAATTTTAAACTTTGTATAAAAAAATTTTAGTTGAATAATTGTTGGGCGGGGAGGCTAAGAAAGGAAGGTAGCAGTGGGAGCCGGGAATTTAGGTATTAATAACTTTACCCAGAGCAGTCAAAGATGCCGACAGTTCATAAAGGGAAACTAAAATCTAAACAGAGAATTGATTGGTTCTGAAGCAGTGGTAGGCAAGGTTTATTAATATTTTTTTACTTCTAGGTTTGCAATTTGCAACATGAAGAAATGGAATCTTCGATTTCAACGCAGATGTGTGTGGTCAACATGTAAAACCAATGCCCCTTTTTACTTACTGCACTATTATTATAAGCATTTTTATTTTGGTTTCTAGCAAAGCTCACTTGTTTTTTTACTGCAAATTGTAGACTTTTCCCACTTCATAACTCTAATTAAAAAGAAGTTAAACTGTAAAAGTTAAAAAAGAAAGTAAGATCAAGGGCAATGGGAGACTCACACAAGGACTTCCTTTTTTTTTTACGTAATTATTATTTTTAAATTTTCATAAAACAACTAAACATTTTCATAATTCAAGCTTTTTTACCTGAATATTATAAAAAAATAAATTATTTACTTAAATAATACAAGACTGAAAATCTCTTTCACCTCGATAAATAATTCAGAATTCATATTATTTTAGTAAAAAAAAAACCTAGATTTCTAGAGATTATAAATTAAAATTCCATGGAATACCTTTCAAATTTATTATTATTATCAGTCAATTTCTTGCAATTGCGGTCATATGTATTTACCGTCATCGTCATCGTCATCGTCACCATCGACATCATCAATTCTGCAAAAAATAAACATAATTGGCCTTTCACGCTAACCAATCGGCATTAATAAATTGCTGGAAGAACAATCAAATCAGCTGGTTGGTACATACTATAATGTTTAACCAATCAACTGCTTTAAAATCCGACGACCGCGCCACCTTATTCTAATAATTATTTAATGATTAAATGAGTTGAATATTAACGCAAACTTAACTAAAAAATAAAAAATAATTCCCCATGCTTGGAAGTGAGGCGTCTTATTTTGACGAACAAACTAGGGTTTTATTTAGTAAGGAAGAATCTGAACTTAATCTTCCAACCCTAAACAAAGAAGTTGATGGAAAATAGGTTAAACAACATGCGGTGTGAGGTTGGTTTAAACAGCACCCATAATTTCTTGGTACATTTGGTGAAAAGTCTTTGGGTTGGAAAAATTGCAATGCGGAGGGCCTTTCGGGGAAGGTTCGGGTCCTGGAAATATTGTTGGGTAAACATGTCGAGAGACACAGAACCATTGTAGAACATGTGTGTTATAGAAAAGTCATTTTTGGTCAGGAGATTAAAGTGTTTGGTCAACGTAAAAAAGTGAGCAAACCCTGTTACAAGTCTGGTCGTCCTTGAAACATTAATTAATAGTGGGAAATGAATGGACCTGGATTCATTTTATTAGGAAGGTGGGAGTTAGGTAGGACCATTTGTAAAGCGAAATCTGAAATGAGCTCTACTGAGACTTCCATCTCAAATATTGATTGAACCAATTAGTTTATCTTCTAAGATTTTTCCTTTTTACTGAAAAATAAATTAATTATGATTTCATTGAATAACGAAGGAATAAAGGAAGTGGAAGTGAGCAAAGGTTTGTTTCATTGAGACGGCGGAAATGGGCATGACTTTCATGAAAAATTCAGCCATGCAATGCAAGGGCTCTTTGAGTGGGCGTATTGGTAAGTTAATAATGTTTCGATTAGTTTGGGCTTCATTTCCACTTAATTGGCCCAAATATTACCTAATTGTCCATTGTTCGGACTTTGGACAGCCCACAGACACTACTGCTTTATACACTATTCTTGACCTACGTTGCGGATGAATACATGTATTTAAATTTTTATATGATTTAAGTATTATAAGATTGTTGCCTTGTAACACGTCTGGTTGTTCTCTCTGTCTGCTTGATAGCACGTTTATGTGGTGTTTCTACTAGTTAAGGTTTTTCTAGAGTTTAGGAGGGGCGTGGAGGTTTTGCTGTGTGGGAATGACGGAAGAAGAAACGACAAATCTCAATATAGTCGACGAAGAGGAAGAGCCGGTACAGGCTCTAGGAAATGAAGAGGTGGTTGAGGAGGATTATGGCTTGTGTTTGGTAGGGCCAGTGTTAATGGATAGCATGGTACATTTCCCGTCGATGAGGAATATTTTGGTAGATCTATGGCAACCGTTGGGAGGAGTGTCCATTATGGAGATGGGGGAAAACAACTCTTGTTTCGATTTTTCAATGAGGTAGATCTATAGAGGGTAATGGATGGAATGCCCTGGTTTTTTAGTAGGCACCTTATTGTTTTTTATATAATAGAGAAAGGAGAGGATCTTTTACAAGTTCCTCTCATTTATGCCATATTTTGGGTGCAAGTTCATAATTTGCCGATGAGTTTCATGTCAAAAGGAATGGCGCGGCAAATTGAAAACTTCATTGGCCAGTTCCTGAAGCATGATGCTGCGTTAGTGATGAAAGAGGTGAAGAAGTTTATGTGTATTAAGGTTAGGTTGGATGCTCAGATTTCGTTGAAGAGGAAGAAACGTGTTGTTTTTTTAGCAGAATCCATCAACATACGCAATGTTTCAATATGAGAAGATCACTTTGTTTTGTTTTTTATGTGGTAGGTTGGGTTACAGAAAAGGTTTTTGTCCAGTTAGGTTGACGGAGGGATCACAGGAGGTGGTGTTTGGTTGGGATATTTCTCTAAGAGCTCCACCATGAAAGGCGACGCCGGTTGCTAGTAAGATATATATCCAATTTGTTCACCCTTATCAAATAAGAGAAAGTCGAGTGGGGGTTCATCAAAATATGTCAAGAAATCACAAAGTATTAGTTAAATTAAAATGCAGTTAATCACAATCAAATAAGAGTGGGGGGTCATCAAAATATGTCAAGAAATCACACAGTATTAAACTAAAATATGTTAATCACAATCATTTAACTGGTGAGTCTTACTATCAATACTCATAATAGATAATCAACTCAATTGAACTAAATCATAAATTATCAACTCATATTAACCAATTAGAAAATCATATAACCACTTAGAGTACTAATTACAAATCATATAACCAATGAAAGTATGCTCGATGAACAATATATCAGATCCGGATACACGGTTAATCATCTAATACACACCAGAACGCTCAAATGAGCTAATCAACAGAAGACACAAGTGCCAAGCCCGTAGGCTAACATCCCTCCGAAACAAACCTAAGCACTGAGTGCCAAACTCAAAGGCTTTATATTCGCCCCCGATAAAACACCTAAATTACTGTAATATAACATGATAGTCCGCAACAAATGATAGACTTTAATATATTCAGTAAACAAAAATAAATCAAAAATCATCATCTGACCTCCAATCACTCCTGTACAGCACGTAATATAACCTATTGACATGCCAATTCTATCCTATCCTAAGTTCATTGGCTCAAATATATATCGAACATCAATGATCCATTTAATTACTTTCTCGACTCATATTCATTACTTTTATTCAACAATTTAAGATGTTCAATAATTTCAATTCACAAATAATATTTACAACTATTTATAATACACACATTAAATAAATATTAATCAAACCATGTTAGATAATTAAATAACAACTAATAACTGTAGCAGCATTACGGTACAAACTTTGGAATCTTATTTATCTATCATTATTTTTGTATATGATTTGAGAATTATAAGATTACTTTTCCTATATAAAGTATATACATTTAATAATCAATCCAATGTTAGATAATTAAAATCACAATTAGTAAATGTAGCAGCATTCCTGATGATGATTTAGTTTAATGATAATGTTAAAAGGCTTAAGAAGTTTTCAAAAAAAAAATATTTTAATTTAATTAATTCTTGAGTATTCAATTTAGTGCATAATTAATTTTAATTGAAAGTTGTAAACAAATAGATAGTCAACAAAAACAGAATTTAAGATAAAGCCTGTGTTACCTCCATAGTATCTTAATATTGTAATATCAGTTATAACTCTGTGCTAGAAATAATGGTTGTTCTAAGGAATGACAAATTATACTCCGACATCACCATCAAGTCATATGTAAATATCACCCTCCCAAGTTAGGTTTAAAGACCGCAATATAAAAATCTAAGTAGGACTAGGACAGAAAGTATAATCAGTACTGTCAAAACAGTGAAAGCAGCCCAAAAATCTCACCATAAGAAAACCCATCAAAGCCATACCCATCAGTACCCCGCTTGCCATTGTCGCCAAACACTTCCCCAACCAAACCCCTTTTGTCTCTTCTTTTCTCTTTTCTGCCAAACTCATCTCAACAACACTATTAATAGCAGTGGCAGTGCTCTTATGGTTCTCCACAGCCTCATGCACAGGCACATGTTCCACCACCTTAACCTGGTCATTAAAACCATCGCATTCCAAACCAGCCGCCAAATTCAACTCTGTAGAAGCCTCGGCTGCTTGTTCGAAATGAGACAAACTGATCGACTCATAAGCCGCCTCGCCCTCATCATTGAAGCACGACCCTGTGCAAGAACAGGCGGGACCCTTTTCAACATGGTCGGATGGTGGAGATCGGAAGCTGTCCCAATCCCGAAAAGCGGCTTCCAGTTCAAGCAACCTTTTGGCGATAGGTTGCAAGTGAAAAGGCTTATTTGGGCGACAAGCGATTTCGGCAGACAAAAGATTGTTCAAAAACAGGAAGCGTTGTTGGATGTCTTGGGAGAAGCGGTGGTGATAGGGAGTATCGAGTGGAAGAGAATTCACTTGCTTCAGTTGGGATTCAAGTTCTTTCAGTTTCTTCTGCAAAATTGTGTATCTCTTCGTCATGTTTGCGGCTGTATGGTTATGTTGTTGCAATGAACACCGAGGAAATGAAGAATCAAGCGTAAGGGTTTGGGGTTTGTTATATTTTTGGTGTTCATGGGATGCGTCGTTTACATGGACGAGAAGTTAAAAAGACTTTGGTGGCTGTTAACGTTACCAAACGAAACAAAAACGAGAAAAACCCTATTCAAGTATACCAACCATGTTATGGGTGGTTTTGTCAAAAAACAAAAACCATGTTATGGGTGGAAAAAGTTTATAACAAATATATTTATAAAAATTTTAAAAATTAAAAACAAACGAGAGTTTGCTCAGAATTGCTAAAATTTATGATGTTCTAATTTTAACATGTGTTTTAAATTAATTTTTATATAAAATACGAAAAGACAAAAACATTCTCTAAATAATACGAGTAAAATGTCGCGTTATCCACGCGGGACAAGATTACTGTAATGCCGGTGATGAGAACTTTTAGCACAAAGATTTTGATATCTCACGTGTAAATGCCACGGGTACATTCTCAATACAGTTTTTTTCACTACAATGTGTTAATTTATTCTGGTTAACAACCCAATTACTAATTTGATCATACTTTATATAATAATTAATCTAATTACTAATTTGATCATACTTACAATTGTTATACTTGACTTTTAAATTCATGCGTTTAGAGAAAATTAGTCAAATTTTATTTAAAAGTGCAAGACAAAAGAATAGCAGCTACTTAAAATTGAAAATATATAATTTATACGGTCGGACTGACAATACAGTCATTTCTTTTAAGAAATTTATTATAGTCGAAAAAAGAGAAATTGAAATGAAATCCAATTAAATTTCAGTGAATGAAGGGAAAAAATGTGAATAGTTACATAATAATACTACAAGGGGAAGGGGAAGGATAAGGATTTCAGTTTGAGTGGGGGCAGATGTACCATTACCAGCAGGGAATAGATCTACACACTCCTATCACCCGTCTCTCCTTCTCTGGCTAGAAATGGCAAGCAGTGACCACCAATATTTAACTTAGCACTAGCAGCTTTATTTTTCACACCAAAACAACATTACCTATTATATATATCTTTTCACCCTTCTCTTTTGCCATAATATCATCTGATTCTCGGCAAAACTTGCCTTTTTATGTATATACAGAAAGAACCATCCTCCTTCAATAAATTTGTAGCAAGACATAAAACGTTATAAGAGGAAACAATCATCTGTTTTAATTCAACACCTTTGCCTACTGAACTCGACCCAAATGTGCCCAACAAAATTCCATTCATCCTCACATTTGGAGAAGATTATTCACAGTAACTGTAACAGAATTTGTTCTCTGCAAGTCCTGCAAATTCCATTCGTTGTATATGACTTAATAGGGAGGGAAAAATCAAATAAATTTGTTTTTCTTTTTCTCAAAAGGAGGGAAATAAACCAGCAAAATAAAAACAATTTAAAGCTTTGTATTGAAAATCTTGATATACTGTAGTAAATCCTAACAATACCTGAAAAATCACCTCATCCGGGACATGTGGCAAAACCTCCCGTACAGTCTCAGCCATGGCAAGTATATTTGCTACACCCTCATTTGCAGTGCGCGAAGCAGTCCTAATATGTAAACTACCAGTATTTGTGGGAAACCTTCCTCCAACATTTGGAGGAACAGATGAAGCAGATGCAGCAGCCTGAGATGGGTTCATGGGCCAAAGGCTCCAAGCAGTATCTTCTAGAGCAGTTTGGGCATAAGTTTCTCCAACAGATGCAAGGTGCCTCATCATCATATGAACTCTCCCAAGTCCAACTGATCTGGTATCGGTAGAAGGACCGGCTCCATCAACATTCTGATTTGGCCAAGAATGCAACCATTCAGAATCCAGTCCTGCACTCCTGCAAAGTGCAAATGATAGGTATATATGATAATGAGCACACTGAACAACAATAATTAGTACAACAATTTGCAATTATAAATAGCTGAATGACTTATTGGTTTGCGATAAAATCAGAATAAATTATGAGGGCATCTGAAACTTATAAATCTTTTCTCTTGTCTACACCAACAGATAATGCACACAATCCCATTTAGTCCTTTCCACAAACTGGAGGAACCTTTCTCTTTCAGGAACCCTCCATATCGTTCCGTCAAACCTAGCTGACCATGAACCATTATTTATTACCCAACATAAAACAGGAATTCCGTTGATAATCAAGGAGAGGAAATGTTTCCCATCTCAATATGGACTTAATTAAGTGATTGTTCAAATAGAAGGTACAGCACACAGCTATGTCCCAGAAGCTACGACACCACCTTTCGTATCCTCACTAACAATGGCTGAACTACTAAACGTCAAGGTTATAATCAAGACATTAAGTGTCATGTTTCATATTATATTACTAGCTTCTCAATTAAATGATTGTTCATATGAAAAGGTATAATCGGCTTTTATTCCAAGCCAAGCTAGGAAGTATAATTCAAAGGAACCAAACCTCCAAGGGCTGCCTTCTACTGCATTCTGCATTTGATTTGGGAATACTCCGGCAGGTAGGGCATGACCAGGCATATTTGGCCGATTTAGTCCAGAATTTATCTGACGGGCCAACTGCTCATCACTTAAAGCTTCTGCAGTGCGAGAATTTGCCTCGTTTTCACTTCTTCCAAGGAAAAGTGGCTTTCTACAAGTGGGACATGAGTAAACTTCATTTAAGCCTTGGTCCAACCTGCCATGGTACATTAATATCCAGCATTAGGTTCTGCCACACACACTAGCAAATACACAAACCAAGTTTCATAATATCATATAGCCATACCAGGATCTCAAGCATGCAAGATGAAAAAGATGATTACAGTGAAGCTTTTTAGCCTTGGCCATAGGTTCCTGAGCTTTGTGAGGTTAGTTAGACCTTCAAAAATAAGTAAAAACTGAAAAGGCACAATAAAAACCAAAGCATACCCGACATATTGCACATTCATCATCATATGCTCGTATCTCTTCGGATGTTGCATCAGGTAGTGCTCCATGAAGAGCCCCAAATGCCATTCTCAATTTAATAAATCCCTTTACACGCTTCACAATTGCACTTAGCAAAGCCTGATAAAAAATTATTGAGTTTGTGAATAAAAGTAATGTGCATTGAGATGCCAAATTATAGATGTAATAAGCTGCAGAATAACCTAAAGAAACAGAAATATTTACACGTATATTCAAGAAAAGAACTGCATCCACAAGATGGAATGCCATGCCATGGAGCCACCAAATAAGAACATAATGCCCAAGTGCCATTAACAGTGTTGCCATGTCAAGGAAGAAACCTAAATTGCGAATAAGAATGCCCTTCCATTCCCAAAATGAACCTGCAGTCATGTGCAATTGTTAAAAGAAAAGAAGTGGAGGCAGATAGAGCAGAGAACAAATAGAAAAAAATAACAAGATTGAACCTTGCCTTTTCAGCCATATGACCAAATAAGAAACAACCATTCTAAAAGAAGAAAAAGTTGCACAGTAAAGGAATGCAAAGAACTTATGAGTTACTGAGGAAAGAAACTCGTGAAACAGTGAAATAATCTTCAAGCTTAGAAATTTTAGCAATTACAAATAACCAAAAGATTCGAACGTTCCTATCTGAAAGACTTGGATATTGGATCAGACTCAGACACATAAGAAAGAAACATGCCTTTTCAATTTATTCATACGATCTTACTCTCAGACAGGCTAAAATAGTTTAAATGAGGATGAGGATGAAGATAATGATGAGATGATAAAATCCCTTTGATTTGCAGCTTAAAACAAGACTTTACAAGGCATGACCTTCTCAATTAGGAACCACTGAAAACACCCAGCCAACCTATCTAGAAACTAAATAATCACATTCATGCATCAAATGAAAAAGGAAATACCAGCAGCTGATAAATCAAAGAGTTTTGCTCTTTGGCAATCTGCACTGTTCCCCACTGAATGGAGCAATATTTCAAGCAGCTGAAACCCATGAACCAGTATAGCCTACAGAGAATAGTAGATAGAACAGACTACCTCATCAAAGCATGATCCAATAACTTTCACAGAATAATAGTGTTACAGAACATCCAGATTGAACATTTATCAGAAAAAGAAGCATTCAAGAAGGATACCTGCACAGTCTCAAAAGCAATACTCAGAGGTTCAAAAAACAACAGCAAAAACATGGATGAATTCACTTGTTTGTATAACATAAGGCTCAGCCATATCCTGAAATACAGCCACAAAGTAACTTAAATAATTAAGATGTTAAAAGTTGAATTGCCTGCTTGAAATGAGGAATTGCTAAAGCAGGATTTCAAAAAAGAGGTACACTACTTCCATCAGTCACTACATTTGAAAGGATATCCAGAAAGTAATAAAATCCATAAATCATATATTCACTGGTAGAGGCTAGGTAAGCTGCTTAGAGAAAATTGTTTTGTAGTACACTGCTTGCAAATTCAAAAGAAAGGGTTTTTGTTGAAATTTTTCCTAATTCAAAAAAAAAAGGTAAGAAATAGAGCAATACCAGAATATATTGAAAGTGAGGGCAAACAGAAACACAGAAAAGACTCGAAAGTATGCCCATGGTGTAGCAGAAGGAGACGCATTCAAACGCTCAAATCTATCCCTGGCCAAAGCTTGAAACATCTGTGTCATTTGCTCAACAAAATGTTAGAATGCACAAAATGCAATTCAATTTCTTCCAATGTGGGCTAAAAACAATACCTCCATCACAAATTACATAATATACCTTTAGACAACATATAACAATCAACCAAATTGACCAGAGACCTGCTTGGAATACTGTTGGTGGAATTACTAATGGTAGAAAGGTCCCCTGTTTCAAAAATCATCAACTAATATCAGCATTAGTGAAGAAGGGGGGAAAAAAAAAAGAACATGAACCTCAACATGAAAAAAACCTTGGAAACATGTCAAGATAACTTAAGATTAAAATGATCAGAAATGCATAGCAATTTCAAACCTGACTTGTTTTCACGATATGAGGAAACGTATGCCAACTGACACAAGATATTTAGCTGTTTTTGTTTTTATTTTTTTTGCTAAGCAATATATTTAGCTCAAGTACTTAATTCAGTGCTACCAATACAGTAGTACCCCTTGTTCTCTACAAATGAAAACCCGTACTCAAAAGAAAACTTGGGGATGGTGTAGTTACTTCCTGGATATATTCCAGGAAGAAGTGGAAGGTTTCTACAAACAACCAAACTGTTTAAATCATTTAAAACATTTACCTTGTAGATAACATAGTTGATAACACGTTCTACTAACTTCCGAGTTTCTAAGGGGTATAAGTTGCCAAAAAATACAGTCTGCACAGCAAAAAAAAAACCACAATAATGGGACAAGGTTCTGTAAAAATAAAATAGGACAAATTTACATCAACAGTCGATAGTCATTAATATATATAATTTTATATAGATGCAAACTTCATTTAACCTGCCCTTTTAATCATAGCATGGAATTTATCTCATCGTAAAGTCAAATTTTCAAATAACTTAAGGCTCGTGGAAAAAGAGAAAACTGACCTTTAGAGAAAGGATGAGTAGAATAAATACATTGAGCACAAAATTTGCCAGCAGAGCCAAGGAGGCATAAGAACCTAAAAGAAGCTCAAGTGCACGGTCAACATTTTCCGTATGAATGAAATTCTCGCTAATTAACCCATCATTCTGAAGTTTATCAAGTGAAAACTCTGCCCAAACTTGAAGACCTATGAAGCTTAAAGCTGTGGACGCTGCTGAGATTGCCAAGTAGCTCACAGCCATCGGTAACAAACACAAATTTTCCACCAAAAACGAACTTCCAAATTTTCATTAGAGCTAAATGATCATCTCTAATCACAGGCAATAATAACAATTTTCGGATAATAAAAGTAGCTCAGGCTTCAAAACTGGCACGTTCAATGATAAAAATTGAACAACTGCAGTTATTTCGCAATCATAAGAACCTGAAAATCAAGCCCAAAAATAAACAGCATCAAAAATACCAGCATGGCAGCATTTAGAAGAAGAAGAAATAGAAGTATTAGCAGTTAATAAATTTATTGATGTTATTCTTTCAGCTTCTAAATAATCACGTCCTTTTTCAGATCTAATTAATCGGTTTCTTTGAGATATAACAGACAGGGATTGATTAAAAAAACAGCCACCGATAAAATGTAAAACACCAATGGAATCCACAATAAGCATAATCATATTGAACGACTTAATTATAGAAGGAATTCAAGCAGAATTTGAAAGCACTCAACAAATACAAAGAACAATAGAAGTTAAACCCTAAGACAAAAATTTCAAAACATTGAAGAACAAATAAAATCAGGAAATTGAACGGAAATGTTCCAAAAAAAAACATTTAGGGAATTGGAGATATAGAAAAAAGGGGGGCAGATGAATTCATGGATTCGTCATGCTAAGTTTAATAATTCTGGAATAACTTTTTAAGTAAGTAATAGAGAAAAGAGAAAAAAAGATCGAAAGAATCAAAAACCTGATTCGATCTCATCTGAGGAGATGAAAAAGAAGTTGTCACGAGTCGGTGGAGGTGTCTAAAAAAATTCACCGGCAATTGCATGCTCTTCTTCTTTTTTATTTTTTCCCCTTTTTTTAATAGAGAAATTAGAAGAAAAAATTTTGATAAAATAATATTTATAGTAGATAGAAAAAAGGGCATCCAGGCAGGCGGGGTCTGTTTGATTTTGCGGGGAAGCGAAAGCTATATCCTAAAATACTAAATTTTAAAAAATAAAAGGGTTAACTATAAAAATAATAATTTATGTTTGATTAAATTTACATATTAGTAATTAACATCTAATTTTATTAATATTTAATCTAATTAATTTATAATATTTTAATTACTAAAACATTAATCGACATTAAAATTATTAAAAAGGTCTAATTTGACACAAATTATACTGTTAAATCTAACATATTTCCACGTTATCTCCGTTTAACCCTTTAAAAATAATATATATTAATATTAATATAACGGGCTCTACCACTTTATTAATTTTTTTCTCTTCCCCTTTTACCCCTTTTTCATTTTTCTTTTCTTTCCTCATTTCCACTGTAACTTAAATGCTTTCTAGTTCTACTCTGTAAAAGCCAAACCCCAAACCCAGAATCTTTCAACTCCAACGTCGGGTCACCGAGTCCGCCGTCATCACTGTGGTTAGTGGAGCCCAAACTTCACCCTCTAAACTCGTTTTCTCGTGCTCTTTTTGAACATGTCTTCCTTTTCATCAAAATCATCATGGATTTTCCTAGATATAAAATAAACATAGCGGCTTAACTTCCTGCCACTATGTCGTCGTCAACCGTTAGATTGGCTTGTTTTTATGGTAAGTTGCTCCTTTTGTTCGGCTCGTCCCTTCCACCATCCGGATTGGAAGATAAATGCTCGGAGCGCCATGCATGGTAGATTTAAGATAAGTCTCCTCCTTCTTTCTTTTTTTTTTTTTACTTTATTTTGCTTCTTTTTTTATCCTTTCATTGATTTGCAGGACATTGTTAGAATAAAGGGGTTTATCCTTTACATTTCTTTTTCAATTTGATTGCATTTATTAATTTTACAGGTTATACAAGTAATTGGTTTTGGGGTTGGTAATGGGGATTGGTTCTATAAAAAGATTTACAGTGGTGGTAAGAATAGTTGAAGTGGGGCTTGGTGATGGTTTATTTGGGGCGATGGGTGAGCTAAAATGGTGAAGGTGGTGGTGAGAAAGCTTAGATTTTAGGGTCTAAGTGGAGTTTTTTTAAGGAGGGCTGATTGTAAGTGGTGGAATGGTTCTAACAGTTGAGAGTAGCTTAGGTTGATGATGGTTGTTGAGGGTTCGAGAGAAAGCTAACGAAAAGGTGATGGTGAGAGAGGTGAACCGCGGTGAGATGGCTTGGGGTGGTATGATGGTGGTCGGTAGAGATGGTTGATGTTTGGGAGCTTTGTGGAGAAAGGACCGAATAAGAAAAAAAAATGAAAAATAAATAAAAATGAAATAAAGTAATATAAAAAAGTGAAAAAGGTTAAAAAATTTTAAAAGAAGTGTTTAGATTATGAGGACGTGACATGGAAGTCACGTAGTATTTAACGATGTTATTTTATGCCACATCATACTTTTGTAACACCTCTAATGTCAAATAACATCTCACTAATCAAAATATTATAAATAGAAAACGTTAATCATCAAATCGTAATAAGTTAAATATCAATGACTAAAATGTAAATTTAACCAAAAACTATTTTTTTTTTGTTTATCTAAAATAAAAATGTCTATTTTATTTACTTACCTCGTCAAATATTAATATTTTAAAAGTTAAAATGTGTTTTAAGTCTCTATATTTTATTGTGCATTTAAAATTTAATTTATCAACTTTAATTTTAAAGAATTTAGTCATTTTACCTTTCAATTTTAAAAATAAAAGTTTCAATTTTAAAATTGATGTTCATTACAATTTTTTTTGTTACATGGTTATCGAATAATTTTTTTTAATTTTAAAATATTACACCAACTAATTTAATAAAAAAATTTAAGATCTATTAATAATTGAGTTTAAATTTTAAAATTTAAATACTATATAAAATATATTTTTGAAAATAAAAATATAAGGATTAAATTTTAATTTAAAAAAACTGTAAAAACTTTGAAACATCATTTATCCTAATTTAATTTTAACCAAACCATTGTTATTATTATTTTGAAGGATATTATAATAAGATGGATCTTTTCATAAAAGGGCATGGGGCGGTTACAAGTTACAACACTAATTGGAAGGGCAAATCCCAATTTGGGCACCTTTACCAATGCAGTTGGCAGACCCATTACGGTCCTAGCAAGCATAACGAAAACAACAATACTACTCACTCAACTCAGCCTCACCAGTTTTTTTTATATATTAATTTTATTATAAGTTTTGATTATGTCTGTTCTTTTTTATATAATATTTAAAATTATTTTTAGTTATTATCTAACTTTTAAATAAGAGGATAATATGTTTTAATGCACTCAAACTCACATCTTCTTGTATTGTCAAGAATATCAATACCAATCGAACTAAGATTTAATCCAACCTTACCAATTTTTATATATCTTAGACAAATAGAGGATGGAGGTCTTTGTTTCCCAATATGAGAATCACCGTTTTGCCATTGATATTTTTTAATAAGCATATAATCAAACCTTAAAGCCAAGGCTTTTGGCACTTGCGCTTATCAGTTCATTAATTTCAGCCACTAGACTCGTATAAGAATCTCTTGCAATTGTTACAATGCCTGATAAATTTGAAGTCATCTCCCAAGAAGTATTGCAATTAATCTTAATCGAAATTAGCATGGGTTTAGTCCCTCACTCCAAAATCACATCATCTAACGTTATATTGTATTTGAATTATGATCATTAATCAATATGAGAGCATAACTTATTAATAGAGAATCATAATAATCATTTTCAATGTTGCAACACTTTTTAAGATTTAAGACCGTTACAAAGTGTAACCTAAATAATGAATTTTGAGGTAAATTTCGTGATCTTAACTTTATAAGTCCCACTCTCCAAGTAGAAGTTATGATTCATGCAAGGAAAATGTGTAGCAATTTAGAAAAGATGAGGCTGATAGCTTCTTCTTCTTATTTTTTCCTTGTTTTAGCTTAGGTATTTTTTTAGGGTTTTTATATTTTCTTTTGATTTCTCTTGTATTTCTTCAAATATTTTGTAACTAACTTTTTTTTAATTTCAATTTTAACTTACATGTTAATAAATTTAGTCTTCAAAATTTATTCATTTTATCATTTTAGTTTTGTTTTTTAAAAAATAGCCCGCAATATTTATATATTTTATTAATTTAGTCTTAATAATAAAAATTTATCTAAATATAAAAAAATTATAAAAATTAAAAAATAAAATAATATATATAAATACTTAAAGGTTGAAATATATATCTACAAAATTTTCAAAATTAAAATATGAAACTTTAGAAAACTAACACCAAAGATAATGCGTAACATTTAAATTTTAGAAAACATCTCGTTATGTTTATTCTAATTCGGAGGTGAGTGCTAAAGTAAATATGTTTTATTATTTTTCTAAAATTTTATGTATTTGGAAGTTTAAAATATTATAAATATAAGTTGATGTAAAGTTTGAAATAAAAAGGTTAAATTTGCAGTTTCTAATGTACTCTCGAATCATATTTATTTCATTTATTGCAAAAATAGTAGATTCATTATGGTTCATGTTGGATCTCTACATTTTGTAAACTCATGCTTATGTTTCTCAAGCTACAAACTTTATGAAACGTTAATTTGATTTTTTTTTTGTATACATTTTTTTTAAATTTTCAAATGGTGTTTAAGAATCAATAACTAATAATTTGATAGAATATATAATTGTTGAAGTTAAATCTATTGAACTTTTTAGAATTATGATTAAATTGATAAAATATGTAAATATTAAGGGTCAAATTTATTATTATACCAGCTAAAATTACGTATTATTGAATAAAATTATTTAAATTTGTGATTAATTGAACTTAATTGACCTTAATTAATCACTTTTGAAATTGATAAGATTAAATTGCTTCAATTTTGCCTGAAGGACTAATTTAGTCAATAGAGAAATTGAGAGGGACCTAATATGCCTTTTAACCTTTTATTTTCTTCGGAATGTTTTGCTCGAAAAAGCATAAGGTGTTGCTGTTTATGAAATGACAATTAGGCCCTCTGAGTGGAAACTTATTTTCCGTCAAAATTCCGATCTCGCATAAGCCATTTGAATCTTTCACAAAACCCTAAATCCCTAAAAAAACCCCCGATCCCCAAATTGGAATCCGGTTCTCCGATTCCTGATCCTAAAACTCCATCTTACGGTAAATCATGGGCATAATAAGAAGCAGCTTTTCGTTCATCGCAGGCACAGCTTGCGGGATTTACGTTGCCCAAAACTACAACGTCCCCAACATAAAAATGCTGGTTGACTCCGCCTTCTTCGTAGCCAAGCATGTCGAAGAGAAGTACCGCAAGCCCAAGAGCAAGGACGACGACTAGATCCTAAATACCATGCTGTTGCCAAGAATCAATAGACTCAACAGGTCAAATGTTGTTTTCTCTTCTTTAATTTCGGAAAAAAAGGGGAGTTATCTTTTTGGATTAAATAAGATATTGAGATTTTTTTTTTGTGTGTACATTTTACAAATTGGGAGAGGGGAACCTTGATCTTTGGGTGCCAACAAAAGAACTTACCCAATATTTTTTACTGGCGATTTTAGGATTTGAAAACAGAAACCAAGATAAATGTTGTTGTTAATTATAACTTGCAATTGAAATTTTATTTAATTGTATTTTTGGGGGGCACTATGTTGAAATTGGATTGTTCGTTGTTGAGGGAATAAATACGGTGGCGCTTATCACAGGGTTTGTTGTTTTCAGATATTGAGAAAATGACAGTTTAGTAGTTTACCACTAACTTGACTTCAAAACAATGGCAGGCTTTAGTTGAACATGTTGTTGAATGACGGAGCTATCTCGAGTTTTCATATGAAATTTCTTCAGTTCTAAGTAGTATTAAATTTAATTAGATCAAACTTTTCAATTCACAACAGGTGGTGAGTTTGTTTTTTTTACTTTTTCAATGGCTGTATATATCTTGTTCCTTCCGCTGCTTTAATTGAATTTGAAGGAGATTTTAACTTTATTTGATGTTAATGGTCAACTATAGCTTCTCCGTTGGAGGCTCGTGCAGTACTTAAAAATAGAAAAATTAATCTCTTTAGGTTAAATAAAAAAGTAAACTGTTTTTTTTTTTAATTTTTATCTATTTTTAATGTTAACGTCACGGTTTATAAAATAACTAGATGTGATATGATATGCATACCTTATGCTAATATATATGAATTAATTTTTAATAAAAATAGAAGAAATGTTTAACAAAAAAAAGTAATTTACTTTTTGATCTATCGTTTAAGAATTGTTTTATTTTTTTTAGTAGGAGGGGCAATATGTATTCTGAAACTTTCATGGTACTAGGCATTGTTTCAGAGACCTTTCTTCCTGCTATTATTACGTTAGACAGAGCGACTGGTAGGCAACACTGCTTCTAGTCTATGCGTACAGTATCTTGACTTTCAAGTTGTGTGTATGTTGAGAAATTTCATAGCTACTTGAATCTTCCTTCTGCCTAATCTCAATTTAGATTCTCATCATACTTTTCCTAATTTGTTGTTAATGATGAATTTGGGGTGAATAAATTCAGTTCAATTCGACTTTAGTTGATTTACCCGATAATCTTCAATTAAGTTGGTTATGATAATTGATTCGGTTTCGTTTGTTGTTAAAATAGTTTAAATCGGTATATTTTCGATAATGAAATCTTAGGTAAATTCATTAATTCATTCAATGAATAAAATTATATAATTCAGGAAAAAAATAACAATACATTGTAGATAGTGAAGAACAAATTTCATCAACACAATAAAGTCAGCCTCAGCATTAATATGACATTATGACATAGTGCAATTGACTTTGTCACAACTCAAGCACGATATTTTTACAATAAGAAAATCAGTCCTGGATGGCTCAAAACAATGGGTAAAAATCGATAAAAGAATTAAGCATTTGTTACACTAGAGAGGACGACAACAAAATCTCTCTAAAATCACTTGTAAAAAGAAAATTATATGCATAAGGAAGACAAAAAAATGTGTTATAAAAGAAGATAAAAATTTCTAAAATTGAAGACTTATTAAACAATCGAAAAACAAACAAAAAAACATATAAAACTTAAAGACAACACGGGTCTAATTTGACTCGTGAAATCATCTATTATTTTGAAATATTCTCAAAACAAAAATAGATTAAGAAGCTGACAAAGAGCAATCCACTTTTTCAGAAAAATCATTGGTGGCCGATGTAGTTTTAGAGAACGACGAGCACTGTCATCTATTTATCACAACTTATGAAGAAAACAAATATACTCACAAAATAGATCTGCAAATTGAAAATAAAAAAGACATGTGAAGTGAAAAAAACAAAGAAAAAATTAGTAGAATGGAGAAAAAGGCAGGCAACAGCCACCCTATAAACTAGCACCACTATAGAACAAAAGAAGTAATCGACTTGGAGAAAAAAATAAAAAATTTTAAGATTTTAAGTTATGCGAACAGTATCGAACAGTTCTGTACTTATCAACTTAGCTTTAACGTTTAGTGTCGGTAATAATCTTTCATTTTCAATTTACAGATGGGCCATGAAAAATATGAATCCACGAAAAAAGGGGAAAATATCTCTTCTTAAAGCCGATGTTCATGGGCAAATGGCAGGCAGGTAGGTTTTGAAGTGGGCCGATTGGCATTGCATTCTTATTTTTTATGAAAATTCCATCATTAACCTATGTGGCTGTCCAAGGACAAAATATTATCAAAATAGCAAACCAAAATATTGGAAACCAAATGGCCCGTCTTTTTATATAAATTTATCAAAACTTTCACATACAATTCATTGATAAAATTTATAGAAGATATATTCATTTGGTACAAATAACTCTTACAGAAAAAACCCCAACAGTTGCTTAAAGTTAATAGTTAATATATGTAGCAAAAAAAAAAAAAACCAACACTTCTGTACTTGTGAGTGGAGCTAAACAACTAGTTTTTATGTTATGAAGTGTCAAAATGTAGTGGGAATGGTTATAAAAGAAGAAGAATCTGATACTGGCAGAGCTTAAGAACATTAGAATGTAGGTGGTATCTACAACTTTGACTTCCTAATGTCTATTCTCACATTTCCATTAGTGTTGACCATTACAATTTTTAGTGTTTCTTCCGATCTTTTGTAACAAAAAAAGGCAATGGCAATGGCAGTATCAAATGCTTTGTTTAATTATTTTACTTTTTGTGCTTCAATAATTTTAAGTTGCAGGTTTGTAATAAATTCTAACTTTCCATACATATTTTCTTTTCATTATCTTCAACGCAAAATTCAATTTATTTTATAATAAAGTCATACAACCAATTCAGTTGTTAATATATAAATTACATAAGTCTTCATATTTTAATTATATGACAATTAGATATGTTCATAGGCCGGGTCACCTAATCTGCCCAAAATGAGAGAATTTGAACAAAAATACGAGGATCAAAAAATGGGCTTGAGTAAATTTAAGGCTTGTTTTCTATATGTCTTACCCAAAGCTTAGCCCGACCCAAATACATTATGTTATAAAAAAATTATATTAATTATATATGGTGAATATTAATTATATATATTTATATTAAATCACTAACCCAATAACAATTAAACTCGTTACCTAAACTCTAAAATAAAACTTATTCAACTAAATAACCCAATCCAAAATATAAAAATTTAAAATTATATTTAATACAATAAAAAATTTATTATATTTATTTATATTTTAATATAAATAAGATATTTATTATATTTATGGTAATATTTTTAATATAAATATTTTTAGTACATTTATTGTATTATATATATTTTAAAAATTAATTTTAAATAAAAACTAATATCAAAAATAAAATATGGCTGGGCCAAGTCAACCCATATGTACCTTTCTTAAATTGGGTCAGGTTTGGGAAAAAAAAAGCTATTTTCCAGGTCAAGCCTGAACTTAAAAAATTAATCTAAATACCTTATACGTCGACCCGACCCATGAACACCTCTAATCACAATCAATATAAATTATAAAACACATTTTATCATAACTTAGAATACATACTATTTTTAACCAAATTCTCTTCTAAGCTATGGTATTAAATGTTTTAGAATAAAAATTGCATTTGAAAATTCCTTTCTTAGGTTATGATCTTAGACAGAGATGCACATAGGACTATGGGAGTGCAATGCAAAAAAATTTCTCTCCCTCTCTATATTGATATTGATGTTGAAGCTAATAATTTTTAATTTTAAATAATTTATTTGTTTTAGCATATGATATGATTTCATTTTTTTAATTTTTCTAGTATTCTCTGATATTTTTTGTCTGTTTAATAAAAAGATTTTTTAATCGTATTATTATTTAAATTTTTAATTAAATTAGTACTGTAAATTAATTGGACACTAACTCAATTGAGAAATAAATAAAATTAATTTATTAATTCTATAAAATAATAAATATTGATATGAAGATATTTTCAATTTTTTATTTTGATACAAAATATTTTTATAAAATATTAGTACAATATGATTTGTCAATTCGAACATACGACATTATAATTTTTAAATAATCAATTTAATTATTTCAATTAAAATTTTATTTAATTTTTAATAAAAAAATTTCAACCACAGTTATATAAATTACTATATATAAGATAAGACGTGAAGTAAGGTTTTTCTAATATTCTATAATCACTAAACGTGGTCAGAGATTAAGATTAATAAAATAATTAATAGAGGGGTTTGGAAAGATGAGTAGTAAATTACTTTAGTATTTATTCTGCTTTTGTGGTGTACAGGTGGTGTTATATATCTTATTAATTATTGGTTTGCACAGTAATAAGATCAAGTTTGTGGTTAATACACAAAACCCAAATTTACTGCCAAGTCAGTGGTCCATACATAATTTAGTATTAGATTATTCAAATCCAGTAAATGGAAAGCTAAAGGTATGCATCATCTTTTTTCCACCTAAATCAAAATCAATCAGAATGATGATTTTTTTAGTGGATGTTTATTATTATTATTTTTTATATTTTTTATGTTCAGTTTACGTGGTTGTTTTGTAGTTGTTGTTTTTAATTTCTTTGAATTTGTGTTTTTTAAAAAATATATATATATATATAATATGTTTTAATATTTATACTTAAAAAGGATATTATTTTTTAGGGTAAATAATATTGTTAACCATTAAATTATTGATAAGTTTTTGTCTTGATAATTTAACTAAAGAAAGTTATAATTTAATTGTTGAACTATTTAAAAGTTTTTATTTAAATTATTGAGTTGCTCAAATTGATGTTATATGGTTTTCTTTGTTTGCACTGCAAGCACCAAGTGAAAGCTTTCTTTCCTCTTCCCTTTTACAATTAATTTTTTTATGCAACAACTTTGGACTTCACGAATTTGCGAATTACAATTCAAACAACTCTTTTCTTAGATCTCCAACAATGATCATTAGATCGACTTGGATCTAAAGTTTGTTATTCTACTCGTCGATGAGTACTGATCTACTGTATCGGTTGTTGAATTGTCGCTTCAAGCTTGTTGGCAGAATTAAAAAAAAAAAATAACTTAACAGCTATTTGAATGGTTAAGCTGTTAAGTGACTTAATGAAAACTTTCGAATAGTTCAATGACTAAATTATAACTTTATTTAATTAAGTGACTAAAATAAAAATTTACTTATAATTTACTGACTAACAGGGTAGTTTACCCTTATTTTTACTATTTTTAACCGTAAGAGCCTCTTCCTCGTTCAGATAGAAATAGAAGCTGTGAATAAGCAATGATTATGACTGCTTAAAACAATACACAGCGTTCAAAATGTACATATACAAATTGGACACGGAGCTTCCTCTCTCCCTGCCCTTTCTGTTCTCGCCCATTTTAATCACGGAGAATTGCCACGAAAACCTTGGCTTCCCCAAGGCCATAATCAAAGCATCTTCCCCCTTCATGTTCTAACCATGAGCAAAGACTGATTATGAAAAATGACACACGCTTTATACAGTTGGAGCTTCTACAAATAAAATCATACACCCACTTCTTCATCTTGAGATGTTGATTGGGATCCTTCTGCTTGGGACCTTGATTCAGAAATCCTTGCAACCACCTCAGCCACCAATAACCTTGTCAACAACAGCCCTGCAACTAGAGCTGCTCCCATGAGCATTGTGAAAACCGCACCCCAGCTCTTGGCAGAAATGTAGCCAGTTAGAAGTGGTCCAATTGCAGCACCAACTGAACCTGTTCCATCTATGATTGCTGTCACGGTTGCCAATGCCTTTGAGTTCCCCCTTAACGAACTGTGCGTTCCCAGGTCGGCCGACACAGCGGTTGTTATGAGAGCATAGGGACCATTTACAAACATGCCGCAAATGAACATGAGGGCTATGTTCATTACCAAGGAAATGTGTCCGTAAGTACGATAGAAATAGAGAGCAGGGATCGCGCAGTACATGAAAGTTGCTGCTGTTATGGCTCTGGCATCTAGGCGATCCGAAATGTGTCCGGCTAAGATTCCTCCGAGCACGCCTCCAATATCAAAGAATGTTGACAAGTTTCCGGCTGTCTCACTCGATAAATATTTTCCCTCGATCGCTGCAAGATCGATGAATATACAAGAGATTTAGAAACGAACATAGTTACATAAAATGGCAGAATTGCAAGTCAAAAAGATATATTAGAATACCTGTATGGCTAATATAGTATGGGAGCCAATAGAGAAATGTGTAAGCGACCAATTTGGCAAAGAAGAGGCAAAAAGCAAAAGGAGCAACCCCAGGTATTTTCCAAGCTTCAATGAACCCCACAGCTGTTTCCTTGATCTCAGCATCTGAGCCTAATAGAGGCTCTGTTACTCCCTCTCCGATCTTCCTAGGAGAACCCACTTCATCTTCTTCTTTATCAGCTCCGACCGATTCCGGGCTAACAGGCAGAAAAAGGAAAACCAACAAGCCCACGAAAGCAATGAGCAGACCAGGCACAACAAAGGACCAACCCCATCCATAGCTCAATAGTGCTGAAGCAATCAATGAACCAGCAATGTTCCCAACAGATGTGTGAGCATTCCATATGCCCATAATCAAACCTCTCTTTTTCTTCCCAAACCAGTTACCCACCACTGCAACAACTGAGGGCCATCCCGTTGATTGAAATAAACCAGCAATCATTTGTACTATAAGGAAGTAGTAAAAACTGTGGATTTTAGTCCAGTACCCAACACCAAATAGTGAAGTAAACAAGCCGGTTCCAACCATTCCTACTGTCAAAAAGACCCTTAAATTCATCCTGTCACCTAAGTGACCGGAAAAGTACATTCCTAAAGCATATACCGCGAGGAACGCCACGTCCAGTTCACCGAGCAAGGCCGAACCATCGGATCCATTAAATGGTGCCCAACCGTCTCCTAGAACCCAATAAAATCTTTTTTTTTCAGCAGGTGAACTGAGGTATGTCATCCTCCATGGGAACTTCAAGCCTACATCAGGTGATTGAGGATCGAGTGCACTCTTCACAATACTTGTTGTTTTCCTTGTCGCATGGTAGCAAGTGTAAGCCAAAAATGTTACGATCAACACAATTGCTTGATGAGTTTTATAGGAAAGCTTTCCTTTCTTAATGTATTCTAGGAAACGAATTCCAAAAGGCTTGCTATAATTTCTCAAAGCTGGCAATTCACTTAGCGAAGCCATGTGAGAAAGCAGAGCTGCAAATTCCCCCGATAATACAGAAAGCTGGAGAATTACGAAATCAGTGAGCAATGTGAGAATTTAATTTGATATACAATTCCAAACGAATTCTTAATCTAACAAAGAATTTATAGAAATAAAACAGCAAATAAACCAAATACAATTCTAGATTATAAAAGGTAATTATAATTTATAATCAAACAATAAAATTTAATTTAATTCATCCTAAACCACACAAAGAGGAAGCACCTATTTCTCGTAAAGTGAACGAGCCAGAGAAAAAAAGCGCCTATATGATTGAGATACTGTGCTAAAAAAATTCCGTAAAATTGTAGTCAAAAGTTCAATACAATTTCAGATATAAAAAGGGAAATCAGTTCTTTGGAAACAACTTAAAGGAGGATAGATATACCTTGTCTTCTCCAAATGAAAGACCCCAATTTTATACCTTTCAAAACATTGAACAGTCTCAAATTTAACAAAGAAATTAACTGAAGCTTTGGATTGATTGTAGCCAAATTTCAAGTGGATCATTCAACATTAAACAAAATTAATAGAATCTTAGAAAATGATAAAATAAACAAAAAAAAATCTTAAGTTCAGACTTAAAAAAAAATACCGAATACAGATTCTACATAAAAATACAGAGATCACCAAAAAAACAGGGGCAAGCAGAATACATTGGGTAGGAAAAGAAGAAAAAATCCTGTTTGTGAAATTTGCTTCCAGGGGAGAGATTCCCTTAATGAAAACCAACGTTAGCAGGCAAAGAATCAACCCGAAGGACTCAAAGGAAAAAGGTAGGAATAAAGTCAAAAACTATTTAGAAGCATTAAAACTTTACAGAGACAATAAAAAAGAATGCATGAAGAAAAATATCAATTTACCTCTTAATTTAGCTGAGCACAGAGCACACTAACTTTGATACCTTTCTTAAATTTCTCAAAACATAATCTCCATTCTCATGTATGACCCTTCTCTCTCTGTCTTGTTATTTTTGGTTTCGAGTTCTCCTCTGCTTCTTCACTTGTTAGATGAACGAAAAACGCTTCACGGTTTCAAATTCCTAGCGGCCGGGGTTGGATTCTTGAAGTGGACGTAAATAATAATTTAAAGATACAAATTTCCGATCATGCCCCTATTTAAGTCCCCAGTCAGGATTTGGATTTCTATTTCATGTATAGATCTAATTTCAGGTAAATTTACTCAATTGCACTTTGGGAAAAACACGTGTCTCGTTTACATGCATAACGCTGTTTCTTGCAATAAACTTACATGTGAAAGTGAATTTAGAAAGAGTAGAAAAATGTGAAAGTCAAGTTTTTGTTCATTTATAACATATTTTTCTTGAAAATAATTATAGTTAGAAATAAGCATGGTATACCCTAAACCCTAACCCAATTAATTTTATATTAATCTTTGCGTACTCTCTTGATCATAGATTGTCTTACATTCTACGTCAAACATATCAATAACTAGTATAGGATGGTAAAGTCTAACATCTTTTTCTCCCCTGATATGTAACTTTAATTAAAAATTAAAATTATAGATGTTTTTAGAAAATTAAAAATATATATAATTTCTAAGTACATATAAATTTAAATAAAAATTAAAAAATTCAAATTAAATTTTAATCATGTTGATTGATATATGATTAGTCATTAAAAGTCAACCTCGGTCAGCATTTATATTGTTACGCATATATAAAAAGTTAATACTATCAACATTTCCTATAACAGTCTTTTACTAAAATTTTGGGTGTTATAGAGTGATAGTTGTTATATATATATATATATATATATAAGATTTATATATTAGTTAGTGAGATTTAGATTATATCATTGATCAAATTTATAAATGTAATTCAATTTAATAAAGTATGGTTGCTAGACGTTTTATATAAAATTTAAATATATTTGTTAAAAAATAATTAAAATTTATTAATTGTATTTCACTTAGTAATAAAAACTAATTTTATTAAAATTTAAAGAAAAATAACTATTATGAAAAATTCATTTAATTAAAAAATACTTTATAATTGTTATAAAAAGTAAAAATAAAATATAAAAAATTGATTCTATAAGTATTACAATAAAATATTGTTGTAAAGAGTTTATTTTTAGACGTTGAGGGTATATTGTAATATATATAACGTTGCATGCATGAAGAAGTTGAGCCATTGGCTATGCAAAATCATGCACAATGACACGAACTACAAGTAGCAGCTAGTACAAGTGTGCGTTTTAGGTTATTTTATTAAAGTAATCCAAAAAAAATTTATATTTCTAAAAATAACCCAGGTTTAAAAACAATCACAAAAATAACTTGAAATAAACAGTAAAAGTTGGTGTTGGCCTGTTATCAACTCGTATTTTGCACCAATAATTGCCTAATAATTGTGTCAGGCTTAAAAAAATTAATTTTTTTGGTTTTGGCCTGTCAATTGCCGGCACCAGGGTATTTTTTTTTAAATCGTATCATACTGATATATAAAAATACCAGATTAAAAAAAATTTTTGGGTGCTGGCCTGTCAATGGTCGGCATCCTTGTGTTTTAAAAAAAAAAAATTTTTTGGTGCTAGCCTGTCAATGGCCGGCACCCTCGTGTTTTAAAAAAAAAATTTTTTTTTGGTGCTGGCCTGTCAATGGCCGGCGCCCTCGTCTTTTTTTTAAAAAAAAAATTTTTTGGGTGCTGGCCTGCCAATGGCGGCACCCTCGTGTTTTAAAAAAAAAACATATTTTTTTGCTAGCTTGTCAATGGCCGGCACCGTGTTTTTAAAAAAAAACTTTTTTTTTGAGTGCTGGCCTATCAATGGCCGACAACCTCGTGTTTTTTAAAAAAAAAATTTTTGGGTGTTGGCATGTCAATGGCCGGCACCCTCGTGTTTTTAAAAAAAAATTTTGTGGGTGCTGGCCTGTAAATGACCGGCACCCTCGTGTTTTAAAAAAAAAAAATTTTGGTGCTAGCTTGTCAATGGCAGGCACCCTCGTGCTTTTAAAAAAAAAAAATTTTTTTAGGTGCTGGCCTGTCAAATGGCCTTTCGACTATTGATCGAAATTTTTTTTTAAAAAACACAAAATTTTTTTTTAAAAAAACACGAGGGTGCCGGCCATTAACAGGCCAGCACCCAAAAAAAAATTTTTTTTAAAAAAACACGAGGGTGCCGGCCATTAACAGGCCAACACCCAAAAAAAAAATTTTTTTTAAAAAAAACACGAGGGTGCCTGCCATTTACAGGCCAGTACCCAAAATTTTTTTTTTAAAAACACGAGGCTGCCGGCCATTGACAGGCAAGCACCCAAAAAAAATTTTTTTTTTAATCTGGTATTTTTGTATATTAATATGATAATTTTTAAAAAAAATACATTGGTGCTGGCCATTGACAGGCCAAAACCAAAAAAATTAATTTTTTTAAGCCTGACACAATTATTAGGCAATTATTGGTGCAAAATACGAGTTGGTGCCGGCCATTGACAGGCCAACACCAACTTTTACTGTTCATTTCAGGTTATTTTTATGATTGTTTTTAAACCTGGGTTATTTTTGTAAATATAAAATTTTTTTGGATTACTTTAATCGAATGGCCTTCCTTTTCACGGTTTCCAACCCTAATATTTTTTATGAATTCTTTTAAAACATGATATTAATTCTTTTATATTCTTGAGGTTGATAATTATCCCTCCCACCTCTAAAATTTGAATCTGAAAAGAAATTTAAATTTTAACAAATATTCTACCTTTAAACAAATTTATTATTGGACCACATACTTTTTCCAAAACACAGGAAATTTCTTAATTTGCTTACGTTGGTTAGATGGTGACAATTTTTGGACTAAAGGACGACCCTACCCTAACCTTTGCTCGTCAGTGAGACGCTATAACTTGGACGTGCGTGCTTTTTCCCGAACCCAGAAATTTTCTTAATTTGCTTATGTTTGGCAATTTTTAAGAAATTTTTGACTACAAGACGTTTCTTTCCTAACCTTCGAATAAAACAAACATGCTTTCCAGCATCAGCGTACGTCACGAAAAGTACATGCGATAAACTACAACACAGGCTATTTTACTAAAGTAATCCAAAAATATTTTATATTTACAAAATAACCCAGGTTTAAAAACAATCACAAAAATAACCTGAAATGAACAGTAAAAGTTGGTGTTGGCCTGTCAATGGCCGACACCAACTCGTATTTTGCACCAATGATTATCTAATAATTGTGCCAGGCTTTAAAAAATTAATTTTTTTGGTTTTGGCCTCTTAATGGCTGGCACCAGGGTATTTTTTTTAAAATCGTATCATACTGATATACAAAAATACCATATTAAAAAAAATTTTGGTGCTGGCTTGTCAATGGGCGGCACCCTTGTGTTTTTTAAAAAAAAAAATTTTTTTGGGTGCTGGCCTGTCAATGACTGGCACTCTCGTTTTTTTTAAATAAAAAAATTTTTTTTGGGTGCTGGCCTGTCAATGGTCGACACACTCGTGTTTTTTTTAAAAAAAAAATTTTGGGTTCTGGCCTGTCAATGGCCGGCACCCTCGTGTTTTTTATAAAAAAAATTTTGGGTGCTGGCGTGTCAATGGCCGACACCCTCGTGTTTTTAAAAAAAAAAATTTGGGTGCTGGTGTGTAAATGGCCGGCACGCTCGTGTTTTTTTAAAAAAAAATTTGGTGTTGGCTTGTAAATGGCTGGCACCCTCGTGTTTTTTAAAAAAAATATTTTTTTTGGGTGCTGGCCTGTCAATGGCCGTCAACCTAGTGTTTTTAAAAAAAAAAAATTTTTTAGGTGCTGGCCTGTCAATGGCCGGCACTCTCGTGTTTTTAAAAAAAAATTGTTTTTTTGGGTGTTGGCCTGTCAATGGCCGGCACCCTCGTGTTTTTTAAAAAAAAAAATTTCAATTAATAGTCAAAAGGCCATTGACAGGCCAGCACCAAAAAAAAAAAATTTTTTTTAAAACAAGAGGGTGCTAGCCATTGACAGGCCAGCACCAAAAAAAAAAGTTTTTTTTTTCAAAAACACAAGGGTGCCGGCCATTGACAGGCCAGCACCCAAAAAAATTTTTTTTTTCAAAACACTAGGGTGCCGGCCATTGACAGGCTAGCACCCAAAAACAATTTTTAAAAAAAAAAAACATGCGGGTGCCAGCCATTAACAGGCCAGCACCCAAAAAAATTTTCTTTTTTTAAAAACACGAGGGTGTCGGCCATTGACAAGCCAGCACCAATAAAGAAATTTTTTTTTTTAAAAACACGAGGGTGCCGGCCATTGATAAGCCAACACCCAAAAAAAATATTTTTTTTAAAAAGACAAGGGTGCCGGCAATTGACAATCCAGCACCCAAAAAAATTTTTTTTAATCTGGTATTTTTGTATATCACTATGATACGATTTAAAAAAAAATACCCTGATGCCGGCCATTGACAGGCCAAAACCAAAAAAAATAATTTTTTTAAGCCTGACACAATTATTAGGCAATTATTGGTGCAAAATACGAGTTGGTGCCGGCCATTGACAGGCCAACACCAACTTTTACTGTTCATTTCAGGTTATTTTTGTGATTGTTTTTAAAATTGGGTTATTTTTATAAATATAAAATATTTTTGGATTACTTTAGTAAAATAGCCGAAAAAGAACATTTAAATTATGGATTGAATTTGGACTCCCATTTTTATAATTTAATCTATTTTTTTTCCAACAAAAGTTGATATTCATTAATATTACTAGGCACAAAATCAAAACAGAAGAGAAATGAAAAGACAGAAAAGTAAAAAGAGAAACCCAAACAGCAAACAAAGCATACAGGAAAAAACAACAAAACCATTAACGCACGAAACCCACCCCTCACCAAATAGGAAAAGGCTTTAGAAAAAATATCAGCCAGCTTTTCAACTTCCCCAGAGCAGATCCTCAGTTAAGCCTAAAAAGGAAGAAAAAAAAACTTTGAAACCCAGCCATGGAGATTCAGCAGAACCTTCTCCATCTTCAAAGCATACAATACCATCTTAACAATTTAGAATCCAAGCCGTCCAATCCTTAACCATCACCTTCCTAACCGAATCTGAAGCTTCATGAACTTACGAACAAATGAGTTGTCGAGGATGACGATCTTCTGATGCCAGAGTATGTGCCGCCCTATTGACTGCTCTCAGGACAAAAAGGTAAGAAACTTCCTCGAAATGTCATTCAAGTATATGAATACTGTGAATAATCGCTCTAAGGATAGATCTATCCTCCCCTCTTGAGTTGAGTTTTTTTTATTATCAACAAAGTGTAACAGCCTAAAATTTCAGTAGTGTCGAAATACTGATTCGAGATCACTAAATCCAACAAGTACGACTAGGGAATTAAAATAAAATAATATTTAGAAGTGAATGAAATATTAGAAATATTTTAATAGGTTAAATTAAAATTTAAAGAGAAATTATTAAATAAATTAAGTCAAAAACGAGGCATCGAGACCTCGATATCGTAAAATCAAGCCGAAAATATTTTTATAAATATTTATGGAGTGCTAGTAATGTGGTATTAGAACTTCGTTAGCAAATTTTATTGTTTGGGTGGTTAATTAAATAAAAATGACTAAATTGTAACAAATACAAAATTTACTAGAAGGATTAAATAGCTCAAGTGTTAAAAGAAAGGAGATTTAAAGGGCAATTAAGCCTAAAAGTAAATAGGTTGGACGGCAAGCGCAAGAAAATCAGCAGAAAAATAAGGAAAATAAGGGAAAAATTGGAAATTTTACAATTTTAACATATAAAATAAGGACAAATTTGAAAAATCTAGAGATCTCTTCATATTTTCTCATAAAAATGCCTTATGAAGTCTAGAGAAAGCTTTTTTTTCATATTTTTACATCATGTGAGTTTAATTCTTTCTTTTTCTTGATAATTTTTATGTTTTTATGACTTTTACAATTAGGTCCACTTATTGAATTCATTAGTTTTTGATTCTATGAGTGAAATTGAAAGTTTCCATGGATAATTTCTGTAATTTTATGATGATATAGCATGTATTTGAAGTTTTAATCTTATTATATGATGATTTTATTAAGCAATTTTAGTAGAAATTAATTTTTAGGACCTAATTGTGAAAAAGTTTGGAATTAAGGTATAATGCTCAAATTTTGATTTAAAAATGGTGTGAAGTAGTCTAAAGTAATATAATAAAGTGTTAATTGAGAAAAAATAATTCAATTGGGGGGTTAATTGAGCAGGGACTAAATTGTAAAAATTGTAAAATTTTGGGTAAAAGTGAAATTTCAAAAATTAAAGTGCATAAGCTGTAAATTAGAGTAGCATTTAAATAAATGCTAATGAGTGAATGGAAAATTTTGTATTATAGATCAAGAAATCGAGGATAAACGAGGAAAAGAGAAAATTTCAGAATAGTTCTCGAAATCTCTGCAACTACTGCAAATTGTTTCGGGTAAGTTCGTATGGTTAAATTATAAATGTTCTATATTATTTTATGAATATTAATTAGTATTCATTTATATTAATTGTTGAAAAATAAGAGAATTATGTACAAAAGTTACGAAATGGAATTAAGTATTTCGGAGGAACGGAACACAGGAAATGAGTACGATCGTTCAGTGAAAAAGATGAATTCACGATGGATTACCCAAGTAAACTGAGAATCTGCATTTGTTGTGAATTCTCGTGTTTGCTTTCCGTTTAGCTCTTACGAGCTTCTGTTAACCCATATGAGTTTCAGTTAACCTTTTTTGTGGTTTCAGTTCAGCACTTATGTGCTTCAGTTAGCCTTCGGGCTTCCGTTTAGCAGTTATGTGCTTCAGTTTGACCTCGAACTCCAGATCATGATGAACTCAATTCCATAAGTCGTTCATTGAATAGACAAGTTGGTAAGTAGTACGTGTACCATGTGGAAAAAAACATGAGTAATGTTATCATTGTTATTATTGAGTTCAATTAAATAATTTTATTAAATGAGACTATGATTTACAGGAATAAAAGCATTTTACTTGAAATATTCCTATGATTTGAATTTTGGAATATTAATATTCGGTAAGATTTATAGTTAAAGCCGACGAACTTACTAAACTATCATCAGCTTACTTGTAATATTTATTGCATTTTTGTAGATTAACTAGAGGGTCGGAGGGTCGGAGGATCGGATCATCATGCTCAAGTCACACTATCTCAATTTTTCGGTAGATTTTGTTATAAACACTTTAAACAGTTTATATGGCATGTATAGGAGCCTATATACCTATGATTAACATTAACTCGTGAATTTGTTAGTTAAGTTAATATAATTTTAGTATATGACAAGAATGGAAAATTAATTAAAACGTTTAAATACTAGTTGAGAATATGAATGAATATAATATTAGATAAAATAATGATCGATGATATTGTTATGAAATGAGTGTATTTTGATTGAAGATTTTATTTATTGAGTTGTTTGTGTTGAATTGGTTGAAATTTGAAAATTTGCAGGGAGTGTTAGAAGTTTATAAAGGGGTTATATTGAGTTTCTTTTTTAAAAAATAAAATAAATAATAATAAATAAATAAATTTCAGAGTATCTAATATGTGATTTGGGCCTCGGGGGTCCATTAAAGGGACTTATGATTTAATTTTAATATGTTTGTTATTTATTTGTAAATTATTGGTAAATTGATTGATATGTTCGATAATACCTCGTAACCCTATTTCGGTGACGGTTTAGGGTTAGGGTGTTACACAGAGAGTCCCCTTCCAACAGTAACCTCCTGAAACCCATTTCAGCAGCAAAAAGCATAGTCCTTTCACACGCTCTAGCTTCAGCAACAAAAGCATCGACCACATTCCCAGAGGGGTAAGTACACACACCCATAAATTTCCCTTCATTATTTCTTGCTAAAACAACTGCAAAAGAAGTTATAGTATCCCTTTGGAAAGAAGCATCAAAATTCAATTTAATAATACCAATATCAAGGGGACGCCATAAATGCTTTACCATAGATTTAGAGAATGATTTCAAATGCACTTAACACAAAAAGATCTCTTGACTATAACCTTGAATAAACCCAGAAGTTCCTGCATGGAGAACTTTAGACCTTCATGAATCAATTTATTTCTTCTATGCCATAACGCCCAAAAAGAAATATTTAAAACCTGTCTATTGCTATCATCTGCCACTTGAAAAGTGTTAATTAACTAATCTTTACAATTCAAAGTAATCCCACTTGGAGCCATCATGATGTTAAAAGAGACCCATAGTTGTTGTAAAATACCACGAGTCCATATCAAATGGTCAGCATCCTCCGGAGCTTCTTTACAGAGTGGGAAAACTATATCAACATTTAATTTTCTTTGAAAAAATTGGTATAATGAGGCACATAGTTGTTGAAAAGTCGCCACATATGTATTTTTACTTTGGGTGGTATATGCATAGCCCAATGTAGTTTGTAGAAATCTATGTATTTATTAGCTGTAAAAAAATTATGGTCGTTGATAAACTGTAAATTATACATATTTCTAACCTACATTTAGCATATTTATGGATGAATTATCATTGAATTTGTGGAATTTGATGCTCATAATCCTTTAATTTCATGTTTTATACTTAAGAGAGCATAGGAGAGTGAAAAGAACAAGAAACGAGCCGAAAACAGAGAAAATAAGCCAAAGCAAGGAAACAAAATGGCTTGGAGTTCGTCACACGAGTAACCCATACGGCTGTGCCACATTAACAGGCTCGAACACGACCTAGGCTCGATTCACACGGGCGTGCTACACGGGCTTGTTCTTGTCGTGACGAGCTTTAATTTCACGGGAAAAATGCTACTTAATGACTAAGAAAGACATTTCAAACTCTATATAAAGAACCTAGGAGGCAACTACAAGGGTATACAGTGTCCCAGCCAAGACTAAGAGTAGAAGATAGGGAATTACTCGAAGGAAACCGAGTGATCCATCTCAGAAGCCAGGATCTACATCAAGACTGAAGATCTCCCTTCAAATATGAAGATTTCAGGAGTTTTGGGTTTTCTTTATGTTTTTTTGTTTTCTTTATTCTGAGATGTTTTCTTTTATAAATATAAACTAAACCCCCAAATACCTAAGGGGATGAAAACCTAAGATGAATCTTATTATTGTTATCTGAACTATATGATAAATATTTGATTTGTTCTTAATTGTGTTTTTAATTCTTGAATTGATATTTCCGGGATATTAATTTAAGTCGAATGTGCTTATGCAGAGAAGCAAAAGTCCCTGTGCAAGAGTAGATCCAACACAATTAAGCAGAGTTGATCGCAATCCTAGACATAGGACGACGAAAATCTGTTGGATTAGAGTCAAATATAATATGGGGATCCATAGATCGAGTTAATGCAAAACTAGGTGTTTTAATTAGAAAGAGATTTCAATTAATCAACCAAGGATTAGTTGTTCTTATTCTCGACGGAGATATTAACATAATTTAGGGATATCAACAGATCAAGTCGAATGAAGAAATCGTCTAGTTCAGAGTTAGATAACAAGTGAAGTCTAGGTGGATTCTTCCTTAGGTATTGTAACACCCTAACCCAAAACCGTCGCCGGAATGGGTTATAAGGCATTACAGATAATGCTCTACCCTTATAGTAATGCAACCTTGTAACATCTCTCTCTAATAGCACAAGCACATATCAATTATTTTACAAGAAGATTAATCAATTCACATATTATGAATTATAATAGGACACATATTTTAATGCAACTCAATAATTTCATGCGTTTAGGCACATAGGATAAACATAAAATCATATAATTGACTTAACCAAATTTGAAGGAGTATAAAGTGGTACATTTCCAAAAATTCCTACTTTCAAATGCGTATACCATGTACACTATTCATTTGGTAAATTTTTCTTTTACTTGAAACCTAACCTTAAACTACATGAATTAAATTTTGCCCAATTTATCCATCATTGCCGAAACCTAAGGTACATTACCATGCACTTTATTGAATAAACCAATGTCAAACCTATCACAGTATTTACAAGCTCACTTGCAACTTAGTTATTCGTAACATGCAAAACAACTTATATGTATAACTAACTATATGATAACCTGTTTTGCACCCATTATAAATCACAATAGCCGAATACCTAATTGAACCAAAACCAATACTACAATTTACTAATTACATCTATTACTTAATCAAGCATGTTATTTCATAGCACAAACCAATTCATTTACACCTCAAGTTTACGACATCATTATAACATAAATGTTCATGAATCCATATTAAGTACTTAGCTACTAATATACGCTTGTACAACAACTAAGATCACCAAAATATAATTAAGCATAGCATACATAAAAATTACTTCAATATAACATCAACTTGTAAATTCAATTCTTATGCCATTTTCGCATGGCAATATTAAACACATAACTTAATTTCAGACACAAAACAAGATAGTCTATACATGCCATATAATCCAACCAAAACTTCCAAAAGTACCAAAGGATATGTGATAATGTGATGAGCTTTACAGACGATCCACGAGCGTGTAATGGATCCCAAAAATCTACCTCACAAAGAACAAACATATATATATATATATTTAAAAGACAAGGAATTTTTATAAGCAACTTTAATAGATCAATCAATAAAACTTTTAATAATGATTTTATATGTAAATATATATATATTTAAAAGACAAAGAATTATCAAGTAACCACTTACTTACTTAATTACTTGACCATATAACATTCCTTATTCTCAAACTCAAAACTGAATCTAATAAATAACTCCATTCACATGAATGAGCATAGCTGCAACCACAAATCTATTTAATATATATATTTATGTGTATACAATTTATACACACTTTCAAAAGCCACTTCACGTTTAGCCTTTCACATAAACCACAACCAAACACACACACACACACACACACACATATATATATATATATATTCAATTATACATGTAAAGTCCTCTTAACAATCAAGATTTATCAAACTCAATATTTGAGCTTCTAAAAATATTACTCGCACACTTAGTGCTCAATCACAAATTTCGCACACTTAGTGCTTAGTGATTCAATTTGCACACTTAGTGCTTGAACCCAACTCGCACACTTAGTGCTCAATGACCTATTTCGCACACATAGTGCTCAGTAATCAATTTCGTACACTTAGTACATCTCTCAACTTGGTACTCTTTTGGTTAAACACACATAAATTTAGACATCAACAAATAATAATTATATTGACTTATTCATCTCTCTAATCAATACCACATCCGGATGTCTCAATGCATTTATGTATATCCTACATTCAGCTAAACAATCACTTTTATAATTCTATCCATTCAAATATCCTAATAATATAAATACATACCACGTTCAGCTCAAGTAATCACATACATCTTTTTTTTTTATTCGACTATATCAATAGAGGCATATATATATATATATATATATATATATAATTCCATTAATTCATGTATCTCACTACAAAAAAATTTAATTCAATTTAATTGCTTAAAAACTTACCTCGAGTGTTGACGGACAAGGATTATCGACTGTTCAACGAGTTTTTCTTTCCCTCGATCCAAGTCCGATCTTTTTGTTTCTTGATCTAGACATTTCAAATGAATTTTATATAAATAAGATTTCACTCAATTTAATCCAACAACACATTAATGGGCAATTTACATTTTTGCCCATACATTTTACACATTTAGCAATTAAGTCTAAAATTCTCAAAACACAAAACAAATATAAATTACTTAGTCCAAGCTATAGCCGAATACCTCCCATGCTCTTATAAGCCCTTACAATTAGCTAATTTCACAATTTAGTCCCTCTATTTTCCATTTTTTTAAATTAAGCCCTATTTACTTATTTTTCTTGAAAATTTCCCATACAAATGTAATAATCTAACACATATCTTCATTTTAACCACATCTAACCAAAATTTCATCAAGATATCAAAAATAGGAAATATGAAATCATCATCAAAATAAAAAATTAGGACATGGGCTTTGTATATTTCGAAGCAACGATCTCAAAAACGTAAAAATTATTAAAAATTGAAATCAATACATACCTTAAATTAGACTCACAATGGCCGAATATGCTTATTCTTCTTTTCTCTTTATTTTCTTTTAAGTTTCAGCCTCCAAGAATGAAATTGCATGCTTTATTTTATGTTTTGTTTTTATTATTTTATGACTTAATTATCAATTTACGCATTTAACCTTAAAAATTAAATTACTAAACTTTATAAGCCATGGACACTATCGTCCCACTATTTAAAAATGGCTTAATTACCACTTAAACACCCCTCATTAGAAAGATATGCACAATTCGGCCATTACATATTAAACCTCCAAATTTCTATTTTATGCGATTAAGCCCTTTTTATAAATCGGACATCCAAACGATAAAATTTTAACATGAATTTTTCACATCAGCTAATTCACATATTTAGAGCGCGAAAAATAGCATTTAAATATTTTTCTGTCTCGGATTCATGGTCCCGAAATCACAGTTTCGATTAGGGTCAAAATCGGGCTGTTACAGGTATTGCCTTTATCGTTCAGTCTTCCCAAAGTAATTTCCCAATTTACTCTTTGTCGTGTCTTTAGTTTAGTTTAGAGTTAATTAGTTTACACAAATCCCCTCTTTATTTTTTAGGCTAGATAATAGGAAGAAAATCATTACTAGTACTTTTAGTTCCTTAGATTCGAATTCCGGTCTTGCCACTAACTATACTACTATTTGATAGGCACGCTTGCCTTTTATTGTGATAATAGTTAGTTTTTAGGTACGATCAATTTTATTACTTCATCAGATCATGATCAGTCGTTATTCTGTAATTGGTTTTTAATTAAAGCTCGATACCCACTCTTCACGGAGTACTCCCAAGTAGCCTCGTGTTTCCAGACCAACACATCATGCGTTCTATGACAAGCAAGCATGATCATAAAATGCAGTTCATTTAGTCTTCATCAACCAATCTGCTAATCACCTCCTTGTTCTAGGTATTTGTCTTAGCATCAATTAATTGGTTCACTGTAATCCATGAAGTATTTATGCTTTAAACTGATAACCTAATATTTCTTTGACCAAGCAACCATGGATCAATCCAAATATTCACACGATCACCGTTACCAATATGCTAAATAATCCCATCAGCAATCAAATCCCTAGCACTACATATACTCCTCCAAGTAAACGAAGGGTAAGAACCAACCTTAGTTGATAAAATACTATTTTCAAAACCACACTTCAGTCGCACCGATTCCATCTTTTTTTAACTTAACTTTATTTCCATAAGAAACAAAATCTGGGGATTAATGGGCCTTGATATGCGTGATATGAAGTAATAAAATTTATAATAATGATCGAACCAAAAACTAACTATTATCACGATTTTGAGGCAAGCGCACCTATCGAACAGTAGTATAGCTTAGTGGCAAGACTGAGTTATCGTACCCAAGGGAACCAAAAGTACTAGTACGAACTTCCTTTCTATTATCTGGCCTAAAAATAAAAGGGGTTTTTATGAAGACCTAAACTAATTCTAAAATTAAACTAAGAATGCACAAAAAGTAAAGTGGGGAAAAGTTCTTTGGAAAAGACTGGTTGATTGGGCAATACTCAATGGAGAATCCACCTAGACTTCACTTGTTATCAATTCTTGAGCTAGATGATTTATTCACTTGACTTGATCCGTAGAGATCCCTAACTTATGTTAATACCTCCGTCGAGGATAAGAACAACTAATCCTAGGTTGATTAACTAAAATCTCTTTCTAGTTAAAACCCCTAGTCTTGCATTAACTCGATCTATGGACCTCCTTATTAGGTTTGACCATAATCCGGCAGATTTATGTCGCCCTATGTCTAAGGTTGCATGCAACTCCGCTTAATTATGCTAAATCTACTCTTAAACAAGGACTTTTGCTCCTTTGCATAAGCACATCAATTTCTTAAATTAATACATAGGATTATTAAGACAAGAATTAAGAACACATAATTAAGAACAATTCAAGTATTTATCATATAACTCAAGAGAAAATAATAACAATATCTGTCATAGGTTTCATCCCCCTCAAGTATTTGGGGGAATTAATTCATAATTAATAGAGAAGACATCTCAGAAGAAATAAGATAACAAAACATTGTAAGGAGATCTTTTGTCTTGATGTAGAATTCGGCTTCTGGGATAAATCAATCGGCTTCCCTTGGAGTAATCCCTTGCTTCCACTTTCTGTGTTGGCAGAAATAAGGCGCTCCTTTGTAGGAGAAAGAGTACACCCTTAAAGTTGCCTCCTAGGGTCTTTATATAGAGCTTTGGGATACCTTTCTTAGCCTCTAAGTATCCAAATCCGAGTGAAATTGCACTTCCTCACGACAGGGACACACTCGTGTGGATCGATAAGAGGCCGTGTATGGGTCTGTCGAGGGTGGCATGGCGTATGGCCTATCCGTGTTTGTCGGGGCTGGGCCGTGTTGAACCTTATGTGGCACGGCCATGGCACTGTGGTGAATCCTTGGGCCGTGTCGTTTTCACACTTTGGCCCATTTTCTTCATTTTCGGCCCGTTTTTCGTTCTTTTCTCTTCCTTATGCTCTCCTGAGTATAAAAAATGAAATAGAAGGGTTAAGAGCACCAATTTCTACAAATTCAATGATAATTCCTCCAGAAATTAGGCTAAACATGAGGTAAAAATATGTATAATTTATCGTTTATCAGGCCTCAAATTATTTTTGAGCCTACTAACAATATGTGGTCTTTCCAAACCACGACGTTCCAGCTTAAGAGTTTCATTGCAAACGGTTGCTCTACCCTGCAGAGCTAGCCATTAAATCGTTAGAGCCTTCTTCAAAATTATTCCCCGAAGAATTATTTGAAACCCCCACTATCCTTTGTCATTTCTTTCCTTTCAAAGAAATTAGAGAATCATTTTCCTCAGTCAACACCAAGTCCATGGGCCCACTAGCATTATCAACCCCATTTAATTCCTTACTACCCATATTATGCCTACTGTCATCCCTCTTAGTAGAAATCTTTTAACCAGATGCCATAGACATAAGATTGAGATTTAGCGACAGTTTCTCTATCACGCCCTTAAATTACACCCAGTATCATGCTCTCTCCCTGAATTTCGGCTCTTAATATCTCTTTCCATAACCACCCTACTGCACTTTAAACCGTCTGTTTCCCGAAGCCATCTACTGATTGTTGTATTCCGACGGTGCCCCACCATTCGCAAAGAAATGTGCCATCCAAAAACTATTTTTGATGGTTCAATTCGGGTTCGAAACTGGCAGAAGCTCTCCCCATGACCCGACTTACCATAAATAAAACTGAATAAACTCAATTTCTCATACTAAAAGCAAGCATAAACAGTTCTCTCTTTTTCGATCTGAATCTTTTTCTTTCTTTTCAATTGGAGTGACACCTTCAACTGAACTCGAATGCACATGAATTTATTAATCCCCATAGTCGAAATAGAAGTATCATACTCTATAAATTATCCCAAAAAATCCCAAAATTGCTTTACCGTTGTTTACGTTATCAAACCTGGAGGCAAATCATGGATTTGGACCCAAAACTCAATTAAAAATAACGGAACTACTAATGGATCTTCCCCCATCTAGATTTTGTGAAGAATAAGCAAATGGCTGTTGAAAAACCACGGTGTACCAGACAGCACCTATTGCACATCCACTTCATGAAAAAATTGAAAA
This sequence comes from Gossypium stocksii, assembly GCA_020496765.1. Lineage (NCBI taxonomy): Eukaryota > Viridiplantae > Streptophyta > Magnoliopsida > Malvales > Malvaceae > Gossypium > Gossypium stocksii. The sequence goes on along the minus strand of CM035627.1, from coordinate 106,796,561 downwards.
ACAATCCTTTTGTCCCCTAAATCCGAAATGCATATCCCCCCAATGGGATGTCAAAAATCAGCCATAGTATTGCGTAAGGAAGGAAAATGGACAACACTGTCTTTCAAGCATCGCCCCGCTAAACAAAATTGATAACTCTGATCCACCACCGCAGCCTCCTCATGAAACGCTTCCTCCTTTTCGTCAAGTAAATTCAGATTGGCCAAACCCTCCTCCATCACTCAAATCGAAGAAAAACTCAAAACCCAAAAATAAGAAAAATCAAAGACAAAAACAGGAAGAGTGAAAACTAAAACAGAAAAACACCTTGTCAGAAGACAAACAAAATCATCGTGTCAAAGACAGGCTTTAATCCAATCTATTTTCTAAATATGAAATATAGGATTTTATTGATATAAGTTTTAAAACTACTCATAATCCTTCCATCAATCATTAAAAGGTAGGAAAAAATACTTTAATACTCTCGAACTCATGTCCTCTTGCATTAACAACTAATTTCGTTACGAACCGAACTAAGAACTATTCCACTAATTTCATATATTCTATAATTTATATCATATAAAATAAATTTTATAATAATATATTCTATTCGACTAAAATATTTCACTTAAATAGCTGGAATAGATAAAAGGATTTTGTTTCTAACGTGCAAATAACACATTAAATTTGGTTTTAATGAATTATAATGGATGACTTGAGGATACACCCACCGCAACCATATACCCTTCCTGTTCATATTGGTTAACCACTTAAAGAAGCTTGCAAATTTTACAAATCTACAGCAAAGAATCCAACATATCTCACCTACCGACTTTTTTTCAGGCTAATTATGGATGATCCAAGGTGATTTCGGTCAGAGTGTCCAAAAAATGGACCGCCGAGCTCAACGTGGGGTAAGGGTAACTTCTGGAAAGAAAATATGGAGAATAATTGCATGAATCCACTTGCTAAGTTTAATTATATATAGAAAGCACGAATTAGGAGTTGCAAAAGCATATTCGCATATCCAAAGAAGAATAAAAAGATATTTTGAATAGGCAGTGAGAGCATATCCGCTTATCCAGTATCATTCCTTTCCCATCACCTGTTGAACTGTTATACAAAAATCTTAGGACACCTGGAATTTGAGATACTTTGACTTTCAGTTTTCAGCTCATTTGGTTATAAATTTACAATTAATTATTAAATCTTTCAAATTATAATGTGATCTTTTTCGTATAAAATAATGTGTAAAATCTGAAATACGTGTGTAAATGGGCTAACCCGCAGGTTGGTTGTCTGTATTGGGACTGATTAGGAGCGGACCCAATCAGATTACGAAAATAATTGTTCAGGGAAACGAAACTGCACGGAAACTTCTGCGCCTGTGGATTTATACAGCTGGGTAGGGCCTTTATCTTTTCATCTGAGGTGAGTTGATTGAGTTGAAATTTTTAAATATTTTACATCCTTTAGTAATAATTTGATTTGATTTTTTATATTATTTCTTAATTTGAATTATTTTGATAAAAAAATTATTTATGATTTTTTGATATTATTTTGTGAGGTTGAAATCTTTTTCACAGATATTTTTACTTTTATCCAGAATCCCTAACATGGAATTGAGTAACACTAATTTTTAAACATATACTTAATGCATAATTTGATAGTTATTTTTTATTGTGGTATTTGTGTGTGTTTTTTTGTTGAGTGTAATATTTATATTTGATAGAAATTATAAGTTTTGATATATAAAGAAAACAGTAATAATTTTTTAGTGTGTGACTTAAGTTTTAGAGTTAATTTGATAAAAATTCATAATTAGCTGATAATATTAATAATTAAATTTCATCAAATTAATCTTAAAACTCGAATGAAATTTTATTTACCATATTGTATTTGACAAATTAAATATAAAATTATATAAATTCACAATTAATACTAAATTTATTCTATTAAAAATTATGAAAATTTAAATCTAATAATATTAGCAACTATTTTTAATCAAATCAATCCTAAAATCTGAATTAAACATTAAAAAGTTAATAATGTTATCTTTAGATACCAAAATATGTAATATTTATTAAATACAAATACCAATTTAAATAAAATAATAACATAAATATCATATTAAAATAAAATTTCGAATTTTAGCACAAAATATTATATTAAAATATTTTTAATTTAAAATAAAAAATAATATGAACATCACAAATCAAAACCATTTTCGAGTTTTTTTTCATCAGTCCTACTTTTTAAGTTAGTTCAGATCTACATTGATGTTGCGTAGTACTATCACTTACATGTGGCAACGGACAAAGAATTATGTTAAGATCGTGGCAGCTGCTCGTCTGTCTGGGGCTCAACTCTCTCGTTTATATACGTTGTCAAAATCATGTAATTATGCATAAATAGCGAGTCATTTTTCATTAATTTTGGTCACAGCAATGACAACAATTTTAATCTGACCCATTAGATTTGTCATCTTCCTTGTTGTGAGCAAAGATCTTTTTAACTGATTTTAATTTACTGAATTCTTACAAGCCAAAGTGAAAAAATAAAATGCAAGAATAAACAACAATTACTCTTACTCTGATGAGTAAAATTTATAGGCAGAATGATTTTTTTAACCTAAAACTAATGAAAAATCTATATTAGCTTTTATTTAACCTTTGAATGATTTTTTTTGTTAAAACTAGATAAAAATAATAATAGTTTTTTTTATAAGGAATCAACAAAAAAAAGCGATAAAAAAAGAGGTGGTGATTGTTTAGAGGCTGACTCACGTATAATAAGGAGAAAGTCGGAGGAATTAAGGGTTAGTTTGACAATACTTTTAAAAAAGTGCTGTGGAAGAGTGCTTTTGAAAAATTTAGTTTAAAATTTGAGTGTTTAGCATTGCTGTCAAAAAGTACTTTTGCGAAATAAAATGTTCATTTTAGACATATTATTAAGTAACAAATATGTATTTAAATAATATTTAAATTAGTTAATATAATTATATTATAGTAAAAATATAAAAAAATTATTATAACTTGTTGTTAATATTTTAATATATGAAATATAAATTTTAAATATTTTTAAGCAATAAATATTAATTATTTATAAAATTTAATTAGAATATATAAACTATATTTTTAATATTTAAATATAACTATTAAATATTTGTAATTAGTATTTTAAAAAATATTTTTTTATTTTTAATCAATAATTTTAACACATTTGTAATGAAGCACCAAGAAAAAAAAAAGAAAAATATTATGTTATTAGAGGGGTGAAAAAATAATTAAGTACTAAAAATATTTTTGGGAGAGGAAAAGCTAAAAATTTTATCTTCTCCTTTTCAGAAGTGCTTTTGAAAAGTACTTCTGAAAAGCTAAAAATTTCAACTAAAAGTAAATTGTTTAGTACAACTCTTCTTCCAAATGTGCTTTTGGAGACAGAAGTATTTTTTTTAAGCACTGCAAAACAGGCCCTAAGAAAGAAAGAAAGGAGGAGAAAAGACTAGAGAATATTAAGTTATCTGATGGAATACTTTGGGAAAGAAAGATCCCTGATATTTCATGTGTTAGAATATATATAGGGGAGATCCTCTTGTTATGTAGTGCTATGTTATCGACAATACGAGTAGTAAACTGCTTATGTAGTCAATTAAGTGAGAGGTGTATTATAAATCAGTTGTTATCAAGTTTCTAACATTCTTTTATTAATACGAAATTTTATGCTTGAGTGGCTTTTCAATATCCCCGAAATCAAAAGTGGGTGAAAGCGAGTGGTGTAAAATATACGTATAACTAGCTGGAGAGTTGCCACTGAAAGTACAAGACGAAAAGCCATCCATAAGTACTCTGAGCCATTCCTTGTACTACCACATGTCCAACTTGGAGTAGGGGTACAACAATTACCCCTAATCAAAAGGTGCACTATAAAATTACCTTTCCCGAGACCATTCGGACAAAGCCCCAATGGATAGTCACTTTAACAGATTAAAAAAACTGGCGGATGGGCCTACCAAGAGTTAGCAAATGTGCGTGGTGAGGACGCTTTGGGAGAGAACGGACTGCACCAAATGTTCTAGAACGACTGCATTAAATAAAAAGCTGTGCAATTTTTCATGGGAAACAGTGCCAATAATGGTTAATAATGGTTTCTGTCGTCTCATGGGCGCATGTTCGGATGGTGTTGATTGTGAAGCGTCGGAGTGTCTAGATCCTGGAACACACCGTTTTGGGAGGGTTTATGAGTAGTCTTTCTTCTTCAACACTTGTGTTATTTTTTCTATTCTGAAATTTCCCCAAGTGTTCAATTCTTGAAGTGGTCAACCATTTTTTTGGGTTCTTTTCTCTCATTTTTTCTCATTTTCATCCTCGATTCTTCTTCATCTTCGTTTTTTTTCTTTTACTTCGCGCCCATGGTTTTTCAGGGCAAGGTTTCACCTTTTCTAAGTTCTTTCCTCTTGTTTTCTTTATTTTCTTGTTAATCATGACCAAAAACAACTTCCGGATGGAGTCCGAAACTTTGTAAGCAGTGGATGTAATGACCAATTTTGGCCCGTATAAATTAAACCAAAAATAAATGTCCATTTTACAACTCTTGAACCCAAAATTGAAATCCATTTACAACCTAATACCCGGATGGCCCAAATGCCTAATTAGCTAACCCAAATCTAAAGCCCGATTACCCTAAACCCAATACAATTGAAACCCCAAACCCAGACAGCCCAAAATACACCAAACCCTAGCCCCGTTTGCCCTCATTCACGCCGCCTCTGCCCACTTGCCTCTGCCAGCAGCTGCTTCACCGCCCACGGTCACATCATTCTGCTCTCAGCACCGCCCTTCACCTGCAAGTAATTAAATGGAAGGGACAGCAACAATAATAGCAAAAAAAGTTGTAAAAATCAGCTATAAAAGCCGAATGAAACGCAATTGTAAGGGTCGGATTTTGGAACCCCCAAACATCAATAAAAATAGAAATATTTCAAAAGCAGAATACTAAGGCAGCAAACTCAGTATCAAGGCACTCGAACACCAAAACACGAAGTCTAAAGGTTTCCCAGAATCTATTCTTTCGTTTTTCTCATTTTTCGTTTCTTTTTATTTTTACATGCATTTGTACATAAAATACATAAATAAAGTAAAAAAATTTAGAAAATTTGACGGCAGGCAGCGGCGCGCACGGTGGTCCGATCATCGGCCGGTGACCGGACGGTGACAGGTCCGGCACCGGAGCTTCCTTCTCTCCCTTCTCCCTCTCTTCTCTCTCCTCTTTCCCTCTCCCCGGATCCCCTTCTTCCTTCCTTCCCTTCCCCTCTCCCTCCTTCCTTTCCCTCTCCCCTTCTCTTCTTTCTTTTTCTTTTTTCTTTCCCCGGGCACAAATGAGCCAAAAACGGAAATTTGGCCCTTTTATACTAACCGACCTGGGTCGGGTCGACCCGACCCAGGTCCGCTTAGGATCCGCGCGTTGTGACGTCACTGGGGTTATTTTCAACCCTAGTCCTTCCGCTTTTTAGAGGTTTTGAAATCGGGTTTCAATTTCTTGCAATTTGGCCCAATAATTTGTCCGGAGTTCCAATTTGGTCCTTAATGCTGCTGTGCGTTTTAGGCGCTTGGGAAAATTTCAGATTTTGGTCCCCTGTGGTTTTGCCCGTGTTCGAATAGGTCCCTCTCGACCCTTTTTATTTCAAAATCTGGCCCAAAAGTTTAAATCCGTTTCTAATTTGGTCCTTTCTGCCCGATTTCATTATTTTTTTTATTTTATTTGTCATTATTTATTATATTATTATGTATTTAAATACTTATTATTATCATTACATAATTATTGTTTAGTTTTTTTTTAGGTTAAAATCTTGTTTTGTTATTATTATTTATATTATTATATATTTTTATATCATCGTTATTCTCATATACTACTATTATTATTATTATTATTATTATTCATATTATTATTAGTATTATCATATTTGTACGTAAAGTATAGTATAATATTTTATAATATTATTAGCATTTAGTTTAAAACAAAAAAATTACACTTATTTTGTTATTATATTATTATTATTATTGTATATATAGGTTATTATATTTTTATATGTTATTTATTAGTAGCATATTTTAACCTAATTACTAATAATATCTTTACATATTATATATGTCTTTAGACATTAATACGTTATATGTAAGTATCAGTTTAGTAATAGTTGTTTAGATATCTTAATATATTATGTACTTATGTTTTAACGCTATATTCACGTATTATGTATAGATCCTAATAACGTGTCGCATTTGTGGTTTTTACTATCAATATTCATGGTTATTGTTTGTATTATCATCATTTACTTACGCGTATTCATGCATATATATACACATTATCCTTAGCATGTATTCTTTTTGAAATTTATGTTTTTATACTCCGTGTATATACTTTCAACGTTGTATTATATTGTGTCCAAAAATGCATTTCATATGTATTTATACATCACGCGTCTATTTATAACACCACGTTATTCACATATTATCGTCATTTCACGCTTGTATATTTTCACTATTTTTAATATATGCTACGAGTATATGTGTCCAAATGCTATGTCGTATATATTTCATACATGTCTACCGTTTATTCGCATTATTACTATTACTATCGTGCATGCATTGATATATATATACATACATTGTTTATATGGTTTATTTTCACCTTACTCGTATTTATCGTGTCAATTCACGTTTCGACTTTTTCATCAATATTTATTTAAAATCTCTTCATGTTTTAACAAACAAGGCAATATGTCGATTTTAGCATTAGGCCGGTGATTTCATCGCTATGTTGGATGAATCACATATGGCTCGTGTTAGAAGCGGGATATCCTTTTCTGAAATAACAACTTTAAAATGCTCGTGTTTTTGATCGGATCACAACTAAATTTTAAAATTGAACTCGTATTTTCGAAAATTAAGACAACGTATGTTTGAAAAGATACCATTTTTTGGGCGTCGCGGGGGTGCTAATACCTTCCCCGCGCATAACCGACTCCCGGACCCTACTTTTCTCTGAATGTCAACGTGGACCTAAATTTAGCCTTTTTACTTAAAAGACGAATTTTTCAGCCAAAAGAAGTTTTAATAGGTGTCCGATCACACCTAAGAAAAAGGATCGGTGGCGACTCCTTTGCTTTAAATAAATCGAAATTCGTTTTTCAAGATTTTAAATCGCCACAATTAGCGACCTAAGCTAAAAAATTTTTCGTCGCTACAGTGGAGAAGAGGCTGAGAAAGCCTCCAAGGAAGGAAAGGGAGGTATTTCTGGGGGGGAGTGCCTTCAAGTGTACCACCACAAAGGAGGCCCGACGATTGCTCCGCCGTTGGGGTTGCTACAGAAACACCACTGTTATGACTTCAGCCTTTCGAAGGGGTCCTATCCTCTTAGTGAAATTTATAGGCCTAGAGATGGTGGAGTGGAGGGAGGCTAGGGATTTTTACCTAACGTTATATATACTAGAAGTTGGGTTTCATTTAGTTCACCATTGAACTGCTCAGCTGTTATTTGGTTGTCCCTCAACAGTTAGCTGGGATTTCATGGTGGATCATCACCAGATTCATAATCCTTTGTCATGAATAGAGATGTGACCTATGATGAGGGTTTTTCAAAATATGTTCCAGCTGACGAGGAACAACTACCAATCAGTCGGGGCTAATCTAATAAACAAGACATGGCAACTCTTTTTCTAAAAATATTTGCGCAAAGACCTAATTTTACTTCAATTGAAATTTTTGATTGTTTGTGTTTTCTTTTTCTTTCTGATTTTGCTCTAAGCAATATTCAAGCGGCACCGAGAGTTCTCAAATATCTTCTCTGCTCCGAAAACTACAGCACAATCTAACATGAATATAATTCAAAATCATAAGAAATAAAACTAACTTTGCTTCCAAAGTTCTTGTTTGTATAAACCTCACACAACGTCATCATTAAGTAAAAATGCATCGAATAAAACATTCTGCATGTCTTTGCCTCACACGTAGACCAAGATTTTTTTGTTTGTTTGTTTTTAAATCTCATGGAACCTAACTTATGAACAGGGCGAAGCCAGAACAATTTTATAGGAGGGGCCGGAAAAAATTTTAATTTTTTATAGTCTATATCCTTATAATTTTTAAAGGATTAAATTAAATTTTTATAATTTTAGGGGGGGCCAAAGTGCAATTTTACCTTTACTAATTTGAAATTTTTAAAAAATTTCAAGGGCTAAAATAGCAAATTTACATTTTAGGGGGGCCGGGGCCCATGCCTGCCCCCCCGGATCCGCCTCTGCTTATGAATTATGATGAAATGCAACTTGTCTTTAACTGATAAATGCTAAAAATAAATAGAACAATACAATTATAGCTATGCATGTGAGGTTTGACTTGAGGATATACCAAACTAGGATTAATATTATCTATAAATATATCTACACCATCAAATCCACCCTACCCAAAGAACAAATCAGGTTTATTATTGAGGATACATGATAGACAGGTAATGTCGGTCAGACCTGTCCAAAAATGGACCGCCGAGCTCAATGTGTAATTTCTAGAAAAAAAGAGGGTTATTTGGGTGAATCCACGAGCCCAGTTTAATTATAGAAAACTAGGGGGATATTTTCATATCCAAAGAAGAATAAGGAATTTCTTATTCTAAACAGACACTCCAGACAATACCCAATAACCAATATCTATTCCTTACCCCTCTCCTGTTGACTTTTGATTTGATGACGTGCAACGACAGTTATATCACGTTTGGAACCTTAGGGTTTGAGTTACTTTGACTTTTGGGCTTGATTTACTGTTATATAAATCCGACTGGACCGGTCATTTGAATTGAAAGACATGAAATCGATTAATTAGTTTTGTACTTTTGTTAAAGTTTTTAATATTTTATTAATTTATTGGCAATATCTTTTAATTATATAATCCATAAATATTTTAATTTTTAAATTAAAAATTAATAATACAAATTATTTTATTTCTTTGGTATTTTTTTTCGTTTATTTATGTTTTTGGTTTGTGACAATTCATTTCAATAATGTGGTCTTTAAAATTTGAATTTGCATTTCTCCTTAAGAATACATTATACATTATTATACCCAACTTTTATTGATAAAAATTTATTTTTTGAAAGCAATAATAAAAATTTATATTTGATGTCCTTTAAGGGATAAAATATTGAAAAACAAGAAGTTATGGATGCTCAGGTACTGGGTAAATTTTTCTATTTTTCCTAATTTTACTACTAAGCAATCGGGGTGTAATGGATGTTTCCAAATTCTCTACTCCACTATGCCCTAAAACGGGGTAGAATAACTTAGGTTTAGTTTGAATAAATGGTGTGATTAGTTTTGTTAAAATTAAAAATATTGTTGATCGTAAGATTAGTTATTGTAAATTTAACAACAAAGAGATATGTATTTAAATTCAATCGTAGAGGTTACAGTGTAATGAAAGTGAAAAATGCCCATTAAAGTCATTAGATTAAAACGCGTATAATTATAATAAAAATTAAAAATAAATAAAATTATATTATACTAAATAATTTTACATTAAATAATAATTATAAATTATTAACATTTCAGTTGCATTAAAAATCTATTTTTATTGATTAATAATAATTATATTAAAATTATAAATTATTAAAAATTTATTTAAAAAATTAAATTAAAATCATATTCTTATTGATTAATAAAATATATTCATTTTAAATAATATTTAAAATTATATTAATTTTAAAAATAATGTAATAAAATTAATAATTAAAATTTAACAAGAAAGTTTATGGGTAAAAGAGGATTACTCCTTTTCACCGGAGGCTATTGCACCCTAAAGTTAATGGGAAATGACTTTCCTCCACCGAAAGCATGCCGAAAATATTTTCATATATGCTTTTTAAAATTTTATATTAGTATAAGTAAAGTTATAGTTTAACTCCTTAAAAATAATAAAAGAATTTATTTAATTTTTTAAAATTATAAAGAGATAAAATATTAAAATAATTAATTTTATTTTTATTAAAATAAATTTCTGACTTCACTGATAAGATTGAAAAAAAAAACAGCTAAAAGAAATTCTTTTTAAATTGACCCTTTAGTGGATCCAAAGGGACCTTAATTAGGCTACGGAATAATAATAAATATTTAAAGCATACTTGCTTCCATAATCCTCTTTGTTTAAATCTGTCACCTCGTCTTCATCAGCTATGCCTCCAATATGTGTTTTTATATGAAGTTCAACTTTTCTCTGGCTAGTAAAATAAGTAAATTAAATAGAATAATACGATTACGCCAATGCATGTGATGTTTGTAGAAAAAACACTCGATCCGACGCTCTTGTTCTGTCGGTTTTAACAATAAAACCAATAAATACCAACATGGTAATGAAATCTATTATACAGTTATAGCAACAAAAAGCATAAACACACGTATTACAAGACAATTGTATAAATACAGGTGAAAAACAACAAAAATCAGTAATACTAATGTGATGTATGTGTGGAATAATTATTGGGACAATATATATTTTTAATTTTATAATGGAATTAAAAATGACTCATGTCCTAAATTTTAAAAATAAATAAATGAAAAATATGACGTGATGTGCAGCAAGTCAGCAACTTTGGTATAGGTGAGCGTGTATAGAATCGATTGAAAAATTTTTAAATTAATTGAGTTGGTAAGTTATATTTTATTATTTTAATTCGATTTGAAATTTTTTGTTTGAGTCAAATCGAATTAAGTGAAATTGTTTGAGTTAAATTAAAAATTTAAACATTTCAAATTAAAATCTTGTTACAATGCATCTAATTTCATGTTATAGTACATAAATTCGAAACTATATAATTTAAAACTTTTTCAAAGTAAAATAATAAAATAATAAGATACTTTAGTATTATAAATTTGAATCATTAATTAAGTTATTTAGGTCTTAATATTATTATTTTAGAAATTTTTTAAAATTTTAACTTTTTTATATATTTTTAACTTTTTTAAAAATTTTTATAATTTTTTAAAAAGATAAAATTTGGAATTTTTATAAATATTTTAAAATTTTAAATATAATTTTGAAATTTTTAAAAATTTTTATTGAGAGATCAATTTGCTCATTGTCAAAATTTACAAGGAACAAAAGAGTAATTACATCAATCTGTTATTTGAATTGTAAAATTTAACTCGACTCGAATAACTGGATTTGATTAACTTAAAATTTAAATTTTTTTAATTTTTTCAAATTGAATTTTGCTCACCCCCAATAAAAAATTTACTTAAAATCTCATCCTAAAAATATATTATTTATGTGGATAATGTTAGATCCAAATCTATGGATTATTTAGGTCAGGAATTTGAGTGAGAGACTATAATACTCAAAAAAACAAAGAACAAGGTAGAGACAATGGAGGCGCAAGCAAATGTGGACAAGTGAAGAGAGCATCATAATTGGATATGATGGTGAAGAGGCATTAGTTACAACAATCCAACATTCATTCATACCTTCTTTGGGGACCTTTCTGTTTGGACTAATTATCCCAATCAGGAAACCCTGTTTTCGTTCTTTTTTACTGAAATGGAAACCCGAGGAAACCACGTAGAAATTTCGTGTTCAAGGGCCTGTTCTGTCCGTTTCTCTCTGTGTCTGTCTGTCTAATCATAAAAGGTTGGACGCTGTGGGTCTTTTCGTACTAATTGATTCATTTGGACGGGCCACCCTCTGGATATTTCGACCACAGTCGGGACTCGGGAGGGAAAAGACGTGATGCAACACAAATCTCTTCAATTTCTTTTTCATTCTTTTTTCAAATATTTTAATTCATATTAAATTATAATGCACTTAAAATAAATTATATAAAAATTATATTTGTAAAAAAATTATATAAAATTAGAATACAACTTTCAAAGATTAAGTTGAAATTTTAAAGGTCACCATATTTTAAATTTAAATTCCAACACAATAATATTTTATAGATTTTATATAAAAATGTGAAAACGACAATAGTGTTAATATTAATATTTATTGTTCTATAAAAATATAATAATTTTTTTTATAATTTTTAATAAAATTAATGTTTAATTGATTTGTGACACTAATTACGTTAAAAGTTAAATAATAGAAATTTGACATACAATATTGATCGGATCTCTTTTATATCTCGATGTATTTTTTCTTCAAACTTTTAACAACGAATCATTATTAGGGATGAGATTGGTTTGTTGGATTGAATTTTTAAAAAAAAAATTATAATAATTTAATTTAATTTTTAATTTTTTTTCGTAATAATTTTGGTTTGAAATTTTTGGACTTATTTCGTGAAAATAAAATTTGTTTTAGTTTGTTTGCAACCAGACGTTTCAATATTTTATTAATCTGACATTATGGATTTCCCTTCGGATCTCGTCCTTCCCCATTATTAAACTTTGTTTTTATGAGTAAACTTTTTTGGGCACAACTGTGAAATTAGAACAGAGAAATTCAGATTAAGGTTGGGCTTTTCTGAAGCATGATTGCCCTTCGGCTATAGCCCATCGGGCATATGACAGCTCATACACAAATTTACTTTCCTTTCATGATCCAGAAAAGCAAACCAACCGTTATTACCCCAACGTGCAGTAGAATTGGGGTTAAAAGTATAGTAGAGGTCCCTCTACTATTTTCTTTTTTTCGTGAAGGAGGGTGTTTTTTTTTTTTTTTTTTTTTGGTTAGACAGAGAGGTAAAACCAGAAAATCACTGCAGTAGCCCATTCTCCTTGGTGTTTCATCAAAGACATATAACTTCAGATCCATACCATTTATTAGACTGGGCCAAATATTAGCCGTTGCATTAGCCACACCTCCCATCGTCGATTGATAATCTCCTTAGTTCAACAACCAAGTGCCACATTCGAAATCTGAATCACTCTGTCATTGATAACACGCAGAGCCGCTCTATCACATTCGACCATAACCCCTCGTAAACATTCTTTCCAAAGTAGAGAGAGAGCATCGTAAATGGCTCATAATTACGCCGGAAGAACACCGCAACTACCAAAGCTCCTGCAATATCCAAACAACCAATTGCCCTGTTCGTCTCTAGCTAAACATCCTGCTGAAGCGTAACCACTCGCACTCTTCCTTGCACCGTCAATATTTTATTTGGTCCATCTAAATTCCAGAAATTGCCAATTATTGATCCCTATGCCTCTGAACCGGATTCAACTTTTTTGTTGCTTCCTTGGTACTCTTAGCCCAAAACCAGCTTGATTTGGTGATCTAGCAAGAATTATCCCTACTAAAAACAACTTGGTTTATTTGATTCCAAACTCACCACAATAGGATACTAAAGACAGTGTCCCAGCCCACTTCTTTAGGTTCTATCTTCATCTCATTTTTAATGTTGTCAATAATCCATGTAGTTAAGGGTAAAGAGAAGAAGCAAGTTGCGCAACATGTGGGAATAATCGGTAACCAGACATTTCGGGCTAGTGAGCGATCTCGTGGCACATGAATAAGGTGCTCATTATTTAAACCACAAGATTGGCACGATGCGTCTACGGTCAACCCATGCCTACATCTCTCGCTATTTCTCAACAATTGTCCTTTCAGAATAAGCCATAAAAATGTCGTATTCTCCATGGACTTTTATAATTCCAAGGCACCTGCCAAATAGCTTCTCTTTCATCCTATCTATCCTTCATGAATCATGAGCAAAGAGTAGGCTCCCTTTACCGTGAAGACTCCATCATCAGACCAGCACCAAATAATATTGTCCAGACCAGCTTGTACAGAAGGTGGAGGAATACTTGCTAACTTCGTTATCATTGAGCCGATTTAAATCTGGACACTGCCATTCTCCCTCATCATCCACCATGGAGGATATGCGAACGTTAACATCTATACTCGCAGGATCAACACAATGTTGTTCCAATAGCCCCAGTAAGGCAGTAACCCATACATCTTTCCAAGATTTCACACTTTTAGCGTCCCCAATAGCCCATCCAAGATTATCTCGAATGCACTGAGATCTCTCTAAATTAATATGACGTTCATAAAATAAAATTATACTTTTATCTCGTAGCCCGTAACCAAAGAGATTCTTTATTGATCACAAAGTTAAACTCGAGCTTCGCAGATTGAAGGATCAGCCGTGTGCCATTGATTTTGGAAGAACAGAAAATGCAAGTCATCGCAACCCAGTGCCTTGAGGGGGCCATATAAAAAAATTTCCCTCCTTAATTCCTCATCGGAGACTTCCATACCTAGGAACCTGAAATCGGGTTAAGTCAGACTTGGAAAAGCGGCCACGAAGTAAGAAAGGTCCTGGTGAAGCTTCTTCAATCGAATACAACTGCTTGAGAAAAAGGACTGCAAAGATTAGCCTGGAATGCAAGGATTTAGTATTTACACTTTATGGCAGGAAAAAAAAATAAGAGACGATATGAACAGTCATCAAGGCGTATTGATGATTTCTTTCCTATGATTGCAAATACAATATGTTACACTTTTTGACATTGGCAGATAATGTAAAAGAGAAGATTACTATTGTATCAATTATGAGAATCAGATGTATTTGCGATGCATGGGAATTGGGATGTCGGCAATAACCAATGACTAGTTAACTTTAGTTTTATATATTGTAGCAAACACTTGCTTTGTTTTTAATAATAGAATCTTACTCATGTTAGCTCTGCCATCAGAGGCTCATGAGCTGGCTTAAGAATGAATGAGTGACATATCATAAATTTATATGGTGATTGGTGAGTAGTATCCAAATCTGATGTGGGAAAATTCCGCCCCAGATTTATGGGTGGTCGACTCGAATCGAATCCAAATACCTGCTCTTGATCCCACCCTAAACCGATGGAACAGAAAGGAGAAGCAATCCCAGAAATCATGAAACCCAGTTTTTCCTATTTTGCATTTTCGTTTGTTTTTCCTCGATTTCTTTTCCTTCTTGAGAGAAAAAGTAGATATGCTAAAGAATTACGGTGGCATGGCCATTTTCATAATGTTCTGTGATGAATCTAAACTAGACACGAAAGCGAGGCAAAGCTGGAAGCTGAAACTACAGGAGCTAAGAGTTGGGAGATGAGCAAGCTGCGATGGCGAGCCGCAATCAAGGAGAAACAGCTGGAATTGTGAATTAGCTAGGTGTTCAAGTTTCTGTTCTTACATTCTAGCTCAGTTTGTAATGACAGGTAGCAATGCAATGTCTGCATTTGCTTGTACTGGCTGTAGATTTTATCAATAAAAGTTCCAGTTTCTTCTTAATTCTAATCTTTTCTATTTTTTTGACGCTCTCGTCTTGTGACAATTTTCTCCATCAAAGTTCAGGCACTTGACGCCTGCTATAACATTGGAATCGGTATTTACAGTACTAAGAATATAATAGCTCACAGTCACTTTCACACGTTCAAAGCTTAAAGGGTGCCGTCACAAAAAATAGATAAAAAAAAAGCGAATTGGGGAAAGGCATTGCCACCTCCGCAACTTTGAATGAAAGTGTCATACAGAGGGATCGTTCAATGGCTGACGAGCATTAAACAAATTAGAACTTATTCATCATCTGGTCACTAATTTCAAGTCTTTTTCTATGTGCAAGCAGAGCAAAAATCTAGATCCAAAATTAACAAGGTTTTCTGTTAACACAAAATGAAAGTTCTACATTAATATTTTCTCGTATTATACTCCAAGCCCTTATTATCAAAACTAAATACATACAAGACCCAAATCCCCAAACCAAAGAACACCCACTTAGCCTCATCCGGACGCAACCAGTTAACTCAGTCAATTTGAACCTGAATCACATCATTCCTCTCCTCCTCCTTCATCTTTGGAACAACCACTTTGAGCACACCGTTTTTCATCTCAGCCTTAATCTGCTCAGTCTTGTAAACTTTTTCAGGCAAATGGATCCTGCTGGTGTACCTCCCGCCATTTTCCTCCTCTTTGGATTCTTTGGCCTCGCCTTTGATCACCAGAGTGTTCTGTTCCACAGACACTTTGACATCCTCTTTCCCAAGCCCTGGCATATCAATCCTAAGGTTCAAGGCGTCCTCCGTTTCCTTGGCGTCCCAGCTTCGGCGGAGACCACCTCCCATGCCACGGGAAGCGGAGAGAAATGGGCTCTCCATGAACCGATCCACCATGTTCAGGACTTGGCTCAGGCTCCTCGTTGGAGCAAAAGGATCGAACACATCTGCACATGAAAAAGGCCGAAATCGGCATCAATTTTAGATACCCAAAAGGGAAAAAAGAAGGAGAAGAAGAACGAACTCAAAATGGAACACAGAACGATGAGCAACTACCTGCGAAAAAACCGTCACCGCGGCGAGAAAGTGAACGCTGTCGTTCATCACTGAGGTCACGCTCGTCACCATTGTCGTCGAACTCACGCATGGCATTGGTGTTAAATAGCCTGGGGGAGGATGGAGCGATGGCCATTGGGCGGACCACCCGCAAGGAGCTAGGGAGGATGTTGCACGAGAGGAGCCTCTTGAGAGCTAGAGATGAAGCCATCACTGTTGATTGCTAAAAAATAAAATTTCTCAAACTTGCTTGGAGAGCACGAAGAAAGCTTACTAGCCAACACTGCTTTTGGAATTTCCGCCTGCTACAGATGGGTGAAATGGTGGGTTTTATATAACGAAAGGAGGAAGCTGCTAGAGAGAAATTTCTAGAAGGATACATGTCACATGTAGTGGCTGGAGATATGTTTGTATCCCAAGAAACGCACTACGCACATATATTTTATTGGGCTTAGGCCTATTTGGCATTGAATTTTGCAATTTGCATTTCCTCTGGAAAAGTCGGGAACTCTCCTGGTTTTTAGGTGCAGACAGGAAAAGGAGGTATATATTTGCAACTTTTGTTGGTGGTTTATTGGACACTTGATTTTAGGGGAAAAAAACTTAAAAATGTAAATCATGTTCATTTATGTGAAATAACGTAAATATTAATAAATTAAAGGGCAAATTGTTAAAATAGTTATTTTTATTTGCCTCAGGTTATATTTTAGTCATTTATGTTTGAAATGTTACGTTTTAGTCACGTACGTTGTCGTTTTGTTACGAAATGGTCAATTTGCCATAATATTTATTACCTTCCAAACAGCAGTCCGACATGATAGTTGACATATATTTTAAATGTTAACGAGGATATTAAAAAAAGTTAACTTTTTTTATAAAAATAGAATACAAAATTTTACCCAATTGATTTTTTTGGTACTAGCAAAGAAGAGAATAGATGAGAAGAACGACATAGAAGAAGAAGAAATGGATGCACCAACGTTTCTAACTGCTTGCTATTGTTGTTGCCCAACTATATTAAGAGCTTCATGATCGAATGAAAATTCAAGTAGAAAATTTTTCGAGTGTCTAAATTATGAGAATGGGAGAAGGCGTTGCTTTTTTTTTTTTACTGATTTGATCCGATATTTCATGCAAAGGTGGTTGGACTGTTAAGGAAAGTGAGAAACTTGGAGATGGGGAAGAGAAAGGAGAGAATGATTTGGATTGTTGTAATAGTTGTGTTTTTTGTATTGCATCGGGTATCTAGGATTTAGAGGTTGGGTTAAGGGTATATATCAAGGGCGAATCTAAGAGGGGCTGGCATGGGCTCCGGCCCCTCTAAAATGTAAAATTACTATTTAGGCCCTTAAAATTTTTAAAAAATTTTAAATTAGTAAAGGTAAAATTACATTTTGGTCCCCCTAAAATTATAAAAATTCAATTTAATCATTTAAAAATTATAAATATATAAACTATAAAAAATTAAAATTTCATCCGGCCCTTTACAAAATTGTTCTAGCTTCGCCCCTAGTATATATAGGGATAATTTGTTAATTTAAGGATTATGAATGTATTTATTTTTTATTGTTGTGAGAGTAAAAAGAAATTAGAATGATTTAGATTTTTCTTATTCTTTTTCTATGGTTATGCTCTTCTCTTTTTTATGGTAATAAAAAAAAATTCAACTAGGTAAAATATTGTATTCTATTTTCATAAAAAAATAAAATTTTTTATCTCAATTAGATATTTATATTGGTATTTAAAACTAATTTTAACTGTCACGTTGAACTGCTGTTTAAAATGTAACACAGCTTAATGGCAGAGTGATTATTTCATAACAAAACGATAATTTAAGTAATTAAAATGTAACATTTCAAATATAAATGATTAAAATATATCCTAAAATAAATAAAAATAACTATTTTAATAATTTACCCTAATTTAAAATATAGCGAACACAAAATTTTTAATTAACAGGGTCAAAGCAAACGTGATGGAAAATTGCTAACACAGACCTTTGTCGAAACAAAGAAAAGAAATATCAGTGAATTTATTGATATATTTTTTATAATATATTTTGCTGTGTTGAAGTCTACATAAGAATAAGAGTGGTGGTATTGTTGAGAGACGAAGAGATATGGAGGTCGATCTTCGACTTTATCATGGGGGTTGAAGCTTTCACGAGTCTGCTTGGGTAGACGGAAAAGAATAAAAATAAAACATTGTAAAATTGAAAAAGAGTAGATAGGTAGAATATTTTATTTTATTACTGGTGTATTTGATATGAAAGATGTAGACTTGAAAAAAATTATTTATTTTTGATAGAGTTTTAAAAAATAAAATAAAAAAATTGTATAATTTTGAATCTTTGATGTACTTCTGTCCCTATTTTTTCTCTTATAATCCTCTCAAATTAGAATCATTTGGTTCTATGCATTATAATAAAAGATGATAATCTTTTTCTTTTTAACTTTTTTATTATTAAATATTTTCTCGAAAGAATATTTGATATATATATTTTATTTTACAAACAACTTTAAAAAATTAACATGTCTCTTTGTTTTTAAATATTTATTTTTTAATATTTTATTATATTTTTATAAAACAGTTGTTAACCCTTAATCTTACCTGTGGAGTTTTAAAATTATCATTTGATATAAATGTTGTGGAGTTTTCCTTTTTCTTTTTTTAATTCCACAAATGAGATTAAGAAATTATCATGTGCCCTATTTATTTAATTTTATTTTTTAAATATTAATTAAAGACACATGACAGTTTTTTTTGAAAGGTAAATTTATTAATTTATTCAATGAACGGAACTATATAATTCAGGGGAAAAAAATAACAAACACTCTTCATAAATAAGGAATAACAAGCTCCATGAACACAACAAAAACTTTAGCCTTAGCATCGATAGAACATTATAACACATTGACAATTAGCTTTGTAACACCCTTCGCCCGTATCCGACACCGGGATAGGGTTCGTGTAACACCCCCTACCCGTATTCGTCACCGAAATAGGGTACGAGGCATTACCGAAGTTTACCGAACAATAGTATTTTTTTTTTTAAAAACTCAATATATCCCCTTTATAAATATGTAGCCTTCCCTGCAAAACTTAAACCGATACCAATCCAAATCAACCAATCCAATTCAGCATATCTTTATAATAGATTCATGCACATTCATAAGATAATCACATTAAACACCAAACTAAGGTTTGTTAGCCATACCAATGGCTAACTTTACATTCATTTCACATCAACATTTACTTTATTAATTTATACATGCCATTGATTTCTAAAATAAAGTTCTAGATATACCAAAATATTGAGGTTGATAGTATGATGTATCTCCGACTGAATCTGATATCCGAGCTCTTAATACTACAAAACAGGGAAAAAGAAAACAAGGTAAGCACATTGTGCTTAGTAAGCTCATGTAACAAGAATTTATACTTACCTAATATTTTCGATACAATACAATAAACATACATACATCCATTCAATGTATTGTTACCTTAACATGCACAAACTCAACATTCAAGTTAGTACAATAATTTCAATGTATCAATAATATATATTGAGATTGATGAGCTCATCAATACCGTGATTTCCATTCCATTATTATTTTCCCATATTTATCCCGTTGAATTTCTAGGAATTTCGATGGATTTTCAGGGGTACACTTTAGTGTACAAATCCGGGTCCGTCAATTCATATTCATGTGCGCATATTTTCATTTCAGAGAGCACACTCCCGCGAACCTCATCCTTACAGCGGGATTACCAGTCCAAGCTAAATCCCCTGTAATATAAACTCATAGAGTATTGTCGGGATTACCAGTCCAGGCTAAATCCCCTGCAACGACAATTACTCTAATGAGCTTGGATCTGAATTACCAGTCCAGGCTAAATTCAGACCCTAATTTGGATTACCCGTCCGGGCTAAATCCATTTTACACATATTCTTCGGGAGGGCTATATCAGGATAGGATCACCCGTCCGGGCTAGATCCATTTTTACCGTCAATTCCTTTTCAGAGATCCATCGAATTTTCCTTTCATTCAACCGGGATTTCTTCCACTTTTCATCAAATATATCAATTTTCCATAAATTTTCATACAATGACATTCAATTCATGTTCACATCCATGACATACATTTCAAGCATTTAAGAATATAATTCAAGTTACACGAACTTACCTCGATACTTGTTCGTATACAAAAATCTACTAATCCCAAACTTTTTCCTTTCCTCGATCTAGCTTCGTGTTTGAGTCTTCAGGATCTAAATAAATAAATTTATTCATCAAATTAACATTTCATGTTCATATGTACCATTTTCTACAATTCCACTACCATTTATAGTTCATCCAAGGCTGTCTACTTGCGTCATAGTCACTAAATTATTTTCATCTTGAGCTACGGGACTCCAAATTAAGATCCGTAAATTTTCCCTGAAACTAGACTCACATATATTCTAACCATAAAATTTTCAGAATTTTTGGTTTAGCCATTTAGTACAGTTTATTCTTTAAAGTTACCCCTGTTCTGCTATATGACAGTTCAGACCTTTCTTCACTAAAAATTAATTATCTCCTCATACGGGACTCGGATGATGTTCCCACTTGTTTCTCTTGAAAATAGATTCATTAAGGATTTTAAACATATAAATTTAACTCCATAATTATTTTTATACAATTTTTGGTGATTTTCCAAAGTCAAAACAGGGGAACCCGAAATCATTCTGACCTTGTCTCACAAAATGCATTATATCTCAAGATTTACAATTCTATTGTTTACTCTCTTTCTTCTATGAGAAACTAGACTCAATAAGCTTTAATTCCATATTTTGTTCACCCTCTAATTCGATTTCTACGATTTATGGTGATTTTTCAAAGTTGGACTACTGCTGCTGTCCAAAACTGTTTAAGTGCAAGAGGTTTATTACCATTTTTCCCCCAAGCTTTTAATAAGTGATAGTTTCATCCCTACTCAATTAACCTCTCAATTGAGCTGATTTTTCTCAATTAATACTTTACTCCATCATTTTAAACTACCTTGTAACCTTTGGGAACAAGAATTTCAGAAGCAAACTTCAATTTCACACTCTTTTACAAATAGGTCCTAAATATTCACTTTCTTTACATTTTATTCCATAAAATCATCATATAATAAGATTAAAGCTTAAATTCCATGCTAAATATTCATATACTTACATAACTCAACCATGGTGACTTTCAATTTCATCCATAAAATCAAAAACTAATGAATTTAATAGTAGGACCTAGTTGTAAAAGTCTTAAAAACACAAAAATTACAAGAAAAAGGCAAGGATTAACTCACTTGGTGCAAAAAGTATGAAAAACCAGCTTAAAGAACCCCTCCTATGGCGTTTTTCTGATGAGAATGAAGAGAAATCTCAAGAAATCTAGATATTTCCATATTAGTCCTAGTTTTATTTAGTTAATAATGCAATATTCCAATTTTGCCCTTAATTCATCCACTTTTCTGCTGATTTTATGCCCTTGCCGTCCAGCCCAAATAAATTTTGGGTCTATTTTCTTTTTAAATCCTTTCTAATTAAACACTTAAGCTATTTAATCATCCTAACAACTTTTACTCCTTTTCCAATTTAGTCCTTTTCATTTAATTGACTGCCCAAACGTTAAAATTTTCTAACGAAATTTTAATACAATATTACTAACATTCCACAAATATTTATAAAAATATTTTTGACTCGGTTTTACGAGATCAAGCTCCCGATAACTTGTCTTTACCTAATTTCTTCAATAATTTCTTTTTATTAACTAACTACGAATTCGGTAAAATTTTTCTATCAATATTTTCATACGATTTTCCTATCACAACAATATTCATGTAAAAAAAATATTAAAATAAATTTCTCTTTAAATCAGATTTGTGGTTACGAAACCACTGTTCCGATAACTTTGAATTTAGGCCATTACAGTTCGAGGTGCTACTGGACTTAAACTCAACCAATCATATAAAATCCATAGCACATGCATGTATATATAATCAGATTTACAGCCACAATAGCTAATATAAGTCATTACATTTGGCTAAAACAGATGTCACACACTTAATCATTTAGACTCCTATTCATGTCATAAACTCATAGTACTGAAAATCACTTACTTGCTGAGCTCCTATTACTCCGTATTACTATTTGTCCTCGTATTACCATAATTTTCCATTGAATTAATACAAATATATTGGATATTTATATTAGTCTCATTCTCATTCTTATGCTAAATTTATACGTTGAATCATTTCAACGTCGAAGAGTACACAAACATCAGAATCAATGCCAATAATAATCACATATCACTTACCAAACTTTAAATGTCAATTCACAAACATGTAATTCACTAGCTATTGTTCCAATCATGATTTAAAATGATAAATCATTTATTAAGCCTAATCTCAGTGCTCAATTAAATTCTATTGCATAATTTCAAATGATACTTACCAAAACTTTACCGATTTGGAAATCATCATTTTTCACTGATGCCATAGTCTCATCCAACTATGGTCTTTTACTTATTCACTTTCTGCCCGATACAATCATAGTCTCGCGTTCTTTGATGTGCGTCGATACGTATTGAATTTCACTGATGATCACTGATGCCATAGCATAGCTATGGTCTTTTCATTTATCCGTCAATTCATCACTTTCGATAGAATGCCATAGCCCAGCTATGGTCTTACATCTTCAATATCACTATGCCATGGTAAAACCATGGACTTAACCGTCAATTCATCACTTTTCATTAGAATGCCATAGCCCAGCTATGGTCTTACATCTTAAGCATGTATCACACCGATGCCATATCCCAGATATGGTCTTACTCAGAAGCACTTATCACTCCGATGCCATATCCCAGATATGGTCTTACACGGATCACTTATCATCTTATTCCGATGCCATAGCCCAGCTATGGTCTTATACGAAAATCACTTATCACTTTCTTCCGATGCCATAGCCCAGCTATGGTCTTATACGGAAGTCACTTTGCACTTGCAGCCGAAGCTACCACTTTCACTTGATCAGGCAGCCGAAGCTACCACTTTTCACTTGTTGCCATGGTCCAACCATGGTCTTTTCCGTTAATTCATCTTGTCATTGAGCTGGAATCGCTCGAGTTGATTTCTGCAAAACATATTCAGCCATTCTGCTCACGAAATCCTAATATACATTCTCAATATCTCCGTTAGTCACATAATTCATATAAATATCAAGAAATAAAACATTATTCCACTTCTGATTCAACATTTATTGATTACAATTAGGCATATGATTAATCTAAATACAAATCATTCATATATTTTTCCTCCTCCTCCACTCCATTCCACATCCTTAGTATAAATAACACACTTGTAAGTAACATTATCTATAACTTTCACTATTTACTTGTACATTTTCAAGCTGTCCATCCGTGTCGTAGTCACTAAATTATTTTTATCTTGAGCTACAGAACTCCAAATTAAGATCCGTAAATTTTCCTTGAAACTAGATTCACATATCTTCTTATCATAATTTTTCCAGAATTTTTGGTGTGGCCAATTTGTACAGTTTATTCATTAAAGTCTCCCCTGTTACACAGTCCGACAGCTCTGACCTCTCTTCACTAAAATTTCAATTTCTCTTTATTCCGGATTCAAAAGATGTTTATGTTTATTTCTTATAAAAATAGACTCAATAAGGATTCCAACCATATAAATCATGTTCCATAACTATTTTTGTACGATTTTTAATGATTTTTACAAATCAGAATAGGGGATCACGAAATCAATCTAAACCAGTCTCACAAAAATGTAAATATCTCAAGATACAGAATTCCTTTGCTTCCTCTATTTCTTTTATATGAAAATAGACTCAATAAGATTTAATTACATATCTTATTCAACTTCTAATTCAATTCCTACCATTTTTGGTGATTTTTCAAAGTTAGACAATTGCTGCTGTCAAATACTGCTTTAGTGTGACATCTTAATTTCCAATTTGTCCCAATTTCCACAATTCATACAATTCAGTCCTTGCTTAATTAACCCCTCCATTGAGCTAATTTTCTCATTTAACATCTTTCTCTATCATTTTAAACCACTTCATAACCTTTTAAGATCAGAATTTTAACACTAAGCCTTGATTTCAACTATTTCACAATTAGGTCCTAAAACCAATTTCCATCAATTTCACTTGATAAAATCATCATATAACAAAATTAAAGCTTCAATTCAATATTTATTCATCACATGCTTTCAACACTAATCCACATCAACTTTAAAAATTAGCCATGGAATCAAAAACTAATGAATTAATAAGTTGGACCCAATTGTAAAAGTCCAAAAACATAGAAATTTCAAGGAGAGAGCAAGAATTAAACTTACATGAAGCTAGAATATGAAAAAACCAGCTTGAATCCTCTTCCATGGCTGTTTCTCAGCTGATGAAAATGAGAAAAATGAAGAGAATTCTAGAGAATTCTCAATTTGGTCCTTTAACTAATTTTGGCAATTTTCCAATTTTGCCCTTATTTTACTCATTTCCTGATTTTTCTCAGCTATTGCCGCCCAAAATATCTCCTTTGGGCTTATTTGCACTTTAAATCCTTCCTTATTTGACAATTGAGCTATTTCATCACTTTTCACAATTTTGCACTTTATTCAATTTAGTCCTTTTTACTCAATTAACTACCAAAACCTTAAAATTTCTTAACGAAACTTTAATATTACCTTATTGACACTCCTTAAATATTCATAAAAATATTTATGGCTCGATTTATGACACCGAGATCTCAATACCTCTTTTTCTCGATATCTTGACCAAATAAATCTTTACAAACATAATTTACTTTTTCAAAAATCTTTTAAAAACTACATTCGGCTCGTAAATAGTAAATAATATTATATACGAGTTCATTTATCGAATTCGTTGGTCTCGAACCACAATTCTCGACATTACTGAAATTTGGGCTATTACAAGCTTTGTCACAATTCAAGCACAATATATCTAGAGTGATTGCAAGCACTTAAACACAATAAAGAAATTAGTCCTGGATGGTCCAAAGTGACGAGCAAAAATTGACAAAAGAATTGAGCAATCACCAAACTACAGAGGATGATTACAAAACCATCTCTAAAACCACTTATAAAATCAAGATTACATGTATAAGTAAGACTAAAAACCGTACTACAAGAACAAATAAAAACTTTTAAAACTGAAGACTTATTAAACAATAGAAAAACAAACAAAAAAACATATAAAATTTAAGACAACACGGATCCAAATTGACTTGTGAAATTATTTATTATTTTAAAATATTCTCAAAACATAAGCAGATTAAGAAGTTGACAAAAAGCCACCCATTTTTCAAGAAAAACTACTAGTGGCCAATGAAATTTTAGTGAACTACAGGCATCGCCATCTATCCATTACAACTTGTGAAGACAATAAATATAACTACAAATAGATCTGCAAACAGAAAAAGAAAGAAGATATGTGGAGTGAATGAGAAGAAGATTTCTTAATCTCGTTTATGGAGTTAAAAAATTAGTAAAAGTAACATTAAGGCATTTGTATTAGGTGTCAGATTACATTTTGCCCATCTACTAAAAAATTAATAAATTAGTCTCTGCACATTAGATCAACAAGCAATCTGGTTATTTTGATTAAAAATTACATTTATTTCTACTGTTAAAACTGGAATGGCTAATAAAGATAATCAAACAGTGACATATGATATGTCATATGTATCTCATGATTTACAAGAATCAAATTTTAAAAGTAAAAATGAAAAAAAATTTTAACAAAATGATCAATTTATTATTTGATCTAAGGACTAATTTACTCAATTCTTTTTAGTAAAAGAGATGAAAAACAAAAAAATTTCCATTCGAATATATTTTTTAAAATAAATTTATTTGATATTCTCTTCTATTAACCTTTCACTTTTCTACTGTACTCTCACGTGGACATGGATATGTCTGTAGATTCCCAGAGAGACATGGGCTAAACGCTTGAGTTTAGGTTTGGGTTTTGATCTGATGTGGATTGTTTTGGCCCAACGATCTTTGGTGCAAAACTTTGTTATTTTTCCTGTCAAATACAAAGAAACTGATAATTTTGAAGAGAACCATCTAAACGTCACCGCAGAGGCCCAAAGGCAACTCCAACTCAACTCATCTCCCATACCGTCAGTCTGTCAGCACCAGCAAACCGCAACGAATACTCCCTCCGGAAAACAAAACGAACCGCCCTCTCTGTGCTATATGACCCGTTAGCCTTTAGAAGTCAGTAGAAAAGAAACAATGATGCTAGATCTAGGTCCATTTTCAGACGAGAAATTCGATCCGAAGAAATGGATAAACTCGGCGTGCAAGTCTCGGCACCCTCAGGACTCCCTCGACAAGCACATGGTGGATCTCGAAATGAAGCTCCAAATGGTCTCCGAAGAGATCGCCGCTTCCCTCGAGGAGCAAAGTTCTGCTGCCCTCCTTCGTGTCCCTCGCGCCACCCGTGACGTTCTCCGTCTTCAGGATGATGCCGTTTCTCTTCGTAATTCTGTTGCCGGCATCCTCGACAAGCTCAAAAAGGTCTGCTTTTTTCCTTTCAGATCTTATATCATTTCAATGTTGCTCGAATATTTTTCCAGGTACTTGAAGTGTTCCTTGTACATCGGAGGTGAAAATCATAGTATTTGTTAGGTTTTGAGCTGATTTGAGATTTAATTCCTCTGAAATATACAGGTTTAAGTCAAAGTTAATCTCAAGCTTATATTTCGTCCTGTTCTAATGCCTTGGAATAGGATTTGATGTAGGTTTAATAATTAATTCATGGATCTGAAGATGAACTTAGTGCCTTTTATTTGCAGGTGGAGGGATCATCGGCTGAGTCTATATCTGCTTTAGCTAAAGTTGACACTGTCAAGCAGCGAATGGAAGCTGCATATGAAACGCTGCAGGTGAGTATCATTGATTATTTCATCCCGACTTTTCACATTTTGGACATTGAAGTTCATGTTAGTATCATTGATTATTGCATACGAAACACAGCAGCTAAGTATTTGTTTGGTTTTTTCTGCAAAAACAGGATGCCGCCGGATTAACACAACTGAGTGCAACAGTGGAAGATGTGTTTGCCTCTGGGGATCTTCCACGGGCTGCAGAAACCTTGGCTAACATGAGGCATTGCTTATCTGCTGTTGGGGAGGTAACTGTATTTTTACCACTTTCTATGATGTTATCTGATTTTCCATCCATTAAGTTTTATCTTTATGATTTAATTTTTTCCCCTTAAATTTGCTCTTAGGTGGCTGAGTTTGCAAATATCAGGAAGCAACTTGAGGTCTTAGAGGACAGGTTAGACACAATGGTCCAGCCTCGTCTCACGGATGCATTATCCAATCGCAAGGTTAGTATGTTCTGTACATGACATGCGTTGCTTTCTTTTACTTGCAATTCTATCATCCTTTTTTTAACTAATAGACTCCTCTATACATTTATAATTGTTACACTATACAGGTTGATGTTGCTCAAGATTTGCGAGGAATACTTATCCGAATTGGGAGATTCAAGTCTCTGGAGCTGCACTATACCAAAGTTCACCTCAAGCCCATAAAGCAGCTGTGGGATGATTTTGACTCTAAGAAGAGAGTTAGTAAGCTTGCTAATGAAAAGAGTGAAGTTGAAAGGTTATCAAGTAATAATGAACAGTCGAGTTCTCTGGCTGTATCTTTCTCAAGCTGGTTGCCAACTTTCTACGATGAGTTGCTACTCTACCTTGAACAAGAATGGAAGTGGTATTTATTATTGACATTTCAATGCTCCACATTTTAATTCTCAAAGATGTTTTCACGTGCTTTTTATTTATTTTCTGGGAAATCTGAATTGCTTTAGAAATTTGCTGCAAAAGGCGTTCATTGCTTTGGAGTTTATGTTACTTGCATTTTCTACATATATCTAATCAGATCGTGTTTTTATTTTTGAAGTTGCTTGTTCTACATTCATTAATGGAAGAAGGGTTTATGAAAGAACCAAATATCAACTAAATTTGTCATTCTTAATTGGAAATTGGCAAATATTACAGGCTGTTAATGGAAAACTTTCTTCTCTTCCAAAGAATAAAATGTTATGGATATGACCATTTACCGAACTCTTCTTCCAGGTGTATGTTTGCTTTTCCTGAGGATTATAAAACTCTTGTCCCAAAGCTTCTCATGGAGACTATGGCAGCTGTGGGTTCCAGTTTTGTCTCCCGCATCAACCTTGCTACTGGAGAGGTTGTTCCTGAAACAAAAGCATTTGCTAAGGGTAATAGTTCACTTTCATGATATTCCTTGAGTTATTACTGCATAGGTTGATCGATGTATCTGATTTCAGCTGAAGGAGAACTGATTATTTTTTCTTTCACACTCCTTGTTAATGGCATCAGGTATATTAGATATTTTATCTGGAGATATGCAAAAGGGTAGTAAGATTCAGACTAAGCATCTAGAAGCCCTGATAGATTTACATAATATGTCGGTAATCTTTGCAAGAAATATCCAGCACTTATTTTCAGAATCTGATACGGGAGTTTTAATGGACACGCTCAAGGCAGTGTACTATCCATATGAATCATTTAAACAGAGGTAAGCCATTACAAAGATAATAAAATGAAATGCCTCTCCTTTGTTTTTGCCCTATTTCAACATCTAGAGGCACAAAGTCTATGGATTTTTCTGGTCCTTGGTGAACCTGTCACCGTGAAAGACTTGAGTTACATTTGGGTTTAGACTTTTTTTCCCCTTCTAAGCGGAGGAAGATGTGGGAACCTTTTTCTTATGTCTGTTAGTTCTGATTAATGCGATTTTCTCTCTTTCCTATTACAGAGCATATTTTGGTGCTCTCTGGTTTTTTTAACGTGTAACTTGGATGTGCTATAGGTATGGACACATGGAGCGTGCTATCCTCTCCTCTGAGATTGCTGGGGTGGATCTCAGGGGAGCTGTCACACGTGGTGTGGGAGCCCAGGGTATTGAACTTAGTGAGACTGTTCGAAGGATGGAAGAATCTATTCCTCAAGTTATCGTACTTCTTGAAGCAGCTGTAGAGAGGTGCATCAACTTTACTGGTGGTTCAGAGGCAGATGAATTGATTCTTGCACTTGATGACACAATGTTACAGTACATTTCTACCCTCCAAGACACCCTCAAATCACTTAGAGCTGTCTGTGGAGTGGACAACAAGGACATTGGCTTGGACAGGAAGGAAGGGGCTCAAAATTCAAGAAAAACTGATTTGATCTCTAATGAAGAGGAGTGGTCAATTGTTCAAGGAGCCTTGCAGATACTCACAGTTGCAGACTGTCTAACAAGCAGGTCTTCGGTCTTCGAAGCATCCTTGAGAGCTACTCTGGCTAGATTGAGCACAACTTTGTCACTTTCGGTATTTAGTTCAAGTTTGGATAATAACCAGCTACATGTTGCAAATGAAGATGGAAATGGGGAGCCACCATTGGGCGGAAGAGCTGCCTTAGATGTCGCAGCTGTGCGGCTTGTTGATGTTCCTGAGAAGGCCCGGAAACTGTTTAACCTTTTAGATCAGGTATTTAAAAATAAAATCTACGCTTCCTTACAAAAGCAAGATGCAGGCCACTTTTGTATAAATTACGAATGTCTAAATCATTTCATGTGTTTGTTCTGGTGCTAGTCATCCATATGACACTGCATGCTTGATTGCTGAATAATGAGAATAATAAGTTGTTGATGGTGCAGTCTAAAGATCCCCGATTCCATGCACTTCCTCTTGCATCCCAAAGGGTAGCTGCATTTGCTGAAGCAGTGAATGAACTAGTGTATGACGTCCTCATATCCAAAGTACGACAACGTCTCAGCGAGGTATCTCGTATGCCAATCTGGTCTGCAGCCGAGGAACAAAGTGCTTTTCGCCTACCAACCTTCAGTGCATACCCTCAACCCTACGTGACAAGTGTCGGCGAATATCTTCTTACTTTGCCTCAACAATTGGAGCCACTTGCTGAGGGTATTTCTAATAGTGACGCCAACAATGATGAAGCTCAGTTCTTTGCAACAGAATGGATGTTCAAGGTAGCATTCAATTCCCTTTTAACTATAAACAACTAAAGATGAAAGGATATTTAATGTTTTCTTTTAGAATGATCATTTTGTTTTCTACCGTGCAAGTAACATTTATTATACATTGGTCTTGTGTTTGGAAGGTTGCTGAAGGCGCGACCGCCTTATACATGGAGCAGCTACGTGGAATCCAGTATATAACAGATGGTGGAGCACAGCAGCTGTCGGTTGATATCGAGTACTTGAGTAATGTGCTTTCTGCTCTTTCAATGCCAATTCCTCCGGTCCTGGCAACCTTTCAAACCTGTCTTGGGACTCCTAGAGATCAGTTAAAAGAACTGTTGAAGTCCGATAATGGGAACCAACTTGATCTTCCTACTGCTAACCTTGTGTGCAAAATTCGACGTCTGAATTTGGATTAGTAAATTTTACTCACAATTTTGTAATTTCAAAACGAACTCCATAAACGAACCTTATAAGCCGCTGTTGCCTAATTTCTTTTCTTTTTTTTTTTTTTTTTTAATTTTCATCAATGAGTAAAGTGTATACCCGTTTCCTGATTTGAACAAAGGTGCCATGGAAGGAACTGTTATAGTTGAATATTATTTTTTTGCTACATTTAACAGTTCTTGCCCAAGGTAAATGCGCAACAAAATAGCTAGATTTGAGTCATCATCTATCACCTTGATCCAGTTAAACGCTCTCAAAACTTACTTCCAAATCATTTGGTCTTAGCAACGTTGAGATCATTTCGGGTAGTCAACTTGAGCCCGTAAAATTTATACTGTTAATTTGGATCAAGAAATTCTCTCGTTTATCAGTTTTTGAATGATAAATGAAGCAATGCTATATGGCTTGTTCATGGACCAACTCATTAACTTTATTCCAACTTTCAGAATCAGGATTCAAGCTACAAAGAACAATGTTATGGAAACACATTGTAAATTCGTAATCATACAAATCCATCAGAAAGAACAAATGCAACCAACAATCCAATAGATTACAGGGCTAAAGGAAACAGTACTCTTTACATAAATCTATTGTAAGGGTTTTTAAAAAAAAAAGAAACGGATCAAAGACTACTTCTAGGTTCAAACCATCCCAGATTTTCCCTGTACTATTCCACAACAGCAAGCCGTTTCAAACAAATAATTGATACAAAAGCATCCACAAAGGCAATAACAGAGTAAGGAAGACAACTAAAGCATTGTGGTGCTATAACCGAAATTTAATCTGTTACCTCAAATTTGGAAGATCATCATCTTTCTCAGCAGCTTGACTATAGATATAAGCATATGAAGGAAGAGGGGATAAAGAAGAGACTCAAAACAACGCCCACGGATGCGTGTTATAAATTTAGTCCAAACAAGATAAAAAGGAGTTAACAATAATATTGTTATACCTACCTCAACCCTTTTCCTCTCTAGTAATTTTGATGAAAGGGAGTTGGTATAGTCCCAACAAAGCTGTGAGTTACCAAGAAAAGAGTTTCATCCATGATGACAAAATTTAGCACTACTCCAAAAGCACACGTTTATAAACTAGAAATAAAATAAGAGGTCTACCTCATTGGCTTTCAAAGCCAAAACATCTATTGTACAGAATGGCACTAATATCGGCGAACTGGACTTCTCGAGGACCTCCTGTGACTATGTCTACCAGGGGAACGGGACCTGCTGCGATTATGGTGCCTATCCCTGCCTCCATCTCTACCATTCTTGTACCTCCATTCCCTCTCTCCATCCCTACTACCTCTCCCGCTCCACTCTCGAGACCTTTCACGATCCAAATCACGATCTCGGTATCTGTCAGAATCCTTGTCCCGATCGCGATATTTGTCTCTATCCCCTGAATCACTTCTGCTCCTCCTACTCTCATATTCCTTCTCCTTCTGCTTCCTCCGTTCTTCAGCTTCTTTTTCTCTAGCTAATTTTTCCTCTTCCCTTGCTTTCTCCTTTGCTTCCTGAAAGTTCATTCAGACTTTTCACTCACAGCAAAAGGTTAAACAAACTTAGGCCCACAAATCATTCTACACAGAAACATTTACCTTGAACTCAGAGATGAAATCCCGAACCATTCCATAACCAATATGTTGCTTTCCTGTAACATGGGACTGAGTTCTTTCAACAGCATCATTAGCAACTAGAAAAGATCCACAAACCTCACACAGAGCCATTTTCTTCTCCTGCGCAAGCATCAATACTTTATCATTCTGAGGTTGCTGAGTCAACAGTGTCTTCTCAGCATTAAGTGCCTCCACCTAAACAAATATCACAGGTCAAGCTTCAAAACGTGAACTGTCTATCATGATAAATTTATAAATCAGGTGCAAAATGAATAAAATAATCATATTACAGAGGCAGTCAAACAGAAACATAATTTGTCCGTCTAGGATGTGGCAACATTTATATCTCACGACTTTTGCATCAATTACTAAAAGCTAATGGAAAACCTTAACAACACCTTTCTCATAAGTGCCTCAGCTTCATCCACCTTTCCAGCTTCGCCAAGACTCTCCACTTGCTCCAGCAGATTTTTTATTTTTTCCTCCAAGACAGAAAACTGTTCAGACTTTTCTGCAGATAGTGGAGCAGGCGGTGCTGGCTCCACCTCTTGAGCAAGGCGTTCTCGTCCTCGCCTAACTCTTCTGTCAAGGTCCATCACCTGGAAGTGTAGGCATGTTATGAAATATATAAAAATTACAACTTGTCGCAAGAAATCAAGAGGGCTGTTAAGTTAAAAAGATAGAGCAATGGAACCCACCAATTTCTCACAGAACTTAGCCAGTTCAGCTTCAAATTTGGGCACATAAGCATCGTGTCTGGAGGACTTCTCAAAACTAAAGTCACACATTTCAAAAACCAACTTAAAATACAAATACCACAAGAAAAATGCATGTTGATCAGGAAAGGCAAAACTGGTCCAGACAACTCAACCTCCAAAGTCAGGCAGCAAAACAGCTAATAGACAAGCTATTTTTGTAAACAAAGCAATAGCCAGAATGCAATTTATGGGGAAAATATCAAGCAGCAATTTAGCAAATGGGACAAACAAATGGCCAGCCACATCAGATACTAAAGTAGCACCAATAATATAACTTAAACCATGGTGCTCTTTAGATCACAATTTTTCTCCGTGCTTCTTATATACAAGGAAAGTTAGCTATAAGTGTGAGGCAGGTGTTACTAGTTTTAAAAACTGTACTGCATCCAAAATATACATATTGAAAATGAATTACCATAATTTTTTCTCAGCTGATATTACCATATATTACATGGGGATTTCATGTTCCCCCGCAGATTAACCCCTATGGGAACATCAAAACTTTTGGTCGCTTTAATTAATGTATTTGTGTTAAATTGGACTTCATTCTTGCAACAATACCATCTCATCATTTGACATATCAGATGAGGTAAGGACAAGTGATCTCAGAAGGCAAAGTATACCCAAAAAATGTTTCAAAAGGGATGATGATCTGAGACAGGTCAAAAGGGAAAAGACCAGACCAAGTTACACTTCTGTGTGCATCACTCACCCATTTACATGATCCAGGAATGATACCATTAATAATATCAGCAGAGAAATAATGTTAAAAAATCCAAAAAGTCACTAGGATCCAAAAACATATAAAAGTAGACGAGCAATTTTATTGCAAGTAATCAAGCCCCTATTACTTGGTAAAGAAAAAGCCCCGATTATTTCTGATGGTGCTGATCATGATGGCAATAACTTAGAGGATACTAGGAGGAGGGAAATCTAATAGCAAGATTTTGAGGGCTAAGCATCAATGACATGGAACAATAATTAGCAGGGGGTCAAAAGCTACATATCGATGGCATGGAACAAGTCAATTACCTTCATATCAATTTATGCAATTTGAATTTTCATGACTAATACCACACCAAATTAAATAGAATATATATTTTTTCCCCATTTCCCCTAGTAAAAAAAAATTGAGGTCCTAAAGCATTTCTTTGTAAGAAGGTTTAGGAAGGATCTGACATAAAACATCCTATGTTTTTTTTTTTTTCCTTTTTTTTGCCAATAACATCCTATGTTGAAGAGAGTTCAATTATCTCTCCGTACCCCTTGCAAAAATCTGATCAAAATGTTTAGATCAGTTACCTCAAAAAGAAAAACCAGCAACACCTTAGCATACCGCGAGTAATGCATATTTAAGTTCCATCCTACATGGACATATGAAGCAGCTAACTTAATGAGGCGAATACAAGATCAATAATATTCTGGGAAAAGTTTATTAGAACTTTACTATTAACCACTCAGGCTATGCAAGGTTAAAAAGCCCAACAGACTAAGTGCAGGCATTTAAACAGCTATTTGCGATGCATTTGTACAAAAAGAAAATCTCACAGCATAGATTTAAAAAAAAAAAAAGAATGCTTATTGAATCCCACCTTTCTTTCAATTTTGGATCATGAACTCTAGGGCATAGTCCTGATGCACCAAAACAGAACACCACAAAACATAAAACAGTCATTAAACTTTCACATTCTCTAAACGCAGCTCCGTAGTTACTACTAAGTCATGACGCAGCTAAAGAAATTTAAGATTTATAACCAAAAAACTTAGCCACCTCAGCAACTATGAGATATAGAATAATCAAATTTAGTAAAAAATTCTCTTATTATGTAATCAATTTTCCCAAACCTAACATGTACATATAGTCATATTCTCATGAAAGAAAGAGCAAGTGAAAAATTAAAACTGAAAACGCACCGAGATCACTCCGAGTGTTGACGAAGAGGTCGTGAGGACAAAAGCGAACCATATAAAATGCACAAACCTCTTTATCATCCCATCGAAGTTCCCTGTATCCCTTTTTCTCTTCCTCCGTTAAATTACGAGCTATAAAAATTTCAACAAAAAAAATCGTTAGAAAAAAGTAAAAAAAAATGATCGCGTATTAAACACAAGAAATTAGACAAATATCAACCAAACAAATATGATATTTCCAAATACCCGTTCCCATGAGTTCATCAAGCAGAGCTCGCTGTGCATCCATGACTTGGAATCGAAATTGTGAGAAAAGGTTAAAGAATTTGAGGATGTTCTCGTAAATAGAATCCTTTTCCTTTTAAAGCAAATGGAAAGGAAAGAGATTTAGGGTTTTGAACAGGGAGAGGCGCAGTAGAATCTTATTAATTTTGTTTTATTTTAAAGCTAGCTGTGAACCCTGGCTTGAACAAGTGTTACAGCTTTGAGCAAATGACCGTGAAAAATCTTTACCAAGTTTTATTTAGATTCAATTTTCTACTATGGGTAAATTTTGTATTTTTAACTTTTATACTTTTATTTTTAATTTTAAAAATTAGCATTTACATAATGGTTAAATTCATTCAATTTAATTTTATATAAGTGGAATGCGTATATTTTATATTTAGTTATTTTTTTTAATATCTTTATATCTTTTTTAAAATTTTAAATTTTAATGTTAACTTTAGTAGTTAAAAACATTAATTAAAATAAAATGAGGATAATGTATAAATAATAAGTAGATCTAATTTTGCATATGTGATAATATATTTGGTATAAATTTTTTTAAAAATAATAATATTTAATTAATATTTATTATTAAAGTTGAAATTTTAAATTTTAAAAAATGTATAAATAAAAATCACCAAATTTGAACCCAGGATTTCCAAAGTTGTAACTTACACTATTATAATGTAACACTAATTAAATTTATTAAGAACAAAATCAGTTTGAAAACTCAAATTGGTTGAATAAATTGAAAACTAGCTAAATCGATTTATTTTGTGAGCTCACTTTGTTATAATTTTTCAACTGGAAAGTAAATGATTATATTGTTTTATTTGAGTAGTTACAATTTCAACCATAAAAAAGAATAACTCACATTCCTTTTACTTTACCTGAATTAAAAATCCAATCCAAACAAAATAAAAGTTGCTACTATCGCTCTAAACTCCGAGATATTATTTCAACTAAGGATGAATAAAAATTTAGAACTTTAATTTAAAATTATTTTGATACATCCACCAATACAGAATTACCAAAACATTTGAGACTATACACATTACAATATAAAGGATAAGTCAATCAAATAATAGATAGGAAATGGATTGACTTGAAAATAAATGAATTGCTTGTCGAATATTATTCTCGTCAGACTTAAACCTAACTAAAATTTTCGCCTAAGTTAAGGTTAAGTAAAGGAAGACAAGAGAATAAGTTTGATTCGGAGATTTTTCTCCTATTTATATATGATAGATACACAAGTTTCTCTTCCTATTTCATAAGATAATTAGTAGATTTGATCATGAGTTGGATCACTTATTCAAATCTGAAGAATTGTTTGAAAAATGAGAGGATTTTAGCAAAATATAAGCCCGAAATATGAATTTGGATAAAAAAATAAGGCTCGTTTAGAAAAAAAGCGGAGTCTCGATTAAGACTTTTTGGCTTGCCCGGCCTTAATTTGACAAAAAAAAAGTTTTTGTTGTTGTTTGCTACTGTTATGTTTTTTGTTTTGTTACTGGTATATTGTTATTTTGCTACCATTTCGCTATTATATTTCGACTATTTTGTTGTTATTATTTGGATATCATATAATTATTGTTTTATTGTTAATTTTGCTACTGTTTAAGTATAGAGATTTTTTTATATGTATTTTTAATTTGTTGAAAAACATTTATTTTAATATTTTTAGTGTATTTGATGTATTATATTTTTTAAAATTTATTTTTGATGGAAAGTTTAGATTGCAAATGAGAACTATTCAAAAGAGATGATTTATCATCTTACAATTTTAATTATTCATAAACATTATTAAAGTTAAAAGTGATGATTTATCATCAAATACATTTCTATGGGACATGTTTTTTCCTAAATGAGTATGTCCAATATGAAGAGTTGTGGCTGTTTAAATTGTATTATTTGAATGCATATAAATAGAGGCATTATGGTGCTCACAAATAGATTAATTACAATCAATCTTATTTTCAAAAAAACTAGAGTAAGAGTTAGGGAATTCCTTGATTTGGCTTATCAAAGAAATATCAAAACTTCATTTTATTCCGAGAGAACCTTTGTCTTAACCCTCTAGCAACTTTGGGTGGGGGCAAATAGTTCTCTTTGGAAAGCATCATTCGTGCCTCGAAGTCTACTGTTTATTTCATACAAGTCTCCGGTACTATCGTTTCGACTTAAATTTATCAATAATTTTTATATAAAAAATAATCTAAAAAATTAATACGGGTGGACCGAACCGAGCTCAAATTAGCAATTTTTTAACTAGACCGAGTTTGAGCAAAAATTTAGATTCATTTTTTGATCCCAAACCTAAAATTCCTAATATTTTGTACCAGTCCTGTCATGATCAGCTGTATAATGGATGGCCTTAGTTCGCAGAAAAGAAAAGACTTAAAAACTGCTAGTGGAGTGGGGTGGCACTGGCAGCATTTTGCTGATTTATTTATGGTACTGGCAGATTTCTAGCCCAATGTTGCTACCACCTAAACATCAAATTATAATTAACAAGCTCTAGAAGTAGTGAGATATCATCTATTTACGTGTGTTTGGTGTTGTATACTCCAACTTGAAGGAGAGGCTACTGTGACGTATGTTTTTATGCATTTTTGGTGAGTCTTGTATCAGGTAGGTGAGAGCTCAACTTCATAGATTGAAATTTCTTGCAAGATGAATGTGAATTAAAGGACATTCAAATTTATGTTCTACTTAAAAGACTTCATCACTCACCCAATCTCAAATCCCAATATTTCATCTTTTGCTTACCCAGAATTCATTTGTTGGACAGAGTGAATTATGGGAATCCACTTTGGTCAAAGGAAATGAAAAGAAGGCTTCGCCTTCACCTCTCCTAGATTCCACAATCCAACTATTATTGAATCTTATGATATTATAAATATTAGGTGAAATTCTGCTATTAGTCCCTATACTTTGTGAAAGTTATAGATTTATTTTTTTACTTTAATTTGTACTTTTTCAAAAATTAAATTTTCGATCATTACCAAACCATAAACCACACGCCAAATATATTATCATATGTGTAATATCATGTTAATTTTTTATTTTCATATATTACTTATTAAAAATCCAGTGAATGAATTAACAACTATCATTTGCATTAGTAATTGAATTTGACCAAACATATTTAACTATTATTGTCAGAATCAAAAATAAAATTTTAAAATCCCAAAAGTACTATATTAAAATTGATCAAGTAAAAAAAGTACATGACTAGAATTGATCAAATTAAAATATAGGGACTAAATCTATAAATTTAGCAAAAATATAGTCACTAATAACAGAATTTAACCTAAATATTACCACCCATTCCCCTCTTCCATCAATATCATCATCATCATCATCATCATCATCCTTCGAGTTTAGTGTGTTACATCTTTCCCCCCAACTAAAACCCCTCCATCCCACTGTGAAAGTGTAAAACCTCAACGAGACAAAACGGTCGCTAATGGCGCTCAAAACCCCTTCCACATTTCTCTCCTCTCTCTCTCTTCAGAAGCACTACACTCTCTCTATCTTCAACCCCGTATCCCTCAATATTTACAGAAAACCCACTCCCCTCTCCTGCAAATCCACTCACTCCCACTCCCCATCTCAGTTGCCACTCTCCGATACGAAATTGCTTTCTTCCGAACCCGAAGGAACTGGTGCAGCTTCTCCGACCCGGGGAGACCGGTTTCTCGAAAGGCAACAGGCTGACGAGGCTGCCAAGCTTCTTATAAAGGAGATAAAGAAGACTAAGAAGAAGACGAAGAAGGTTTTGAAGGTTAATACGGCAACCACCTGTTGTTATGGTTGCGGAGCTCCATTGCAGACTTCGGAGGTGGATGCTCCGGGTTATGTGGATATGGACACCTATGAATTGGTATTGAACTTCAACTTTGACATTTTAAAAATTAGTTTTTTTTTTTTCCTCTGGATTGGTCGAATGCACTTGGTTTTAATTTAAATGCCCGTTACATTTTAATATGATATTTTTCTATTAGCAAAATTGTAAAAGTAGTTGTTCGGAAATTGATTGAATTCCCCCCTCCTCCCCCTCCCCCCCCCCCCCTTTTTTTGTTTGAATAAGTTATTCTGGTCAAATTGGGTAGCTGATTTAGTACTGGCTTATGACTGCAGAAGAAGAAACATCACCAGCTAAGAACGATTCTTTGTGGGAGATGTAGGCTTTTATCTCATGGGCATATGATCACTGCTGTTGGTGGGAATGGAGGTTATTCTGGGGGGAAGCAGTTTGTTTCAGCTGATGAGCTTCGGGAAAAGCTCTCTCACTTGCGACATGAGAAGGCTTTGATTGTTAAATTGGTGAGTTTATATAGTTTCAACTTCCAGATCAAATTAATGGAATCTTTCGAGAACTTTTATCATTTACTTGTGAATTTTGGTGATATGATAATTGCATGGAACTTACCATTTTATTGTTAGTTAAAAACTGCGTTCCTTATCCACCCATTTTTTTGTAATCAAAGAGTAGCTGAATAAAATGCTTATGATAATAATGAATGCCAAGTAAATAAACTTATTATTATAGGCCATCTTCTAATAAGTGATTAAATATTTTCCATTTGCTCCAATGATGACTTCTCTTCACAAGGATTCAACTATTTTTCAAACTTATTGATAAGTTCAATGTTACACAAAATGATCAGGATGTTTTCCTGACTCCTTTTGACCAATTACTTTTAGGTTGATATTGTGGACTTCAATGGCAGCTTTTTATCTCGTGTGCGTGATCTTGCTGGTGCAAATCCTATAATACTAGTTGTGACTAAGGTAATAATCTGCACTTTTGGGCTATTATCCAATCAATAATTTTATGATATATGCTTTGCAACAATGCTGACTATAAGGTGTTTGCTTTTCTCTCAGGTTGATCTTCTTCCAAAAGGGACTGATTTTAATTGTGTGGGTGATTGGGTTGTGGAGGCCATTACAAAGAAGAAGCTTAAGTAAGAAGTGGTTTCACTGGAAATTATTCAAAGAATTGATGTTGGATCTATCTCATTTAACTTTTTATGAAGATTTAACTCCTTTCAATATTTGTTTCTTATAGTTTCACTTGAAAGCTTAGCATGTTTCTGATTCAATGTGCTATGCTTTGCAGTGTCTTGAGTGTGCATCTTACTAGCTCAAAGTCTTTAGTAGGGATTCCTGGAGTTGCATCAGAAATCCAAAAGGAGAAGAAGGTTTGTATTGGTCCTTACATATATGTTCATCAATAAGATTTGAGATATGTTGTGCTTCATATTAATTGCTTGTGAAACATGTTCAAATTGGTATCTCCTGAACCAAATATGAAATAAATGTCACATTATACCTGTGATGAAGTCCAGAATATTTCTAATCTACATTCGGTTTATGAAGTGGTTACCACTGCACTAAGCCCTGAAGTTTTCTTCTATGCAATTAATGTTCCATTTTATGTAACTTGTTACTATAGAAATGACTTTAGCCCTTTATGATCTGGTTTCCTTCATATTCCTTGGCTTAACTTCTTTACCTTGACTCTTCTGATGCAGGGACGGGATGTTTACATTCTGGTTAGTAAGTCTTGAACTAGAAGCTTATTGTAGATTTATATAGTGGAGTTGTAATTACATTTTTTTCCTGCTAAAGTTACCTTTTTGAAATCCTTTTTTCCTTTACATCATCTCTTCCAACCTTTTATTCTCATTGCCGGTTTCTTTATTGCATGATCATCATTGCAAAATGGGTTCCTAACTGCATTTGGCTGTCATACGTGTACCCTGCTGCTAGTACTCGTATGTCCAGGGGTAACATGAATAAATATCTTTGTTTTGCTTTCCACATTTCATGTGTCTGGCCTAAGGTACTTTATCTGTTTTAATCACAGTGTTGAACAGCTTTGATTTGTTTATCTGTTTTAATCACAGTGTTGAACAGCTTTGATTTGGTATAAATTTAAATTGTACTCATATAAGTTGTTATATATTTTCATTTGATCATTCTTACAGGGATCAGCAAATGTGGGAAAATCTGCATTCATAAGTGCCTTACTAAGTAAGTTCATTTAATTGTATCCCGGGTTGTCTATATGAATTCATGTCCCACTTTTGCTCATTCTTATGTGACAATTTAAATGCTTTATCTAATTTTATACAATAATGAAGTACTGAACATCTTACGACTGGCCCATGAAACATCAGAAATGATGGCACATAGGGATCCAGCAGCTGCAGCAGCACAAAAGTACAAACCAATACAATCAGCTGTTCCCGGAACTACTTTAGGCCCAATCCAGATTGATGCTTTCCTTGGAGGAGGGGTAGGCATTATCAGTTCATTGCCTTAACTTCATCCTACCCCCTTGGCACCGTGTTTTCATTTTTTTCAAGGATCTTTTGGGGCTTTTAGTTACTCTCCTGATTAGTTCTAAACCAGATAAAATTAGTTT
This sequence comes from Gossypium stocksii, assembly GCA_020496765.1. NCBI lineage: Eukaryota > Viridiplantae > Streptophyta > Magnoliopsida > Malvales > Malvaceae > Gossypium > Gossypium stocksii. Next base: position 106,754,759 of record CM035627.1, on the reverse strand, counting down.
TAGCAGTCCTTGTCTATTAGGTTTTATAATATTGACCAATCATTCATGTTATTGTCTTCCTGCAGAAATTATATGATACACCAGGGGTTCATCTTCACCATAGGCAAGCTGCAGTAGTCCACTCAGAAGATTTACCTATCCTTGCTCCTCAAAGTCGGCTCAGAGGTCAATCATTCCCTGTACGTTTTGTTTGAAAGATCCTTGACACCCTGTTAAATTCTTTATATTCTTTCTTCTTACGAAGTTCCCCAAGGGTTGCCAGGTCTCCTCCAAAAATGGGATGGCAGGGAAATTCAATTCCAATGGCTTAAATGGGTTCTCAATATTTTGGGGTGGCCTTGTCAGAATTGATGTCTTGAAGGTCCTAAGAATTTTGTCTCATGTATAGTCAGTTATGAGACCTGTTGTCATTGATGTGCAGTGTCTTCTGAATCTGTTACATTCTTGATGCTTTTAGGTTCTCCCAGAGACATGTTTGACATTTTATGGGCCAAAGAAGTTACCCATTCATGCTGTGCCTACTCATGAAGCAGATGAATTTTACAAGGTAATCAAGACTACGTGACAATTATGCGTTCTGCTTACTGCTTTCCCATGATATACTTCCACTTAGACTAAATCTGCTACAATTACGCAATATGTAGTTAGCAGTAATCAATATATATATATACACATTTTCTGAGATAACCGTATTAAGTATCTTGAACACTAATTCAAGTTGCTAACTCTCTCGTAGGCTATGGAGTTTAATGGCCATCTTAAATTTGAATGACTAAGCATCTGAGACATCTAGCTAATTTCTTCTCAACAACTTATTATGAGGCACCTGTTATTGTTATTAGTAGATAATTTACCTAATTGCTGCAGAAAGAACTTGGAGTACTGTTGACACCACCAACTGGAAAAGATCGAGCAGGTGAATGGAGAGGACTGGAGACAGTGCAGCAATTGCAAATGAACTTTGAGGATGCTGAAAGGTGCAGTTCGAGTTTATATTTCATGGTTATATTGCTTTAGACATATTGAACTCAGCTGCTCTTAGAAAATTTGAGTTTTTTGTTGTGTACTAGGAATTATGGATTTTCAGCTCTTTCAGCATCCTTGTTTTGGTTAACTTGTACCAAATAAAACCTATTCCTGTTTGTATAATTAGTTACTTGCTTAATTTGAAATATGTTAAAATTTGTTGCTTGGACAGACCTGCTAGTGATGTGGCTATTTCAGGACTGGGGTGGATCACCATTGAACCGAGACGCGAGTCACTTGGAATATCTGAAAGTAATTTTGCAGAAACAACCAAAGAATTGCATATTGCAGTCCATGTACCCAAGCCAGTTGAGATTTTCGTTAGGCCTTCGATACCTGTCGGTAAGGCTGGAGCAGAATGGTACCAATATCGTGAGTTAACAGAAAAGGAAGAAGAAATAAGACCTAAGTGGTACTTTTGAGGGCGTTTTGTTTATATGTTTATTTGTTTTCTTGATTTTCTATGTATGCGCCACTAATTTAATTGGCATGTTGTTGTTCGTAAAGTTCAGAAATGTTTATGCCATTGCTGTATGCTCATAATGAAACTGAGGATACAGAGAGGAGCTTGCTCGTTCCACAAATTTTGTTTGTAAAAGTTAGAACAACTTGTAATACCATACAGTGTAGAAAGAAAAAAGTGAACATTTATTTTCTCATCGGATCGGGAAGCCCAAATCTTTTAACTATATCAAAGTGCTAAGGTATAGAGGTCTAACACTTCAAAAAAAAATATTAAATAAATCGTATACTTAGTTTAGAATTATAAATTTGGTAATATTTTTGTCTTTCATTAATATTAATTCAATTCGTTTTTATTTTTATTTTTTAATCAATCAAGTGTATTTATGTCAGTAAATGGTATATAATTTTATGCACAATTTCATTCGTGGGTTTAGACCATGAGTGTAATTAAATAAAAGTGTAATTATTAAAATAGTAATTATAATAACTTGTAATTTTTTAGATATATTTAATTGACAAAGTATAATTATATTAAAATTACATGAATAATGTTTGGTAGTACAAAATTATAATTACACAATTACATAATTTAAATTAAAAATATTAAATACTATAAAAATATTAATTTATATAATTTAAAAATATTATTTATTATTATTAAAATATTAATTTACATAATTTTAGAAATATTAATTACTATAAAAATTATCAATATAATTAAAAAAATTTTAAACAAGTAACAAATATTAAAATTAAATTATCATATTTAATATGTTAATCTAATAAAGTAGTTAATAATATAATTACTAATAAAAATAATACAAAAAATAAATTTTATAGCCCTTTTTAAAGATTTATAATATAATCATGACTTTATAAAATTTAGGTATTTATTTTTAGGTCATATATTTATGAGTCTCGATACTCATTAGTAGAGTCGGCCAAGCATATATATTTATGGTAAGAATCGGCCAACGTGTTAAGGCACTAAAATTTCTTGTAACATTAACTTTTATGATTTTTGAACAAAAGAATAAATTTAAATAAAGTATAATCTAAAAATTTTAATATAATTTTTTATTTATAATATAAAATTTTGTTATAACTTTATAAAATAAATACATGTAGTTATAGTTATAATCTAAATTTTATAATCTATATAATATAACTTCTAATAAGTAATATTTTATTTTTTGTAACTTGTTCATGCATGCATGTTTATTATCCATATTCATACACGTCTATATTTCTAATATAAATTTTATAATTTGTATAAAAATTAATTGGATTCGGGTGTGAAAGTTATATGAGTAGGAGTGTAATTATATAGGTAATTATTCTATTTCTCAACGCCCAATTTAGTAAGACCTACTAGTTAAGATGGTTACTCAGACACGTCACACCTATATAATTATAAACAATTACACTCAAATTTAATTACCAAATGGCTTTTCAAAAACAATCTTAATTAGATTATAATCTATTAATGCATTACTTTTCATCAACTTTTTTTTACTTGGGTAACAAAATATTTCTCTATCTGGTTAAGCTCAAACTGAGTTATTACTTAATCTTAATAGTAATGATTTGTAGAGTCCTTTAATTTGAGCTCTTCATTTATCATTGTTAATGTCTGGTTCATTATAATAGAATAAATTGTAATGGAATAGAACGAGTATAACAATAGTTTTGATTGAGTGGAATGAAATTAGTGTTATAATAATATTATTATGTTTGATTTAAAAGAATAGATACTATAATAGTAAAAAAAAAAACCACAAATGATAAATAAAAATATCCTAAAATGTTAAAATACTTGAATGACCAATATACCCTTTACTAACTTTTTTTTCTATAAAATATAAAATATTTAAAATGATAAAATATTAAAATAATTTTTTTTTGGTAAAACCCTAAAATGTAACAACAATGAAAAATCCTTTAATAGATTAATTTATTTATTTTATCAAACTTAATAATTTCACACTGGATTCATCAGAATGATATTAAAGTTATATTTATCTACTACCATTCAGGGGCGTAATTAGGGCGACCCCCTAAAATGAAAAATTTTCCATTTAAGCATTTTAAATTTTTTAAAATTTTAAATTTGTAAAGTTAAAATTATACTTTGCCCCCTAAAAATGATAAAAATTCGATTTAATTCTTTAAAAATTATAAAGATATAAGCTATTGAAATGATGAAATTGTATTTTTATTATCGTAAAAATTACAATTTAATTTTGACTCCTAAAGAAAATTGGTTTCGCCTCTGCCACCATCGTAATCTTTGATTTATAATTTATAGATACAAAAAGTGACAACCCTTTATGACATACTATTATGTCTTAATCTCATTCTATGAATAGAGGTGTGCAAAATTCAGTTAATTGACCAAATTCGGTTAATCGGTCGGTTAACTGAATTTTTTCAGTCGGGGATTGGCTAATAATTTTTTGAGTTCTCGGTTAAATGTTAATTCAGTTCGAAATTTTTCGGTTTAACCGAAAAAATTAATAAATAAAATTATAATATATAAATTGTCCACTATTCACTCAAACCCAATCCAACATAAACCCAATCAAACTAAAACTAATTACCCAACCCAATCATAAAAATTATAAATAATTTAATAAATAAAAATAAAAATAATTCGGTTAATTCGATTAATTCGGTTAATTCGGGTAAATCGGGTAATTCGGTTAATTCAGGTAATTCGGTTAATTCGGTTAATTTTATATTTATTTTAACAAAAAGAAACATAGAATTTTCGGTTAATTCGGTTAACCGACCGAATTAACCAAAAAATTTCAGTTCAGTTAATTTTTTTGAAAAAAATTTGGTTCGGTTAACAGTTAAAATTTTTGAAGAGTTGATTAATTCAATTAATGGTGTTTTGGGTCGGTTAACCGGTCGGTTAACCGATTGAACACCCCTATCTACGAATACATATACAAAAAACTATACGAATCCAGTACCACAAGCATAATCTTTAATTGATAGAAATAAATCTTCTCACTCATATTAATCGCATAGGAGGTGGTAAAGTCAAGAACAATGAGCATTTGCATTGAATGATCAATAATTTACTTAACACGACATCTCATTCATTCTCTATTAAACCTCCTATTTCACCTAAAGCTGCATATAATATTTGGATCTTTTATTGAATGAACATTTTAGAGCTAATGCTCCTACTTAATTCAAGATTAACTTGTCTAATATTATCCTTGAGCAACGTGACAATATTAATAAGTGAATTAGAAGAAATTGATTCACTTACCCTGTACAAGCCAATTTTAGCCCGGGCAACAGACCCACTACCCAAAATCCCCAAACCCATTACAAGCCCAAATGCCTAAATTAGCTACCCAACAGCAACCCTAGCCCAGACCCAAATACAACAAAACACTTTAGCCTAAAAACCCTAATCCTCCTAGCAGCTGCCGCCCCTAGGGTCTGCCCACTTGTGCCGCCTCACCCACTTGGTCTCTGACAGACCTGCTCCACCGCCTCTGTCCCATCGGTCCAGCACCGCCCTTGTCAGCCACCAAACCCTCAAGTGGCACCTGCACGGAAATGACAGAAATGAAATTAAAATCTATGTAATAGGGTTATAAAAACCCAGATCTGATAGAAAGATTGGACCTTTTTTTTGATTTCCTTTGAATCAATACACAAAAACAGAGAGTTATAGCAATCAAAATAACAATACAAAAGCAGTGGCTCAAGCATCAGAATAATACCAAATCCCGGAACGAAAAGATCTTACCAGAGACGGTAAAAAACCCTTTTCCGATTCTGTCCCTTACCGTTTTTAAATATAGATATATATATATACCTAAATATTTTTAAAACAGGATAATAAAAAAATAAAATAAAAAAAATAATAAAAAATCTGGGATTTTTACCTTTTCCGGCCACCGCGTGCGGTGGCCGGCGCCGGCGCCGGCGCGGCGGTCCGGTGACCGTCCGGTGACCGGCCGGTGGTCGGACCGACCACCGGAAATCGCTCCGGAGCTCTCCCCTCTCCCCCCTCTCCTTTTTTTTTCTCTTCCCCGTTTCAAATGAATTTTTTTTGAAGGTTTGGGCCTATTTATAGCACCTGAAAACGGTGCCGTTTTGGCCTTAATGCCCAGGGCACAAAACGACACCGTTTTGCCCTGGGTCGGAGCCACCCGACCCGCTCCAGCAAGGTCCGCGTGTTTTTGAAGGCGGAAGGGCTAATTGCGCTTCCAGCCCTTCCGCTTTTTCTGTTATTTGCAATCAGGTTTTGTCATTTTCAAAATTGGCCCAATAGTTTCCCCGTGTTGCGATTTAGTCCGCCATGATACGCTGCGTTTCAAACGCGCGGAAAAATTGCCCTTCGGGCCCCTGTTTATTCACCCCGTGTTCAAATAAGTCCTCCATACTCTTTTTTTAATTCTAAATTAGCCTGAAAGTTTCGATTTTAACCCAATTTGGTCCCCTTTCGTTATTATTATCCTTTTTCTTTCTTTTAAGGTTTTATTATTATAGTTATACCCTATACTATTATTATTATTATTATTATTATTATTATTACTATTACATATATATTATTAAACTTCATTATATCTAATATTATTATTTTTAAAATTTTTACGATCTTACTATGTCAACCACTATTATTATTACTTATTTCATTTCTATTTTATTTTATTTTTATTTATTTATTTTGCTAGTATAATAATCATCATTATCATATTTTTAGGCTTTAGTCACATATTTTAATATATATATATTCGTATGTATGTATATATATTTAATATTTTTATTAGCTATACCTTAATATTAGTATCTCATACATATATTTATACATATATTTTTAACTTGTGTATTATATCCTTTAATATGTCCTGCATATATATACATACTTCCAAAATTATCAATTATACACTTTGTAGTGTCTTAAATATATTCTTATATTATGTAAATACATTCTTTAGCATTATCTTCTACTATATTATCATTTATACGTCCACATATATATATTGCTCATAGTTTAAACATGGCCTTTTTAAAATACTTTTAATATCACATTGTTTCACTTTTCCGTATACTACGCATGCCTATCTTCCGTATCGTATTACTTATAATTCCCTTATCATCTCACGCGTGCATGTTATTAAACTACATTATATTTGTATTTTCTTAACGCTATATTATGTACATATTCCCTCTACGTATATATTCTTTAAAATGTATTTTTTTTATTTTATTCTGTTGCCGCGAATATTATCGCCGTCACCATTTTCATATGCTAACTTTATGCCTAATATTTTATCAATTTCATCATAGTGTCAAAAAAACAACATCCCAAATATCTTATCAATCGAGGCAATATTTTTGTGTTTAGAGATTCGGGAAATAGTGCCCTAACGTGCTGGGTTGCGATTTCTCATTCGCCTAAATACCTAAAATACCCTCCTGAATTTTACAATTTGCGAGATATCCCTAGTTTCGAGGAACCTAAGAACTTCGTGTCCAATCGTGCTGGATGTGACATTCGTATTCCTCCGAAACGAAAGAATCTCGATCCTTTTTTAAATCGTCTCGTCTTAATTCAAAAATGTCTTCAAAATGAGGCAATATTTTTGTATTTAGTGATCCGGGAAATAGTGCCCTAACGTGTTGGGTTGCGATTTCTCATTCGTCTAAATACCTAAAATACCCTCCTAAATTTTGCAACTTGCGAGATGTCTCTAGTTTCGAGGAATTCGCGAATCCCGTGTCCAATCGTGCTGGATGTGATGTTCGTATTCTACCGAAGCAAAAGAATCCCGATCTTTTTAACTCAAATCATTCCAGTTCAAAAAGAATCTTATTTTAAATCTTTCCAAATTTCAACTTAAGACAGAAAATTGCTCAATTTGGTACCAATTTTGGGCGTCGCGGGGGTGCTAATCCTTCCGCGCGCGTAACCGACTCCCGAGCCCGTTCTCTAATTTTTCGTAGACCAAAGAGTTTTATAAGGTGATCCAATCACACCTAAAAAGATTGGTGGCGACTCCCATTTTCATTTTTTAAGTCGACTTTCGTTTTTTTCAAAAAAATGGTTACGACAGCTTGGCGACTCCACTGGGGACTCCAAGAGAGTCAAGCCAAAATTGATTGTTTTCTGTCTTAAAGTTTGAGTTGGAAATTTTGCTAAAAAATGATCTTTTTACATGTGATTGTTGTATATGGCTGTTATTTTCCTCGCACACATTGCATTTGCATGACCGTTGTGGTCACACCCTTAAGTGGGAGTGAGGAGCTACGCCTTCGTGAGGTTTTCACCTCCGCATGGGCTGGTGAATCGCTTCCGGGATACATCCGTACCTATGTCTTCGTGAGATTTTCATCTCCGCATGGCCATAGGGAAATGTGTCCCCCTGAACCGAACTTGGTCCATATGAGCCTATAATGGGTGAGGATCGAGGAATCTGCTGGTTCGGGTACCCTTTTCTCTAGAACCGAAACGCATATAATGAACCTTAAGTGCCTATCCTTGGTAGTTCGGAGGTGACCTTTAGTGACTACCTATGTAGGTGCTTGTTTATTTTTCTTTGAAATGATATCTGTTATATGTAACACTAACCTTTTCTGTTTTGTCATCATTGCATGTCATCCAGCATTTAAAGGTATCGATTCACGGTTCTATTTCTAAGTTAGAAAGTTTTGTAATGGGGGATGAATATCTTGACAAAGTGGAAGACAACGCTAACATACGGACATGGTCAGAGAAAGCCCAGTTAGAAAAAGGAGATAGTATTGCCGATGGGTATACGTCAGAGCTATGGGACTTTACTCGTATCAGTTCGGCACAGAACGAACTTCAGGAATTGAGGGATATTTGGACCCGATGGGATGATGAAGCTAAACAGTTGTTCTATCAGGATTACGGAGATCTTCCCTATTTGCTAGACATTAAGGTGGATAAGCATCTGTTTCGGGCTATGACACAGTTTTGGAACCCCGCTTATAGCTGTTTTACATTCGGGGAGGTAGATTTGACACCCACTGTGGAAGAATATACCGTCTTGCTCCGCTGTCCGAGAATTCAAGATAACAAGGCTTATGTTAGGGCTGTCAATCTTCCAACTTTCGTGAAGAAATTAATGATCATCACGGGAATGAGTGAACAGTGGGCCACAGCTCGAATCCAACAAAAAGGTGATAGCAAATGTATTTCATGGGCCAGCCTAAGGGATTTGATACTGACGCACCCTGACACGAAGAGGAAGGTGGATGTCTTAGCTTTGAGTATCTACGGGTTGGTAATTTTTCCGAAGGCTATGGGGCATATAGACGAGGCAGTCACAGATTTATTCGATCGGCTCGACAAACAAGTCACACCTGTACCGGCAATCCTAGCAGAAACATTTCGGTCCTTGAATGCATGTAGGAGAACTGGTGAAGGTAGATTCATCGGTTGTGCACAGTTATTGTTAGTGTGGTTCCATAGTCACTTCTGGAAGGTCGATAGAGGTCCTTGCCGAGTATTCTTACAGGACTATTCTCCCTTAAGAGAAGCAGCGACTACCTCAAGAAGAGATGACATCACAGAGGAGAGATGGATAGAGATACTGCGAAATCTCCGAAAAGAAGATGTTGTATGGAAAGCTCCTTGGATGGCTCCTAGAGGAATCATTTATCGTTGTGGAACCTTTGATTGGGTACCTCTCCCTAGAATTTGGGGAGTTGTCGGTTATGCGCCATTGCTCGTTTTGAGGCAATACAAGGCGGAACAGTTTATACCGGTAACATATGGCCTGGCCCAAAGTGAATTCTCATACAAAGGCGACAATTATAAAAAGAAGATACGAGAGATTTCTGACGCCTGGAAGAAGATCTACTGCATGAAGGTTCTGACTGATGGCCCGACGGTGACCCCTGAGTACAAAGAATGGTTTAACAAGAGAACCAATGACAACATCCCGAGGCCAAGTTGGGAGACTGCTCAATCAATAGAGGAAAGCTTACGGGTGATTCCTTCAGAACTAGAACTCGTAAAGTTAGAATTTGAAAGGAAGAATCTAGAACTCGCAAAACGAATAGAGAAGTTAGAAGAAGAGAAGATGTACCTGAGCCTAGACGTTGATGTACAGAAAACAGAGGTCGAAAAGGTGAAGAAAGAAAAGAGGAAAATAGAAGAAGACCGAGATGACCTGAAAGAACGATATAAGAAAATGCAACTGTCAAAAAAGAGAGCTGGACTAGGAAAGACTTCTGAACAATGGCAGCTAGAAGTTCGGGAAGAGAAAACCAAAGCAAACCATTGGGAGAAGAAGTTCCAAGAGATGCAGGCACAGAATCAAGCTTTGGAAAGGAACTTAGCAGATAATCGAAAGGAAAGTCAAGGATTAAAGGCTAAGGTAACTGAACTCGGACGGTCTCTTCATCTCCACCGAAGTCGTAACTCCGCGGCTGAGTTGAAAGCAAGCCAAGATAAAATCGAAGAGATGAAACATCAGATAGAAGGGCTAGAGACAGCACTACAAGACGGCGGGCTTCGTATCGAGCAGCTTGAAGCGCGAGAGGAACACTGGAAGGGAGAGCTTCACCATTTCCAAAATCAAGTCAGAGATAGAGATTACCTTATGGGAGAGGCCATTGTCCAGATCCGAGAAGTCGCCGACCATCTGCAAGACCTGGCAGTGCAAGCCGATGTGTTAGGTGTCAGATACGAGCAAGAATCAAACCGAGGTCGAGAATTGGCCGCGTTGCTTAGGAAAATTAAGACTCTAGGCCTAAGAGCGAAGGCATATCTGTAATCAGCTTGTTGTAAAAACCTTTGTTACTCAAAAGGTTGAAACTCTGTACCTAACAATAAGAGTGTCTGTAGTCCGTTTTGTGTAAGGATTTTTGTTCCTTGAACAATGTTTTCTAAATTGAAACTGAATCGGGCTCGATATCTTTTGCATTCGTGCATTCGCATTGCATTACATCATATGCATTTAAAACCAAAAGACCCTGATTAGTATAAGTTATCGCAGAAGAAAAGAATCTGGGAACTCTACATCCCTACGGTACACGTGCTAAAACTAGGAATATGGATCAGAGATTCGAACAGCTTCAAAAGGAAATGCAGGAGCAATTGCAAGAACAACTGGCAAAAATGCAAAACGATATGCGTGAGCAGATGATGGAGGCTCAGAGAAATATGGTGGCTGAAATGGCCCAGCTGCTAAAGGGGGCAATGGATAAGGGAAAGGCCCCTATGTCTGCTACCGCGGAAGATAATGATGATTATCCTCCAGGTTTCACACCACCCCGTACTCAAACACAAACGGAGGCCCCCCTGCGAAGGCCGTCTGTCACCATTAGGCCTCAACAGGGGCAAATTGATATAGGAATGCCTGTGAATGTACAAGACGGTTCGGGATCCAACCCGTTGGAAAATCCTATCAATTCACTCACCCCTGATTTGGATTTGGCTGAGAAGGAAAGGGAAAGGACCGAATCCTCAAGACAATTGGAAGAACGCTGCGGATGGTTGGAAGAAAAGTTTAGGACTCTAGAGGGTGCTGATGGCCGACAAGGGATGGACGCTAAAGAATTTAGCTTGGTCCCAGACTTAGTCCTCCCCCACAAATTTAAAATGCCAGAGTTTGAAAAATACAATGGGACTAGCTGTCCTGAAGCCCACCTTACTATGTTCTGTAGACGAATGACGGGGCACGTAAACAACGATCAACTTCTAATTCATTGTTTCCAGGACAGTTTAGTCGGGGCCGCGGCCAAATGGTATAATCAACTGAGTCGCGATAAGATTGGCTCCTGGAGAGACCTGGCGCGTGCTTTCATGCAACAGTACAGCCATGTTGCTGACTTGACGCCCGATCGAATGACCCTACAGAATATGGAAAAGAAGCATAATGAAAGCTTCCGACAATATGCACAGAGGTGGAGAGAGGTCGCCATGCAGGTTCAACCGCCACTATTGGAGAAAGAAACTACTGTGCTATTTATAAATACCCTGAAGGCCCCATTCCTTACTCACATGATCGGAAGCACCACCAAGAGCTTTGCCGACATAGTTATGGCGGGAGAAATGATTGAAAACGCCATAAGGGCTGGTAAGATAGAAGGAGAAACCACTAAAAGGCCAGCCCCAAGAAGAAAGGATAATGAAGTGAGCAATACGAGTAGTTACAGCCCGAAGACGATTATGGTTAGCCAGCCGAGAACAGCTACGAGTGGGCAACAGGGTTCCCAAAGGCAAGAATCTAATACAAGACAAAATACTGAAAAGATCCAGTTCACACCCATCCCGGTGACATATAAAGAGCTTTACCAAAGTTTATACAATACACACGCAATAGCTCCCTATTATCTGAAACCCTTGCAGCCCCCATATCCCAAGTGGTATGATGCTAATGCCAAGTGTGAATACCATGCCGGAGCACAGGGGCACTCCATTGAAAATTGCGTCAGCTTCAAAAAGGCCGTAGAAAGACTTATCAAAATGGGGATCGTGAAATTTGACGACACCCCTAGCACGGAAAACCCACTGCCGAACCACGGCGATCAAGGGGTGAACGTAATCGAGAAAACCAATACGAGAGGGGTCAAAGAAGACATTGCTGAAGTAAGGACACCGTTAAGGGTGATCTGGAAAGAAATGATGAAAAGAGGAATGTTGGTCTCCAAAGGAAGAGAGGGAAAAGTGAGGGACTACTGTGAGTTCCATCAAGAAGGAGGCCATGAGATTCAAAAATGTGTCAAGTTCAAGGCTCTGGTACAAAGCCTCATGGATAACAAAGAGCTAGAATTCTATTAAGGTGGTCCAGACAAGGGACATGTATGCGTGTTGGAAGGAACTTCGACGAGACAAGGAACTAACCGGCCAAGGATTATCATTTCCCTACCAAAGAGTAATGAGGTTGAGACGCCAATAACGCCGAAAATCATTATCCGCAAGCCTGTTTCTTTTCCTTATACGGATAGCAAAAAGGTACCCTGGAATTATGGCTGCAATATAACGGGGCCAAAAGAAGAGGAAATAGCTAACGCTTCCAAGGAGGCCCAAGTTGAAGGTTCCTATACACGCAGTGGGAAGCGTTATGGCACGGGAGGCATCGTGATTACGTCTATGAAAGCAAAAGCCTTAGACTCCGAGAAAGAAAAGGGGGCCGAAGCGCTCATTAATGAACCAGTTAAGGAGGAAGAGGCTAAGGAGTTCTTGAAGTTCCTAAAACACAGCGAGTATAGCGTGGTTGAGCAGTTGCGTAAACAACCAGCCCGTATATCAGTGCTAGCATTGCTTCTGAGTTCAGAAGTACACCGTGAGGCATTGATGAAAGTGCTTAATGAAACTTATGTTACTAAGGACATATCCGTCAACAAGCTGGATCGTCTTGTCAGTAACATCAGCGCCGACAATTTCATCTATTTCAATGATGATGAAATTCCACCGGGTGGCATGGGATCAGCTAAGGCTCTACACATCACCACACGCTGCAAAGGGTATACACTACCAAGTGTGCTTATCGACAATGGGTCAGCCTTGAATGTCCTGCCATTATCCACATTAAACAAACTACCGATAGATAGTTCTCACATGAAAGCATGCCACAATATAGTGAGAGCGTTCGATGGCACGGAGAGAAAGGTGATGGGAAGAATCGACGTCCCTTTAATGATCGGGCCAAACACATATGAGGTGGATTTTCTGGTAATGGACATCAAGCCCTCTTATAATTGCCTGCTAGGGAGGCCCTGGATACACTCAGCAGGAGCGGTGCCCTCATCTTTACATCAAAAACTGAAATTGGTGACAGATGGACGATTGGTAACCATAAACGCGGAAGAAGACATCATAGCAGCAGTTACTGGTAACGCGCCTTATGTGGAGGCAGATGAAGAGTCAATTGAATGCTCTTTTCGCTCTTTAGAATTTGTCAATGCAACCTTCATTTCGGAAGGAAATGAGATACCAGTGCCCAAAATGTCCAAGACCACAAAGATGGGTTTGCAAATGACAGTAGGAAAAGGAGCTGTGCCTGGAAAAGGGTTAGGCAAATACCTCCAAGGTGGAACCCGAGTCCCCGAGATAAGGGAGAAAAGAGATCGCTTTGGCCTAGGATTTAGGCCAGACTACAAACAGAGAAAGAAGGAGATAGAGAAGCATCAGGAAAGAAGAAAGGCGCGTCTGAGTGGAAGAGAACTCGAGTGGGAACCAATGACGTTCCCTCACATATCTCAGACCTTTGCGTCAGGAGGGATAATTCACCCTGAGGTGGGGGCACTCGAGAAAGGAAGCTATCACATCAACGCCATACATGATAGGGAGACTGAACCAAGGATCTTGGGGGATATCCGTCCTTACGAACCGGGGAGCTCTTTAAACAATTGGACTGCTGAAGAACTTCCTGTAACCTTTAGGAACTTTACAGAGTAATTTTCCAGAACACTCTTATTGCTCTAAAGCCTAGGAGTAATAAGATTTCATTTGTGAAATAGGCTTATGTTCGGATATTTTGGTTTCAATAAAGAACACTTTTGTCAAATCAAGCAAGCTTCTTTCATTCTTCTATCAACAAATATTCTTTTGACCTTCTAATTTCATTCATTTTTTTTTTAACTCATTCATAACATAAAAACAATCACTCTTAAATTCATTCATTCTTCGCACATTCTTCCATACCCCGCAGGTCCCTAGATATCAATGATATGAGCAATGATACTGCAAGTCCTGAATTCTCCTTTGAGCAAGACATGTTCTCAGAAGAACCTCAGGATTTTGAAGATGACAGGGATTGTGATGTATCCCCAGATCTGTTGAGAATGGTGAAGCAAGAAGAGAAGCAAATTCTGCCACACGAGAAAGAGACGATAGAGAATTTAACCTTGGAGGAGGGGAAAGAAGTGAAAATAGGGACGTGCATCTCAAAGGAAACTAGGCAAGATCTTGTTGAGTTACTGAGAGAGTTTAAAGATGTATTTGCATGGTCGTATCAAGACATGCCGGGGTTGGATACTGACATCGTAGTACACCGTCTTCCAATAAAACAAGATTACAAGCCAGTTCAACAAAAATTGCGAAGAATGAGGCCTGACGTCGTACTGAAGATCAAAGAGGAAGTCAAAAAGCAATTTGATGCTGGATTCCTGAAAGAGGTCAAGTACTCCGAATGGGTAGCTAACATTGTGCCTGTTCCTAAGAAAGATGGGAAGGTACGAATGTGCGTCGATTACAGGGATTTGAACAAAGCTAGCCCAAAAGACAATTTTCCCTTGCCACACATCGACACCTTAGTAGATAATACAGCAGGTTATTCGTGGTTTTCCTTCATGGACGGCTTCTCGGGGTACAATCAAATAAAGATGCACCCTGAAGACATGGATAAGACCACTTTCATAACGTTGTGGGGCACCTTTTGCTACAAGGTGATGCCATTCGGCCTAAAGAACGCAGGTGCAACATACCAAAGGGCCATGGTGACTTTATTCCATGATATGATGCACAAGGAAATCGAGGTGTATGTGGACGACATGATTGCTAAATCCCGAACTGAAAAGGAACACATCGAAGCCTTGAGGAAATTATTCTTGAGATTAAGGAAGTTTCAGTTGAAGCTCAACCCGGCGAAGTGTACCTTTGGAGTCAGGTCAGGGAAATTATTGGGCTTTGTAGTCAGTGAAAAAGGAATAGAAGTTGACTCAGACAAAGTCAGAGCCATACAGGAGCTGCCGCCACCGCATACCCAGAAAGAAGTACGAGGTTTTCTTGGGAGGTTGAATTACATTGCCCGTTTCATTTCACAATTGACGGAGAAATGTGACCCCATATTTCGCCTTCTTAGGAAACACAACCAGGGTACCTGGGACGAAGAATGTCAGAATGCCTTTGATAAGGTCAAGCAATATTTGTCAAACGCTCCAGTACTGTCTCCGCCTAGTCCGGATAGACCACTGATACTGTACTTGTCGGTGTTCAGCAACTCTATGGGATGTGTGCTAGGCCAGCACGATGAGTCAGGAAGAAAAGAGAAGGCGATATATTACCTCAGTAAGAAATTTACTGATTGCGAAATGAGATACCCACCGATTGAGAAGTTATGTTGCGCCTTGATCTGGACAACCCGGAGGTTGAGACAATACATGTTATATCACACAACTTGGCTGATCTCGAAGATGGACCCGTTGAAGTACATGATGGAGTCAGCAGCCCTAAACGGGAGAATGGCAAGATGGCAGATACTGCTTTCTGAGTTCGATATAGTATATGTGAATCAAAAGGCCATAAAGGGAAGCGCAATAGCAGAATTTTTGGCTAGTAGGGCTTTGGAGGAGTACGAACCATTAAGCTTTGACTTCCCAAACGAAGAATTGATGTATGTGGCAACGGTCGAGAAAAATCCATGGAAGTTGAACTTTGATGGGGCATCTAATGCAATAGGAAATGGGATTGGAGCAGTCTTAATATCCCCAGAGGGAGACCATTATCCATTCACATGCAAATTAGACTTCGACTGTACAAACAATATGGCAGAATACGAGGCTTGCATCATGGGGATTCGGGCGGCCATAGAACGGAAGGTTAGAACATTGGAAGTGTACGGAGATTCGGCGTTGGTGATTTACCAGCTCAAAGGTGAATGGGAGACAAGAGACCCTAAATTGATCAATTATCGGAGGGTAGTTTTAGGACTACTTGAGGAGTTCGATGATATCACTTTCAATTACCTCCCACGAGATGAAAACCAGATGGCAGACGCTCTGGCAACCCTGGCATCCATGATTAAAGTAAATAAAGAGGAGAATATGAAGCCTATTCAAATGAGCATATTCGAAGCCCCAGCTCACTGTTGTAGCATTGGAGAAGAAGAAAAGGATGACCACCCTTGGTATCAGGATATATTACGATATGTGAAGAATCGTGAATACCCTGGACAGGCAACGGAGAATGAGAAAAGAACCTTGAGAAGGTTAGCTTGCGACTATGTGTTGGATGGAGATATCCTTTATAAAAGAGGGAAAGATCAGGTGCTTTTAAAGTGCGTCGACGCTGTAGAAGCTAGGAAAATCTTAGAAGAAGTGCATGAAGGTGTGTGTGGGACCCATGCCAATGGCTTCACGATGGCAAGACAAATTATGAGATTTGGATACTATTGGTCTACTATGGAAGGAGATTGTATCAGCCATGCCAAGAAATGTCATAAATGCCAGATCTATGGAGATAAGATTCATGTTCCACCGTCGCCCTTACATGTTATGACTTCTCCATGGCCCTTTTCCATGTGGGGCATGGACGTCATTGGGCCAATTTCACCAAAGGCCTCGAACGGGCATCGTTTTATCTTTGTGGTCATCGATTACTTCACGAAATGGGTGGAGGCTGCGTCATATGCTAACGTCACCAAAGCGGCAGTAAGTCGATTTTTGAAGAAAGAGATCATCTGTCGATATGGAATGCCTGAGAGAATCATATCAGACAATGCATTGAACTTGAATAATAGCACGATAGCAGAAGTCTGCAGTCAATTCAAGATCAAACATCATAACTCGTCTCCTTACCGCCCAAAGATGAACGGGGCAGTGGAAGCGGCCAACAAAAACATCAAAAAGATAGTGGGAAAGATGACTGAGACTTACCGAGATTGGCACGAGAAACTGCCATTTGCACTATTTGCCTATCGAACATCTGTTAGAACCTCTACCGGGGCAACTCCATTCTCGCTAGTTTATGGGATGGAGGCAGTGTTACCCATCGAAGTGGAAATACCTTCCCTTCGAATCTTGTCAGAAATAAAGTTAGATGAGGCAGAATGGATTCAATCACGATACGATCAATTGAATCTGATTGAAGAGAAAAGGCTGAAGGCAATTCGTCACGGTCAGATGTATCAGAAGCGAATGATGCGAGCTTACGATAAAAAGGTCCGTCCAAGAGAATTTTACGAAGGGGACCTTGTATTGAAAAAGATCCTCCCCATACAAAAAGACTTCAGAGGAAAGTGGATGCCAAACTGGGAGGGGCCGTATATCGTGAAAAAGGCTTTCTCTGGCGGTGCGTTAATTTTGACAGAAATGGATGGGAAAAGCTTACCCAATCCAGTGAATTCGGACTCAGTCAAGAAGTACTTTGTCTAAAAGGAGAGAAGCCAAGGTGAAAACCCGCAAAGGGCGCTTTGGGTCTTCTATTCAAAAAAAACAAAAACAAAAAAAAAACAAAACAACAAAAAATTGAAAAAATGAAAAAAGATGGAGGAGCCAAGGTGAAAACCCGCAAAGGGCGCCTTGAGGCTAAAGGGGCTTTGAGTCGAAAACCCGAAAGGGCGGCTCAAATTTCAAACGACAAGCATCTCACTATACTCGACCTAGCGAGAAGTGGAGTACATTACATACCGAGGCATTGGCAAAGTACTTTGGGTCTTCTGAGCACGTGTCAAACCCAAAGCAGTCTGCATGGAACTCGTGTGCAGAGGCTCAAGCTGCGATATCTAGGGCTTCTGACCTTTTGTCCTGTTCACTATCTTTTGATCCTCTCAAAGATATGTTGTCAGATTAATTTCCCTTGTATCTTTGATAACTTTGTTCGAATCTGACTATCTTCAAAGTTTTTTCTTTCACTATACACAAAGTGTGTTGCATTGAAATAAAGATTGATGAACTAAAATATCTTTACAGATGAAGTTCTGCATGTTACTCTGTAAAATCTCCTGATAATGCAAGAAACTAAAACAGAACGATTGTTTAAAGAACCCCCTTTGTAAAGATTGGGGATGCCCAAAGGAAATTTCATTTTCAGTTCGAAGTGATGATTAGAAAACGCAAACAATTTGATCCGAGGAAAGGATTTTAGCAGGTCATAACAAGACCAACTTGATTTGAGGCATACAAACAGAGTGTGAATAACACCTTGAGTGAAACTTGGATGAATGAGTAATGATAGTCAAAGTAGGATCATTCTCATTTTTGCATCATAGTACGCACAATTAGGAAGCATTTGACTCATTTCGATCATGGCATCCTAATCATTTGCATAAGCATAAATCTAAGGACATCAATTCTACAGATAGATTCCCCAGTGGACAATGTAGCAAGATTGACGGAAACAGCAAATTCCAACATATCTCAACTCCCTAAGCAGTAGGGTAACAGATCAAATTTTGGGCAGATCTTACCTCCATACGACAGTGATGGATCAGATTTCAGCCATTCGCCTTAGCTCCCTAAGCAGTAGGGTAACAGGCAAAGCACAGCAGATCTTATCTTCGTTGATCAGGAGCGGAGCAGATCGCTTTCTATCAGATCGTGACCCCCTAAGCAGTAGGGTAACCGATCGAATTTCGGCAAATCTTGTCTCCATACTACAGTGATGGATCAGATTTCGGCCATTCGCCTTAACTCCCTAAGCAGTAGGGTAACGGGCAAAACAAAACAGATCTCATCTTCGCTGAGCAGGAGCGGAGCAGATCACATTCCAACAGATCTTAACTCCCTAAGCAGTAGGGTAACAGATCAAATTTTGGGCAGATCTTACCTCCATACGACAGTGATGGATCAGATTTCAGCCATTCGCCTTAACTCCCTAAGCAGTAGGGTAACAGGCAAAACACAGCAGATCTTATCTTCGTTGATCAGGAGCGGAGCAGATCGCTTTCTATCAGATCGTGACCCCCTAAGCAGTAGGGTAACCGATCGAATTTCGGCAAATCTTGTCTCCATACTACAGTGATGGATCAGATTTCGGCCATTCGCCTTAACTCCCTAAGCAGTAGGGTAACGGGCAAAACAAAACAGATCTCATCTTCGCTGAGCAGGAGCGGAGCAGATCACATTCCAACAGATCTTAACTCCCTAAGCAGTAGGGTAACAGATCAAATTTTGGGCAGATCTTACCTCCATACGACAGTGATGGATCAGATTTCAGCCATTCGCCTTAACTCCCTAAGCAGTAGGGTAACAGGCAAAACACAGCAGATCTTATCTTCGTTGATCAGGAGCGGAGCAGATCGCATTCTACCAGATCTTAACCCCCTAAGCAGTAGGGTAACAGATCGAATTTCGGCAAATCTTGTCTCTATACAACAGTGGTGGGACAAACTTCAGCCGATCGCCTCAACTCCCTAAGCAGTAGGGTAATAGGCAAAGTTTCAATGGATCTTAACCCCCTAAGCAGTAGGATAACAGATCAAGTTTCGGCAGATCTTATCTCCCGGTACCGGCAGAAAGCAGATCGTCAAGGCAGATTCAGAAATCTTTGTATTATTCAGCAGAAAAGATTGAAGTTACAGATCTTTTCTCGCTAAATTATTATATCCCTGAAGATGTGAGCAGATTGAAGCTACAAGACATACCTTTAAAATCGCAGTGGATCGAACCAAAGCTACAAGAGGCGGTGGGCTAAAGAGACTACCCGAGCGAGAAGAGCACCGAAGAAGTCAAGACTCGACAAAACCAGGCAAAATTGGCCCTTTTGAAGTCTTTGCTCTATTCCCGTTACACGACAATGAGCAAAGAGGGGCAGCTGTACAAGCCAATTTTGGCCCGGGCAACAGACCCACTACCCAAAACCCCCAAACCCATTACAAGCCCAAATGCCTAAATTAGCTACCCAACAGCAACCCTAGCCCAGACCCAAATACAACAAAACACTTTAGCCTAAAAACCCTAATCCTCCTAGCAGCTGCCGCCCCTAGGGTCTGCCCACTTGTGCCGCCTCACCCACTTGGTCTCTGACAGACCTGCTCCACCGCCTCTGTCCCATCGGTCCAGCACCGCCCTTGTCAGCCACCAAACCCTCAAGTGGCACCTGCACGGAAATGACAGAAATGAAATTAAAATCTATGTAATAGGGTTATAAAAACCCAGATCTGATAGAAAGATTGGACCTTTTTTTTGATTTCCTTTGAATCAATACACAAAAACAGAGAGTTATAGCAATCAAAATAACAATACAAAAGCAGTGGCTCAAGCATCAGAATAATACCAAATCCCGGAATGAAAAGATCTTACCAGAGACGGTAAAAAACCCTTTTCCGATTCTGTCCCTTACCGTTTTTAAATATAGATATATATATATACCTAAATATTTTTAAAACAGGATAATAAAAAAATAAAATAAAAAAAATAATAAAAAATCTGGGATTTTTACCTTTTCCAGCCACCGCGTGCGGTGGCCGGCGCCGGCGCCGGCGCGGCGGTCCGGTGACCGTCCGGTGACCGGCCGGTGGTCGGACCGACCACCGGAAATCGCTCCGGAGCTCTCCCCTCTCCCCCCTCTCCTTTTTTTTTCTCTTCCCCGTTTCAAATGAATTTTTTTTGAAGGTTTGGGCCTATTTATAGCACCTGAAAACGGTGCCGTTTTGGCCTTAATGCCCAGGGCACAAAACGACACCGTTTTGCCCTGGGTCGGAGCCACCCGACCCGCTCCAGCAAGGTCCGCGTGTTTTTGAAGGCGGAAGGGCTAATTGCGCTTCCAGCCCTTCCGCTTTTTCTGTTATTTGCAATCAGGTTTTGTCATTTTCAAAATTGGCCCAATAGTTTCCCCGTGTTGCGATTTAGTCCGCCATGATACGCTGCGTTTCAAACGCGCGGAAAAATTGCCCTTCGGGCCCCTGTTTATTCACCCCGTGTTCAAATAAGTCCTCCATACTCTTTTTTTAATTCTAAATTAGCCTGAAAGTTTCGATTTTAACCCAATTTGGTCCCCTTTCGTTATTATTATCCTTTTTCTTTCTTTTAAGGTTTTATTATTATAGTTATACCCTATACTATTATTATTATTATTATTATTATTATTACTATTACATATATATTATTAAACTTCATTATATCTAATATTATTATTTTTAAAATTTTTACGATCTTACTATGTCAACCACTATTATTATTACTTATTTCATTTCTATTTTATTTTATTTTTATTTATTTATTTTGCTAGTATAATAATCATCATTATCATATTTTTAGGCTTTAGTCACATATTTTAATATATATATATTCGTATGTATGTATATATATTTAATATTTTTATTAGCTATACCTTAATATTAGTATCTCATACATATATTTATACATATATTTTTAACTTGTGTATTATATCCTTTAATATGTCCTGCATATATATACATACTTCCAAAATTATCAATTATACACTTTGTAGTGTCTTAAATATATTCTTATATTATGTAAATACATTCTTTAGCATTATCTTCTACTATATTATCATTTATACGTCCACATATATATATTGCTCATAGTTTAAACATGGCCTTTTTAAAATACTTTTAATATCACATTGTTTCACTTTTCCGTATACTACGCATGCCTATCTTCCGTATCGTATTACTTATAATTCCCTTATCATCTCACGTGTGCATGTTATTAAACTACATTATATTTGTATTTTCTTAACGCTATATTATGTACATATTCCCTCTACGTATATATTCTTTAAAATGTATTTTTTTTTTATTTTATTCTGTTGCCGCGAATATTATCGCCGTCACCATTTTCATATGCTAACTTTATGCCTAATATTTTATCAATTTCATCATAGTGTCAAAAAAACAACATCCCAAATATCTTATCAATCGAGGCAATATTTTTGTGTTTAGAGATTCGGGAAATAGTGCCCTAACGTGCTGGGTTGCGATTTCTCATTCGCCTAAATACCTAAAATACCCTCCTGAATTTTACAATTTGCGAGATATCCCTAGTTTCGAGGAACCTAAGAACTTCGTGTCCAATCGTGCTGGATGTGACATTCGTATTCCTCCGAAACGAAAGAATCTCGATCCTTTTTTAAATCGTCTCGTCTTAATTCAAAAATGTCTTCAAAATGAGGCAATATTTTTGTATTTAGTGATCCGGGAAATAGTGCCCTAACGTGCTGGGTTGCGATTTCTCATTCGTCTAAATACCTAAAATACCCTCCTAAATTTTGCAACTTGCGAGATGTCTCTAGTTTCGAGGAATTCGCGAATCCCGTGTCCAATCGTGCTGGATGTGATGTTCGTATTCTACCGAAGCAAAAGAATCCCGATCTTTTTAACTCAAATCATTCCAGTTCAAAAAGAATCTTATTTTAAATCTTTCCAAATTTCAACTTAAGACAGAAAATTGCTCAATTTGGTACCAATTTTGGGCGTCGCGGGGGTGCTAATCCTTCCGCGCGCGTAACCGACTCCCGAGCCCGTTCTCTAATTTTTCGTAGACCAAAGAGTTTTATAAGGTGATCCAATCACACCTAAAAAGATTGGTGGCGACTCCCATTTTCATTTTTTAAGTCGACTTCCGTTTTTTTCAAAAAAATGGTTACGACATACCCCAAAACTCTTTCTTTTCTTCTTTGAAAATATAGAATCAACTATGTTTGGATTAGATGGTTGTAACTATGTAGCTGAGACATTCATCTCATCTAGGGAAAGATCTACTTCACATTGATTGCCATTGCTTTTTTCTTCACGGATCCTTTCATTAACAACATCTTGAGCTTGTAATTCTTTAGCTATATTAACACCAAATTTGAGCATCTTTCCTTGTGGCTCGATCTTTTGCATATATGACAGTAAATTTTTCATGATAAGGGAAATTTTGGGTTTTGAATTGCTCGACTTCTTTATGACTATTAAAATAAAGATTTCGTTAACAATATATACTATAAAGATATAAGTAAGTCAAAACATGGAAAGAAATACTAAATAAATCTTACACCTATATATGAATCTCACATTGCATCTTCGGCAACAACCTTCTGTCAGTGCTAACCCCAACCAAAGTTACTATTGTCTTTTCCTCTTAGCATATCATAAACGGTTGCCTATTTTTTTTCAATGCCCTAATCATTTATTCAAGATTAGTTTTAGCCTTTAACTTTGTAGGAGGTAATAGTTTTGCCATCATTCTTTCTAATTCACCCAAGTAACTAACCTTGAATCTGATATTTGCATTAAAACTCCTAACATTATGCAAGTCTATCATACATGAAATTAATGCAACATTTTCTTTTAGAACCTATTTTCTTTTGGTTTTTCTAGAATTTTGAAAAGAAATTATTGTCGATTGTGAAAAACCTAACATGCTTTTAAATAAAATTATGAATATCATTAAATAGAAAAATCAATTCATAACTATTTAATAAAGCAATACAGTTTTAGATTGAAAATACTATTTATAATTACTACAACTACGATCAATATTGTTCAATATAATACACAAGTCTAATACAATAAAAAACAAATATAATAGCAACATAACACCAAGATCATAAACCATGAAAACAGCATCAAAGACAAGTACAATAACATAAATTTGTACAAATAAAACTTTTAAGTCCAATTAATTTCTAGATGTTGTCTATTCATTGAACATTTGATTTGTTAATTCCATCCTCCAATTTATCTATGCATTTGGATGAATATTAATTATGTGTAATCTGAATAGAGAGAAAGAGAGTATGAAATATCTAAACCTACAACGAAGTGCTAGATTGAAACGAAAAACACCATTGCAGCTTTATTTTCTGAGAAAGAGATTTCTTGGTTCATTGAAATTGAATGAGGTGGGTGGGTTATGGATTAGTTATGTGGGGAAAACGTGAATAAATGAGGGCATTGAGGGAATAATATTTTTATTCCTTATTACATCGAATAACAGTTCAAATAGGGGGTTAACGAATTGTTTTCACCGCTCGACTGTAATAGTGACTTAAATAGTCTGTCTCATATTATTTATTTTTGTTTATATAAAAAGAGAATTAGACGTAATTATTTATATAAAAAAAATCAAACATGTATAACTCATGTCATGCATAACCCATTACACGCAACCAAACACCACGTAATTATTTATATAAAAAGAGATCAACCATGTATAATTTTTTTAAAGATGTTTTATTTTTAAGGGTAAAATTTACTAGAACATAACAGAATTAAATGGATATAGAAGTTACATTGCGAATGGAATGTTACATTATCTAAAAATAAAATGGTATTATGATTAATCCCTAAATTACCCGTTAATAATATTATATTAGTATGGTCAATCAATGCGGATTATTTATTTATATCAAATTATAAAGTAAAATTTTGACAATTAAAATATATTCTAAGCAAGATTTTTAGAATCAAATTGGTAGTGGAATTGGTTAGTCTACTAATTTGTGGGATACAATAGAATAAATTATTAAAAAAGAAATAAATATTAAAAAATAAAAAAAAATTTCAATCGATTTTTTTAGCTTGGTTCAAGCAGTTCGTTTTGGTTTGCAGATCAACTGATCTGATGCCTCTCTTTGGATAGTTAATTTAACTGATTCAAACAGCCATGACTCTAAGTCTCTACACATCGTACATTTGGAATATAGTCCTCCTATTTTAATTTCAAGAATGTAATCATTCTACTTTTTAGATTTATAAATCTACTTTCAAATTATATATAACCATGTAACATTTTAATTGAAAAGTTAGTGATATTAACTATTTGAATTAGTTAATTACATTATAATAATATTAAATTAATTAATAATATTATAAAAATATAAAAAAAAACTATGTTAGAAATTAAAGTATAAAGATTAAATCTCAAATTTTAGGACCAAAATTGGAAACTAACTACTTTTGTATATTAGAAGTTAAAGTATAAGAATTAAATCTTGAATTTAAGCATATTAAAAGAGAATCAAAATTAAAAGTTAACCACTTTTATAAAATATAAAAGAAAATAAAAACATAATGGTTGTGTCATGCGTCAGTATAAGGAAGATCTTTTGGACCTTATTTAATAAATAGGTATAAATTATCGAGTTAAGATATTCTTATTGACCCATATTACATATGTAAGGTGAAATTTTCACGCTAATTTTTTATTCCGTCATCCATTATAGGTGTTTAGCCGATGGTCCAAAATCTATAAGAAATAAAAAAGATGATTCAAGTACAGTATACAAGTTCTTTAGTAGATTTAAGATGACAATGTTCTGAACCCGACTAGCTCAGTTTTGAGTTTTGTTAATCCTCAAAGAAAAAAGAAAACATAAAGCATAAGTGCGATAAAGGCTTTGATAGAACAAGAGATTGAGAATTTGGTTTGCCTGCAATGAATTTGTTGTGGGGGCGACAATGTTTTCCATCACTCCATTTTCCAGGAAATTTCAGTCCCAAGTATTTGCAATAATTTGGCCTTAGCATAGCTTTTAACAATGGAGCTGAAAATGTTAAGCAGTTTGCTTAATCCATGGAGTTGCTTTCAGGATCCATAATATTTCATTCCTTCATCCCAGCTCTGGAAACATCATTAACAAAAAAGGGAAAAACCGAAAACAACCTTCAGCTTATGATCATATAATAAAACTACTCGACAAGGATACATCATTCATATTGGCGCATAGACCATGACAAAATTAATATGAATGCACGCGCTTGCTTGCTTGCACAAACACATGAAAACACTGCTTCCAACTACAAAATCATCAATGACACAATAAAGTACCAATGATCCAGTAATGCGTTCGAGTGCAACTTGGAAAATCATCAGTGTTTTCCAGATTCAAGAAGCTGCTAGATGGCAGATCAATTCTGGCTTTTACTATTAGAAATAATTTATAACCTTTAATATATATATAAAATCACGAGTTTAGAAATTTTTTGAACAAAAATACATTTTATTTTTTATCATATTACAATTTTGATATTTAAAAATAATTATAATATTTAATTTAAAAAATTAATTAAAAAAGTAAATGTAAAATAAAATTGGTAATAATTATACATTTAAAAATAAAAATAACATTTGGTACATTGTTAGTGGAGTTTTCAGACTCTCCAAGCAAAGTTAGAAAGTTGACAAGTGTCCTATAGTAAAATATTAAAAAAAAACTATTCGTGGAATAAAAAAAATGTACTGTTATTATACCAAATACTAGACCTAAAAATAACTATAATTTAATTTATAATTATTACTTAAAAAATTTTAGTTAACATAATTATAATTTAAGTATAACTTAAGGTAAGAGTTTTTACAATTACAATCATCTTAAAACAATTTTTTTTTTACTTGATATATTTTCTTCTACATATTAATTATAAATTATTATAATCAATTTATTAATAATTAAGAAAATAAAAATGAAAGTTGAAGAGTTTGTTTTACAATATATTATTTTTTTTATTGTTTGTACAAATACTTTAATAATAGGATTTTTTTATTAGTATTGTATTTGAATTATTAAATTAATTAATATATTTCGATAACGCTTATTAGTTATTATTTTTAATAATGATTACATACAAAAGTAAAAATTATATTGTATGTTGAAAATAATACAAATATTTTAATTATGTTTTAATATTATTAAAAGAATCATTTGATCTACAAAATATCAATATTTTAATATGATATTTAAATTTTTTTTATTATATTTGATTTGTTAAATAAGTTAATATATTTTAATTATATTTAACAATTCAAATAACAAATTAAAAATTATTTACAATAATTAAAAATATATTATTTGAAAAACTAATTAAAAATTAAATACAAAAAATCACATTCCATTAAAAACTAGTAATAATAATACCTGAAGAATATATCCATGTAGCCAATCTAATGTCTGTGAAAATGTAGTGGCAGATAAATTGACAACTGTTAAACCCTGTTCCAAAGGACAAAGATGCATGAATAAAAAAAACAGAAAGTTCAAACAACCTGGACCCAAGAAAATTAGAGAGCTGAGTCAAACTACACCTCTGAAATTAAAACAAGTAGGGTGTAGAAAATCTCCGTAATCTCTGTTGGTTTGCTTCCTCTAACAAGGCGACTCATTACTCCACACTAAATACCTTACTAAAAATTTTAAATACCTAAACTGGTGGCCCAACCCAAGAAATTTGAAGAATAAGCATACAACCAGATGGTACTAACAACAGTAAATAACCCCATAGTTGTAACCCTTTCCAACTAAAGCTGGTTTTATTATGAAATCTAAGATACCTCCATATGACATTGTATTGCACTAGACTTGCTACATATTAAGTTTTGATAGAAAAAAAAAATCATTGAACACACAAGGCAATAGGAACAAACATTTCATCCTAACAACCAATAAACGAAATGAAATGGCATACCTGTGACTTGAAAGAGCAGAGATAGTTTTGAATAGTCTTCAAGTTCGTTATTAAGTTATCTGTATCCTGAAAAAGATAAAATAACATATGAAATTGAAACAGAAAATCAACTAAGTAGTTGATCAAAGGAATAAACAATGACAAACATCACCGCAGAAGAAAAGGAACTGAGGGTGAGCAGCACACCCATTTTTGACCACAAAGATTGACGCAAAAGTTCTGCAGACATGGACATGGTTGGACGGCATCATCTCATGCCTTAGACTGCCTCGTTAGACAGTCCCACTTGACAAAGGTATCAAAAAACCTATGTCATACAATTGTGACGAAAATGGATATGTTAAATACTTTTTTAAGGTTTTCCATGTCCTTGGAGAGTCAAATACTTGAGATGTCACAGTATTCTAGGCAAGCTAAAAGTAAAGCTTTAACAAATATACTCGACGATTATACTATTAACAGAAAATTCAAGCATATGGGCCGAATATATGTTAGTAACCATTAATTTTGGTTATTTAATTAAGGCTTAGGTTGCAATTTTATTTCTTTCCTTAGGTTTTGTTATGCTTTTGTTTTAATTGATTTGTTTCCTTTCTAGAATAGGCTTACTATTTTTGTAATAAGATTGGTCCTTACTTAAAGGGGCATGGAATAATAAAATCGAGCAGAATTTCTACCAAAAACCCTAAAGAGATCTAACTCTTTCTAATGAGTCTTGAGGTTTTAGTCTCCTTTTAATGAGCTGAAAGGTTTTAGTCTCCCTTTGATGAGCTGAACTATCAATCACAATGATTTGTAACAAAAGCACATGAATTTGAATGTTAGCAACAAAATTTCCAAGATCCATTTTCCACACACCAATGAAGTCAATAGTTACTCTATGTTCATAGAATCAAGCTGTACAACTCAGTACTTAACGGTAGTCCTTGGTTACAGAACAACTATCAACATTCAAGATCGAGAAAGAACACCTCAAATCGACCAAACTATTTAAATATTCTTAATGGTAAAATGCAGTGCCCCGACTAAGCCTTTTGTCAAATGATATTACCTTGCTGCCAAGACATAGCTAAATCTAATTGACCTTAAAAGCAGCACCTTAAAAGAAGCAATGCAGTTTGTGATGGAACAAGGAAAAAAATTGTTATTAATACCTGAACTAGACATTTACCAGCTAATGCCTGAGTAGTGATCCTCTCCTCAAGTAATGCCTGCATAGACATTGGTCCGAATTTAGAAAATCATACAAGATAGAGAAAAGAGATATTATGAGGGAGCAGGCGAAATACAGTCCCAGTTAAAGAAAGCCACCTTCATAATATCAGGAATAACTCCACACTAACCTGATTACATCTTTTTGAAAACAAAAGATGTGGCAGTATCTTAGGTTTGTTTAATGGCCTAATATAACAGAAGCTGGCCCATCTGTTTATAAATTCACATTTAGAATAGCCTATCCACCAAATGAAAATTCTAATTAATCTCCACAGTTCACTAAATAAACCATCTTCACTCTTGAGAATTCAAAATACTTAACAAGGACTTTTCTCTCTGTAATAATAAAGTTTCTAACAGTACAGGCTCTATCAGAAAAGAAAGATTAGAAAGGGAAGCAGAATCATCACCAACATTGGATCTTTGCTAAATGTGAATATGAATAGGTGTCTCCTCCATTTGCTCAAATTTTAGCAATTTGAGACAGCTTTATTTACTAAAACAAATTTAACTCACCTACAAGCTTCATGTGCTTTACTAGTTAAAGCTGGATGCATAAAAGTAGAATGAGAAAGCACCCATACCTTGTGATCAAATTCAGACATCTTCAGAACTATGGGTATTATTATTGGTTTAGGGCCAGATTTTTCTTTTCTAGCAGTACTTCCATTTACTTCTGGTACCTTAACAGTTTCGCCTGCATGCACATAAACACTGCTAATAAATGAACTGTCGTATTGCGCCTTCACATAGCCTCTAAAACTGACACATACACAATGCTTAAAATGGAGTGAGATGCTATACCAAATAAAAAGAATTTAGAGCAGAAATCCACCTTTATTGTCAGAAGCAGTTTCTAGAGACATGGGCTTTACAGATTCCGACACTTTGTTCAGATTGTCAGCTGACACGCCTTCGGATAAACGCACAGGATGGTTTTTACCATTTTCTGTGTTACTTTGAGATGTAGTAATTAAATTATTTTCCTTTTGAACTGAAGCATTATCATCCGATGCCACGGACTGCTGGGATGGTCCATCTACAGAGGTTGGAGCTTTAAGCTCGTCATTCATTAAATAGATGCTTGGGTCCAGATGTATTCCCTGTAATTGTCATCAGAAACAAGGAACCCACTAACTCAAAGTGACACACGTTAAACTGCACAAGAACATGCCAATGCTTCCCGATCTCATGCAATGACCAGAGGGCGGGGGGGAAATATAATATTTAAGCAGATTATAACCTTTCTCAAGATTTGCAGTTAAAAAATGAACAGATCTAAAGGCAGTCTGCATATTCCAGAAATAACAGCAATCTTAAGGGTACAACATGGTTGCAGATCCGACCTCAAACTTCATCCCCATGAACATATCAAGTGTGTGACATGCATGTGTGTTCAAAGACATACAGCCATACTCCACTAGAAACCCATTGTGGCTGATCATCTTATTTTAACTGTTGCATCCATCAATCCGCGGACAACAATAATCCCAAAAGTAAGCAGACATATAAGGGTTGAAGCTCAGATTTGATACAGAATAGCTGAAAATACAACAGAAGCAACAAGTACTGAACATGTTCATGAGTAAAATATACTCATTCATGGAAAAGAAGCCCATAACTTGCTATTCATGGAAATTCACGTCCACACCTTTCTTGACCAATGCTTCAAAAACAGACAACACCAGAAAATCTACTTCCGACATAGAACCACAATATGTTAATAAATACAGTGAAAGAGAGAATTAATGTAAACCGCAAACACTCAAAAAAATTCACCATATAGGCATGCACATATCACAATGTTAATCCTTGTGCCAATAAGAGTGGATGGTATCAACATTTACCGCAATGATAAAAAAGAGAGTAAGAAGGAAGGGCTCAAGGGTGGGAGGGAGGAGGGAGTCGCAAGAAGATAGTAACCAGCAATCTAGTGTCAAGCCATACCTCGATTATTACTGGCTTTCCATCTTTCATTGCCTTTTTTAGATCCCCGTTCAACCCTAACCAAACAAAATAATACAACACCAATGATGAACATACCTTTAGAATATAATAACAAATCCAGAAAGAAAGAATTTATTTTATGTATATCTAGGCAATATCCTGGTTTTGCATTGCATTAATAAAGCAAGGAAAAAACTTCTCATAATAGCAAAATGGAAATTTTAGAAACTACCTTTGCGAACTATCCTGCATTCACGACAAAATTCAGTAATTAACTCCTCAGAGGAGCTAAAATCCCGCGCCCATACAGGAGTAGATGCTAATGGTGCACTGCAACAAATAAGAGAAGCAGGCATTAATATGATATACAGTACACATATATATTAAACACCGGTCAATCTGTTAAAAGTAAGACAATCTGCTTCCTAGTAAACATGGTTAGTGTAGTAGGA
The DNA here is from genome assembly GCA_020496765.1 of Gossypium stocksii. Taxonomy (NCBI): domain Eukaryota; kingdom Viridiplantae; phylum Streptophyta; class Magnoliopsida; order Malvales; family Malvaceae; genus Gossypium; species Gossypium stocksii. The sequence continues at coordinate 106,723,573 of CM035627.1, read as the reverse complement.
GAGAATGTTCTACCAAATACAATTGGGTAGATGTCCTTCCAAAATTTTCTTCTAATTTGATTTTGACCAATTAAATTTTGTTATGAGTTTCTAAATAAATTTATTGAAGATTTATCAAGTCATTTGGAAATCAAGATGAAACATGTGAAGTGGCCAGTCAAACTTCAAAGACTCATAGTTCGACCAATCAAAATTCATCTGAGTCATTCAATTTATCTCTAAATTAGATTAAAATGATTTCAAGACAAATCTAAACTAGATCAATAGAATTTTAAAGAATATGAGCCATAATATTTTATCTCTAGTTAAATCAACTAATTTGGAGGTAAAATTAAAGGGAGCTCTTCAAAGCCATTTCGTATACAGTATGGGGAAAGAAAACTGAAGATTGGGGAAAGAGATTCAAGAAGACAATTCAGAAGAAAAACAGAATCAAAGTCTCCAGTCTTCAGAGCTCACACAAGTCAAAGCGGATATGGAAAATGTTATTTGACTCCAAATTTTAAATCCAATACAGTATTCAATTAAAAGTTTTCCTCTACCTTTATCCAGAGTACCAAGTGTTTAGGGAGATAAATCTTGTAACCTAGGGTGACACTTCTATCTGGAAAACCATAATGCCCCATTTTTTAGCCAAAGCTCAATACCTTACTATCATGCATAAAGGAATCCAACTGATAACATATGAGTTATGACTAGAGCAACCAATTACTGGTTGAAACCAGAAAATGCCTTACTGACGGCCATCAGCCACCCTTTTATTTAGTCTGAAGGACTGATTCGGTATGATCAAAAAATATCTACTGTGAAATAATCTGCTGTAAAATATAAGAAGAAATAGATTTTAGACATACTCGGTTGCCGTGCGTAGCAATTCATAAACCATATCTGTCTGCATCAGAAACAGAGTCAATGAAAGAAAATATGATAAAACAAAACCTCAAAACTTTCAGAAGAAGATATAAACTGAATGCTAAACCTGTAAGACATTTGGCAAGTTTAGCCTCTGTGCAAGTTGTGTAGCTATAGTAGACTTCCCAACACAAGCAGTTCCACAAACAAGAATTACCAAAGGAACTCTCTGATGGTGAAATCTGAAAGTCAGAAACAAGAAAGAGCAATTAATAGTGAAGTGTTGAGACACTCAGAAGTTCTTAATAAGTTTTTCCTCCAAGTCAATAGCAAGTTCTGAATCAATGAAATATTGCATGCATAATCAAAATTGAAGCTATTCCAATATTAATTGCGTCTTTATGATCATTATATTAGGGTGAAGGCATACATTGAACCCAGACCTAAAACCAGTAAATTCCCTAGCATGATAAAATTAAGATATCTACTCACAAAGGAGAAAAATCTGTCATACGAAACAAGCAACCACAATTATCTCACTTGGAAGAGGGGAATTAGCTTGGATGACGCTATACATGTGATAAAGAAGTTCAAGATAAAAAATTGATTCCAGAATCATCACCATAAAATTGTTTAACATCATATTGAAAACTTGAAAAGCTAACTGACCTGGTCATCATCTTGTACCGGCTTATGTACTCCTGTCCATAACCTCGCCACTCCATCAGCTGCGCAAAGTATTTCTTCTTTTGATTAGAAAGTTCCAAAAAAGTATATTCAATCTCCTAAAAGTCTGAATACCCTCTAAGTTTCATCCATATGAAAAATTTTCACAAATTTATGAAGAATACCTTAAAAAGATTAGCCTCTAAATCGGACTGCGAGCTGCAGAAGAATTCAATGAACGGAACATGAATAAAAAAGTTTACTAGATCTTAATCATGAAATTAAAACCAAAATACAAATAGATGGGAATCATACATATCCAAAAGGCTGTTGTCTATAAGCAGCTTCTTGAGCTCAAGAGAGATTTTAACTGCAACATGATTCGGAATCTGAATAAAAGAAGGAAGATAATATCATTATCAATTAAAAAATAAAGAGAAAAATCTAAGCAATTCAAGTTAGCATATCCTATGAAAAATCTTAAATTTATATATACATTATAAAAGGAAAACAAAAAATGGAATAGATACCTTAGTGACGGTTAACATTCTGCTAAGCAAAAACCTGGATAAAACATAATAATGATCGGCATTATCACCCAACCAGACCTTCACCTACAACGCCAATAAACGAAAAAACATATTAAAATTGTTATTTTTTAATAAAAAAAAAAGATTTGCTTAAACGGATTTTCGAGAAGAGAGGCGAAAGAGAACCTTGACGAAGTCATATTTGGATGAAGCGTTGCGAGGACTGAATTTGGCGGTGGCGATAGATCTCGTAATCCTGTCGTCGCCTTTACCTGTGTAGCTTTGATTGTTATCAACTCTTATTTTCACTGCAATTCCCTTCCCCTTGTTATTGCTGTTCATCTTCTCATACTCTCCCATTTTTCTTTTTTTCTTTTCCTTTTGGATTTCAAAGGTTCCAAGCTTCGAACGTCCTTCCCTTGCGTTAAAATTCTGCTACTGTCTACCTCACGGGCATCCACCGCGTCTTTGTCATCTCAGCAATCAGCATCTCTGATTCTCTCTGGTGCTTCGCTTCGTTTTTTCTTTATTATTTTCTGTTTGAATTAAAATAAAAAGCTGTCCAAAACTCCAAAAAACCGTTAATTAACAAAAATCAACTACTTTATGTTACCAATAATTATATTTATCACAAATAATAAGTGCTAGTAGCACATTTATTCCTCTATCACCAATATAGTTACTATAATTAAATCCTTTTAAAAAACCAATACCAACAATTAACGCTCATGTTATTATTTGATTACAGGATATGAGAGGACACCTATTCTTGCTGTCATCTATATCTTATATAAAATCAACTCTTTTTAGAGTAAATTTAGATATTAAAAATTAGAAGAAGGTAATTTAAGTATTAAAAAGTTAAGGCCAGGTTTTTTTTTTTAACAAAAGCTAATTATTATATTTTCTTTTTTTTCTTTTTTCTTTTTAATTTAGGTAGTATTTATTTGTTTATAAGTCTTTAAAAAATTAAAGAATATAATATTGAAAAAAAAATTAAAGTGAAAATAAAATTTGTATCAAATTAAAAATATGATATTTATACTGATTTTTGTGAATTTTATAAAGTATTATGCTAATTAAACTATTTTAACTTCTTATGACTTTTTTTTTTAAGAAAATGATATTTTCTTAAACTTACTAGTTTTTTAATATCCATTTTTAATTTTCTATTTCTTATCTCCATTTAACTTTTTCCTATCAATTACTTTACTTTTTTTTAGACTTGCCGAATCTTTTTTTAGAGCATCTTCCTTCGTGATTCAGTGAGTATTATGCATGTAAATGATAATTTAGTATTAGTATTGCTGTTAGTGTAGAAGAACATAAGTTTGAAAGCGTTATTTAAAAGTTGGGGAGGGGTTATGGGTAATCTCAGATATTGTATCAAAAAGAACAAATATAATAAAAACCTATAATAAAATTAATAATTAATAAATAAATAATAATTCTTACTTTTTTTAATATAAAAACATTACTTCTTTTCAGGTAATTATTTTATTTTATTTTACTTTCTATTACAAATTATTATGATACACTTTGGTTACAATCTTTTAGTTATATATAAGTTTGGTGAAAATAATATTGATTGAAAATTTTACATTATATTTCTTTTATTTTATATTTTTAAAATAGAAAAAGAAATCTTTACATTCTATTAGTCTTTTTAAGTTATTAATAATTGCCTTTCAATTAGGGATACATATGTTACAGTCTCTTGCCTTTTTATTAAAAATTAGCAATAAAAATAATTAAACTTATATGTTATAAGTTAATTAAGCAAGGACCATTACAAAATTAATTTGTATATAAGTAAGTTTTGTTGATCAACTTTGTTCACATATTTTAAAAAATGAATGGAGAATAGTGAACAGAGTTAGTCCTGCTCCTAGGTTTGCTTATTTATATCTGCATAGGTGCTTCCTCTCTTTCTATGTTATGCAAATGTCTCACTCTAGAATACTTTTGCAGCAATCAATTTGTAAGGAGCTTTACCTGCATCTTTAATCTTATTCACATCATTTTTGAAGTCAAATTCAATTCATAGAATGTGGCTTTGACTTCCAATAAATTGCAGCAGCTTCTCTAATTGCCATGACCTCCACCGCACATGGATGTGTCATCATCAACTATCTTTGTTTTTACCATTGTGTTCTTTCCTTCTTCACCTTTCAAAGCTAGAGTTTCGTAATATCAAAACTAATTAGGTTTTATCATTTATTTATGGAAACCAATTGGAGTACTTATTATATGAAAAATAAACAGCCTGGTTAGACAACCTGACCACTTAATTCTTAATTGAAAGTAACTAAACTCCACTCTTTTTTTTTTTTTTTTTTTATCTTTATCTACTAAGGTAATAATTAAGTTAGATTGGAACATAAATATCTCAATCTTCAAAGTTGAAGTCAGAATGAATATTAAGTCGAAATGTTTTCTTAGTCTCTTTACTCTTCAAAAATAAAATTTTAGGGTACTTTTGATATGGACGATAATTGTGATACGATAAAATCTTTTACTTTATAATTAAACTAATCATTAGCGGTAATATTGAATCAATGATTTGTATGTTAAAACAAATTATATATTTTCAATTGCTTCTTCGATAAATAGAGTTGTATATTGTATACCAATAAAACAAATTATATATTTTCAATAAAGAAAGGTAAATAAAAAAAGTTTAAATTTGTGTTTTTTATTTATTTAAATTTTAACTTAATTCATTTACTTTTAACTAAATTTAAAATATTTTTCTTTTCTTTTTTGTGATAGGAAAAAAATATCTGAAAAGCTACAAAACAAACCATTTATCACGTGCTTGATGTTAATTTGGGATTTATTAGATGATAAACACGTCTCACTTTCATTTTGTGTCAATGTGGGTAATTTGAATGGTTTCAATCAATCCCTGTTTATTAAAATTAGGGAAATAATAGATATAACTTCAAAAGATTGAATTATTAATAATACAAAAGTAAATAAAAATATAAAAGGAAAAAGACTATTATAACCCTTTTTATTCTTATGACTCTTTCTAGAGCTGGTTTTATATTAGATATAGAATTTTAAATACCATATTCATCACTAATTTTAACAATTTAATTTTTATGTATGTGTGCAACAAGTTGAATTAATTTTTTTTTTAAATGTTGAAAATATGAATAGTTTTTTTTAAATGAAATATGAATAGTTTTAAATTTTCCTGTTAGACATATTAATTTGTTTAAATATAAAATAATATTATATAAATATTAAAAAAATAATGTTGATTATATTCATAGTTTTCTTAAGGGTATAAACTAAAAAAAAATGGTCATTTTTGTTTGCCTTAAATTACATTTAGTAACTTATATCTGAAATGTTATGTTTTAATTACGTTATCATTTGCTTACAAAGTGGTCCCTTTACAGTTAAGCTCCGTTACCTCTCTAATAGTAGTCTTACGTGGCAGTCCAAATAGGTTTTAAATGTAAACTTGGATGTCCAGTTACTGGGATGAAATTAGGTTTTTAATTGAATAAATTTAAGTTGGACTGTCACATAGGACACCCAAGTCGGCATTTAAAACCATTTAGATTGCCACGTAGGATCGTCGTTAGGGATATAACGGAGCTTAACGATAGAGTGTCCACTTCGAAATAAAACGATAACTTGACTAAAACATAACATTTCAAACATAAGTGACTAAAATATAATCTAAGAAAAATAAAAGTGATTATTTTTTTAATTTACTCTTTTCCTAATTTTTAAACTTACCATTTATTGGTGAGGAGGCTTAGACTTAGTTGACAAACTAAAGCGTAACATGTGATAAATATAAAATCATTTCCCAGACTAATTGCTATATTAATATACGACTGTTTCATTTTCACATGCAGAATTGTGGGGAGTCTCAATTAGACTTGTCAATGTTCAGTAATTTTAGATTCAAGTGAATATTAAATATAAATTATTTTAAGCTCTAATTAATTTCGCTTAAAATTTAAGTTGTTTTAATCAAATTAATATAAATTTAAATAACTTCAAATTTATTCAAATTAATTTGAAATTAAGCTAATTATAATTTGAGTTCATTCAAATTCTTAACTTTTTAAGATATAATCAAAATAATTCAAGATGATTAAATTAAAATTTAGAGTTCATATAGGGATGGCAATTGAATAGAGTAAGGCCTATTTTTGTCTATCCTGACCCTAGTATGAAGCTTGATCAATCTACTCCCACCTAACCTCGATTCTTAAAAACTAAACCTAAACCTAAAGCTTAATAAAAAAGCCAATTTTAACTTCAACTCGTCCAAAATTTAATTTAATTATTTTATTTTTTTGTTTTAAAGTAAAATTACATTTTTATTTTAAAGCAAATATTTTTTTTAATTTAGACTTAAAATTTTAATATATTTATTTATTCAAAATAAAATTTTAATATTTTATAAATATCTCGAAACGGACGGATTTACCACAAACCCAACCCATATCAAATCTCATTTTCTTTAAAATCAAGTTTTTTTTGGCCACCGGATCAAATCAAAATTGGCGGTGGGAGGTCATAATAATTGGTAAACCCAAACTAAAAGGACGAGGGAAAAGGTACGAAATAAAGGAAAGATTAAAAGGAAAAGAATAAATATAATGCTGTTTACAGGGTACAGACATTAAAATTCCAGAATGCAGATAATGAAGTGTTTTCCGTAATAAAAGAGTACATCAACATTTGAGAGTCACATGAGCACCCTCTGTTTTGTTGGCCAACCTAGTTAATACCCCCACTTATTGGTCTTACAGAAACTCTTTATATTACAAAGTTAGAAGTAGAGTAACATCAGCAGTGAAATTCTGCACCTTATGTCCTCTTGAAAAATCTACCACCTTTCTTTCCCATGCCAGTTCCTACAAGACTCGATGCAAGCAATGATTTCGCATCCGGCCTCCACCTCAACTCTTTCAGAATGGAGAACAAAGTTGCAAGTGCAGGAGATATGTCGCTTTCATTTATGTTCTTGCATGATACCACTATAAGATTTTCAAGGTCCTGCCATGAAAGAATCACCGCTTCCAGACCTTCAGTTGTCAACAACGAGCATCCTTCTAAAGATAGCAGCTTCACTCTCCTGTCACAAAAGAAACTAATTACTGTAAAACTTTCAGCATGCCATCATTTCAGACATGTCAACTTCACGATCCATGCAAGTGATTGTAAATTAATTGATGCTCATCATATTGCAACCCAACAAGAATTATGATAGACTTATCATACATTTCAATAACTAGTTAGCCTGCAAATTGAGTGTAAAAAGTAAAAACAGGACATATATCATAATTGCATTGATCCAATCCAGCATAACCAGTCATATCTCATCTATCTGCATACCGGTGTGTTACGGATAACTTATTACAAGAACAATCAACAATTGTTCACCATGATTTGAACTTCATTGCATTGCTCAGCATTTCAAAATCAATGGCCAGACAGAGACTCATCATTGCGACAGAAAGCAACCCTTTTTTCCCCTTTATTTCAGGCCATGATAACAGGCACTAAGGAACTGCAGAAGTGAAATATAGAAACTAAATGATTCCCTGAACAACTCTAACACAACTTATATGAAACTACGAGATGAGACAAAACAAATAAGCAAGGGAAATCATAAAGAACAATGCGAAAACAATCCAATGCATTACCTGCAGACACTTGCAAACCTGAACATATCATTATCCAATCCCCAGCAGTCCTGAATAACAATCTCTCTCACAGCTTCACATACTCTAAACAGTGCTCTCACACTCTTCCTGCTCCGCAACTGACATTTCTGCAAATGCAACCGTTCGAGAGCAGGACAAAACCCCAAATACTCATCGCGGCCCGGACTCCGATCAATCCTCTTACAAGACAGTAACTTCAAAGTCTTCAAGTTCTCACAGTAAGACAACCCAGCCAACCATCCATCATCCATTTTATGATCACAAATAGTCAATTCTTCAAGCATCAAACAGCATTGCCCAATCGCTTTAATCCCATCAAAACTCCCTTCGCATCCATTAAGCTCAAGCCTAAGCAACCTTTTACACCCTTGAGCTAGGATGGTTAAACCAATGTCGGTAACCGACGAACTATAGAGTCCATCAACGTTGGCAACGAGTTTCACGATTTGCAAATTCTCACACGCCGCAATCCCACGTAAAACGTTGTCGTTGCATTTGTGTAACTCCAATTCTTGCAAAGTCAAACATTCTTCGGCCACCGTTAGCAGCCCCAACTCACTGGCGTTAATCACCACAAGCCTTCGAAGATTTGGACAGCCATTGGCAAGTGCTTGCAGCCCTTTGTCAACAACTTCGACAGGCAATAGATCTTCTTCCAGAAACTTGCGATTTGAACAAAATCCAGAACCCATTTGCATAGAAACCAGCCGATGAGTCAACAGAATCCCAGAAACTCGCGGCGACAACAAACAGCCGTTGAGCAAATCCACGTGGGTCAAGTTGGGAAACCTCGTGAATAACCGCCCAGATTCAAGAAAATCCCAATCCAGGATCTTTAAGGACCGTATAAGGCGGCCTTGGAGATTGAGCCACCGCTTGCAGACGAGGGAGTTAGGGTTCCGTTGCAAATGCGGCAGCTTTGAAAGGATTTGTAGGAGGAGCTCGTCGGACAAGAGAAGGGTTCGATCAATGTTGGCGAAAGTTGGGATTAAGGTTTGGGATTTGGGGTCTTTCGGAGATAAAGACTGAAGGGGCATAGTGAACACCACATGCTTCAACGGCTTGGTGTTTTTGAGCCAAATGTCCGACCAGCTCGGTGGCTTCTTCTTCAATGGCGAATCTGCCTTTTCGGCCAAAGCCGACATCGTTTCAGTCAATGCCTTCTTCTTCTCCGGTTCTACTCTACTCCTTCCACTAACCCTGACCTTTCTTTCACTGTTTTTGCCTACTTCACTAAATTACCATCTTCAATCTTTTGGATTATCCTTGCCCTGCAAAAAAAAGCGTAAAGTTTGAATTTCTCTGAAAGGATTTGGAGATTTTGGGGGTTTTATTTTTGGGGCAGAGAAAGGGCGAAGATATTCTGAGCTTCAGTTTAGTGTCAAGAGAGAAGGCCAAGACTTTTATGCGCCTAACGGATTTCTTGAAGCGGTGGGGTCGGGATTTTTTGAATGTTAAACTTTCCATTTTACATTTCCTTTCTTTTTTTGTGGCGCTTATACCCTTTTTTTTTTTATTCGAAAATTTGTTGTTATCTTCACGCATCAAGGATTCTGGGCACCACATTGCATTTTGTTTTTTTAAGATTAAAGACACAGCTTTTCCTTTTAAATCCGAATTCCTATTTAAACACAAATTATAATAAACTGTGATTTTCTTTTCTTTTTTTTTTTTTTTTTTTAAACTATAGATTCATCCATTTGAGATAGTAAACAGCAATAGAAGGCCACCATATTCCCCGCACTCATTTCTTCTCTCATCAGATCTAAGTTGGAAGTCTCTGCCAGATTTTTTATTTCCAACCAGATCTGTTTGTTAGGCCAATATTTTTTCATTCGTGAATCAAGATTCTTTTTGGCATCCTTCTTTTAGGGATATATCTCAGTGTAATATATAATATTATGATTTTATATAATTATATTTACGGAATTTTAATTTAATTTAATTTTCATAAATTAGTAGCACAATGATTAATATAATATTATCTTATATTTTCATATTACATATAGAAATAATTATATTTATCTAATATATAAAAAATGATGTATTTATTATTTAAAAATTTACAATTAAATAACAGTTTAACAAATACTAATTACTTTAACAGTATTAAAATAACAAATAAATAAATAAAAGTTTTATCTATTTACTCTAACCTTCTATATTTATTTGATTATTTCTTCTCTTTGTTATAACAGAATAAACAAAAATTAATATATGTTAAATGTCAAAGAAAAAATAATGCTTTTGGACAAAAAATGAAAACAGAATTACGTAAACAAATATCTTTTGTTTTTTGGATAACTCAGCTTTCTTCTATATTGTTCCACCTAGGTTCAATGAATTTTAAATCTACCAATTAAACACCCTTACAATAAATTTATGATTTTCAAAATTTTAATATTTTAATTTTTTCTGATTAATTTGTAATATCAATTTCTAAAAATATATATAATATCAATTTAAAAACTTTAAAAATAATATAAATTAAAATGAGGAAGGATTTAAAGGCTATATTGAAAACTTTTGGATCAACAATTAAATATTTTACCTAGACATAATATAGGCACCGTACAAACATTTTTTTTTAATACAATATTTAAAGTAGGACATAAACTGATGAAGTTGAAGTCTATATGTTTAATAAAAATTTGATCACCTCTTAATATAAATAAAAAAAAATTGTACAAACATTATTAAAGATAATACAAGGCTTCCGATTCATCACTATTTTGAGTCCATGATAATAACATCACATTATAAGTGAATAAGACCGACTATTATTGGTAGTAAACATTGAAAATTAAACAACATGGGAAATATCACATCACCACTCACTAAAAATGAACATTGTACCTACCTACCTGCTAAATTAAATTACCAACAAACTCATTACCCTTTTTAGAAGAGGTTTTATTAAGGATGGTAGAGTTTTTTTAAGAAAAGTTTTTGAAGTGTTGTCCGTTGAGTAGTTAATTAAATTTTTAAATAGTGGAGGTAATATATCTAGGGTGTTTATGTTTTATTTTAGTTTCAAGTTTTGTTTATGGATTCAAACCTCACCAAATCAAAATGCTAAATATTTTTTTGGTGGTGAAGTACTTCCTAAACTTTGTGAACTATTTTAGACTTTTCTAGGACTTGAGAGACAAAAACTCTAGGCTAGAATCAAGTATAAATATCCCGAGTACAATACCTCTACTCTTTAAGGGTTCAATAAACTATTCAACAAATGATACTTCATTCCCTAAACGAAAGCCTTCAATAGGCTTTGATATTATTTGTAAAAATTGAAGTCTTAAATTTTTTAATATTCAATTTCAAGTTCCACCGTATACAATTAACATGTGTGGATCTATTTCGTAAATTCTTAGACATTTATTGTAATTGTATTGCGTTTGTATTGTATTTATTTATAGAGTCTAAAAATAAAAAAATTAATAACTTTTAAGTAAAATCTTGTATTCAGATATTGTCAATAAAAAAATGCTAAAAAGACTTATGTTTAAAATCAAATAGAATCCACCTCAACTTTAAATTTAGCTAAAACCCTCGTGGCTTACAAACATCAAAGGACTAAAACTCGAAAAAAAACCCCAAATGAATAAAATTAATTAATTTTGCACATATAAACTTTTGCCAATTAAATCTACTTTTGTACCTAAATTTTATTCTGATTCAAAACTTAAAAATGGTTCAACATATAAACCTAAAACATTAACGTTGTGAGAAAGATGTTGATTCGGTAACTCAACCAGTAAGTTCCTTTTACATGTAATGCCACGTCACCATGTTTGAAATTTATATAATTTTCGTTTTATTTTTAAAAAATAAAAAAACGTTCTTTGCCTATTTTAGAATAAACTGTTATTAACCTTATAATTCATATTTTAATCACTCTAATTCATTTATTAATTTAATCACTTTAATAAAAAAATAACTCGACAAAGGAAGAAAACTTCCGCCGACACCATGATTTTTTTAACCATTACTTGTTAAAGTTACAGTGATTTTTTTTAGATTAATCAGATCGGTTATATTATTAGAGTTAGTTATTTCACTAAAAAAATAATTTTATTTTTATTCAATCATACATTTTACTTGAAAAAAATCCTCAATTAGTTATAATAATAAATGCAAATGGCAAATTAATTCAAAATTTAATATTACACCTATAAACTAAAATAACTTAAGAAATAAATTGTAATTAAATTACATCTTGTATTAAGATATAAACATCTTGAAACTACTTGAGAATATAAAATTATAAAATGACCAAAAGTTAAATAAAATAATCTTATTTTAAAATATAATATTACAAATCATAATGTAAGATTAGACCAACAGAGATAAAAACAAAGCAAGTGACAACATAGTTACCTCTCAAAATGTAAAATTAAAATATTGGAAATTGAAAAAAAAAAGTACAAAAAATAGTAATACTTGATGAAATAAAAAACAACAGAATAAAATTAACACAGAAAAACCAAAATTAAACCGTCAAAACTTAATAATTTTAAACTTATAAAACTTCAGTAAAAAGTTTCCAAAATAAACAAAAAAATCCTTTCCTGTGCCGAAAAAAAGCCATGAGTGACTAAAAATTGAGTAAAATTAGATTATTGCTATTTATATACTAAAACGTGCGTATGAAAAAGTAAAATGATATTCCATAACAAGAGACAGGTTGCCGGGGCAGGGCCAGAACTTTAGCTTGTCTTGTTCTTGCCAAAACAAAAGTCCATAGAGATGGGTATATAAATATATTAATTTACATTAAGTTTGCCAAAGTCTGCAAATTCTGCTGGACTCTAAGCCGAGCATCCATGTTAGATTACCTCAATTTGCATAACCCAAAAGAGAACCTATAACTGATTAATGAAGAAGAAAGATAAATCTACATTGAGACATGCATACATCCTTCCCCTGTGTTGATATTCATTTAACTTCACATGCGCTTGAAGCGCAACAAAAACGAAAAACAGAAGCTTCTTAAGTGGGAAGGGAAGGGGGAGGGAGAAAGAGAAAACATGAATACTAATAGTACATTATATTTAGGGAAGGAGATATAAGTTAGCTTTGTCTTACTGCAACAACAATCATGAGCGAGGAGCTGCCATCTGCTGTTTCTTTATCCTCTCTCCATTCTTCACATTGCTGTACAATGAATCAAAATAATCCATATTTGTCAATCACAATCTTCATATTCTTCAATATCAACAACATAACCACAACTTCATATTTTGGCCGAGTGGCAAGTAAATAAGACAATCAGTCTGGCTTCATGACATTATCATGGTCTATGAATTTGAACAGATTGTTGCCGGATATTATCATTTTAACTTAGGAACATAACTGTGCAAAAAAATAAACAGATGGAAAAAGAATTGGGTTGGGGGAGGAGCATCACGTATGCAGAAAGAGGAGAAAACGTACAAGCATACACAAAGTATAAACAATAACCTGATATCATGAGGTGTGATAAATATCCATTGGGATCCTTGAGCCAATGCAAACTCAACTAACGTGTCCAGGCTGATTTTTCGGCTAACAGCATCCTGGAGGAAAATATACACATGAATAGGAGTGTGAATGAGAGACACTAGTACTCGCACACTATTACAGTTCGACTCAAAAAATATTCAAACTTGATTCAGTAATTATAGAGCCAAGCTCGAGCAACTCAAGCTATCAGTCGAACCGAATTCGAACTTAGTAATACTTGACTCTAACAGCTTCTAAGCCTTATCAAGCTTTTCACATTTTAATATTATTAAATTACGTTATTGCTTTTAATATATATTATTAATCCTAAGTTTAATTATTGAGATGAAGTCGAGTACAAACATTGGTAAACTTAAAAATAGATGTTTGACCAAGCTCGAGTTTGGCAGTATTCATGCTCAGCTCGATTACACCGCTACATATGAATCTGCTCAGTCTATAGTTTTATGCTTCTTGATGGACGATCACATATACCTCAATCCCCAAGGGATAACACACACACCCCAAAGAAAACCCAAATCTCACCATGAACACATCAAACTCATCCATAGCTCGAAACGGGGCTTCAGTCATATCATGAAGAGCCAACGCAAAACATAATGTTGAGAAGGATCGCTCTCCTCCTAATCAACAAATTATCAAAATAACACTAGAGTTAACATTAATCAATTATGAAAAAGTCTGATTGCTAATTTGGATGACATGGGAGTTAAAATTATCCAAATAGATAAACATTTATGCAGCGGATTAAACACTAGTCATGAGGCCACAAGCAGATAAATCTATATAGTGTTGTGAACTTGAAACTCTTATGAACACATTCTAATAGGTATATGGAACGGGAAATATAAAACCTGAGAGCCCTCTTGTATCACGAACGATGGTGCTTGATGCATCTTGAGGCATTTTAACCTGTTAGACCAATAACAGGATCAGAAAATTCCATAATAAAATGCAGAGAACTTTAAACTGGCACAGTGACCTGGTGAAAGACATAAGTAGTCTATTGAAATTACACCTAAAAGAACAAATGGAAGTTAGATATACTTACCTCTACTGAAAGGGTCTTTTCTTCATAACTAACATTAATGTGTCCACTGATACCTTTCTTTCCCAAATGGCCATTAAATCTAATTGTGAGGATTAACCAACAAGGCATTAGCCATTACCAAATAGTTTAGATGACTCCCCCAACAAGAAGCAATAAAATATATACTCTTAAGGAACGCAACTTAATAATTGCAAGAAGCATGATACATACTGCCAAGTCAACTCGCGTCTCAGAAGTGATGCGTTACGTTGAAATTTTTTCCAACGCAAGTCAAGAGCTTTTTGACAAGCCTACAAGACAAGAATGACAACAGAAGGAAAAAGGCAAGAAACATTTACCAACATATTATAAAACTTTATATAAGTAGACATACAGGGCACAAATAATTTCTTTAAGAATTTACAATGAGCCGAAATAACTTTAAAATAAAATAATTATCAAATGCCATATAACCTACAAAAGGGTTAAAAAAGGGTTCACATCACAATCCAGAATCACGAATACTAGAAAAGATTATTTGACATTACTAAATAGAGAACTCTACAGAATATAATCTTCATCATAGAAGTACATTAGACAACAACCTTAAAGCTCCTAAGATCTACAAAACAATGTCTAACTGTTATGTGCTAACTCATGCTACTTATATTGTATGTCAATCACTCTATAGTCTATCACACGTATTAATTCAAACAAAAGACAAGCAACAGATTGTCATCTCCATTCAGCATATATGGATACTTAAATCGAAGGCTGTGACAAAACCAAAACTGAAACAAATCCAAAAATTCCCCACCCAATTTGGGTTACCTATTTTGATCTCACTAAGCAGGTTACAACAATAATGCCATCCACATCACAGAAACTATACTAACATGTCTTCACGAAAAGAGACAGTTTTTATATCAAAGTTACACTTATTTCATGGAAGATACTGTTCCCTGGAATCACTGCCCAACCCCAACCAAAATGAAACCAAAAGAACAAGCTTCTCTTCCTTTGTTGCCCGGACTCTGTTCTTTTTTGAAGTACCCATGTCCAACACATGGATACAAGGATGTGACCTCCAAGGATCCTTAAATAGACAAAAAAATTCTTAAAAAAATCCAACCATACCCACCCATATCTGACACACAACCGAGTCCAAGTAACATAGCTTCCCTCTTCCTTTTTCTCTTTCCAGGTCTCTTTCTCTTTCACTGCCAATTTGTTCCTCATGTTCCACTATTTATGATTGCAGATAAGAAGTAACGAAAGAAAATTAACCAACATAATGCAGAGAAGCACTTGATATTAAGACCAGTGGACCATTAAAAGCTTGCACAGAAATGACAAACAGCAGCAAAACCTACTGCCTCTAGAGCTTCTTTCCCCAGCAAAACGATCATCTTTCCATTGGTTTCTTTCTTACTTACAGCATGTTCAGAGAGAACAAGAAGAATATTCTATGACAAATGAATTTCTACAATGCCCTAGACGGCATGGAACTGATCCACTCTGAAAAACTTTCCTTTGTAGTACAACTCATTTCGAAACAAACAGGGCCATGGGAAAAAAGAAGCAAACAAAATTATCAAAATCCTCCAGATAGGAGGGGCTAACCTGAAGTAATTAGGAATGAACACCAACAGAAACCACAGTACATCACGTAAAAACAGATTTAAAAGCTCAGATCATGGTCAGCAATTTCATTGAATAAGAGTCCGACTGTCAAATTCTGGGGTAAATTGAACAACAGGTGGAACTTACATCTAATCTTTCTCGAAAAGCTTTATAAGTATGCAGTTTCCTCAAAATTCTACGCTCTTTCTCCTGATGCAACACCCTAAGATCATCAATCGATTCCGAATATCTGCAGAAAATAAAAAGTAAACATAGAATCTAACTGCAAGCAGATATTTGGGTATTTTACGAGTGAAAAATGGAAATTAACAGCCCATACTGTTGGCTCTCATGCATAAGTCTCTGATTCAGTCTCTTCAACTTGGCATCCAGTTGCTCAGTTGTGGTTTCATCCCTATCTCCTAAAGCTTCAATATCACTCTCAGGGCAAATAACAGAAGCCTTTTTATAGCTCTCCTGCAATGTCGCCAAGACATAACATGGACTACAAAATTATAAAGACAGTCTAAATGATTGGTTCTATATCTAGAAAGGCATAAAAATCAACCTTACGATCCTTTTCAAGTTCCAGATATTTTGCCTCCGCCTCCTTGATTTGAGGAAGAACCTTGTTGTTCATAATATTTTCATAATGGAGCTTATTCTGAAACAGAAACTTTGATTCATGAATTCAAATTTCTACACTGTAATTATAGAAGTAAATGAATAAAAAATTAACTGAGAAGGAAAGTAAACCGCTTCTGCATTGTGTATTTCTTTCTCTATCTCTGTCAACTCCTCCTCTGCTTTCTGAAAGGCTTCAACCTCCCCCTTTGTTGACTCTATAATACATATAAGAAGTAAATAAAATGCAGGTAACGCCACATTCAGAATTGAAGTAAGCATTTAACATAATATCATTGAAATAATACCCCCTAAATCCTCAAATGATAACTTAAGAGTTCTGGCCTTTTCTTCTGCTTCATTGATCCTATCTTTAAGTGTTTCTAGCAATGCTTCCTTCTTCTTGATCACCATTTTACCATCCTAAATACAATTTAATGAGGAAGATATCATTAGAAAAGGTTTATAAACTAATAGAATTAAAGTATAAAAGCATGATTTGTAAGCCAAGTCAATCATTGAACAAACTGAAATTTCTTGAAGAAGTTCATTAGTAGTTGACTCGGGCAACACACTAGCATCAACAGCATGTGACTTCTGCATATCCTGCAGTTTCATTCTCTTAGCCATTAACTCTCGTTCCACATCCAAGCGCCTTTTCTGCAGAACACAAAGAAGTAAAGCACGCAACACAGGGCATAGTAGCACACATTAACCCAAAAAGAGATGCAGACAACAAAGAGAAAGATTAAAAGTTACGAGAAGGAAGATGAAAGAAATTCCCACCATTAGTAATTATTACACCCATGAGCCTATGCAAGGAATTAAGGCGCAAAAAGTCAGCAATGATGACGCAAACTTACTTTTTCAAGGTAGAAGGCATTATGTAGAAGTGTTATGAAACCATAGAAATAAAATATTTTAATCTATTTTAAGTAATAGATATATGTTCTACAAACTATATAAACATCATAGTTAAGCACTAATACAAGCATAATTTGAGAACAATATTTCTAAAAACTAAATACACTAATAGGACATGACACAACAGTCAACTTAAAGATTCTCAAAGTTGTAGTTAAAGTCTCTAACTCGTAATATCAACCAGATATTGAAGTAAAATGAAGTGATTAAGTGACGTTCTTCATTCGTGGCCCAATTTAATAACTAACATAAGTAACAGATATTGAAGTAAAAAGTAATGAATCTAGATTGCAACAGATAAGGAATATTTCATGCGACTCAACTTCCACCCTTCATCTTCTATACCATTGCCTCTATCCTTCATCTTCTTAAACCTTCAACAATTCAACAAATTACCAAGAAATGAATGAATCTTAATATGGAATTCATTAGTTGTTTGGTTTTATAAACTGTGGCTTCTTATTCTTCCTCAATTGATTAAACTCTGTAGACTTCACAATTATATGTTTCGAGAAAACTCTTGAGAAAAAAATCCCTTCTACTTTGGTGACCCCACCTTGTCTGTTTGTATATTGACCATCCATGACCATTTTCTTTTCTTTTTTTAAAGAATTATTTTTTGGTGTGTTCATGCATGTCCAATATGAATCATGCTGTTCCAGCAGTATGGCCAAGTTGGACACCGGCATGAGGATGCCATATCCTTCAAATACTGTCTACAGATCTAAAATCACATGCAATAAAAGACATGTAACTTCAAAATCAATAATATCATGAAGCCAAGAAAGCTGGAATTGTGTTTAGCCCCCGAAGGGACAAATTTATGAGACAGCACAATATTGCAAATCAGACTCATGTCCATGTGCTTCAAATAAACAGCAATGCAAAGGAAAAGTTGCAACATGCTTTTAGCCTAGTATTACGCTTCAAATAGAATTTTAAATAAAAGCGGAAAAATTTATAAGCATCCAACCTAAAACCAATTGGTAATGGCTGGTAGAGCTCGACTCGAATATAAGACAGCAGGAAACCCAATAATTAATATATGTGAAATAACACCACTTAACACTACCACTCATTTGTAACTCAAGTTCAAAAAGGGCCTAAACAAGGGAAACCTCACAAGGGGTCATCAACCCCATACAGGATTAGTCAAGAATAACATAACATACCTAGGTTTTAATACCACGTTAAGAAGCATCCAACCAAAACCAATTGATAATAATTGGAGGGGCCAACATCATTATAAAACCAAAGAAAACCCAAAATTTGATAAATGTGGGATAAAACCACTAAATAAGAAGGGAAAGGAAATGAAATAAATTTCAAAAAGGAAAAAATATCGGCACCCAAATTTTAACACATTATTACCTTCTTATTATCCAGCTTCCTGTTAAAATCCTGAACCTTTTTCTCTAGCTCCCTCTTCCTACTTTTGCGCTGATCAATATCTTGTTCAATATTTGACACATGACTTTCAAACTCCTTAACTTGATCACCAAAAGAACCCCGAAGACGGCCAATTTTAAGATTTTTGTTTATGGGAAGAACTGTCTGGACTGAACCCCGTGAAAACCTGAGAAATCAGAAAAACATCCAACTAAATCACTTAAAACGCAAGTTTAGCTGGTGGGAATTATAACAATCACATAAAGCATCCAAAATTACAACATCCTGTAACCAATTCCATTCTAGGTCAATTTCAGTAATAAAGCCAGCACTTGGTCATTCCTGTAACCTTTTCTTATACATATCTTTTGGCGCAACTACATCTGGATGGGATTGTTTGACACATGAGATGGCAGGTTTGGCTAGGTAATATAACGAAAATGTTTTGGACTGCAAAACCAGAAATGAAAATTCAACCACATACAACAACATAGAATTTTAATTAATCAAGTTATTTTAAATTCTTAAACTCCAAGCTTTTTCAATTATATTTTATGAATTCAAAATAGCATTTTAGGATAAATGCAAGTTTTGAACTAAAGATGAGAACAATCTTAAGATTTGAGAACAGAACTAATTTTGTTCAGTTGGAATTTGACAAGAACCAACATAAAAGAATGATATAAGATCTTAGATTTGTGCCTTCCATATTCAGCACAGCTTTAAATCCTCCTAAACAATATATTTAGATTCACAATCCAAATTAAACCCTCACTCCCATCAAAAATTGGTTCAACAATGACCATTAATGAACAGTAGGAGTAAATAAAAAAGATAATACATGAGAACATGAAAAAGATATAAAATTAGTTCGACTTACATTTTAAACCCATCTAGGGTAAAAACCTCCAACATATTCGGTATTCTTTGATCAAATGCAACAGCTCTTCCCATATTGTAATCTTTGACAAGAACTTGCCTCTCAGCTTTACACTGAAAATACAGAGAAAGTGCAACACATAAACCAGCAGTTATAGCTCCTTAAGAACAAGTATGAGAAAGATTCAAGGACCAAGCTCATTGATTCCTGCCAAACTAACAAACCTCTGCATTGTGAATAAGGTAATAGAAGTTCTAAAAGAAATGAAATAGGTAGAGAAGGTTCTTAAAAACAGAAACTTATGGGAGACATAAAATTACCACATCTACCAAGACATTGTAGATGGTAGGATTATCTGAATGTAAAACAGATAGAGTAGTTGGGTGGCTTGTCTGGGGGAGTGAATGATTTGGTATTATCAACCTACAATGAAAGCAGAACCAAATATCAAGACAGAAACTGTAGTAAAACACCAGTGCTACAGAAGAGGCTTTTTAAGAAAATTAGAATTCTCATCCTTTCACCTTGGTCTTGAAAACCTCTGTATGACAATGGGAAAGAAGTTATATCTTGCCTCCCTTGCACATTTTCTAAGAGCACAAGCATCCTCAGAATTTGTAACAATGAATGCATTTAGCATCTTCCCAATAGCTCGTTCAACAGCAGGAGCCCATGTATCACCATTGACCAATGTCTGCAATGCAATAACCACAAAGCTAACAGTTGCCAAAAAGTTGTCCACAGTTTACACAATATGGAAGCAGTGATACCTATGGTTGTACTTATAGCAAAAAACAAAAATGGAAAAAAATTGAAAGTAAAAAGCCTCTAAAATCGGCAAATAAAAGAACTAGGTTCAGATAAGAAAAACCCACTTATTTTTCCAGCAAAAGCTTCAATAAAATACCTGCAAGCAATTGTTCTTTCAGGTATGAAATCCTAAATTGTCTATACCATTAACATGGCAAAAGAAAAGTTCAATGATGTTCAAAGATATCTTGAGATAGGAAAACTTGAAAAAGATCCAGCATTCTGCAGCCAACACCAAATGGACAAGCAGATCTAATACTACCAAACAAAGCTCTAGACATTTAGTTCCTTCACATACAAAATTTCTGTAGCAATTTCCCATTACTCACCACATGAGCACCAATTGGACCAATTGGTGGCATGCTAAATGCCTTGTGATGCCTCTCAATTTCACGTAGAAGACGTAGCACTCCGTCACCACCAAAGGCAGTGACCTGTCAAAGAAACATGGAATAGAATCACAGTTGAAAGATGCTCTTAAAAATGTTCAGGGGAAAAAAGCACATCCATCCTCATTTGTTTCATCTAAAACCATTAAAAACAAAGAGTTGCCCAGACCTTGTTGGTTTGATGTAGACGGAGCTCACAAATTTGATGATGAACTTCACGCTGCTTTCTTTCATAGTAAT
This sequence comes from Gossypium stocksii, assembly GCA_020496765.1. Lineage (NCBI taxonomy): Eukaryota > Viridiplantae > Streptophyta > Magnoliopsida > Malvales > Malvaceae > Gossypium > Gossypium stocksii. The sequence continues at coordinate 106,702,409 of CM035627.1, read as the reverse complement.
TAATCTATAAAAGGAAAAACAGGCTCAGTGATGTGAAGCAATTCAAGAGGAAACTATTTCTATAGGCTAAGAGAAATTAAGCATGAAATTAGAAGAACTAAATCTGGAAGAAAAGAAAAATAAAAGCAATTTGTAGATGTCAAAAATAACTCCTCTCCACACAACTGAACAGGTTAAAAAATTTACTGCAGTCAGGAGTAATAAGACAAGGATATTTTGAAGCAATAATTTGAGAATGTTCCAAAACCCTTACTTGGCATGTTAAAATGCAAGACCTTCATATGTTCCACAGTCACTTATCCTCTAAAACCTTTACCAGCTAAAGACACCATTGAAGGTTACACTTTGCAGATGTCTAGCTATCAAACATAACAGCAACAGTAACTAATATCACCACAACATAAAACATTGCATTTTATCTCACATTCAGACATTTCACGTGTGCACATAGGAACCGCACAACTATGCAAACTCCATGTGGCCATTTCAAAGTACAAGCTGAAGCTGAACTGTCCCAAAATCAGAGAGACTTCTAGGAGCTATAACAATATAATAAACTTATAAATGAATCTCCAGAGAAAAAAAAAAAATTTGGAAGGGGGGGCAGGGTTTAACCCCACAAACAGTTTGCAGTTGTTGCCTGAATTTTGAGCTACACCGTATTACTGGGAAGATCATTAGTGAATTAGAGTGACTCATTGACAGAAAGAGCAATAACAAAATTGATCAAGGCTAAAGAATATTGACCGAATGCTCTTCCTTCGGCAAGCTAAGAGGTAACTTGAGTAAGTTTACGACTAAAGAGAATATCCAGCATAGAGCATGATACCTGAAATCAGTACCACAATCCTCTTCTGGGGTCATATTGTAAAATCATAACTCACTACCAAAGAGTCAAAACAAAAAAGCAACCTTACATTCATGTAAAACTTAATAATCTCTAAACTTCCCCCTACCTCATCATTAATCTTCTTCATTGCATCCATTTCTGCTGAAATCTGTTCTGATAAAGTATTCTCCTCATCCTTCAAACTGTAAGGTAATTGTATTTTAAGGGTCAAGGCAGATCTAAAACAACAACGTGGTAACAGGAGCATAATGAATAAGGAAGTGAAAGGGTGGATAACCTAGAGAGCAATGACTGGACATTATCAACAGCATATTCCAGTTCCTTAATCTGCTCTTCTATTTCTGATTCTTCAGCCTGCAGAACCACAAAAGCAGAAATATAAATCCCCCAATCCAATGAAGTATGCCAAAATTAAGTAACCATTGACCTACCACTCTATATTAGGAGACCAAACTAGTTGTATAACAGCTAGATTAGGAATAATCAAATAAAGACCCAGACAACAGAAGCATCATGGTAGTACTCTCTTCAGTTGAATGGGGAATGTTATTCAGCAATATACCAAAGACAACCCCATTTTAACCGTTCGAAAAATTAGTACATTAAAAGGCAATGTTTCTCGAACCAAACATCTTTCATACTTACAATGGTTGAATATACAATGGTTGAATATAAGAACAAAAGCTTGCAAAGCATTAATCACTGCACTTTTATATTGCTACCAATGAGAAAGGTTATCATTACATAGAGGCCAAAGTTAACAAAAACATAGTATGGGCTTGTACTTAGAACTCAGAATATATATATCCTTCAAAAGTTATCAAATTAAAAAAAGTGCATGTAATACACGAATATTATGTAAGAAAAACCATAAAATTTACAAATTTTATTTCAAAATGAATATAATTCATCAGTAGTCAAAATAACAACTTAACAAGTCACATGGAAGAAAAAACTAAGAAAGACCTGTGTATTTCTAATATGTTTATCCTGAATATCACGGGCTTGCTCTTCAAGCTTCCTAACATCATTCCTCATCTTGTGAATTTGCTTAGTGCCGCGGCGATGCTCTTCTTCAAGCTCAAGCTTTTCTTTCCTTGCCTAAGAGAAATAAAGAGTGAACAGAACTCTATAAATATTATAGTCAGACCAATGATTACACATCAAACACATGAAAGCTTACGCAGAAATTATAGGATGTGATAACAGATTAAATGAACAGACAAGAAATAATAAGAGTTCTTTATGAAAACTCAAAATTCAGCTTTTTATTCCTATTAAACCATGACTAAACCAATTGAAATTAAAAGTAGTACAACATTCACTCTCAGTTAAAGATTAAAAAAAGTAAACTGATAATAAGTCTAGCAACAACATAAAGGCTAATCAAGTAATCCCCAAAGGATTACAGCATACATAAATTATTCAACCTGTCTTTTGAAAGAACAAAGATTGAAAACTATTCATGTACCGAGCAAAGAGCGTCCCACAATTCATCTTTCTTTCTTTTCACTTCAGATGTTTTCTCCACCAAAGATGCAACTTGAACTTTCTTCTTCGAAAGGCGTTCCAACAACTTCTCCAATTTATCCTGCAATTGATCAAAGAATTCCATTGTCGATGAATGACAGCTAAACTTTTGGAAGACTAGCTTAAATTAAGAGATTAAAGAAAACAAGAAACATTCACTATCATGACTAGGGCAGAGAATATCAGACATCTAACCAACCAACAGATACGGAAAGTTGTTCTTTTGCTATGTATTTAAAGACTAACAAATGACTTCTAACAATAGCACAACAAGGACAAGTTGTTATGACATGTTTGACACAAGAAATTATTGCTCACTAATGTTGAATCAATTTTAGCTTGGCAAGTGGGAATGCGCTTTTTCAGCGTTTCAATGTTCTTTGCTTGCTCTTGTAATCGCTTATCTTCATCGTACACCAACGACCAAGCAAGCCTTTTCCTTAACAGCTGCACCTCCTGTGAAATCTGTTCTACACGCTTTATGTTTTCAATCTTTTCTTGCAGTTCACTCAATTCAAGCTGTGCAGGTCTTATCAATTTTTCCAACTCATCTACAAGAGCACATGCATCCTTCAATTGTTTAATAATACTTTGTAAAAGCTCATCAACTTGTTGAAGAAGCGTAGCCTTGAAAAAGAACTGAGTGATAAATAGTGTCAGCATGATGCCCAAATGGTTCATTTCAGAATAAAATTCGTAACATTACCTTGAATTTATCTCTGTCATTCCCAGAGTGCAAAAACTCCCTGCTTTTGTCTTGACTCATAATAACACACGGATTCTCGACGTCAATCTACAGGAGTAGAATGCAAATTTTCAAATATCTGTGTAATTAGGCTCACAAGAGAGTATAGTTTTCAAACTAAGTGTGAAATCAAAGTAAAATGGTTGTCAGTAATTGATAGACATGGAGAATACTGTTAGGAGGAAAAACACGATCATGGTCCGGTGTTCTGCACCATCAAACATTGTCATAAATGCAACCCCATTTGACAATTAAGATTTCATCATGTCGCATCTTAGATCAAACAAATTAATGACAGACCATGTACCATCATGAAAACAACAAAATGATGCAGATAAAGAATTTAAAGCATACTTCTTAGGCGAAACACTCACATTGAAATGTTCAACCAGCTCACGAAGGTCCTCTTTGCGGCTAGCAACTTTTCTACCTGTCCAATGCCTCAGGTGTAAGAGAAGATAGAGCAAATACAATAACCACTTTAGCATCACATTTGCAACAAAAACACTAAACAAAAGAAACTCATGAGATGATTAGTACAACACATACAAAACATTGGCTATTAAAGGAACTATTAAGACACCAGACTACTAAGGCCACGTTTAGCATTTCTTTCAGCTGTCCAAAAGCACTTTTTAACAGTAAAGGCAATACTAAACAATCAGCTTTTAGCTTTAAACCGGCTTTTCAAATGCTCTCTTCAATCCAAACCAAAAAGCTTAAGTTAAGTGCTTTTGGCTTTTGAAAAAGTAGTTTTGATGTGAAATTATAAAATCACCTTCTTCGTTTATGTTGGGCATACAATTACATTCAAAAATTAAAAACTCCCTCTTTCCAATTGAAACATCATACATCGTAGGTGACATTTTTGGGGTCAAACTTCTAAATTATTTTAAATATTTTAGTTAATTAAATTTTACAAAAACTATATTTAAAAAAATACTTCATTGAAATTTTTTATAATATAGTTTTTAAATTTTTATCCCTTCTAAAGAATGAGAAGCCAAAGTTGAAAATTTTTACCGCTAGAAATTAAAATGTGACACATTCAGGGGAACAAAAAAGTATTTATAATATCTATATTGAATATACAATTATTTTCTCTTTCAAAATTTATATGATAATATGAAATATATAGTATTATATATTTAAATTTGTAATGATTATGTTTGTATGTAATTTTAATACTTAAAATATGGTTTAGATATTCAAATTAAATTTTAGAACAGTTTATATTAATTACTTAAAAAAATTTAGATTTATACTTCATATATCATAAATTAACAAATTTAAATAATATTTAAACTAATTAATTTTTTTTAAATTCGAAAGTATATCTAAAACAAACATTTAAATCTCACTTACTTTTCGATGGTAATACTAAACATTTGAAATGAAGAGGCATACTTTTTCACAAAACATTTCAAAAACACTTCACTGCAACAACAATACAAAAATAGCCCTAAAGCAAATTGATATCACAAGGGAAAATGATCCAAACCTTGTCGATCTTTCAAAACAGTGGAACTCGTAGTGTCAGAAATCCTGCGCTCAATAATTATGGTATCACCAAAAATTTCTGGCTTAAAAGAATCAACTCCTTCGTTTTTGATATCCACTTGAACAGTAGCATAACTGAGAATTAAAATGTATATAAGAAATATATCACACAGATTACCCGTCACTAAACCAAGGAAAAATTGAAGGCAAAAAAGGGAACCTGCAACCAGTTTTTATGAATTCCTTCAACTTAGACGCTCTCTGAGTTTCTCTAGCGCGGCAACCAAACGCGATACATAAAGCGGTCAGTATCGCGCTCTTCCCGCCTTAGAACACATAAATCAAACATGTTGCTCATATTACAAAATTTTCACGCAACATAATTCAAGACGCAAGATGTATATATATACATATCAAGAGAGAGGGAAAGAGGGGGGAGGGAGGGAGGAAGAGATATGTACTTCCGTTTTGACCGGTGATGAAATTAACCCACTCGCCGAGTTCGATTTCGAGACTACTGTGGCACATGAAGTTCTCTAACCGGATCCTCCTAATGGTACCCGCCCCGGATCGTTGAGCGCCATACATCTGACCGGAAAATACCCTAGAACTACTCATGGGTGTATCCTGGGGTCTCCCGACCACCAAAACCCTAGAATCACGAGAAACGGAAAAATTAAAGTTCTGAACGACGACAGTACAAGGAAACTTGCCCTTGACTCTTGAGATGGGGAGGTGTTTAAGGCGGGAAAGAAAAGGGGGTGCACCACTCGTGTCTATCTGACAATGAAGAAGCCCAGGCCCGATGCCTCCATTAATAGTAGATTTTAAGCCGGTTTAGTTAAAGGTGGACCTGAAATTGAACCCTAAACTTTTTTTCACAATAATGGGCTCAGATCCGCTGATCTGCATATGAGCTTTCCCTTGAGCAAATATTTTCATAGCCAGCGTTTTGACCAAAAACGATATGCATGTATATTTTTTGTTACTATGGATGAACATCATTCTTGTGAGTTTGTCATTGATGCATTTAGTCTGCCTTTCAATCCAACGTATCTATAGTGTGTTGGGATTTTGTGAAATTTTTACATTGATGCATTTAGGTTACCTTTCGATCCAACATACCTATTGTCGAAACCATTTTTTTTGAAAAACGGAGATCAACTTTTGAAAACGAAAGTTGGGAGTCGCCACCAATCCTTTTTTTGAGGTGTAATTGAGCCACCTTAGAAAATATTTTGGTCCACAAATTTTAAGAAAATGGGTTCGAGAGTTAGTTACATAGGAGGAAGGATTAGCACCCTCGACACGCCCAAAATTGATACTTAATTGATTGATTAGTGTCTTAATGTCGAAAAATTGAAGATTTGAAAAGAGTTCAAAACACGATCCTCCTTGTTATTGATTTTCAAGAATATTCAGGCAAATCAAATATATGCTAAAGACCACCTCATCTCAAAGCGAAATGTCACAACCAGTACATTAGGACACGACATTTCGTCCCTCGAGCATGAACCTGCCCTTTATTTCAAAATCATACACTTCATTTTAAAAAGGGAGTTCGGATATTTAAATCAAATGTAAAACCACAACCCAGTACGGTAGGGCATGATTTTTTGAATTTTTTAAATACAGAACATTGCCTCCACTTTCCAAAACTTTGAAAAATCCGATAAGAAGGATATTTGAATATTTGGATCGAACAAAAACCGAAACCCAGTACGGTAGAGCACAATTTTCCGAGCTTCCAAATATCGAAAATTGCCTTTATTTTAGAAAAAAAAATTGAAGAATAAATTGATACAAAGGATATTCGAATACTTAAATCGAATAAAAAATGAAACCCAGTACGGTAGGGCACGTTTCTTTAAAACATCTAAGTATAGAAAATTGCCTTTATTTAAAAACAAACAATTTGAGAATAAATTGTTGGATAAACGAATTAAAGCGATTAAAATTTTTAAAAAAACAATAATAACAATATGCCACATAATAATACAATAATAAACTCAACAATATATATTAATAATAAAAATATAGTAATAAAAGGTTAAATAAATGATAAAATTGTAGTGACAAAAAACACTAATAACGATATAAAACGAAGAAGATGAACAATTATACGGAAAAAAAAAATAATAGTAGAGGATAATAGGAGTAATAATAAGTTAATGATAAAGGTATTAAAAAGTAAAAATAACAAGGATAGAAAATATATATAAGCAAAACAATATAATCAAAATAATAGTATAATATAATAATGTATGAAATTATTTAAAATAAAATTTATACAAATTTTCAAAACAAAAAGATATATATAAGAAGAATTTTAGAAAAAAAAAAAGACGATTTTAAAGACAAATATAACAAATCTTAAAATGGAAAGGTTACAACTAAGTAGTGTGTATAAAAAAATATAATAAATATAATAGTAATAATATATTTGACAAACTCAATAATACGTAAGTATAAATAATAATAATAAATGTTTATAATAATAATATGGAAAAAAAAATGGTGACAATGATGAAAATAATAACACTAAAAAAAAGGATAAAAGTAATAATATTAAATATAGTAAATATAATAATAATAATAAATTAATAAAAACATAAGCAATAATGAAATTCATCAAATAAAAAAACTACTTAATGCGAAAGAATGAAGATAAATAAAATAAATAATTAAAAAAAGGGTGAAAATAAGGAAATTAAATGGCCCAGGATTCAATTGCAATCGGGGCAGCACTTTGGGGCGAATTTTCCAAAATAAAAACATGTCTAATTAAGGGATCAAAATAAAACACGTGCAAAAGGGGATAGACTGAAATGGGAAAATTCTCACACCATCAAAACGTAATTGAAATAATATTTTGGGCGAAATTTAAAAAGGTAACCATGAGCCGATTTGGAAGGATCAGAAAAGAGAAAGGACCATTTTCACAATTTACTCCAAAAGCAGAATCACGCAAATCCTGAGGTTTGTGACGTTCAGTTCCTCTCCTTCTTAAGCAGCACCGTTTCATTAATTATTAAAACTAAAAGGAAAAAAACATTAAATGGCAATATGCCATTTTCTGCTAAGACCAACACAAATCTCTAACCCCCCATTCTTTTATCCCTTATTTGGCCTCTCCTTCTTCCCTTAAAATCAAGCTCAGAAGCCTCAATAATTTCCACCCTGAAGAACCTTCTTTGCTTCAATTGCAACGAAGAAGAAAAAGCTCCGACAGCACACTTGTGAAGGTATATCCCTGACCTTTTATTTACATATGCAAAAAAAAAAGGAACAAAGATGCAAGAAAGGAAAAAAATCGAAAGAAAGAGATCTGAGAATCACCTTTTTGAATTTTTCTTCTCTTTTTTGATTGATTTCTCTTCAAATGTAATCCATTTGCTATTGTATTCATAAGGGAAAAAAAAACCCCTTTTACAATCAAAAATTTGAAGGCTTTATAGCCACATACAAGCGGTTTCTGCCTATTCTCTTGCTCAAATTGCAGGTCGTGAAGACTTGGAGGGACGTGGGCGAGCAACGAGCGAGTCGAGGGTCGTGCTTGGTGTGCCGACGCGCGTGGTGGAGGGGAGCAGCGGCTGTTTTCTTTTTTTGCTGAAAGGTTAGTTCAGTTTTGGGCTGTTTGGGCTCTAGGGTTAGGTTTATTTTGGGCTTGGGTTTTAATTGTAAATGGGCTTTGTGTCTAGGACTTGGCCTGGGCAAATATTGGGTCACACACCTATGATGTGTTGGGATTTTGTGAAACTTTTATTTTCATTTTTTTACAAACTGGTCACACTCATATGTAATTTTTAATTAGTGAATTTGAGATTTAATGAATTCACTAGACCTTCAGTGAAATTGGCAATTTGCCATTTTTCACTATTTAAATATTAATTTTAAATGTAAATATAATTTTAATTATTATTTAAAATAATAGAATTTTAATAAAATTGGTTAATTAGTAAAAATTGTTTTTTAATAATTTAATATATAAATATAATTTTAATTATACACTTGTTTAATTTGATGTCTTTATATCATTCTCTATTTTCACCTCATTATCACCGCCATGTTATCCAAACACGTATCTCATCATTGATTTTTAATCTCTCTACTACAATAGTTAATCTCGCCATCATTCCTATTTTTAATTTCACTTAAACTAATCTTATCGCTTATCCAAACTAAGTGTTAAGTAAATATGTTGAAGTTCATGACAAGCTTTATATTAAAATTAAAATTTTTATTCTTCAAAAAATATTTCTTTTCTTATAACTTTTTAATTATTTTTAAAGTAATATATAACAAAAAATACTATCATATCAATATCAGTATATTTAATATCTCACATCATCAAAATTAATTAAATAGTATATTATCATAGTAGTTAGGATTTAATGTTCAGTAATGGTTCCTTTTCCTCAAAAGGGTTAATATATTCTCTTAATTTGATGTCTTAATTGAATGAAAAAAAATCACAATAAATTAACTTTTTTTCCTTAATGCAATGACTTTTTTAACCTTTAAGGCAAAATTTCCAAACCAACATTGTCACGAGTAGTGCTTACCAAAAAGTATGCTTACTCGGTGCATAATGAATTGCTTTTTGAAGTTAGCATCATTATATTAGGGTATTATGGTTAATTTAAATTGAAAATATTATAAATTAAACATGTCTAAGGGTTGAATTATCCAATTAAATCTGAAGAATTGTTTGAAAAATAAAAAAAAGGATAAAAAATATGAGATTCGAAAAATGAATTTGAACAATATTTAAGGTCATTTTTTATATGAACCGCACTTTAAAAAAATCTGGCATAGGACATATCCAACTTGGTTATATATTTTTATATTTTAAACTTATTAATTATTTAGGTAGCGTTTAAAAGCCATTTAGTAATTTAATTTGTATGTAATTGCTTGTAATTACACAAAGATAGCATGTTTAGATATTCATTGTAATTTTTGAGTCTCATTGAATTTGATGTAAATAGAGCATTTCAATTACACTTATTAAGGGAGTGCGAGAATTGGAATAATTATGCAGGTAATAACACTCAAATTCAATTCTAAAAAAAAATTCTACAAGTTATAGAATTCTATTATAAGCATGAATATACGTATTTGTGTTTGGGATGATTATGATCAAATTTTTTTTATATTATGAATCCTAAAAGATTCTATTATAAAATAATTTGTGTATTTTACAAAATTATACAATTTTTTATTCACTCAAAAAAAATTGAGATATGCAACTTTTTATAAAAATAAAAAATAAATACGGCCTAGATTGGATTTGGATAAAAAATCAAACCCATATATTAAATTGGATTGGGCGTGGATAAAGGAAATGTACATAGCAACATTGTCTAGGTCTTACTGATAAAAGTACCACGAAAGCTCTTATATTAATCTACTTATGTTAAATCAAATAGTAAATTAGTCATTCTATTAAAATTTCATTCCTTTTTATTATTAAAATTTGGTCTATGTATGTCAACATAAGGAACACGTGAAACTTTATAGTTTTTCCGTCAATCACACCAGTTTTTAATAATGGAAACGGATGAAAATTTTAATAAAAAATATCAATATGCTATTTGATTTAACGATTGACGACTTATTTGTCTATTTTTTTAAATAAATGTGACAGAATATAATTTGACTCTTAATTTAGAAATTCCATAATTCTTTTTCTGATCTAACCCGAGTTAACCAAAAAAACAAATTTAATATTAACAATTAAATTATTATTATTTTTAAGAAAGAACTTCTAAAATACAAAACTAAATTTCAAACGAAAGAAGTAACTTATATTTTGATCCAAATAATTTATTTGGGAGTTTATGATGGAGAACAACCATTCTGTTGGCTAACAATAAGATTTATAGGAGAAATGAACCTTTGCTTTATAAAATTTACCTTTATTTTTTTCCTTTTAACTTCAAAGTTGATGTCATTTCACATACTAGTCCAAAAACTTGTCTTTCGAATTCATTTTATGGGTCCTTACTTAGTGGTAAACATCATTAGCACTCCTCAAATATAATTAAGCTGCAATATCAATGTCATAATAGTACCGATTCAGAGATAACATCAGAGAAATTAGAGCAATAACACTTGAAAATTCCATTAAAATAAAAAGGAAAATGAAAAAAGAAAATCACTTCTCCTATACCAATTCCCCACCATTTTTAAAAATAACCCCCCCCCCCAAAAAAAAAAGAAAGAAAGAAAAAAAAACCCTCGTAAAATTAATCATATATTAACATTCCACAGTAGCCTTTTGTGCTAAAGAATCGTCAGTCCCATCAGCACCAACACGAACCACATTGCCTCCATTAACTACACTCTCCAGCATTTTCCTCTTGGGTTTGGCTTCTTGCAGCATCAGCACCACATCCCTCATCGACGGCCGGTCCGCCGGGTTCCGGCTGGTGCATAGCAATGCAATTCTAAGCATCTGCATCATTTCTTCCCTCACCGATGCACATGATGCTCCTGCATTTTTATCCAAAATGTCAATAACTCCGTTTTTGTTCTTGATTTTAGACCTCACCCAATCCACAATGCTGTTCCCGTCTCCAAATTCTGAATCCACCGATTTTTTTCCACTTAAAATCTCCATCAACACCACCCCAAAGCTGTAGATATCACTCTTTTCATCAACTTGGAGGGTATAAGCATATTCTGCAATTATTAAAAAAAAAAGAGAGCAAACGTTAATGATTTAGCCGAGAAACAAACATGATCATATCACAAGCCACAAAAATCCAAAACGAAGGCTGAAAGTCAATCAGGTAATGCTAAGGAAAATGATACGAATCAAAGGGTTTGACAAATTTCTCTCCGGGGCCCATTCTATAAGAAGCATCATTACAAGGATTTTAAAAAGAAATGAAAGTGTCACGCGCAAAAGTGCGTCATCGGCTGTGCAAACAAGTTACAAAAACCGCGCGGTGCCGAAAGAAGCGAAACCGAAAGGGACTTTGGCTGGTTTAGGGTTGGTTTGTTGTGCGCACTAAGCTCCACATGAAAAGTCTATTATTAATTATAAACTTATGATGTTGTATGGTCTGGAATGGAAAGCTAACAATGTATAGGTTTTTCCAGAACAAGATTAAAGCACTTGTTTTTTTGTTCTTGAATTGTAAAAGCAAAGTATGCACTCAAAAACAACAAAGAGAAAGCAAATCATGGGAAGATACAGTAACGATATCAGAGTAAGAAAAAAAAGTGAGATTAATGCCTACACTTTTGGACCCAAAAAAGTAATAGTAATAAGTGCACTAACCCCATCCAACAATATGACAAGTGTGTCAATGTCAATTTGTAATTCTAGTATTCTAAGTAATGCAATCACTTAACTATATGTTGTCAAATCATAAAAGAGGTCAATGACAAAATCATGTTGTTTTATCAACATAAACATCATTATTTAAATTAATGACCCAAAGTTTTTTTAATTTTATTTTATTTTACATTAGATCGCTGTTAATTATTAGCTAAAATATAAAGTTGACTAGTTAATATAATGGTGAAAGCTAGTATGGACCCATTAGTCATGGTAAATCAACAAAAGGGAAGAATAAGATAGATTCACCAAACCTAGCTCTAGCTGAAAAAGCTGGCATTATCCTCGAGGCTTAATATTTTTAATGGACATACAAAGCGAAAAAGTCTACCAAACTAACAAACAAAATTCATATTATGTACAAACTACCCCAAACAATGTATTAATGTTTAATATTTTTTTACTAACGTGCACCAAATATTACGCGCAGGATAGCAAGATTCCATAGTGCCAAACTAAAATGAGCCAAATTAAACAACGCACCTGGAGCAATGTAGCCATAGGACCCAGCAATGACGGACATGGACTCGTCACTTTGGATCAACTTGGCAACCCCGAAATCTGCCACTCTGGCCTCCATCTCACCGTCCAATAAAATATTACTGGGCTTGAGATCACGGTGGACGATCACCGGCTCACAGTCATGGTGAAGATAGCAAATACCTTGAGCCACTCCAAGAGCGATTTTGTACCTTGTCACCCAATCCGCCACCAAGTTCTCCCCTTTATTCTTACCATGCAACAAGTCGTCCAAGTTCCCGTTTGGCATGTACTCGTAGAGCAGCATCGTGCACTCCCTGTTGCTACAACACCCTAACAACCTCACTATGTTACGGTGCCTCACGTTCCCCAGCACGTCCACCTCCGCCAACACCCCTTTCCTCCGTCTGATGTTGTCTTTGTGCTTACCCCATAGCTTCTTCACCGCTATGATCTCGCCACCTGGCATCTCTGCTTTGTAGACTGTTCCCGTGGAACCCATCCCTATGATCTTATCCGTCATGGACAGGCACTCCAGCACATCATCAGCCGTGAAATTTAACCGCTGGAAAGCGGTCAATCTCCACGGTCCGATTTCGCGATCGTCGCTGAACCTACGGCTGTAATTTGCGTGGAAACAACGGGTCCCAGCCACGAGAACAAACAAACCAATCCCGAAAGCGGCTGCCATAATCCAAACGATAGCTCCAGCCGTTTTCTTTGGCTGCTGCTGCTTGTTACGAACTTCCATGTCACCTGTGGCCAACGCCTCAGCCGGGCACGGTTTCGCTAAAATTCTGCCGCAAAGTCCGTCGTTGCCGGAAAATGAGGAAGGGTGTAAGTTGGGAAATATTGGACCGGACGATGGGATCGGGCCGGTTAGCAAATTATAGGAGACATTGAAATTTTCTAAAGTGCTACAGTTTTCGAAGTTCGAAGGGATAGTTCCAGTGAGCATATTATGGGAAAGATCAACTGCAGTTATTGAAGGAAGCGTCGATATTTCCCATGGAATTATTCCAGTAAACAAATTGCGGCTTAAATTCAAAGACAAGAGCTTTTCGCAATGATCAATGTCCCAGGGGATGCTTCCGTTTAGAGAATTACCTTGGAGCTCGATTTTGTACACGTTTTTACAGCCGATGAAGTCTGGGATTTTGCCTGTTAGCTTGGCTGAACTGGCCGAGAAAATCTGCAAGCTCGGTGCACCCCAAATGTTGCTCGGCAATGCGACGTTGAAAGAGTTCTCGGAGATGTTGAGGAACTGTAAAGTTGGTGCATAGCCAAGATCATGAGGAATCTCACCGGTGAAGTTGTTCTTACTCATGTCCACGAACGTAAGGTTTGTTAGGAGTCCGAAGCCATATGGGATGGTACCGTTGAGAAGGTTGTTTTGGATTCGGAACCTCGAGAGTGACGTGCAGTTTGCAAGGCTTACCGGTAGCTCATGCGTGAACATGTTGTTAAAAAGGATGAGCTTGAAAAGCCTGTTTCCATAGCAAAGATTTGGAGGAATTGGACCCGTGAGAGAGTTCGACGAGACATCAAGACTTAGCAACTTCCCATTTGAACCTAGTTTCTGTGGGAGAATGCCGCTCAGGTTGTTGTTCCAGAGAAGTAAAGTGCTAAGATTTGGTAACTCACCGATGCCTTCTGGGATTGTACCAGAAAGGTTGTTGTTAATTAAGCTCAACCATGTTAGCTCCGTTAAGGAAGATAACCCTTCTGGAATTGTTCCACTGAGTTGGTTGTCGGATAAATCAAGGACCTTGAGAGCTTTCAACTTGGTGTAGCTCTCCGGGATTTCACCTGTGAAGCTGTTCTTGAAAAAGTACAAAACTTCTAACTTAGTTAAATTGCCGAGTTCTTTGGGAAGTGAACCTGAAAGAGTACAATTTGAGATGTCCAAGTACTTGAGGTTGGGAAAGAGTGCAAACTCTACTGGTATGGTGCCTGAGAAAGCATTGTAGCCAATCTCTATGCGCTCAAGCTGAGTCAAGAACCCAAGTTGACGCGGTAAAGTGCCTTGTAGTGCATTCCCTGCCAAGTCAAGCAGCTTTAACCTGGTAAAGCTTCCATAACCAGCTGGTATTTCACCGTCAAAGTAGCTGCCGCCAAGATTGAGCTGTTCCAAGAACCGTAACCGTACGAACTCTTGCGGTAATGGACCCCTGAAATTGTTGCTGTATGCATTGAAGACTTTCAAGAACCTAAGCTTAGAAACCCCGGGCGGGAACGTTGAGTTGAACGAGTTGTGGCTTATATCAAGAGTTCTAAGTTCACTGAGTTTAAAAATAGCTGGTTGGAGAGGCCCATCAAAGTAATTCCCACTCAAATTCAAGTTCACCAAGCCAGTCAAATACCTTATTTCCGGGGGAATAACACCAGAGAGATTGCGACGAGAGAGATCAAGAGACGTGACTTGAGCTGTTTTAGGATTGCACTTGACACCTGACCATGCACACCAAACCGGGTCTTCAAAACTAGGCTTGGAAAACGTGGGAGTAGGGTCCCAATCTCCAAAACTTGAAAGAGGGTCTTTGAGGGATGATTTTAACGACAGAAGAGAAACCAAAGGGAGTGGAGGTGGTGATGCAGAAGCTGAGAAGACAAGCAGAGATGATTTCAGTAAATACAAGAAAAATGGGAGCAGAGATGGGAGAAAAGGAGGTTTCTTCATGGTTATGTGAAATAGGGAAGTGAAAGACATATGGAGCTGTTTTAGAGAAGCTTGGTGTTTACAGAAGGTAAATTTAAGGGAAAGGAGGGTTTGATGGAGAGAGATTCATTCTCTCTCAGGTTGCTGGGTGCATGGGAGGTTTCATCATTATCATTTACTTATGTTCTTTTTCCTTGATTGGCAACAGCAAAGAAATTGTGAAATAAAGAAAGAGATGAGAGAAACTACAACTTCAACTTCCTTGTATACTATATAATCAATTTCTTTCTGCTTTTTCTACTGCTACATGTTTCTCTTTATTTGCAACAACTTCAATATCTCTTTCCCTTTATTTCTTTCCCTCTCTCTCTCTCCCTCACTTCTCTGTATTTGTGCTTTGTCTGCTAAAATATTATCTCTATTTATATTTGATATATTGAAAATTTTAGATTTATCATCAAAATAGGATCGAAAATATTTGATTTTTTGTTTAACTATTATAAACTTAGTTTTGAGTACATGTCATTAATTGAATAGATTAAATTATATAAAAATATTTGAATAATAGAAATCTATTTTTTTTTGTATAATATCTCAAATAATTTTGAATATCAAATAATTTTTTGATATATAAATACTATAAATATAATTTTTTTTATTTCTTTGGATTTCTTTTTTTTTCCCCTTTTCTTTTGCTACCACTTTTTCATCATTCCTTGTTTCCTTTATCTTTGGGTATACAAGATTATAATTTTCTGTAACAGTAAGCAATGTCTCTCACAGGATCCAAGAAAAGACACTCCTTTCATTTTCCCACCATATCCCCAGTTTGTTGTTTTAAAACAAATCCCTATTTTTTTATACCTCTAGATATTATATTATATCAAAATAAACATATATACATACCTTCATTCTGTGATCTGTAAATGATTGAAAGGAATATTATAACAAAAACAAACAAAATCCAGAGTCTCAGGTTTAAAGGTAGAGTGTATATTAATATTTGCGAAAGTAACAACCACTTGATGTTGAATATAATTGGTGTTTACGTTTCAGATTTTTGGTTATATCAGTCGTATATTAATTAAGTTTTTTTATTTAGGTAAACTGATATTTGAATGCTAATGAGAATTTAATTTATCATCATTCAATTATTTTTTTCATTTAATTACGAAAATTTATAAAACCATCATTTAATTATTTAATTTTTTTATCATTCAATTATATTAAATTAATTTTCGGTGTTTTCATTTTTACGTTAGCCAGTTAGTGCAAAATCGAATAATTGATACATTTTATAACTTTTTAAAGTTGAGTGATAATAAAAAAATTACTAATAATTAAATGACTATTTTAAAACTTTTCATAGTTGAATGACAAAAAAAAAACATAATTAGATAACATTTACTATAGTTTATTGATCCAAATCATATTGAATATATTAAAATTGTTGTTTAATAAAAATACGAAATTGTATAATATTAGTTTTTTAGAAAAAAATAATATTGTGTTTAAAGTATTATATATTTACATTTTTAATTACGAAGGTGTTCTTTGAAAAGATAAACGATTAATTATATAATATGTTTCATTTTTATAAATGGAGATCCAACACCCAATCAACGTACTAATTTTTTGAAATTTTCAAAAAATAGTTATTTATACACATTATTAAACATGTTGGTAATGATAAATTTGTGGTTTTACTAGTACTAGTAACAAACACTATTAATTATTATAATGATTGCTTATAATTTTGTATACTTTGAATAATTTACTTTTAAAGCTATAAGGCATGGTAATTATGTCTCTTACCTTTCAAGTTTATTTTTTTAAAAGTTATCTTTAACAATAATGGTTATATTCAACTTATCAAACCTATCCAATCAATAATTTTCCAATAATTAAATTAAATTATTTCATTTAAAATATAATATTCAATTTAGATTCTAAAAATTAAATTAAACCAACTTATCAAAGTAAACATTTGATTCAAATACTTAAAAAGATTATTATGTCGTTTACAATTCCAAATTAAGGAGATGACCAGTCATGACTATCGGAGCAGCTGACTCCACGGATAAAGACATAGACATACTTATTAGAAGAATGATATATTGGACTGGACTCAATTTGAATTAAGTCTTAATTTGTTCATGAATTATTTCACTTGTGACGTTTATGGTGTAATTTACCTAAATCCTGAGTTAGTCACTGACCATGAGTATGTAACTCATGGGCTTTGATATAAGTGGAGGCTTATACACTAAGAATGATCGAACCTATAGCTAATATGCTAGGTACATGACTTGTGTATGACATAACTTTACTAGCAACAATGAAATTGATAGCCCAATTAAAGAGTTAATGATATTTTTTCATTGGAATTGTGTGGATTGATAAATATGGAATGCATGTGACCATGAGTTGCTTGTTTTTGAACAAATAATTTATTACAATCATTAATTGACGGTGATCATATTAATATTAAGAAGACACGATTGTAACAATAAGATAAAATATGATTGTACTGAGTGAATAGATTTAACTTAAAGGAATCAATAATATTATATGAGAGTAACACACATGGCGAGGTTAATGAACAAAATAGTTAAATGAATTGTTTTCATAAAAAGTATACAATAAGGAGTTTTCACTTATGGCACTTCTTGTGGATTGACTCCATAATTAAGTAAATTGTGAATTATTGGACAATGCTTCTGGATATAATTGCAATTGCTCAAGTCTAATTGTATATGTCTGATTGGTCCATCTGTTAGCTCAACAAAAGTTTGACCAGATTGCATTTGAATTAGAAGAAAATTTTATGACTTTGGAAATAATTTAATTGAGTCAATTTATTCGATGTGAAATTAAATTAGGTGGTCATATGAATTATTCAAGAATTTGATTAAAGAATGTTCTTGAAAAATTAATTTGGAAAATCTCAGTGATTTTTCAGAAAATTAATTTTGATAAAATAAAATTAATTTATTCAAATTAATTAAAATCAAGATGATATTTTTGAAAATCAATTTTCAAATAAGATAATTAGCCCAATATGTAATTGAACTTGAAAAATTAAATCCGAAATCGAAGATTAGATCTGAGAACCAAAAATCGAGATCGAGACCCAAAACTAGTTAAACCGGGTTAGGTGTATGAAATTGGATTGACAATCCAACCGGTAGTTGGATCGGACTGGTTAGGCTACCACTGGCTCAAATTGAGCTGCCAATAACCGAATCGGCTATTGCACCATCAGCTAGGCATTCACATGCCTGATTGGTGCGACATTGTTCAAACGATTAGCACCTGCTCCAACCATAGCACCGACAACCTCGTGAGGAGATGTCAAGCCGACCAGGCCCATTCCGGTAAAGTAATGACAGTTCGAGATGTCGAGAGGAGTCACGTCGGTGATGACACCGTTAGATAGAATAGATACAACAATGATGATATTATGTTCAATGATGATTTTTTGATAATAAAATAGTATAAAATTAAATTCTTAAACAAAAATGTCCAACAAGCAAAATTCAGTGGAATCATAAATCGGGCGGCGGCAGGGCAGTGTTCATCAGAATCAAATATAACACTATCAGTTGTCGTCAATCTTACTATGATGTAAAAACATAAAAATGCATTTAAAGCGGGCAATTTGAAATCGAATGTTTGCGCATTTTTATCTAAATTTATGGATGATAAAATATTTCCAATTCTGTGGGGAAAAAAAAATCCAATTTGATGAGTTTCCTTACAGTACCGAATTTCTAGAGTTGTGATGGATATTTATTTTTGGAAAATGGATGACGTTTCAATTGGAATTTTTAGAGCTGGGTTTTGATCAAACTTGCAATACCACTTAAGAAAACTTATTAAAATATCCCTCTTTATTTATATATAATTTAATTACAAAATTTTCTTCATTTTATCTATTTTTGGCATGTTTTAGCTAGATATATTAATTTCTATAATTAATATTTTATTTAATTTGTAGAAATTAATATAATATTTCAAAAAATTTTATATCATACCTAGATCAAATGGAAGTTGGACTTTTATTTTTTAAAATTAAATTCAAATATTAAAATTGTAAATAAAACGAAAAAGTATAAAAATATTGTGAAAAGCGGGATGAGCCCCTGCTAATTGCCATCTCTAAATAAAAACCTGGGCTGGCAGGGAACTATTAAAATATGTCACCCAAAATTCTCCTCAATAAAGTAAATGTATACGTACGATGAATATATATTTAAAATTTCAATTTGTGAACTGAGTTTGACTTTGATAAAGCTTTCCTCCATCATCCCCATATTTACTTTGTATCATTAATGCCGGTAAAGCATTTATTAAGATTAGGAACACAATCATGATTCATGAATCATCCCCACGTTCCGTTTCCTTTCCTTTCATTTATTTATTCTGGGTTTTTGCAATATTCTATTTCACATTTTTTTCCTCTTTACTTAATTATAATTTCCTTTTATTTGTAAATCGAAAAATAAATACATTTTAACGCAACGTTCTTTTACTCTAATAATGATGTAAATATTAATTTAATTAAAACTCACTCAACTTATTTTTTGATAATTTATATTAATTTAATTAACATCATTTACAAATCTCTAAATTTAAAGGTTTGAAGAGATTTATAAATAATTTTAAAACTATATGAAAAATTAGGCTTAATCAATAAATTTTGATTTAATGGTAAAATTGATACCTTATAATATTTAAAATTTTAAATTTGAGTCTCACTATAAAGAGTTTATAAATTCTTTTAAAAACCTAAGCTACCTTCAACAGGTTGTTAATTATTGGTAATGAAATGCATGGATCATTATTTAAATAAACTATTCTGGATCTAAATTAATTAAAAAAACTTTATTGATAGCAAGGAATTTCTTCATACCCTAAAAATACAAAGAGAAAAGAGTATATAACTATCTCTATATATATACACATAAAAAGGAAACAAAGTAGCAAAATACGTTGAAAATGATGAATAAAATTGTTTATTTTCATATTTATTATTATGAATTTAAGTAGATAAATTACTAGAATTTTGTAAAAGCGCAAATTTGTCGTTTCCATGAAACTCATTTCATTTTAAGTGAAATGGAATGTGTTAAATTTTATGTAGCGAAACTGGTAATCAGCCAATATATTTGAACATTGAAAAAGAATAATAATTTAATGCAAAGCAAGTAAAAACAAAAACGAAAGAAGAAAAAAAGGCTATATATTGAATTCGATTAGCACATACACACAGAGCAAAACACGAGAACGACAGTTCCACAGTTTCGAGAACTACAAGGCAAGCAAAGCAAAAGCGAAAGCAAAGCTTTCGTCACCCAACAACAAAACCGGCATCCCACCTTCATTCCCTACAGAAATGTTCAGTATAATAAAATATTAATCCAAATTAAATGAGATGAAAAAAAAACCCAAAATAAAAGTGGACCAAAAAATAAAAAATAAAGTGAGTGGATCGTGGATTCGTTTGCTTGCAGTGTATAAGGTAGGAAAAAAATAAATGAATTATGTACGTAGGAGTAGTCGCATTCTCTATCATTTTTCCTTCTTTGCACCGCGCGCATGCCTTCCTCCTCCCATTTGCTTTGTCTTTTTATGTTCCACGCCTTCTTATCACTTTATTTTGATTTTTTAAAATTAAATTCCATCCCTTGTTATAATGTTGGGGGATTTAGGGTTTAGCTAATTATTTAATTAATTAAAATAAATGCTACTCAGGCTTTTACTTAAGATTAGATTTGAAATAGAAATTTTAAAAATTTCATTTCAGTTTTATTTTGTGTAGATATGTAAGTTCCTTTAAATTTATTCTAATTAATTATTGTATGAGTTGTTCACTTCTTGCTTTTATAATTTATTTTAATTAAAACTATTGATAATGATAAAGTTGTTGCTTACAAGAAAATTGCTTTGCTTTAGATTTGGTAGCAATATATGTATATATATATATATATTGCATTTCGTAATAATAAGTTTACGACTTTATATTTGCAACATGAGCCTTTGGTAAATGGCACCCGAAGCTGAACAGGCAGGCGCAATGGATATTAGGTCTAATTTCTCTCTCGGTCCCTATATATTTTTTTTGCAGATTTGAAATTTATTTTCTCTATTTAATTAATGTAGTTCAAAAAATGTTAAATGGCATTCTAGATATTGAATTTCGAAAGGGACTTGGTATCATTGTTTGGGTAAATCCTGTACGTTCATAAAGACATGGATTTGTGATGATGGTTTTAAACCAATAAAAAGAAAAATCATGGATTATTGAAATCCCGACAAAAAGAAATAGTCAAATGATAAGTCAAAGTACAAAAATACCCATTTACAAGACTGTGGGTATAATACAGTACACGTATACATGTGCCGCACAAAAACATTTAAACATTTGAAAAAATGGAAAAAAAAAAAAACCATTAGGGAAAGAAAACAAAGGCGCACAAAAAAATTTAAAAGAAAAAGGCTACATTAGGCTGATGATTGCTGATGAGCACAACACAACCCCTAATGGGGTCCCAACAACATTACAGTTATCAGCTTCTCTCAAAAGAAGGCAGAGCTGAGGCCTGAGACTCAGAGAAAGAGGATCAGCAGCAACATTGCAATGGCGGGCCTGGCTTAGCCAGGGCACGCCAGGGCATGGTGGGTGGGGTCCAAATCCCTTTGCCACTTTGTCCCCCTCATACCATTCATTCGTAAAAGGGTAGGCTATGGCCTATGGATGGATGGCAAAATGGCTAGTCATGACATTCCCATTGGGCATTACGTAGTAGAGGGGGTCACGTGCCTGTCATGTGCAGAGGTGGGCGGGGGAAGGCCGGGGTTTGGCGTGAAAGGCATGAAATGATCCCTCCTACCACCAGAGTGCAACCTATTTTGTGGCATGACGATGATGAGGATTATGCATGCCTTGCTTTTGCTCCAAATTCATCATCTCAATTATGCGCTAACTTGGCTCAAGGCTAATGAGTTCTTCCTTCTTCTTTTTTATTTTTTTATTTTTTTTAAGTTTGAAACATTTAATACTCTCTTTTTTTTAACTCTTTGCCTTTTCCCCTTACGGTTTTCCCCCATTTCTTTCGTACGGAAAACCATCCCTTGTCTGTTTAAGTTGAACATGCAGATTGGGCAGCCAACCATTTGTAATATCTACTCTAGATTCCCATTAATTGATGCTGTTTTCCGTAATCATATTTCTATTATCTTCATAATAATTAATAGCCTCTTAACTCATTTGCCTATTGGCAAGCAGTCTCGTGCTTCTTGGTCTGTTGCTCAAATATATTGGGAACCATTTAATTAGAGGAAAGAACATATTATATCAGTACGTGATTCTCAAAAAATTTTCCCATAAATTTCAGGAAGTAATTGGTTAATCAAGAAAATATGGATAAAAAATTTTGGTCAAACAAGTAAATGAGGGATATTGTGAGGAATAGGGGTTGATTTGTTAAGAAATTGAGGGAAGTCCTAGGATCTTTAAAAATCAAATTTTCGTTGTGATTTCATAAATGACACTATAGATGTTTAAACTGTTTTTAATTAATATCATAGCCTCACGAATTTAACCTTAATTTTCTTTCACAATATTTTAACTTTAATTTTTTCTAAATATTGTGTTAAATAATTAAATAAAAAATTAACCAATCCTAAAATTTAGGATTTATAGTTAATGTTAAATTTAGGATGTAGAGTCAGAGTTAAGGTTTGAGATTTATATTTCGCTTAGGATTTTAAGGTTTACTACTTAAAATTTTACAATTTAAGATTTAAGGTGTTTTGGGTGAGGGTCTGGCGTTTAAATTAGAATTTTCGAAAATCCTTAATTTTTATTAACATATTAGCATTTATTATAATTTTTCTTTATTGGATTTTTTTGTCAATTCTAATTGCAAAACTCATTTTAAAAAATCAAAAAAAAATATTTCTTCATGCTATTAGATTATTTCTCTTGTAATTATTTTATCAAATTCCAATAATGAAAATTTATTTTTTTAAAAATATTGATCAAAATGCAATTACAATTTTAAAATGCATCGTTTTCAAAATACTAATATTTCTCATTATTTATTTGATTTTTTTTTGAGAAATTTAGGTTATTAGAATTTCATGAGTAAAAATGTAACGACCAAAAATCCGTGGGCACCGTAAAAGAGTGTTATCGGGCCTTTGTCTTAGTGAATAGGATTGGAAAATAATTATTAAAAATAAGAATGAGTCTAGTAGTGTGTTTAATTAGGTTTTTATTAGGTGAATTTAATTTAATTAAAAGAAATTAGGGAAAAGGACTATATTGAGTAAAGGTTGAAAGTTTAATTATAGATTAAAAGAAAATATAAAGGGCAAAATGGCAATTAAACCATTGTGAGACATGAGGCGGCATATAGGAAATTAAAAATCTAATATTTTTATGAGATTGTTATATATTTAAATATTATTAAAGTTTTTATTAAGTTATAAATTATATTAATTATTATTATTACTATTGTTATTATTAAACAAATTAAAATAAAAACAAATGTGTGATAATAAATTTTACATGTGTAATATATGTATTTGTACGCTTGTAATATATTTGTATATTTTCTTAAATAATAAGTAAAAGATATTTATTGATTATTGATTATTGTTATTATTTAATTGATATTATATTAGTGAATAAATTAATAAGTTGACAAGTGTAGGATAATGAGATGATACATGTGTAATAATATGTATAAAACACTTGTATTATAATTATGTATTTACTTGAAATTTAAGTAAAAATATATTTATTAATTAAATTATAATATTGTAAGATTTTATTTGATAAATTAATTAGATTAAGACAAATATAAGGTTATGATATGGTACAAATGTATTAATTATATTTGTTGTTAAAATAGATATTTTATAATTATTAATTAACTTAAATATAAAATAAAGTAAATGAATTAAAAAGGAAGGAAAACGTAAAACATAAAAGAAACAAAGTTAAAAGAAACAGAGAGTTACGAAACAGAGCAGGAAAGAAAAAGGAAAGAAATAAGAAAGAAAAAATTAGGGTTTTAAAGCTTGAAGCTTAATTGCTAATATCGAGCCTGAAGCGTCGGTCCAAAAAGGGAAAGAAAAGATCGTTGAGGATTAAATTTGAAAAAAATTCTGGTTTGTATCACTATAACTCAAGCTTTATAATTAATATGTGTTTAATTTAATATGTATGTGTGGCAAGTATTTTAAGGTAAGTATTTAATGAACTGATGAAATTTGTGATTGGGTATTAAAATTGAGATTGATACTGAACTGAATTATGGAATACTGAATATTGTTTAAATACCGAATTGAACTGTGAAATTACTGAATATTTATGTATACTGTATGAAACTGTAAAATTACTGATGAAATGAATTACTGTATTACTGTGAAAATTGATCGAAATAATAAATTATAATTAATATTGAATCGAAATGGAAATTATACTGTAAAATGATTTGAATACCCTATTAACTAGTCGAGTTAGTCGGATATAGTTGGCATGCCATAGGATATGGAAGAGTACGGGTTTTGCCGGCTTACTGATTAGGCGCTTATGTGCTGAATACTGTTACTGTTACCGTTATTGTTATCGATTCGGCATTTTGTGTGTCGAATATTGTTACTGTTACCGTTACCGATTCAGCACTTTGTGTGTTGAATACTGTTACTGTTCCGGATTTGTTCCGATGAGGTACTCTGTGTACCGTACTGTTACTATTACCGTTACTGTTACTGTTCCGGTTTCGGCCGATGAGCACTATATGCTATTCTGGTGTGTTGGTTGGAATCCGTGTATCCGCCGAGTCCGAGTCAAGTTAATAGGGATAAATGAAATAAATTTATTGATAAAACTAAATTTGAATGATATGACATATATGAAAAGTGAGAATTGAAATAAAGAAATAAGATTAATATAAATGATTGAATTGTTCATTAAGTTATGATAATTGTAATGTAAAAGTATGTATGTGATTTAATGTATTTAATTATAAATTGAATTATAATGATACCACTGAGTATATCCATACTCAGCGTACGGTTGTTTTCGTGCGCAGGTTGTAGAAGTCAAGTACTAAACCAGCATCCAAGCCAGACTCGACTTCAGCAAACATTTGGTGATGTATATTTTCTTTTGGTAATGTGGCAAGTACATAGGATATGTATGAAAGTTATTATGTTTTGATTATAAATGGTTAAAAAAATGTTAGTATTACATGTATACGAAGTATAATGAAAGAAGTTTATCTATTTCAATTTAATTAACATTTTGATAAATTTAAATTGATATGGTATTGATTGAGTTTGACTAGAAATTATCTAGAATGGATAATGAGTGTGTGAAATGAATTGATTGAATTGGTTTTGTTTGGAATGAATATGGTTTTAATTGCAGGGGTTTTATGTAAAAATAAGCAGAAATGCTGTCGAAATTAAAAAAAAAATTGAAGTACTCGAACAAGTCCCGTTCCAAATTTTAATACATGTTTTGGACTTCGAGAGTCCAATATAGGGACTTAATTATTAAATTATACTATGACTGTTATTTTAACTGTGAATTATTTGTAAGTTGTATGATATGTTCGGTAATGCCTCGTAATCTTATTCCAGCGACGGTTTGGGATTAGAGGGTGTTACAAAAAATATACATAAAAGAAAAATAATATAAAGTAAATAGCGTAAAAATTATGCAAATGGATCATTAGGTTTGTATTTTATAAAATGGAATAAGATTTTGTGAAATATTAGGAACCCAAATTTTTTAGTTGGAATTTGAATAAAGAATTTAAGTTATTCAAATCTTTTTTTTAAGCCAATAGTATAAGGGAGTAGAGTAGTATGTACAGGAAGATCATCTTTAGAAATCCCTTGCAAATTTAAAAATTCACTAATAATTTCATTTTTGAAATTTTAAATTTTTTTATAGAATTGAAATTTCTCCTCTAAATTCCTCATTTAAATATACTCTTAAGATTTAGAATTTAAATTTTTACGATTTAAGAGTTAAATGATTTAGATTATAATTTAAAGTTTGAGATCTTAAGATTTACTATGTAGAAGGTTAGGGCTTAATGTTTTGGCTTGAGGTTGATATTTGCTTTGGTACATAAACAAAAGCAAACACATAAAACTTAAAGAGGATATTAGTTTAGAGTTTTGGTTTAGATTTAGGGGCTTAAGGTATTAAGAATTAAAGTTTAAGGATTTGAGTTTTAGGTCTTGGAGTTAAAAGTATATTTTAGGACTTATTATTTGAGAATTTAAGGTTCATAGCTTTGGCTCAATGTTGATGTTGAAGGTTTAGATTAAAATTTAAAGTTTTGGATTTTGTTTAAGAATAGGTTTTAAGGTTTTATGTTTTTTGACTTATAACTTTGGGTTTACTATTTTGAAAGTTGATATACAAGTTTGTCATTATACTTCATGTAAAAAAATCTCATTATACTTTATTTGTATTGATATTTTCCATTTTGCTTTTGAAATAAGTAAAATTACCACTATATTTTAACTTAATTAAACTCCCTCTCCAAAACAATTGAACATTACGGAGAACATGCGACAAACAACCTTGCCATAGGTTCCCTGAGAAAACTCACCTTTATAGTCTCACTTAAATGTCACACTTAGTAGGTCTTCACAATCTGTGGAAAATATATTGAGAAGAACACGTGATAGATCTATCAATTCATTACAATTAAAAGATGCCATATCTAATAGGGGTGTACAAATTTCAAGTAAAATTGAATTAATTTGGTCGGAGGTCGGTTAATAATTTTTTGAAAGTTCAGTTAACGGTTAATTCAGTTAGAAATTGGTCGGTTAACCAAATTAACCGAATTTAATAAATAATATTATAATATACAAGTATTCGGTCGGTTTGGTTAATTTTTTGGAAATATAAATTCATCGGTCGGTTAAGTCGATTAATTTTTTTATATGTTTTATACTTGTTTTAACCAAAAATAAAAAATATATAAAAATTGAAGTTAATTCGGTTAACTGACTAAATTAACTGAAAAAGTTCGGTTCGGTTAATTTTTTTTTAAATTTCAATTCGGTTAACTGTTAAGGGTTTAAAATGGTCGATTAATTCGGTTAATGATAGTTCGGGTCGATTAACCGATTGAACACCTCTAATATCTAATCCCTTCAAGTCGACTCCAATAGTGCCTTCAACTGACAAAGATCATCTTATTATGGCACCCTTGGGGTAGGGAACTCAATGGTTAGGGTCTATGTCTAACTTCCCTTTCTATATTCTACAAGGTGTGAATTATTCTCATTTTAATAGCTCTTTGCATCTGCCATGGCCGGAGCCGTCATAACAAGTCAACCCCAAATTTTGTGTTCAACAAACTCTATATTGAATTTTGCCACTTAACTTTTCTTTATTAAATTTTGCTACTAAAATTTGATATTTAATTGCATTTTACTATTCGAATTTAATTTAAAGTAATTTGAAGGCAAAATTGAATTAAAAATTATTTTTAATATTTTATTTTAATTGGTAATAATAAATTAATCACTATAATATTAAAAACTAATAAAACTTTTTAAAAAAATAAAAATTTGTATTTTCTTTTTAATGTATTTTATTTTTCAAGTTTTTCTTTCATTAAATAAACTTTCATGTTAATTTATCATTTTTTAATTTTTTTAAACAAGATTTTTTATACAATGTTGATCTACTCATAACCTTGTATTATTAAATCGGAGGAAAAACATGTATAAGTACATTTGAAGCCACATCCTTCATGTAATCATAATAGCAACAATTTCAACTAGGATAGGATTTAACTGACTATAAATGAGCTTGATGTTAACTATTAAAATTAAATATTTGAATGAATACTTTTGTTGTTAAATTTTATTTTCAAATTATAAAAACTAACGTTAAGCAGTGAAGTTTTAATTAACAAAATTAAAGTTAGTGTCAAAATTCACTAAAATTCAAAGTTTATAAAAGTTGAATGACAATTTTACCTATATTCTCAAAGTATAATCACAAGCATAAATTAAAAAAATGTTAATATTCACACTTTAAACTAACTACTTCTTCTTCTTCTTCTTTACTTTTATTTGTATGTTAATTAGATTTTAAAAATCAATAACCAATTCTTTAAATGCTTAAAAAAACAAGTTTTTAGAGCTGTCCTGATCTATATACTATGGATTTACTTTTCATTATTTTTCAATACTGCATTTTAGAAACATAAGTAAACATATATAAAAGGACCTTGACACCTGTTCAGTTTCTTTTTCTCTTTGCATTTTATACATACTGGTCAAATATCACTTTTAGTCCCTCTACTTGACAAATGTTCAGTCTTTCTCTCTTCTTTGCATTTTACAGAAAATTGATCAAATCTCACTTTTGGTCCCTCTACTAGACCTAAAATTAAGATTTAATGTTTATACTTGTATTACTACAACAATTTGGTCCTATTTTTTCTTTTATAATGTTTAGTTGAAATAATTAATATTTTTGATTACTTTGATAAACTTTTTGGGGTAATTTTTTTAACAAAATACTATTCTAACAAAAAATATTTTGGCTTGATGAGTTGAAATAAGTTTTTTTTTAAATTCCGCATCAACTACTAAAAATTATTAACACTGCTAATTATTTGGGCTAACTAATGACATGATTTCTCCCCTTTTTTAGTTATTATAATATAATAGTAAAATTGCAGTTTCAATTTCTTTACTATAATCACATATGATATTTAATATATATATATATATATATATATATTAATTTTACATAATTTAGTCCTTTACTTTTACAATGCATTAACTAGTCCAAATAATTTATGTCGAAACCATCTTTCTAAGGGGTTTTGAAAAATAGGGGATCGACTTTGGAAATTAAAAAAATGGGAGTCACCACCGACCTTTTTCAAGGTGCGATCGGGCCACCTTAAATTATTTTAATAAAACATTTTGAATTATTAAAACAATTAATTTTGGTCCACGAAATTCGAAAAACGGGCTCAGGAGTCGGTTACGCACGAGGAAGGGTTAGGACCCTCGTAACGCCCAAAATTAGTATCTAATTGATTACTTAATGTCCTATCATCGAACGATTGAAAATATTTTAAGATACGATCCTTTTGTTTAAAAGAGTGTTTGAATATATCGAAGTGAAAATCGAGGCTCGCTCATCTCAAAGAAATAAGAACGCCGTACCCAGTAAGTTAGGATGCAACATCTCAATTTTTGAAATTAAGCTCGCCCTTTTTGCTTTAAAAAGGCTCATGTATTTAAATCGAAAAGGGATATTTAATTATTTTGGGTCGAGCGAAAAATCGGAACCCAGTAAGTTAGGGTTTAATTTTTCAAAGTCCCAAAACATAAAATATTGCCTTGATTTTGAAATTCCTATCTCGAGATAATGAACGCCACATTCAGTAAGTTAGGATGTAGCATTTCAAGGTCTCGAGAATAAGTTTTATTTGAAAATTTGCATATTTTGACTTCGAAAAGGACACTCAATGGTTTAGGTTTAATGAGGAAAATCGAAACCTAATGAGTTAAGGCTCGATTTTTTCGAAGTTCCTAAACACGAGTTATGTTTTTGGAAAATACCTTTGGACGAAAATTTTTATTGAAATGATTCTAAGCTCGACTTTTATAAAATAAGAGTATGGAATAATAATATACAAGGTAAAAAAAAATCATAAACAAAATATTGCATTAATGGATCATAATAATCAATAAATACAAACTAATGCGTATGATAACAACAATAATATAATATGTCTCCATATGCGAATAATAATATTAACATTAGAAGACTAAAAACAAATTTAAGAGAAGTGTAAAAACAAATTAAAACGGGTGAAATTTAACAAGCTCTCAACAAACAAGAATGAATAATTGTGAACGAAAGTTTAGAATCATGAGAATACAAATAGAAATTTCAAACAAGTAATATATATACATAATAAAAAATATAATGAAATAAGGTCTTTTAAGAAAATAAACCATATACCTATTGAAATAAAATAGATATATATACATATATATTAGCTTTTACATAATAAAATAACATGAAATCAATGATATGTACATAGATAAACTGATTTTAATATAAATTATATATGTATGTAAAAATTGGTGATATAGAATAGTATTAAGAATAATAATATAATAAAACATATCGAAAAATGATAATAAAGTAAAGACAGAGAAATGTTTTTTAATAAGAATCATAATATATTGATAATCAAAAATGAAGTGGTAGTAGTACATTAAAAACTAATACACAAACTGCAATATTAAGAAATATAATACTAGGTTAATAATATAAAGAAAATAATAATAATACACTAATAGGAATGATAAGATATTGATGACAGTAATAGAAAAATAATATAAAAGATTAGTATGTTAATAATTATAATAATAATAAAAAGGAAGAAAAAAAACATAATACTAAAATTACCCAATAAAATAGCGAAAATGACTAAAGATGATTAAATTGCACTAAAAACAAGAGATTCGGGGCATATTTGAAATAGAAAGAAACGTCGGGGACTTATTTGCATGTGCACAGGGAGTATAGGGGCCCGAAAGGCAATAATCCCGTCCTCTTAAAACGCATAGCACCAGGGGGACCAGATTGGAAACGAAATAAAAGTATGGGGCTAAATTAAAAAGACAAAAAACTAAGATTAGGCCCGATCGCAGGACAGCGCAAAGGGAAAGGATTGAAGGCGCAAATAACCCCTTTTAAATAAACATGCGGATCCTCTTGGGTATTAGGTCGAGTCACCGGGTCGGAGCTGGATAGGAGCCTATACGGCACCATTTTAGAGCCACTGAAACAGGCCCTAAACGGTGCCGTTTCAATCCATTTAAAAATAAATAATAAAAAAAACTAAACCCTAGATCAGACCCCCCCAAAAGGCCAAGCAAAATGAGAGAGGGAAAGCTTGCGCCACTCTCGTCTTTACTCTTCAATCGGCCGAGTGGAGGGTCAAGGTTAAGTGGCCGTCCAACCACCGAATGGATGGTAGCATCGTGCGACGACCATATGTGGCTCTTCTTTTTGAGCGGACTCGAAGGTGTTACCGTTCTTACACCGAAATACCCCTTTCGGCTTTGATTGTGATGAAGGAAAGGGGATTCGAATGCCATGCCCCAAGGTAAACCCTAATCCCTCTTCTCTTTAATGAAACGTGTATAAATAAACAGAGGATTCGAAGAAAAAAAGGTAAAATCACCTTCAAAATATGATACTTTCGATTGATTTTTGTTTCTGTTACAAATGCCATTCTTTGTTTCTTTTTTGTTGTTTTTCTTCTTTTTTTTGTATTACAGATGTTCTGATTTTTGTTAGCAGAGAAAAAAATGGGAAGAAGCCCTCTTGTCTCTATTTACAACGGCTTTATAGCTGAATATAATAATATTCTGTCACTGTTTATTTGCTGTTTCCCTATTTCTATCTCTATTCTCTGCTCGCTCCTCTTTTTTGAATTTACAGGTGACGGCGCCAATAAATGCGATGGGACGGGGCTGAGCGACGGTGGCAGACTCTGGTGGCAGTGTCAGAAGGTTTTCTGAAAGTGGTGCGCGTGAAGGCACGCGCGCGGCGCAGCTGGAGTCAGGGGCTAGGGTTTCTGAAAATCCTAAGCTATTGGGTCATTCGGGCCTAGGGTTAGGATGTGTTAGGTTTAGTTTGGGCTGTTAGTTAGGTTGGGCTAGTGGGTAATTGTTAGGTGGGCTTTGGGTTGTTGGGTCGATCCGGTTTTAGGGGTTTTGGGCTCTTCACAATATGTTAATGGACATTAGACTGGTATTATTATTTATTACTTTTTTTTTGTTTTGGTTTTATTCGTGTATTTATTAGGCCGGGTAGAATTGCCCTATTACAGCTGCCCCTCTTTGCTCATTGTAGTGTAACGAGAATAGAGCAAAGACTTAAAAAGGGCAAATTTTGGCCGGTCCTGCCGGGTCTTGATTTCATGGCGCTTCTTTTATTCAATTAGCCTCATTTTCTTCCACTGCATCTTCAGAGGTATAGAGCTTGTGATTTTAGTCTGCTTCACTAGACTCAAATATTCGATTTGCTCCTATATCTTTAGGAAAGCCGAATCTTCTATCTTCAATCTGCTCTTTGCAACTTCAAGGATGTCAGACTTATCTTCGATCTGCCCCCGCATCTTCAGGTAAGCCAAATTTTCTATCTTCAATCTGCTCTTTGCAACCTCAAGGATGTCAGACTTATCTTCAATCTACCCCTGCATCTTCAGGAAGGCCAAATCTTTTATCTTCAATCTGCTCCTTGCAACTTCAAGGGTGTCAGACTTATCTTCGATCTGCCCCCGCATCTTCAGGTAAGCCAAATCTTCTATCTTCAATCTGCTCATTGCAACCTCAAGGATGTCAGACTTATCTTCGATCTGCCCCTGCATCTTCAGGAAGACTAAATCTTCTATCTTCAATTTACTCCTTACAGCCTCAAGGATATCAGACTGTGAATTCATCAATATTGCCACCCGTCTTCTGGGGGACCTGTCTTATAGAATGTGATTATGCTTATGCAAAAAGATTAAGATGCTGTGATCGGAATGAATCAAATGCTCCTAACTAAATGTATTATGAATAATGTTATATGAATGCATAATGTCATGAGAATGATAACTTTTTAATGCTTTAGGGCATCTTTACTCGTTGCCCCTTAGTGCCCTACTACCGACGTAGTATGCTGTTCTCTATCTCAGCTAGAAAACCTAATGACGATCGTATTCTGCTCGAATAACTTGCCCCACTGTATCTCTGAGACACAAGGTTTGTACCCTTTTTTAATCCCTCTCTCTGCGACTCAGGGGTATAGAATCTTCAATCTATCTCACTACGACTCAGATGAATGGATTTTATGATTTACCCAATCAATTTGGTTTACTACACCCTCCGTTCATTGGGTGTCGTGACCAAATGTATATGAGTGTCGAATTTCTTCGAGAATAATTCCATTTTAATGCTTGGGTCACTCATTATCTGTCAATGATGTATCACTAATGCAATACCCTACCCTTTTATTCAATTGGTAAAGAAATTAACAAGTAGTCTCAAATTAGACTCCTTTCCAACCCTTAAGTTTGGTAAGTTCTAAACACTAGTCTTGTTTCAAGTTCTTATATTATTTAGAAGCTTTTCAGAGTAATATGCAGAACCCCTTTTGTTCAGAACATCATTAGCCCATTAATCGTTGCTTCAATGAAAGATGCTTGAAAGAGAAAGCTACAATCAATGAATTAGATTGAGATTTGAGAATAATGTTCAAAGCAAATGAGTAG
The DNA here is from genome assembly GCA_020496765.1 of Gossypium stocksii. Classification (NCBI taxonomy): domain Eukaryota; kingdom Viridiplantae; phylum Streptophyta; class Magnoliopsida; order Malvales; family Malvaceae; genus Gossypium; species Gossypium stocksii. The sequence goes on along the minus strand of CM035627.1, from coordinate 106,668,938 downwards.
ATTGAGGTGAAAATTTTGGCTAGAATACAAATAATAGTCAATTGACAAAATAGCATATTTTGCTAGAACGAATAATAGATGCCCCAGATATCGCTGGTTGAGCCTCCCTGCATAACACTTCTCGAAGGCCCTTTTGATATTGATATGTGTTTAGAAGTCTCAAAAGATTTCATTGACGCCTTACAATGTTAGCGTTGCTCCCTCTTTTTGCTCCAAATGTAGCAAGATCTATATCCCGCTCTGGATCAAAATTTGTGCCGCCCTTTTCGGGTTTTTGACTCAAAATCCCCTTTGGTCCCAATGTGCCCTTTGCAGGTTTTCACTCGGGCCTCTCCATTTTTTTGTGAAGTTTCAAAGCGCCCTTTGCGGGTTTTCACTTTAGCTTCTTCCTTCTCTAAGTGAAGTACTTCTTGATAGAATCTGCGTTCACAGGATTGGGCAAGTTTTTACCATCCATCTCGGCTAGGATCAATGCTCCTCCAGAAAAGGCTTTTCTTACAACATAAGGTCCTTCCCAGTTCGGCATCCATTTCCCTCTGAAGTCCTTTTGTATTGGAAGGATTTTCTTCAAAACCAAATCCCCTTCATGGAACTCTCTAGGACGAACCTTCTTGTCGTAAGCTCTCATCATTCGTTTTTGATACATCTGGCCATGACGAATAGCTCTTAGCCTTTTTTTCTCAATCAAATTCAACTGGTCATATCGAGACCGGACCCATTCTGCTTCATCAAACTTTACTTCTAACAGCACTGTTGAAACCCAAATTTGCCCTTAGCCCAATTAACCCAACAAACAAAATAGCCCAAAACCCAACACACCCCTACCCAAAATCAAAAACCAAATTAAACCCCCATACCCGGAAGCCCAATCTAACCTAGCCTGAACGTCAAACCCTAATCCCACTTGTTTCGGTCACCCCAAGCCTCCACTGACCCTCAGCAGCCCACTTGTTTCTGACACCCATCAAATCCACCACCCACTGCCACTGTAGCCACCGCCCTTCACTCCTGCAAGCATTAAACGGGAAACGACAGAAAGCAGCTAAAAAGCAATGTAAAATGGCTATAAAAGCCGATTGTAAACAAGGCAAAAAGATATTTTTTTTCGAATTTTTCGATATATAAAAAACACCAAAGCTTAAATCGCAGAATAGATAGATTTCATAACACCAAAACACAGGAGGTACTCCGACTCGGATAATAGGAACCCCGAAATCGAAAAATCGGAAAACCCAAGGTGATTTTAGGTTTTTTTTTAGAATCTGTTTTTTTTTCTTTTCTTTTCCTTTTATCAGCATATGCATATATATACCGGAAATCGCCCACCCCCCATGCTCTCCCCTCTCTCCTTTTTTTTTTTTTCCTACTCACCCATGAAAATGAATTTTTTGACAAACTAAGTCTATTTATAGCACCCCAAAACGACGTCGTTTTGGAGGCTGCATTTTAACCCCAAAACGACGTCGTTTTAGGCCAACCCGCGCACGGACCCGACCCGCTCCAGAGGATCCGCGTGTTTTTACTTGATGGTCTAATTGCGCCCCAAGCCCTTCCGCTTTTCAGTGACTTTGCAATCAAATTCCCTTTTAATTATGATTTGACCCCATCGATTTGTCCCGAAGTTCAACGCGGTCCCGGGCAATGCGCAGCTTTTTAGATATATGGGAATTTTAACCTTTTGGTCCTTCGTCATTTTACACGCGTCCAAGCGAGTCCTTCTTTTCAGATTTTATTATAAATTCGCCCTCAAATTTCGATTTCAATGCAATTTTAGTCCTTTTAGTTTATTTTCATTTCCTCATTATTAAACTAATTGATTTTGATGATATCTATTATATTTATTAATGTTTATATTATTATTAGTATTATTATTATCAATATTAGTGTATGATTTATCATAAATACGTATAAATATATGTTTTTTATATAATATTCCTTTTATATATTATATTATTCTATTGATTATTCTTTAATATACTATTATTTATACTTCTTTTTTTTCATATATCATATTCTCTTTGTATCTTATTATTATTATTATTATTATTATTATTATATTATACTTAATGTTATTATCTTTAAATATTATATCATATTTAGCATTATTATGATCTTACTATTATTATTACCTAATTCTTTTTTAATATACTTACTAGCATAATAATAATCATTATTATATTCATATCCTTGACAATAAGTTTTAGTTATATTTTTATATATTCATACATGCATATATACTTAATACTATCATTATACATACTTTAATAGGTATATATATATATATATAATATTTCTAACCTATACGATGTACACATATATTCTTTTAACATATTCTTTGTATATATATATTACATACGTATATAATTTTTCTTAACGCTATATTTTTATATTTTACGTATAATTTTAACTATACATGTATACTACATTTTTTAACACTATATTACGTACATATTTTATGTTACACATATGCATATATCTTCATATCAACTCACGTATATTTTCTGTCATCGCATATATATTGCATATAGTTTAAATTTGTTTTTTAAACACTTTTAATATCGCATTTTTAAACACTTTTAATATCGCATTATTTCATGTTTCGTATATATAATATCTTATAATACTAAATGTTATCATCACTAATATACTATAGTCACTACATTTTACATTTTACTATTTGCATGTTATATATATATATGTATAAAGTTACATGTTTATTACTAATGATTATTTCTACATTACTATTATTCTAAAACACATGCCCTATATTTTCGACACTATCACGAACACATACGACTTCAATACATTTCACAAATCCTCCATATGTCGTTTTTTTAAGCCCAATCACGTTATTATCCAAAGGTTTCAAAAACGAGGTAACATTTTTGTATTTAGTGATCCGGGAAATAGTGCCCTAACGTGTTGGGTTGCGATTTCTCACTCGTCTAAATACCTAAAATACCCTCCTAGATTTTGCAACTCGCGAGGTAACTTTAGTTTCGAGGAATTTAAGAACTTCGTGTCCAATCGTGCTGGATGTGGTGTTCGTGTTCCCCCGAAGCGAAGGAATCTCAATTTTTCAACCATCCCATTTTTAATTCAAAATGTCTTAAAAATGAGGCAATGTTTTCGTATTTAGAAATTCGGGGAATGGTGCCCTAACGTGCTGGGTTGCGATTTCTCGTTCGCCTAAAGACTTAAAACATCCTTCTAAACAAAATTTCATGACTCGAGAGATATCCCTAGTTTCGAAGAATTCTCGAATCTCGTGTCCAATCGTGCTGGATGCGATGTTCGTATTCTACCGAGGCGAAGGAATCTCGGCTTTCCTACTCAAATTACCCCACTTTCAAAAAAAAAGAATCCTATTTCTAAATCTTTCCAAATTTCAACTTAAGACAGACAATTGCTCAATTTGGTACCAATTTTGGGCGTTGCGGGGTGCTAATCCTTCCCCGCGCGTAACCGACTCCCGAGCCCGTTTTCTCTAATTTTTCGTAGACCAAAACATTTTATAAGGTGGTCCAATCACACCTAAAAAGATTGGTGGCGACTCCTCCTTTTTTTCATTTTTAAGTCGACATCCGTTTTCTTTTCAAAAAAATGGTTTCGACAAGCACTTCTGAGTGAGGGGATCTCAACTTTAATAGGTAAGACCGCCTCCATTCCGTAAACCAAGGAGAAAGGCGTTGCCCCGGTGGAGGTCCAAACAGACGTTCAATAAGCATAAAGGGCGAAAGGTAGCTTCTCATGCCAGTCTTTATAGGTTTTGGTAATCTTTCCCCCAATTTTCTTGATGTTCTTATTTGCTGCTTCTACCACCCCGTTCATCTTTGGACGATACGGCGACGAGTTGTGGTGCTTGATTTTGAATCGACTACAGACCTCTGCTATTGTGTTGTTGTTCAAATTCAGAGCATTGTCTGATATGATTCTTTCTGGGATCCCATATCAACATATAATTTCTTTTTTCAAGAATTTTCTAACAGCCGTCTTAGTGACATTGGCATATGAGGCGGCTTCAACCCATTTGGTGAAGTAATCTATGACCACGAAGATGAAACGATGTCCATTAGAGGGTTTTGGTGAAATTGGCCCAATCACATCCATGCCCCACATAGAGAAAGGCTATAGGGAAGTCATAACGTGAAGAGGCGAAGGGGGCAAATGGATCTTATCTCTGTAAATCTGGCACTTATGACATTTCTTGGCGTAGTTAATACAGTCCCCTTCTATGGTGGACCAGTAATAACCAAATCTCATAATTTGCCTGGCCATTGTAAAGCCGTTAGCGTGTGTCCCACAGATGCCCTCATGAACTTCTTCGATAATTTTCTTGGCTTTAACAGCATCTACGGACCTTAACAGTACTTGATCCTTCCTCCTTTTGTACAAAATTTCTCCATCCAATAAATAGTCGATGGCAAACCTTCTCAGCGTTCTTTTATCATTCTCGGTAGCCTGGTCCGGGTATTCACGATGTAACGCCCCCAACCCGAATCCGTCACCGAAATAGAGTTATGGAGCATTACCGGAGTTACTAATTTAGAACCAATTAAAATCAAACATATTGTCCCCTAAACGTACTTATTTTTCTCGACATGTTTTACTTGAATTTTATTACTCATCTCAGTATGCTTAATTTTTTTTCTTGTATCATCGTATCAAAAATAATCACATATTTACATGTCAAGATGAATATCATTTTCTTGCCATTTTTTTTTCATAAACTTAAATCAAGTAATTCATTATATCAAGATTTCATGTATTTAAAAATACAATTCAAGCTAAACTAATTTACCTCGTTGCTTGTTCATGTTTATAATTTCACTAATCCGATATCTTTTTTTTTCCACGTTTAAGTCTCGTATTTTAGTTGCACGGATCTTTATAAATAAATTTAATTATCATTTTCATTCATTTCATATTCTAATACATTTAATTATTGCTCTATGCAAAATTTCCATTTTACCCTTAAAACTTTTAATTAATTACAATTTCATCCTTGATTCAAAAAAATAAAATTATTGTCATTTAATCCTTGTTTACAACTATTATTCTTATAAATATTGATAAGAGCCCATGAATTTTATGAAATATCAGAATCCTCCCTAATTTCAACACTTTTCAATTTAATCCCTAAAACATGTTTTCGTCTGATCTTGATCTAAATTAATATTTTCATTCAATTTTGTAATTTAAATAAAAAAATAATCCATTACATGCAATTTGATCATTTTTGACATTTTTACAAAATCGCCCAATAAGTTCTACTTTTATTCAATTTAGTCCCTGAACCTCAAACATGCAAATTAGCCATGCTAGTTGAATATTCAGACATATTTTCCTTCTCCTCCACTCCATTCCACATCCTTAGTATAAATAATACACTTGTAAGTAACATTATCTATAATTTTTACTATTTACTTATGTACATATTCAAGCTGTCCATCCGTGTCATAGTCACTAAATTATTTTTATCTTGAGTTAAAGAACTCCAAATTAAGATCCATAAAATTTCCTTGAAACTAGACTCACGTATCTTCTTACCATAATTTTTCCAGAATTTTTGGTGTGGCCAATTAGTACAGTTTATTAGTTAAACCTTCCCCTGTTTCGCTACTTGACAACCCTAACCACTCTTCACTAAAATTTCAATTTCTCTTTATACAGAATTCAAAAGATGTTCATGTTTATTTCTTATAAAAATAGACTCAATAAGGATTCCAACCATACAAATTATGTTCCATAAATATTTTTGTACAATTTTTAATGATTTTTACAAATCAAAACAGGGGATCACGAAATCAATCTAAACCAGTCTCACAAAAATGTAAATATCTCAAGATACAAAATTCCTTTGCTTTTTCTATTTCTTTCAAATGAAAATAAACTCAACAAGATTTAATTTTATACCTCACTCAACTTCTAATTCAATTTATACTATTTTTGGTGATTTTTCAAAGTTAGACAACTGTTGCTGTCCAAAATTGCTTTAGTGTAACATGTTGATTTCTATTTTGTCCCAAATTCCACAATTCATACAATTCAGTCCTTGCTCAATTAACCCCTCAATTGAGCTAATTTTCTAATTTAATACCTTTCTATATCATTTTAAACTACTTCATAACCTTTGAAAATCAGAAATTTTAACACTAAGCCTTAATTTCACCTATTTTACAATTAGGTCCTAAAACCAATTTCTATTAGTTTTTCCTTGATAAAATCATCATATAACAAAATTAAAGCTTCAATTCAATATTTATTCATCATATGCTTCCAACACTAATCCACATCAACTTTAAAAATTAGCCATGGAATCAAAAACTAATGAATTAATAAGTTGGACCCAATTGTAAAAGTCCAAAAACATAGAAATTTCAAGGAGAGAGCAAGAATTAAACTTACATGAAGCTAGAGTATGAAAAACCAGCTTGAACCCTCTTCCATGGCTGTTTCTCAGCTGATGAGAATGAAAAAATGAAGAGAATTCTAGATATTCCAAATTGGTCCCATTTTTATTTAACTACTTTTGGTAATTTTCCAATTTTGCCCTTATTTCACCCATTTCCTGATTTTTCTCAGCTATTGCTGCCCAAAATATCTCCTTTGGGCTTATTTGCACTTTAGGTCCTTCCTCTTTTGACAATTGAGCTATTTAATCTTTCTAGCAACTTTTACACATTTTCCAATTTAGTCCTTTTTATTTAATTAACCACCCAAACGTCAAAATTTTATAACGAAATTTTAATGTTATCTTATTGACAGTCCGTAAATATTCACAAAAATATTTATAGCTTGGTCTATAACACCGAGATCTCGATACCTCTTTTTCTCGATATTTTGACTAAATAATTTTTATAAAACACAATTTACTATTTCAAAAATCTTTTAAAAACTACATTTGGCTCATAAATATTAAATAATATTATATACAGGTTCATTTATCAAATTCGGTGGTCTCGAACCACAATTCCCGATATTACTGAAATTTGGGTTATTATAACTCTCCCCCCTTTAAGAATTTTCGTCCTCGAAAATTCCTTTGGTGGAGAGGTTCAAATATTTTTCATTAACTAATAGTATCATGTACATTGATTCAAGCATTTCAAATTTCTAACTTGTTATGGACACACTTTCACATATCTTAGTAACACATGCAACTTAATTTTATATGAACACTAGCCATACATCAATGAACTTATCACAATATAAACTTTCATTTCTTTTACTCGAATCATCACTAATGTCTAATCAAGTTTCAACACTTAGCCTTATTTTACTTACTCCTTAGGTACTTTCCATTTTCCAATCATACACAACTTAACGGTATCATTCACAGTTTACCTCACTATATCATTTCCATAATTACAAAGGCATGTTCAATTCTCAATCATCTCATGAAACAATTATCAGTTTAACCATATAACAATGAACAAATGATCTATATCAAATAAGAAATGCTAGAAATTCAAATATAACTTACTTGCCTTTGAGTTTATATCATGCATAAGTTTTACTCATTCGTATGCTAGATTTATACGTTAAATTATTTCAACATTGAAGAGTACACATACATTAGAATCAATACTAATAATCATCATATATCACTTACCATAATTTAAATATCAATTCACAAACATGTAATTCACTAACTATTGCTCCAATCACAATTTAAAGTGACAAATCACTTATTAAGCTCAACTTCAATGTTCAATTAAAATCTATCATATAAATTCAAATGATACTTACCAAACCTTTATCAATTTGGAAACCGTCATTTTTCACTGGTGCCATAGTCTCATCCAACTATGATCTTTCACTTTTTCACTTACTGCACGGTACAATCATGGTCTCGTATTCATTGGTGTGTGCCGATATGCATTGAATTTCACTGATAATCACTGATGCCATAGCATAGCTATGGTATTTTCACTTATCATTTTTCAATTCCGACTACACTTTCAATTTATTCACAACTCAATTTAATTTCACTTTCTTATCAATATACAATGCAAAACTAATATTTATCCATTACTCAATTTAATTTCCAATCAATTCAACAATAACACTTACCTTATACTTCACTTACCATACACATAATTTAAATTTAACATTTAATAATAAATAATTTGAATTATAGTAATACAACCGTATGCTGGATATGTCTATATTCAGTAGTATTACCATAATTCAAATTATAAAAACTATAATAAACAATAAACATCAAATATATAACAATATAAGTCATATGTGTTAATTTATATTTAATTTTATATCTCAACAATAATCTTCCATCAAAAGTCATCACATATCATCTATATTATCTTTAATTAATTCCTGAACCTTTGGTCCAAGTAAAAACAATAAATATGTACAATTTACCTTACCACTATTTTATTTCTATATCCCAATTCAATAACTTATTCCATTTCATATCTAAAACCTTACGATGATAATTTTCAATAATTATTTAAACCAATATTTTTCAATAATTAATTTATAAGATTATATTCCATTAACTCATACACTATTGCAATATTTCCATTTTATTCTATTTTTACTTCTTATTTCGATATCTCAATTCAATTCATAATTCCATTTTTTTTTCAATAGTTCAATCGATCAAATTCATTTGATTTTCTCCTTTAATTTATTCAACTAATTTCAATATCAACCATTCAATATTTTAGCAAATTCATGAACTTTGAGTTCATACTTCAAATCTCACATTTCAATTCAATGCATAATTCAACCCATAATTTCTTTCTTTTATTATTATTATTATTATTATTATTAATAGTACGATCAATCACATTTATTTAATTTTCCTATTTCAGTTGTTCACCCTATTAACAAAACCGGACTCTGACGGATACTCGGATTTCAACCCAAACACACCAGTAATATCCAGCCAAAACACACCAGAATAATCATTTAATCCTCCAAAACACACCATAATCAGATAATCCTCCAAACACACCAGTGTAATATAATCCACCCAAAACACACCAGTATAGCACAGAGTGCCTCTTCGGATAAATCCGAAGGATATAAATATCAGTATCTCCAAATCACATCTTCAAATCCCGTCTCAGAATCCATTGGCATGCCAATTATATCCGGTTAGTCCGACAAGTTAATAGGGAATTCAATTCTCTTTTCAATTTTACTTAATAGTCATACCCCTATTAACAAGAATCGAACTTTGACGGATAAACGGATTCCAACCAAACACACCAGAGTATCCAACCAAACACACCAGTACGGCACATAGTGCCTCATCGGCCGAAGCCGAAACAGTAATTGTAACAGTAGCAGTACGGTACACATAGTACCTCAACGGAACAAATCCGGAACAGTAACAGTAATAGTATTCAACACACAAAGTGCTAAATCGGTAACGGTAACAGTAACAATATTCGACACACAAAGTGCCGAATCGGTAACAGTAACAGTAACAGTATTCGGCACATAAGTGCCTGATCGATAAGCCAGCAAAACCCGTACTCTTCCATATCCTATGGCATGTCATTTGTATCCAATCTAGTCCGGCTAGTTAATAGGGTATCGGAATCACGTATCCATATCACTTTCACTTTCAATTGATCATAATCATTTGAATTCAATTCAATAACGATAACAATTCAATCACAAATTTCAAATTCACAAAATCACATAATTTCACTTCAAGTCACATTTCAACTCAATCACTTCCTCATATGTTCAATCCATATACATTTCAAATAATCACATTTAATTTAAATTGGTTCAATTCCAATCACTTTTCATATTTCCATTCTATACATTCTAATATATCTCATCAATTCAAAGACATTCCAATCATAATTCCTCATATATTCAATTCAATGCATTTTCCATTGTCCAATCAATATATCATCAAATGTTCATACATATTCAAACTTCATTTCAATCTCATTCAATTCACAATTTTTCATATTCATAATTCAAATCAATTTCTCAATCCAATATGCATTTCAATGCCACATTAATTCTTTTAATTCAATTTCAATAATAATTTCTCATTTATACTATTTGTTTCACTTTTCCAATTAATTTGCATTTTAGATGCTCACATATATTCATAATTTAATACTATAGTAATTCAGTAATTCAAGTATATCGCTAGTGATTTCTATTCACTTGACATATAATTCAATATTATTTAATTTATTATCAATATTCACCTTATTTTTATTTATTAAACATATTATTCAAAATTCAATAATTACTAATTTAATACTAATATGTATTCAATTAAATCTTGATACTTACCTCAATTCACTTATCTTGCATATTAATTTAAATTTTAACAACTAATAATTAAATTCAAATTATAGTAATACTGATCTCATCAAAGTCAGAAGATATCACATTATTACAAGTTATATAATGGCATGTATTTCTAGACTTCACATGTACTACATACGGTCCGAGAACCGACTAAACTTTAGCTCTGATACCACTAAATGTAACGCCCCCAACCCGAATCCGTCACCGAAATAGAGTTATGGAGCATTACCGGAGTTACTAATTTAGAACATATTAAAATCAAACATATTATCCCCTAAACGTACTTATTTTTCTCGACATGTTTTACTTGAATTTTATTACTCATCTCAGTATGCTTAATTTTTTTTTCTTGTATCATCGTATCAAAAATAATCAAATATTTACATGTCAAGATAAATATCATTTTCTTACCATTTTTTTTCATAAACTTAAATCAAGTAATTCATTATATCAAGATTTCATGTATTTAAAAATACAATTTAAGCTAAACTAATTTACCTCGTTGCTTGTTCATGTTTATAATTTCACTAATCCGATATCTTTTTTTTCCACGTTTAAGTCTCGTATTTTAGTTGCACGGATCTTTATAAATAAATTTAATTATCATTTTCATTCATTTCATATTCTAATACATTTAATTATTGCTCTATGCAAAATTTCCATTTTACCCTTAAAACTTTTAATTAATTACAATTTCATCCTTGATTCAGAAAAATAAAATTATTGTCATTTAATCCTTGTTTACAACTATTATTCTTATAAATATTGATAAGAGCCCATGAATTTTATGAAATATCAGAATCTTCCCTAATTTCAACACTTTTCAATTTAATCCCTAAAACATGTTTTCGTCTGATCTTGATCTAAATTAATATTTTCATTCAATTTTGTAATTTAAATAAAAAAATAATCCATTACATGCAATTTGATCATTTTTGACATTTTTACAAAATTGCCCAATAAGTTCTACTTTTATTCAATTTAGTCCCTGAACCTAAAACATGCAAATTAGCCATGCTAGTTGAATATTCAGACATATTTTCCTCCTCCTCCACTCCATTCCACATCCTTAGTATAAATAATACACTTGTAAGTAACATTATCTATAATTTTTACTATTTACTTATGTATATATTCAAGCTGTCTATCCGTGTCATAGTCACTAAATTATTTTTATCTTGAGCTAAAGAACTCCAAATTAAGATCCATAAAATTTCCTTGAAACTAGACTCACGTATCTTCTTACCATAATTTTTCCAGAATTTTTGGTGTGGCCAATTACTACAATTTATTAGTTAAACCTTCCCCTATTTCGCTACTTGACAACCCTGACCACTCTTCACTAAAATTTCAATTTCTCTTTATACAGAATTCAAAAGATGTACATGTTTATTTCTTATAAAAATAGACTCAATAAGGATTCCAACCATACAAATTATGTTCCATAAATAGTTTTGTACAATTTTTAATGATTTTTACAAATCAGAACAGGGGATCACGAAATCAATCTGAACCAGTCTCACAAAAATGTAAATATCTCAAGATACAAAATTCCTTTGCTTTCTCTATTTCTTTCAAATGAAAATAAACTCAACAAGATTTAATTTTATACCTCACTCAACTTCTAATTCAATTTATACTATTTTTGGTGATTTTTCAAAGTTAGACAACTGTTGCTGTCCAAAATTGCTTTAGTGTAACATGTTGATTTCTATTTTGTCCCAAATTCCACAATTCATACAATTCAGTCCTTGCTCAATTAACCCCTCAATTGAGCTAATTTTCTAATTTAATACCTTTCTATATCATTTTAAACTACTTCATAACCTTTGAAAATCAGAAATTTTAACACTAAGCCTTAATTTCACCTATTTCACAATTAGGTCCTAAAACCAATTTCCATTAGTTTTTCCTTGATAAAATCATCATATAACAAAATTAAAGCTTCAATTCAATATTTATTCATCATATGCTTCCAACACTAATCCACATCAACTTTAAAAATTAGCCATGGAGTCAAAAACTAATGAATTAATAAGTTGGACCCAATTGTAAAAGTCCTAAAACATAGAAATTTCAAGGAGAGAGCAAGAATTAAACTTACATGAAGCTAGAGTATGAAAAACCAGCTTGAACCCTCTTCCATGGCTGTTTCTCAGCTGATGAGAATGAAAAAATGAAGAGAATTCTAGATATTCCAAATTGGTCCCATTTTTATTTAACTACTTTTGGTAATTTTCCAATTTTGCCCTTATTTCACCCATTTCCTGATTTTTCTCAGCTATTGCCGCCCAAAATATCTCCTTTGGGCTTATTTGCACTTTAGGTCCTTCCTCTTTTGACAATTGAGCTATTTAATCTTTCTAGCAACTTTTACACATTTTCTAATTTAGTCCTTTTTATTTAATTAACCACCCAAACGTCAAAATTTTATAACGAAATTTTAATGTTATCTTATTGACAGTCCGTAAATATTCACAAAAATATTTATAGCTCGGTCTATAACACCGAGATCTCGATACCTCTTTTTCTCGATATTTTGACCAAATAATTTTTATAAAACACAATTTACTATTTCAAAAATCTTTTAAAAACTACATTTGGCTCGTAAATATTAAATAATATTATATACAGGTTCATTTATCAAATTCGGTGGTCTAAAACCACAATTCTCGATATTACTGAAATTTAGGTTATTACACACGATTCTTCACGTATCGTAATATATCGTGATACAAATGGTGATCATCTTTTTCTTCTTCGTCAAGGCTGCAACAATGAGCTGGGGTCTCATACATACTCATTTGGATGGGCTTTACATCTTCTTGTTTGTTCACTTTGATCATGGAGGCTAGAGTGGCCAAGGCATCAGCCATCTGGTTTTCATCTCGTGGGAGATATCAGAAGGTGATATCATCAAACTCCTCCATTAACTCTAAAACTATTTTTTGATAATTGATCAGCTTATGGTCTCTCATTTCTCATTCGCCTTTAAGTTGATAGATCACCAGTGCAGAATCCCCGTAAACTTCCAACAGCTTAATCTTGTGTTCTATGGCATCTCGGATTCCCATGATGCATGCCTCATATTCGGCCATATTATTGGTGCAGTCAAAATTTAGCTTGCTGGTAAAGGGGTAATGATCTCCGTTTGGAGATACCAGTACTGCTCTGATCCCATTACCCACAGCATTAGAAGCTCCGTCGAAGTTAAGTTTCCAATGGAGGCTTTTTTAAGCGTTTTCTTCAGTGACCGCAATATTCATTAAATCTTCATTTAGGAAATCAAAGTTTAAGGGTTCGTAATCTTCTAAAGCTCTACTGGCCAGAAAATCTGCTATCGCGCTTCCTTTTATCGCTTTCTGGTTCACATACACTATGTCAAATTCCGAAAGTAGAATTTGCCATAGAGCCATTCTTCCATTCAAAGCTGTTGACCCTATCATGTACTTCAGGGGATCTAGTTTTGAGATGAGCCAAGTGGTGTGATACAACATATACTGTATTAGCCTTCGTGTTGTCCAAACCAGAGCACAGGATAACTTCTCTATTGGTGGGTATCTTGCCTCACACTCAGTAAACTTTTTACTAAGGTAATAGATAGCCTTTTTCTTCTTTCCTGACTCGTCGTGCTGGCCAAGTACACATCCTATGGAATTCTCAAATACTGCCAAATACAGTTTTAATGGCCTGTCGGGGTTAGGTGGCATTAGTACTAGGAGATTGGACAAGTACCGTTTGACTTTGTCAAAAGCCCCTTGGTATTCTTCATCCCATACACCTGGGTTATGTTTCTTGAGGAGGCGAAAAACAGGGTCACATTTCTCGGTTAGTTGTGAAATGAACCGAGCGATGTAATTTAATCTTTCTAAAAAGCCTCGGACCTCTTTCTGGGCATACGGCGGAGATAGCTCTTTGATGGCTTTGATTTTGTCTAGATCAATCTCAATCCCTTTTTCACTAACCACAAATCCAAGCAACTTTCCAGACTTGGCTCCGAAGGTACATTTGGCCGGATTGAGTTTTAACTGAAACTTCCTCAACCGTAAGAACAACTTTCTTAAGACTTGTACATGCTCCTCATCTGTTCAGGATTTTACGATCATATCATCGACATAAACTTCGATTTCTTTGTGCATCATGTCGTGAAACAAAGTTACCATGGCCCTTTGATATGTTGCACCTACATTTTTTAGTCCAAAAGGCATCACCTTGTAGCAAAATATCCCCCACATGGTCACGAATATGGTCTTATCCATGTCTTCATGATGCATCTTGATCTGGTTATAACCGGAAAAACTGTTCATGAAGGAAAACAATGAATAGCCTGTCGTGTTGTCCACCAATGTATCAATGTGAGGCAGTGGGAAATTATCTTTTGGGCTTGCCTTATTCAGGTCTCTGTAGTCCACACACATTCATACTGTTCCATCCTTTTTAGGAACGGGGACAATGTTGGCCACCCAGTCTGAGTATTTCACCGCTTTTAAAAATCCCGCGTCGAATTACTTTTTGACCTCTTCTTTTATTTTCAGAAAGACATCAGGTCTCATTCTTCGAAGCTTTTGTTGGACTGGCTTGCATTCCTCCTTTATAGGGAGTCGATGTACTACTATATCAGTATTCAAACCAGGCATATCCTGGTATGACCATGCGAATACATCCTTGAACTCCTGGAGTAATTCAATTAGGTATAGCTTTGTTCCTGCGGCGATAACAACCTCAATTTTTACCTATTTTCCTTCTCCTATATTCATAATTTCTATTGATTCTTTGTGAGGCAGGATTTGTTTCTCCTCTTGTTCAACCATTCTCAATAATTCGGGAGCTAGGTCACAATCTCAGTCATCTTCAAAACCCTCAGAATCCTCTACACATGCATCTCGTTCAAAAGGGGACTCCGAGTCGCTGGCAGCGTCACTCACGTCATTGACATCTGGGGACCTATTTTGGGGATAATAGGAGATGCAAAGAAATAATAGCATCTAAGAATGATTCTTTGCAAGGTATGATCATAAATAAATAATAAAAAAATAAAATATTATGTATGAATGGGAATGAACGAAAGAATATTTGCTCAAAAGGTACACTTTTCATTGAGTTAAAAATTTTGGGATAAACTTAGTTCACAAAAGGTGTTCATTACTCCTAGGCCTAGAGTAATAAATGTTTTAGGAAATTACTCTGAAATAGTTCTAAACACTACAGGAATCTCTTCTGCAGTCCGGTTGTCCAGAACACTCCCGGGCTCAAAAGGGCGGATCCCCGACAGACTTCTTCTTTCGGCTCCTTCTTCAGATATAGCATTGATATGTATGCCCTCCAATATTCCTTCCATGGTTCTTTCTTTTGGGGTTTCTCGCTCAAGGTTAATGAATCCGCCTGATATGAAGGTCTTGGATATGTGGGGGAAAACCATTGGTTCCCACTTGATTTCTTCTCCACTTAAACGTGCTATTCGTCTTTCTTACTTCCTTTCCAATTCTTTCTTTTTCTGTCAGGCGTCTGGCCTAAACCCCAAGCCGAAATGGTCTCTTTTTTTCTTTCAGTAATGGTACCTCGACTCTGCCTTGGAGGTGTCTCCCAAGTCATTTTCCTAGTACTGCTCATCTCCTAACAGTTAACTGCAGGCCCATCTTCATAGTCTTGGATATTCTAGGCGTCGGGCCTTTTTTCCTTCTCCGACAAAGGTCTTATTCACAAATTCCAAAGACCACAATGAACACTCAATGGCCTCGTCATTTGCCTCCAAATATGGTGCGTCACTGGTCACGGCTGCAATGATCTCTTCTTCCGCGTTTATGGTTACTAGTCAGTTTTCTGTCACTAATTTCAACTTTTGGTGCAACGTAGAGGGAACCGCCCCTGCTGTGTAAATCCATGTTCTTCCCAACAGGTAGTTGTATGAAGGCTTGATACCCATCACTAAAAAATCCACCTCATATGTGCTAGGTCCAATCAAGAGGGGTACTTCAATTCTACCCATCACCCTTCTCTCTGTACCATCAAATGCTTTCACGATACTCTGGCACTCTTTCTTGTGAGAGCTGTTTATGGGTAATCTATTTAATATGGATAATGGTAGGACGTTTAAAGCCGACCCGTTGTCAATTAGTACGTCTGGCAGCGTGTACCCCTTACAATGCGTGGTAATGTGCAAAGCTTTAGTCGACCCCCTGCCACCTAGTGATATCTTGTCGTCATTGAAGAAAATAAAGTTATTGGCGCTTATGTTGCTAACTAATCGATCTAACTTGTTGACGGGGATATCATTAGCAACATATGTTTCATTTAAAATCTTCATTAGCGTATTACGATAGACCTCCGAACTGAGGAGTAAGGCCAATACCGAGATAAGAGCCGGTTATCTACGTAGCTGTTCCACCATGCTATACTCACTGTACTTTAGGAATCTTAAGAACTCCTTAGCTTCCTTCTCGTTAACTGGTTCATTGATAGGATATTCAGGTTTGGTCGCTTTCTCCTTCATCTCTTCGACCACTGGGGCCTTGCGAGTTGTGCCTTCTCGTTTGTTGTATCGTAACGCCTCCCGCTACGTGTATAGGAGCCCTCATCTTGGACTTCTTTTGAAGCGTCAACCAGGTTTTCTTTTCCTGGGATTGTCACGTTGCAGTTGTAATTCCATGGGACCCTCTTGCTGTCCTTATAGGGGAAGACTGCGAGTCTTTGGATTATAAATCTCGGTGGCATTTGCACTCTTACTTAATTATTTTTTGGTCGCGATATAATGACCACAGGGTAGTTAACTGTTTGATTTTGTGTCGTCGTTTTTTCCTCCGATGCGCATATCTCCCACTCTCTGGGGCTTACAGTTTCTTCATAAAACTCCATTTCTTTATTGTTGATCATGTCTTGCACGATATCCCTAAACTTCATACACTCTTGAAGTTCATGCCCCGCCTTGTTGTGAAACTCGCAGTAGTTTCCCTTTTCTTCAGATCCTTCTCTTGAATCCCACGCAATTAGTCCCCTCTTGACCATCTCCTTCCATACCCGTCTTAATGGGGTCCTGACCTTGACAACCTTATGTTTGATTTTCTTGTTCTGGTCTTCGCTTATCCCGTTTACTCATTGGTCAGTGTGATTAGGGAGCGGGTTTCCTGCTACATTGGGTACGACTGGATCATTGAACCTCACGATCCCCATTTTGATGAGTCTCTCAACCACTTTTTTGAACGCGGTACAGTTTTCGATCGAATGCCCGGTGATTCCCGCTTGGTATTCGCATTAGGCGTTCGTGTTATACCATTTAGGATACGGGGGCTGCAGTGGTTTTAGATAAAAATGGGAGACTACATGAGCGTTGAATAGGTTCTGATACAGCTCCCTATATGTCATGCGTATAGGAGTGAACTGTGGCCTCTTTGTATTCTCTCTTGTATTGGATTCTTGTATCGCCGTGCTATTTCGATTGGTAGCCACCATTTTTGGCTGATTTACAGTGAGTGACTTGGACTGACCCTTACTAAATGTGCTCGCGTTGTTCACTTCGTTGTCTCTTTTCCTTGGGGCTGATCGTTTGGTACTTTCCCTGACTTCAATTTTGTCACTTCTCACAGCATTTTCAATCATTTCACCTGTCATCACTATGTCGGTGAAGTTTTTGGTGGCACTCCCCAACATATAAGTGATAAAAGAGGCCTTTAGAGTGTTAATAAATAGCATCGTAGTTTCTTTCTCTAAAAGCGGCTGCTGAACTTGTATGGCAACTTCTCTCCATCGTTGCGCATACTGTCTAAAACTTTCGTTAGATTTCTTCTCCATATTCTGGAGAGTGATCTTGTTGGGGGTCATGTCCATCACATGACTGTATTATTTCATAAATGCCTGAGCAAGGTCCTTCCACGAGTGGATCGTAGCACGACTTAATTGGTTATACCATTTAGAGGCCACCCCAACCAGGCTATCTTGAAAGCAGTGAATTAGCAGCTGGTCGTTGTGGATATAGCCCGTCATTCGCCTGCAGAACATAATGATATGAGTTTCAGGGCAGCTCATTCCATTGTACTTTTTGAATTCAGGCACTTTAAACTTGGGGGGAAGGACCAAATCTAGGACCAAACTCAGGTCATTAGCATCAATCTCATGATGGCTATCGGCGCTTTCCATAGCTCTGAATTTCTCTTCTATCCATTTGCACCTATCCTCTAACTGTTTCGGCAGCTCCGTTCTTGACCTCTCTCCTTCGGCTGCCTCATCTAAGTCAGGAACATTGAGGTTACTTGGGTTCTCTTCTGAACCTAATCCGGCTTGCTGATTCCCCGGTATTGACGTGCCTACTTGAGGTTGTTGTGGCTGAATAGTGACAGAGGGCCTTCGCATGTATGCTTCGTGTTGTGTTTGTGTATTAGGTGGGGTAAACCCCGGAGGATAAAGTGGATCATCATTTTCTTCGGGATTTGTCGCGGGACCTTTTCCTCCATCTAGACCTCCAGCCAAAAGCTGAGTCAGCTGGTTCATGATGTTGTTCTGTGCTTCTAACATTCTATTCATCATATCTTGCTGAATCTTGATCAGCTGTTCCTGCATCTGGTCCTGCATCTCCTTCTGGAATTGCTCCAACCTTTCTATTCTCTGGTCCATGTTCCTTGTCTTAAAACGGGTACTGTAGTGGTGTTTGGCTGATGGGTTTTTGGCAGTTTCTAGGTTAACTCTCTCTGAAATAATTTCTATTTATTAGAGTCTTTTTATGAACTTTAATGCATATAATGATGTGATACAATGCAAATGTATGAATGCAATAAAGAGTGTCGATCCTAGCTCAATTCCATATAGAAAACTTTATTAGAACACAAAACTCTTTACATAAGGTAAATTACAGATACGACTTTGCCTTAATACCTAAAGCCTTAATCTTTTCCAATAAAGAAACTAACTCTTCTTCTCGAGACCCATACTTCATACTAAGTACGTCTGCTTGAGCTGTCAAGGACTGCAAGTGTTCAGCCACCTCTCGAATTTGTGTTATGGCTTCTCCCATAATGTAATCTCTTCTTTAGACCTGATCTTGAAAACGGTAACACTCTTCTTTCTATCGCTCCTCATTCTCCTCTAGAAACCTAACATGGTTTTGACAGTTTTGCAAAGTCATCTCCAACTCTTCGATTTTCTTCTTCATTCCTTTAATCTTATTTAAACTGGCTTTCAGCTCCATCACAGAGTTACGATTTCGATAACGTCGAAGGGATTCTTCTAACTCTGCCACTCTAGCTTTTAATTCATCTTTTCTTTTTTCGTTTTCCAACACTCCTTTTTCTAAGTATTCATTTCGCGTTTGGGCCTCTTTAAATCTTGTTTCCCAACGCTCGGCCTTCAGTCTTTCTTCGTGGACTTCCTGCTGCCATTGTTCTGAAGTCTTCCCTAGACCGGCCCTTCTTAAAGTCGAACACACTTTCTTATAATCGGTCTTTAGGCTATTCAAGTCTTTCTCTACTTTGCTCTTCCCCTTTTTGAGTCTTTCGGCTTCTGCTTTCTGGATATTGACGTCCATGCTTAGATACATTTTTTCTTGCTCTAACTACTTTATCTCTTTCCCCATTTCTGAACTTCGCTTTTCAAAGTCTTGTTTTATAATTTCCAATTCGGAGGGGACTACCCGTAAATATTCTTCTAGCGGCCTAACACCTTCTGTATTCGGTCTCAGAACATTATCGTTGACTCTTCTACTAAACCAGCCGCTATACTCGGGAGTTACTGATCCTACGTTCTGATTTTTCATTCGATGAGTCTGATTCCAGGCCGTAGAAATCTCTTTGACCATTTTCTTATAATTTTCTCCTTTATACAGGAATTCGTATTCTGCCAGCCCATGCATTGCCGGTATAAACTGTTTCGACCAATACTACCTTAATACCATTAAGAGAGTGTAACCGGTAGCTTCTCAGATTCCGAGCAATGGGACCCAATCGAAATCTCCACATCGATATAGGATTTCCCCGGGTACAAACCAAGAAGCCCTCCATTCGAAATCCCCATCTTGTAGATTTTGAAGAGGTGCGATCCAATTCTCTTCCGACACATCCTCTCTTCTTGGTGTGGCTACCATCTCTCTTAACGGGGAATAATCATTCAAGAAGACCCGATAGGAAGGCTTGTTCACCCTCCAGAAATGGCTATGAAACCATACCAATAGCAGTTGTGCACATCCTATGAATCTGCCTTCTCCGGCTCTTCTGCATGCACTTAATGACCTGAAAGTTTCCGCCAAGATCACAGGTACTGGCGTTGTAACGACCCAAAATTTCACGAGCACCGAAAAAACGAGTCGAAGGGCCTCCGTCTTAGGAAAATAAGTCCGTATGTATTTATTAAAAATATTTATGAAATTAGTTATAAGTTGAATTAGATTTTGGTAAAGTGAATTTAGTTTAATTAGAAATAATTAGTAGACAGGACTAAATTGAATAGAATGCAAAAGTTTAATTATAGAATAGAAAAATATTAAAGGATTAAATTAGTAATTAGACCATAAAAGTGACATGTGTGAATGTTGGATAAAATACATGTGTATTAATTTTATTGGTACAAATGTATGTTATATATGTATTTGCTTAATTATTAAGTAAAAGATATTTATTTATTTATTTATTTGTTATAATTAATATTAAATATGTGATATTATAATTTTTGTTGATTAATTATGATAGAGACAAATGTATGGTGATGGATGATACATGTGTATGTATGTGTGTAATACATGTGTATTAATTTTATTTGTTTTTAATTAGATATTTTAGTAATTAAAATTAGTAAATGAAATAAAGGTTAATAAAATAAAGAAAACAAAAGAAAAAGAATAGAAAAGTTACAGAGAAAACGTGAAAAGGAAAGAAAGAAGGAAATAAAGAAGGAAAAAGGGAAAATTGAAGAATTAAAGCTTGGGAATTAATTTGGTAAGTCAATTAAGTCCATTTCTTTGTAATTTTGATGTTTTTGGGACTTTAGAGTTGTGTACTTTTGAGTTTTTGTGAAGATATTGGAAGTTGATAGGTATTTGAGTAGGGTTCATGTTGAGGAAATGATGAAATTGAGGATTAATTTGATAAAGTTATTGATTAGAATTGATTTAAGGAGTTAATTGTAAAATAGGGTATAAGTTTTAAGTTTTAGGGACTAATTTGAAAAAAATTCGAAATTATGAAAAATTGATGAAAATTTGATAGCTATATGAAAGTTTTGATGGAAATTGAATAAGAAAATGAGGTGAAGTTAGTTAGGACAAATTCGGTATTATGAGAAAAGTTGTATAGAAACTTAGAAATTTGTATGAATTGTGTGCATAGTTAATTGATTATAATTATGCTAATCTTCGTAGCCAACAGGGAAACTGAGCCATCGAATACGAAGGGAAAAGAAAAAGTGGTCGAGGAGTAGCTCGGGAAAATATCGGTTTGTATTATCATAATTTAAATTATTTTTTTATTATGTGTTTAATTTATTTAATATATGTGTATGGAAATTGAATGTGGGGTAAATATTGATGTTGGATTGAATGTGTATTAGATTTATTTGATGAGCAAAAATATGCAAGTGAGATTGAATTATATGATTGAATTGAGCAATGTTAGTATGCAAATGAGATTGAGTTATTAATGTGATTGAGTTGATGGAAATGATTTTGATCAATTGAGAATGGAAGTTATGCTTGAATTGAAAATTATGTGAGAAAATGTGGCCAAAGAGCAAATGATGTGAATTTGATTGAAAATAAGAGAAAGTGATTGAAATTGATATATGTTTTCGATACCCTATTAACTAGTCGGGCTTAGTGGATATAGTTGGCATGCCATAGGATTGGAAGTGTTCAGGGTTACTTCGACCTCGAGTCGATGAGACACTTGGAGTGTCATATTACTTCGGATAGATTCGATGAGGTACTGGGTACCACCTTACTTCGGCTAGACCGATGAGACACTGGGTGTCAACTTTGCTTCGAACTATCCGATGAGGCACTGGGTGCCAATATGGTGTGTTTGGTTGGATCCGTATATCCGCCAAAGTCCGAGTCATGTTAATAGGGGTAATTAAGTGAAATGATAAAATCAATCGAAATTGTTCATTTGAATTATTGAATGAAGAGTGAAAATGTTAATGTGATATAGAATGGAAAATGGAATTGTGTTATGAAATTGAATACATGAACCAAGGTTCTTAAAAGATTATTATTTATTATGTATATGTGTGAATGAATGGTAGACTAAAGATTCATGAATTGTTTAATTTGAAATGTGAGTTGAATAATTGTATGTGAATGAAGGAATGGTGAACCAAATATGGTTATAAGGTAGTTTGATATATAACTATGTGTATGATTTGCATATGACTTGGTATATTGTTGTTGTTGATAAAATTTGAATTATGATAATACCACTGAGTATTTCTAATACTCAGCGTACGGTTGTTTTCCGTGCGCAGGTTAGGTAAAGTTGAGGTTTCGTCAAGCATCCAAGTCAATCTCGATCTCAGCTCAAATTTGTGGTGATGTATTTATCTTTTGGTAATGTGGCATGTACTAGGTTTCATATTTGTTACTTGTAAATATTAAAAATTTTGAATGTAAATATGGTTTATAAACCTTAAGAAGTTTTATGAGTGAATGAATGAGTTTTTGCTAAGTTTGAAATTAATTCGAATGATTTTTTATTGTCATTTATAAGTCAATTAATTGGGTATGTATTTGGTATGTTTAGTGGGTAAAAATAGCTTAAAAGTGGTAAAACATGCAGTTTTCACACGGCCAAATCACATGGGCGTGTGCCCTGGCCGTGTGGAAGAAACAGATTCTTCCACGGGCTAGTCACACGGCCGTGTGTGGCAAGTCAAAACTGCCCACGGCCTGGCCCCACGGCCATGTAATTCCACACGGGCTGTCCACACGGGCATGTCCCAAACCACACGGCCATGTGCCCCTGTTTTCCAAGAAAATTTTTTAAGTTCCCGATTTGATCCCAAATCAATTTCTAAACTTATTTTGGGTCCCGTAGGCCTATATTAAGAATTATTTGATGGTAAATAGAGGGTTTTTGATTGAAACTCAAATTTATGCCTCGTTTTTATTTCGTAAGTTAGTGTATGGTTCCGGTAATACCTCGTGACCCTGTTCCAGCGACGGTGTGGGGTTACGGGGTGTTACAGGCGTAATCCCCTTGTCGAGTCGGTCGAAGAGGTCGGTGACTGCTTCGTCCACATATCCCAAAGCCTTGGGGAATAAAATTAATCCATAAATGCTGAGTGCGAAAACATCAACCTTCTTTGTTATATCAGGGTGACCTAGAATCAGATCTCTCAGGTTTTTCCATGGGATGCACTTATATTCTCCTTTCTTCTTAATCTTAGCCGTGATCCACTGCTCACTCATTCCCGTAATATTCATCAACTTTTTCTAAAGAACGGGGACGTAAGCAGCTCTTGAATAAATCTTATCTACCTGTGCCCTCGGACAATTTAGTAGAGCAGTATACTCTTCTACGGTAGGTACCAAATCTACTTCTCCAAAGGTAAAGCAACTATATGCTGGATTCCAAAACTGTGTGAGAACTCGGAACAAGTGCTCGTCTACTTTAACGTCTAGCAAGTATGGCAAATCTCCGTAGCTATCATAGAACAACCTTTTAGTCTTGTCACTCCACTGACCCCAAATTCCTTTTAACTCCTGAAGGCTATTCTGCGTGACACTGATGCGGGTGTAATCCCACAATTCCGACACATATCCCTCAGCTAAACTATCTCCTTTCTCTAATTGTGCCGTCTCTGACCAATTTTGGATCGCCGCATTGCCCTTTACTTTATCAAGAAGTTTGTTTTACATGGTCGAGCTCCCTATTTTAGCAATCGAACCCAAATCGACACCTTTTTAATGCAAAATGTATAAAGCAAAAACACAAAATGTCAGTACAATATATATAAAATGAAGTTCAAAACATGTACGAAAACAGAGAAACAATCAAGGACCTATTAGGGTAACCACTAGGGTTCGGCGTGGCTCTACCTAGGGTGGGCATTTTGATCTAAAGTAGGGTACCTGAACTAGCAAATTCCTCGGTCCTTACCCATTATAGGCTTATTTGGATCGAGTTCAGTTCAGGGGAACACATTTCCCTATGGTTGCACGGAGATGAAAATCTCACGAAGCACATAGGTACGGATATATTCCGGAAGCGATTCACTATCCTGCACGGAGGTGAAAACCTCATGAAGGAGTAGCTTCTTGCTCCCACTTAAAAGGTGTGACCCGGCGGTCATGCAATATGATGCACAGAAATTAATTCACAGAAATTAACTCATAACAATCGCGTGAAGTTACAAACCAGTTGAAAAAGGATAGTAATTTTTCAAATTAATTTTCAATTTTCGATGAAAGGACAATAAGTAATCAATTTAACGGCTTGACTCTCTTGAGAAGTCCCCAGTGGAGTTGCCAAGCTGTCGAAACCATCTTTCTAAGAGGTTTTGAAAAATAGGGGATCGACTTTGGAAATTAAAAAAATGGGAGTCGCCACCGACCTTTTTCGAGGTGCGATCGGGCCACCTTAAATTATTTTAATAAAACATTTTGAATTATTAAAACAATTAATTTTGGTCCACAAAATTTGAAAAACGGGCTCGGGAGTCGGTTACGCACGAGGAAGGGTTAGCACCCTCGTAACGCCCAAAATTGGTACCTAATTGATTACTTAATGTCCTATCATCGAACGATTGAAAATATTTTAAGATACGATCCTTTTGTTTAAAAGAGTGTTTGAATATATCGAAGTGAAAATCGAGGCTCGCTCATCTCAAAGAAATAAGAACGGCTTTATAGCCGAATATAATAATATTCTGTCACTGTTTATTCGCTGTTTCCCTATTTCCATCTCTGTTCTCTGCTCGCTCCTCTTTTTTGAATTTGCAGGTGACGGCGCCAATAAATGAGGTGGGACGGAGCTGAGCGACGGTGGCAGACTCTGGTGGCAGTGTCAGAAGGCCTTCTGAAAGTGGTGCGCGTGAAGGCACGCGCGCGGCACTGCTGGAGTCAGGGGCTAGGGTTTCTGAAAATCCTAAGCTATTGGGTCATTCGGGCCTAGGGTTAGGAAGGGTTAGGTTTAGTTTGGGCTGTTAGTTAGGTTGGGCTAGTGGGTAATTGTTAGGTGGGCTTGGGGTTGTTGGGTCGATCCAGTTTTAGGGGTTTTGGGCTCTTCACAATATGTAAATGGACATTAGACTGGTATTATTATTTATTACTTTTTTTGTTTTGGTTTTATTCATGTATTTATTGGGCCGGGCAGAATTGCCCTATTACAATTTACATACTTATACGTAATAGTTATATGTTTTTTTATTATACTATCATATCATTTGTATGTTGACAAGTTTTTAAGACTAAAAAAAAGTTATTTGTAATTGAAAGGCTAAAGGTGATTGTTTACAACTATTTATAAATATGTCTTGGCAAAAAAAAAAAACTATGAACATGGCAAAGTGGCATGACACTCTATTTTTTTCTATAGATTATATAACAGTGATCAAGTTTCAATTTTGGTCTCTATAAAATGCTCAAATTTAAGATTTAAGATTTAATCTTTATGCTTCAACTTCTTCACATAATTTGGTACCTTAACTTTATTAGGTCATTGATTAGGCCAAATGCTTTATGTTGATTAGGTTTATATGTCAAAAAACCCTTAAGAAAATACAAAAAAAATTAAGCACATGTATTAAATTTGCACCCAATTAAGCCTTTACCATTAACTGCAATAATCAATTAAGCCCTTTTGTTAATGGTTTTCATCATTGACCACATTGACTATTAAAATAACCAATTAGGAGGTGACACGTGACAACTTTTAATTTAATCTAATATTTTTCCAATAAAAAAGATTAAAAATATAAAAATTTATCAAAAATAAAAAATATTAAATATTAATAAAAAATAAAAATTGATATACACTTATAAAAATTAAAAAAATAAAATATCAAATAAAATCAAATAAAAAATAAAAAATTAGTAAAATATATTTAAATTTTAAATAACATATTAACATTCTATAAAACCATAAAAATTATAAAAAGTATTGAAGTTGATATATACTTATAAAAATTAAAAAAATCATAAAAACTTAAAAGTGGATCAGATTAGTCGGTTGGATCCATTAGATTGAAATTGGCAAGGGTACTGATCCAAAGAAAGCCATTAGACCTGTTGACCTAGGAACCGGATGGTTGAATCGCTTCTTTAATTTTTTAATATTTTATTTAATTAAACTAGACGAATCATTCGAACGGGCAAATCGGCAATTTGAGCGGTTTGACCATCAGTCTGATTTTGAAAACTTTGGTTAGAATACTTCATTTTGGCACATGCTAATGCTTGGATAATAGAATTTTGGTTTGACAAAAATATATAAAAAAAATCGGTTCAATTGCCTGATTCCCAGGTCAACTGATCTAATGGCTTTCCTTGGATCGGTACCCTTACCAGTTTCATGCAAACCGGTCCAATTCAAGTTTTTATTATTTTTTTGTAATTTGTCTCAGTTTATATCAATTTTAATATTTATTGACATTTATTTTATTTTTTAAGATTTTTAATACGTTTTTTAATTTTAAACATGTTAAATAAGTTTTATTAATTTTTTTATATTTTTTAGAGTTTTATTATATTTATAAGTTTTTTATATTTTATTATAATTTTAATAAGTTTATATATAAAATTTAATGTTTTAAATATTTTTTAATCTTTATTTTTTCTATTTTTATAATTTTTTATGATTTTTAATCATGGGAAAATAATTATATTAAACCAGAAGTTGCCATGTGTCACCATTTGATTGGTTAGTCAATTTATTTTAACGGTCGAAATGGTCAATGATAAAAACCGTTAACGAAGGGGCTTAATTGATTATTTAGTTAACAACAGGGGTTTAATTGTGTGAAAATTTAATACTGGGGCTTAATTGATGTTTTGCATTTTCTTAAGGGCTTTTTTTGTTTTACATATAAGCCTTTTGATTAAAATGATAATGTAACTTTAAGAGTTGTTAACACCATTAAAGTTATCTATTAAATTCACGTACTTTGCAATGTGTTTTTTTTACATGATTAACATATAAGTATTCTTTAAAAAAAATTAAAATTGTTGCTCTAACGAATTTAACAAAAAAATTTATTGGTGTTAATTATTGGGGTTGAATTTTTAAATTCGAAAAATAAAGAGACTAAATTTTGAAAAATAAAAATAAAAGAATTTAATTCTAAAAGAATTAAATTATATTCAAAAGTTAATCTATAATTTAATTTAAAAAAACCAAGTAACCATAGTAATGTAAGTTAATATATAGTGGCGTGTATGGGTAAGGTATTATGTAGGGATTGAGGAAGGTAATTTGGAATTTCAAAAAAGTTAAATAAATGTGCTCTATTATAGTTAATTTGATTAATTAATTTAAACCGTTAATATAATTACAAATTTAAAAAAAATTGAGTATACAAAAATTGGAAAAAAGAGAGGCAACAAGAATAAATTAATTACCGTTCTCAGTCCCCCTTTGCCTACAACTTGTAGTGCCCAAGTTCCGAGAGCCTTTATGAAAGGCACTTCCCATTTGCATCGTCAAAATCATAATTATAATTTTTTTCAACATTATATCAAATAGATATTCGTATAGTTAAAATTTCATTGCTGGCATATAACATGACGAGTTTGTCAGAATATTAAAATATTTGGTGACATTTATGTTTGATAACTGTGCTTTATGGAATGTAACAATATTTTTTCGTAATAATATAATATTACTTAACATGTTATTCAATATATTACATGATGTAAGATTTTACTATTTAGTTAATAGATTGTAAAATTAATTAAAACCACATTTTACTAAATTATTTTTATAGATTTTGTTTCTATTTTTTATTCTTTATTACACAGTGTTTTAATCTTATAGTATTTTATTTTATTGATAAAATAATATATTTCTCTAATAATTTTTTTATTTTTATTTTTTAAATAAATTAATTAAATTGGAGAAAAATAATAAATTTTATTTTTTATTCATGTGACGCGAAAAAAGAAAGAAAACTATATTTTCTTATTAAAACATGTTACCTGTTATGATTTAAGGATAATTTGACTAAAATTATAAGCAAGGAATAGTAAATTTACTATAAATGTAACATTTCATGCATAATGAAATAAGATAAAACATAATATAATAGACAACATATTAGATTTTCTCAACTTACTTAAAGTTATATTAGAGAATCGAAGAATTTAATTCGTTATTTATTTATTATTTCGGTTTAAGTTAAAAAATTATTAATTTAAGATAATATTTGAATTTTGAATGGGAAAATATTAGTTCGGAATTTTTGATTTTTTTAAGCTGACCCCTCTAAAGGTACCATGAATACTTGATAATAAAGAGGTAAATGAATCTCGACTACTGATTAGATGAAGTATGCATGAGAGAAAGACGCAAGGAGAGTTTGTATGTTTGGGGAAGTTAAGAAATTTTTTTTTTAAATTGAGATAAAATTATAAAATTTAGATCAAAGTTTATTATGTTGGTGAAAAATATAATCTATATTAATATATAAGTAGTTTAATATTATTTTTACATAAATCGAATAGTTAGAAAATTTTAATTTATGTCAGACTTGACATGCATGATTTACATGAATGAAAAATAAAATATAACTGTTGTATTATTAAAATATTAATCATAAAAATAATTATGAACTAGTGTAAAAGCACTTGAATTTTTACATCTATGTAAGTAGATCCCTCCCCATATATATAAAAATTTCCGAATTTAACTTATTGTTTAAAATTTAGTATTAATAAAAAAATACAATATATTTTAAAATATAAAAATAAATTAAATATTTTGATGAAGAAAAAGTGGCGTACAATATTTTAATTGAGACAAAAATACATGTTGATGGATGAATATGAATGGTGTAAAGAGATACATGTAGTTAGGAAGCAAATGAATGAGAATGTAGATAGCTATACGAGTGTATGAGGAAGAATTAAGCAGACTGATCCAAAATATCTGCTCTAATGAGAAAGGGAGAAGTGGGTGAGTGAGTTGAGGGTTCCACAAGGGAATGATGAATGAATTGAAATGACTGTATAAATTAAGATTGTGTGAGGAGAAAAAGTAAGGAGCTATTTTTGTAAAAAAAAAAAAAAAAGAACAATGGCTTTGGCACCCATCTTTTGCATTTGACTAATTCACAGTAACCTCTTGCTGGGATTGGATAGGGGCCTTTATTTTCCACATCAAACATAATAACAATATATTTCTCGTATCCCAAAGTGGACAACAAAATTATGAATGTTTGAAGTATGGGCATGTGAGAGTGAGACCTCATCTATCTTACTCGCAACTCATCAATACTTTACTAATAATTACACTTAATCACTCCCTTAATTAAGCTCAAACGTCTCCAGTAACACAACTAGTGTGTTGCCATCATGTTTGATTTTGATCGCATGTTAGATAGAAATGTTTTTTTCAAATTTGTTAAGGATGTTTTCGATGTTAGAATGGGTAAACCCGTAAATAATCCGTAACACTATACTTGCTGTCATGAGCTCAAATTACACATGCGTGAAGCTTTTCAAGAGGGCAACTCAAAATTTGGATTGATATTTGTATGTATTAGAGGAATGGAAAAAGAAAACAAAAAATGGAGCAGATGCAATTAGGTTGGTTGTTTTATTTATGATGATGAAGAAAGAGGCAGAGGGTAGGGACTCAAACTTAGAAAGGTAAATAGGAGAAAGTTGGTTAAAACTTAAAAGAAGATAATTGAGATGTGAATTTGAATCATTAAAAAAAAACAAACACATTGGAGAGCTTTATAAAGAGTGGTGGGGGGTACATAGCAAAGAGGATTTTGAAACGGGACTGGCGCAGCTGTCCCATGTATTATCATTGCATCTCACGTTCTGCTTTGTTTTTTTATATAAATAAAAGGTGCTTTAATTAATATGAGAGAGCACCGCTACTTATTTTGAGGGACGACGTAAGAATAGACAACCTAAGGAAGAAAATGTTGTAATATTGGAACTGAAATTTTGTGAATTTTCCCTAAAATTAATTGCTATGTTATATAAAAAGTAGTTTGTAAGTACATACATGCATATATATATGTGAAGTTATTTTTAGAGGAAGAAGGGAGATTAGATTATACTAGATGGAATGAGTGACTTAATAACATATATTTGAAGGTTGTTGGAGAAACAAACAAATGAAAAGGAATATTGCTGTCCTGTGGTTATTAGGTTAGGTTAGATTGTTATTTATTATTATTTTTGAAGCATGATTTTAGGAACATAAACTTTTGAATTCTCAAGTTGCTGTGACCCCCTAATTTGCAGGTCCTATGGAGATGCCAAACCAAAACTTGGTTAAAAACCCATTTGACTAATTAAGCCAGTTCTCTCAACAGAGTTCACTTTTTTCAACTTTTTCTATAATTAAAAATATATTAATGACAGAAAGCTTTTTGACCAAATTAGAAACTCAAATGAATATAAATGCAAAAAGAGCTTTGGTGGTCAAATTGGCTATGGGTAATGGGATTTTCTTTTCCCTACAAAAATGGATTCAGTCATGAATATTAGCTATATGGTTAATGTGATACTCAAAATGTTTTTGTTAAGGAAATGCAATAATATTGGAGATTGGATGATGTTGGTTTGCACTCACTCTGAAGCTGTTTCACATTCTGTTTTTATATGTATTTTGTTTTTTATATGAATAAGAAGGGTTTTTTTTTTTTTTTTTTGGGGGGGGGGGGGAATCAATTAAGCATTACTGCATGCTGAAGCAAAAGGGAGGGTAAGCATGCAAAATGAATTCCACTAGGAAAGTGGATGGAATCTAACTGCCTCCTATGTATCAAAAACTCAAAAAATCACCATCATTTTGTTTTAGAAGATAATGTGAATGAAATGCCAACTGAACTACTGAAAGCTG
Source organism: Gossypium stocksii (assembly GCA_020496765.1). Taxonomy (NCBI): domain Eukaryota; kingdom Viridiplantae; phylum Streptophyta; class Magnoliopsida; order Malvales; family Malvaceae; genus Gossypium; species Gossypium stocksii. The sequence continues at coordinate 106,637,637 of CM035627.1, read as the reverse complement.
ATTTTTCTTTTTTTCTTTTGGGGGAGGGGGGGGGGGGGGGTTGTTGGAATTGGAGACTTGCACTCCTAAAATCATATTGGTCTACTTCATCATCATCAATTTCCTATTTGTTTCTCCCACTTTTTTCTACCTTTTGTTTTTTTTTTCTTTGGTTTGGTTCAAGCTTTTCAAATCTTATAATTGCAAGTTACAAAGGTGGTGGTGGCGGATGTGGTAGCCTCCTGTTCATGGAGGAGGACAGCCCATGAACCCCCCCCCCCCGTGGCTTTCCTATATGAATCATCACTTTCTTCTTTTTGCCCCCATATGCCTTAATTTCCTTCAATTATATTATTTTAACAATATACAAAAGAAATTGTCCTTTTCTTTTTAATTATGTGGTTGTAGAAAACATTTCAAAACACGCTTAGTATTAATATATAATCATATCAAATTTACTTTTGCTTACAATAATGGGGCCTCATCTCATCACAAATGGTTATTATGTTTCTTTCTTAAACTATAACCCTTTTCTCTCTCTCTTATCGTATTTTTTGTAAAAGCAAAGACAAATGGTTTTAGTATTTCATACATCACCAAAAATATCATATCTTATCGGTGTAATATTTTAATTCAAGTAAATTTCAAATACAATAATATCTTAATTTTTAGTACTTATTTTATTTTTTTATTACACCTTAAATAAGATAAGTATCACTTCTATTTTTTTTTTAAGTCTAAAAACTTCACTCCTTATATATCAAATAATTTTCACAAAATTTAACCGGAAAAATTTCACAATGATTCTTATGAAGAAAATTTTCAAGGATAAAAAACACAAAAAGAATAGTTTTATTAAACCCTTTCTCCAAAAGAGAAAAAGAAAAAAAAAAAAAAATGGTTGAGATGTAGGTACACACACACATACATTATATTGTCTTGTCCTCTAAGGTCCATCAGAAATTGAACTGTAGGCCCATTCTACTTATTAGCAGAAACGAATAAAAGTTTTGGTGATTCCTTGGAAGAGGCACACAGATAAAACTGCAAAGAAAAGAGTGAACACACTGGCATTGAATCTGCAATTTCTAATCTATCAGTTTTAAACACAGTTCCTCACTTGTCTATTAATTTTCATGGCTAATCGAATATTGTCACCTTCGGGGACATCAACAGGAATTGTCAGTAATAATAACTTCAAAAGTTTGAACCTTTTGAAGAGGAATAGATCAATGGACAATTCAAAATTTTAAAAGAACAAAAAAAAAAAAAAGAAGGGGTAAGTGTCATTCAAAAGCACCAAGTCAAGAATATTCTGGCCTGAAAACACTGTAACTGCTGTATATATCTTCAGCTTTATCCTGGTTGAACATTCAGAACAATACAAAATTCTTGAAGTTCTCCTTCACTATACCTATAAGGTACAACTTCTGTTTCTGACAACTCTATTCTACTATTTTTGTATTGCTAGGCAGAATTTCCTTTAAATTTTGTCAATTGAATGAATTTCATAATCACCACCACAACTCCAGTCACAACTCGTTCAATAGATGAGACATAAGGGGAATATTAGAAATAAGCTAAAGGGAGATAATCCCACCTTCAATTTCAAAATGCAGTTATGGCCCTTCTTGATTTCAATCTGAATGGTCGCGGAAACGGATAATTTTGTTGATAAAAGGCCTCTCACGCCGATAACTACTCATGGAGATAAAATAAAACATATTATAAATGATAAGCAGCATGCCAGGATATGGTCTAAACCAATAGTTTGTAATAGATAATAGTTTTAAGAAGTTTAGGGAACTTGAAAGCATAGGATAGGATGATACTTACATGACAAAGGCTGAGGTGCAGAAGAAAGCGAACCCAATGCAAAAATGAATAAAAAAGGATGACCAAAAATTTTCACGGTCAAGAAATACTTTTTCTGAAATAAGGGTAGCTACACCCGATAGCAACAGGATCGTCCACCCTGAAGGTAAACAGCTGCAGAAGGAAAATGAGGAAGACTCCTGTGGAAAACAAGGCAATGTGATTCAGTATAAAGTTGAAATTAGTACAACATCGTGATTAACTTGTACAAGCTTACGTCATACCTGAAAAAAGTGTTTGATGAAAATTGCTGAGTAGATAATCCTCAAAATCATATCTGTTTAATTGTTAAGTAAACCCAACGCAATGAATTTAATCTAACATGATCCTTATTGCTAGAAATGGACATATTTGAGAAGGTCTATAAGGATGTCTGTTAAAAGGTCAGCCAGTAACATATCTGACACAAAGGACGGGAATGAACTTGTAAAAGCTTATATCAGACATTGCTGAAAAGATAATTGCTCAAGACAAACATTTTTTTGCCTTTACAGTAATGTGACTGCTTTAGCATAAACCAAATATATTAATCTCTTTCTCTATATAGCTCAACAGCAGTACTTCTCAAAATTTTAAGATGTTCTATGGCACCTAGTTGATTAAATCACTGAAAGCAAATGCTCATAGCTAGGAAATTCGCCTTAATATGATAAGGATACTCAAAGAATTTGCAAGAATCAAACCAATGGCACCAACAGATCGTATCAGTAGGACATTCAATGCTACATATATCAATGAAAATACAAGCAATGAGTTGTTTGAGCGTTTGAGTTGGTTCTCAGTTGCAACTGCATGAAGAAATGCTTCAGAGGTCCCTGACGCAAAACCAAATATAAGAAAAATATCCAGCAATAGCAACTCGATCATCAGCAGGAGGTTTATACAAAAATGTCACATCAAGCATGTAAATTTCATCCAGTAAAGTCATATAGTTTTACGTTAATAACAAGAGGTAAAAAATCCAGAACTGTGCCACTTCAGTGTGATATCATAGCCCCTTCGCAAATATACCAGGTTTTGAGGAAACAAGTAAAAAGAGAAAGAATATGACGAAACTGATCGTGTTCAATATGACACTTGAGGAAAATGTTAGGCAGCCCCATACATATTAACAAGCAAAAAAACCCAAATTTACTAACCATTCATAGCCAAAACAATGATGTAAAGACAATAGTAACGAAGGGCAGTGGAAGCTTCTCCATCACTCCATTTTTGACCATACAACAGTCTGATTAGGCAATAGGAGTAGCTTGGGCCAAAAGCCAAAAATACGAGACCTACAAAATAAGTAGCACCTTGAGGAAAACACAAAAAGAGCATTATGTTTTAAAAGAAAAATGAATTTCAAGAACATAGTGGTATGCCAAGGCATATCAAACTGATCGAAAGGAAGCAGGTTATGCCAATTAGTATAAAAATAAACAAAACATAGATTATCATTAGAACAAAACTAATTCCTTAGATTAAAATGTACTGTACTATATCAACACTAAAACTAAGAAGCATTCTAAATCAGCCAATAGAAATCATAGTTTCTAATTTTAGAACTATTGTGTTACTATTGTAAGTCCCAAAATTATGATATTATTCCTATATTACTTCCAGAACCAATTAAGAATTTCATTATATTACAATATTGTTGGCAATGCATAGAAAACTGATCCTAGGAAAAGAGGGAAATATCAAGAAGTACAAAAAACTTAAGAACATACCGATTAGTAAAACAAGCTTCAGGGCCTCAGTAAGGCGCCTTCCTAAGTTCTTGCTTTTATTTGGAGACTGTCCTGTCCAGAGATATTTTATCAATATGATACAAGTTAGGAAGCACCATCTTAATTAAGGAGAATGAGCATCTGTGTGTATAAACATTCAAAGGCAATTAATTAACAAAATATCTCATTTAGAAAGTTAAGTCTTCATGGAAGCAAGAAGCAGGTTGTCTGAAGGAAAAGGAAGCTGAGTTCTAGTGCGTGGATAAACATTTTTCACAATAATAAATTAAAAAAAAAAGATCACTAATTAGTTTAGGCCTTAGGATGCAACATATGAATATAAAAAAAACCAGGGATAGGGGAAGTTAGATTAACAGGATGAAGATTCACCATAAATTACCACCTTCAAACTAACTCCCATGAAATAACTCCCAGAAAACAATTGGATTAGTAACATAAAATGTGATTCAAACATATAATATGGTGTTCATTTCATGCACACCATAGAGAAAAACCACCAAGCTACAGGAAAGAATACATCTGTCTTATATTGTGCCAGCAGCATTAAATTAATCCAAGCTCCCAAACACATGCAATCATATTCACTGTACAAATGCTGAACAAAAAGGAGATTTTCTTGTAATTTATGGCCAATGGAGAGTGCTACTTTCTTTTCCACCTCCTAACATCCAACGATCCTTTATCTCTCTCTTCAAGAAAAAGTGCCTGTTTAATTTAATTGAAGGACATCCTATAGCAATCTGACTTCATCCTATTTATATGGGAGCTATACTTGATGTAAAACAAAAATATGGACACAATTCTGATAGTTGGGTCAGCAAAGACAAAGAAAAGTAGTAAAAAATTAATGTTAACCGGATATGTGATCCTAAGAAACAAGTTTAAACACCTCACAAAATGAACTGAAGAAAAGGACAGTAATAAACCTGATGCAGACCTGGCAAATGTAGAATATGAACTTTCTTCAAAAGGAAGAAACACCAACCTGACCACCAAGCTCCCTAAATAAATAAATAAAGAATGGTTTAGATTAGCCCTTGAAAAAATAATCGCAATTTCTCGATCGTAGTGGAAAATTATAAGATGCATTGCATTATATCCAACAAAACAGTCCAGCGTCAGAAACCTACCAACTAAAACTTTATAAAGTATGAAGCAAGTCTGCTGATTACTCACCTAGTTTGTCCACGAGTCCATATACGGCTTGGTTATATGGTGTATCCAACCATACAAGGACAATCTTTTCTCCTTCTTGAAGGATCAACTTTCGAAAGGATTGAAGGGTAAACAACATACACATGTTTGAGAGCTGCTTATCAAAATTCATCATATGTCCTAGTCTGCAAAAGTTGTGCGTTATTTATGGATAATCTGGAGAAAGTAATTAAAAGGCGGAGCAAGTAGCTACCAAACAATTCAGGAAATAAATGTGCTCTTTAGACATAAATAAAATAAAATAGAAGAGATGTATTTAGGAGAATCAATGATATATGTATAGAATCAGACAAACAGGGTTGAAGTCCAATACATGGATAGGATTCTCATGGTACTCGGATAAAGCCATTATGACAACAGCTCTAAGGTAGCATCAGGATGTTAATTTATATGAGGAAACCTAAATTTCCATCAGGTCAATGTCGAGAAAAGTGGATGGGTATATTTATTTACCATTAATTCAAGTCTTATTTTAATTTTATCCACAAATAAGGGAAAGGAGGACTAACAATTCAAGCATACATATTACCCCAAAAGAATGGGGTCAAGCATAAAAGGACCAGTACCTGAAAGGAATAAGATCAGAACTCCTATATGCACGAAAAAGAAGAAAATAGCTCCAATAGCCCAGAAATATGCAGGCTCCATATGCTGCTTGAGACAAAGCAAACACAATTCCCTTCTCCTGTAAGAATCAAGTTCAAACATATTCATGAAAAAGTTACAAAAGAAGATCTCATAGCAAACCCACATAAATCAAAAGAAAACTGACAAAATCTATGAAAACAATAAAAAAGTATATGCATATAAAGAAAAGCAGAGACACAATAGAGAAGCAGAAAAGGACAATTCATAATATATGTAAACATGAAAGCTCCTCACATTAAGTGCATAAGTTCATAATCAAAGGCCTAATCACCATAAACCTCAGAAGCAGTCAACCACATGCATCACGAGCAGAAGCAACAACATTTTAGCAGCTAACCATCATTCACAAGAACACTACATGCTTGGTAAAATTAGAACACCAGAACAGAACAATATATTTCATCTAAGAAAGTTAACCCAAGAATCATTAAACTTATATGCAACCAATTAAAAACAGACACAAAACACACCTTGCCAATAGGCAGATCCACAACATGAATATACTAGTACTCGCAACATAATTCCCTTAAAAGCTTTACCATGTTAGTGAGGTTCACAATTAGAATGTACATTGTTACACAGCGTGAAAACGTAGCTAGAGTTTCAACCACCAAGCGCAGTTTGAGTAGAAACAATGTCTGAGAAAGGATATATAGAGGTTCTGCCAAGAGCTCTAATATACATGCAAAACCTGCCAAAGAAAAATAAGCTAGTGAATGAAATTGTTCTAAAAGGAATGTTTCCAGTAGTGAACAGAATAATCAGTTGATTACAATTAAGTTGATCTCATGCAGACTCCAAACGAAATTCCGTGGTTCATTTAAGATGTAATACTCTGCTTTCAGACAGATTTGGGCAAAAGCAGTGATTCATAGAAGTGAAAATCCTTTTAACTTCTTTTTCAACTAAATACTTGCAATGAGGTTTACATTTTTAGAGTCACTAGAAGTTGCAGCACTGGAATATACTGAAAGAGCCAACATTTGCAAGCACAGAGCTAATTCTATACTGGCTATATCTAAACATGCCAAAAGCATAAAACTGAAGCTCATCAACAAAAGAAATTTGCTATAAATAGCAATTTCACAAGTAATAAAAAGTGAGAGACAAGTGAAAAGAATTGACATTTTTCACAATGAATAGCACTTAGAAAGCCACAAGAACTAGTAGAAAGTTTGGAAGCAGTTATAAGAAATACCATTAATCAAAATAGCTTGAGCATAAGGGTCAGAATGCTGTAACCCTTGCCACCAGAAGACAAAGACACATCCTGCAATTGTGATAACCGCACCAAGTGGGAAACTCATCCAGGCCACTTTCAACAATGCAGCATTGTCTTTTGCTGAAGCACCTTCACTGTAGTTAAAGACATGGATTCTGGGCGTAAACAAACAGCTAGAATACATAAAGCTAAAAGATCACTGAAGTTCGCAGTGTATCAAAAGGATGAGATGAGACCCAAGAGCTAATCTCTCCTGAACCCAATATAGTTTGAGATAAAATCAAGCCTATATAGACAATAAAAGATGGTAAAATTGCTCTTATATTATCAAAATTTTAAAAGCATTTGATTGATTTACTTGTATTTCAATTAATTGCATTTTGCTATGACTCTTAATTGATCCCTGTCCTTAATAAGATTATTACAAAGGTTCATACAAATTAGACAAACTAAAATTTGATGCTTAAACAAAAGGGGTAAAAAGAAAATCTTAAATAGAGAACAATGACCTTATTACTTCTTATATAACATCATGTAAAGCCATAAGACCTAAGTTACTGCCCACTGCCTACATATGAAGCATTAAATGAAGAATATAACAAACAAGCAAAATTTACTATAACGAAGCAAATAAACGAAAGAACATATACTGAATCAATGAAAAAGGAGAGAGAAACCACAATTTAATATCAGCACGCATGCAGGCTCGCCGGAATCCTTCGCGGCTAAGAAACAAAACACACGTCACAAATAGATGGAACTGAACAGCATACACCTACAAAAGAAGAAGAAATCAATCTATAGTGAAGTGAAGGTGAATTCTAATGATCGAGAAATGAAGGGAAGAGCATTAGTTGCTGCTACCGCATAGTCCTCCTGGGTGAGGTGCCTCACTATCCATGAATTGAATATGAATGGGATTCCTCTTGACAAAAACTGTGTAGCTAAATCACCCAAACGAAATTCAACCCAAAAAAAAATAGAAAAGGAAAAACAGATAAACACAACTAACTAGCGTTACAATTATAAATAAAAAGGGAGAGAATTAAAAGTTGAAATAACGAACCCATTAAGTACTTGAAAGTACGAGAGAGATTTGCACGTTCACCGTCTTTGGGAGCTTCAGAGGGAACCGTCGACGAAGCATTAGACATATTGAATCTGGTACCAGTTGAGATTTGCTTGTTTTGCTTCTTGACGAAATTCAATGGAAAAGCAAATGATGTCCTTGGATTGTGCTAGCTAAAGATTAAACTAATTAGCAAATTAAATGAATAAAGTAATTGATTGGGGGAATATATTTGATTTAAGAGATATGAACTAATTTGTCCTTTAATAAATGTAGCAAAATGTGATCTAATTTTAGTATTTTTACCAAGTGAATGACAATGGATTACGTATTGTTGAGTGGAAATTGGACTTTCTCTTAAGAGAAATCTTCATAGTATTATTAACTTCAGATTCAATAGATTAGACCCCTCAACAAAATGTATTATTCTTATATCGGGGTTTTGCCATCAACCTTCACAGAGAATTGGTGTACAATTCACGAAAGAGTGTCGCGATTGGTGGAAATAAGTACCTATAAACTCACAAGAGAGGTGCTGATGTTGTGCACAATATTAATTACAGACAATGTGCCCATAGGGATTCAAACCATTAATACTTATCACAAGTGGTACAATTGTTGCAAAGTAAAAGTTACATATGCTTGTTGGTGATTCGAATTTTAGCAGGTGCGTTCTCCATAATTAATACTGCACACAACACTAATACCTATTTCGCGAGCTTACATGTACTTATCTCTACCAATTGAGAGCCCCTATTCATGAATTGTACAACGTCTCTTTGTGAAGACTTAGGACAAAACTTGCCCTAAATCCTAAACACGAAGACAATACCTTCCGTTGAGGGGTCATTTTGTCGCTTCCTTATTTTGGAAATTAAACCCTTAAAATTAGAATAAGCATGTGGCATCAAATTAACCATAAGATAGAATTAGTCACTAGATTGTTAGGGTCATTTTTAGTTGAATTAAATGTTTTCGACCTTTCATGCATAAAGCGATAATTGTGGGCCCTCTCATTTTTATTTTTATTTTTTTACTTTTTATTTTTCATCTCTAGTTTTTTTTTTTTGGTACAATTAGATAGTATAAAACTAAAATTTCATTATCCAACTATTGGAAATATCAGCACATGTTAGCATGAAAGATTATAAAAACTATTCACATTATTTAATGGTTGGTTTGATGCTATGTGTTTATTTTAATTTTTGGTGTTTAATTTAAAAAACAAAGAACAAATAAATGACCTTTTTATAATTCATATATTTTATAATTTTATAATAATTTTAATTTTATGAATTTTTATATTTTTATAAGTTTATAAATTTTTAAATATTTTTTTAAAGTTTTTATAATATTTATAAGTTGTTATCACTTTTTTTTATAACTTTTTATAAATTTATATAAAATTTTAACATTTTAGCATTTTTATATATTTATGATTTTTATGAAAAAAATAAAAGCTTAAATCATGGGTTGTCGCATATCAACATCCAATTGATTTACCAATTGATTTTAACAATCAACTTGATAAAAATAAAAATTGTTAACAAAAAGTTTTAATTATTTATTTTTAGGAATAAATTTTAAAATTATACATGAACTATAATTTGATACAATTTTACACATGAAATTTTAATTGTGATTCAAATGTATATTTGAAACTTTAATTTTAATTTAATCATATGCATTTAAATAAATAAATATATCAATTTATTTTTATACTGAATAACTATAATTATTTATGTATGCAATATATAAACATAAAATTATATTATTTAAGTAATTGTGTTAACAATTTACAAAAATTAAATTAAATCAAAATTTTATATACAAAATTACATATTAAATTATAATTCATATATAATTTTAATATTTATTCCTTATTTTTATTAACCGGGAATTAAATTCTGCACTTAATAGATTTTTTTAGCTTTTTCTTGGGAGCTTCTTTATTCCTATAAACCTAAAAAACTTCACCTATAAGAGTTCGAGTCCGTGGTTTCAATCCACTGTTAGTCTAATTTGATTGGGCCAGATCGAGCCTGACACTAGTTGGACCATTGCTCTACGCTCAATAAAATCATAAAAGTTGGCCTCTTTCTTCCTTCCCCTTGTACACATAAAGGCCCACTGTTTGAGGCTTATTTTTGAAAAATATATATGTGAAATTGTCAAATTAAAACAACTATAACTAAGTACTAATCTTTCTCCACCAATCATATTGTAATATGAGAGTTTGGGTTGTCAGCAATTTCTCCTTACCTCCAATTATAAAAAAAAAAAAAAATCTAATCTTTCATTTAGTTGCATAAAATAAGGCTGAAAGTTATATATAAATATATTATATTTAACTAAAATAAACTATATGATATTTTTTATTTAATATTAGGAGTGCAACTTCGATTAAATCACTAATAAAGTGAAAAAAAATTTGTGTTTAAATTTTCAATTTACACCTATTTAGTACTTAAAAGTATGTTTTCGTTAAATTTTTTAATCTATTTTTTAATAGAGATTAAAAAAAAATTGGTGACCAATCACATAGCACCATGTAGCATTTTAAAAAAAAAATCAAATATTTTTTTTATAAATATATATAAACATTAAACTATATAAAAAATGAAAATAAACTAAAATTTGATCTGTTTGAATTTTTTAAAGAAATTTTGTATAATGAGATAAAAAGAGAAAAAACCAAGTGCAACTATCCAAAACTCATTTATCTATTTTAAATTGATTAAAGAACTAAGAAGGAAAAGCATATCTACTGGAGATCCAAAATGCAAAGATCTCCGAAACAACCAGACCAAATTAAACCTCTCACTGCCAACTACGCCGCATTATTAGCAACTATTTTGACCCCAAAAGGCACCCATCAAGCAGGTCTTTCGGGATTCCCAACAATGAGAGGCACATTCCTGCCATGCTTGCGAGGCTCATCCCGCATATAGCACCCATCACGAAACGCCGTTAACCGGAAAGGGGGAATATCAGTGGCCAACCACTGATCAACATAGAACACGGTCTGGGGGCATGGTTGTTGAGGTCCGGTGGACGTGACCTCGATGTAGTCGCAGTACCAGCCATGGTGCCACCCCGAGCCATCGGAGGTCAAGTTGAGGCGGCAATGAGGGCCGATGCAGCTACCTCTCCCACTGAAGACATCAAGGTTGCCACGCTCGAAGTAGTCGTGGGCGTATGGCATTAAACCCCATGAACGGAGTTCTGGAATCCAAACAGACCGCCCGAACGAATCGCCCAGAATACACTGATCCTCGAGTCCGTCCCTGCTTTCATCATCCAACCCGTCTTCACGTACAACGTGTAAACACAATCATTCTGCATTTGGAAAAAGAAAATCATCGTTGGGTCTAGCAGCTACTGAAAAAAGTAGAACAAGAAAAGATATTGAGACCAACTGACAACCTTTCATTTTCTTTCCTTATGAACTGCAATTTTTTAACTTGGGATGTGCGATTATGGAAATAGGCAGGTACTTTATTTATACATAGGAAGGAGGAGAAAATTAACTATAATTAGAAATATGCTGTCCGTCCAATGTGTCGGATTTGGTTGATATTACTATGTTAATTTTTAACATGATATTTATTTAAAATGAATTATAAATATGTCTAAAATTATATAAATATGTAATATTTCTAATATAATCATAACAAAAAGGACATTAACATGAAAATAAACTACAACTATGTAACACTGATTATAACACAAAAATTACGATACCCTCTTGATTTATTTATCAGCTATATGATATGGGGTACAAAAATGAAAATCATTTGTCTATTATCACTTAAATAAAGTAATTTTAGGCTTAACATGTTTATGAGACATGAATATAATTTTAAAAAAATAATTAATTTCCCCCAAAATTCTGACATAGACTTTAATGCCTTAAAATTCGATACTATCCTAAAATATGGTGAAGTTTAGAGCTTGTTCAAATGATAATATTTTTTTCTGGGTAAGGTTTGAATCCGCGACTTCTAATATATTATATGAGTTTTTGGTCTGTTATACTCATTAGTCATGACCCAGTTACAATTCTTTGGTGGAGAGTTTAGTTTTAGCCCATTCACTCTAAGTGGGTACGACTTAGGCTTACGTTTTTTTCACTCGAATTTACATCTACAATCTCTCGTTTTCATTGCAAATATTTTGGATGTCAGCAGTTACCATCATTTGAAAAGGAGATAAATTATATACAAAAGCGAAGAAAATATTATGAAACTAAAGGCATGTGATTAGTTCCTGATTGGTTTCGATCATTTCAAAGAGTAATTTAGCATAGCATGTCATATGTATCATCCGATAATTAAGGGACTCTGTCCGGACAGATTCTATTTGTTTTATCCATAAACCAAGCAAGTTAAGTTAAGCTCATCAGTTTATACATCAATGGATAATATATATTTAACATGCGGTGACATTTTAAGTTCATATTATTCCCAAGGTTCAAGCTTCTTGTTGAATATTCAAACCCCACATGCTCTTACAAGATTTAAGTGATGGATGGTAATGTCTTGTTTTGTTGTCTTCCTTTGAAACCAATAATTCATTGAGACCCTTCCAAGTCAAACAACACTGTAGTGACCATATATCCTCCCAAATTATCAGGAACTTGAGTAGGGTTCCCCTTTTCCAAAAGCTCAGCTGTGTTCAGCGATGGCGGTTGCTTTGGCAGTAACAGGTGGAGGTGGGCAATACAATGGTAGGATGACCTGGTTCGTTGTTCTGTCATGTATGATGGCTGCCATGGGAGGTGTCATCTTTGGCTATGATATTGGGATTTCAGGTTTGCCTCTGCAAAATTTGTTTGTATAATATATATATTTCCTTCTTTGCGTTGACGATTTATGGCTAAATTTACTAATCTTACATGCTTACAAGTATGATTTAAAAAGTCAGCGTGAAAGCTTTCTGTCAAGCCACTAAAACATGAGCTTAATTGCTTATTTATGTCTTCTTGTTAGTTTGAAGTAAAAGAGAAAATAACCAGAAGTGAAAAGGGTTCTTGATTGAAGTGAACTGAACTGACATTTTGTACATGCAAGAAGCCAAACTACACGCCATAATCTTTGATGTCTTCTTGTTAGTATGTCTTAAGATAGTTCCAATGATTATCTGTGTGAAGGTGGAGTGACATCTATGGAGCCATTTCTCAAGAAGTTCTTCCCAGAAGTATATAGAAAGATGAAGGTGGACACCAAAATCAGTAACTACTGCAAATTTGATAGCCAACTGTTAACCTCATTTACATCTTCACTATACATAGCTGGGCTAGTCGCTACGTTCTTCGCCTCATCAGTTACAAAAGTTTTCGGTCGTAAGCCGTCAATCTTGACAGGAGGTGCTGCATTCCTTGCTGGTTCAGCCCTTGGTGGTGTAGCTTTCAATGTCTACATGCTGATATTTGGTCGTATCTTGCTTGGAATAGGGGTTGGATTTGCAAACCAGGTACATTATTTAACATTTCCATTATTGATCCAATTCTTACTGCACAATCTTAATTGTTTTTTCTTCCTGCAGTCAGTCCCTTTGTATCTCTCAGAAATGGCACCACATAGATACAGGGGAGCAATCAACAATGGCTTCCAGTTCAGTATTGGCATAGGTGCACTGGTAGCTAACCTTATTAATTTCGGCACCGAAAAGATTGAAGGTGGTTGGGGTTGGCGGATTTCCCTAGCCATGGCAGGAGTTCCAGCCTCAATCCTAACACTAGGTGCACTTTTCCTCCCAGAAACACCCAGCAGCCTAATCCAAAGTAGCAGTGATCATGACAAGGCTAAACAGCTACTGCAACGTGTCCGAGGCACCACTGATGTCGAAGCAGAACTCGAGGATCTCATCAAAGCAAGCTCAATCTCAAAAACCATCAAGCACCCATTCAAGAAAATCATACAAAGAAAGTACAGGCCTCAACTAGTAATGGCAATAGCCGTACCATTTTTCCAACAAGTGACAGGCATCAATGTCATTGCATTTTATGCCACACTTCTATTCAGAACAATTGGAATAGGTGAAAGTGCTTCCTTACTTTCCTCTGTGGTAACCGGTGTTATCGGAGCCGGATCAACATTCATATCAATGTTTATTGTCGATAAATTCGGGCGAAGAGCCTTATTCATGGTTGGGGGAATCCAAATGCTTGTCTCACAGATACTTATAGGAGGAATCATGGCAACTCAGCTAGGGGATCATGGTACAGTAAGCCAAGGGTATGCATATTTAATTATAATATTGATATGCATATATGTAGCGGGTTTTGGATGGTCTTGGGGTCCATTGGGATGGTTGGTTCCGAGTGAGATATATCAGCTAGAGATTCGATCGGCCGGACAAAGTATTACGGTGGCGGTCAGCTTTATATTCACATTCATTGTTGCACAAACATTTCTAAGCATGCTTTGCCATTTGAAGGCAGGGATTTTCTTCTTCTTTGGGGGATGGGTTATAGTGATGACTGCATTTGTGTACTATTTGTTGCCAGAGACTAAAAATGTTCCCATTGAACAAATGGAAAATGTGTGGAAGGAGCATTGGTTTTGGGCAGGGATTGTTGGGGAAGAAGATGAGAAGATTAACATTCAAGGTGTTTGAGATTAGAATTTACTAGGGATTTTTCCATGTAAATTATTTGTATTGCAAGAAGAACAATAGGGAAACAAGTTTGATTGGCAAGTGTTGGAGAAAACATGAAATTTGAATTTCTATGTATAACTTTAAACCCTCCAACTTTGATCGTTCTAGTGCATTTGGCCTAATTATGATTTTAGTCTCTTTACTACAATGAAATTTAGGATTCAATTCCCTTATTTTAATTTGATATATAATTTGATCATTCTATTTTTATAATTTAAGATTTAAGAATTTAGTTGATATGTAAATTTATTATTAATTGAACTTAATTAACAAAGACTTTTTCGTGGTCCTAATTGTATGATAGAACAAAAAGTAAAAAATTCACTTTACTGGTGACAACAATCTGAACCTATTGATAATACTATTGTTGGACCTCTACCAACTTGAGACACATTAGGCCACTTGAAAAGCGCCCTCCACTCACTACAGATTGGGTGGTCATTAGAAGCTTTGCCCCCTAATTTGATTATCTGATTAGATAGAATGTAGTGGCTCAAAGAAACTAGCCACTTGCTTTTCGGAAGGATACCGCCATTCGCCCTCCCAAGCATTCGATCTCTTGTTAATAACGTGATTCTTTAGGCCACCGAATTTTACACAGGCTTAATTATTTTGTCCCACGATTTAAAGGGAATGGCAACAAGTCCCATCACAGACATTTTCATCCAATCACGGACATCCTCCCATGCATCCCATAATAATGGACTGACAGCGAATCCACCACGATAATGCCACCTAACACGAAACTTTACCTATAAATAACCCTAAAGATGATAAAGAATGGATGATCTCTTCAACATCATAGCCTACATTCTACCATCTTACTCTCAGCCTGTCTCTATCACTAATACTTCCACTCTTCGTATTCTTTGGCTCTCCACCAGATAGGATGAACCAGCTTCCATCAATTCCACTTCTTTCTCCTTATATCTCCTCCTTGTTGATCCCATACATCTACAATTATAAAAATGATAGAATAAAAATAAATACTATATAATACATTTAAATTTAATTTACAAAGTGGTTATATGATATGATTAGATCATTTCATTTCATTATATGATTGATAAATTAAAAATAATTAAAATTAAATTATATTTATACAAACAAAACAATCTAACTTCCTAAAACGAATTAAATTCCTAATTCAAAAATTAATATTAATAATATTACAAAATATTTAAATGATTTCTATCTTCTTCAATTTGTCTTCATTGTCATAATCTTCAATTTTTGTCTTCTTCTATCTCTTATCATCATTTTCGATCGATATTAATTTTTGCTTATCAATAATTAATTGTCTTCCAACTAAAAAAAAAAAAAGTACCTTCTTTATTTTACTTTTGCGGAGAGTCAATCTTCCATCAAATTCACCATTTTCTTTCATTATCCTATCAAAACAATTATTTTATATATAACCAATTATCTTAAAATAAATGGATAAATGTATAATGATTTTTTTCACTTCGATTACATATTTGTAATATTTTAATCTTCAAACATTTAATCAAACAATTTACTTCAATCAAACAAAATCGTTTATTATCTAAACATTTAATTTTATCATCAACCTGTAAAAAAGGATTTACACAATTTTTTTGTGTTGACATATATTTGAAGGCAAAAAAATTTTTTTTTGGCTGATTTTATGATTAAAACAGTGGCCAAATATTTTATTTTCTATTTTTAGAGTTGACAAATTAAATATTGAGTTATCTATTTTAAAGATATTTAAATTAGTTAGAGTCTAAAACATGAAAATCAATTGAGTTGAAATTCAAGACTTTAAAGTTTGGTTCTTCTGGATCAAGTTTGATTAGTTGCAGAAAAAGTAAAATCACTTCTATATGTAAAGACATTGGATTTTATCAAAATTCTTATAAAATTATTATCTTTTGCTGATTCTTAGCTTTACTTTATATAAAAGTGATTAGATTATGACTCCTATATAAACCGAGTTATAAATTTAAGTTTTGCCTAGATTAAAGAAACTAAGAGAGACCGAGAGATTGATAGAGCACAAATTTGTTCTAAATTAGGAATGTTTTATGTGTGAATTGTTTTTGTAAGAAATCAGGAGAGTCTCTTGTATTGCAAGACTAAATTTTCGAAGAAAAAACTTAGTGGGAGAGTGATCTAATCTTTATACAATGGTAAGGTCGCTAAATTAATGAGAGTTAAACTAATGTTAAAACTTAAGTCATTTATTGTTTTATAAGAAAGATAATGAATTATTGTTCTGGGCCACGTAGACTGAGGTTAAATTGTGTAAACAATTTTAATATGCTTCTTTACCTTTTAACACTTTTAATTTCATGATTAAAATTGTAACCACAGTTCCGAACACTATTTTAGCCACCATTTCTATTTGCAAAGTATCCCCACCATTTCTACACTGTGCTTCATTTTCAAGTAAAAGAAATTGGAGTATAGAAGAAGCATGAAGTGGGGTAAGAATGGTAGTTGGCTCCCTCAAAATAGGAAAGCTCCATTAATTAATGATTAAAGTGAAAGACATTGATCGGGATGAGTGGGGGAGTTGGAGAGTAGGATTTGGGAGGAAAAATGGTCTCTGTTCGATTTTGCAGGCAGAGTTGCAGGCGGTGGCTGAGGGGCTTCACTTGACTTGGCAACAAGGGTATCGGCTTGTGGAGCTAGAGTGTGATAGTTTGGAGGCCATTAACCTGCTACAGAGCAGTACACCAGAGGAGAATTGTTTGCGGAATCTATGAAACTCAGTGCAACAGATGCTTGGTCGGTAGTGGAATGTGGAGATCCGACATGTGCTGCAGGGAAGTGAACAAGGTAGTGGATTTTGTGGCGAAGCATTTCAAGATGCGATCGTTTGCTCTGCAGCTGCTGGATACGGCATTAGCGGGGAGTTAATTGATGGTGTTGGTGTTGGTCGGATATCCCATGTTAGCTCTAGCTGAGGCATGTTAGGCACTTTCTTATTCAAAAAAAAAAAAAAAAGGAAAAAGTGAAAAACATTGTATCCTATTAAGGAGATTTCAAGCCATTGGTAATGGGATGACATATATGGCTGAAAATTTGTGAATACTCAATTGCATTAGAGGAGGATAATGTTTCAGCCCCATGTATTTGATGTCTACCATGAAACTTGACAAAACAGATGATGACCGAAACCTTCTAGATCTTGATTCTATGGACCATATTTAAAGTCTAAGATTGAAGCTCTCTTGACCAGAGCGATCTAAGGATAAACCCTTCTAAAGCTTTTAAGATGAAAAGATTCATCTAATTATTTATATTTTCCTTTTATTGTCTACCTAATTTTATGATTTCTCATATAGTTAAAACTAAGCTAATTTATTGTATTTTCATCTTTATGTTTTTTAAGTCGACTCTTATTTTTATTGAGGTTACAAACTTTTTACTTTTATTTTATTTTATTTTAATGTCATTTATTTTTTAAATTCATAAAATAAAGGTTACGCATGCTTTAAAAAGTTGAAATGTTGATTGTTTCATGGTGTTTTGTCCTTGGAGATTTGCTGCAACATTTAAATCTATTGATAAATTATATTGGGTTGCTTAGAAATGTGAAAATTGTGTATGTTTGTAGAGAAGTCAATAGTTGGCAAGTTCTGTTTTTCGTAGCAAAACATGTACTGCTGATGCTGTAAATGGATGTACTACTTTCTTCATTTTAATAAAATATCATATGGTTGACTAAAAACAACAAACAAAACTCTAAGTCAACTTTTCATTCTCTTTTCTCCTTTGCTACAACATGTTATATAGATTCATAGTTTATTAAGCAAGTAATTTTAGAATAGTTAGAAGATTTGTAAGAACTCAAGTGAATTTTTTTTTATGGAAAAAAAGTAATTCAATTTTCTTAAAATAATTATTGTAATTTTTTTAAAAATCAATATTATTAAAATGATGGAAAAATTATATTCAAAAGAAAGAATTATTACAATCTTAAATTTTTAATAAAGTGATAGTTTAACATCTATGTTTAGTTGTGAGATGTCGGTTGAGTTTTAGTTTGATTTGTATCGGTATTATTGTCAGTGCAGGAGTACGTGGGTCCGAGTGCGGTGAAACATATTATCCTCCTGTTTAAAGGTTGGGAGAGACTATAGGTAGTTCTAAGTATTGTATCAAAAAGTACAAATATGATAAGAATTTATAATGAAATTAATGTTAAAAAAATTAATTGTGAAATTTACTATTTTTTTTATTATCATTATCGTTATGAAGAGGAACTTAATTCTTTGATGCGATATTATCAAGTTATAACAATTAAGTACTATTTTCATTTATTTGAAAAAAAAAAAAAAAACTATGTTGAGTTTATTTAAAAGTTTGTGAATAAAATTATTGAATTAAAGTAATTTAGTATAGGTGTTTTTCTAAACTTGATCATATGCTAGTTCATTTGTTCATGTTTGAAAGTCTTGTTCAAAAAATTAGAGAGTTTAAATAAAAATATAGATAAAAAAATAGACTTGAACAAAAAAATAAGACCTGTTTTCTAAATAGTTTGAGTTTCAAGTAGGATTTTTTAGCCCGTGTTCGGCCCGAATCAGTCTATACCTTCTTTTCTGTTGTTTGGCTGCCATTTGTTGTTGCTTTGATGTCATTTCGCTATTATATTGTTATTATTTTGTTATTGTTTGGATGTATAACTTTTGTTTTATTATTAATTTTATTATTATTTTAAATGCATTTATTTTATAAATTACAATTATTTTAATGTGTATTTTCAATTTATTAGAAAACATCTATTTTAATATTTTTAATGTATTTCTAATATTATATTTTTAATATTTATTTTTATATAAAAATAATAAAATTTTAATATTTTTAATGTGGACCGAAAAACAAGTCTAAAATTTTATATGGAATTTAGGCCGACCCAATCCATTATTAGATGTAAATTTGTACGAATCAATCACTATTAATTTTTTATGGCATTTCTTAATGAAATTTCACTTTTCCAACACATAATATTAATATTGAAAAATAGTCATTTCAATCATCACTCTTTTAAGTTATAATAGTTATTTTTGGACTTTTGACCACGATATTTACTTTAAAGAATTTTAACATTAATATTTTATTTGAATAAAAGATTAAACCATATTTATATATTTCTTTTGTTTAAATTTATATATCTAATAACAAATTAATCAGTTACAACACTATGTATAATAAAAAAATAACTAAAACGTGATGATTTTCCTAGTAAATATATTAAAACCGAAGACCCATTCCTTGTGGTTTCGAATGGCAATTAATTATTAAATTTCAGCGCATAAAAGTCAATTATAGCGACTATTTTGAAAATATGAGCACTAATTAAGTTAGGGCAAATTTGAGGAATATGTCAATTTTATAAAATATTTAAAGTTTTAGATAGGTTTTTATTTGGATATTTAAAGAAATAGGTTGATTTTGGAAAGAGAAACATAATGATACGTTTTTTATTTGTGTTTGTGTTAGACATTGTAATAGTTGTAACCTATATTTGATATGCGATAGCGTTTGGAGACCCACACATTTTATTTATAATATCGAGATGAAACTATCACCGTAGAAACCCATCACATTGCAACTCAGGCTTTTACTTCACGATGCTTTTACGGTATTAGGTTGAAGTATAATTAAGGCTTCTAGTTGACCGTGGTTATGCAGTCACGGGTTGGAGTATAACTCGAGAAACTAATTGATAGTGGTTATGCAGTTACAGGTTCCGAGGCATTACCAAAGTTTACAGAACATTTTCTAATAAATCGAGTCGAACACTAATCATTTTCTGAGATTAGTCATAACGTCCCTTAGTAGGGCCCTCGAGGCCCAAAACATGCATTAATCTATTCAGGACCAAATCAGGATCTCGGAGAATTTTTTGCAAAATTTCAAAAAAAAAATTCACATATAAGAGTCACACGCATGTGTGGTATGGGACACGCCAGTGTGGTAAGGCCGTGTAGGTTTACACGCCCGTGTCCCTAACCCCTGTAACTCTCTGACTTGCAACTCATGAACAAATTGATGTCACACAGCCAAGTCACATGCCCGTGTGCTAGGCCATGTGGTTAATTCGAATTTTTGAAAAATAGGTGCAGGTTTCACACGGCCATGAGACATGCCTGTGTTCTAGGTCGTGTACCTCACACGGCTGAGACATACCTCTGTGTCTTTGCTCGTGTGCTCAATACAGAGCATTCTGTTTATCAAATTTCAGGATGCAGGGGACACACGACCAGGCTATATGCCTGTGTTTCAGACCATGTGTTACACAGGGCCTAGACACACGTCCGTATGTCTACCCGTGGGAACAAAATAAAGCTATTTTCCAACCCCTATTTCTCACCCATTTTCATCCAAAACCTGTATAAAACCTCACCAATACCAACCAACCAATTCAAGCATGATTTCTAACCAATTTTATCATGCAATATGTCATATTTTAAGATGCACACTTAGTACAAATCTTACCTCCTCAAACTTACATATTTAATCTCATCAATTTAATCCATATCAAGCATACATATAAACTATAATTTGATTTATAAAAAATGCCAAAAATTTAAGTCATCACTAGCCATTCCAATGGCTAGGTTACATTCATCCATTTTAACATATACCTCCACCTTACTAGCCTATACATGCTATTATACCAAATAAGATCTATATTTATACCAAAATGAGTGAGAAGATAGTGTAATGTTGCTTTGACCGTCTCTAACCTCTACGAGTTTCTGAGCACTGTAAAACAAGGAAGATGAAACAGAGTAAGCACTTAGTGCTTAGTAAGTTCATGTAACAAGGAATCTAACTTACCACATATTTCCATTAAATTAAATCAAATATACATGCACCCAAGCAAATGGATCATTATCATATCATACGCCACTTCAACACTTTGAGTTAGTCAAACAATTTCATATAATACCAATACATATATGAGCTCATCATTCCATGATTTTCACATGTTCAATATTTCCATGTCACTTATACACTTTCAAGACAAAATCATTCATGTCCCATTAACCATTTCCAAGTTTTACTCGTTGAATTTGTCGAAATTCTAATGGATACCCGGTAGTACACTTAAAGTATACAAACTCATAATTCGTCAACTTTTATTCATATTTATCAGAGAGCACACTCCCAGGCTTCATCTTATACAACAGGATTACTAGTCCAGGCTAAATCTTCTGTAACATATACTTAAAGAGTTTTGTCAGGATTACCAGTCCAGGCTAAATCCTTTTAGTGATAAATACTTTATAAAGCTTAATCTGGATTACTCTTCCAGGCTAAATCCAATATATAACATATACATCGGGAGGGCTTATATTAGGATTACCCGTCCGGGCTAAATCCCTTCTGCAACTCATGCAGTATCTCATTTTCCTTGATCCATCGAATTCCTTTTTATTCAACCGGGACTTTCTCTTTTTTCTCAAGTAATATCAAACATTTTATCATTTTTTATATATTGAGCATACAATTAACATTCTTATCATGTAACATGCATTTCAAGCATTTCAAGATCAATGCTAAGTTACACGAAATTACCTCGATACTTGTTCGTTTATAAAGTCTACTAATCGGAGATTTTTTCCTTTCTTCGATCTAAGCTCGTATTTGAGTCATCCGGATCTATATAAATGAATTTAATCATCAATTTTACTCAATTCATATTTAATTGAGTTCAATTTACTCCTTGGGCAAAATTACTAATTTACCCCTAAAAATTTCATTAATTACAATTTCGTCCCTGGGATCGAAAAATGAGATTCATGCAATTTAATCCTCTTTCCAAGCCTAGAAAAAAATTTCATGTAATATTTACAGCACTTATGTTTCATAAAAATCAGAATTTTTCCTTAAATTTCACAAGTTTACAATTTAGTCCCTAAATCCCAATTTCATGCAAAATCACTTCGTAAAAGTTGTTTATCTATCAACAACCTTTCATTTTCTACCATAAATTTTCAATTTTCAGCATATTCATCCATGACACAAACTTTATACTTTGATAACTTTTCAAATTAATCCCCAAATTAGATAGTTTACACTATCCCGATCTAAAAAATATAAAAATTACTAAAAACAGGACATGGAAACTTACCCAATTGAGCTTGATTAGTTTTCTCCCTCTCTCCTAGGGTTTTCATAGAATTGGGGGATGAAGATGATGAAAATAAGATGATATTTTCTATTTAGTTATTTATCATCTTTTATTTTTCCACAATTCCAATTTAGTCATTTTTCTTTTCTTAATTTTCATGGATGATTCATCCATAAATATCCAGTAACTTTTGATTGATGGTCTAATTACCACCTCAAGTTTTGAATTCCATAGCCATTTAATCTCTCTAGCTTCTAGAATTTAGCTTTCACATTTTATGCAATTTGGTCTTTTTTTCTAATTAATCACTAAATCGATAAAATTTTCCTATCAATATTTTCATTCAACTTTCCTATCATATTATAAATCATGTAATAATATTAAAATAAATTCTCTTTTTAGCTTGGATTTGTAATAATATTATAAATCATGTAATAATACTAAACCACTATTCCTATATCACTGAAATTAGGCCATTACAACTTTCAGGAGAAGAGTCATTGTGGAGGTAGAGAGAAGCTAAAGCTCAAGTCGGGGCAGCAACGATTATAGTTATTAATGAATTCTTTAACACAGCAACCGCTATCGACTCAAAAGGACTTTCAGCTTTTCTCCATCGTCACAATCACTCCTCCCCCTAAAAGTCTTATTGCCCCCAACTTTGTCACAAGTTTTGAACAATGAGGTTAAGGATATTGCTTTGATGGAGATGAAAAAAAAGAATAAGCTAATTATACTAGGAAACCACTTAGTTTTTCCCTATAATTATGACCTCAAACTTGTGTACGGGGCTTATAAAACATCTTCTTGGGGTGACATGAAACTTGAACCTGTGACCACATAACCACAGTCAACAGGGAATCGTAGTTATACTTCAATTGTGATCGTATAATCACCATGAACTGGAGCTCGAGTTGCAATGTCACGAGCTTCTAAGGTGATGGTTCAATCCCTACACTGCAGATGACATGTGGGGTCTCCGATAGTCACCGCATCACTGTGAACTCAAACACACCTTAAAACTATCATATTTTCTCCTTCAAACATAAATAAATCTTTTCGTCCAAAAATTTCAACACTCAATAAAAAAATAATTTAGAAAAGATTTTTTGATTTTACAAGAGACAGTGACCAAGAGAGTTGATGGAGTAGAGGGAGCAAAACCCCATTTATATAGGCAACCGAGGGGAAAAATTGAAAAAAATGTGGAATCCCAATTTGAAAATTGTCTTGGGATTCTCAGGATGTCTGAAATTTATTTCGGGATTCTCGGGTTTTAAAATTTTTTCACGGGTTAAGGTTGAAAATGGGAGGGAAGAAAATGTATTCTGCAGGATGCGTTTTTAGTTGAGGTGGCAGAATGTTCTCTGAAAGCACGCCCTGTAAGACGCGCTTTCAGCCTATATGACAGCCAAGTCAACTTAAAACGCGTCCTACAAGGCGGATTTTCATAGAAAATTTTGCCACCTCATCTGAAAACATGTCTTGCAGGGCGCATTTTTTCCTCTCCCATTTTCAACCCTAACCCTAACTCGTGAAAAAGAATCTCAAAATCGTAACCGTAATCCTAAACTAGAGATTCTCGGGCCAGAGAATCTAGAATAAAATTCAGACATCACATTCGAAAATGGCTTGGTTTATATAGCAAATAAATTATTCGTTGAAAAAAATCATTGGGAAAAATTAATGTTGGCAGTAGGACGTGTTTTTTGTTTCTCTCTCCAAAATCAGTTTATTTCTCTAAATATCCAAAAAAATTTGACCCAAAACTCTCAATTTTTTTTCTAAAATTGGTTTTTACTTCAAATTTACCCATTAAGTTATTATTTAGGATTTTAATAACAACTGTTCCATTAGTTTTTTAAACTTTGTATACAATTATAATAGAATTATAGAATATAATAATAAATAAAATATAAATAATTACAAATTAATTTTAAATAAATACATAACACAAATGAATTAAAACCGATTCACCCATACAAAATAAAAACGAATGAAGAATACATAATTCGACAAGAGTAGAGAGTAGAGACCCGCAAATATTCCATTACTATTTGATTAAATATAATCATTAATAATTTAACTCAATTATTTTCAAAAAGAAATTTAGCTCAATTTCACCAGAAGGATAAAATTTCCAGTCGTCCTTATTAAAAATATTTTTATAAAAAATAAAAATAATATTTGGTGGTGCTGCTGAGGAGAGCCGTCAGAATAGTTGGAAGCTTCCAGAAACCCGGGTATTCTCTGGGCCACTTCCACGTGGTTTTTTATTTTCTGAACTGTAAACTTAAAAATCACTGACCTAATATTTAAAATTTAAGTTTCTCCAAAAAAAAAAAATCTATTTAAAATTGAACTGTTACAGCTATAAAATGAAAAGTAGCACTTTCGACTTTCGCTATCACCTACCGATTCAACTTGCCAAAAAGAAAAGTTCGTCTTTGATCGTTGCTTCATTAAAGCTACACCAAAAGGTAAGTATTTTTTTTTTTTTCAGTTTTCCGTCAAAAATTAGGGCTCTGTATCGATCATTTATTTTTTTGATCACTAAAAACGATTATGTATCAATTCAATTTCGCTTATTTTCTCTCAAGTTTCAAATCTTTGCTTTTTTGGTAGTTCCTTTTTTTCGGTTTGCGTTAATCGGAAGCGATGCCTTCAGCCGTATCGCAGCAGTGGCAAGAGAAGGCGACTGGTTTTTTTTCTTCTTCAGGTAATTTTTACTATCAATTCTTCGGCATATTATTGTATTTTTATTTTTTTTACATGTTGCAACGTCAGCGGGCTTTTTTTTTTTTTTATTGCAGGGGTGAAGCTGAAGGAAGCTAGCCAAAACGCCGGCACGTTTGTTGGAGAAGTTGCAAAGGATGCCAAAGGCAACGTCACTGACGTGGCGGAACGAGTTGGTTCCATGGTCAAAAACCGATGGGCGTTTCTCCGGCAGCCAGCGACAAGACATGCTGTGCAAGAGAGTCTTATATCGGCTGCTGCAACGACCGGAACCTTTTTGAGGAAAGGCATCACCGGGACTAAAGACAGGGTTGTTGTTGGGAAAACAAAGGTTGAAGAGGTAAAAAGAAACGAATCTCTAAGAGTAATTTTAATTGATCCCTTTTTAATAAAAAGGATCTTACGGACTATTAAATATGTTGTTCATCGTATTAATAATCAATTACATCGTGAGAGAGGATGGGCTACCATTTAAATTTTGATGTTTCCTGTAGCATTTGATATATCTGCCTATAGTGTTATGCTATTGGAATCTTATTCCGTGCTTGACCAATTATTCTTAATTGTGATTGTTTGTTTTTTAGACTAAGTTTCTTTTCTGTCTAATTTCCTGCTGTGTAGATTGCCTTCCATTCGGTTCTTTACTCTGATAGGTTAAGCTTGTGCTGTTATCAAAATTTTGTACCCCACGGAAAGGGTTTTAGTTGCTTGTTGTTTTTCCATTGGGTATTATCACTTGATTCACTTCTTTTATTGCAGAACTATCAAGGTTTCAAGTAACTAGTGAATTTCGGGCCTCTCTATCCATTCGTATTATTATGATATTTGTTGATGTTACAGTTGACCTTGTGTAATTAACAATGCAATATATTGATGCTTAAACAAGGCATTGATGTAACTATTTTTTGTCTTATAGACTAGGCTAACCTAGGCCTCTATAGAAATCATGGTAAAAGATGACTTATATGTAATGGTGAATTTGTTTACAGGTGGCAAAAAAGACTGCACAGAAAAGCAAGACAATTTTGATAGATATAGAACGATGGCAGAAGGTATAGAATTTGTGCGCTTTACTTCTCTTTTTGATGTTTGTTTTCCGATCTTTCGACTTCTTACATGCACTTTCAAGCTTCTGAACTGTTATCATGTGTATTCCATTTGCAGGGTGTTGCCAGCACTGATGGTAAGTTTCTCTATCCCGGCCACAATGCATTCTCCAAATGGTGACTTCTTTGGGGGTCCTTGTCACTTCCCTTCTCTCTTTGTGGATATTTCCAGCTATGCATAGTGTTTGCCCCTTACTTTTTTTTCTTGTCCTCAGTATTTGGAGTTCCTATTGAGGTTACCGTGCAGCGGCAGCAAGCCATCAAGCCCATCCCTCTTATATTGGTGAGATGTGCAGATTATCTCATATTATCAGGTGATCCAGACCGGTACTTATTTAGCAAGTGTTGCTGCAATATACATTTTCTTTTTACAGAAGGTAACATATTCGTTTTTGACATTTTTTAGGTATAAATTCTCAATACTTGTTTAAAGCTGAAGGAGATAAGAAGGTCATTGAGCAATTGGTTTCTGCATACAACCAAGGTATCTTGCATGTTATCTGCTATAATTTGACCAGAAATTATTCTATTTGGATTGTCATAATTTGTCGTCATATGTATATCACAGATTTTAATGCCTACATACCAGAGGGTGTGAATCCAATTGATGTAGCAGCTCTAGCCAAATATTATATTGCTAGTCTTCCTGAGCCATTGACCACCTTTGAGCTTTATGACCAGATCAAAAGTGCCCGTTCTAGCATACATGCTATGAGGAATGTACTAAAAATGCTTCCTAGTGTAAATTACATGACTCTTGAGTTCATCACTGCATTGCTGCTTCGTGTTAGCCAGAAATCAGTCCTTAACAAGGTAGGAGTTATCTCTTTCTCTCTCTCTATCTGTCTGTTTATCTCTTTGCTTTCATGCATTTCATTTAAAGGTGGTTCCAAGTAAGGTTGGATATAATTGTAAAAGCTTATATTTCTCCACATATTTGAGTTGCCATTCAGACCTGATGAATTTCTATATTACCTTGTACTGATCGGCTAAAGCTAAGGCTAAAGCTAACTTGATGATCAAAATGATCTCTGTTTCGTGGAAAATTTATCTCTTTGAGGTCATTGTTAGCATCTTTTTATTAGTCTTGTGAACAAAATACCTATATAAATAAAGCAGTTTCCTGGTTTCTTCACTTCCCCATCCCTCCAAACAGTTGTCTTGCAGTTATGTGCTTATTATTATTATTATCTGATTGACAAGTTGTTCCTTTAACAACGTTTGTTTGTTGTTTATCTTCCAATAGGTGGATGCACGAAGCCTTGCCATGGAAATGGCCCCTGTTATTATGTGGCAGAAGGATAGAAAACCAGAATCTTATAGGAAATACTGGAGTCATCCACCCAAAAGTCCTTCCAAGGGTAGCATGGATTCAACCCCTACTTATAGTGCATGGGACATGCTTGAAGGTGAATTCCCCTATCAGCTACAGTTTGCTCTTATGTCTCTCTATTGTGTATGAGAAAGCATACTTTCATGCTAATACTAAGAAAATATTTAATAGAATATGGTCTCTTGTCTCTACTTGGGGAAGCTAGTTCTTAATCACAGGATTGGAAATGATGGGAAAAATTAAGTGACTTGATAGTTATATACCGCTGCATTGACTTACGCTTGTTCCGAAGAAATGGTGACTGAAAATGTATTTGTGAACCTTGAAGGTTCTGGTTTTCATTCATGATTTACTTTTTCTTTGTTATGGCTACAGATGATGGAGAAGATATGGATGCTTCCTCCCACATTCCTTTGGATGATGGTATCCCGGTTGATTTTGGTGCCATTGAGGTCATTCAATGCCTCATAGAACAACACAATCCCATATTTACAGACGCTAATGAGACAGTCTGGAGATGACCGAGACTAGATGATTCCCTGTGGGCAGCCAAATCAATCATATCCGGGCATGATACTCGAAATTTGAGCTAGATGATTGGTTTGCAGTAGTGGATATTCTTTGTGGGCAGTAGCACTTGAATGTACATTTTATTCATTAGTAGATACTTGTTTGTATTTGGAGATGAAAATGAAATTACCTTACAGCTACTGCTTGTGAATGGAAAATGCTGGTTTGTTTTTCAGGAAAAAGACAAGGACAGAGTAAATATATAAATTCTTTGAAGGTCTATTTGCCACCTGTTTTATTGCTTTTAACAGAAATAAAGGCAAATTGGCAATAGTGAATATTTTTACATGAACAAGTTGACAATTACAAGAATCCTCTGCAAATGCGTTTCACATGAAGTTTTTAATTGCATCACTCGCTTATTCTCATATTTGGGTTTAACATAGTGTAATGGCAAGTAATGCTACTTTGACTAGGGTGTGATTATAGGACTTGTGTATGTGTAATTATAAATTTTAATTTTCTATTAAAAAATAGTAATTTGACTAAATGTGTGTTTGATAAGTAGAAAATATTAAAATGTTTAAGATTAAAAATAAAAAAATAAATAATTTTGCAAAATGTTTTTGTTAAACAATATAATTATATTCATTATTTATATTTACTAATTTATCAAATAAATTTTTAATATAAATTTAGTATTTATAAATCTTAGCATTAAAAATTAATTTTCTTAATATTTAAAATTTTAATTTATCAAACACTTTTAAATTTGATAGATAAAAGGTTAAAATAATCTAATCTTAAACTTAAATTCAAGTTGACTTGATGTATGCATCCTCAAAGTTCAAATCACAAAAAATTGGCTTAGTTTTTAATTTTAGGGTAAATTACACCATTAATTATTAAAATATGAATAAATTATTATTTTGGTCATTTAAGTGAAAAGATTACAATTTGGCCATTAAGCTATTCAAATGTTTTCATTTAAATTATTGAAATATGTTAGAATTTTTATTTAAATTACTTGACTGTTAAGCTTTTTTTAAATATAGTTTTGCAATGAGTCAAATAATGATTTGACAATCTATGCGGTAGATCAATACCCATTAACAAGTAGAAGAATATATTTTAGATCTAAATTGATTTGAAGGAAAATTTTTAATTAATACTGATTACATAAATAGAAAAAATCATATAATATTAATTTTAACAGTTGAGTTAATTTTATCCTCAAAAGTACAGTAACCCAAATGGGCTCCACTACAACATACTTTGATTGGTTTGTTACTTACCCGCTCCTCATGAAGGTGACTACACTGACTCTACCCTTTGCAACATTCACTTGAAAAGTCCACTATATGTTTGTTGAACCTGCGATCGAAAACATCTTCAACTATTCTGATGGCTCCTACAAACCTCATCATCGCACCTCTCTTCCTCTTCACCTTGTTTTCCTTGGTAGTTTTCTTCGACTTTGGTGACATGGTTTTGGGCCTTTTCATTCCTCTCCTTCAATTAATGATATATACATTTGTTTGTTATCTCAGACATATTGTATTGGTTATCAGGTGAGAGTACAAGAAGGGGTTGAGGATTCAGGGAAGTACCCAATAGTGGTGAGCACATGGCCTTTCCTGGAGGCTGTGAGAGCTGCGTGGAAAGCGGTTGATAAAGGGTTCAATGCTGTTGATTCGGTGGTGGAGGGTTGTTCCGCTTGCGAGGAATTGAGGTGTGATGGTACAGGTTGGTAGCATAAACGCTGGGTTCTCTTTATTTTTTGGTTTAATTTGTCAGAAAACAGGATGCTTCTTGTTTGGGTTGAGTTGGGTTTTTAGCCTTTGTCTGGTTAAATCCCTAGGTTATGCAGGACTTGCATCTATTAGTTAACCAGACAGATAATTGGTCCATCATTTTTCTTTTTTTAGAATAACTGTTGCTATCGGTTGAAGGTGTACTTGTAGAAAATTTAATCACCAATTGAAATCATACTTTGAATTCTATTAAGCAATATCTGGTTGTCCCAAAGGTATGATATATGTACTTCTTTAATGTATTCCTTGAGAATGTTCTTTAAGGTATGTATGGGACCAAAAGTGTTTTAGAAGTAAAAGCTCAACATATGTTGCCTCCTCTTTAATGGGATTCACTAAAAACAATGGAACATGTGCAGTTTTGTGATTTTGTTTAGCATTTAATTCCCTGATTGACATGAATTTGGCTGTAACAGTGGGTCCTGGTGGAAGTCCAGACGAGAATGGAGAAACTACAATTGATGCATTGCTTATGAATGGGGTATTCAACATTGTGTCATTTTGTCTTGTGTGTTATTTTGATCCTTATTTGTTTGCTTTTGTTAAGAGAAACAACTTAATCTTTTGTGTTCACCAAGGACATGCAATAGGCCACAATGGAGGTTGGAGCTGTTGCTTCTATGAGGTATGTGAAGGATGGCATTAAAGCTGCACGATTAGTCATGCAACATACTAAACACACAATGCTTGTTGGTGAACGAGCATCCATCTTTGCTATTTCAATGGGTCTTTCAGGACCCACAAACCTCAGTTCATCAGAGTCTATGGAAAAATGGACAAGATGGAAAGAAAACAACTGCCAACCAAATTTTCGGAAAAATGTTGTACCTATTGATAGCTGTGGCCCTTATCAGCCTAAGGATAACCTAGGGCATAATAAGGGGATTTGTTCTGAAGCCAATTTGATAGGAACTATTGAATCCAGGACATTTCTTGTTGGTCCTCGTAGCCATGACACAATTTCAATGGCTGTTATCGATAAAGTAAGTTGTAACTGATTATTCATTGCCATTTAGGTGCATATATTCTGAGATTCACATTTGTTTTCAATGAGATTTTCCTTTTCTTGCATAGATGGGACATGTGGCTGTTGGTACATCAACAAATGGTGCAACCTTTAAGATCTCTGGCAGGTACTAATCTTATATTTTCTTGAAATTTATTCAGCATTTGGTAAATTATTATCTCATAAACCTTTGAAAGAGATTGAATGATTTCAAATAAAATTAGTTAGATAACAAGATCACTCTTGGCTCCACTTATTTGTAGCTGGTGGACAGAGAGACATCTAAAGTAGGTGCAGGTAGAGTGGATATCTCATTGTGAAATAAAAACGTTAAGCGGCACTGATGATGTTTTCCACTTTTAGTATCAAGGGTCCTGGATGCCTTGAAAAAAAAAAAAAACGTCACATATAAAATTTGTTTCAAAAACATGGATAAGTTTTTTTAATGAAGTTTTGTCTTGGTTTTTCATAAGCATCTTTCCCTTTTTATTGGAGGGAGGGAAATGGTTTGGGGGGGCGGGGGGGAGGATTACATTGTCACCAGAGTTTTTATTCACCTAACATTATCTTCCCTGATTGCAGGGTGGGTGATGGACCTATTGCTGGATCTGCTGCATACGCTGATGATGAGGTTGGTGCTTGTGGTGCGACTGGAGATGGTGACATCATGATGCGCTTCCTTCCATGGTATCTAATAAACTTAACTTCCACTATTTGGATCAGGTTAATACTAATAAAATATCAGAAAAAGGAAGTTGGTTTTTTTCTTCTTTTCTAGACGAGGCCCCATTAATTGAAATATTTGAGAACAATGTTCTTAGAGTTTAGAACTCTTTTCAAGGGTGGCAAATTACTACGATGGAGTCTTTGATTAGCATTACTTTGTTAGCATGTTATTTCTTATGGCTAACTTTTCATTTACTCGGTTGTTTCCTTTCTCAAATTCACCCTTTGCAACTGTTCTACTTCGATTAATCTGTTGTAGTATGTGCGAACCTCATCGTATCTGTTTTCAGCTATCAAGTTGTAGAGAGCATGAGACAAGGAATGGAACCAGAGCTTGCGGCCAAGGATGCAATATCACGAATTGCAAGAAAATTTCCTGATTTTATGGGAGCCGTTGTTGCTATCAATAAGGATGGTGTACACGCCGGCGCATGTCACGGGTGGACATTTCAATACTCAGTCAGAAGCCCAGATATGGACGACGTAAAGGTTTTCACAGTGCTGCCTTGAAATTGCTGGTGTAACATGCCTTGTTTCAATATTATCACCATTAAGTGTTCAACAATTCATCCAAGGACATCTTCTATTATTGTATTTTACCAATGAATATTCATCCAAAAGCATTTGTATAAGAGACATTTATGAGGCTAAGAAATGAAGAAATTTAAGTAAAAAATTATTGGGAATTGTTTGGTTTAATGTCAAAACTTTCCCCATAAAAATTCATTGGGAATTGTTTGTTTTAATGTCAAAACTTTCCCCACCCTTTGTTTCATTCCTTGAAACAAGGAATTTTACATGATTGAAAAGTCGAAAAAAAACGATACATGAAAAACACAAAGCGCCAATTTTCAACGGCTCCAAGGCCTCATCCTTTGAATAGTAAGTGAATGCCTTTCGTGTTGAGGGTGGACCATACCCGAATGCAATTTACCCGACCTCTCCATTCGGACCTTATAAAAGTAAACGCCAATACAAAATAAAAACCTTGGCTCGCTCTTCTTCTTCATTCTTGTTTCTTTTTTGGTATATGAAGCATGGTTTAGGGCTTTTAATTCCAACTAATTTTTTTTTTAAATCTAGTGATTTTTTTATCTCAATTTTTATTTTTCCATAGAAAATTTGTATACTAGTTAATCTAATTAATGGAAATAAATGGAAGTGTTTATAATTCTGGGAATATATCCCAACGAAATGTCGACTCTGAGGGTCAAATATCCGTTTTGAGTTCGAATTTGTTCTTGGATCACGTTGGAGAGGTTACTCTTACTCTTAATTCAGATGGATTGTCTTGGAAATCGCTTTATTCCTTGGATAATGTAAGTTCTTATTTCTTTTTATCTTGTGTATTGATTCTTTCTCCTTAATTATCATACCTCTTCATGTTTAGTTTTATTATTATTATTACTGTTATATAATTTTGTTTTTCTGTTCATTTGATCGCAACCCATCATTTTGCGTGTATTTGTGTGCTTTCTTAAGCTTATCCGTTTTGTGCTTTTTCTTGGATGATATCGAAATTGCCTTTTGTCTATTTGCCCTTTACCTTCTTGAAGTGTATGAGCTGAGTTACCCTTTGATTATTGAGAAATTAATCTAATTTTGGTTTAAGTTGTAAGATAGGTTACTCCTTAATTATCGTACGTTACAATACACTATGGTTTAAGGTAGGTTGTTTCAATACCTTTTGATCAATGAAAGGATCCTCCATTGTTGTCCGCTTCTTTGAGCTGTGTTTTTACACGAATATAGGGTCATATTTAGCTTCTGATGGCTTCTTCATATTTACTGGAACAGGATGGATCAACATGTTTGGGAATTAAATTTCTTCCTAGAATGGCAACTAAAATGGCAACGAAGCTAAAATTCTCTGATATCTATGCCGTAGAGATAATAGACAGTGATGTGATTCAAGAATCAGATCTCACACTAGCTGCAGAGTGTTTCGTGGGGAATGAATCTCATGATTCTGGGGTTTGTTTGTTTGTTTTCGTCTCATTTTATATAATGATAATATATTTCAGTGATTCATCATACTTACTGCTGCAGATGAACCACTTTATGGTGCATACTTTTCAAAAGTCTAAGTCACAGCCTTGCCTTTGGAGCTTGGCGGTTTACAAATTTGGTAACAAGGACTTGCAGACATGTCAAATGTGGGTGAATAAAATTAATGATTCTCTTAGTAAGGAAGTTGGGAGACCAAAGAATCTTCTGGTATATGTCTTCTATAGTATGTAAAAAGTTTTTCGTTTCAAGATATAATGCCAATGAGAAATTGAAGATATTTTAAGAGATTTTTTCCCATTTAATAAGGTATTTGTTCATCCAATGAGTGGGAAAGGGAATGGACGGAGGATCTGGGAAACCGTTGCTCCTATATTCTCACGTGCTAAAATAAACACAAAGGTAAGCTTCCATAACAAATGCAGATAGATGTTATTGCATTATTTTCCTAACATAATCAACTGTTGCATTTTCCCATTAATTGTCATGTTTTCTTATCACGGAAATTTAAACATATTAATCCTAGTTATAAAGGTTCAATGAATACCTATTACTAAGTCAAGCATCCCTGGCTAGTTATAATAACCTGTTGTTTCAATTTCAGGTGATAGTAACACAGAGGGCAGGGCATGCGTTTGATGTGATGACATCTGCCACAAATGAAGAGCTGAATTTATATGATGGTGTTCTAGCTGTTGTAAGTGACTTGATACCTGCATGTTATGGTACCACATGCATCTTTTCTCTGTCTAGAATAATTATACCAAATATACCAAATGTACCAAATAATAGGTAAGTTGCTAACTTGATGGAAAAGATTCTTCTTTTTAACTTCAGGTTCATGTTTTGTTGTTTAAGTGGTACACATTTAGTTCAAAGCTTTGTGTAGGCTGTAAGAGTGCCGAATGACCTAACTCAACAAAAACCTAATTTTTGGACGGGCTTGGTTCTGTTTTCTGTTCTTTGAGCTTTAACCTATTAGTACAACACTATGTGACAATTATAGTACCATACATAAACAAATGTGATTTTTTTTCATGTCAATTTGCAGGGTGGTGATGGTTTCTTCAATGAAATCCTTAATGGGTTTCTTTCTTCAAGGCATAAAGCTCCTTTCCCTCCTATCCCTTCAGATTTTCTTGATGCTCTGGGGAATAACAGCAACGCCTTAGTTAATGATCCAAATGGAGCAGATTCTGAGAGTCATAACAACATAGAGAGTGATCCTCTTCTCTCAAGTTCGGCTCATAATGAATCAGGATTCTCTCATTTGAGTGTGTTTCATGATAACCATATTTCTATAAGAATCAACTTTGTGGTTGTTCTGTTTATCCTGTATAACCATGTTTGCTCCTATTTACAGGAACTAATGATGGTTCTCACATTGAAGGTTAGTTTTTACTGTATTCTTACAAATTACCATGATAATGGAACTCTGTTTGCAACTCTCTATATAGTGGCGGAAATGGTCTCTTTATATTGTTTACATATTATCAATGCTTGAAACCTAAACAAATTTTTTGATATGCAGATCAACAAATTGAGAATCCACTCCCTAACCAGAGGCTTAGATTTGGAATAATTCCTGCAGGTTCAACAGATGCTATTGTTATATGGTATATTCTTCCATCCTTATGAATATTCTTTCTTTAGGTTTTCTGCTATTTTAAGGCTCAACATGGTAAGGTTAGGTCTGTAGCTTGCATGTGGATGCATGCAGCAGGCATTTTGGGCGACTATTTGTAATATCAGGATACAGTCCACCTGCCTAACTTTGAAATGTCCTTTTGATATGGATACTGCTCTAAGCTTTTACATTTTTGCACCAAGTGGCTGCTCACTGTGGCAAGTGGTGATAAATTGGGAGGGAAAAACATTAAAGAAAGAAGTGAATATTATTACTGGGTGACTTCAAGTTACATTGATTTCTATCAAAAGGCCTCTTCTTGTCAAATACTCGTATATAACTAAATGTGATCTAAAAGTCTCTTTTCCTTTTTCTCGTTTTAGATATGATGTTAGATGGAATATAGGATTTTATAGCATTTGAAAAAGTTCTTTGCTGTTCTGGTTTCTTTCTGCCTCCGGTATTCTATGCCTCACATGTTAAGCTCACCTAGTCTACAAGCGTAGGGCCCATAGTCCCATGGGTGGTTTATGTCTTGGGCTGGCAAATAGACTTGAGGGTCCAATTCTTAAGAGCTGCCCCTTATGCTAAGGATTTAAGTCTTAGGAACTGTCTGTTATGCTAAGTACTAAATGTTAGGATTTTTATCCAGATTATCTGCCCCACAACCTTGCTTTGATGTAATTATAGCTAAGGTAATAACAACTTTCGTTAGGTATCACATCTCTTCGAGGAAATGGCATGTGATTTGTAGTGCTTATATCTAACTGAAAATTGTTGGAGCTAATCATAGATGTCATTTGTTTTCTACTTATATTGTTTTGTTGATTTCTTTATTGCAGCACCACTGGTGCTCGAGATCCTATAACGTCTGCACTGCACATTATCCTGGGTAAAAAGTTGTGCCTTGATGTTGCTCAAGTTGTAAGATGGAAAACTACATCTACCTCAAAGATTGAACCTCGTGTACGCTATGCGGCTTCTTTTGCTGGGTAGTTTCTTGTTATAACTAGTGTTATGGTTCTGTGAGAGTATTGGCATATAAATGTCTTAAATGTTGTTGAATGCATGCATGTTTGCGGGTTAATAACCTTTCAAGCACAGTCATGATAATTGAAAGGCATTTTAGTGTGCTTGTGTTCTTTTGTTGCTCTAACAATTACCCTCATTGTCACTTTGCAACTCATCAGTGAAATTTATCAGGTATGGATTTTATGGAGATGTCATTACAGAGAGTGAAAAATACCGCTGGATGGGCCCCAAACGTTATGATTATGCGGGAACTAAAGTGTTTTTGAAACACAGGTATTTCTCGTCACCTAGACTTAATGAGTTTGTAGATTAATGATGTTAGGTTTTGGTGGCAATAGCATTCAATAAGATAATCGGCTTCAAGCATTTGTTCCAATTTAGTTATAGAAGAATTGCAGTTAAGTCTGAAATTTACAATAAGTTCCCCTTCAGTTATGTGAGGCCTTTGAAGCTGGTTCTTTTTGTTTGTATATAATGCATCGTGGAAGAATTTTCCCTTCACCTCCTTGCTTTGCTGTAGGACAAGAGATTTTTGTCCCCTTTTTAGTAAGAAATTTGAGCTGGATTTGGCTGCTATTATTTGACTTGAAGTCTTCAAACAACTTCAGCTTTCTAGAGATCTCATTTTCATTTTAGCTTGTTAATGTCTGTCATTAATTTTCAGCTTGAGATTTCCCTTTCCCAGGGCATGTCTGAGCAATATTATTATTGCAAATGCCACCTTTTAATATTCGATTTTTAGCTGACTATGCAAAGTCATGATAACCTCTTTTCTTCATAGGTCATATGAAGCAGAAGTAGGATACCTGGAAGTTGAATCAGAAAAAGATAGTTCAATTTTAGATGGAAGTAGGATGTTTAGTAGGGTGCGGAGCTTGAAACGAAAAAAATCTGAAAGAATTATTTGCCGAGCTAATTGCGATGTGTGTAATACAAAGCCAGTTTATTCTTCAACAAGAAGCCCGCCTGCAATAAGTTCGCCAGAAGCAAGATGGTTAAAATCTAAAGGGCGTTTTCTTAGTGTTGGGGCTGCCATAATGTCTAACCGAAATGAAAGGGCACCTGACGGTTTAGTGGCTGATGCACACCTTTCAGATGGTTTCCTACATCTTTTATTAATTAAAGACTGCCCTCATGCATTATATCTTTGGTAATTTGCCGCATTTGCTTTTCTCAATAAGGATTTTGGGGATCTCTATTTGGTCCTTTCATTTCCTTTGACATCAGTGCATTTGCAAATTTTGTACTGTTTCTGCATAGTTCTTCATTGTCTAGAAAACCATTTTTCTGTAATGGCTCTTAATCAATACCTGCAGGCATCTTACGCAGCTGGCAAGGAAAGGCGGAAACCCCCTGAATTTCGACTTTGTGGAACATCATAAGGTATACGTTCTTCCCATGTTTTTGTCTTCTGGTGTTCCCTGAAATTCTTTCTGAACCCATTATTGATGTTATTTCTAGACCCCGGCATTTACATTCACTTCAATCGGCAAAGAGAGTATCTGGAATCTGGATGGTGAGCTTTTTCAAGCACATAAACTTTCAGCGCAAGTATTTCGAGGCCTTATTTGCTTATTTGCATCTGGTCCTGAAGTTTAGGATACAAAGGGAACATGCTCTCATCAAAGCATGCAGTAGTTGAGTAATTTACATTCTACCAGCACCGTTTTGTATTAACAAAATTTAGTCTAGTTATTGCTGATATACATCAACAGGGCTTTTAAGGTATCATAGGACAAGAATTTGATATAGTTATGAATGAATATGGAGCACTGTATATTATCTCGAAAGTTTGTTTCATAATAAATTCTCGATTTTCCATGATATCTACCTTTAGTTCTCTTCAATCCACCAATTAAGTTATTGGCTCAATAGCAAATTAGGGTGTGTTTCGAGTTAATTGACACGAAGTTCAAATTTCGATCAGTAAACCCCTTTTCCGTTATAATTTAATTGCTTCCTAGTATAAAAAAAATCTCCTGAATTTTAAAAATTATATCGATGGTGTATAAAAAATGGACCAGATAACGAATTCCATCAATAAATATTGACCATAATTGGTCATTTATGTGGGCTTCGTCAGACCAAGAAATTTTCAAACACTGAACCAACCGGGTATTGCAATAGAATGGTTGGTCCAATGAGCTGGGACAATTAAAAGAGAAGACTTGGAATATTGTGGTTTTTCTCTTGACTTGATCATTGCTAAACTCAAAAGTCACGGCATTGGTATTTCCACCACCACTACAAGTCCATGATCATGTTCTTATGATCTTGCACAACCCAAGGCATTACTAGTTGTTCCTGCAATGTCTACACCAGCTCAGTAACCTTTATTCCTTTGTCTGATTTAGATACTTTTCTTTTAATATTTTGGTTCTAATTGTGTGTTAGCTTCAAATATGATCAGATATTATCAATCGTTGCCGCCCGTGAGCAAGTTCTATGGAGTGGCCTGTTTGATGACCACCTCCGCCCTCTATCTTGGCCTTTATGATCCCTGGAACATAGCTCTCTCTTACCAAGATGTATTTAAACGTTTCCAGGTAAACTTGTAAGCTTTTTCTTTTTAATCAAATCTACAACTTGGAGAGCTCTCTTTTTTTTTTTTTTTTTTTTTTTTGTGGTTCATCATTGATATTCTTTTGTTGCAGGTTTGGAGGCTCATCACCAACTTCTTCTTCCTTGGGCCATTTTCACCCTTTTTCGCCATCCGTCTTATAATGATGTTAGTGCCTAAATCTTTCGGCTCTTCTCTTCTATGTTATCTAGAATTAGTGGGCTCAAGTATATGTCTAATACGAGTATGCTTAACTTAACCTTTTCCATATTTAAAGAATCATACCTCTTTATCCATATATGAACAAATCCAGACACATGATCAAGATACAAACCTTGCAGTATCATACTTAGTTAGAGAAGAAAATAGTGTAAAACATTTAAAGTTATTTGACAGAGCAAGATATGGTGTGTTACTAGAGAGAGGGCCTTTTGACAAGAGAACAGCAGACTATGTCTGGATGCTGATGTTTGGAGCACTGTCACTTTTGGTGAGTAACAAGTGAATTTAGCATACCAATCGACCTTTACCTACATATATATATAAAAACTGAAAATAATTTCATACTACTGGTTGATTCTTTAGGTGATGGCTGCTATTCCATTTCTATGGACACCTTTCATGGCCGGTTCACTGGTTTTCATGATCGTCTATGTTTGGAGCCGTGAGTTCCCAAATGCACAAATTAGCATCTATGGTGTAGTAACATTGAAGGTACGTTGATAAGAGCCGGAACTGCAAAATAACAACTGTAGTATGGAGTTGGAATTGCTATTTTTAGAAAATGGTTCTAAATGTTGGATATTGGCAAAGCAGGGATTTTATCTACCATGGGCATTGCTAGCTTTGGATCTAATATTTGGGGCTTCTTTAATGGAAGATATAATAGGGATGGTTGCAGGGCATCTTTATTACTTTCTAACAGTACTTCATCCTCTTGCTGGTGGCAAATACGTTCTCAAGACCCCTCTTTGGGTGTATCCTTACTTTCCATTGTTTATTTTTCAGCTTACGATATAAATTTCAATGAATATAATCGAAACAAACTCACACGTGATGGAACTTAAACCGCTTGGTATGAAGTAAATGTCGGTTTATGGATTAACCAAATTTTAGTGGGATGTTGAACTGTGTGGTATAGTCCTTAATGAGCGTTTGCAGACACAAACTACTAGCGTACTGGGGGGAGGGAATCCAAGTTAATTCTCCAGTGCAGCGTGGCCCTTCTGCCGGAGTTGCTTTCCGAGGAAGAAGCTTCCGACTCGATGATAATCGAGCAAGAACAACTACGGCACCGTCAGAGCAGAACCAGACCGATAATTCAGCAAGGCAGCCTAATTCAGGCGAGGGCGTTGCATTTCGGGGGAAAAGTTACCGTCTTAGTGGTCATTAACTGAGGACTCCATCTTTACATTCTACCAAGTTTTTATGGTTTTAGTTTGTTCACTATGTTATATTTTGAAATTTGAACTATCCATTAACTATCAACTTATATGTAATGTTGGATTTTGATCTTGTACGATTTTGTAAATAAAATTTACTTTAATTCGATTTTCATTAATCATAAATTAGCATAACATATTACATACACAATCAATTATATTAATCTAATATGAAAATACATGTACGTATATATTTTTTTTAAATATATACAATTAAATTAAAATTAAAGTTTCATATGCATCTATGAATCATAATTTAAGTTTAATGTGTATAATTACATCAAATTAAAATTTATGTATTGACTTACACATTAAACCAAAATATATGTATAAAAATTAATATTAATAGCTTTAATGTATTGCACTCTAGTATAATTTATATTTTATGTTTTTATAATATCATTAAAATGCAGATTTAAATTTATTTTTAAGTATTTAATTGTCAAACAAATTTTGTATTACATTTAAATCATTTGACCAATTTTTTCTAGATTGCATTAATGTAAATATTTAATAATTTTAAAATGTTTTAGTAAACTAATAATATTATAAAAAATATGAGAATTAAATTATATTAGATTGAAGTGTAGAGATTAAATTTCAACTTTTAATACAATAGAGGATCAAAAATATAAATAAACTAAAAAATAGAGACGATTGAAAAAGAATAAAACAATGTTTTTTAATTAATTTTATAGTGTAAAAGATGTTTTATTATTAATTTAAATTATATTATATAAAAATATTTTGTAATTAAAAAAAAAAAAGGGGATTGACCAGACTGAGCTGACCAAATGGGTCCAGTTAACATGGTGCGGTCAGTCCTTCATAGAATCATCCTCCAACCGGACTTTTCCTCCACTGTCTGCACTGCATGCTCTTAAATTCGTCGCCAAAAGTGTTTCCTTTCTTTCTTCCTCTTCACACTAGCAATCGTTATGTTACAAAAGCATTTTCTTTTCCTTCTCTTTTCTCTCTATTTCATTTCCATTCAATTCCCAAATTTTATTTTCCTCTGTGTTAAAGATTGCATGATGGGTCGAGGTTATAAGGTGGATCTCGAAAGGATTTCGACTGAGGCTGAGTTTAGGGTTTTTGCAATGAGCCTGCATCTGAGCGGAGATGGGGAAACACGTTTGAGTTTTTGACATTGATGAAACTTTGTTCTCCACTACGTTGAGCATGGTTATGGGCAAGGTTTTTTCATTTTTCATAATTTTGTTTGGTTGCTAAGAAAACGCGGGAAAGTAGAAGAAATATGGAATTTGGGTATCTTTTATGGGAGCTAGGATTTAGAATTTTGAGACGTATACATTGCCTTAGGAATCTTACCAATAAATTTATAAAGAAAAAAAAAAAAGAGAGAGAGAATCAAGCACCATTCACATTTCACACGAAACAACTGGTTGATTTCAGCAAAGAAATTTGCTTGAAATTTATGTTTCCCTTTGTCTGTAATCTTGAGCTATTTTGTATATTGGAAGCTGTTTGGGAATATGAGAAATATAAACAGACATGCACTGGATTTGATAGTTCGATGCAAAAGGTTAGGTAGAAACAAATTTTTGTGCTTTGTTATAATTCTATCATTTTTCTCACCATTCTTGCAGGAGAACAACATTCATATTAATATGGCTTTGGGAGGTTTACAAACTTGTTCTTTTTAATTGTTGCTCTCTTGTGGGACTGAAATTGCTTAATTTCTAATGCGGGCGGGTTTCATTGTGAATTTGCAGCTTGGAGATTTTCGATCCTGTTGAGTTCAATAAGTGGGTATAGAGGAGATGGCACCAGCAATAGAGCCTAGCCCACCTAGCCTGAAACTTTTTGAAGAAGGTTTTAAATTTGGGCTCTAAAGTTTTCTTGCTGACTGGGAGAAGTGAAAAGCAAAGATCTATGACTATTGAAAATTTGACTAAAGCAGGGCTTCGGAGCTGGAACAAGCTTATTTTAAGGAGCATCATTACTCATTACTCCTATTAAATGACATATGTTGGACTGCAAGGATATTTTTCTCGGATTTTTCATAGACGCCTTGTTATTGGAAGTTGGTGTTAATAGTTTGCAAAGTTAGTAATTAGCGCATTGTGTGCTTACCAATTGGGTTTTCGGAAAAGACTTCTAATGATGAAACATAGATTCACTGCTTTAAAAATATAAGGTTTTAAGGACAGTGTATCACACTTTCAAGTTTATATTTTATTTCCCTCAATTTTCTTTCTTGCACCACAATTTTACAACAGTAGGTACTATCTATATGATGGAGTAGGTAAATGTTACTAGTTTCTATGCCATGATAGGGTTTGGTCCCAGTGTTTCTTAATTTTCTTTTCAATCTAAACTCGTCTTCGCTGTATATTTCTTTTATGCCCTAGGTGTAGACATTACTTATGTTGTGCTGATTGTGTGCTGTCATGCTATCTGTTTACCTCCAGTATGGAGTGAAATCAAGGAAGAATAAAGGAGAAAAATGAAATTGTTCTCTCGTATGGGAGAATACATTCGGTTTATCTGTCACTATCTTCTTTGCCAACTTATGAATGCGTAAATTTTCTAGTTTCTCCAAGTGTATATAAGGGAAGCTTGTAGATCAACTTTGGTCGAGCTTATAGCATGCCTCGAAACAGTGGGATTTTTCTCTAACATGAATGATGGTTTCCTAAATCGTGCCTTTGATAGGAAAGGAAACCATGTTGTAGGCAGGGAATAGTATTGTTCATTGAGGAAAACAGTTGTCCATAGAACGCATACATGTGCACCACAAAAAATGGAACTTAAAATGCGATTGATATTCCATACCTCTGCTTTGGTGCTTGAAAACATTGTCCTTTCCGGGTTCACCTGCTTGGGAGGGACATCATCACTCTTTTTTTACAAGGATATGAACGGTTCTTTGACTTGTTTGAAACATTGTCTGAACTCTGCTCGTAACTCTTCCATTTAATTGCATTAACTATGTAATAATGCTGTTATTAACTGAATCATTTAGCTTTAAATCCCATCCTTTGAAAGTTCCAAAAGAGCAAAATCATTCCCTGGATTCTTTTGTTACCTCCAGACCTCAATTCATTTTGTTCTTTGGTTTTCTGTCATCTGTATCTGCTCATAGAAATATTTAATGCTGTCTTCACGCTTTAAATTCCGGATGCTTCAGTTGCCAACTAATTCCCATATTTTCATTCCATACAGAGACTCTGAAGTCCACGGCAAGCCAGAAACTGTGTATAAATAGAAGAAGAGGATTAAAATGGTAGAAGAGGGATATAGTATTGTTGACGTGTGGGATCAACGAGAAGACATGGGGGAGGATGTAGTGGTGTTGATGGAGGTCAGTTCACCTTGTCTGGGCGGAGAGCCAGACAATAATGAAAGTGAAGGCGGTGGAGGTGAACGCTGAGAGCAGAGTAGCAGAGTGTAGGTTAGAATGTTGAAGAGTCAATCCCTTCCTCCTCGTTTCGGGGGTTATTTACAGGAGAGGTCCCATGTTAGATGGCATTAATGTGTTAGACCTACTATCAGGTCATCATTGTGAGATGCATGGAAAGGATGTCTGTGATGAAACATATTGTCATTCCCTTTGAATTATGGTATGGAATAATTAAGCCCACATAGGGTTTAGTGGCCTCAAGAGTCATGTTCTTAATAGGAGATCGGGTGCTTAGAGGAACGAGTGGTGCATCCT
Organism: Gossypium stocksii; assembly: GCA_020496765.1. Taxonomy (NCBI): domain Eukaryota; kingdom Viridiplantae; phylum Streptophyta; class Magnoliopsida; order Malvales; family Malvaceae; genus Gossypium; species Gossypium stocksii. Next base: position 106,593,536 of record CM035627.1, on the reverse strand, counting down.
TCTAGGGAATGGGTGGGTAGCTTCTTTGAGCAGCTTCATCCCATTTGGTTGGATAGTTGTAACGGAAGGCAAAGCTTCTAATAACTGCCCAATCTATAGCGGGTGGAGGCCACTCCTCAGGTAGTCTATTGTGTGTCTTAAATCGGTGGAGGTATAACAAGTATTTAAATCATAAGTAATAAACAACCAAATAAAAATCGAAGTTGTGCCAGATTATTGGTATCTTTTCTGTTAACACAAGGCGAACTATGGCAATGACCCAGTTTCGTTTCAAAAGCTCATTAACTGCAAGATGCTGAAACTGACAATTGATTTAGAAGTGATGGATTGATAATTTGTTGATTGAAAACCATTAACTTCCCTCTATTAGTTTTTCCATGGAAACTATTGTCAGCTTCATTTTGACAGTGACCTGAACCCAAAGTTACTGTTTCCTTACCTTTCTCCCACAAGTGTCTGCAGATGATTACGTATAGTGTTCCATTATTTTATGAGGACCACATCGCCAAAGCCACCCTTCGGCTTTACCATTCAGTCGCTTCATTGGTCCCTGCCTTACAACTAGCCCCCATCAAACTGTGAGGAATCTCTCTTTCTCTCTCTCCCCTTCATAATTCAAAACAAGCAATTGTTTTAGGATAAAAATATTGAACTTTAAATTCGCAGCAGGAATTTCCACTTCCACTGTTGCCTTAACACAAGGGCAGCATAGCAACTGAAAGTAACGTTCCCAATAATCCAAATCATTAGGCTATAAAATCTAAAGATATTTTTATACTATAATGAAGTATATCTATCTATACTTAAATGGCTGAGAGGGTGAATTTGTCTTTTTCAATTAAATAAAAAAAAAATTTACCATAATGATGCATATAAAATTTTTGTTTTTACAATTTAAATCAAAAACAATTTTTAATATTTATGTGAACTTTAATTAATATATTTTTTCACACATTTTCAAAAATTTGTCCCCGACTCTTGACTGATATTCTAATATTAAAGAAAATGTGTTGCTGAACTATTAAATCTAAAAATATTTTATAGTGTGAAATTTGGAAAAAAAAATTAAGCAATCTATATTTCATTTACTCATTCCTTTGGTCTTCAAATCTAAATTAGATTTGCATGTGCAATGTGCTTCATTTTCAGATGCCAAAAGTTACAAATTCCCTTTTTTTTTTTTTTTTTTTGAAATTAAAGTGAGAGAGTTCATGTGATATTGTGCTGTTGATCAGACAAATATGAAACCGAAAAATGAGTTGTAATTCACTGGATGGTTCTCTTAATTTTCATTTAGGCATATTGTTGAAACATAGAATTATACTGTCCCATTATCACATGTCATGTGCTTCTTTTTGTTATTTTTAATCATATTGTTTTCACTATTTTTAATCATATCCACTTGGCCAAAAAGTTCAGTCGAATGTTTTTTTTTTTAATTTTAAATTGAACTTATCATCGTATTCTACAATTAATTCACAGCCGTTCGTCTGGGTTGTCTTAGTACCATACTCATCATTCTTTCTCAACAAAAACAGATCAATATTTAAGAAAAATGGAAACAACATCCACAAGATTCCTCAACTTTTGTATTAAGAAAAAGAAAATAGATATTATAGCTTAATTAATGTAGCTGAGAGCAAAAAAAATCTGAAAATGAAACAGTTACATGGGGCTCCAAATATATTCATTTCATTTAGAATTAGGTAAAATAATTTATATTAATATTTATATAAAATTGTAATTAAATTTAAATAAGATAATATCATTTTGTTAAGGTTAATTGAGTGGGAGAGAAGATGAATAGGAGAGACCAAATCTAGTCAACAATACTTAAAAAAAAAGTTTTGTTCTAACATTTTTAAAATATTTATAATATTTCAATAGGTATAATTGAAAAATTATAAGTGATTCAAAAATTATGTGAATTGGTTATTAATTAAGAGTTGTCACTATTTTTAGTGATAAGTTATATCCATTATTAATTAAGAGTTATGATTATTTAACTAAATATCTATTGAATAATTATGTTTATTGTTTAAAGATATGACTATCCATTGGATAATGATGTATCTATGAAGAAATATAAGAACGAGTGAAATTTCATTTGTATAGTTCGTAAAAGAAAAAAAAACAAAGAAACAAAGTTTCTTTCTATTCTCCTCCATATTTTATGTTCTTAGATTTTCTATATAGAATTTGTATAGATTTTTATAGAAATTGATATTCTTGCTGTGCTTTACTCGGTGCTTAGAGAACTGTTTTTGTCAGTGCAAAACATAAACAATCATTGAGCTTCATTGTATCATCGAGGTTTATTTTCAAATAATTCGTTTATATAAGTGGAGGTGAATAAAACATTAAAAAAGGAGTATTAATACAAATGTTGATGCCTTCATTAAATTTATATAAATTATTTTATCTGCTGCACACCAATACTCTTGGCAAAATTTATGATTAAATAATAAATTGAGGTAAGATAATTAATTGAAATTATAAAGAAAAGTTAATGGCTCAACTTGTGGCAGATAAAATTATTAAATTGAAGCAAAGATGATTAAGTCAAATAGAAAGGAATTTGATGGTTTTATGTAAAATTTCAAAGTTAAGATGTTTTGGATAAAGAATATAATGGTGAGATAGCTTGACTCTGCCTGATTAACCACTATGAAAAGATTTACATAATATATATGATTGAAGAGACGGATAAGCCTGCCAATGGTTAGAATCTCAAATCCCAATCCCTCCCATCAATTTTTTATTTTATAAGTTAATTTGGCTCCCCCACAAAGTAATAACCCAATCACCATTACACTTTATCATGGATCGGGATAAGTCGAATTCGAATTAATCTTAAAAATTTAATTTAATTTTAAAAATAAATTAAAATTCTGTTCAAGTCTAATGGATATTAATTTTTCAAATCTTTTATATAAAAATAAATTTAAAAAATATATTACATCAAATACATTAAAATAAATATTTTCTAACAAATTAAAAATAAGAATTTTTATACGTAAATAATATAAGATAGTTGCAATTTAACAAATAAATATTTTTAAAATAATAACAAATTTAACAATAAATTAGCAGTTATACAATATCTAAAATAATAACAACCAAATAATAACAATATAATAATGAAATAACAGTAAAACAGTTAATTTGGGCCAAAGGGAGCCTAGGTTAAAAAAATCCTACTCAAGACTCGGCTCGTTTAAAAAAATGTCTTATGTTTTATTCAAACTTATTTTTCGATCATATATTTTTACCTAAATTCTTATATTTTTCAAACAAATCTTTGAATACGAACGAGTAACCCGATCCATCATCATTAGTTTGGTGTGCATTGCGTGGGTCCCAACACAACTCATCAATCTACGCCGTTAATTTGCATTCTGATTCCTCCTTAAATCAGCATCAAGCATTCTGACATCATCACTTCTCTATTGTGTTTACCAACCTGTCGCTTTTACTCACACGTGTTACTTTTCAGTTTACATATATATATCCACAGATATTATAATCCACAACCACTTTTCCATGCTATTTTTATTTCTTACTTTATACGTAATTATTCATTAAAAATTAGTTTTATCTTTCTAAAATCGTATTCCTTAATTCTTCTTTTACAATCATTGAACTCTAGAGTTGAACCAATGTTATGATTCTTGTAAAACCATCAAAATGATGATTTTAGCTTTATTGCTTCATTAATCACTGATACGTTGGTGGTGGATGATTTGGTTTTCTAAATTAGGTGTATAATAAAAACAAATTTAATACTAATAAATTAAAATTTTATGAGTTAGTATGGTTAGTCTAAATTCGAGTTCGTATTAATTATATTATTATTATTGTCTTATAATTTACCAAAAAATAATAATTTATATTAGTTATAAGTAATAATTTACTCCACACTAACTAAATTACAACAGCTTTATTGTTGAGTATACAAATAAGACGGATAACCATATTTGTATTCCCATTATACCAAATGGGCCACCAATGGAATAAAAATCATTATATGATTGAATTTCTGGAGAAATGAAATAAGGTCTTGGAAAATACATTCAAACATTTACAAATTTGACAACACATTTATTCTGTTTATTGCTACTTTTGTTTAAATATGTAAAAAAGAATAAATATCTTTTCATGTTTTATGTTATATAAAAAAAAAGAAAAATGTCTGTAAAAGATGGAGAACATTGAAATTTGTTTTTGTTTATATTTAAAAAAAAAGAAAGAAACTAAATTTAGGAAACCTGTAGATTCCAACATATCAAGCAAGCCAATGTTTGAATGATAAAGATTTCTTTTAATTTGAAATCTTAATTGATATGAATTATTAAATGTAGAGTCAGACAATGTTGTGAATAAGTTAAATGGGCAGGGAAAAAGCAATCTTAGCACATCAATGGTAGTAGCTAATAGCTATGTAAGGTGTAAGGTGTGGAGTGTGGACCTGGAATCTTAAACCTTTTCTCTCTCTCTCAATTTTTTTTATTTTTTATTTGCAATCTTTATTTTATAAAATAATTTTTATTACTGTATATTTTTTAAGTTTAATGACATTTACATGTTTTATCAAAATGGACTTAATTGTATTTTTAAGTCTTTTTTTACCATCAACTTTTATTTTTTTTCCAATTTTTTTAACAGATTTGATGAAAGTACTGTTAAAAGGGAATGATATGGGATATTTTTAATGAGATGTAATTTATTACTTAGATAACCCAATAATATCATTTTAAAATTTTTTTAGATAATTACATTTATTTTCTTTAAATTAAGAGTTTTTTTAATTTAATGAATTATTTATTTTATTATTTTCCACATGTACTTATTTTGTTAGGTTATCTAAATAATAAATTATATCTCATTAAGAATATTCTAGGTATGAAATTATACATCATCCCGTTAATTTTTTTAAAGGTATTTTCATCAAATTTGCTAAAAAAATAATTTGAAAAAAAGAACAAAAGTTTATGAAAAAAACTTAAAAAATACAATTAGGACCATTTGACAAAATATGTAAACATTAATGACTAAATTTATAATTAAACCTGAGAAAAATATAAATACATTGAAACTTTACTAATACACTAAAGTGTGATTTATTATTTATATCAATCTTTTATTAATATATTGATTGCATAGTTGGTTAATGTAGTAATAATAAACTTTTAGAAAATAAAAATGTTAGAATTCAGAATTATATGGGTAAATTTATAATTTTAGTCCCTTCTTTTGCTCAGTTGTCCAAAAATATTTGAAGGAAACGGTAAAATTGGGAGCAGCAACAAAGACAAATGGGGTAGTTGAGCCAGTTTAATAAGAAAAAGGGTCAAACTAGATTATAAACCTTTCACATTACAGATCCAAAATAATGTGTTTTTGAGTTAATTTCTTTTCTTTTTGGTCCTAAAAATCAGTAGTTCGCTAGAATCTTGGGTTCCACAGCCCCCCAACAAAAGAAAAAAAAAAAAAAAACCCAAACTTCCTATTTTCACTACATCACCTTGATCTTCATTCTCTAACAAGCTGCAATCTTTCTTTGCTAAAAGAATCAAAATTTCGGTGAAATGATGTTAGAACTCCTCCTTTCATTATCTTCAATAGCTTTCTTCTTCATTCTCGTACTTGTCTTCTTCTTTTACCAAAAGAGGGCAGCGACAAATGATCAGCTGGATGACATTGAAAGCAAAGGGCAGAAGCATGATGAAGAAGATGATGGGTCAGAAATGGAGGACGTGATCACTTTCAACGGTGGAGAAGACCTCACCATATGTGACATTCTCGATGCTCCCGGTGAAGTGATTGGCAAATCCAACTATGGAACCGTGTACAAGGCCTTGTTGCAGAGGAGTAACGTGGTGAGATTGCTTCGGTTCTTGAGGCCTGTGTGTGCCTTGAGAGGTGAAGAATTTGGTGATGTGGTTCAGATGTTGGGGTGCATTAGACATCCCAATTTGGTGCCTCTTTTGGGATTTTATGCTGGGCCTAGAGGAGAGAAGCTTCTTGTTCAACCTTTTTATTGGCATGGCAATTTGGCTCAGTTAATCAGAGGTAATCTCTTCCTTTTTTTTTTTTCCCTGATCGTCTTATTTTGTGTTTGGTTTGGAAGAAAATGCTGAAAATGTAGATAATAATAATAAACATTGATTGAATGTTAAATTCTGTTTATTGGCTTAGCTGAACTGAGCTTCATATCTTTTGAAGCTCAAGATTCTCTCTCTTTTTTTATTGTCAAATTTACTCATTTTCTAGGATGAAAGAAAGACAAAGGAAGATAGATTCTCCTTTCGATTCCCCCAAACAGAAAACCCTGAAGGAAAAATTGAAAAAAGTAGCTAACCAGTCATGGTGGCTTAATTAAATTGATATTTATGTTTTTCTTGTACGTTTTTGACATTTTCCAAATCTCAAAATGATACTAAAAGAATGAAAATTGTTAAATTTTGTCCTTAAGTTCTTGTTATTCGGTTTCATTTCCAATTGTTAGATATGGGGGGGGGGGGTTTCTTTTCTGTAACGAAAAGTTCCAACATGTATTCATTGTGGGTTAACTTTTGTTTTGTGCGTAGATATATTGTCTGTCGAAATTACGCTGTTAGCTGCATAATTTGATTGTCGGCACCTACCTCTGTCCTTTTCCCTTCACTTTTCCATAACTACATTTCAATGGGACATACTGGTTTGAGTTTTATGGCTATGTTTTTCTCTTGCAAATCTTGTCTGATAATGTTTAACAGACAAGTTAGGATAATGTCTATGTTGGATGAGTTTGAATGTTTTAAGATTTTGAATGGACTGTTTATTTGGGCAGATGGGAATGTGGAATCTCATAGATGGGCAGTGATTTACAAGATTTCCATTGGTATGGCTAGAGGGTTAGATCATCTACATACAGGATTGCAAAAGCCAATAGTCCATGGAAACCTTAAGTCTAAGAACGTACTTTTGGATCGAAATTATCTGCCCCATCTCTCAGATTTCGGCATACACCTACTCTTGAATCCTACCTCTGGTCAAGAAATACTTGAAGCTTCAGCAGCTGAGGGCTATAAAGCTCCTGAGCTCATCAAAATGAGGGATGCAAGTCCGGAGACTGATATATACAGTCTTGGGGTGATCTTTCTTGAACTACTTTCAGGGAAAGAACCGATAAATGAAAAGCCGACACCTGATGAGGATTTTTATCTGCCAAACTTCATGCGGAATGCAGTTTTTGATCATAGAATCAGCGATCTGTATCATCCAGACCTACTTCTGAGGAACAACAATGATAAGGAAAATCCGGTTACTGAAGAATCCATTCTTAAATTCTTTCAGCTTGCCATGACTTGTTGTTCTCCTTCTCCTACTCTTAGACCGAATAGCAGACGAGTACTCATGATGCTTGAAGAAATCGGGAAGTAGGAACTGCTAGTAGTTCATTCTTCATTGGTCTTGGTCGGAGTTCCTAAATTTACATTTTGTTAATCACCTTTGACAGTCATGGTAGTAATGTTAACAACGACGACAATGATTTATACCGGAATAGCAAGAGTGGGGTAATCTTTTGAAGCTAAAAAGATAGAACATTGTGTTGATACTTGTGGAGAAAGTGTCTTCTCTCAGGGTGCTCCCCAGAACCTAGAGTGGTGATCGTTCAAGCATCCAACTGAAGGTCATAGAATTTGTGATTGGTATCCAATCTAATTCAGTTACGAGACACGAAGGCATGTAATACGGAAGATGTTTCATCTTGATCAAGTGACCAACCGAATACCAGAATGCTTATGAGCTACTACCATAGGTGATTTCTGGTCATTCATTGCGGGTTAGTTTCCATCCATTTCCAAGATTTCGTGATTGTTTGGTGGGTTGTTGTTCATTCTGTACTTTCTTGAACAGCAACACTGTTGTCATTGTTATAGTTGACTAAATTTCTCCCTTTTTTTTAAGAAAAAAGAATCTTGCTCTGAATGAACTCAAATATTATCAAATGTTCTAATTGTATATTCAAGTAGCTACATAAGTCAATTTACATTCAATCAAAAGCTTTGTTGCATAATTGTGTGTGTGTGTTGTAGTGTTGCAATCGTTTTAGCTGGCACAGTAGTTAATGACAATTGACAATAGGTGGTTGGTAGGTGAGAATTCTATATATATATATATATATATATATATTATTTATGTAGATATAGTTGAGCTGTGATGGAGATTCATTCATTCGACTTATTCCCAGAACAGCTCCAATCACTTTTTTTTCCCTTTTTTTTTTTGGGGGGGGGGGGGGGGATTGTTGTCACCTCTGGTCAACCCTTGATTTCTGCACTAAATTGTCATCTGGGTCGATATGAAATTTCGTGGACCCCTTCTTTTTCCTTTTTTTTTTTTTTTTTTTTTTTTCCCTTTTCTTGCCAAACAATCAGACAATTGTAGCCTTACGGGTCTGTGGTTATTCCATAGTTGGTGCCGCAAACAACGGTAATGAAGATTTATATTATTTAGTTGTTAAAACTGACATTAAGCTTGACACTATTTTCACAAAACAACATCCAGGCTCACACCCTTGGGGTTACCTGGTAACTAAAAAGCTTGCTAAATCTTGAAACTTTCAAACAATGGCTAGAGTTGTAATATAGGGATAAGCATCGTCATATTCGAAGGTTGTACAACCTTCAATGTCTGTGCAATCAGGAGCAAAATCATGGAGCAATGTGGAAGTTTTATCTTTGAAACTGTAGGTAATGACCTTTCCGGGTACATGCAACACCATGAAAGGCGATGACGACCCTTGTCCGCTTCCTTCACCAACAACAATTGCTAGAACTCTAAATGCATGATAATCCCAATGATCTGATGCGTGACAGTTGCTTTGGGTCATCTTCGGATTTGCTGAAATCAGCGCATTAAGGTCGACTCGATACTTCACAAACCATCCGGAGAAGTCATTTTTCATCTCGTAAACATCAAACTGCCTGGTACTATGCTTGCAACTTGTTAAGATAAGATGCAGGCGACCTCCGCATTCCCCAAAGTATCTGCACTTGGTCTGTTGGTCCCAATCATCTGGAATTTTAGGCATTGGGATCTCTTGAAATCTCTCTTGATGAACATCAAAGCGTAGGAAAGACCCAGAGTTGTTCCTCCAATGAATACCACCACAAAAATAGACCCCTTGACTGAAATTATTAACCTTGGAAATTTCACTGGAGAAACTCCATTGATGAGTTTCAGATGAGTATATCTCCAGCTGATAAAGATGAGGAGAAGTCTCTGAACTTCGAACAAAAATGACTTTGTAATGTGCCGATTTCAAGGGGTCAAAAGCTAAAATAACACCGAAAATAGTGTTTGGACTTTGAGTTCTGTTATCTGGCTTGGGAAGGGTAGTGTATTGGTGTGTGGTAGGATTATAGATGTAATAGTTCCGGTTGTATTCTCCTAACCGGTTGTTGCTACAGCACAATAACAAGCCATTGCAGGATTGCAGAATCCTAATGCCTGCAGGGTTATCAACAAAAGTGAAAGATCGAACTGATGGCTCCCAAACCGGGTTTCTATCTAGTGAAAGGAAGTGGTACTTGGGCTTGTTTAAAGATGGCTGCATCCGCAAGAAGATGGCAGAGGGAAATATCGGGATTTGATTAAGACAACGAGAGAAGTAGGGGCTAGAAATCAGAGAAAGCCAGTGTTTCGATACGTTTCTGAATCTCATGAGAGATTTTCCTGGGAGACGAATGAGAACGTTAATGAGAATATCATCGTTGTAGCCTATCAAATCGGTTGATTCTGTGTATGAGTTCGAAAACTCTAGTTTTCCCATGGAGATTATTTTTGTACACAGTATGTTGTGCTAGACCCTGAAATTCTCATAAGCCTATTCCATACTTCCCCTTTATATGAGGTGGATTCTGGTTGAATTATCTAAAAGGTTAGTACAAGAAAAGTCATTGGAAGCTGTTCTGCAATTGCCAAGCAATTCTTGGAAGATTACATAGCAGCTTGATATGTTTTTTTTTGGAAAGGAAAACTCAGCATTCATACGTCAGCATCTTTGATCCTTTGACCATGAGATTCTTACATGAAAAACAGACCAGACATTGTATATGTAAAAATGTTGGACTCGGAATTATCTGTTATATTTTAAAGGATAATCATTGACCTCAAGGTCTGCAAGGAGCCTGATTAAATTAGATATGAAGTTGTGGAGAACTTTCATGAACAGCAGCAACTCAGAAGATTCAACATGGTGTGAAATATCATATTTTTGCTAATCAAACCCAAATAGCTGGGTACATTTTTCCTATGCGGACCCACACCTTACATTGAGAAAAAACATGTAGCATCAACCAACATTCAGAATTTTTCAACATAGAGATAATCTCTTTCAAGGTAAAGTTCGAATATATTTTATTTCCATTATTTCACGCTAAAGTTAGATTATATTTTGTTTCCATTACTTTAAAAAATTAATAAATTAATTTATATATGTTAGATCAAAGTGTAAATTAATATTTCTATTAAAAATTCTATCTATTTATATAACAAAAAATCAATCTTTATAAACCATAATAAGATATACTCTATTTTAGCATAGACTAATTTATTTATTTTTTAAATAAAAAATAAAATACAATCTAACTCCCAGTACAAAGGATACATTTACTTTTACCTCACTCTCACACACAAGCAAAGCTCTCAATGAATTGATAAGCATCAAAATATTCAAACTCTAATGAACTATCTCCCCCAACCCCAACTCTAGAACGAAGTGGAGCAAAATCATGCAACTTTCTGAAACTGTTGTCCTTGAAATTATACCTTATGGCTTTGTTAGGTAAATGCAGCACCATAAATGAGCCCTCATCGGTTGCTTCATGAACAACACATCGTATTGAAAACGCGTAAGCATGTAAGTCTATTGGATCGGCATAACCCCTAACCATCTCAGGAAATGCTGCTGCAACTGGATTTAGATCAACTTGGTACTTCACAAACCACCCAGAATGGTCTCTCTCCATCTCATACACATCAAACTGTAAATTGTCCGAACCATAAACTTCAACGAGATGCAAATGGTCTCCGGATTCTCCGAAATACCGGTACAACCTTACGTCACCATCGCCGGAGGGCATTGGGATATCCCTCATTTGCTCTTCTTCAACGTCGAAACATAGCGAATCTCCCCAGTCACTGACCCAGTGAATAGCACCGTTCCAGAAAACACCGTTTTCGAATTGCACATTACTTGGTGCTACGAATGGACGACCTGAAGGCCTCCAGGGACCGGTTTTCGACGAGTAAATCTCTACCTGGTAATGATCTAGCAACTCGGGGTCGTAATTCCTAATGCAAATGACTTTGTAATGAGGTGACTTCGAAGGATCAAAGGCTAAACTGACACCAAAAGTGTAGTACCTTGAAGAACTGTGGCGTGGTGGTGGGAGTACCGTGTAATGCTTTGTAGTGGGATTGTAAATGTAATAAGTTGTGTCGAGACGATTAGGACGAAAGCTACAACAGAGCAACAAGCCATTACAAGATTGCAAGATTTTGATCCCGGATTGGTCGTCAATAAAAGTGAGGGACTTAAAGGGGGCACGAGAGGAATGGGGAGTTAGATTGAGAAAGTCGTATTTTGGACTGGTAATATCTGAAAGACGGCATACAAAAAGGCCGGAAATGGCTCTGGAATTGTGGTGGGGACGAAAGGTGGGATGGGTGATGAGACAAAGCCAGTGTTTAGACACTGTCTTGAATTTGAGGAGGGATTTTAAGGGCAGGCGATGAAGGATTAGAGTTAAGATGTCATCGTTGCTGGCTATCATATCAGCTGATGAAGATGATACAAGCTGGGAAGGACTTGAAGGGGATGCCTTGATTTTCTTGGTGGAAAGCATCTTGGGTTGAGAAATCTATGGCTTCTGGTGTCTGGATTTTATTGTTTGTAGGAAGATTACAGTGTAAGACAACTGAAGATGATTCCTGAGCACGCTTGAGAGTTGACATTCCGGCGAAAAATATTACTTAAAAAGGAGGGCTTAGTTTTCTACTTCCGCCGAATTAAACACTTCTCTATTACTCGTTAGTTAACCACCAAACCTATGGTAGGATTCCGGATTAGGCTTCATTGGATGCTCATTTACTTCCACTGCACTGTGTGATTAACCATTCACTTCAAGATAGTATTGTTTAGATTCAAAGCTTCAACTTAAGTTAGTGCTTGTTTAGTATTTTGCTTAAAATAAGTTGTGGTACACAAATTGTTTCTAGTTGAAATTTTTATTTTTTTCTCTCCTAATCTCATTTTTTATTAATAGTACTTTTAATTTTATTTCTTTGTTAGTGCTTAATTATAAATGTATTAAAATCATTAATTAAAAATAAAAAAATATTTTTTAAAATAATACAAATATGTTAATATCTAATTACAAATATTTGATGTTTATATTTAAATATTTAAAATATAGTTTATATATTCTAATTAAATTTTATAAATAATTAATATTTATTGCTTAAAAATATTTAAAATTTATATTTCATATATTAATATATTAACGCCAAGTTATAATAAATTACTTTTATATTCTTACTAAAATATAATAATATTAATTAATATAAATATTATTTAAATTCATATTTGTTACTTGATAATATCATGTCTAAAATGAACATTTTATTTCTCAAAAATACTTTTTGACAGTAATGCTAAATACTCAAATCTTAAACTAAACTTTTTAAAAGCACTTCTCAAAAGTACTTTTTAAAAGCACTTTTCAAAAGCATTGCTAAAGTAACTGTAACAGCCCGTTTTTAGTGAAATCAGAACAGTAGTTTTGGGACCACAGATATGATGTGAAAATCTTTATTTTATTATTATTTTAATGTCTACAGCACGTTAGTAGTGTTGTATAAAAATTTCGTTAAGAAATTTTATCGTTTGCATGCTTAATTTGATAAAAAGGATTAAATTACATAATGTGCAAAACTTGAGTTCTATATGCTAAAGGGATCTTTTGACTATGATATTAAATGATTTGAGAGTTTATGAGGTAATTAGACCATTTGAAATTTGAGTGGACATTTATGGACATTATACATGTGTTTTCAAAGGTTAATTAAAAGGTTAAATAAGTAATTAAATAATTATGTCTAAATTAAAATGTATATAATGGTTGTATGATCGTCAACCTTGTGATGTTTGACCGAAAATTAGAAGAAGAGAAGTTATTTTTAGGGTTCTTACATTCGGCCATTGCTTCCTTGTGCATGTAAGTGATTTTTGGTCTCGTTTTTAATGATTTCTATGTTTTTTGAGTCGTTGTAGCTTAATCTAGCTAGCTTAGGGACTAATTTGCAAAACTGTTAAAAGGTTAAGGTTTTTCCATGAATGAATTCATGTTTTTTTTTTTATGTTTGATGAAATAAAATGGTTAGTTGTTGTTAGATAAACAATTTTTATTAAGTGATTTTTGATGAAATTGTCATTTAGGGATTAAATGAAAATTAGAAAAAATTATATATGGTGAAATTGTGAATTAAATGAAATGTAGGACTTGCTAGGGACCTACGTGAAATTCGACTATGGTGGGTTGAGGGTGAATTGCATGAATTTTCATTTTTATGAGCTAAGGACTAAATTGTAATGAAATCAAAATTATAGGGGCAAAAGTGTAATTTTGCTAAAATGTGAATTTGGACTGAATTGAATAGAATAGTTATTAAATTGATCGAATTTATTCATTTAGATCAAGATAGACCACGTACGGCTCTAGATCGAGGCAAAGAAAAAGCTTCAGATTAATCAACTCCATTTCTACGTTTATTGTCGAGGTAAGTTCATACATTTAAATAGTGTTTCAAATTATGTTTTAAATGCTATTATTTTATATAATATCAAAGTGTGTCTCGATGGAAAAATCCAACAGCGTATCAACAATCATCGACTAATGGAAAGGGATAGCTTCGGCTATCAAATTATGAAAAGGGATGGTGACGACCGTCAACAATAAAAAGGGATGGTGACGACCATCGAACAATGAAAATGGATAGATATGGCTATCAAATTATAAAAAGGGATAGCTTCAGCTATCAAATTATGAAAAGGGATGACGACGAACATGAACAATGAAAAGGGATGGTGACGACCATCGAACAATAAAAAAGGATAGCTTCGGCTATCGAGCTATGAAAAGGGTTGGGATAATCATCGTAATTTTACTTGTGTGAGCTTCAGTAAGGACTATTAATGCAATTTACCTTATTACTATGGAAGTTAGGAAGTATGTGTTAGCCATGGCAATGAAAAGTATAATTTACTTGATTTAAGTTTATGAATCATTTATTCTTATGTTGGATTGATACATATGTATTTTAAGATTATGCAATGTATAAATAAGCATAATTTGTATACTATGAACTTACTAAGCATGACGTGGTTATCTTGTGTTTATTTTCTATGTTTTGTAGTTAATCGGAAGCTCGTTCGGGTTGGAAAGTCATCTGAGACTTATCACACTATCCATCGCTAAATTAGTAGATTTCAGTGTTTTTAAGTTTGGTTATAATGGCATGTATAGGTATTTTGGTTGGTGAAGTAGCCATTTGTTTTGACCAATGTGGTTTGGCTTGTGAATTTGGTATTTTGAATGTTTGAAATGGTTGAATATGTTGTTATGTGAATATGGTCTTATAATGGTTGAATTTATAATTTATGGATGTTTAGATGGTGGAAGTGAATATAGTCATTTTTGTATGAAAATGTCGTTGGGATATATGAGTTATGATGCTAATTGCTATGTGGTAAATTTGGCATTTTGTGGATGTGAATTTGATATGTGAACGAAGTGATAATTTTTGTGTATATTTATATGTTGTTATTGAGATGTCTTTGGGCATATTGGTTATAGGGTTATTGACCTTATTTGAATAATTTGATTATGTATGGTTTTGGTGCATTTTGAATGCTTGTTTATATGTGCAAAAGTGATTGTAGGTACATGCATAAATGGGTGAGAAAAATGGCATGGAATTGGCCCATTTTTCGTCCACACGGGCAAAGGCACGGGCGTGTGTCTCAGCCTTGTGTGACACATAGCCTAGTGGCACGGTCGTGTGTCCCTTGTAACTTTTAAAGGGTTGCAAGTCAGGCAGTTATACGGCCTAGCACAGGGGCATGTGAGGTTATTTTGAAGGGTACACGGCTTGACACACGAGCGTGTGGCTTGGTCGTGTAACCCAAGTCAGTGAGTTACATGGACTGAGATGCGACCATGTGTCCGTACTTCAAATGGCCACACGGCTGTGTGATCCTTGTAGTTTTGAAAATTTTTATTGTTTTCTGAAAAATTTTATAAGTTTTCGATTTAGTCCCGACTTGTTTCTAATGTGTTTTCAGGGCCTCAAGGGCTCGTATAAGGGACGATATGCATGTTATGGATTGGTTTTGCTATGATTATTGATATAAAATTAAATGTTTATAAATTTTGATTGTTTTGAAATGAAAACTCCAGTAATGCTCCATAATCTTATTCTGGCGACGGATATGAGTTAGGGGTGTTACAGTAGCCCTTAATATTATCACAAACTTTACATCAGTTGTTATAATTACACTGTCCAATTTTGGGAACTCATTTTAAAATTTAATATTAGACTTGAAATATGAGTTTAAACAAAAAAAATAATCTATTTAAAATATGAACATATTCGAATTCAAGCATGTAAGGTTTAAGTCTAGTTCGACATATATTTTTAAAAAATTTGTATTATATTATGTTATTTTGATATACTAAATAATTTTTAACACAAAACTAAGCCTCCGTTTGTTTGTCAGTAAAATATTTTTCAGAGAATGATTTCTGGAAAATAATTTACTTTTCTGGAAATGATTTACTTTTCCGATATTTGGATGAATTTGTGTAAAATATTTTCTGTTGTTTGGCAGATTTCCTGAAAATATTTTCTGGAAAAGCTGTTTTAAATTAAACAAATATATATATATTTAAGAATTTATTATTTTTTCATTGTTTAATTGAGTTTATTATATATATTAATAAATTTATATTTTAAATTATTTTTACATATATTGCAATGATTTATTTATAAATAAATAAATCAAATTAAATATATAATAATACTAAATAATGCAAGAAATACAGAATTATCACTACTTGAACACTCAAAATCAGCGGAAGTTGGAATGCCCAGCCATTGAACACTACATAATGCAAGAAATGACAAGTTGGGATTATTTTTGACAGAAAACAAATGAGAGTTGAAGCAAAGAACAAAAGCCAAATGAAGATGACTCAAAATTGATCTAAAAAATCGGTACTTTTTCATTAACAAGAGAAGCATTTATATTACATTGAAATAAGGCAGTTACCTAATGTATAACTGCACCCACTAAAGCTTAGCTAAAATTACACACAAAATGAAGTTGACATACTAGCTATTACATCAAACATAAATCAATAACTACTCCTACTAACTTAAAGTACAAATTACAAGTTACAAGTTAACTAAAACAAGTTACAAAATTGAACCAAAGAAAACAAAATGTTGCTGCTGCTTTTGGTTCTGCTTTGATGCCAGTCTACTTGGTGAGCTGCTGCTGGTCACTTGTTGTATTGCAGGCCAATGCTCAACATCTTGAAACTGAAGCAAATTAAATAAGCCTATCTCTCAGACCATCTAGTGTAATAATTGCATAATCTATTTCTAAAAGTTGAATGGTACTTTCAAGTTGTTAATGACAAGGCAATATTTATTTTATTTGGAAAAAGTAGACATGTATGTTTGCAATAACACTTAAACTAGTCGATATGCTAATAACGTATAGATTCTTTAAATTGGTAACACTTGCAGAAGATACCGTAATATTTGCAATCGACTCTGAGGTAACAGATCTGACATTCACTATGTGAACAACAGAGGATAAACTAGAATACACCTGCAATATAAGCAATTAAGTTAAATGGGATGAAACAAAAGAATGAGGGAAGTGGGGCAATATAACCAAAGAATGTTAATAACTAAAAAGATTAAGCTAACAGGCAATAACACACTTACAAAAAAATGTTGATCTAGTGAAAGAGAGGTATCAGTAATTGTCCATCCCAAGCTTTTTGCCAGGATGTTCTTCTGAACTTTCCAGCCCTTGTCCACATCATATATCCTAATGTGACTTTTCTGCCTCGTCAAAAAATGTAAAATCAGTCAAAGAACAACGAATAAGATCATAAAAACTTCAGCTAAGTAAAGCTATACAATCAGTGAGCCAACAAATACACAAGTGATCAGTATTTCTGTAAATCCAGAGTAAAAATTATATAAAATCCAATCAACCAAATGGACAGTTTAGGAGGATATTAACTTTTCAAACTATGTAAAAGGCACAGCATTCAAAGACAAAACATAGAAATCTAGAATAGGAGTTCTTTTTATTTACCAGCCCTAGTTAGTAGAACATGAATGACTACTAAAAAAATCAGAAGAAGAGTTCTAAACAACCATAACAGATTCAACACATCACAAAATAGAATTAGAAATAAGACACTTCACTCAGGCACAAACGCATATAGGCAACCTTAAACTACAATGCTATTGTAATAGGGCAATTTTGCCCGGGCCCATGGAAATAAATAAAAACCAAAAACAAACACAAAAAAAACCAATAAATAACAGTGTCCATTTACAGCCCAAATCAAACCTAAGCTACCCAGGCCCAATACTAGCCTAAACCCGGGGCCCATTAACCAGACCCAAAACCACTACCCAGACCCGATTGGCCCAACATCCAGCCCAACACCCTAAACCCTAGCCACATGCTTTCGTGAGCCTCCCCTCCTTGAGCGCACCGCCAATGCCCCGTACGAGCACTAGCTAGCCTTTTCCACCGTCACTTTAGCCTCTGCCTATACCCCGTCCCATCGCTTCCTTTCAAACCTGCATACAAAGCGGAAAAGAAGCAGCAAAAAGCAAACGGAAACAGCTAGCAAAGAATAGGGTCTAAGGCCATGTAAATTCGGATATAAAAGCCGAAATCAAAAGTGTAATAAAGGGGGGGATTTTTGTAAAACAAAAAAGAAAAGAAACAACAAGGGATTGTAACAGAAACAAGAAAATCAATAAACAGGTTCTATTTTGAAGGGGACTTTCTGGTTCTTCCTTCTTCCAAAAACCTTCCGTTTGTGCATATATTTTCAAAAGAAAAGGGATAGAGGCTTCGAGTCTTACCTTTTCCTTGTGATTCTTTGCTGAAATCGGGTCCTTCCGAGGATCCTGAACGTCGTGAAGTTCCTTTCGGGCTCTGACGAGGGTAAGGGGCTCTGATTTGGTCCTCTTTTTCGCCACTCCCGTGCTCCTTTACCTGCATTTAGGCATATATTAGGATTAGTTCCTGAAAATAGGGGAGGGAATTAGGGATAGAACCCTTGATTGCTTCGAACGGGAGTCGAAAAACTCCCTTTTGCGACCTCAATGGCCACCTGCGGTGAGGGTTTGCTAGCCCCAGCAGAGAGGCTCACAGTTGAGGAACAAGGGAAAAGGGAGACCTTTCGGTCCTTGTTGAAACCCGATTAGGGTTTTTTTTTTTTAGTCTTGTAAAGGGTTAAACGGCACCGTTTAGAACCCTTTCCCATGGTCTAAAACGGTGCCGTATAGGGGCACTACCCGTTCGACCCGATGACCCGACCCAAGCACACGGGGATCCGCGTGTTTTGGTGTCTGAGGGTGTATTTGCGTATCTGGTCCCTCTGATTCCTAGCGACATTCGATTGGTCTCCTTTTATATTTCATTTCAATCTTAAATTATCCCTAAAGCTTGACTCTTATTGCAATTTAGTCCGTGCCTAAACGCAGTGTACAGGGGGTGGTTTATTTTCAGTTTTGGTCCCCGTTCTTGGTGCCTGCATTTCATCTGGGTCCATTTAACTCTTTTAATTTCTAATTTGGGCCCTAGGTTCTGTTTTAGTCCTAAATTCATCCCTCCATTGTTTTTTGCTTGCCCTTGTTACTAGTATTATTATTTGCTGTTGTTATTATGTTTTTCTTTATTTGTCATTATTATCACTAATGTATATTATATTATATATATATATATATATATATATATATGTGTATTATTTTAACTATATTTCGCATATGTATATTATACTTATATATATTTTTATGTTATATTTATATGTATATTTTTCAATGTTATAGTTGTGTATATATTCGTTTACATTATTTCATATATGTATTTTCAATACCAATATATATTTTATATATTACATCTATTTTAAAGTTATATTTTGTATATTATGCACTATATTCTTATATATATATTATAAATATATCTTACATTTTTTTCTTCATATTTACATATATATATTTATATATTGTATTAATAATTATTTTTATATGTCATTATTATTTTTAATATGTATATACTTTTACATCATATTACTCATTTTTTTGTTTTCTCATGTACATATATTAATTTTATTATGCAAGTATTTTCGTACGTTACATATGTATATATTTTCCATATTACATATATTTTTCAAATTATGTATTAACCATTCTTTTACATATTTCTTATATCACTATGTACATATTTTAAATCCTATTTCATGTATGTATATACTAGAATATTATTTATGCAAATATTTTAATGCATTACGCATGTACATTTCAAGTATTATATGTATCAATATTTTCGTATATTATGCATGTATGTTTTTATATATAGTATGTACATCATTTTTATATATTTTGTATTTGCTATTCTTTTATATATATCTTTATATTGCACTACACACATATTTTAAATGTTATATATTTGCGTATTTTATAAGTATAGGTTTCTTTTAAAGACTATTACTTTTATTATAATGTATTACTTTTGAAATGTTTATTCAAACTCTTATTGGTCTAAGCCTCTTCATTATTCACCTGTGTTTGTTTAATACCTGTTAGATTGAATTTGTTTATTTTATACTTTCTCTTAAACTTAATTTTAGTTTTCGAAAGTCAATGCTATTATTTGCATATGATGCCATGCTATAATTGTTGTTAGCATGCATTATTTGGCATTTGTTGATTATAATGATTTGTTGATGAGATATATCGATTATGAATTATTTCTTTGCTTTGTATGTTATTATTCTATGTTTGTATTTTATAAAAGTCGAATTTGATATTATTTTAGTAAAAATCCCATCCCAAGGTTTTCAAAAACATCACTCGTGTCTGGGTACTTCGAGGGAGTCGAGCCTTAACTCACTAGGTTCCGATTTTCCTCATTAAACCCAAGCTATCGAGTATTGCTTTCTAAATCAAAACGTGCGAGCTTTCAAATAAAACTTATTCTCAAAATCTCGAAATGCTACATCCTAACTTACTGAATGTGGCGTTCAGTGTCTCGAGATAGGAATTTCAAAATTAAGGTAATATTTAATATTTTGGAATTTCGATGAATCGAGCCCTAACTTACTGGGTTTAGATTTTCTGTTTGACCCAAAATAATTAAATATTCCTTTCTTATTTAAATATAGGAATCTTTTTAACAAAAGGACGAGCTTAATCTCGAGAAATTGAGATATTGCACCCTAACTTACTGGATGCGACATTCTTATTTCGTTGAGAGGAGCGAGTCCCGATTTTTATTTCAACATATTCAAATATTTTTAATAAAAGGGATTGTATTTTAAATTCTTTCGAATTATTCAAAACATTCGACACTAAGACATTAATTAATTAACACGGTACCAATTTTGGGCGTATCGAGGGTGCTAATCCTTCCTCGTGCGTAACCGACTCCCGAACCCTTTTCTGATTTCGTAGGCCAAAATCGTTATTTTGATAAATCAAAATATTTATTAAAAGCAACCACTTTTCGAGGTGATCCGATCACACCTCAGAAAAAAGGGGTCGGTGGCGACATCATTTTAAAATTCCAAAGTCGATCCCCGTTTTTCAAAAAAATGGTTTCGACAGCTATCGTTATGCAACTTAAATACACTCTTCATCTGAAATGAAATAATTAGATTGTCAAATGCAGTGAAGCTTTTTCATCTTTTCCAGCTTGAATACAAACAAAAGTATGTAATGACAAAAGTGAACTCTCAAATCCAATTTAAGAAGAAAAACCAAAAAAATTAGTCATATTTTTAGCTCCAATAGCATCACCTTAGGTAGTTGCAAAGATTTAAGGCATAAAACCATTGAAATTCCCAAAAGGTGTAATCTAACAAAATAATTGATTCCATATACCATCAATTCCAGACATGATTTACCAAAGAATTACAAGACAATGCAAATATATTACAGATCATATATGAAAATACCAAAATAGACCACCAATTCTAGTCCTATTCCGAAGTCGATATCCAAAATAGCCGATTATATAGTAACCAAACCATTTACCAGATCAAAAATCATATTTCAAAACAGAAAGAAACCATCAAATCAACCGATAAAGGGAAAAAATTAAGAATAAAAAGATGTACCCGACGTTTCCCAGCTTCTAGATGCTCTTGTTTCCGTGAAGAAGGTAAGGCCTGAGCGGACGCCACTTTCTCGTCGTCGTTCTTTAATATCTCGCAACTCTTGAGGAATTTAGGGTAGGAGGTAGGGTACCTAGCAAATTTGCTAAGAGATTGAAAAAAAGAAGATAGATAGATAACAAAAACATAGAGAAGAAGGGACGAATAAAAGAGAACTTAAACAAGTCCTCCTAGATGAGCTGATCTGCAATCATAATTACAACTTAAGAAAGCATAAAAAAGGATGAAGAAGAAGATTACAGAAAAACTTACAGAACGAATGAAGAAGGGTATTGGATGAAGAACGAAAGAAGGAGAAAGTCTTACAGTGTTTTGGAAAATCTTACAGAACGGATGAAGAATGGATGGTGAGAGTGGAGGAAGATTTTCCGGAAAATGTCTTACCGATTAAAAATCTGTAAGACATTTTTCTTAAAAAAACTCAATCATTTTACCGTGTTTTGAAAAATCTTTTCCCATGTAATTTATTTTCCTGCAACCAAACACCGTAAAAGCAGGAAAATATTTTCCAGAAAATTAAATCCTTGCAAACAAACAGAGCCTAAATCTATAATAATAAATAATACTATAATGTAAGCATACAAAAAAAATGTTAAATTGCTTATATATAAATTTATGATAAATGAAAATTATATAAAATTATTAAATATTAAATTTCAAATAATATAAATATATTTTTAAAAAATTAAAAATAATATGAGCAAGCCTAAAATGAACCTGAATTAACTATTTACAAATATAGGCAAATTTGAGTAAAATATGGTTTGGGCCGAATCGAACTTAAACAAACATAAAATATGTTAATATTATACTTAAACTTGACTCAACCTGGCCCATGAAAACTTCTAGTGATAACTTTTCTTAGTACAAAAAGAGGAGAACATAGACTAAACTCTAACTACACATTTCCCCAAGAATCAACTTTTAGAAGAGGTAGGAGACTCGCGAGAGAAAAAACAAGCTAAGTTGAACCCAAATCATAGCTTTAAGTCAATTTCGTCAAATGATCCGTACATTTATTGCTTTCTCAATTAATATGTCAAATATCAACCCCCTATTCTTCATGCATCATGGTCCAACAGATATGAATGAGAGATTCAAATAATTGACACTCATCATATGGTCATGTTAGAAAACAAACCACCAACAAAGCATCATAAAAATTAGTGAAATATTGTACTTTCGATGCCCACTTTCTTGTTCCATTAGCAACTCTAAAGTGTATTGATAATGGTGGTGTGAAAAAGATTTTGAATTGAAGACATAGAACTTTGGATCTCACCTAACTCCTTTCCAAATCAAAAGCCTGTCTTTTGTGATATTCAACTTCCTTATTGAAGCAAACCCCTGAAATTTGTACCTCCAATGCCTATTTGATGTCATTACAAATCTGTACACAATATATAAAGCACCATAGGCTCATGATCCTAAATTGTCACTGGGAGATTAAAGAAGTGCTGCATTGGAACATAAAACATCATTTTCTAAAAACCTCTATCAAACCTTTCCCCAAATTTGTTGTTTGTCCAAGTAAAATGTGTTAAGTATGACTCTTATTTCAGTTAAATTTGAGATATAATCTTCTATTTAAACTCTGTTTATTTGTTTCAATCAAACATTGATTAGTTTAGATTATTTTATTATTATTTGACCTATGAATTTAGCCTATAGATAGACTTTTTTACAACTTTAGAAAATACACCATTAGAGATTAGAACCCATAACACATTTAGAGAATTTTGTCTTTACATTTTGAGGGTTCTTTGTTTTCGGGTTCTTCGTTTTCGGGTTTTCAGGGTTTAGTTTTTATCTCCATCTTTTGTACTCTTCATTCTTTTGCTATTATAGTAAAATTATATTTGCCTGTGGTTTTTATCCTCTTTGGAGGGGTTTTTCTACGTTAAATTTGTATGTTCAATTTCTTAATTTATTTTGCTATTTATTTTTACTTGTTGTTTAATCGGGTCGATCCTTAATAAGTGGTATTAGAGCTAGTTCAATTTTCATAGATCAGCCATTCAGAGATGGCAGCAACAAGGTTTAAAATTGAGAAGTTCGATGGTGAGACAAATTTCAATCTGTGGCAAGTTCGGATGATGGCAATTCTAGTTCAAACAGGCTTGAAAAAGGTTGTTACGAAAAAAAGCCTGCGAATCTAAATCAAACAGAATGGGAAGAGCTTGATGAAAATGCATTGTCTGCAATCCAGTTTTGCCTCGCAAGTACGGTATTGTAGGAGGTATTGATAGAGAAGACCTCATCCGCTTTATGTAAAATGTTAGAAACTCTTTATGCAACTAAGTCTCTGGCTAACCATTTAGTGTTGAAACAATGTCTATTTATTTTTTACATTAACGAATGTGAGCTTTTTAGAGATCACATCAATCAATTCATTACTCTTTTAAATAATTTAAAGAACATTGAGGTTTATATTGATGATGAAGATCAAGCTATGCTATTATTGTGCTCTTTACCCCATTCATATAAGTCTTTCAGAGAGACCCTGCTTTATGACAGAGAAAAACTCTCGATCAAAGATATGAAGGGTCATTGTTGAGTAGAGATAAACTCGACAATGAGCTTCATTTGGATAAGAAGGCAGATAAGCAAGCTTTCGTTTTGGTAGCATCAAAGAAACGAGACAAAAGGTGTTGCTATTGTAAAAAGTTACGTCACGTCAAAGCAGATTGTTATAACTTGCGAAATAAAATAGCCGTTGAGAGTAACGGGGAAGATGTAGCTGGTGCTAATTTGGCCGATGAAAGCGGTGATAATTTCTTGTTAGTGTCAACGAGCGATAACTCCAAACTCACGTCCGAGTGAATCCTAGATTCGGGATGTTCTTTCCACATGTGTCCCAATAGAGAATAGTTCTCCACATACAGTTCGGTTGAAGGTTGAGTTGTGCATATGGGAAACAATTCATCTAGTAAGGTAATCGGTATTGGTACTGTTAAAATTAGGGCACACAATAGGATGATTAGGACACTCTCATATGTCAGGTATGTACCTGATTTACGAAAGAATCTCATCTCATTGAATATTTTAGACTTGAAAGGATACAAAATTAACATTGAGTCGAGCAGCATTAAAGTATCTCGTGGAGCTTTAGTTTTGTTAAAAGGTAAAAGAATCGGCAGTCTTTATATTCTGGAAAGTTTTACAGTGATCGGTGAAATTGGACATCCCTCATCCGTTACAGAGTCGAAGTTAACTCCTTTGGAGCGGAGACAACTTGGTCATAGGAGGGAAAAATGTATGACCGTTTCGTTGAAGAGAGGTTCTCTTTTGGATGCAGGTTTTGAAAAGTTATGCCACTGTGTTCTTGAAAATCAAACCCAGGTTAGTTTTGATTTGGCAGTGTACAAGTCGAAGGTTAGAAGTCTTCCAGTTTCTGAGCACATGTTCAACTCATTAATTCCCTACATAGTTCAAGATAGGCTCGTGGCAGGCTTTGACAAAGATGGCGTTGTGGAAATATGAGTCATGATAAACCATGATATATACATATTTTTTATCCTATGCTTGGCATATTTATGGATGATTTGTTATTAGATTTATGGAATTTGATGCTCCAAATTTCATGTTTTATACTTAGGTGAGCATAAAGAAGAGAAAAGAGCAATGAACGGACCAAAAACAGAGAAAATAGGCCGAAACCAATATTTAACACAGCCTAAGTAGTTTCACACGGGTAAACCACATGCCTGTGTGTGACACACAAAATTCAACACGGCCTAAGCATTCTCACACGGGCGTGTCCCTATTGAGCCCTGTTTCAATTCCAGTCAGAAAAGGCTAATTTTTAGGTAATTTGGGCATTCTAAAGTCTATAAAAACACCCAAGGGAAGGAACAAAAGGGAGACGGAGGGTAGAAAGCAATGAATTTCTCGAGGAACGCCGATCGATTCATCTTAAAAGTAAGGATCTCCATCAAGGCTGAAGATCTCCTTTCAATTTCCTTCAGGGGTTTTTGGGCTTTCTTTATGTTTTGTTGTTTTCCCAATTTTAAGATGTTCTCTTTTACAATTATGAACTAAATCCCCTAAATACCTGAGGGGGATGAAACCTAAGACAGATCTTGTTATTCTTTTCTTAATATTTATGATAAATACTTGATTTGTTCTTAATTGTGTTATTAATTATTGTGTTAATATTTCAGGATATTAATTTAGATTGAATGTGCTTATTCAGTGGAGCAAAAATCCCTGTCTAAGAGTAGATCCAACACAATTAAGCAGAGTTGATTGCAATCCCAGACATAGGACGACGAAAATCTGTCGGATTAAAGTCAAATATAATAGGGAAATCCATAGATCGTTTTAATGCAACACTGGGGGTTTTAATTAGAAAGAAATTTCAATTAATCAACCTAGGGTTAGTTATTTTTAGTCTTGAAAGAGATATTAACATAAATTAGGGATTTCAACGGATCGAGTCAAGTGAATAAGTCGTCTAGTTCAGAGTTAAATAACAAGTGAAGTCTAGGTGGATTCTTCCTTGGGTATTATCTTAATCAATCGATTTTTCAAAAGTATTTTCCCCAATTCATTCTTTGTCGCGTTTTAGTTTAGTTGATTTTTAATTTAAACAAATCCCCAATTATTTCTAGGTTAGATAATAAAAAGAAAGTTAATACTAGTACTTTTAGTCCCTGTGGGTTTGACATCCCGGTCTTGCCATCAGCTATACTACTGTTCGATAGGTGCGTTTGCCTTCATCGTGATAATATTTAGTTTTACAGGTTTGACCATCATAAATATCACTATCAAGTCAATGTGGAGATTTGTTAAGTATGACTCATATTTCAGTTAAATTTGATAAATAATCTTCTATTTAAACTCTATTTATTTGTTTCAATCAAAAACTGATTAGTTTATATTATTTTATTATTATTTGACATATAAATTTAGCCTATAAATAGGCTATTTTACAACCTTAGAAAATACACCCATTGGATATAAGAACTCATAATACATTTAGAGAATTTTGTGTTTACGTTTTGAGGGTTCTTTGTTTTCAAGTTCTTTATTTTCGGGTTTTCGGGGTTTAGTTTTTATCTCCATTTTTTGTACTATTTATTCTTTTGCCATTATAGTAAAATTATCTTTGCCTGTGATTTTTTATCCTCTTTGAAGGGTTTTTCCACGTTAAATTTGCATGTTTAATTTTTCAATTTATTCCACTATTTATTTTTACTTGTTACTTAATTAGGTCAATCCCTAACAAAATGTAATTCAAGTAGCTTCTCAGCACTCCCTAAATCATGATTACCAAAGGATAATCTATCCCTCTTACACAAGTCTTGCAAACAAAAGTGGTTGACCCAATCCCAGATCATGGCCCATTGATAAGCGGATTTAGTGAATATATTCCTTCATGCGGAAATAAATGGGTCTGACCTGATAAAAACGTAACAAGCCCATTATACTATTTTATTCAGTCGAAGCGATTTTTGTCGTGCTCGTTTTGCTGAAAGAAAAAGTGAAAAGGGGGTCGTATCTACTTCAAATTTTAAACCACTCTCCCCACTCTCAACTGAATTTTCTACTTATTATTATTATTATTATTTATTTATATATTTTTTTGCGCTGGAAAAACCAAGGAAATAGGTATTTCGTCTTCATTGAATTTCATTCAATCTAAGTCTGGAAAAAATTCTAGGATTCTTTTGGTAAAAATGGAGTTCACCGAAGCTTATAAACAAACGGGTCCTTGCTGTTTTTCACCGAATGCTCGTTACATTGCGGTTGCTGTCGATTACCGTCTTATGATTCGGGATACACTCTCCTTCAAGGTCTAGTATTTTCAATTTTTCCTTCTTTTTCTTCTAATTCCCAATTCATTTGCTTTCTTTGTTTGCTGATGAAATGCGAGGAAGGAGACGACTGATATGATAAAATGCTTTTCTCTTTTTCTTTTGGGTGCTTTCTGATTTGGTTTTTTTGAATGGATTGTATGCTTGATTCAAATTTTAGGTATGTAGATTCACCTCATTTTAGTTTCTGATTAGATCTTCTTGTGCTTATTTAGACAACATTTTAGTCAGATTCGATTACTAATGCTTCCTATTTGCTTTGTATTGCTTCACTCTTTAGACCAGGCTAATAGATTTGATGTTTGTTCTGTTTCTTTGGGCATTGTGTCTGTTGTGAAATCACAAACTATTTGAGCAAAATTTATCTTTTAGCATTGAAACACTCCTCTCAATGAAAAAAACTTGCAAATTAATCGTCTATGTTTTGTCTCGTTTCTTTGATTTACGAATTTGCCTAAGCATTTATTGTCATGCAAAGGTCATTTTTGAGGTTCACAGCTCACATTTCCTGTATTTCTAAATGGTAAATTTACTCAAATTGCTGCAGGTTGTGCAGTTGTTTTCTTGCTTGGACAAGATAAGCTATATTGAATGGGCACTTGATTCTGGGTACATTCTTTGTGGTCTCTATAAAAGACCCATGATACAGGCATGGTCACTCACTCAACCCGAATGGACATGCAAAATAGATGAAGGTCCTGCTGGTATTGCTTATGCAAGATGGAGCCCAGATAGCCGTCACATACTGACCACCTCGGAGTTTCAGCTGCGATTAACAGTTTGGTCCTTAGTGAACACAGCCTGCGTTCATGTACAATGGCCAAAGCATGGTTCCAAAGGAGTTTCATTTACTAAAGATGGAAAGTTTGCTGCTATCTGCACAAGGCGTGATTGTAAGGACTATATAAATTTGTTGTCCTGTCAGTCTTGGGAGATAATGGGTGTTTTTGCCGTTGACACATTGGATATGACTGAAATTCAGTGGTCACCGGATGACAGTGCAATAGTGATCTGGGATTCACCTCTTGAATACAAAGTATGTGAACTTTGTTTTCCTTTCAGTTGCCAAATTGCCCCTTTTTGGTTCCTAGATGATATATGATGTGTATATTGGGAAGAACCATTTCTTCTCTTCTTTATTTATTTTAAAAAAGAAAAGAACAAGAAATTTGTGGTGACAATGGTATCTTATGTAAGATATCTCCAAATGAGAATTTACATGGCCCTGATGGCTGCATTTGTACTTAACCTTCTATTAGCACATAATTATGTTTATGGTTTTACTGATGTATAAGCATGCATTTTTTTTTGCGTGCCAATACTTTCTCTTGGAGCTGATATAGTTGGAAATATTAAAGTATTCATGGTTCCTTATTTAATTTGAGACAGGTTCTAATATATTCTCCAGATGGAAGGTGTCTCTTTAAGTATCAAGCATATGAAAGTGGACTGGGAGTAAAAAGTGTTTCATGGTCTCCCTGTGGCCAGTTTCTTGCTGTGGGTAGTTATGATCAGATGCTACGAGTTCTAAACCACCTTACTTGGAAAACTTTTGCTGAGTTTATGCACCTATCAACCGTTCGTGCTCCTTGTTGTGCTGCCGTTTTCAAGGTAATTTGTTTTCATTGTTATGATGATTCATTCTGTGAGAAGCATCTATTAACTTTGTATTTGATATTGGCAGGAGGTAGAAGAGCCGTTGCAACTTGATATGTCTGAATTATGTTTGGACGATGACTTTATGGGAGGCTCTGGTAAGGATAGTGAGATTCTATATCTCTTATTATTGACTTTTCATTAAATTGATGTACTGCTTGATACATGACCTTGATGTGAAATTGTGCTCGACTGTTTAGGACCTGAGTGCTCTGTTCTTTTGTATACAGTTTATTAAGCTTAAATGCTTTTGCATGCCTGCCTTTCCTGTCATTTTGAATACGTGAATTGCAGCCCTTCAGTTATTTAATATGGCTCATATGCCCCACTAACAGATGCCCCAGGCGGACACTTCAAAGTTAGATACGAGGTTATGGAAGTACCCATTACTTTTCCTTTCCAAAAGCCTCCTGCAGACAAACCTAACCCTAAACAAGGAATTGGTAAGTCTTACCGAATTGATGTAGGTTTACTAGTTTTATGTTTTTTATACCATATAATAAGTGACACAAAATATGAGTACAAAGAATTTAGTATGCTCTATTTCTAATATTAGCATAATGATCTTGCAGTACATTTTATTTTATTCGAGAAATATTGTTTAATTTGAAAACAATCTCTCTCATTTCCACGTTAACCCTACCACTAGACGGGTCAGCCCTTTTGCTTGATTAATGCCCTTGGTGACTATTAAAGTATCCGATTTAAAACCAATTTCCATTGACTGGTGAGGCCAAACTTAATATAGGACCATAGGAAACCTAATACTTTTAATAATGTGGGATAGTACCACCTATGTCACTACTCGATTTGCTGGTCGTGTGTCATATTTTAGAATTGTCCTATTCATCTAGTAGATCATTGGTATCCATTCTATAGAGTGCACTCCTTTGTGTGTGAGATTGTGGGTTCAAAAATGTGGTGGCGCATCTAAGGTTGACGAAACTTTGAGGGACCTATGAATACCTAAAGAGGACAATTTCTGATTATGACAGATGGCCTGGCAGGCCGGGCTGTGACATAAAAAGTGTAGAATGGATACCACTAGATCAATTGGTATTTGTGCTAGAGTGTGCACTTCTTTGTGTGCGAGGATATGGGTTCAAGTTTGTGGAGGCGCATTTGAGGGTGGTAAAACCTTGTGGACCTGTGGGCACCCAAAAAGAAAACTTCTAGATTATGCATCACGAGTCAATTGGGGTTGTGACAACTAAACACTTTCCCTTGTGTACTTAGCAAGGGTCCATGCGTAGACAACCTCACATGCAGTTAGGCAAGAAAACTTAACACTCCTGGACTTTGATATCATGTTAAGTATCTAACGTAAAACCAATCGGCATTATGTTGAGAGGTCCAGCTTTTTTTTTTTTGAAGAGGATGAGACCCAATACTTAATAAATGTAGGATACCGCCACTTAAAAATGACAATTACCAACTAGTGTGGCCCGCGCCATACTAGGATTTCAGAATATGTAATCTTATTGGATATAATGATTTGGTTTGAAAATATTTTTCTAGGGATTAATCATGCTATATACACTCAAGTTTAAGGCTGCATTAAGCTACTTTATAAACTAATCAGAAATAGTTGACCAAGTTAACTTTGATTTTCCTCCCTTCAATGCTGTTGTTGGAACATTGGCAGCATGCAACACATAAAATAACAACCAATTGCTTAAGAACTCAATGAAACCGAGAAAACAAGAGAAACTAAGGAACTTGAGCAAGCCTTTTTTTGGATGAGAAATCAGCAGCCTATTTCATTAAACCAGAGTAAAAAAAAAAAAATAAATATAAGTTACATGGTTTCAAAGGTCAAATGACCATTACCTAATGACTTACTTACTCCCACTAATACATGACTAAACAAACTTAAATTACAAGCAAAAGTAAGTTGACATATCAGCTATTACATCAAGTACAAATCATAAAACTAATCTAACTAGCTTTATGAACAAATTACAAGCAAACTAAACTAAGTTACATAGGAACAAAGTATCCAAAATGAACTAAACTTGCTGCTGCCATCGATTCTGCTTCAAGTGCAGCTTCTGCTTTCAAGTTTGCTGCTGGTTCAATGTTGCATTGCAGGCCAAATCTCAACACTCCTCCTTGGACTGTATGCAACAAACACCTATTAGCTTTCTTAATGCTTCAAATCGTGCTGCACCAAGTGGCTTTGTCAATATGTCAGCCAACTAATCTTGCGAACAACAATGCACTAAGCTGATTTCCTTTGATTGCTCAGCATCTCTCACAAAATGAAATTTAATTTTAAAATGCTTGGTCTTTCCATGGAAGACTAGATTCTTGGCTATGGCAACTGCTGACTGGTTGTCGACCATGATCACAGTAGGATCAACTTGCTCCTCATTCAGATCATGCAACAATTTTCTAAGCCAAATGGCTTGATTCACTGCTGCTGCTGCTGCTGCTGCTGCTGCAGCAATATATTCTGCCTCTGCTGTGGATTGAGCAACAGTTTGTTGCTTCTTCGAACTCCAACAGAACACACTCGAGCCAAGGGTGAAAAAGTATCCCGATGTGCTCATATCATCTACACAGCCAGCCCAGTCACTATCCGAGTAACCATTCAGCTCCAGCTCCTTTTCTTTCTTAAACAATATACCAAGCTTTAAAGTCCCCTTGATGTATCTCAACACCCTCTTGGCAGCCTTGAAATGCACCACATTACAACAATGCATAAATCTTGCCAATAAACTCACAACATGCATTAAATCAGGTCTGGTTGCTGTCAAATAGAGTAAGCAGCCTACCAAGCTCCTATACTCTCTCTCATCGACCCTTTCATGATCACCAACACTTGACAGCTTCTCACCTTGAGCCATAGGTGTGCTCACAGGCTTGAAATTTTGCATGCTAAACTTGTTGAGTATCTTCAAGGCAAATGCTTGTTGGCTAATGAAGATCCCTCGATCTGACTGGTTTACTTCCATGCCAAGGAAGTAAGTCATGATCCCCAAGTCAGTCATATCAAACACTTCTTGCATTTGTGTTTTAAATTCATTGGCAAGGACATCCTTACTTCCAGTCACTAGCAAATCATCAACATAGATCGAGACAATTAGCAATGTCTCCTCTTTTGATTTCTTCACAAAGAAGGTAGGCTCACTCAAGCTTTTCTCGAACCCGAGCCTCGACAGGTAAGCATCTACCCTGTCATACCAGGCTCTAGGTGCCTGCTTTAGCCCATACAAGGCTTTCTTTAGCCTATACACCTTGTCTTCTTGACCTTGAACTTGGAAGCCATCAGGTTGCTTTATGTAAATCTCCTCTTTGAGAAAGCCATTCAAGAAGGCTGACTTAACATCAAGTTGATGTATCTGCCATTGCTTCTGTGCAGCCAAAGAAAACAGAAGCTTGATGGTGTCCAATCGTGCCACTGGAGCAACGGTCTCCTCAAAATCAACTCCATACTGCTGGCTATACCTCTTAACCACCAACCTTGCCTTGTGTTTGTTCAATGAACCATCAACATTGAACTTAGCTCTAAAGACCCATCTAACACCAATAACCTTCTTCTTTTCTGGCCTCTCAACCAAGTCCCAAGTTTGATTCTTTTGAATCATGTCCAATTCTGCCTCCATGGCCCTCTTCCAATTCATGTCCCTAGCTGCTTCTTCATAGCTCGAAGGCTCCACATTGCATCTTTGATAGACTTCAGCAATGGGCCTACTGCCTCTCACAAGAGGGTCATCAACATTGCCATTGCTAGGCTCACTTTCAGCTAGTTCCAAGTTGCCTTCAGCTGAATCTTTTTCAAACTGGCTTGCATTCGAACCATCCTAGTTCCAAGTCTTCTCTTCATCGAATTTGATGTCTCTACTCACCAAAATCTTTCTTGTTGAAGAATCATAGACTCTATAGCCTTTCTTGTCACTGCTATAGCCCACAAAAATACCTGGAACAGACCTCTTCTCGAGCTTGGTCCTTCTTTCAGCAGGTACAAGGACATAGCACACATATCCAAAGACCTTCAAATGAGAGACAGATGGCTTGAGTCCATGCCATGCTTCAAAGGGTGTCTTGTCCTTGATAGCATGTGTTGGAAGTTTGTTGAGCAGGTACACTGAGCTGTTGACAGCCTCTGCCCAAAATGAGTTTGGAAGCTTGCTTTGGAACAGCAAGCACCTAGCCATGTCCATCACAGTCCTGTTCTTCCTCTCACACACTCCATTTTGTTGAGGAGTGTACACTGTGATTAGCTGATGATGGATCCCAGCCTGCTCACACATCTTCTTGAATCTCTCTGACAAATACTCAGCCCCATTGTCTGTTCTTAATGTCTTGATCCTACAACCAGCTTGGTTTTCAACCATAGCTTTAAACTTCCCAAATGCTACAAATACATCAGACTTCTGTTTCAAGAAGAAAATCCAACAGAATCTGGTCAGGTCATCAATAAAGAGAACAAAATACTTACTCCCATTCAGTGAAGGAGTCTTCATTGGGCCACAAATGTCAGAATGCACCAGCTCAAGCTTCTCTCGAGCTCTCCATGCTTGATCAACAGGAAATGGCAGCCTTACTTGCTTGCCAAACTGACATACATCACAAACACCTTCAAGTGGCTCAACCTTGGTCATATCCTCTACCAAACCAAGTCTATGCAGCAAATCGAGTGGCCTGAAGTTGGCATGGCCTAGTCTTCTGTGCCATAGGCCAACATTGTCACATTGGCTCGAATAAGCCTTCTTCTCAAGTTGGTTAACATCCAACATAAAGCACTTATCAGCCATAGGAACTGTGGCCATTTCCTGCCCAAGAACATCCTTGATGACACAAGAACCACTCTTGAAAACCACTGAGTAGCCTTTCTCAACCAACTGACCAACACTTAACAAGTTCTGATCAATATCGGGCATATACAACACATCAGTAATCAGCTTGTTACATGAACTTGAGCTGATCAACACATCTCCCCTGCCTTTAGCTTCAATCAAGCTTCCATTCCCAATTCTGATCCTCGAGCTGAAACTTTTGTCAAGCTCCTTAAACAGATTCACATCAGCTGCCATGTGATGTGAGCAGCCACTGTCCACTAGCCAACTACATTTGGCTTTACTTGTGGTTGCAAGTGAAGATGCACTGAAGACATGCTCCTCCTAGCCATTGTCCGCTAGCCAACTACATTTGCCTTTACTTGTGGTTGCAAGTGAAGATGCACTGAAAACATGCTCCTCCTGAGCTTGAACATCTTCAGCAGCCTGCGCCTGATCTTGTTGCTGTGCTGGTGCCTTGCCTTTGTTCCTGCAAAGCTTCTCAACATGACCAAATTGTTTGCATTTCCAGCATTGAACATCTGGTATTCTCCAATAGAACTTCTCTGAATGTGTGGTCCTTTTGCAGTGAGTACATGGTGGGTAGCTCCTCTTGCCTGAGTCCCTTCTTGATCTCTCCTTCTTTTCAAGCCAAGGCTTCCTGCTTTTCTGACTCACATTGGAGCTCTCTCTGGCCCTTGCTTGGAAGGCTCCCTCAGATTGCTCTTCCTGCCTATTGGCCCTTCTTTGCTCCAAGGCATAGAGTGAATTCACAAGCTCAGACAAAGAAATGGTGGTGAGGTCCCTCGAGTCCTCCAATGAGGAGATTTTGGACTCAAACCTTTCTGGAAGGGTAGTGATCACCTTCTCAACGACCCTGCTTTCAGCAAAATCATCACCAAGCAATCTAATACTGTTGACAGTAGTCATAATTCGATCTGAATATTGCTTGATGGTCTCAGCCTCTTTCATCTTGAGGTTCTCGAAGTCTCTCCTCAAGTTAATCAACTGTTGCTGCCTGGTCTTCTCAGACCCCATGAACTCCTCTTTCAGCCTGTTCCAAGCTTGCTTAGGTGAGTCACATGCCATAATGTGAGTGAAGATCACATCAGACACTCCATTCTGCAAGCAAGCCATAGCTTTTGGCTTCTTGGCAGACTCCTCAGCATGCTGCCTTATCTGAGCAATAGTGGGATTGGCTCTCAATGGAGGTGGCTCGGCATCATTCTCCACTACACTCCACAGATCATGTGTCTGGAGGTAAGTTTTCATCTTTACCACCCAAATGTGGTAGTTCTCACCAGTAAACACAGGAGGTGGAGGTGGTGTGAAGCTCATCCTGCTGCAACAAGTTCAACAGCCTCGGTTTCGTACTTTCTTAAGCTTAAACTCTCAAACAACAAACAATAAGAGAAGGCCCTCAAAGACTTAGGTTCTTGATACCATTTGTTGGAACATTGGCAGCATGCAACACATAAAATAACAACCAATTGCTTAAGAACTCAATGAAACCGAGAAAACAAGAGAAACTAAGGAACTTGAGCAAGCCTTTTTTTGGATGAGAAATCAGCAGCCTATTTCATTAAACCAGAGTGAAAAAAAAAATAAATACAAGTTACATGGTTTCAAAGGTCAAATGACCATTACCTAATGACTTACCTACTCCCACTAATACATGACTAAACAAACTTAAATTACAAGCAAAAGTAAGCTGACATATCAGCTATTACATCAAGTACAAATCATAAAACTAATCTAACTAGCTTTATGAACAAATTACAAGCAAACTAAACTAAGTTACATAGGAACAAAGTATCCAAAATGAACTAAACTTGCTGCTGCCATCGATTCTGCTTCAAGTGCAGCTTCTGCTTTCAAGTTTGCTGCTGGTTCAATGTTGCATTGCAGGCCAAATCTCAACAGCTGTTACCAACAATATTTAATTTTATTCTAGGTCTTCTTGCATGGAGCAATGATAGCCAATATATTTGTACTCGCAACGATAGCATGCCAACTGCACTTTGGATTTGGGACATTCGCCATTTGGAGTTAGCTGCCATCTTGGTGCAAAAGGATCCTATTCGTGCAGCAGCTTGGGATCCGATAAGCACTCGTCTTGTTCTTTGCACTGGCAGCTCTCATTTGTATATGTGGACCCCTTCCGGTGCGTACTGTGTAAGTAATCCGTTACCACAGTTTTCTATAACTGATTTGAAATGGAATTCAGATGGAAGCTGTCTTCTTCTCAAAGACAAGGAGTCATTCTGCTGTGCAGCTGTGCCTCTACTGCCAGAATCCAGTGACTATAGCTCAGATGAGTGAAACAAATTTCTCTTGTAATTTGTCTTGCTGTTATCTAGAGAAACAGAAGTATAAATAGGCATCTTTAATTTTTTTATATGGATTCCTCTCTCTCACTCACTCACTGTTGTAATATGCTCTTGTGTGTTTGAGACTTCAATGAAGAGTTATCAAGCTATGAAAATTCTCTGTATTATGCCATTCTTTTCCCATTTCGTTCATAGTGCTAGGAAAAGAACAAAAGCTTTTAGTTGGATACCAGATTAAGTACAGTTTGCTAGGTTTTCTGCAGGAAATTGTACCCAACCCTTAAGATGGCAATATCTCAGTTGTGTGTTTGTTTTATTTATGATTCTTGTGATATGATCGCTTCTTTTGTCAACTGTTTTTTGGCATGTTAGTTCAGATCATTACACTGAAGATAATGAAGTGTATTAGAGTCTTGATACACAGGAAGGTCATTTTCCTTTCTCTCTTAACACCTCGTTTTCTATTTCTTCCTGGAAAAACGAAAAATGGAAAAGGGGTAGGGGAGGGGTAGGGGAAATAACGAATAATGCTGTAGAAGAGATAAATCTTATATATACACATATAGTTTGTAGTGTTTTTTCATTATTTGGATTTATATACATATATTTTTTAGTTAAGTATTTGATAGGTTTCGCTCAACTTTTTCAGTTTATGTTTTGCGTCAGTTTGGTAATGTACGTATATATATGTGCACGTGTATTGCTAATATCAAACAGCTTTCTATAATCTGCAGAATAATCTAGCTCAAAGTTTTCCATTTAAAACACCTCAGGCTGGCCTGGATGGCTCCTTTCCATTCATTTTAGTTTTTGAGAAGTGTGATGTTTGTATCTTAGAACATTAAGAAATCCAAAAACAGAGGTTGCTGAGGTTGGAAGCGTGCTTAGGATGTTTAGCGTGCAAGCCTTGTACAAGGCATTTTTGTTTTGATGAGGTTAGATGATTACATGAGCTTAAGCAAGCATGCTCCAATTAGGTACATGCGTGCTTGCCCTAATGTAACTTTGTTTTCACTTTGTTTCTTTGTTTTAGCGGATACCTACCTACACGGAAATCCCAGGATTAATGAAATGTAAAGACTAAAGGCATATAATTACATTTGCCCTCATCCAGGATTAATAATCATCATCATTATTATTGATTGTTTTCGTTTGGACAACACAGTCACGAAACAAAAGCAATGTAATAAATGGAAAAAGAAAAGGTTAAAATTTTATTACACGTATTAATTATTTATATTTACACTTGACAAAAAAGAAAAGAGTGTTTTTTTTTTTTGTTGTTGTGGAAGTGGTTCTAAGTGGAAGAAAAAGATGGTTTAAGAAACCCGGGGGGGGGGGGGGGGGAGGTATGGTTGAATGGGAAATGGCATCTAAGGCACCAAATTTATTGGTGGTCTCACTTTGCTTCCAATGCAATCCCAGGACAAGGTTGGTGGAGTTGATTGGAATATATCAAAGCCAACACATTACAGTTCAGGTCCCGGAGGACCAATCTTTTTAGTAAACCCATACATGCCTTTGCACATTGTGGAAGAGGGTGACTTTGCACTAATTTATAAGTAGTGGGCTTCCTTTCTTGGTTCTAAACTCGCAGTCGTCCACACAGATCAGTGAAGTGGAGCACCACTTCCTTTTTTTGGTGGTTTCTTTATTACCATCACTAGCCATTGGGGATAAGCTAAACTCCAATGGAGTAGGAGATTAAGAGTTTCTATTATATGATTATAATTAGATTAAGATGACAAGTTAAATACTTGGGTTGTTTCTAGTTTAAATAATTATTCAATTTAGATTCAGTATTTGTATGGATTTATTCTGGTAGAAACTACTAATGTAATTGTCATTTCAAAAATATATTTATGTTTCCCATTTGTATTTAAAATTGTGGTATACATACTATGTTGTAGAAAAATACGAATATGATAATCATTTGCTGGTTTCTATCTTATCCTTTTAATTGAAAAACAAAACACTAGAAATAAAAAAATAAAATAAAATAAAAAGGTAGGAGCCAAGACATGCAAACAATAGAGATGAATGTTTAATTGTAGGGACTTTTTATCAAAAAAAAAAAAGGAAACTTGTAGGGACTATAGATTTATTTGTGTGGATAATAAGAGAAAAAAAGAAAGAGGACGATAAAAATAGGTCAAATGATTGTTCATCTTAATGTTTTTGTACAGATTTGTTTAATGTCTTTTTCTTTGTTGTTTTTGGCTAATAAATAGATATTCACTCATCTATTGCTCCAAATATCACGTGGATTGTAATTCTAGCCAAAAAAAAAACTCAAAAGTTTTCCAAAAGAATCATTAATATAGGGAATAAAATTAAAAATATGATTTGTGTTTGGACTTTCAGTTTTCAAAAAAATTCAAAAAAAAAATTGTAGCATTGAGGAGATGGGTCAAGATCGCAGACAGTCACAGCAGCCTTGAACTCAAAATGGTAAATTTTAATTTTATTCTCTTTCAAATTTTGTAATTATAAGTAAATAAAATGATAAAATTATATTCTAATTTTTAAGATGATAAAATTTCTCTTTAAAAAATCTAAAATAATAAATCAATACAACAATAAAATTTTACTTTAATTTGTCATGCCAAAGTATACTTTTATGGAGAATTGTCTTCGACAAAAAGTGAAAAGCCATTTTGTATCCCTTAGAGAAATTTTCACCTGTGGGATGCAAAACTCTTCACCAATGTTACTTCTCTCAACTTCGATTAACTTGTAACCATCAATCTTGTACCATTACAAATACCAAAGCTTTGGTTCAACTTCTTCAATAGACTGAATCTCATGATTAGGTAATGAGTTTAAAAATTTAGGTATAAAATAGATTTTGAATTCGATGGTACAATTCTATCTATACCTAAATATGTTTAAGATTCACTTGAAATACTAACAATTTTATTTGTAGTTGACAGTATAGCATAATCTTTTAAGATATGTTGAACTCATAATTTTTTTTTTAAATCAGGATATGTGCTGTCAACAATCTCATGAAATGAATTGAAATTTCTTCTAATAAAAAAATTGTATGGTATTCTAATATTTGAATATTCATATGATGAAAAATCTTTATACCACCACTCAAGTCTAACAATCATTTGTTGAAATATGAGGTTATATCATAAGCAAAATTTCATAACCTCGTATTTAATTATCAAAATAAATAATTAACAATGATTCTATATATAAGATTTAGATATTATAAATGAGACAAGGTTAGATCTACTACCTCATAGCACAATTAGAAGAATTTGACGAAAATCACCTCTAATAGAAATGTTGTTCCTCCAAGTCAAGTTTAGAAATACAATCAATTGTTTCAAAAGCATGTATATGTGCTATTGGAGTTTCATCCCAAATGATAAAACTTGATTTGAACAACAATGTCACAGTCAAACTTTCTTGCTTCACATCATAATATGAATCTTTATTTAAATTCAATAGAATCTTTAATCGAAAATAAATAAGATGTACATAAATAAATTATATTATATTTGATTATAAAAGTATTGTTATTTAAAAAATTAAATAATAAAATATTATAAATATAGTAGGTAATGTTGGAAGATAAATTTTTAATAAAAAATACTAATGAGAAAGGATTTTTGTATAAAAAAATCGGAAGAGATGAAACCATGAA
Source organism: Gossypium stocksii (assembly GCA_020496765.1). Lineage (NCBI taxonomy): Eukaryota > Viridiplantae > Streptophyta > Magnoliopsida > Malvales > Malvaceae > Gossypium > Gossypium stocksii. The sequence continues at coordinate 106,553,744 of CM035627.1, read as the reverse complement.
TTTTTTTAGAAGGAATGAAGCAATGGCTGCCAGAATCGTAGAAATGGATTTTTTTTTTTTTAAAATAGGGTTAGAATTAAAAATAGTTAAATATAAATTGGCATATGTCAAAAAACTAATTTGCCACTTGACTGCCTTGGAAGTATTCTACATCACCAAGTTCTCCCAATTTGGAGAGAAGATTGCTTAACTTTAAATTTTATGATTTTACTTAGATAATTTGAGGTTAAATAAGAAAACTAAAAGTAATTTAACAAGATGTGTTTATCATATATATATATATATATATATATAGCATTAGTTGTAGAATCATAAATTTGATTCAATTTTCCTATTGGTAGAGTCCATCGCTACTACGCTTTCCTTCGCGTTAAGGTTTTTCCTTCTTTCTTTTACACTCATAAATTTTCTTTTATTTTTAATTTCATAGTAACTCTAGCATCTCTCATCTGTTTTGTTCTAGCGCTTTCTCTCTCTTTCTCAATTTCTTTTCTCGAGATTCTTCAAATGCTTGATTTTTGTTGTTAGTTTTTTTACTTATTATTAGCCGACGTTGAACGGGGCTGAGAATATATATAATTTAAATTAATTAAAGATGCAAAACGGCATCGCCGCCGACGGAGTTTGCTCCTCGGAGTCAGCGAATGGGAGTCGAGATGTTTGGAGTTGTAAAGGTTCCGATTCTTCATCAGCTGATCATCTTGTTATTATGGTCCACGGGATCCTCGGCAGGTGGCGTTCTTTTTCTTCTTAAACTTTTTTTGTTAAGAATTTTGAGATATTTAATTTAATTTACCTTCCTTCTTCTGAATTGGATTTTGGAGGCTTGAATTAGTTTAGTGGATGCTTAACTTTGTATTATACACATGTTTTTGTGCATTGTTTGATTGTGATCGGTCTGATTTGAAGTGATTAAATTAAAATTTCGTGATTTTGAGATTAACTCAACAAATGTCGGATTTGAATTGAAAATTTGGCAGTGTTTGACTTGTGCTTATAGCACCAATATCTTTGTTTTCAATTCTGTGATGATAAATTGTGTTTAAGTTCTATTATTGATTTTTATAGGATTATTAGTATTAAAAATTCTACTGAAATGGTTTTGGCCCTGGTTTTATGGTTGCTTGTGCAGTTCTTCAGATTGGAAATTCGGAGCTGAGCAATTTGTTAAAAGGTTACCGGATAAAGTATTTGTCCATTGTAAGTAGCATTCTTTTAGGCATCTTTTTTTAACAGAGACAGAAAAAAAAAAAAAAAAGGCTTTCCCCTTTCCTTCCAATTGTTCATATCCCCTTAGATTGCCGGGGATGATGAGTCCATTAATGCATTCATAGTGACATCAAACACCATTAATTTGATTTTCTTCATTTCTCCAAAACCACACTTCTATACATATGTTTTTTAGAAAGTGTTTAATTCATTTTGAAGTTTTTAAGATCAACAATGATGATATCTAAGTATCTAGCTAGAGTACTTCTGCTTGATTTCACTTTGTTGCTTAATGTGTTCTGCAGGCAGTGAACGGAATATGTCTAAGCTGACTTTAGATGGTGTGGATGTAATGGGTGAACGACTGGCAAAGGAGGTTAGCAGTATTTGATAATGTCCTATTTAGGTCATTGAAACCAGTGAAATTTATTATATTATAGGACTATCAGTTTCATATTCCAATATGTTATCGAGAAAAAAATGTTTGAATGCTAGGTCCTCGAGGTAATTCAAGAAAAACCAAATTTGTGCAAGATCTCTTTTGTTGCACATTCTGTTGGAGGACTGGTGGCAAGATACGCAATTGGGAGGCTCTATAGACCACCTAAGGAAGAAGTTAAAGAGGATAAATCAGGTGATGGATGCAAGGAGGAACAGAGGGGTACAATTGGTGGCTTGGAGGCTATGAACTTTATCACAGTTGCATCTCCTCATCTTGGTTCAAGGGGTAATAAGCAGGTATGTTTTTTGTATTAACAAATGTTTATGCATGTAATAGCCAAAATAAAATTATTTCTCTCTTTTGCTGTGTATCATGTGCAAGTACTTGCACTCACTCAAAGATTGCTATGTCGCAGGAGTTTATTCCAACATTACAGGCTTTTGTATATGCCTATATGGTGATTTGAGAGTGTTAACTTATTTGTTGCTTCTGAATGAATTTTAGTTTAGTAGATGAGTTTTTCTTTACTGCAGTAGTTTATTTGTTGTAAGATAAGATGCTTTTATTTGTTGACTTGCGTTGCTTGCTATGCAACATACTATCTGTCATCCATGTCAGTATGTCAAGGATAGTAGCTGTTGTTGGATTCTTTGCTTATTGGTCTACTAAAATATTTGTTTCCAGGTACCGTTTCTTTTCGGAGTAACTGCTTTTGAGAAAGCTGCTAGTTGTGTTATTCATTGGATATTTAGGAGAACAGGTCGACACCTTTTTCTTACTGATGATGATGAAGGAAAGCCACCGCTGCTTAAACGGATGCTGGATGATTATGATGAGTTCTATTTCATGTATGCAACTTTCCCTGATGTCTAGATTTCTTTTTACATAAAGTTACTCGAAATGTCGTACTTTTTTGTTCTGAATCTGTAGAATGACTGAAATAGTAGTGAATTCATCTATGCAGGTCTGCATTACGTACATTCAAACGCCGTGTTCTGTATTCCAATGTGGCCTATGACCGTATCCAATTTACATTTTCTGTGTGACTTTAATAATTTCTCCAGATTTTGGTTACTTTGATTTTATTTGTTTCCATTAATGAAATATTGTAAAGATATTGTGGGCTGGAGAACCTCATCAATAAGACGAGACACTGAACTGCCAAAGGTATTATCATCTTTGTGAATCTTTTCATTTGACTTCACGTTTGCTTCTTTTTGGGGTTGAAGCTGATGAGCAAAAACTTGTATTGTTATTAGTGGGAGGAGTCTCTAAATGAAACATATCCACATATCGTGTACGAAGAACACTGCAAGGCCTGTGATGCTGATAAGCATGAAACTATTTCAATAGAGGATGATGGCTCATCCGACAAGCTAGAAGGTATATGTACATAACTTTTGATTGTGAAGAAAATAAAAATTATACTTTTGCTAAATTTACTTTCTTTTAGTGGTTTTCATAATTCCGTTAATTGGATAATGTTGTGCAGAAGAACTTGTGAGAGGCCTATCCCGAGTTTCATGGGAAAAAATAGATGTTAGTTTTCAGAGCAGTAGACAGAGATTTGCTGCTCATAGTGTTATACAGGTTCTCTCTCTTTCTGGAGTTGATAAAAGTTTATATGCAGTCGGAAGTTCTTACTAAGCGGAGTTTTGCAGGTTAAAGATGAAGTTATGCATATAGAAGGTGCAGATGTCATCCAACATATGATTGACCATTTTCTTACATGAAACCTTTTGGTGTTTGAGATACACATCATATGAGCAAAGAAGATTAATTCGCTACCTTACCGTATATTTGTCGACTGTTAAGTTATTGCTCGAATTCCCATTGGTTGCAGTTGAATGGATCAGTACTCACATTGGTTGGTAAAGATGGCTATGGCAAGGGCAATTAAGTCGGCAGTTCATTCATTAATTATCTCTAGTTTGCTTCCTAAGAAGGATGAATACGGATAAAAATGAGAAACCCGATGATTTAATGGTTAAGATTTATAACTATTTTCTCACTTTATAGCTTAACCATTAGGGTAATAAGTTTTCCCTTGTTATCCTTTTTCATTCCTTTTTATTATTACGAGGAAATTCAATGATATAAGCGGACAGTGTGTGTGTGTGTGTGTGTGTGAATTAAGGAATTAATTTCTTTTTTCCATGTTAACAAATTACTGTTTCTTTGGACCAAATTAGTCAATAATTGGAACTTTGAAGCCTCTGGTTAGTAATTTCTTGATAGTTTCTATTTTTGGTGGATTTTTGCGCCTTTTGATGGGAGTCCGGTGATGAGATTAATTCTCATTGCATTGAGATTAAAATATATGTGTTTGGATTAAAAATATTAGAATAAAATTTGTAAATATATGCAGATTTAAATTATTATTGAAAAGAATACTATATTTTATGGTAAATTATATTACAGCATTTTCAAATAGTAACTTACACTAATATTATCTAAAAAGAAGGCAAGCAAACTGCAAAACGTTTTCAAGATATAGTTTGGCAATAATTTATAACGTAAATTTGGTGGCTTATAATGATATTGATGATATCTATACAATTGAAGCAAAGTAATTTTATAGCCATTAATAGTTAATTATAATTTATGCAACCTAATGGAAATGGTAATTGTATCTTTTCAAATCAATAATACATTAATCATATTTCCCTTTGTTATTTAAAACCCTAAAAACAAAGCCACACAGGAACATTACATTTTCCCTCTTATTGTATTTTACTACATTTTAAGTCCAATCTGTCTTCTTTTTACCTACAACAAAACTTATTGGTTTCTCTTTACTAATTATCTTTTTGTTGATATTACTACTTGAGATTTGTAGAAACTAGATTACATTCTCTGTTAAATATGACTCCTATTTTTAGTCAAATTTGAGAAATAATCTTCTAGTTAAACTCTGTTTATTTGTTTCAATCAAACACTGATTAGTTTAGATTATTTTATTATTATTTGACCTTTGAATTTAGCCTATAAATAGGCTCTTTTCTAACCTTAGAAATTACACCCATTAGAGATTAGAACTCATAACACATTTAGAGAATTTTGTGTTTACGTTTTGAGGGTTCTTTGTTTTTCGGTTTTCGGGGTTTAGTTTTTATCTCCGTCTTTTGTACTCTTTGTTCTTTTGCCATTATAGTAAAGTTATCTTTGCCCGTGGTTTTTTATCCTCTTTGGAGGGGTTTTTCCACGTTAAATTTGTGTGTTCAATTTCTCAATTTCTTCTGCTAATTTTACTTATTTGTTGCTTAATTGGGTAGATTCCTAACAAGTGGTATCAGAGCTAGTTCAATTTTCATAGATCAGCCCATACAGATATGGCAGCAACAAGGTTTGAAATTGAGAAGTTCGATGGTGAGACAAATTTCAATCTGTGGCAAGTTTGGATGATGGCAATTCTAATTTAATCCGGTTTGAAAAATGTTGTTACCGGAATAAAGCCTGAGAATCTAAATAAAACAGAATAGGAAGAGCTTGATGAAAAGGCTTTGTCTGTAATCCAGTTGTGCCTCGCGAATACGGTATTGCAGGAGGTATTGATGGAGAAGACCTCATCCGCCTTATGGAAAATGTTAGAAACTCTTTATGCGACTAAGTCTCTGGCTAACCGTTTAGTGTTGAAACAACGTCTATTTACATTTCGCATGAACGAAGGTGAGCTTCTTAGAGATCACATTAGTCAATTTATTACTCTTTTAAATAAATTAAAAAACGTTGAGGTTCATATTGATGATGAAGATCAAGCTATGCTATTATTGTGCTCTTTACCCCCTGCATACAAGTCTTTCAGGGAGACCTTGATTTATGGCAGAGACAAACTCTCGTTCGAAGATGTGAAGTGTAACGACCCAAATTCCAAGGGCACCGAAAAAGTGAGTTTAGGGCTTCCGTCTTAGGAAAAACGAGTCTTAGGGCCTCCGTCTTAGGAAAATAAGTCCGTAAATATTTATTAAAAATATTTATGAGGTTAGTTATGAATGGAATTAGATTTTGATTAAGAGAATTTAATTCAATTAGAAATAATTAGTAGAAAAGACTAAATTGAATAGAATGCAAAGGTTTAATTATAAAATAGAAAAAAATTCAAGGATTAAATTAGTAATTAAACCAAAATAGTGATATAAGTGTGGCAAATAAATACATGTGTTTTGAAATTATTAGTACAAATGTATGTTATATATGTATTTACTTATTTATTAAGTAAAAGATATTATTATTATTATTATTATTATTATTATATTTTATTAAATTGTTGTGATAAAGACAAGTGTATGGTGTGGATTATTGCATGTGTCATAATATGTATGTGTACAAATGCAGTTAATATATTAGTTGTTATATTAGATATTTATAATAATTAATTGATTAAAGTAAATAAAACAAATAAATAAAGAATAAAAGAAATAAAGAAAAGAAAGAATAGAACAGAGAAAGAAAACGTAAAGCAGGGAAAGAAGAAAGAAAAGAAGAAAGAAAGGAAAAAGGGGAAATTGAAGAATTGAAGCTTAGAAGTTTGAAAAGTAAGTTAATTAAGCCCTTATTCTTTAATTTAAATGTTTTAGAAGCTTTAGAATTGAGTTTTGTTGAAACTAGGTGGAAGTTATGAAAGTAGATAGATATTTGAGTAGGGTTTATGTTGAATAAGTGATAAAATTAGGGATTAATTTGATAAAATTATTTATTTGAATTGATTTAAGGACTTAATTGTAAAATAGGTTATAAGTTTTGTGTTTTAGGGATTAAATTGAAAGAAATTTGAAATTGTGGAAAAATGGTGAAAATTTGATAGTTATATAGGAGTTTTGATGGAATTTGAATAAAGAAATAAAAGGAATTGTAAAAAGGAAGAACATGAGTGTGTTTAGGACAAAGTTGGTATTAAGGAAAAAGTTGTATGGAAAGTTAGAAATTTATGTGAAATATGTGTATTATTAATTCATTGCAATTATGCTAATTTTCGTAGCAAATAAGGAAACCGAGACATCGAATACGAAGGGAAAAGAAAAAGTGGTCGAGGAGTAGCTCGGGAATGAAATTGAAATTAGTAGGCTATATAAGTTGAATGTGATTGGATATGGTTGATGAATACATATATATGTGTGTGAGATTGAATTATATGATTGAATTGGGCAATGTTAGTATGCAAATGAATTTGAGTTACTAATGTGATTGAATTGAATTAGAATGATTTTGACCAACTGGAAATGAAAATTGAAGTGAAAATATGTGAGAAAATGTGGCCAAAGAGCAAATGATGTGAATTTGATTGAATATACGAGAAAGTGATTGAAATTGATATATGTTCTCGATACCCTATTAACTAGTCGGGCTTAGTGGATATAGTTGGCATGCCATAGGATTGGAAGTGTTCAGGGTTACTTCAACCTCGAGTCGATGAGACACTTGGAGTGTCATATTGCTTCGGATAGATTCGATGAGGTACTGGGTACCACTTTACTTCGGCTAGGCCGATGAGACACTGGGTGTCAACTTTGCTTCAAACTATCCGATGAGGCACTGGGTGCCAATATGGTGTGTTTGGTTGGATCCGTGTATCCGCTAAAGTCCGAGTCATGTTAATAGGGGTAATTATGTGAAATGAGAAATCTATTGAATTTGATTATTTGAATTATTGAATGGGAAGTGAAAGCTATATTGTGAATTGAAATGGTATTATGTGTTATGAGTTGGAGGCATGAATCAAAGTTCTTGAATGGTTCCCACTGAAATGTGAATTGGATATGTATATGTGATTGAGAGTTAAACCTAAGGTTCAAGAATGATTGGAACTCTAATGTTGAGATATTGATTTGAATGTTGAATTGACACATTGATAATATGGTGTTTTAGCATGAAATTATATGTTTGATGTTTTTTTATCCAAGTATGTTATGATATTCGATTGTAGTTATATATATTTGAATTATGATAATACCACTGAGTATTTTCAATACTCAGCGTACGGTTGTTTTCCGTGCGCAGGATAGGTAAAGTTGAAGTACAGTAAAGCATCCGAATCAATCCCGGCTTCAGTTCAAATTTTGGTGATGTATATATAATTTTTGGAAAGGTGGCATGTACTAGGTTTAGTATTAGTCACTTGTAAATGTATTATTTTTGAATGTAAATATGGTTTATAAACCTTAAGAAGTTTTGAAATGTAATGAATGGCATTTGATTAAGTGTTATATGCAAAAGAGTTAGGTTGTATTTTTGTGTATTTGTGTTTTAGGGAGGCCAAGGCTTGGTAGATAGCCTCACACGGCCTGGTCGGCAGGACACACGGGCGTGTGTCTGGACCGTGTAAATTTTAACAGATTCGGCCACGGGGTAAGGACACGGGCGTGTCTAAGCCGTGGGCGAGACACGACCCAACCACACGGGCGTGTGGCGTGGCCGTGTCAAATTAGTCAGAATGCACCACGGGATCTAGAAACGGGCGTGTATGGACCAACACGACCGTGCTACGAGGTTACACGGGCGTGTGACGTTGATTAAAAATAGAAATTTTTTTCGAGTGTCTATTAAGTTGGGATTCGAATCCTATCCACTTTTAAGGATCATAATAGGTCCGTAAACCTGATAAGGGTAGTTAACATTAATCTGAGTATAATTTTTGCAGTTATTTCAGATAAATAATAATAATAAGGGTTGTTTGTATCCGGTAATGCCTCGTAACCCTGTTCCGGTAATGGTTTAGGGTTAGGGGGTGTTACATGAAGGGTCATTTGTTGAGTAGAGACAAACTCGACAATGAGCTTCATTTTGATAGCAATGCAGATAGGCAAGCTTCCGTTTTGGTGGCATCAAAGAAACGAGACAAAATGTGTCGCTATTGTAAAAAGTTAGGTCACGTCAAAGCAGATTGTTATAAACTGCGAAATAAAAGAGCTGCTGAGAGTAACGAGGAAGATGTAGCTGGTGCTAATTTGGTCGATGAAAGCGGTGATGATTTTTTGTTAGTGTCAACGAGCGATAACTCCAAGCTTAAGTCCAAGTGGATCCTAGATTTTGGATGTTCTTTCCACATGTGTCCCAATAGAGAATGGTTCTCCACATACAGTTCGGTTGAAGGTGGAGTTGTGCGTATGGGAAACGATTCATCTAGTAAGGTAATTGGTATTGGTACTGTTAAAATTAGGATACACGATGGGACGATTAGGACACTCTCAGATGTCAGGTATGTACTTGATTTACGAAAGAATCTCATCTCCTTGAGTATTTTAGACTTGAAAGGATGCAAAATCAACATCGAGTCGAGCGGCATTAATGTATCTCGTGAATCTCTCGTTTTGTTAAAAGGTAAAAGAACCGGCAGTCTTTATATTCTGGAAGGTTCTACAGTGACCGGTGAAATCGGACGTCCCTCGTCCGTTACAGAGTCGAATTCAACTCATTTGGAGCAGAGGCAACTTGGTCATAGGAGGGAAAAATGTACGATCGTTTTGTTGAAGAGAGATTCTCTTTAGGATACAGGTTTTGAAAAGTTAGGGCATTGTGTTCGTGAAAATCAAACCCGGGTTAATTTTGATTTGGCAGTGTACAAGTCGAAGGCTAAAAGTCTTCCAGTTTCTAAGCACAGATTCGATTCAGTTAATTCCCTGCATAGTTCAAGATAGGCTCGTGGCGAGCTTTGGCAAAGATGGCGTTGTGGAAATATGAGTCAAGGTGGAGATTTGTTAAATATGACTCCTATTTTTAGTCAAATTTGAGAAATAATCTTCTAGTTAAACTCTGTTTATTTGTTTCAATCAAACATTGATTAGTTTAGATTATTTTATTATTATTTGACCTTTGAATTTAGCCTATAAATAGGCTTTTTTACAACCTTAGAAATTACATCCATTAGAGATTAGAACTCATAATATATTTAGAGAATTTTGTGTTTACGTTTTGAGAGTTCTTTGTTTTCGTGTTTTCGAGGTTTAGTTTTTATTTCCATCTTTTGTACTATTCGTTCTTTTGCCATTATAGTAAAATTATCTTTGCCAGTGGTTTTTTATTATTTTTGGAATGGTTTTTCCACGTTAAATTTGTGTGTTCAATTTCTCAATTTCTTCTGCTAAGTTTACTTGTCTGTTGCTTAATCGAGTAGATTCCTAACATTCTCCTATCTCCACAAAATTATACCTCTTTAATATTTATTTATTTTAACCATTAGCCAGTTAGTGATGATTAACACATTCATCCAAGTCAAACGTAAATTCACAAAATTAAATTTTATTTGATGTCCATAATCAGTGGTATGAAAATCATATACCTTATACCGGAAAATAACTTGAAACTTTACAATACCACACATTTAATAATTTATTTCTTAAAAAATGATGAATTTAAACATCTTCTTTTTGGTATACAATATTTACATGCCTTTGTGGGTTCCTAAAATATTAATCATGGATACATTTAATTTAATTTTCACCCAATTTCCTTTCATCTTCTACGTACTTATTAAAAGATTCCAATGAATATTATTATTTATAAAAACTACTACTATTTACTTCATGTCACACTCTCAACTTCTTCTCACTTTTACTTTAATTTTTAACCTATAAGTTGTAATAACGTTAGTTTTATATTTATTTAATCGATAAACTAAAATAATGTTTTTTAATAGGAGATAGTGTTATTCTGCACATTATCAAGGAAAAAAAAAAGGACAAAATCTTAAAATGGGTGGTCCAGTCAACAAACTGGACCTTATAGCAGCGTTTGAAAAATTACGGTACTCAATTGTTCAAACACACTACACTACACTACACCAGTGTCATCCACAGCCTAAAATTGTGAAACACACTGCATTGAAGAAGGTAGTAGTACAAAAGTATTAGGAATGGATTCTAATCTTTAATGTTAAAGCCATGGGCAAAGAAGAGGAGAAGACAATTTTATTTATTAAGTAAACAGAAGAAAGAACAAATGCAATTTGATCTGAAAATGCTTAGGCTTTAGGCATCCCATCCCTACTAATTACTAAACACTTAAAAAGTAAACACAGCCACATTCCTTGCTAAGCTTTTACATAACCTCAAGCCTGGAATACCCAAACCATGGAAACGATGACAAGGGTGATAAGAGTGGGCCACCGAATATTTCATTTATATCTTCATTATCCCCGATCCCCGTCTGATTCGACGGCGTTCCACATTCCGCCACCGTTACCTCCTCCTCTCTTCTCCCTGCTTTGGACTCCAACAGGCTCACTCTCTTTTCTCCTTCTCCTTCCTCTTCACTTCTCCTCCTTTTCCCTGACTCTGAGAAATTTGATTTTCCAGCTTCATGAGGAAAATTCAGTATAGCTTTGCTACCGCGTAGCTTAAAGGCAGCTCTATCATATGCTTTTGCCGCTTCTATGGCGGTGTCAAATGTTCCAAGCCAAACCCTTGCCCCTTTCTTGTTAGGGTCTCTAATTTCAGCCGCAAACTTCCCCCATGGTCGTCTTCTAACACCTCTATAATGACTTTTCTCGTATGATTCAACCGCCACCGCAGCGGAATCTGGAACCGGGTTTGGGCTTATGTTAAAACTTGTGGGTGGGATCATAACGTTAATAGAAGGACGACGTTGGCTGAGACTCGATTGTTTTAACCGGGTCGGGCTATAATCATGAGATGATTCGGAATTTGAGAGTTGATAGAAGGGTGGTGGAGTTTCCATGGAAGCAAAATCAGTAAAGAGATGTTGCCTGATAAGTTCTAACTGGGCTGATGTTTCATCAGAACATGCCATTTTGGTATTTATGATATCAACCCCGATAAGAGAAATGGAAGTTGGAGACTTCAAAAAGGGGAAACTGATGGATTTGAGTGGAAAATGGGGAGCGTGGTGGATTCGTATTTATAAGGGAAGAAGAAGCAGAGCTTCCAGGACACACACTATAAGCGGATTGTCTAGCAAATTCCTATTTGGCCCCTCACCTTTACATATATTTTCATTGTAGCCATAATTCTATTATTTTTAGGAAAAAGAAAAAAGGGTAAAAGCATTCTGCCTTTATATTTTAGTGGAGGAGGGCCCCTTAGATTTTATAAACAGCCCACACCCCAATAATTAAACAACCAATCAGCACTTAATCCATTACATTAGAGTCTCTGCTCCCAAATCATTGGCAATGTTAACAGTTTTGGATGAATGCAAATCTTCTGCCCCTCTCTGTGCCCCCTACATCACATTATGCCGCGTGGTTTTCTTCTTCTTCTTCTACTATTTTTTAATTTCATATTTACGTACAACTAAAATTGATAAAAGAAACTGTAATAATAAATAAGAAATTAAATCATTTCATTATCTTTTTAATTTATAAAATATAAAAATAAAAATAGTAGAAGATCGTGCAAATTAAGTTGAGTTTTGATAAGGTAGTTAACATGTAATTATTTGATAAGTGTATCATTTGTTTATATATCTTCATTCTTTTATTATATACTTTATAAGATATATATTAAATTTCATAAGTTAAACTATCTTGAATTAAATTTGTATTATTAAACCACGCATAAATTATAATATACAACATATGTGTTTGCAAAGGTTCTTCACTTACTATGTTTAAATTCTATTTTGTAATTGTTTGAAGGGTTCAATGGTAAACATAAATTAAAAAATGGCGAGTACTCTACTCATGCAGAGGGGGCAGGGAATTCGCTTTCCCTTTGGATTACACCACTCGCCTCCAATTTTTTATGCTAAATTTTAACCTTTAGATGACACGAGTGTGGTGTGTTTGAGCAATCGCTATCTCAATTTATCAGTGGTAACAGTTACAGTACATTCACTGGACCACACCCATTTTACAACTTTGTCCCTTCCTTTTTGGTTTTTTTACGTGCAGACCCATTTTACAAACTTTGTCCCTTTCTTTTTGGTTTTTCTTTTTACGTGCAGGATTAGTGAAATGTAAACACTACACCAGTATATCTTCCATGTTTTGTGCACTTTACATCTTAATGATTTATTCAATAAAAATATTATTTAACATAATAAATAATTATAAAACAATTAGTTTATTGATTAAAATGTTACATAAATATATAAAATAAATTTATTACTTTTTATACGTTAAATATCATTCTAAAATAGTTATTAATGTACTTATATTAATGTAAATTATTGTTTAAAAAAATAAAACAATAAAGGTAAAGATAAATGTGTTGTAATATACTATTATTTTATTAAAAATATAATTTGAAATATATATAATATATTGTTAATAATTTCAAATAATCCAAATATGCATTATTTACAAATTTTATTCTAATTTTTCCTCACCACAATTGCATTTGAATCTAAATACATATTTAACCATTGATTTTAATCTCACCACTATAATATCTAATTTCATTGCCACCACTCTCATAGGAGCCAATCTTATTGTCCATCTAAATGCACCCTTAAACTATGGGAAAATATTTGGTACAATTAGTGGAGTTTTTAGACTCCACAAATAATGTTAAGGGGTTGACATATATCCTATAGGATATAGTACAACATTAAAAAGATAGATATTTTTAAAAAAGAGACATGTGGCAATTTTTTAAGGGGCAAATCCAAGGGGCTGGGCAAGGCCCCGGCACCTAAAATGAAAACTTTTTTATTTAGGCATTTTAAAATTTTTTAAATTCTAAAATAGTAAAGGTAAAATTGTACTTTGGCCCCCCAAAAATAATAAATTTTTTTATTTAATCCCTTAAAAATTACAATTTAATTTCGGCCTCCTCTAAAAAAATTTCCGGTACACTACTAGTTTACCAAATACTAACTCTTAAACTATGGGAAAATATTTGGTACACTACCAGCGAAATTTTTAGACTCCACAAATAGGATTAAGGGGTTGACAAGTGTTTTATAGGAATATAGTAAAATGTTAAAAATAAATATTAAAAAAAGAAAACATGTGACAAAATTTTAAAATTACTTGTGGAATAAAAAAATAGCAATCTACCAAATACAAAATTTAAAATTTACTAAATTATATCACTTAATTTTAATTTTAATAAAATAATTAGGTTATAATGCATATATAAGATTCCAAAGTTGAAATGAGTGGTAGATATGGGAAGTCAAAATTTTACGTTAAAATCATTTGATAAAAGTAGAAAAGGGTTGCACCAAAAAAATGTTTTAGTTAGAAAAAGTAATGATGTTTTAGGTGTGTATCAAATTGTTGTATTTAAAATGAGAGATTCTAGTTTCACGTTGAAGCTTGATTAGTTAATTTATAACATAAATAATAAAAGGAGTGTGGTGAGTATTGAGTAACATAACTGTAGAACAATGTTGAAAGTTCATTACTTTTTTGACTGCTTAACAACAAATCAATAATATCAGTTATTAATTGGTTGGTGTGATTTAATTAAATAAATTTGTTATATTGGATTTCAACCACGTTGTTTTTAAAAGGTAATTGTAAAAGTCAATAAACCACTTGTATGAGTATCTTCCATTTATTTCTTCATTTTTCTTTTCTTTTCTTTTTTTATGTATATATAATTAAATTTTAAGTTAATTGCTCCAATATTTTCATTCTAAATTCATGTACTTAAACTATTTTAATTATATCAATCAAATTCTTTCGTTTCTACAATTATTAATTTAATTATTAATGTCACATCAACTTTTATGTTGGGATTTTTAAATGAATATATATTTAAAATGTTTTAAGGTTTTCAAATCTTTTACAAATGCTTTCTTATTCTTCTTTTTTTAACTTTTAAAAGTTGTGTGATAATGCTCTAATATTTCTTTAAAATTTTTGTTTTAATTTTAGCTACTTAAGATTTGACATGTCATTTTATCGATTAAATGAACAATTTTAATAATGAAATGACCTTATTAATATCACATTAATAGTTTGAAGGCATAATTAGAATATTTTAAAGTTTAGAATTTAATTTAAAATTAGAGTCATAGTTTCAGAATATCTCATACATTTTTTCTAGCAAGTTTGCTCTGTTTTTCTTATAAACTGTTGAAACTAATTTAAAAATTGCATAATGATAAGTTTACCCATTTTTATTTTTGAGTTAAATTCGGTCTTCCCTTTTTAATAAGAGTTGAATTTGACTAATAATCTTTCAAAAAGAGTTGGATTGTTGTTGTTTTAACGAAACTCTAACTAAAATGTTAAGTTATTAAACATAACAAATCACATTATAATTTAAATAACTACAAGTGACGGAGATACACGATTTAAATAACGAAAGATCCAATATTTAAAAATTGTATCTAGAATGACTGGAAAAGTAGAAACAAGACCAGATATAATTTGATCATTATGAGCAAATCCAAAATCTTTGTATGTAGAGCCAATCATTAGTTTCCAACCGCGGGGCGAATGAAATCCTATACATAAATCTGTTAATAAAAGAATAGAAAAAGCTTTTATTGTGTCGTTTAAATTATATAGAAATTCTTGAACCCAAGAGTTAAGAATAAAAAGTTCTTCATTCCCCAAAATAGAATAACTACTTAGAATAACGAAACAGATTAGATTAGTCGAGAAGTGCAAAATCGTATGGATATGTATACCTCATGCTAATTTTTTTTTAATGTTAGCATGAAATACTCATGCATTGTCACACCAACATCGTTAAAAATTAATATTTTAGTTAAAATTTTCATTAAAAATTTATTGGAAGAAAAATATAAAGATATGACACTTTTAGATTAAGCGATTAGGTTTAGACATGTATTTATTTAAAAAGAAAAACAATTTATATGTTAATGGGGAAATTGGTTAATTGGTCTACTGATGAAATGTAATTTTTAAATTAACATTTTCCTTGCTTAATTTAGTTTTGATTTTTATCACATATTATATCACAGTTTATAAGATATTATGTAACGGTAATTTCAGTTTAAAAATGGTCATAACCGAACATTTGTTTTCTTATTGTAAAGCAAAAAATTATACGATGAAGAAACTAGACGTTTAAACCTAATCTCTAACGTATGAAATGAGGAAGAATTTCAGCTTTCCTTTTTTAGAAAATATCTAGTAGACTGTGGGTGCATGAAACAATAAATACGCGTGTTGTACAAGTATGTTAAAAAATAATAATAAATATATACTAACTATATTTTAGTGTATGAAGTAATATTCACTCAAAAAATGGTAGTATGAGGTGGAGTTAGATATAAAATGAGGGTGATTAGGGGATGAAATGCAAATAAAATGTAGTTTTGGGGTTGCAGAATTCAACGGATTTAATATTTTATGTCATTGACTGATCAAACACCTTGAATTCAAATCCATGTGGTTTGAATTGTTGACTGAGAAAAGGGCAACCATAGTTTTCCATTCCCAAAAATAAAAAGCTAATCAACCTCCATTTCTCCCAACCCAAATCAACTCCCCTTCCAATTTGCCAACCTGCTGTATCATTTTGTTTTTTTTATTTAAACATCAATATTCTTCCACTTCTTTTTTTTCTTAATTTTAAATAATTAAAAAGAATCTATATTTATATTTACAAACCATTCATGTATTAAAATACTCGAATTCAATTTAATAACTCGAACCAAACATGTTTTCATGATGCAATCTATGGCTTTTCACTTGGACCGCTATCTCTCTCTCTTTGTCTTTTAAGATATATAAAACTAGTTTTCTTCTTGTGTGATGCATAAGTTTATTGTATGTATTATTTAATCTTTTTTGAAAAAAAATTGTAATATATATATATATATATATATATTTACTAATATTGTAATAAAAATTAAAATATATTTTCTATTATCATATTTATTTATAAAATTGGACTTTGGAACATAACAATAATTGTTTTTTTATAATTATTTTCAACAAAATAAATTTTATAATTACTTAAATATTTTATTCGATTTTTTATTGAAAGGTGTTTGTTCAGAACAAATAAAATAATGATAGGGTCTAATTTTGTAATTTTAAAAGGATTTCTTAATTTTAAAAAAGCTCAAAACAATGAAGACTTGAATTGTGATTAAAGAATATTGAGGCCTTTACACAATTTAACAAACATGAATGGGTTTAAAAGGGAATTTAACCATTCGCAAAAGCTATAAATCTTTATTTTACCTTAAAAGTTCATTTTACATATTATGCATTTATTATTTTAATTGAATGAACGAATTTTTTTTTCATTTTTAAAATTATTATTTTAATTTTAAAAAATAAGAGTAAATTTATTCATTTAATAAACATCTTATATAATAACTATTAATTTTAAAAAAATAATCAAATGATGATGACAATATGCGTTAATTAATACATGGTTATATAAAATTATACAAATTTTCATAAAATAACTATAGGATATGTATGATATGATTTGCCATAACACTATCTACATTTGTAACAAAGGCATTTAATATAATTGATAAATTTGATGATTTATAGAGAAAGATATATACAATATTTAAAAGTAACATTTTTAATATTAACTACTTTCAAATAGATCACAGGTTTATTTTAGCAATACTGTAATTTGAGATTTGGGTAGTGTTTAACTAATATTTAAGTCAAATAGAATTAGCAGATTGCTGATTCTGGTAATAAAATAGAAAGATTAACCACAAATATCATGCAGTTTGATTACAAACTGATAGCCCATAAATCTGAAATTGCTCAATGATTTCTGTTGGGATCTCCTTGAACTTTATTGAATCATACTAGAACTTTTGCATTACACCAGCCAAAGTATGAGTTGTAGCATTAGCTTCTCTTAAAATATTCTGTAAAGTCATCTGCTAATCTCTTCTACAAAGCTCCTATATTCTTATCACTAAATCCCTATTTGATTTGCCATGAGACTTATTTGAGATTGCTGTAAGAGCTTGAGCATAATCTATTTCAACAATAATATTATTCCATTTCGCATCCCAAACCAGCATAAGAGTATCATAAATTGCACAATCTGTTTCAACAATAATATTACCTAAAGGAAAATGATTATTTAAAAAATAATATTCAATTATAAAATAAATTGAAATAAAACAAAACAATACATACTAGTAATGAAAATATAAATTACTGTATAAAGATAATTAGGAAATAGTACTAATGGACTAAAATTGAAGATAATCCTAAATAATTTATAAAACTTCACAGTTGTAAATAAAAAGGTAGGATTAAATTGGAAAAAAAAAACAAAAAAACAAATAAATCTACAAATATTACAAAACATAAAAAGTTTTTTATCCTCAACACTTTCATCTCTCATAAAAATTAAAATAATAAACAACAATTTTAAATTCTTATTTAATTAATTAAACTACAATTATTTAAAACCAACCCCTACATAACTTATTAATTAAAATAAAGATTTGGTTTTAATTATTATTTAAAATTCGGTTTTAAGTTTATATTTATATAACAATTTTTGTTATTGATCTCTTTCATCTACATAATTTTAGTTAATAATCAAATTAGTTATTTTAGTTCCACCAAAAAAATTAGTTATTTTAGTTATTTGAAATTTATAAATAATATACCTTCGCAATAATAATATTTAAAATTTTTAAATATTTAATAATTTTATAAAATTAAAATTTGATCCATTAATATGACATTTTTTTTAATTGTTAAAATTTTATCAATTTTATAAGATTCGTGCATGATAGAGTGTGTAATTGAAGTATTTTAAATATTTAAATTTATAAATTATTTATATATATATTGAGTCTTAGTTCGATTGGTATGGGCATTATTGTCTTTGCAGGAGGACGTGGGTTTCAAATACGCTGAAGCATATTATTCTTTTATTTATGGGTTTGGGAGGGGCTATGAGTAGTTTTAGATATTGTGTAAAACAAGAGTAGAATCAGAACCTATAAAGAGATTGTTCAAAAAAAATTATTGGTATTATTTAAATAATGTATTATAATTTTAAAAATATATTCTATTTTTAAAATATCAAAAACTAGAGGTGAACAACATAATTGACACGTGTCATCATAGTAGGTATGGCATGTGAACTACCATGCTAACATCGTTAAAAATGTAGCTTAAAAAAATAAGGTCCAAATTGATAATAAAAAAAAGTATAAACTTTGAGGACTAAATTTTACATTATGCTTCTTTTTTTTTCTCTCTTAAGAGATCTACATTAGACCTGATCATAGATTGGGTCAACTATTTAGGCCTAAAGGCCCACTCAAAAAGTAGGAGGGTTTGGGTAAAAATATAGGCTTGAAAAATGGGATTGAACAAAAAATAATTTCTGTTTTCTAAACAGGTCGAGTCTCGGGTAAGATTTTTTTTGCTTGGGCTCGGCCTAAATTGTCTTTTTCTTTTTTCTGCTACTATTTTATTGTTGTTTTGTTACCATTTTACTATTATATTACTACTATTTTGTTGTTATTGTTTGTGATGTCCACTAAACTAACTAATAAATCAACTAAGGTAAGTGCACTTATCAATTAATAGTATAACTATGGTGAGCACAAATATCATTCCCTCGAAGGCTACAATTACTAGTGATTATCGTCTTTTCATTATTTAACCTAACAATTCAAAAGATTAATTAAAACAAAAATTAAATGAACTACAAATGCATCAAAAAAATAAACACGAAAATAATAAAATATCAATCAAAACTAAACAATACCCAGGTAAGAATCCACCTAGAATTCATCTAAAATTCTCAATCCAATTTATGCAATTTATTTCCTTAGTTTCCTTGACTCGTAGAAATTCCTAACTTATGATATTATCTCTTTCGAGCATAAAAAGAACTAACTCTAGGTTGATTAATTTGAATTTCTTTCTAATTAAAACCCCTATTGTTGTATTAATTCATTCTATAGATTTCCATATTACATTTGACTCTAATCTTCTAGATTTATGCCGTCTTATTTCTAAAATTGCATGCAGCTCTATTCGACTATGCAATATCTAATCATAAGATGGGTCTATTCAACTTTAAACTTATGCACATCAAACATAGGTTAAAACCCTAGAAATAATAACCCAATAGCAATTCAAAATTTATAGTCGAAAACAAAGAAACTGTAACACCCCTAACCCATATCTGTCGCCAAAACAGGGTTACGAGGCATTATCAGAGTTTACAGAATATTTAAAGATAAACCGAGTCGAGTGCTAATCATATCTCAAAATTTATCATTACGTCCCTCAGATAGGCCCTCAAGGCCTAAAACATGTATTACGATTGATCTGGGATTAAATCGGAAGCATAGGGAATTTTTCACAAAATCCAAAATTTTTTTCCTTACTATTAAGAGTCACACGCCCGTGAGGTATAGGACACGCCCGTGTGGTCAGGCCGTGTGAAGTCACACGCCCGTGTCTCGAACCCGTGTAACTCTCTGACTTGTAACTCATGAACAAATTGATGTTACACGACCAAGTCACACGCACGTGTGCTAGGCCGTGTGCCTCACACGGTTGAGACACATGCCTGCGTCTCTACCCGTGTGCTTAATTTCGAGCATTCTTTTTTTCAAATTCTAGGATGCAGGGGATACACGCTCATGTGTCTACCCGTGTAGACAAAAACAATGTTATATCCAAGCCTCATTTCTCACTCATATTCATCCAACACTTGCACCAAACCATTTCAATACCAACCAAACAATTCATATACAATTTCTAACCAATTTCATCATACAATAAGCCACATTTCATATGCCTTTTCTGGTGCAAAAATTACCTCATGATCTTATATGTATAATCTATTAATTTGTACCATTTCACCATACATGCAAACCATAACTTACTTTATAAACATTCATAAAATTTAGTTATCACTAGCCATATTGATATCGCGTGATATGAAGTAATAAAATTTATAAAGAACTTGATCACACCAAAACTAACTAATATCACGACGTTGAGGCAAGCGCACCTATCGAACAGTAGTATAGCTTAGTGGCAAGACCGAGTTATCGTACCCAAGGGAACTAAAAGTACTATTACTTACTTCCTTTCTATTATCTAGCCTAAGAATAAAAGAGGGGTTTGTTTAAACTAATTCTAAAACTAACTAAGAAAAGCACAAAGAGTAAATTGGGAAAACTTTTTAGGGAAAAGCTTATTGATATGGACAATACTTAAGGGAGAATCCACCTAGACTTCACTTGTTATTGTTTTCTTGAACTATATGATTTGTTTACTTGACTTGATCCGTAGAGATCCCTAATCTATGCTAAACCCTCCGTCGAGGCGTAGAGCAACTAGGCCTAAGTTGTTAATTAAAGTTCCCTTATTAATTAACTCCCTAGGTTGCATTAATTCGATCTATGGTTCCCCATATTAAGTTTGACCCTAATCCGGCAGATTTATGTCGCCCTATGTCTAGGGTTGCATGCAACTCTACTTAATTATGATAGATCTACTCTTATCACAGGGAATTTTGCTCCTCTGCTCTAAGCACATCCAATTCTTGAAATAATACCTAGGACTATTAAATCAAGAATGAAAAACACATAATTAAGAACAATTCAAGTATTTATCATATAAATCAAGAATAAATAACAAGATCTGTCTTAGGTTTCATCCCCCTCAAGTATTTGAGGGGTTTAGTTCATAATAAAGAAAGAAAACATCGCAGAAGATATAAAATAACAAAACATAAAAGAACCCGAAAACCCCTGAAGGAATTTAGGGAGATCCTCTATATTGCTACAGAATTCCGGCTTCTGGGATGAATCAATCAGCTTCCCTGCGAGTAATCCCTACTTCCACTCTCTATGTTGGCAGTAAAGAATACTTCCCTTTTGGGGGAAATAAGCACACCCTTAGAGTTGCCTCCTAGGGTCTTTATGTAGAGCTTTGGGGAGCCTTTCTTAGCCTCCAAGTATCCCAATTCGAGTGAAATTCCTCTTCCTCATGACTAGAACACGCCCGTGTGCCACGCCCGTGTGAGTTCGACAAAGGCCGTGTGATTTGGCACGGCCGTGTGGCCTGCCCGTGCTTGTCGAGGGTTGGACCGTGTGATCTTCATATGGCACGGCCGTGTGGCACGGTCGTGTGGTAATTCCTTGGGTCGTGTGTTATGTCATTTTTGGCCTATTTTCCTCATTTTCGGTCCATTTCCTATTCTTTTCTCTTCCCTATGCTCTCCTGAGTATAAGATATGAAAAATAAGGATTAAGAGCACCAATTCTTACTAAATTGATAATAATTCATCCAAAATATAGGTTAAACATGGGGTAAAAATATGTATAATTTAGCGTTTATCAAATACCCCCACACTTAAACCTTTGCTTGTCCCCAAGCAAAATCTCAATCCCTAAATAAGAATCATTCTTCTCAACTTACAACCTTTATCAATAATGTTTCAAACTAATCCACAGATAGCCATACAATGAATAATTCAATCAGAAGAACATTAAAGATTCAATTAATCTAAGTTGAGAATTTTATCATTGAAACATAAGCTTTCTCTCCTCTCCTAAGTAATTATCTTTCCATCTTAATTAACAGAAGTTGACATCCTCACTAAAGGTTCACTCTATCCACTCGAAGTGTTTAGGGTTCAAGAATTAAGCACTCTCTAGTCAACCTGAAAAGTTATTACCATAGGCTTGCAAGAAAATCACATCTCCACCACTATAGATTGATATGATACATCGATCAAAAGGTCTTTACTGGTTGTAACGGGGCTTGGTTATAGGTGTTGTCACAGGCTGCAAGAGAGGGTTAGAATCGAGATTGAACTTGAAAAATTATCTAGCTAGAAAAATCTCTATCACTTTGAAACATATTTCTAGAGCTAATTCTTATGATAATATCGTTTCTGGCTTCATAGCTTGAAAAATAGAAATATGCAAAAATTTATCGAACTATTTATAATTTACAATCGAATTTTACTGTATGTACTCTTTTCTTTTCTTTTTTTTCTTTTTCTTTTTTTTCTTTCTTTATTTTTTTTTGTTTTTCTTTTTTTTCTTTTCTCTTTTTTTTTCAAGAATTCAATTAATACAATAAATTTTACAATCTGGAAAAGAGAATAAAGCTAGATGAAAAATTCAACTCAAATTTCAACAAAAATAGGGGTTAAAGTAATTGAATGGGATTTAACAAGAAATGGGTTATTGGTTAATAATTAGAAGGTGAGTCAAAGAATAGGTTGTCAAGCTCAACGGGGTTCACTAGGGGTTAATTTATGGAGGTAGGCTTTTTGTGGAGTAAGTGGGTTAAATCCTAGGTGCCTTTATCATTTCGGTATATCAAATCAATGATGTGGTCTCGACATGTATAATCAAAGCAAGTTCTAGAATAACAATTCAGTATTGACTCACTCAAAGTAATAATAAAAGTGAGCACGAAAAAAATGTATGCTCAAAAAGGCTCAAAAATCTCACTAGAATTATGGCTTTTGATGTCAATCCTGCGAATCTCAAATATCAAGATAATACTTAAAATTAGGGAAAATAACTTATGCAAAAATTAGGGGTTCTCAAAAATTTCAACTCATCATGCTTGATTCCCTAATGTTTTAAAGTTTGAATAATCAAAGTACAAGCACCTATATCTTGATTCTTAACATTTCAATAGAAATCATAAATCAATCAGAATTAATTCCTAATAGGAGATTGAGAATTAGTTAAGAACAATGCATGAAGTACAATTTCAGGGATTTTCATAGATAATGTAAAGATTTCAAGTAAGCTTCCCCCCCCACACTTAAGATGTACATTGCCCTCAATGTACAAAGTTATATAAATAGCAAGACAAGTATAATATCATAAGATAGGGAGAGAATTGAAACTCCCTGAATTTAGGATGCATCTGTGAGGAAGAGTCGGTAATTGTGGCAGGGGCAGTCCCATTTCCGTTCGAATATGATCTGTAGACCTCCTTTTTTGAAACTGTAGAAATATTTAATTAGTCGTAGAAATTTTGGATTAATAGAGTTTACTCGTTAGGGATTGGTCGATATGAAAGATAGAAAATTAAATAACAGAAAAATAATAAACTAAGTTCTAAAAAATACTAATACTGTAATGATTAAAAGGATTAAACATAAAAATAAATTTTGAAATAAAAAGGAAACTAATAAAGGAAAAAAATGAGAAAAAAATAGAACCGAATGAGAGAATAGAGGCACACGCCCGTGTGTCTCGGGGTTAGCCCGTGTTGGCCATATTGCACGGCCGTTGTAAACTTGTTTGCTTTTTCGCACGGTCGTGTAGGTAGTCACACGGCCGTGTTAGATTTGACAGTGTTGGCCACGGCTTGGGGGTACGGGCGTGTGGCATTGTGTGAGCCCGTGTTGATACTGCAGGGTTGTCACGGCCATGTCGCACGGCCGTGGGAAATTGTTGATAGCCCGTGTGGAATTCGTAAGGTTGCCACAGCCATATCGCACGGCCGTGGGGATTTGTCGACCTCCCGTGCTTTTGGGAAACTTCTGCTCTGTTTGTACACGGTCTGGGTGCACGACCGTGTCTCTATTTTAAGATGTCACACTGCCTTAGGCACGCCCGTGTGTCTGGACGTGTGGCCTAAATTTCTGCATAAAAAATGTTAGTTGCTGCATAAAAATACTAGAAAAATTTTAAACAAAGAAAAGTTACTAAGTTATTGCTCGGGTTGCCTCCCGAGAAGCGCTTATTTATAGTCTAAGCTCGACTTTTCTTAAGCTTGTTCATTCACGGTGTTTTGAAGAGTTGATACTCTTCTATCCTGCTTGCAATTTTATTATTAACATATGATTTGAGTTGAGTATGGTTTACCTTGAAAGTGCCGAGTGACTCATGTTTTATTTCTACTGTACCATAAGGGAAGATTTTCACTACCGTGAAGTATGGTATGTCACTTGTATGTTCTTTCAAATTCAAGATTCGAGGGTCGTCTTCCCCTAGAAGTACCTTATCCCCTACCTTGATTTGACACATTTTTACCTGAGGGTCATCTTGGTGATGCTCTGGGTTAGTGTAACATGTTTTGGGTTTTTCATGATAGCTCAGCCACTCATCTAGTTCCTCGATTTGAAGCGTTCACTTTTCAGGTGCATCTCCATTGGATGGACTTGTCTGTGATTGGGTTACCTTTATGTGAAGTGTATCCTGCACAGAAGGTTGAGTGATGAGTTCAATGTTTTTACAAGGACTCGTGACTATATTATTCTCAACAGTTTTAATTGCGTTTTGAGCTTGTAAAGTAACTTTGTCATCACCTACACGTAGTGTAAGTTCACCTGTTCCTAAATGAATTATTGTTCTGGCAGTTGCTAAAAAGGGTCGCCCTAGAATTATGGGTATATTGCTATCCTCATCAATGTCTAAAACAACAAAGTCAACTGGGAATATAAATTTATCAATTTTGACAAGCACATCTTCAATTATTCCCTTAAGGGACCTAATAGTTTTATCAGTTAGTTGAATGCTCATCTTAGTTTGCTTAGACTTTCCAAGACCTAGTTGTTTAAATAGTTTATAAGGCATGACATTTATACTAGCTCCTAAATCAGCTAAAGCATTTTTGGTGTCTAGGCTACCAAATAAACAAGAAATAGTAAAACTCCCTGGATCTTTCAGTTTCGTTGGCAGTTTATTTTGGAGAATAGTTGAGCATTCCTCGTTGAGTTCCACTATGGACAATTCTTCCAACTTCCTTTTATTTGTGAGAAGTTCCTTTAAAAATTTTGCGTACTCCGGCATCTGCATAATTGCTTCAACAAAAGGTAAGTTAATATGTAATTTCTTTAACAGTTTAAGAAACTTACCGAACTGCTGATCTGTGCGGTCCTTCTTTAGCGCGTTTGGGTATGGGATACGAGGTTTAAATTCTTTAACGATTTCTTCTTTGGGACTTGCCTCATCCTTTCCTTTACTTACCACAGGCTCCTTGCATTACTTTAGGTTGGTTTTGGTTAATCCCTCATCATCTATCGTATCCACGGCATTGAGTTGCTCCTTAGGGTTAGTCTCAATGTTGCTTGGTAACCCACCTTGCGGTCTTTCAGAGATTAGCTTAGCAAGCTGGCTTATTTGAGTTTCAAGCCCTTGAATAGATGCTTGCTGGTTCCTTAGTGCCGTTTTGGTATTTTGGAAACGTGTTTCTGATACGGGAATAAATTTTTTGAGCATCTCTTCAAGGTTCGGCTTTTTCTCTTGTTGAAATGGTGGCTGTTGAAATCCTAGAGGATGCTGTTGTCTTTGATTTCCTTGTCCTTCCCATGAAAAATTAGGGTGATTCTACCAACCTGCATTATAAGTATTACTATAAGGGTTATTTTGAAGTCTAGAATTGTTACCCATATAGTTGGCTTGCTGAGTTTCCATGCCATGTCTATAAGAGGAGTAATCTGGATTGAACATATTTCCTGGAGTTGTGTCGCATTGCATAACTGGCTGTACCTGCGTAGAACCAACAAAATTATCAAACTTTTTATTTAAAAGTTCTACCTGATTAGTAAGCATAGTAACAGCATCAATATTATAAACTCCTGTAGCTTTTGTCGGCTTTGTCCTCATGATTTGCCACTGGTAGTTATTCAATGACATTTCTTCAATATATTCATAAGCTGCTTCTGGCGTTATATTATTAATTGTTCCTCCTGTGGCTGTATCAACCATTTGTCGTGTGGATGGATTCAAACCGTTGTAGAAGGTTTGAACTTGTAGCCATAAAGGTAGTCCATGATGAGGACATCTTCTCAAAAGATCCTTGTATCTCTCCCAGGTATCGTAGAGTGTTTCTAAATCCATCTGCACAAAGGAAGAAATATCGTTTCGTAATTTAGCTGTTTTAGCAGGAGGAAAATATTTAAGTAAAAATTTTTCTGTCATCTGTTCCCATGTGGTGATTGAGCCTCGTGGTAGAGAATTTAACCATTGTTTGGCTTTGTTTCTCAGAAAGAATGGAAATAGCCTTAGTCAAATAGCATCCTCAGAAACGCCATTAATTTTAAAAGTATCGCACAATTCCAAAAAGTTTGCTAAATGAGCGTTGGGATCTTCATCCTGTAAACCATCAAACTGCACAAACTGCTGAATCATCTGAATGGTGTTAGGTTTTAGTTCAAAATTATTAGCAGCAATAGCAGGTCTAACAATGCTAGTTTGAGTACCAATCAAACTAGGTTTAGCATAATCATACATAGTTCGAGGAGCTTCATCCTCGTTTACTGGTTCTGCTGGTAGCGCTAGATGTGGTGGAATGTTTTGATTTGCTTCCATCTCTTCTGTAGGTTCTGGCTCATGCTCTGGATAATGTAGGCTTCGTCTAATTTCTCTGCGATTTCTGCGAACTGTAGCTTCTAAATCTTCGTCAAAAAGTAATGGTCCTGTTGGGTTGTTTCTAGTAATAGACTAGAAAAACCTAGAAAAAAATAAGAAGAAAAGAAAAATAAAAAATAAAAATAAAAATAAAAATAAAAATAAATAAATAAATATATTAATGGCTAAAGTAATAGAAATCGAGCTTTCGTAATATTTCAGTTAAATCCCCGGCAACGGCGCCAAAAACTTGATATCGCGTGATATGAAGTAATAAAATTTATAAAGAACTTGATCACACCAAAACTAACTAATATCACGACGTTGAGGCAAGTGCACCTATCGAACAGTAGTATAGCTTAGTGGCAAGACCGAGTTATCGTACCCAAGGGAACTAAAAGTACTATTACTTACTTCCTTTCTATTATCTAGCCTAAGAATAAAAGAAGGGTTTGTTTAAACTAATTCTAAAACTAACTAAGAAAAGTACAAAGAGTAAATTGGGAAAACTTTTTAGGGAAAAGCTGATTGATATGGATAATACTTAAGGGAGAATCCACCTAGACTTCACTTGTTATTGTTTTCTTGAACTATATGATTTGTTTACTTGACTTGATCCGTAGAGATCCCTAATCTATGCTAAACCCTCCGTCGAGGCGTAGAGCAACTAGGCCTAAGTTGTTAATTAAAGTTCCCTTATTAATTAACTCCCTAGGTTGCATTAATTCGATCTATGGTTCCCCATATTAGGTTTGACCCTAATCCGGCAGATTTATGTCGCCCTATGTCTAGGGTTGCATGCAACTCTGCTTAATTATGGTAGATCTACTCTTATCACAGGGACTTTTGCTCCTCTGCTCTAAGCACATCCAATTCTTGAAATAATACCTAGGACTATTAAATCAACAATGAAGAACACATAATTAAGAACAATTCAAGTATTTATCATATAAATCAAGAATTAATAACAAGATCTGTCTTAGGTTTCATCCCCCTCAAGTATTTGAGGGGTTTAGTTTATAATAAAGAAAGAAAACATCTCAGAAGATATAAAACAACAAAACATAAAAGAACCCGAAAACCCCTGAAGGAATTTAGGGAGATCCTCTATATTGCTACAGAATTCCGGCT
Organism: Gossypium stocksii; assembly: GCA_020496765.1. Classification (NCBI taxonomy): domain Eukaryota; kingdom Viridiplantae; phylum Streptophyta; class Magnoliopsida; order Malvales; family Malvaceae; genus Gossypium; species Gossypium stocksii. Next base: position 106,525,780 of record CM035627.1, on the reverse strand, counting down.
TCTGGGATGAATCAATCAGCTTCCCTGCGAGTAATCCCTACTTCCACTCTCTATGTTGGCAGCAAAGAATACTTCCCTTTTGGGAGAAATAAGCACACCCTTAGAGTTGCCTCCTAGGGTCTTTATATAGAGCTTTGGGGAGCCTTTCTTAGCCTACAAGTATCCCAATTCGAGTGAAATTCCTCTTCCTCACGACTAGAACACGCCCGTGTGCCACGCCCGTGTGAGTTCGACAAAGGCCGTGTGATTTGGCACGGCCGTGTGGCCTGCCCGTGCTTGTCGAGGGTTGGACCGTGTGATCTTCATATGGCACGGCCGTGTGGCACGGCCGTGTGGTAATTCCTTGGGCCGTGTGTTATGTCATTTTTGGCCTATTTTCCTCATTTTCGGTCCATTTCCTATTCTTTTCTCTTCCGTATGCTCTCCTGAGTATAATATATGAAAAATAAGGATTAAGAGCACCAATTCTTACTAAATTGATAATAATTCATCCAAAATATAGGTTAAACATGGGGTAAAAATATGTATAATTTAGCGTTTATCACATATCAATGGCTAGATTTACATCCATCTCTTTTAACATCAACATTTATATTTTTAGCTTATACATGCCATTATTTCAAAATAGAACATCTTATATACCAAAACGTGTAAGTTGATAGTGTGACCAAGATCCGACCTATCTCCGACTTCCCGAGCTTCTTAGCACTATAAAATAGGGAAAATAAAACAGAGTAAGCACTTAGTGCTTAGTAAGTTCATGTAATAAGAATTTAACTTACCACATATATCCATTAATTAGATCAAACATACATATACCCAAACAATGGGATATTTCCCTATCATACACAACCTCAACGCTTGAGTTAGTCCAATAGTTTCCATGTAATATCAATACATAGATAAACGATGAGCTCATCAATTCCATGATTTCCATATACTTAACATTTCCATGTTACTTGCACTTTTCATAAGTTTATCCCGTTGAATTTATTGGAATTTCGATGAATACTCGGTAGTACACTTATAGTGTAAGAATCCATAATCTGTTAATTCGTATTCACCTTTATCAGAGAGACACTCTCGAGTCTCTTTTTATACAGCAGGATTACCAGTCCAGGCTAAATCCCCTATAACATATGCCCAACGAGTTTTGTCAAGATTACCAGTCTAGGCTAAATCCTTTCAGTGACAAATACTCTATAGAGTTTGATTTGGATTACCCGTCCGAGCTAAATCCAATCTATATATACATAACATATATATCAAGAGTCTTATATCAAGATTACCCGTCTGGGCTAAATCCAATCTATATATACATAACATATATATCGGGAGGCTTATATCAGGATTACCTGTCCGGGCTAAATCCATTTTACCACTCATGTAACAACTTTTTTCATTAAGCCATCGAATTCCTTTTTATTCAACCGGGACTTTTCCCCATTTCTCAAGTAATGTTACATATTTCATCATATTTATTCATTGAACATTCAATTAGCATTCACATCAAATAACATGCTTTTCAAGCATTTTAGAATCCAGTAGTAAGTTACACGAACTTACCTCGATGATTGTTCGTGTTTATATTCCATTAATCCGATATCTTTTCTTTTCCTCGATCTAACTTTGAATTTGAGTTCTCTGGATCTATATAAATGAATTTAATCATCAATTTCATTCAACTCATATCCCATTTCACTCAATCTACAACTTAGGTAAAATTACTATTTTGCCCCCAAACTTTTCATTAATTTCAATTTTGTCCCTAGGGTCGGAAAATGAAATTTATGCAATTCAATTCTCTATCCAAGCCCAGCCGAAATTCTCATATAGTATTTACAGCACATATATTTCACAAAAAAATCAAAATTTTTCTTTGAATTTTACAAATTTTCAATTTAGTCTATTTTTCACAATTTCATCCAAAATCACATTGTAAAAGTTGTTTATTTACTAACAACCTTTCATTTTCTTCCTTAAATTTTAAATTTCCAGCATATTCATCCATAGCACAGTTTCCATGCTTTAATAACTTTTCAATTTAATCTCCAAAATAGAGAGAGCAAGTTATCCCGATTTCAAAAATATAAAAATTACTAAACACAGGACATAGAAACTTACCAATTTATGCCAAAAAAGTTTCTTCTCTCTCTCCTAGGGTTTCCATCAAATTTTAGGGATGAAGATGAGAAAATAAGATGATATTTCCATGTAATTAAATTATCATCTTTTAATTTTCTTAAATTCCAATTTAGTCCTTTTTTTCTCAAATTCCATGGATGAATCACCCTACATATTTTCCCATCTTTTGATTGATGGTTTAATTACCATATAAGGACCTCTAATTTTGACTTTCATAGCTATTTAATCCTTTTAGCTTTTAGCACTTAACTTCTACATTTTATTCAATTAAGTCATTTCTCTAATTAACCACTTAATCGGTAAAATTTTCCTATCAAAATTTTCATACGACTTTCCTATCAGATCACAAATCATGCAAAAAATATTAAAATAAATTTTCTCTCTAACTTGGATTTGTGGTTACAAAACTACTGTTCTGATATCACTGAAGTTTAGGTCGTTACAGAAACTAAGATTTTATTGCTTAAAATTGGAAATCAAATAATAAAATCCATCCTATGGTTCATCTCCCCTAGGTATTTAAAAAATTAGTTCATACTCGTAAGAAGAAATGCCAAAAATACAGTATAACCAATAAAATAAAAGAAACTCATGATAACTTCCTCGGAAATCAGCTTGGAATCTTTAATCTTGATGGAGATTTGCCTCAGAATCAACATCAAAGATGTTCTTTTGGGTAATTTTCGTGCAAAAACAAGAGGACTATTGTTCTTCCATTTTATTTCCTTATATATTCCTTATCAAACTGTTGAAAACCTAAAAATGAAAAATCCCTGTTGGTGTCATACATGAGTCCAGTGAGTTACACGCCCGTGTGGAACACTGTTGATCGTGTCTAGTGTAACACTTCTAACCCGTATCCGTTGTCGGAACAATGTTACGGAGCATTTTCGAAATATACAGATCAAAAACAGACAATTCATGTTATTTAACGTTCATGTCAGAAATTAATTATAAAGTCCCTTATAAGAGCCCTCAAGGCTCAAAACATACATTAGAAACAAGTCAAGACTAATCGGGAATTCAGGGAATTTTTCGTAAAATTTCAATAATTTTCTTAGGTGCAGGGAATACACGCCCGTCTGGTCGGGCCTGTGGCTCACACGGCCGTGTTCCAGCCCATGTTTGTACTCGTGTAACTCTCTGACTTGTGTTATACGGCCAAGTCACACGCCCAAGTGATAGGCCGTGTGTACGTGCAAGGGTCACACGGCTTACACACGGCCAAGCGACATGCTCGTGTGCCAGGCATTATGAAAATACGTGAGCATTCTATTTTGAATTTTTAAGATGCAGGAGACACACGGCCAAAACACATGCCTATGTGCTAGGCCGTGTGTCATACATGGCTGATACACACACCCATGTCTCTCCCGTGTGGACAAAATAAGGCCATTTTCAAGCCTTATTTCTCACCCAAAATTTTCTTCCACCTACATTAACACTTAAACACATTCCCAATCCAATATAAAACATTTGAATCAAGCTATATCCAAGTATCCAATCTTACCTAATTAACCATATAAACCTATATGCATAAATCTTCAATCATACTATCTCAACCACATTAAACACAACAAACATATTAGGCCACACATATATATATAAAAAATTATCCAACTCAAGCCATTCCAATGGCTATTTACAACCAAAAACATTTATATGTCATCATTGGCCAAGTTAAACCTATACATGTCATTACAACCAAAATTCATTCACTGAATGTACCGAGATGAGCCGATGGATAATGTGATGAAATCTCCGCGAAGCTTCCAACTCAATGAGTTTCCAAATTTCTATAGAGTAGAGAGTAAGTCGTATAATAGGAAATTAACTTACTATTTATTTCACGTTTAAGGTAAGCCAACTAAACATACTCAAACCAATGTGGCCAATTGCCTAAACACATATCCTCATCAAGCATGTTAGTTATGTAATTCACATAAATACCAAGAAATATGAATGAGCTCATTAATATTAAATTTTCACATACATGTATTTATCACTTTAAGTATCCATGAACATGTACCTATCATATCTTTGTACTTCAAATATTTCTTATAGGATTTCATCTTGAATTTATTTCATCTCATATCGGAACTTTACCCGTTGAATCGTTTAAATTATCGATGGATATAAGGATAGTACACATGAAGTGTACGAATCTGAAATCTGTCAATTCATATTTGGGGGTGCTCATTAGAGCACATAATTAGGAAGCCCTTTCTCGAGCCATATAACCAGAAGCTCATGTGAGCCATGTAACAGGAAGCTTATCCAGGTTGTATAACAGGAAGTTCATGTGAGCAATGTAACGGGAAGTTTATTCGTGTTGTACAGCAGGAAGTTCATAAGAGTCATATTTAGGAAGCTCATGCGAGCCAATAATGGATAGCTCCGAAGAGCCATTAATTAGGAAGCTTCGAATAGCCATATATCGGGAAGTTCAAGCGAGCCATATCAGGAAGCTTATAAAGAGCCTTTAATCAGGAAGCTCACGAAGAGCCATACATTGGGACGCTCATAAGAGCTACGGTGTGCCCACAACACATGCAGCATCACGACCGATCGGGATGCTCCGAAAAGCTATTAGCAGGAAGCTCACAAGAACCATATAACGGGAAGCTTGAGAGGGCTTTATATTGGGATGCTCGTGTGAGCTAGTAACGGGATGTTGTTTCGAGCTATGGTGTGTTTACAACATATGCAAGACCACAACCAACTTGAAAACCCCGTATCCATCGAATTTCACTTGTTCACACTGGACTTAATACTTGTCAATCAGTGTCAAATATGTAATTAATTTCATGTGTATGGCAATAATACAATCATATACATAGAATTCAATTAATACATATAAATTCTCAATTTAGTTACACGAACTTACCTCGACAATTGTTCGTGTATGTAGGCTACTAATCTGATAGTTTTTGTTTTCCTCGATCCAATTCCGTATTAGGTTTATCCAGATTTATACAAATGAATTTATCATCGATTTAATACAATTCATACTCAATTCACATCTTAGGAAAAATTACCGTTTTACCCCTATACTTTTAATTAATGCCGATTTCATCCTTATGTTCGGAAAATAAAATTCATACAATTTAACTCTTATTCCAAGCCTAGCCAATTTTCACATGTAACTATAGAAACCCTTGTATTTCATAAAAATTAGAATTTTTCCATAAATTTTTACATCTTTACAATTTAGTCCCTAAATCTCAATTTCATGAAAATTTCCTTTACAAAAGTTATTTATCTATCAACAATCTTTCATTTTCTACCATAAAACTTCATAATTCATGCATACTCATCCATGTAAAAACCCTAGTACTTTGATAACTTTGCAAATTAATCCCCGATATAGCTAGATTAAGTTATTACAATCTCGAAAATATAAAAATTACTAAAGACGGGACAAGATTACTTACCCAATTAAGCCAAATAAGCTTGCTTGAGTTCTTTTCTCTTAGCTAGGGTTTCCATAAAAAAATTTAGGAAAGATGATGATATTTTCTTTATTTAATCATTTATCATCTTTTATTATTTTACTTTCCAATTTAGTCCTTTTCTTTAGTCAATTTTCCGTGGATGAATCATCATTCTTCTGTACTAACTTCTCTTAATGGTCTATTTGCCATATAAGGACCTCAAACTTTGAATTCCATAGCTATTTGATACTTATAGCTACTAGAACTCAACTTTTGCATTTCATGCAATTTGGTCCTTTTATCAATTAAACATGTAATCGGTAAAATTTTCTTAACGAAATTTTTCTATGATATTTCTATCATAATTCAGACCATAAAATAATATTAAAATAATTTTCTTTTCGGACTCGAATTTGTGGTCCCGAAACCACTATTTTGATTTTACTGAGAACGTGTTGTTACATGTAGCTTCCAAATTAGCTTGGAATCTTCAATCTTGATAGAGAACTACTTCAAAATCAACTTGAAGGTTGTTTTTTGGGTAATTTTTGTGCAAAAATAAGACAATTATTGTTCTCCTTTGTTATTTCCTTATATATGCCTTCTCAAAGTGCCAAAAACCTAAAAATTAAAAAATCCCTATTGGTGTTGTACACGAGTCTAGCAAGTTACACGCCTTGTCCATATTCCCGTGTGGCTCACACGGCCTTATGGTCTGGCCCTCTGAAACACTATTAACCGTGTGTAGCTTCCAAACTTCTCTAATGTTCTTATTGCCACTTGTTTTTTGCTTTTATGGTTCCCAAGTGCTCCATAAAGCTTCAAAATATAAATTTAAAGGATTAGGAGTATATAATTCACAATTAATACCACTTAATCACCCAAAAATGTATTAAGAATAAGGCTAAAATATGTTACCTTCAACACTTATCAGTTTGAATATTGTATAAATGAGGCTAAAATATGTTACCTTCAACACTAAGTTGCAACTATATTAATATTATTAAGTATCGAGACAGTTTTTAATGTACTTTCAATTTGTTGGGAAACATTTAGTTTAATGTTTTTAGTATATTTAATATATTATATTTAAATTTTTTATATAAAAATAATATAAAAAATTGAATACAGGCGGACCGGGTCGGGCGTAAACAAAATTTTAAGCCTATTTTTTTTTTGGCATTGTAACAACCCAATTTTTAGTAGTGTCGAAAACAGTGATTCGAGATCACTAAATCTGACAAGTAAGCTCGTATATTTTATTATTTAGTGTTTATGACCCAAATGTGATTTTTTGGAAAATTTATGAATTATTGAATCTTGTGTTTTAGAAGAATTTATTAGGTAAATTAGGTTGAAAACGATGAATTGAGACCTCGATTTCATAGACCGAGCCGTAAATATTTTTATAAATATTTACATAGTGTTAGTGAGTTAGTATTAAAGTTTCTTTATAAAAATTTAACGTTTTTATATTTAATTAAATAAAAGGGACTAGATTGAAAAAGTTGTAAAACTTGCTAATTAAAGAAATAGTGATTAAATAGCTTAAGTGATGAATAAGGAGGGACTTAATGCATAAATATGAAAAACGGGGATGGCTGTGGCGGCATTAGAAAGAAATAAAAAATCTAAAAATTAGGTGTTAAGGGTAAAATTGGAAATTTTACAAAATTAAATGAATAAAATAACAATTAAAAGATTTTCTAGAATTTCTTAACAATTCTCAGCCAAAAATGCCATTGAAGAGTCCGTCTGAGCTGGTTTTTCATATATTTTCATCACGTGAGTTCAATTCTTGCTATTTTCTTGTAATTTTTGTATTTTTAAGACCTTTACAATTTGGTCCAACTATTTAATTCAATAGTTTTTGATTTCATGGGTAATTTTGAAAGTTACCATTGATGAGTGTTGGATGTTTATTATGAATTAACATGGATTTCGAGTTTTAATCTTGTTATATGATAAGTTTATCAAGTGATTTCACTAGAAATTTATTTTAGGACCAAATTGTGAAAATGTTAAGAATTAGAGTTTGGTGATAAACTTATGAATATTAAAGGTTGTATAGTAGCCTAAAATAATTAGATAAAGTGTCAATTAAGAAAAAATAGCTTATTTGGTGGGAAAATTGATAAGAGACTAAATTGTAAAAACTATAAAATTTGGGGTAAATGTGTAATTTTGAAAATTGAAAGGCATAAAATGTGAAGTGAACTAGAATTAAATTAGATGTTGATAAATGAATACTTTTATATTATAGATCAGGAACCCAAAGATAAACACGAAAAAGAGAAATTAACATATTTGTCCCTGAATTTCTACAACATCTGCAAATTTGCCTAGGTAAGTTCATATGGTTGAACTTTCATGATAAATTGTTAATTTTGAAATGATATAATGTATTATTTTTTATTTTTTATTGATTTATAAATATTGTAATAATATGAAAATCGAATTAAATGTTCAAATTAAATGGAACGCAAGATTGAGTACGATCGTTCCGTGACAAAAGATGAATTCACAGATAAGACCATGGTTGGACCATGACAATGTTTAAATGTAAGACCATAGCTGGGCTATGACATTTTAGTGAAAATACCATAACTGGGTTATGGCACCGTGAACGTAAGACTGTGGTTGGACCATGACAGTATATGCATATGTGTAAGACCATAGTTGGGCTATGGCATCCTGATGATAAGACCATAACTGAGTTATGGCATGACGAGTGTAAGACCATGGCAATATACGTGTAAGACGATAGTTGGACTATGGCATCAAGAAAACGATGTACTCAATTCCGTAAGACGTTCTCTAATTTAACAATAATTGATAAATGTCGCATGAATCAAAGTGATAAAATTTTAATAGTTTTTGATATTGAGCTCAATCAAGTGAATTCATCATTTGAATTTGTGATTGGCAGGAAGTGTTAGTGAAATGCTTGTTTAACGATTTATTATAGTATGTTTGATAAGATTTAACTCTAAAGCCTATGAACTTATTAAGCTTCATTAAGCTTACTCGTGTTGTTTAATGTTTCTTGTAGATTAACGTGAGATTGGAGGATTGGATCAACACATTGGGTTACACTATCTAGATTTCTCTAGTAGATTTTGTAATACAACCTATGGTTTATATGGCATGTATAGGGTTGGATAGAAAAGGGTTAAACTTGAATTATGAATGTAAATGATGCATATATATATATATATATATATATATATTTGTGTACAAGTATCTAGTAGTAGATAGTAGTAAACCAATGAACAGAGTTATTTTTGTAAGTTTTTATGAATGAGATTTGCAATGACATATTATGTTTAATACATGAATTTTGATTAAATTGGTTGATTGATTGTGATATATTAATGTATTTATATGTTGTGTATAGGTTGATATTATAAAGGGTGAGAAAAATGATCTTAAAATAGCCTATTTTTGTCCACACAGGTAGACACACGGGCGTGTGTCTTGACCGTGTGTGACACACGGCCTGGCACATGGGCATGTGGTTTGGCCATGGGTCCCCTGCATCTTAAAATTTAGAAACAAACTGCTTAGAAATAGGCACACGAGTAAAGACATGGGTATGTGTCTCAATCATGTGAGACCCAAGGTCTAGCACACGAGTGTGTGCTATGGCCGTGTGGATCTGCACCTAATGATAGAAAATTAAATTATCCACACGGCCTAGTACACGGGAGTGTGACTTGGCCGTGTGACCCTTACACTTAACTAAGTTGCAAGTCAGAGAGTTACACGGGTTAGGGACACGGGCGTGTGCCCTACCCCATATACCACACTGCTTGAGACATGGGCATGTCACTTGACTGTGTGAGCCACACGGCTTGACCACACGGGTGTGCGACCCTTGTATATAAGAGAAATTTTGAAATTTTTCAAAAAATCCTCTGAGATCTCAATTTAGTCTCGACTTGTTTCTAATGCTTAAATTGGGCCTTGAGGGTCCAATCAAGGGACAATATGAATAGTTTTGGATTTTAATAGTAATTGACTTAAATTATCTATATTTGTTCTATAAACTCCAGTAATACTTCGTAACCCTGTTCCGACGACAGATACGAGTTAGGGGTGTAGCAGGCATCAACCCGGCCGAACCTATGATTAGGTCTAATTTACACTACTATATATAAAAGAAGGACTTAGGGCCCTTTTTACTTGACACTTGTCTATTTTCCATTTTTTTGACATAATAATATAAAGGATAAATTTCAATTCTAATCCATCTATTTTTTTTAGATTATAAAAGGTTAGATTTTCATTTTTGATCCATATTGCACTCAAATTTCAAATTTAATCTCTATACTTAAATTTTGAAATAATTTGCCACCTCAACACTATAAAAATTATCTATTAAATTGAGGTTCATTACAATGTTATTTGTTACATGGATATTAAATGAGTATTCTTTTTTAATTTTAAAATGTTACACCAACAAATTTAATAAAAGAGTTTCAATAGTGTTAACTGTTGCCATATTTGAAAGCAAGGAAAAATTCTGCGGTTGCCTTTGTGGCCGCAACTTGATGCACTATTATTTTAGAACAAAGTATTGAGATATTTGGTGTAGAGATTTTTAGAAGAGTTAGAGCCCAAACATGAAAATTGATTGAGTTAAAATTGAAAACTTGAAGAATGGTTACTTGCAGGTCAAGTAAAGTCACTTTCCATATTTAAAGGCCTTTGATTACACTGAGACTCTTATGAAATTATTTCAATATTATCATATGTTGATTTTTAGTTCTACTTTATAAAAAAGAAATGATTAGACTATTACTCTTATGTAAGCAAAATTTAAGTGGTACATAAACTTAAATTTTGTCTAGGCTAAAGAGATCGAGAGATAGAGAAAGCACAAATTTGTTCAAGTTATGAACGTTTTATGTGTGCATTATTTTTGTAAGCAATTAAGAGAGTTTTGTATATTGTAAGACTAAGCTTTTGAGGAAGAAGTGTAGTGGGAGAGTAATTTAGTTTTTATACAACGGTGAGGCCGCTAAATTTGTGAGAGTCAGGCCAATGTTAAGACTTAAATCATTTATTGTACTGCGACAAAGATAGTAGATCCTTGCTCTGGAAAAGGTCCCACAGATGTAGACTGAAGTTGAACTATGTAAATAATTTCGATATTCATCTTTACATTTATGCACTTTTGGTTTCGTGGTTGAAACAGTGGTCACAACACTATTTTAGCCATAGTTTATGATTGGGAAGCAAGTACCCTCTTGTTTCTACATTAACAAATAAACTTACATTTTTAAACTCTTAAAGTAGAAAGATTAAATTTTTTAAAAATAAAAGTATGAATACTAAATTTCAAATATATGAATAGTACAATAACCTAAAACATATTGTAATCTTTAATTTTTATTCTATAATTAGTAAATAAATATTTAATTCAATATGGAACGTGGATAAAAATTATACAAATATAAAATTAATAATAATGACTTCAACGTGCAAATATATATTTTTACTTTCATTGAAGATGATTATTTAATGAAACAAAAAGAGTGATTAGGTTGGTAGGGATAGCAGTCGACATTAGTGGTAAGACTTTTCCCGATTAAGTGTAGGTTTAGATGGACGGTGTGGTGTGGTGTGTTTAGTTTATTTTTTGTTTCACGCTACAGTATTTAATCTCACTGTCATAGTTGTTTTTACACTAACCATAGGTAAATTCATCATTTATCCAAACTCACACTAATTTGATACTAAATAAAGGAGAATGGATTATATGAAACTGTGATGCCACGTCATCCGTATCCATCGTTGCAATATGTTACTGAGCATTACTAGGAAACCGTAACTTAAAAACTTTTTATTCTTAAACATTTCATATATCATAACCTAAGTTATTCAAACACATGCATAACGTCTCTTATTCCAGCCATCGCGGCCTTAGAATCAGTTTAGAAATAATTCGGGACTAAATTAGAAACATTTATAATTTCATAGAAAAAGATAAAATTTTGTTCAAAGTATAGAGTTCACACAGCCATGTGGTCAGGCCATGTGACTCACACGGCTGAGACACACGCTTGTGTTTCAGGCTGTGTAACAAGAAAATGACCACTTCCAAGTAGGGGTGAGCGTTCGATCGAATCGAATCGAATAAAAAATTTTTGAGTTAATCGAGTTGACGAATCATATTTTATCATCCTAATTTGATTTGAACTTTTCTCGAATCGAGTCGAGTGAAATAGAATTCGAATCGAATCAAATATATTTGTTCGAGTTAAATTTTAAAAAATAATTTTGGTCATTGTAATCATTGTCACCCATCGTAATAAAATTTGTCCACCATAATCAAATTTTTTGTTAACTTTCATGACCTCATAATTTATTTATTAATCTTTTATATACGGATTAGCTTTTTTTCTTGCTTAGTTGTTTCAATTATCTTTAGGTTCTTGTCACTATGTATTTGGGAATTAAAAAATATATTAAATTTGTGATTTTTTAATAAAAGTTATTTTAAGGATAAAATGTGAAATTGCTACCAATATAAAATTTTAACACGAATATTTTATGGCATCATTAATAATTCAATTTTAATATAAATATTCAATATGACTAAACAATTCAATAATATAAATAATATAAAATGTGAAATTTAATTTAATAATATAAATAGTAGATATAAATAAAATTACTATTATTTATGTTTAGGGTTTTTTTTTGGATAATTTTAATTTTTTATTTGGAAGTAAATGGTGAGAAGTAAAAAAGTAAATGGTGAGAAGTAAAAGTTTAGGGGGAAATAAAAAAGTTTTGAGGAGTAAAAGTTTGAGGGAAAGTAAATAGGGGGAGTAAAACTTTAGAGGGAAGATATTAAAAAAATTTTGGGGAGGATGGGGTTTGGGGTAGATGGGGGTGGGATGGGAATGGAGTAAAAGTTTTAAGTGGAAAGTGGGAGGGAGTAAAAATTTTAGGGGAAAATAAAAAGTTTTAAGAGTTTTTTGGAGTAAAATTTTGAGAAAAAATAAATAGGAGAATAAAATTTTGGTGGGAAATGGATTTTGGGTAGATGGGGGGTTGGGATGGTAGGGGAGTAAAAGTTTTGGGGGGGAAGTGGGAAGGAGTAAAAGTTTTGAGAGAAAAGTAAAAAGGTTTGGGAGTTTGGGGTAATAATGTAAAATATTATAGTTTGATATTTGATTTATTCGAATTATTCGAGTTATTCGAATTAGAAAACTCAACTCAATTCGTTTAACTCGAAATTCAAATTTTTTTTTTTTCGAGTCGAATCGAGTTTTGCTCACCCGTACTTCTGAGCCATTTCTTTCACCCTTTCAAGAATAAACCTATAAGAAATTTGTACATGTATACAAAGCCTTTAAACATACTCAAATTATGCAAAGAATGACTAACCTCCATACCAAATGTTCTTACAACCAATATGCCAAAAGGCACCTCAATCCCCAAGCATCAAACTTATATATATATAAGCATATTTGTTCAAACCCTAACCATATAGACCTAATTAATCTCAATATTATTTCCATGCTATATAAAAAATAATTTCACCAAATTTGACCACATTTATACTATTTACCAACTGACTTGTTTCTATACCAATACATAAGACAATTGACACATACCAACCTTACCATATTAGGCATGCCATATTTCAATCATGTATATCTATTCAAAACTTTTCCAAAACATATCATGTCTTGGCCATATTGAGATCGATACAACATATACCAACTTTGGTTATTTCTAAACATGCATCAAATTGACCATTTTAACCATAACCAATAAGATATCAATAGTACTTTAAGTACCTCAAATTCAAGGCAACATTTCATGCCATAATTATCAACCAAAATGACATATATATACCAAACTCATCAATTAAACATTAGGCATAATCTACCTATACATGCCATTATAAACTTAACCAAGATATCAAAATCTATTGATATAATAGCTAAATAGTGTGATAGATCTCTGACAAGCTTGCAACCCGATCAAGCTTCCGATAACCTGTAAAGTAAGGGATAAACAACTACGTAAGCAATGATTGCTTAGTAAGCTCCTACAAACTTTAAACATAATATTTCAATTCTGAAAGCTGAGCCCTAGGTTTATTGGGCCGTACTAGATTCTGAAACGAGTGGGACTGGTTGCTTACCAGTTGGAGCTACCTCTTAAGTTGGATTGTATTCATGACGTGTTACACGTCTCTACGTTGAGGCGCTACTGGTTTGATCCTACTCATGTTGTCCCTATTGAGGAGATTGAGATTAGGCCATACTTGACCGTTGAGAAGGAGTCGGTTCAGATTCTAAACTGCGACATTAATGTTTTGAGAAAGAAATCTATTCCACTAGTGAATGTGCTGTGGCAGAATCATAACACTAAGGAGGCCACATGAGAGCCTGAGGATGCGATGTGTCAGCAGTATTCTCATCAATTCTGATCAAGTAAATTTTGAGGCCAAAATTTTCTTTAAGTGGGGTAGAGTTGTAATGCCCTAAAATTTTAATTTTTATTTGTGTGAATGTGTGACACAAATATTTGTCTACTTCAGTGGATAAGTGCTCTGGGTGTGTGTGTGAGGTCCCAAGTTCTAGTCTTACTTGGGTGAAATTTTAGTATTTTTATGAATAAGCCCTAACTTTGGTCAATATGTTTTTAATTAAAAGTTTGTAAGTACTTAACAGAATGGGCCTGCTAGTCTGGTGGTTAAGTGGAGTGTTAATATGCAGGGGGTCTTGTGTTCGAATCCCTGCGTAGGCGTAAAGTCTATCATTTTTATTTGCCCGGTAGGTTAGAGAGTTCAAACCGTGTTAAAATTCGGAGTAGTGGATGCTAATGGGTGGTTAATTGAGAAAATTAAGGGATTGTGGGGTTGAGGGGTTATCATAGATTAGGTTAGATTTTTATTTTGTTTTTTCCTCAAAATTCAATTTCCTCTCTTTCCCCAAAAGCATGGACGACAACCTTTCTTTTTCTTCCTCCCCCTCTTTTATCAATTTATTCTCAAACGCTACTACTCTCTTTGCTACTTGTTCGTATCTACTCCTCCGAAGATCGCTCTTTATTTTTATCAGTAGTGGTAAGTGGTATTGGTGCTTTAAATCTCAGTATTTAAGATATTAATTGGAGACCTATGTATACTTTTTGACAGCCGAGAATCAGGTGTGAGGGGCTGTTCTAGTACCAAATTGTAGTGCGAAGCGTTCGTGGTTTTCAAAGTAAGGGTTTTTTCGCTCAAAAGATAATATCTCGGTTTGGGTTCAACTTAGTTTGATCATTTAAGTGATTAATTGTGTGAAATGTTGGTCAATGATAGGTAATGGGGTGCTCGGGAGTGTTTAGGCATAAAAAATGATACAGGTGTGTACCCAAAAATGTAAAAAATAGGGTTTTGACGAAAGCTAAAAACCCCACTGTCGACACCATACGGGCGTGTGGTCACCCGTGTGGTAGGCCGTGTGCCCTAACACGGGCGTGTGATAGACGAGGCTAGGCCATGCGCGCAAGACACGACCGGGTAATGGCCAGGTAGGCCGCGTTGACACACGGACTAGACTGATTTGGGCCGTGTGGGCCCACACGGGCAGGCCATATGGGCTTGTGAGCCCATTTTAATTGAAAAGGTTTCTAAGGTTACACAGGTCGCCCAAGTCGACTATAAAACTACTGTAGGGTCGGTAAGCACTACTTAGACCTTTAAATGTGTGAAATTGATTATATGATGTATGTACTAAGCATGTTATATATATTTGCATGTATCCTGAACTGTATGCGTAACTAATAGTCCTGTGATAGCATGACATTTATTGTATGTTGCATTGTATTGGGCTGGGATAATATTATTTGAAGGAAGTGTATTGAAAGGCTCTTAAGCCTAATATCTGACAACTCAGCTCCAATTTACTAATTATGTGCCGCATTCAGTACTACTTGGAGTGTAGGGATGGGTGGGTGTTTTAAACCCTACATGGAGTGTAGGGATGGACGGAGATGGTGTGTAGAGGCTGGTTGGGTAGGACTCTGATTACTATATATTGTATATCTGATACTGTTATTGTGATGGGCTAAGGCACTTATGCATGACTGATACTGTTATTGAAATGGGCCAAGGCCCAAACTGCCACTGATACTGAAAAAGGCTTAGGCCCAGAATGTGTATGACTGCTTACTGTATGTTTGTTTTCTGTGTGGATTACACATTGAGTTTACGTAAACTCGCCCCTTCTGTCTTATCTGTACAGGTAATCCCCAGACTTAGACAAATCGGTGCGGCGAAGGACTCAATAGTGACCATGGTTAATAGAACTTATTATTATGATTTATGATTATATTTTTATCATTGGATAATTTTTGATGTAAATTGGGACTTTTTAGACTTTTGCTTTAATTTGGGACTTTTATCAGTTTTATGGATTTTCAACTACTAGATGTGGTAAACTCAATTTTCAAAAAGCAAAAGTTTTTCTCAGAATACACAATTTATTTAAAATGGTTTTAAAAGCTTCCGCAATGAACTAAGTTTTTAAGCAACTGATTAAATGAGTAAGCGTTTTGGAATTAATAAAAGTTAAAGAAAAGTAATTAATTGCAAATGGTTTTAGCGTAACAACTTAATTTTCAAATTCCCTATCATATGACATCGCCAGATTCGACCATAACGTCCAGGCCGGGTTTGGGGTGTTACAGAGTTAGAGCCCAAAACATGAAGATCGATTGAGTTAAAATGGAAGACTTGAAGAACGGCTACTTGCAGATCAAGTAAAGTCACTCTCCATATTTAAAGGCCTTAGATTACACTTAGGCTCTTATGAAATTATGTCAAGTTTATCATATGCTGAGTTTTAGTTCTACTTTATAAAAAAAATGATTAGACTATGACTCTTATGTAAGTAAAACTTAAGTATTATATAAACTTAATTTTTGTCTAGGTTAAAGAGATTGAGAGATAGAGAGAGCACAGATATGTTCAAGTTATGAACGTTTTATATGTGCATTATTTTTGTAAGCAATCAAGAGAGTCTCTTATATTGTAAGACTAAGCTTTTGAGGAAGAAGCATAATGGGAGAGTAATTTAGTTTTGATACAACGGTGAGGCCGCTAAATTGGTGAGAGTTAGGCCAATGTTAAGGCTTAAATCATTTATTGTACTGTGAAAAAGATAGTGGATCATTGCTCTGTGTAAGGTCCCATAGATGTAGACTGAGGTTGAACTATGTAAACAATTTCGGTATTCATCTTTACATTTATGCACTTTTGGTTTCGTGGTTGAAACAGTGGTCACAACACTGTT
Source organism: Gossypium stocksii (assembly GCA_020496765.1). NCBI lineage: Eukaryota > Viridiplantae > Streptophyta > Magnoliopsida > Malvales > Malvaceae > Gossypium > Gossypium stocksii. The sequence continues at coordinate 106,508,895 of CM035627.1, read as the reverse complement.
TCAGCCATAGTTTCTGATTGGGAAGCATTTACCATCTTGTTTCTACATTAACAAATAAACTTACATGTTTAAACTCTTAAAGTAGAAAGATTAAATTTTTAAAAATAAAAGTACGAAAATTAAATTCCAAATATATGAATAGTCCAATAACTTAAAACATATTGCAATCTTTAATTTTTATTCTATAATTAATAAATAAATATTTTATTCAATATGGAACGTGAATAAAAATCATACAAATATAAAATTAATAAAAATGACTTCATCGTACATATATATATATATATATTACTTTCATCGAAGATGATTATTTAATGAAACAAAAAGAGTGATTAGGTTGGCAGGGATAGCAGTCGACATTAGTTGTAAATTTCTCCTGATTAAGTGTAAGTTTAGATGGACGGTGAGGTGTGGTGTGTTTAGTTTATTTTTTGTTTCACGCTACATCATTTAATCTCACTGTTATAGTTGTTTTTACACAAACCATAGATAAATGCATCGCTTATCTAAACTCACACTAATTTGATATTAAATAAAGGAGAATGGATTGTATGAAACTATGATGCACATTAATAAAGGAGAATAGGTTGTATTTGATGCCAAGTCATCATTATCCCTTTCCAATAATAAAAAATGATAAATTAAATTTTTTCTTCCGAAAATCTAACTAAAAATACTAAAAATCAAGAGAAAAAATTTAATTTATTATTTTCTTATTAAAAAGAGATAAAGATAATATAAAATTACAGTTTGTTGCAACCTATTCTCTTAAATAGTTAAATAAAAAACATATTGAGAAAGAAATGAATGGATTACAAGTATACAGAATAATAATGGGTTTCGAGGTCTTTGGGCTTGACTCGAGAAAAAAACAAATGCGGTGGGCGCAGTAATTTGGGTGGGTGGTCGAAAGTTATACGTATGTGAAGTTCTGTCGACGCCATTCATTTTAACCAATGAAACAAATAAAAAAAGAATCTTTGTGCTATAAATGACTGAAAAGGAAAAAGAACAAAAATATACATTATTTCAGTGTCAAGTTTTCCAAGGTTGAATGTTGACGAAGATGAAACTCTTCAAGTATGCTTTCCATGGAATTCAATGTTTCTTTATCAACATGGAATCAAATGTTGAACGCTAATGACTTGGTCTTAATTCAATTTGTCCCCATTTTACTCTTATTTTTTTTAACTGTTTTTCCTTTTTTACACTACCAAATTGGGGCTTCAATCTTCATCTTTCATACAAAGTACGGAAAATATACCCAAAATTTATACATTTGTTTTTTAATTTTTTATGAAAATAATAATAATATTGCAATTTCAACTTTTTAATAATCTCTGCCCTTTAAACCAATTTTTTCTTCTGCTTATCAGTACAAAAGGCTTTAAAAAATAAATAAAATTTTATTTGAACCCTTACACTAAATTCGCACTCAATTAAGTTCTTGTCATTGAAAAATCAATTAAGTTCTCCCATGTTAATGGTTTCAATCTTTAATCAAGTAAATCGTTAAAATCAATCGAAGAACCAATCAAATGGCAACACGTGACACCTTATAATTTAATCTTACATTTTTTTCTTAAAAAAAACATAAAAATGATTAAATATATATAAAATTATAAAAATTATAAAAATATAAAAATTATAATTGTTCTAGTAAATTATAAAAAAAAATTCAACATATTTAAAATATTTAATTATGAAAATAGGCCAATTTTTGGGTTATTTACCGGAAAGGACTATTTTCTACGAAAACGCGTCCAGGTCAACGCATTTTCAAAGTACGTGTCAGCAAAATGTTTCCCTGGAAGAGCATTTTATCCACATCATCAGAAAACGCTTCCTTTGAGGGTGCGCTTTGCTGATGTGAACAAAACACTTGTTATAGCCCAATTTTGCACACAAAAATAAACCCAAACAGAAACCAAAATTAAATAAAGTCCATGTCCATTTACAATTTTTGAGCCCGATTACAACCAAATAACCCATGCCCATTACAAATTGACCCACTACCCTAACCCACTAAAGCCCAACAACGAAACCCTAGCCCCAATGGTTCTCTGCCGACTTAACCTCTGCACCGCCTCTGCCCTCTGACTCAGCAGCTGCCACCACCGCCCAGGTCACATCTCAGCACCGCCCAAGCTCCCTGCAAACATTTAAAGAAAAAGGGACAGAAGGCAGTAGAGAAATGATGAAAAATAACAAGTTGAAAAACAATAGTAAAGGCTATAAAAGCCGATTGAAACCACAATGTAAAAGGTGGGATATCTATCAAAATAGAAGCAATATACTGGAAAATTTCTAATACAATAAAATCAGAGAGTGTTAGCACCAAAACACAAAAATAGCAACATCCAGCGAAGGGATACCCCCCAATACAAGCAAAATCGGAAAATAGATTCGAAATAAGGTAAATTTTTTCGTTTTATATACATACTTTTAATAATCATAATAAAACAGCAATAATATGTACATAAAATATATAAAAAATAGAAAAAGGGAAAAAATTGGAAATTTTACCTTTTCCAGCCACCGGAACGGTGGCCGGAACGACGGCGGACAGTGGCACGCGGTGGTCCGATCACCGGTCGGTGACCAGCCGGTGACCGGACGTTGACCGGTCCGGCGACCGGAGCCCGGAGCCCCCCTTCTCTCTTCCTTCCCTCTCCCCCTCTCCTCTCCCCTCTCCTCTCTTCCCCTTTTCTTTTTTTTTTTTCTTTCCGGGTAACAAATGAATCAAAAACAAAAAAAACTCACCTTTTATACTAACCGACCTGGGTCGGGTTGACCCGACCCGCTCCGCCTAGGATCCGCGTGCTCTGACGTCATAGGGGCTTATTGCGTAATCGGTCCTTCCGCTTTCTTTTCAATTTACAATCGAGTTATTTCTTATTTTAAATTGACCCTGGAAGTTGTTCCGTGTTTCAATTTAGCCCCTACTGCTGCGCAGCGTTTTAAAGCTCCGGGTAAATTACATTTTTGGTCCCTCCCTTGTTTTAGCGCGTTTAAATGGGTCTTTTTTCCTTATATTTGTTTACAAATCGACCCTAAATTCTTGGTTTCGTTTCGATTAAATCCCTTCTTTCACATATTATTGTTATTTACATAATAATAATAATAATAATTATTATTATTATATTTATGCACATACGTATAGTGTTTTGTATAGTATTATTCGTATTTATTTATTCTCAAATATTATCATTAAGTTTTATTTGCTTTGATATTTATTATTATTAATACTATTATTATATCTACTTACTATTATTATACTTATTTCTAACATTAGTATTATTAATTTTATCATTTTATTTATTAATATTATTATTATATATATTATATATGGTATTATTTTCGATATTGTATTCTTATTATTTACTAATATATTTTAAAATTATCGTTATTATCTAAGTACATTTCTTTATGTTATCGTATGTACATTTCGGTATTGTATTCTGTATATTTTGTACAGGTTTTTTATATCTTTAATATTAATATATTATATGTAAGTATTACAATATTAATAGTTGTTTTCAATATTTTAATATGTACCATATTTTCATGCCATGTTCATATTATGTATAAATCCTAATAACATAGTTGATTGTTATTTTCACTATTATTATTTATTTTTTTAATATTATTATCAGCATCCACTTCCACATATTTTTCATATATCATCCTAGGTATGTATCTTTCGTTATTTTACGTATGTTCGTAATATTATATTATTTTCATACTCTATATAATCCCATTATACTATTACACATATTTCTTAAACTTAGTATTGTATGCTTTACGTACGTTTACTATCATTTTTTTTTGTTTTGTATTATTATTATTATTATTATCATAAAAACCGTATTATGTATTTAAACATTATTATAGATTTTCCATAGGTCTAATATTACACGTTTCATATCCATTTATCACCTCGCATTTACATCATTATTATTATCATCAATATACATAGCTATTTTCATGTGCTTATTTCAAATACATCATTTCTACATTATATTATTACGTATATATCACATTTCCATCTTGATTATTGATATATATAGATACTTTGCGTGTACCCATAATGTCATATTACTCGTATATTTTCATCCCATGTTTTATATATATTATCATATATGTGTGTTTATCAAACTTAGCATTATCTGTTTTATATATGTTTGCATTATTATTATTGTCACACTATATGCATCACTATAATCATTACTATTACGCATGCATTATTATATGTTTAATATATATTATATATTATTTATTCCGTATATTTTTCACCTTTATCATCATTTGTTTTTAATATAGCATATTGTTTCACATTATTGTTATTTCTATGTCAACTCTCTTCGTCATAATCTTTTTCATGTTTTAATAAACGAGGCAATATACCGATTTTAACATTAAGCCACTGATTTCATCGCTATGTTGGGTGAATCACGGATGGCTCGTGTCAAAAGCGGGATATCCTTCTCAGAAATAACAACTTTAAAATGTTCGTGTTTTTTTGATTGGATCACAATTAAGTTTTAAGTTGAAATCGTGCTTTGAAAATTAGACAACCCGCATTTGAAAAGATACCAATTTTTGGGCGTCGCGGGGGTGCTAATACCTTCCCCGCGCGTAACTGACTCCCGAACCCTATTTTTCTCTGAACTTCAACGCGGACCTAAACTTGGCCTTTTTATTCGAAAATTGTTTTATCAGGTGTCCGATCGCACCAAGAAGAAAAGATCGGTGGCGACTCCTTACTTTAATAAAAATCAAAACCCGTTTTCAAGATTTTAAATCGCCACAATTAGCGACCTAAGCTAAAACTTTTCGTCGCTACAGCTGGCGACTCCGCTGGGGACCAGCTTTCGAGAGTCGAATCAAATCAAATGTGTTGTCGAAATTTTCAAAATGCCTTTTTCAAATTAATGTTTAGTCGTGACCCTCAAAATTTTGCAAAAGTCATATACTTGCATCTCATTGTAAATATTTTCTAACTTCTTGTCTACTTGTTTTGAAGCTCTAAATTTCTAAGCTTCGGTTCTCTAAGTCTAGTTTTTAAAATAAAACGAAAGGTTTGTAAGTTTCTCCCCACACACTGTTCACGTGCATTGTTGCATAACATGAGCGCCATACCCGGGCTCTGTCCCTCTTAAGTGAAAGTAAACGCTATGCCTTCGTGAGTTAACTCGTCCCTCCGCACAGGCTAGTGAATACTTTCGGGTTACATGTGACTTATGCTTTCGTGAGATAACTCGTCCCTCCGCATAGGCATAAGTAAATGTAATCCCTCGAATTGATCTCGTAAGCCTGTGATGGGCTATGACCGAGGTTCTGTACTAATCTTAGTAGATGATAGTACAGACAATTCGAGTACCTTTCTAGAACCCGAAACCGCATATAATGAACTGTACGAGCCACCCAGCTAGAGCCATGCCGAACCTCTGTCCGTTTAGTAGATACCAAAATAGGCACACGGGAGAAACGCCTCTTACCTTTTGTACTTTCGCTTTGTATATAAGGGGTAGGATTTATCCGGTAAAATGAATCGGGTAGCTTAAATGCTTTAATTTATTTTCGTTTATATCTGATCACTAACCGAGTTTGATTGTCTTTGTTTTATTTCTCATCGTGCATCATAGGCATCATAATAGGACGGTGTTGACTAAAGATTAGTTGCCAAAAACGGGTTTCAAATGGAAGAGTCAATTGTACAAACGACCGAGACGAATACCGTAGTTCGGGACTGGTCTTTGAGGACTCAAAGAGAAAAGGGAGACAGCCTAGTAGAAGGATGCATTGTCAATCTACCCGAGCGGGTGACTGTGAATGTCCGTCAAAACAACCTTGAAGACTTGGTTTGGATCTGGAATCAGTGGGATTCAGATACTAGGGGCATTTTCACCGAAAGGTACGGGGACGTAGCCCATCTGATTGCTGTCAAAGTAGACGAAAGATTGATTCAAGCTATGATCAGATTTTGGGATCCGGGTTACCAGTGTTTCACATTCAACCAAGAGGATATGACCCCTACGATAGAGGAGTATGCTGCTCTACTGCGTGTCGAAAACATGCAAACCTACAAAATATATGTCAAAGAGCCCAAGCCGATGACATTCAGGAAAAAGTTAGTAAGGCTGACGGATATGACCGATGCATGGGCCGAGAAGTAAATAAAGAAGAAGAATGAAATCAGCTGTGTCCCATGGTTTTCACTACGAGATCTGGCTTTAAATCATCCTGACATGCTGAAACGGATAAATTTGTTTGCTTTGGCTATCTATGGTTTGGTTGTCTTTCCGAAGATTCTCGGACATATAGAAGTAGCGGTAGTGGATTTCTTTGAAAAGTTAAAGCAAGGTATCAATCCCGCCCCAACCATCCTAGCAGAGACTTTCAGATCTTTGAGCAGTTGCAGGAAAAGAGGGGAAGGACGATTCATCGGATGCACGCAGCTACTTAACATTTGGATTTTGAGTCACTTTTGGAAGGTAGAGCGCACACCGTTCCACATGTTTTCGAAGACATTTGCTCCGTTGGAAGCTCACCTTAAGAAAGAGTGGCCGAAGGAGGTTACTGAGCTGCATTGGGTCTCAGTGTTTCAGAACTTGCGTGCCGAGGACATAGTATGGAGAGCGCCGTGGATACGCCCTTCGCTTTTGTTATACAAAGTCGGAAACCAAGACTGGGTACCACTACTTGGATTGTGGGGAGGGATTGGTTACGCTCCTCTTTTGGTCCAAAGACAGTTCTCTTCACGATAGTTTATACCCGCCACCAGTGGTCTAGCTCAATCAGAGTTTGTTTTTGCGGGCGAAGGTTATATGAAGAAAGTCCGAGACACTGCAAAGGCTTGGAAAAGAATTCATCTGATGGAGTTGGCTTTATATGCTGACACTATCACCCAGGACTACGATGCATGGAGAAAGCAACGGGTGAATAGTTTGCAAGTCTCATCGGCAGATTACGCCTTTCAGAATCCTTTTTCGAAAGAAATTCCATCCGAGCTAGAGACGGCGAGACAAGAATTCGAACGCGAAAAGACAAAAATGTTACAAGACCTTAGTGCCCTTCAAGAAGAAAACTATCAGCTGAAGATCGATGTTCAAATTGAAAGATCCAGGGCTGAGAAGGTGCAAAAAGAAGCCGAGGTCGTAAGAAACGACTTAAGAGATCTTCATCTAGAAAATAAAAAGTTAAGAGGCACCATAAAGAACAGCGGGCTGGGCAAGTCGTCAGCGGAATGGAAAGAGGAATTGAGTAATGTCAAAGGTGGGATGGAATTTTGGAAAGGAAAGGCAAAGAAAGAAGAAGGAAAGGCTGCACGGGCTGCAATAGAGTTAAGAAAGAAGTCTGCTGAGTGTGAAGCTACATCTGTTGAACTGATGACTAGTCGAGCTAAGCGTCAAGAATTAAAAGAAACGATACGGGATTTAGAAGACACACTACAAGCCCGACAACAACAACTGGATACTCTCTTGGAAGCTTTGGAAGAAAAGAAGGGTCAGTATGATAGAGATACCCACGCTTACGAAAGAGCCCTCTGCGAAAAGGATGAAAATCTCAAATACTTGATCAACGAGATTCGTACGGCAGCCATGCACATAATGCAAATAGCGGATGAAGCAGAGACTCTTAGCTGCCAATTCCCGCCTAGACAGAGATCAAGCATATCAGAATTCTTGGAACGAGTGAAAAATTATGGCAATATAGCGAGGAAGTTTGTATGAAAGCTGAATCAAATGATGAAAAAAACGTTATGTAAATAGACTCTTTTGATTAATGAAATGCCTAAATAGGGGCTATCTGGAATCAACACCGATTTTGCATATACATTCATAACTAACATTTAACATTCATTCATTCATTCATTCATTCATTCATTCATTCACTGCATATCCCACGATCATTCGCTAAAGAGTAGAATCGTATAATGCGCAGTTGCGACGTTGTAAACCTAGAATCACACCATACGTATAGAACACGTCGACAAGCCAGAGCAATGGAGGCTGAGTTTAATGAAAGAATTGACAGGATGGAGAGGATTCAGAAAGAATTACAGGAACAGTTAGCCAGGTCGCAACAGGAGACGAGAGAGTTGATGATAAGGTCTCGGGAAGAATCTACTGAACAGAAAGATCAAATGACTAGGATGATGGAGATGATGTCAGCCCTAGTCAAAGGAAAAGGACCTCTACAAAACCCTGAAGTTGTGAATCTTGATCAAGAACCGCCTTATCCTCCAGGGTTTACTCCGCCCCACGTGACATATAGAGGATACACACAGGGAGGACCCGCGGGCGTAGAACAACGGCCTGTAACACCCCCTCCTGTAGGACAGGGAGTATTTGTGGCAAACCCAGGAACTGCTCCGGTTGATCCACCTGTCCCAGACCTAGACGATCCTGCAGAAATCGCTAGGCTAAGGATAGAGGATCATGAAGTCCAAGAAAAATATAGAAGTCTGGAGGAAAGACTTAGAGCGATAGAAGGCATTAAAGTCTTCTCGGCGCTAAACGCTAAAGAACTTAGTCTAGTACCTGATTTGGTCCTCCCTCCAAAATTCAAAGCACCGGATTTTGAAAAGTATGATGGCTCGAGATGCCCGAAGGCACATCTCGTTATGTTCTGCCGAAAAATGACTGGTTATGTCAATGAAGACAAGCTGCTTATACATTGTTTTCAGGACAGTTTGACCGGATCAGCTCTCCGCTGGTACAACCAACTCAGTAGAGAAAAGATCCGAACCTGGAAGGATCTAGCCGCGGCATTTTGCGAGCAGTACAAACACGTCTCCGATATGGTACCCGACCGCATGACACTACAAATGATGGAGAAAAAGCCATCAGAAACTTTTAGACAATATGCGCAGAGGTGGAGAGACATCTCGGCTCAGGTGGAACCTCCATTGACCAAGACCGAGATAGCAGTCCTGTTCATCAATACCCTGAAGGCGCCATTCTATGATAAATTAGTGGGAAGCGCCACAAAGGACTTCTCGGATATTGTCATATCCGGTGAACTAATAGAAAATGCGGTTAAAAGTGGAAGAATGGAAGGAGAAGGTTCGAAGAAGGCAGTGCCTATGAGAAAAAAGGAGCCGGAAGCCCACATGGTGGGAACCGAAAACCGTTATGCTCCTAGTCCATATCCTAATCAATTTCGACCTCGAAATTACCCGCCACCAAACTTCTATCAACCACAAGCCCTCTATTACCAACCACCACCTCCCTATCCATCTTACCCTGTCTATGCAACCAACAACCCGAGGCCAGCCACCACGTTTCCTCAAAATGCCAGCTCCACCCAAAGCCAACCCAGAAACGAACCAAGGCCAGCAAGGCCAAACCCCGAGAGACCCCAATTCACTCCTATTCCTGTATCTTACGGGGAACTGTACCCTAAGCTTTTGGAAAAACAGTTGATATCTCCTCATTACATGGCACCGTTGAAACCCCCGTACCCAAAGTGGTATGACCCTTATGCTAGCTGTGCATACCACGCGGGGAATCAGGGGCACTCTACGGAAAACTGCATTGCCTTTAAACGAAGAGTCCAAGGACTAATCGATGCTGGTGTCTTACGCTTCGACGGTACTAGTGGTGCGACCGGAGACCCGTTCCCAAATCATGCTGAAAGAAATGTAAGTGCAGTGGAGGAAATAAGTGAATTGCAAACCAGAAGAGTCGTTTCAGAAATAAGCACACCTTTGTAGAGAATCTGGGAGGTGTTGCTTGAAAAAGGGTTACTCTGTCGTCTTAGAGGAGTAACCGAGAAAAGAAATACCAACAGTCAAAATTTTTGTGACTTCCATGAAGTCGAAGGACATAATATCCAGTCTTGTGAGCAATTTAAAGAACTACTCCAAGACATGATGAACAACAAAGAAATTGAAATCTTCAATAGAAGAAAAGAGGCCAATGAAGGAGAAATATGTGCCTCTGATAGTCAATCATCGGATCTTCCTTACACGGCTGAACGACCACTGATAATTTATTATGATGCGAGGAGAGAACTGGTAAAACCAAAAATGGTAATTGAGGTGCCATCGTCTTTTCCGTATAACGACAGTAAGGCAGTACCTTGGAAATACGATGTCAATATCGTCACTCCTGAAAGTGAAAAATCCCAAGGCACGGCTGAAAATATCGGAGAAGTTGGTCACTTTACCCGGAGCGGAAGATGCTATTCCAAAGAAGTTGAACCAGCAAAAAGGAATAATGATTCTAAACAAAAGGGGAAGGCACCCATGTTAGAGGCCGAGGCTGGATTGGAAAGTCCACCTGAACGGCAAGAGACTAAAAGGCCTGTGAACGAAGAAGAAGCACAGGAATTCTTGAAATTCATTAAACACAGTGAGTACAACGTGGTTGAACAATTAAGTAAACAACCTGCACATATTTCGGTATTATCCCTGTTATTGAACTCGGAGCCGCATCGAAATGCCTTGTTGAAGGTATTGAATCAAGCCTATGTAGCAAACAATATATCGGTCGAAAAGCTTGATAGGTGGATCAATAACTTGAACGCTGATAATTTCATCTCCTTCAGTGATGATGAAATACCACCGAACGGTAGAGGCTCCGTGAAGGCACTGCACATAACAACCTGATGCAAGGGATATATAATACCAAACGTGCTTATTGATAATGGGTCAGCGCTTAATGTTATGCCTCTGGCCACGCTTTCTAGAATTCCGATGGATTTGTCCTACTTGAGGCCGTGTCACTCCTCGGTGAGGGCATTTGATGGAACGAGACGATAAGTTATAGGAAAAATTGAGGTCCCTCTAGAAGTGGGTCCTTATATCTATGACGTCGAGTTCCAAGTTATGGACATCACCCCTTCATATAATTGCCTCCTGGGAAGGCCATGGATCCATTCGGCCGGGGCAGTTCCATCATCCCTTCATCAGAAAATAAAGTTTATTATGGATGACTGCTTGGTTACCGTTGAGGGTGAAGAGGATATTGTTGCGTCTATCTCTGCAGACACACCTTACCTCGAAGCGAACAAAGACGCCGTGGAATGCTCCTTTAGATCCTTTGAGTTCGTCAACGCCACATTTGTGGCTGAAGGAAACAGAATTCCCGTGCCTAGGCTGTCGAAGAATACTAAAATCGGAATCAAGCTGACGGTAGGGAGAGGGGCCCGAGCCAGGAAAGGTTTGGGAAGACATCATCAAGGGATAGTCAGGGCCTTAAAGCCAGTACCTCATAAGGCACGATTTGGTCTAGGATTCCAACCGAATGCACATCACTTGAAGAAACAGTGGAAGAAGGAGCAAGAAAGAAGGGTTGCGAGGACTCTAGGACGAGAACCGGAATGGGAACCTATCGAGTACCCCCATTTGTCAAGGACATTCACATCCGCTGGGATCTTGTATACAGGGCAAGAAAATGTGCACAGCCCACTGCTACTCGTTGAGAAGGCTTTCCAGAACATTTGTATAAATGTCGTTGATGAAGAAGCTGATGCAAGTAAAAGTGTTTCGAGGATACGCCCTTGTCCCCCGGGTTACATGTTGAACAATTGGACCGCTAAAGATCTCCTTGTGGTTTACAAGTCTTCCTCAGAGTAATATCCGATATTCACTTTTTGTGTCCCTAAATATAATGGGATTCTTTTGTAAGAGCTGTCGTCTGCTCTTTATCTATTAAATGAATATTAATGAAGAAGCATTTTGTCATAACCTTTTGCATTTGCATCTACTCCATAATTATTCTTTCATTTCATGGCCTGTTCTTGCACTTACCTCATACCATGCCATAATGTTTTGTTTGTTGTTGCCAAAACTTGGATGTCCCTCTATAGTGTTCTCTTTCCCATTCAATTTTCAGGTGTTCAGATGCCAATGACATGAACGAACCCGTTACCAATCTTGAAATCGATTTTGAAAGGACCGTTTGTTTAGGAGAATTCGAGGATGAGGGAAATGCCGAAGACTATGTCTCGTCTCCTGACTTGCTACGGTTGGTGGAACAAGAGGACAAACAGATTCTACCTCATCAAGAATCTGTTGAAACAATAAACCTGGGCACTAATGAAAATAAGCAAGAAGTGAAGATTGGGACCTCACTCTCAGAGGACACCAGGCATCATTTGATTGATTTGCTTCATGAGTACAAAGACGTGTTTGCATGGTCCTATCAGGATATGCCGGGATTGGACGGGGACATAATGGTTCATAAGCTCCTGCTGAGACCTGAATGTAAACCCATCCAACAAAAATTAAGGCGGATGAGGCCCGAAATGCTGCTGAAGATAAAAGAGGAAGTCAAGAGGCAATTTAATGCAGGCTTCCTACAAGCTTCCAGATATCCAGAATGGGTGGCTAATATTGTCCCAGTGCCAAAGAAGGATGGTAAAGTGCGAATGTGCGTGGATTATCGTGACCTGAACCGCGCAAGTCCTAAGGATAATTTTCCCTTACCACATATCGACACATTGGTGGACAATACGGTGAAGCATTCATTATTTTCTTTCATGGATGGATTTTCGGGGTATAATCAGATCAAAATGGCTCCCGAGGATATGGAGAAAACCACCTTTATAATGATGTGGGGAACGTTCTGTTACAAGGTGATGCCATTCGGGCTCAAGAATGCCGGGGCCACGTATCAGAGGGCCATGGTGACATTGTTCCATGATATGATGCATAAGGAGATAGAAGTCTATGTTGACGACATTATTGCTAAATCCCGAGGAGAAGAGGAACATATTGTGAACCTCAAAAAGTTATTTGAAAGACTGAGAAAGTTTTAGCTAAGGCTTAATCCGGTTAAATGTACATTCGGGGTTACCTCGGGAAAGTTGCTAGGCTTCATCGTCAGCGAAAGAGGCATCGAGGTGGATCCGAAAAAGATAAAAGCCATTCAAGAATTACCACCTCCGCGTACACAGAAAGAGGTCAGAGGATTCTTGGGAAGGCTAAACTACATTTCCCGATTCATTGCTCAACTCACCAATCAGTGTGACCCCATCTTTCGACTCCTTCGAAAGCACAACCCTGGGGCATGGGACGAAGAATGCCAGGAGGCCTTTGACAAAATAAAACAATATTTGTCTAGCCCCCCAGTGCTAGTGCCACCAACTCCAGGAAGGCCTTTGATTTTGTATTTAACGGTGTTTGAAAGCTCAATGGGTTGCGTACTGGGGCAACATGATGAGTCGGGAAAGAAAGAAAAGGCGATATACTACCTCAGCAAAAAGTTCACAGAATACGAGACAAGGTATTCGTCGATCGAAAGATCCTGTTGTGCTTTGGTTTGGGCAGCTAGGAGGCTCAGGCAATACATGTTGTATCATACGACATGGTTAATCTCAAAGCTAGACCCGATAAAATATATGATGGAATCACCCGCACTCTCGGGGAGAATGGCCCGATGGCAGATCCTGTTATCAGAATATGATATCAGCTATGTGAACCAAAAATCGGTGAAAGGGAGTGCAATAGCTGATTTCTTGGCGGCTCGAACAACAGAAGAATATGAGCCCCTGAGATTTGATTTCCCGGATGAGGACTTAATGTGCATCACAGAGAAAGAATGTGAGTCATCCAAGGGGACGCCCTGGAAGATGAGCTTTGATGGCGCGTCAAATGCCCTGGGGCACGGGATTGGGGCAGTTTTAGTATCACCGGAAGGAGATCATTATCCTTTCACTGCTAGACTCAATTTTTTCTGCACCAACAACATAGCAGAATACGAGGCTTGTATCATGGGACTTCGGGCAGCTATTGAACGAAAAATCGATGTCTTAGAGGTATACGGGGATTCAGCTCTAGTGATCTACCAAATCCGCGGAGAATGGGAGGTCAGAGATCAAAAGTTGATTAAGTACAGCCATCTGGTAGCTGAATTGATCAAAGACTTCAAAGAAATAACATTTAATTACTTCCCACGCGAAGATAATCAATTGGCTGATGCCTTGGCCACTCTGGCTTCCATGTTTAAAACAAATAAAGAAGCAGAAATAATGCCCCTCAGGATGAGCATATACGAGGTCCCTGCACATTGTTATAGCATCGAGAAGGAGGCTGATGGACGACCATGGTACCATGATATCTTAGAGTACATCAAGAATCAAACGTATCCTGAACAGGCAAACGAGAATGACAAAAGAACAATCAGAAGAATGTCAGTGGGATTTGTTCTTGATGGAGACACCTTGTACAAGAGAGGCAAAGATCAGGTGCTTATGAGATGCGTTGACACTGCTGAAGCCAAGAAAATACTTGAAGAAGTTCACGAAGGAATATGTGAGACCCACTCCAACGGCTTCACTATGTCCAGAAAAATTATGAGACTCGGGTACTACTGGTCGACGATGGAAAGGGATTGCATTAGCTACGCAAGAAAGTGCCACAAATGTCAAGTTTATGGCGACAAAATTCATGTAGCTCCTTCTCTCCTTCATGTTATGACGTCTCCATGGCCCTTTTCAATGTGGGGCATGGACGTTATAGGGCCGATTTCTCCCAAAGCTTCTAATGGGCACCGATTCATTTTCGTGGTCATCGACTATTTCACAAAATGGGTAGAAGCTGCCTCATTTGCTAATGTGACAAGGGCCGCTGTCTGTAGGTTCTTGAAAAAGGAAATCATTTGTCGATATGGTTTGCCTGAAAGAATCATCTCAGATAACGCTTTGAATTTGAACAATAAAATGATGACAGAGGTGTGCAAGCAATTTCAAAAAAAGCATCATAATTTCTCGCCTTATCGTCCGAAGATGAACAGAGCTGTTGAAGCAGCTAACAAGAACATAAAGAAGATCATCGGCAAAATGACAGAGACCTACAGGGACTGGCACGAAAAGCTGCCATTCGCTCTATTCGCATACCGCACATCTGTGAGGACGTCCACAGGGGCAACTCCTTTCTCTCTAGTCTATGGGATGGAAGCCGTGTTGCCCATTGAAGTCGAGATTCCCTCCTTACGAGTCTTAATGGAGTCGAAACTCGAGGAGGCAGAATGGGTCCAAGCTCGATATGATCAGTTGAATCTCATCGAAGAAAAACGCCTAAAGGCAATCTGTCATGGACAGATATACCAAAAGAGAATGATTGCGGCCCATAACAAGAAGGTACGGCCAAGAGAATTCTACGAAGGAGAACTCGTTTTGAGAAAGATCCTCCCAATACAAAAAGATTTGCGAGGGAAATGGGCACCTAATTGGGAAGGACCGTATGTCGTAAAGAAGGCATTCTCTGGCGGGGCCTTGATCCTTACAGAAATGGATGGGAAGGAGTTACCAAATCCAGTAAACTCCGATGTTGTGAAGAAATACTACACTTAAAAAAAAAAAGATAAAGAAGGGGAGATCAAGGTGAAAACCCGAAAAGGGCGCCTTGGTCAAACACAGAACATTAGGATGAAAACCCGAAAGGGCGTCCTAATAAAGCAAATCTGGGCCCAAGGGGCAGAAGTAATTTTGAACAATGGGCCAAGTGACCAGGCTATAGTATGAAGCATTTCTGAACACTCGAAATCTTCTACACAAGAAGTCTTGCTCAGAAAGATTCTTGATTGGAAAACGTGGCAGAGTTCATGCATTGAATATCTAGAACATTTGTATCCACCAATATGGTTCCTTTTCTTTTATAACACTTTTATCTTTGGCGAACTTTCTTTGTTTGTTACCTTTGAAATTAATGTGAAGTCTTTTCCTCATACCTACCTGACCATTTGCATGCATCTTATTATGTTTATTTAATTGATAAATAGTAATATGACATGTTCTGTACAAAAGAAATGTTGAGTATTACTCGGATAGAAAACTAGACAGACGCAAGGATTTCAAAGCAGGAACAAAAGTTCAACATATACCAAACAAGTGATATCTGAGAAACGCAGTTTACTTGTAAAGCTCGAAAGATGGATATAAAAGCCTGAAGAGAAACTTAAGAATCCTAGCGTTGAAAGCAGATCATCATGATAAGCAAAATAGGAGCTTGAAAGCAAGAACAAAAGCTCAGATGGGGCAAGATCACTGCGAGAGTCGTGATGAAAAGAGATCACGACAAACGAATGCAAGGCACATAACATGTTCATGTAGGCATGAATGCATTTAAGGCAAATAGGTGCACATCACGATAACATCATGCATGACATATACAGGTATTCCAAACAGAGCAAAAGGTTTTGGGAAAGCTATCCAAATCAAAGAAAAGATACTTGAACTCCACCATGTGAGAAATTCTGGGTGATTTTAATTTATGTTTTCGAAAATCAACTCATAGTGCAAGAAGTGAGTTGAGCCTCAGGACACGCTGAGGTATTTTCAAGTTCTGTTATGTTTCAAAAAAAAAATCAACTCATATTGCGAGAGGTGAGTTGAGCCTCAAGACACGTTGAGGTATTTTAATTTCTGTTATCTGACTCATATTGCGAGAAGTGAGTCAAACCTAAAGTCACGACGAGATGTTTTCAACATCCGTCTTTAATTTATGTTTTCAGAAATCAGCTCATATTGCGAGAGGTGAGCTGAGCCTCAAGACACGTTGAGGTACTTTTAATTTATGTTTTAAAATCAGCTCATATTGCGAGAGGTGAGCTGAGCCTCAAGACACGTTGAGGTACTTTTAATTTATGTTTTAAAATCAGCTCATATTGCGAGAGGTGAGCTGAGCCTCAAGACACGTTGAGGTACTTTTAATTTATGTTGCTAAAATCAGCTCATATTGCGAGAGGTGAGCTGAGCCTCGAGACACGTCGAGGTACTTTTAATTTCAGTTTTAGCTCAACTCATATTGCGAGAGGTGAGTTGAGCTCTTTTTAGTTCCTTTTAAATTTGTGCTTCAAAAACCAACTCATATTGCGAGAGGTGAGTTGAGCTCTTTTTAGTTCTTCTTAATTTTATGTTTCAAAGATCAACTCATATTGCGAGAGGTGAGTTGAGCTATTTTAATTTCAGCTTTTATTTCCTGCTTTTCAAAAGTCAACTCATATTGCGAGAGGTGAGTTGAGACTTTTCAATGTCTGTTTGTAATTTCTGTTTCTCAAAGGTTAACTCATATTGCGAGAAGTGAGTTAAGCCTTGGACCTCATGTCCAAATACTTTCAGATTCTGTTCCTAAACGTTCGCTTTTCAAGAGCCAACTCATATTGCGAGAAGTGAGTTGAGCCTCAGTTTGCACACTGAGGTACTTGCAATTTATGCTTCAAAAAAAATTAACCCATATTACGAGAATGCGCAGGTCGAGCGATTTTTGATTTCATCTCAGTGAAGGATAAAGTTGCAAGAAAGCCAATTGAAGACGCAAGATTTTGCCTTTTGAAGTCACAAGGGAGCTGATCAAAGATGTAGACCTTGCATCCCCAGTGAAGTCACAGAGGCGCAGGTTGAAATCACAAGTTTCATCTTCTAAAGTTTTAGCAGAGCAGATTGAAGATACAAGATCTCATCTCTGAAGTTGCAAGAGAGCAGGTCACGATGAATTCTATATCCCTAAAGATGCAAGCAGATTGAGGCCATAAATCTCATATCCTTGAGATAGATCGAGGCTACAAGTCATAGCTCCAAAGTCGCGACGGATTGAACCAAAGTTACAAGATGTGGTGGATTGGAAGGAGACTACCTGAACCAGAGTACCAGAGAAGTCAAGATTTGGCAGGATGGGGCAAAATTGGCCTTTCTTTATGTCTTTGCTCTATTCCCGTTACACGACAATGAGCAAAGAGGGGCAGCTGTTATAGCCCAATTTTGCACACAAAAATAAACCCAAACAGAAACCAAAATTAAATAAAGTCCATGTCCATTTACAATTTTTGAGCCCGATTACAACCAAATAACCCATGCCCATTACAAATTGACCCACTACCCTAACCCACTAAAGCCCAACAACGAAACCCTAGCCCCAATGGTTCTCTGCCGACTTAACCTCTGCACCGCCTCTGCCCTCTGACTCAGCAGCTGCCACCACCGCCCAGGTCACATCTCAGCACCGCCCAAGCTCCCTGCAAACATTTAAAGAAAAATGGACAGAAGGCAGTAGAGAAATGATGAAAAATAACAAGTTGAAAAACAATAGTAAAGGCTATAAAAGCCGATTGAAACCACAATGTAAAAGGTGGGATATCTATCAAAATAGAAGCAATATACTGGAAAATTTCTAATACAATAAAATCAGAGAGTGTTAGCACCAAAACACAAAAATAGCAACATCCAGCGAAGGGATACCCCCCAATACAAGCAAAATCGGAAAATAGATTCGAAATAAGGTAAATTTTTTCGTTTTATATACATACTTTTAATAATCATAATAAAACAGCAATAATATGTACATAAAATATATAAAAAATAGAAAAAGGGAAAAAATTGGAAATTTTACCTTTTCCAGCCACCGGAACGGTGGCCGGAACGACGGCGGACGGTGGCACGCGGTGGTCCGATCACCGGTCGGTGACCAGCCGGTGACCGGACGTTGACCGGTCCGGCGACCGGAGCCCGGAGCCCCCCCTTCTCTCTTCCTTCCCTCTCCCCCTCTCCTCTCCCCTCTCCTCTCTTCCCCTTTTCTTTTTTTTTTTTCTTTCCGGGTAACAAATGAATCAAAAACAAAAAAACTCACCTTTTATACTAACCGACCTGGGTCGGGTCGACCCGACCCGCTCCGCCTAGGATCCGCGTGCTCTGACGTCATAGGGGCTTATTGCGTAATCGGTCCTTCCGCTTTCTTTTCAATTTACAATCGAGTTATTTCTTATTTTAAATTGACCCTGGAAGTTGTTCCGTGTTTCAATTTAGCCCCTACTGCTGCGCAGCGTTTTAAAGCTCCGGGTAAATTACATTTTTGGTCCCTCCCTTGTTTTAGCGCGTTTAAATGGGTCTTTTTTCCTTATATTTGTTTACAAATCGACCCTAAATTCTTGGTTTCGTTTCGATTAAATCCCTTCTTTCACATATTATTGTTATTTACATAATAATAATAATAATAATTATTATTATTATATTTATGCACATACGTATAGTGTTTTGTATAGTATTATTCGTATTTATTTATTCTCAAATATTATCATTAAGTTTTATTTGCTTTGATATTTATTATTATTAATACTATTATTATATCTACTTACTATTATTATACTTATTTCTAACATTAGTATTATTAATTTTATCATTTTATTTATTAATATTATTATTATATATATTATATATGGTATTATTTTCGATATTGTATTCTTATTATTTACTAATATATTTTAAAATTATCGTTATTATCTAAGTACATTTCTTTATGTTATCGTATGTACATTTCGGTATTGTATTCTGTATATTTTGTACAGGTTTTTTATATCTTTAATATTAATATATTATATGTAAGTATTACAATATTAATAGTTGTTTTCAATATTTTAATATGTACCATATTTTCATGCCATGTTCATATTATGTATAAATCCTAATAACATAGTTGATTGTTATTTTCACTATTATTATTTATTTTTTTAATATTATTATCAGCATCCACTTCCACATATTTTTCATATATCATCCTAGGTATGTATCTTTCGTTATTTTACGTATGTTCGTAATATTATATTATTTTCATACTCTATATAATCCCATTATACTATTACACATATTTCTTAAACTTAGTATTGTATGCTTTACGTACGTTTACTATCATTTTTTTTTGTTTTGTATTATTATTATTATTATTATCATAAAAACCGTATTATGTATTTAAACATTATTATAGATTTTCCATAGGTCTAATATTACACGTTTCATATCCATTTATCACCTCGCATTTACATCATTATTATTATCATCAATATACATAGCTATTTTCATGTGCTTATTTCAAATACATCATTTCTACATTATATTATTACGTATATATCACAT
Organism: Gossypium stocksii; assembly: GCA_020496765.1. Classification (NCBI taxonomy): domain Eukaryota; kingdom Viridiplantae; phylum Streptophyta; class Magnoliopsida; order Malvales; family Malvaceae; genus Gossypium; species Gossypium stocksii. Next base: position 106,489,038 of record CM035627.1, on the reverse strand, counting down.
TTCCATCTTGATTATTGATATATATAGATACTTTGCGTGTACCCATAATGTCATATTACTCGTATATTTTCATCCCATGTTTTATATATATTATCATATATGTGTGTTTATCAAACTTAGCATTATCTGTTTTATATATGTTTGCATTATTATTATTGTCACACTATATGCATCACTATAATCATTACTATTACGCATGCATTATTATATGTTTAATATATATTATATATTATTTATTCCGTATATTTTTCACCTTTATCATCATTTGTTTTTAATATAGCATATTGTTTCACATTATTGTTATTTCTATGTCAACTCTCTTCGTCATAATCTTTTTCATGTTTTAATAAACGAGGCAATATACCGATTTTAACATTAAGCCACTGATTTCATCGCTATGTTGGGTGAATCACGGATGGCTCGTGTCAAAAGCGGGATATCCTTCTCAGAAATAACAACTTTAAAATGTTCGTGTTTTTTTGATTGGATCACAATTAAGTTTTAAGTTGAAATCGTGCTTTGAAAATTAGACAACCCGCATTTGAAAAGATACCAATTTTTGGGCGTCGCGGGGGTGCTAATACCTTCCCCGCGCGTAACTGACTCCCGAACCCTATTTTTCTCTGAACTTCAACGCGGACCTAAACTTGGCCTTTTTATTCGAAAATTGTTTTATCAGGTGTCCGATCGCACCAAGAAGAAAAGATCGGTGGCGACTCCTTACTTTAATAAAAATCAAAACCCGTTTTCAAGATTTTAAATCGCCACAATTAGCAACCTAAGCTAAAACTTTTCGTCGCTACAACACTCCCCCAAGGAAGCGTTTTAGCTCGTGTTTAAATTTTCAAAAAAGGTGATTTTTTAAATATTATAAAAATAGACTAATTTTTTAAAAAATTTACAAGAATAAACCTTAAAAAAGACTCAAAGTGACAACATCGTTTTTTTAAGGTGTCACCAATTAATATGGAAATAAAATTTACAAAGCAAATCTTTATATAGACCTAAAGTCTCATTTCCCTTGTTTTCTTAATCAATATGGGATATGAGATATGTCTATATATAGACTCATGAATAGGTTTGCAACTTGTTCCTAAATAATGTGGGATTCCTTCTTCTTTTAACCAACAACATGAGATTAAATGGTACGCTATATAATTTTTTTACAAAATAATTTCTATTTTTTAATATTTTATTAACATTTTCTCATATTATAAAATCATCTATTGAGATATTTAATCTTGTTGCATTTTAGAATTGTTAACATATACAAAAAAATATTAAAAAAAGAGAACAAATTGCACATATGAAACTTGTGCATGCAATAATCTTCTATTCAATTTTAAATGTTTGAAGTTAATATCAATGCAATTCTAATTTTTAAAATAATTTTTCATTATTTAAATTTAGAAGTTATACTTTTAATTTTTAATTTTATTTTTTATTTTACATTATGAATGTTTGATTAATAAATAAATGGTGAGTATTTAGCATTCAAATAGTATTTTTTTGTAATTTTAAAAAATTGATATATCTTTTTTAAATATTTATTTATTTTAATATTTTACTATACTCATTAATTTTTTTAATTCTAATTTTAATTTAATTTTCATCACCTAATGAATGCTGATAAATTTATTTTAGATGTATTTTGACTAGATAGATAATCTATTTAAACATAGTATATAATTATGTTAAATAAGTTTTTTTTATAAAAATATATAATATACATAAAATATAATAATTATTTTTCATATTTTTATATCTAGATTAAATTACATTAGCAGTCACTTAACTATGGTTTTTTAGCTATCAAATTATAAAATCTTACAAAATGATCACTCAATTATTAGTAATTTTTTAAATATTTATTTTTTAATATTTTGCCATACTCATTTTATATTTTATAATTTTTTTACTTATAGAGTTTAAAAGTTTTATTTATAATGTAACAAATGTTAACTTTTTGTAAAAAAAAAATAAACTCTAAGTAAAAAATATAAAATATAGTGTAGCTTTTAATCTCATGCTATTAATTAAAAGAGGAAGGAATCTCATATTGTTTAGGAACAAACTGAAAACCTATTCACGAGTCTATATATACACATATCTCATATCCCATATTGCTTAAGAAAACAAGGGAAATAAGACTTTGAGTCTATATAAAGATTTGCTTTGTAAGTTTTATTTTCATATTAATTGGTGACACCTTACAAAAAATGGTGTTGTCACTTTGAGCCTTTTTTAAGGCTTATTTTTATAAATTTTCAAAAAATTTGGTTTATTTTTATAAACACGTGTTAAAATGCTTCTTTGGGGGAGCATTTTGTCCATGTCAGCAAAGTGTGCCTTCAAGGAAGCGTTTTCTGCTGACGTGGACAAAATGCTCTCCCAAGAAAGCGTTTTGCTGACACGTACTTTGAAAACGCACTGATGTGGACGAGCTTTTACGAAAAATGGCTATTTTCAGTAAATAACTCAAAAATTGGCCCATTTCCGTAATTAAATTTAGCAAAGTGCCTTTTTTGGTATATTGCCTCATAAAAATTTATAAGAAATTCAAAGCAAGTTCTAATAAATTATAAAAATATAAAAATTCATTCATTGGTTCCTTATTTTAGAAATTACGTCCCTAAAATAAAAATGAACATGTGATAATAGACTAACAGTTGGATAATGAAAATAGTCATCCTAATATTTCATACTGATATTTTCTAATATTGGTAACCGTTCGATAATAAAATTTTAATTTTATAGTACCAAACAATTTGAAATTTTTTTTAATGTCCAAACTATTACATTGTAATTAAAAAACTGGAGATAAAAGTTTTTAACATAAAACTAATAATTTTATTAATAAAAAAGTGAGGGTCCCACAATTATCACTTTATTTGTGGAAGATTGAGAACATTTTATTTAACATGAAAATGACCCTAATGATCTCAAAACTATTCTCATTAATTGTTTGATAGATGCCATGTGTTCATTATTATTTAGGGGTTTAAATGTCTTTTTATTGTAATTTCTAAATTTTTTATATCATTTATAAGTTTTTAAATATTTTAAATATATTTTATTAATTTTATAAAAATTATTTGTAAAAGATCGAGAATATTTTATTCAACATGAAAATGACTCTAACCATCTGAAAACTATTCTCATTAACTATTGGATAGATACCATATGTTCCATATTATTTAGGGGATTAAATGTCTTTTTATTGTACTTTCTAGATTTTAATAATTTATTAGATTTTTTATATCATTTATAAGTTTTTAAATATTTTAAATATGTTTCATTAATTATATAAATATTATTTGTGGAAGATCGAGAACATTTTATTCAACATGAAAATAGCCTTAACGATCTAAAAATTATTCCCATTAACTGTTGGGCAGATGCCGTGTGTTTATTATTATTTAGGGGCTTAAAAATCTTTTTGTTGTAATTTCTAAATTTTTTATATCATTTATAAGTTTTTAAATATTTTAAATATATTTTATTAATTTTATAAAAAATTAATTTATTATAGTCTTTTTTTATAAATTCTTATAATATTTATGATTTTTTATAAGTTTATAATATTTTGTAATAATCAAAAGTTCATATCAATTTAATTATTTAAAATTATTTATATAGTTTTATAATAATTTTTAAGAGAAAAATATAAGATTAAATTAAAAGTTGTTATGTGTTGCCATTTGATTGATCTATCAATTGATTTTAATGATCAACATAATCAAAAATAAAAATCATTAGTGGAGGGGTTTAATTGATTTATTTGGTTGTGTGCAAATTTAGTGCAAGGACTTAATTATTTTTTGTTTTTTCTTAGGACCCTTTGTACCTAAGCCTTTTTTATTAAAGGAAAAATATAGCAAACTTGAAAAAACTTCTAAAGATGACTCAATGCACACTTTAGTTCTTAAAATATACTGTTTTCTCACTTTGATTTAAAATTTTTTTTTCTCTCTAACATTATTAGATATATTGAGAACTTTGATAATATTAATGACTAAACTAAAAAAAAACTTTAAAACCAAAATAAGAATACAGTATACTTTAAGAACTATGATGTGGTGTGCATCTAGAGATTAATGTAACAATCAATTAATTTTTTTAGGATAAATTACACCAACAGTTACTCAACTTTAGGGTAGTTAACAAAATAGTCACTTAGGTTTCATTTTAGTCACCCAACTTTTGAAAAATAACAAAACAGTCACTAACGTTATAAAAAAGTGACAAAACAGTCACTGACTAACAGTTTCCGTTAGTGTGTTAACAGAAAAACTGATGTGGCAAGTTAACTAGCTGATGTGGCCAGTTAACTTGCCACATTGGATGAAGAAATTAAAAAAAAAACCCTAAAAAACCCCTTTGACATAGAAGAAGAAGAGACTATATGTCTTTGCTGAAGAAAAAGAAGAAGAAGAATCTGAGGGCTGCTCAGCCTATTGAAGAGCATTCTCCATTACATGTAAAGTAGGCTCTTTGCTCTATGTTTGAATCCGGGGGCTGCTCAACCTGTTGAAAAGCATTCTCCATTACATGTAAAGCAGGCAAAAAGTTTGATGCAGAGTCGAGGCTTTGGTAATGGGAACACCTGATAAAAGATTAGCTAATATATTAGAAACCCCCTTTTATTAGGTATCTTTCTTGCATTACAATTCAGTCGACTGAGCTAATATCTAATTTCTTGGGTATATAGTACCAATGTTGCTACTTTTGGTGTATAAGAGGCTACTGTACAGTGAAACCTCCAAATGATCTAATGACTTGATGAGAAATCCTTCTCTAGCTATGGGGGAGAAACAGATTCAAAGACAATGGTGGGTCGTGCTTGTGAATGCAGAAGAATTAGATGAGTTCTCGAACAACTGCAGACATCTCCTTCAAGCCATTGGTACTATAGACAGTTCCATAGTTTTCAGTAGTCCAAAGTTGCAGTTCTAGAATACCCGTAGTAAGAGTTAATATTTGAAGGATTGGCGACCGGCTTTCGTGTTTCTAAAATTGATGTTCCCTCCATTGATAGTATTTATGTTGTCTTGTTTGTGTTTTTTGATGTTCCTGTTTGTAAATGGCAGAGGCTTGCCTGTTTGTTTGGAAGCAGTTGTATCATTGTGTTGGTAAAACGGCCGTAAACCTATCTTGTTCTTTTTTGTTCAATGAGCTTATGTACTTAATTTACGTGAAAAGGGCGGATTCAATGACTGTTCTTCTTCTTCTTCATTGCTAAAGGGTTTTTTAGAGGATTTTTTCAATTTCTTCATCCAACGTGGCAAGTTAACTGGCCACATCAACTAGTTTACTTGCCACATCAGCAGTTTTGTTAAGACACTGAAACTATTAGTCAGTGACTGTTTTGCCACTTTTTTATAACGTTAGTGACTGTTTTGTTATTTTTCAAAAGTTAGGTGACTGAAATGCTACCTAAATGACTATTTTGTTATCTACCCTAAAATTGAGTGACTATTGATGTAATTTACCATTGTTTTACTAATATAATGCATTTCACTTTCATTAAATAAGTACTTTTGCAATAAAAGCATCTGTCCACTAGTTTAATCATTACATCTCGTTTACGTGATTAATACACAATCAAAATTGGATAATTTCAAGCAATATAAGCTCTTAAATCTCAATGCAAAAAAGAACTAAATTATAATAATTAAAATTTCAAATTTATTATTTTTGAATGTTTTGAATTTTTTTTTCAAAATTAATATAGTTATTGAATTTATCTAATCTTTTCCAAAATTGAATTTATTTTTTAATTAGTAAGAAAACTTTCATTAACTTTTTCTTTATTTTATGGATTTTTTTGCTATTTATGCTTCTTATAAAATAACTTATAGTATTTTTTATATTTTTTTGAATTTATTAATTTTTTTAAATTAAAAAAACTTTTCTTAACTTTCTTAATTTAATGGAATTTTTTCCTTTTATCCTTCTTATAAAAAAAAAAAAACTTGAAGTTTTTCTCTTTCTTTTTGTATCTTTGAAATTTTTATGATTTTTTTTTGAATTTTAAATATTTTTATATATTTTTAATAATTTTAATATTTTGTTGGCGTAACATATAATACAAATAATTTGTGCTAACATACTAATTCAGATAAGTTATTGTACTAGGTGTTTATAGATAGGGTTAAACCTAAGTTTGATTCTAAAAAGATTTAAACATGACTCCCAAGGCCAGCCAAGTCTAGGTCATCCAAATGTTGTCTTTTACTGTTTAAAATTAATATTTTTATTTAAATTTAACTTTGAAATATATAAATATTAATATGAAATTATTGTATTATTTTTAAATAAGAAAACATGTCAAGTTGAGCTAACTTGAAATTGAAAGATCTAAACTTAAATCCAGCTCAAAATGGACTGAACGAGTTGCTCAATTCATTAACACCTATAAAGTAATTGCCATATTTAAAAAAATCAAATTATATCAGCAAGATTTAATAGTTAAACTAATTAATAACTGTTTTGTTATCTATGAAAGGATTGAATTGATGAAAAATAAAAGTTTTAGTACTTAATTTAATTAAAATAATAAAAAAAAACTATTGATTTTTGAATTTCTCTTCATATGCTTATTGTACACTTTTGTCAGTACTCTTTATATTAACAATATTGATATTTAAATAAAATAAAGGTTTAAAGATAAAAAAAAACTTTTAGTAAAAAAATATATATATAATTAAGTCTTTAGGAAAGAAGTTCATTTTATTGAGCCTTTAGTGACCCAAAAAATTAACTAGGCTCTTCTGTTAACGGAACTGTTAGTTGATTAGTTTAACCGTTAATTTTGTTGGCATGACATGCTGGTGTGGCAAACAATACAACAATATGATATGCCATGCCAAAAAAATAAAAAAATTGTAAAAATATATTTTAAAATTAATAAAAATATATACATGTAGAATGAGCATGAATAATCATTGTTTAATCATTCAGGTTTATTCAAGATGAGAACAAAATTATATATATATTTTTAAAAATATAAAATTTTACTAAAAATTATAAAAAAATGTTATAAAAGTTTAAATATGTAAACAATTATAAAATATTTAAAAATATCAATAATTTATAAAAAATAATAATGTGTGATGAAAAATTCAAAATTACAAAACTTGTCAAAAATTAAACAAAAGTGGTGAGAGAAATTAAAATGAATCTTCCTTATAGGGAGAGGTGAAAGAAAGTAAAAAAGAAAAAAAATAAAGTATATATAAGGAAAAAATATTAATATTTTTATAAATGATATTTTTTTAAGTAAATTTTTACATATTTAAGATTTTATAATAGTTTCATAAACTATAGTAATTTTTATGAATTTTTTTAAAAATGGTATTGTTTTGTACTCATCTTTTTAGTAAATGATTTCTTTATAAATAAAAGAAAAATTCACATCTTTTCAAGTCTTAAATTAAAGAACAGAAGAATTAAATTAAGAGTAGCCAAAAAATGAAAAGTTTGAGGCATCTGTTGGGGGTGTGTTTAAAAATTTAGAAAAACCACTGAATATTTGATTTATTTTCATGAAATTCATCAATAAATCTCTCTCTTCTCACTGGAATGTTTTTGTTGGAAATAGAAAGAAAAGCACGTTTTAGGAGCACAAAATGATAGCCAACAAAAGAAAAAAAAATGTTTTCCACGGTCAATGTAAACAAGTCCTGGAAAACATTATCATTGTTTGGTACGGCTTTGATTTCAGGATAATTTTTGTAATGTTCTAGACATTGTTAAGTTAATGATACAATACATAATTTATATTCTTTTAAAAAATATTACTTATTATAAAAATATCAATGCTTTAAATGAGTAACAAAAAAGGATATCAAATCATCAAATCTAATATCTCATGAAATAAAAAGGTTTAAATATGCCTATGGCCCTTATACTCTTCTAAACTTTTAATTTTAGTCCTTACACTTTAATTTTGAGACTTGAGTCCCTATACTCTTTCTTATTTCAAAATCTTGGTCCCTCCATCAATTTTACCATTAATTGTTGATGTGGCTGATAAAAAAGGTAAAATAACTTTTTTAGTCCTCGACATTTATATTTTTTTCAATTTGGTCCTTACTCTATAAAAGCACATAAACAATTACAAAAATTAATTTCTTTTCATATTTTCAATACAATATAAAAAATATTGAAAATTAAAAACTCTTTAAAATAAAAATAAAAATAAAAATACTTTTTTAAAAAAATATGAAAAAATAAAATTTTCCAAAATTTTAAACAATATGTTAATTACTCTATTAATGGTAATAAGGTCTCTCCAAACTTTGAGCTATTCATTTAGTTCATATTAAATCAAATTTGAACAATTTTTTTTAAATTTTAAATCAGATTAATTATATATAAATTTTTTATGTAAATTTAATTTAAAGTACATCAAATATTAGTATAAAATAACTTCTATATAATGATACAAACTCTTAATCAGTTGAGATTAAATTTAATATAACTTTTTTTTTGTTTGTTTAGAAATTATTTTATAATATTTTTTCATATGCTTTATAATTAAATTTACATAAAATAATTTTGATTTATAATTAATCTTATTTAAAAAAACTTGTTCAAATTTAATTTAGTATGGAAAATAATTTTGATTTATAATTAATCTTATTTAAAAAAACTTGTTCAAATTTAATTTAGTATGGCCCAAACGAATAACTCAAAGTTTGGAGAGATCTTATTACCATCAAAGTTGTTCATGGATGAAGCTAGGCGAAATCTCTATTTCAAAAAAAATTCCAACTTCAACTACATTTTGCCCAAATAGATCATTTCTTTGTTAAAAATAATAAGTTATTTTATATTTAAATTTAATTATCAAATTTATATTGATATATTTTTATATATGTTTTTATTATTTTAAATAGTAAAACGAGTCAGCCACACCAACCCAAGTTTTAAAATATAAGTCCAAGGTTGTCCCAAAACGATTTGGGCCAATCAAGCCAATTAGGATAGACGACTTGTAAAAACCTGATTTTTAGTGATACCAAAAAAGACGGTTTTGGAACCCCATTTCCATAAACTGAGTCCATAAATATTAAATATAAATATTTATGGAGTTGATATAAAAGAACATTAAAGTTTGGTTCTTCAATCTATTTGTTAATTGTTTAATTTAGGTATAAGAACCAAATTGTAAAAAGCCTTATCGTCTAATAGTGGAAAATGATGTTATCATCCACTAACTTTAGTTATTTATGATTAAGGTTAATTAATTAAGGCTAATTAAGGTTTAATCCAAGTATTAATTAAGGTTCTTCTTCAACATGTACACATACTTTACAGAGGACATTCCTTCTTTTAATTTTTCCATTATTGCCTAAGCTCCTTACTAGCAATCCAAAATGTCAATTGGGCAAGTAGGATCGCGCCAACCAGATTTCCTTTGACCTACACACCCAGACTCAAGACTTTGCCAAGTCTGGGTGTTACAATGATATAATGTATAAATGTTTGACATTGATGGATTGAATAAAATAATTGAATAGATTAAGAATTGGATCAAATCCGAGATAATTGAGGAAAAGCTAAAATTGTTGATTAGTCCCGAGAGGTTCAACTTGTTTACTGTTTGGACCAATTAAGTTCATATGGTATAAATGGGTTTAAGTTGTTTTGTATTTGATTTGTGTATGCAAGTTTGATTGTGGGTTGATTTGTGGTAAATTGGTATAAAAGATGAAAGTTAGACTAAATAGTAAAGAAATATTTTTATGTCTTAAAGATGCTTGGGTAAACTCAGTAAATGTTAGGATACGATTGGCATGCCAATAGGGTCTTGTATACACTCGTACTAGATTGATTATGGATATTATCAGGATCTTGCATTTACTACGGATACTCAAATATATGTGACACATGTTTAGCTCGGGCGAGTAGCTTGATGTTGTTTTAAAGGTTTAGCCCGGACAGGTAACCTGACATGAATATACTTAGCTCAGACGAGCAACTGGTGTGATGTAGATACCTATCTATCCGAGTCTGTTTATTAGGGTTCATCGGGTAATATGTAACACCCCCTAACCCCAAACCGTCATCGAAACAGGGTTACGGAGCATTACCGAACTTATCAAACAATATATAAATTATGCGCAAATAAATGTTAATCATAATGTAAAATAATCATACAGTCCCTTATATGGACCCTCGAGGCCCAAAAATACAAGTCATGAGTAGTTCGGGACTAATTTGAGTACTTATAAAATTTTTCGAACATTTTAAAATTTTTCTCAAGTGCAGGGCTTACACGCCTGTGTGAACTGGGGACACGTCCGTGTGACCCTATGACATGCCCGTGTTGTTGAACCGTGTAACTCAACACAGCCGTGGTGGGTTGGGACACGCCCGTGTCCTTTGCCCGTGGAGCATTCTGACTAATTTGATACGGCCATGCCACACGCCCACGTGGTTGGGTCGTGTCTCGCCCACGGCTTAGGCACGCCCGTGCCCTTACCCCGTGGCTGAATCTGTTAAATTTTACACGGTCTGGACACACGCCCATGTGTCCTGCCGATCAGGCCGTGTGAGGCTATCTACCAAGCCTTGGCCTCCCTAAAACACAAATACACAAATATACAACCTAACTCATTTGCATATAACACTTAATCAAATGCCATTCATTACATTTCAAAACTTCTTAAGGTTTATAAACCATATTTACATTCAAAACATAAACATTTACAAGTGACTAATACCAAACCTAGTACATGCCACCTTTCCAAAAGTTATAAATACATCACCAAAATGTGAGCTGAAGTCGGGGATTGATTCGGATGCTGAGTCTGACCTTAACTTCTAACCTGCGCACAGAAACAACCGTACGCTGAGTATTGAAAATACTCAGTGGTATTATCATAATTCAAATTATAACAACAACAACAACAATATACCATATCATACACAAGTCAAACATATAGCTGTGTATCCAACTACCATATTTTCATATTTGGTTCACCATTTCTTCAATCACATACAAATATTCAATTCATGTTTCAAACTTGAACAATTCATGAACATTTAGTTCACCTCTCAATCACACATATACATATTCGATAATAACCATTCAAGAACCTTGGTTCATATATTCAATCTCATATCACAATTTCATTTTCTCATTTCATAACACATTATCATTTTCACCCTTCATTCAATGATTCAAATGAACAATTTCAATTGATTTTTTTCATTTCACTTAATTACCCCTATTAATATGACTCGGACTTTGGGGGATACACGGATCTAACCAAACACACCATATTGGCACCCAGTGCCTCATCGGATAGTTCGAAGCAAAGTTGACACCCAGTGTCTCATCGGTCTAGCCGAAGTAAGGTGGTACCCAGTACCTCATCGAATCTATCCGAAGCACTATGACACTTCAAGTGTCTCATCGACTCCAGGTCAAAGTAACCCTGAACACTTCCAATCCTATGGCATGCCAATTATATCCACTAAGCCCGACTAGTTAATAGGGTATCAGAAACACATATCAATTTCAATCACTTTCTCGTATTTTCAATCAAATTCACATCATTTGCACTTTAGCCACATTTTTCTCACATATTTCTCATTTCAAGCACATTTTGTGCAAACTCACATTATCGTATATTTTCACTTCATTTTTATTCTCAAACGATAAAAATCATTTCAACCAATTCAATCACATTAATAACTCAAATTCATTTGCATACTAACATTGCTCAATTCAATCGTATAATTCAATTTCACATACATATATAATCATCAATCATATCCAATCACATTTAAATTAAATATCACTACTTATTTCAATTCTAATTCCATGCACATATATTAAATAAATTAAACATTAAATAATAAATACTCGAATTATGATAATAAAAAACCGATAATTTCCCGAGCTACTCCTCGACCACTTTTTTCTTTTCCCTTCGTATTCGATGTCTCGGTTTCCTTGTTTGCTACAAAAATTAGCATAATTACAATTAATTAATAATACACATATTTCATATAAATTTCTAACTTTCCATACAACTTTTTCCTTAATACCAACTTTGTCCTAACCACATTCATTTTCTTCCTTTTAACAATTCACATCATTTTCTTATTCAATTTCCATCAAAACTTCCATATAACTATCAAATTTTCATCATTTTTCCATAGTTTTAAATTTCTTCCAAATTAGTCCCTAAAACTTAAAACTTATAGCCTATTTTATAATTAAGTCCTTAAATCAATTCAAATAAATAATTTTATCAAATTAATCCCTAATTTCATCATTTGTTCAACATATACCATATTCAAAAGTCTATCATCTTTCAATATTTCCATAAAAACTCAAAAGTATTCAACTCTAAAGCTTCAAAAACATCAAAATCACAAGAAAAGGGCTTAATTAAACTTACCAAATTAACTTGAAGCTTCAAAACCTTAAATTTTTCTTTTTCTTTCTTTCTTCTTTCCCTGCTTTATGTTTTCTTCTCTGCTCTTTTCTTTCTTTTCTTTATTTCTTTTATCCTTTATTTATTTGTTTTATTTACTTTAATCAATTAATTATCATAAATATCTAATATAACAACTAATATATTAACTACATTTGTACACATACATATTATGACACATGTAATAATCCACACCATACACTTGTCTTTATCACAACAATTTAATAAAATATAATATTACATAATTATTAATAATTATTATTTTACTTAATTAATAAGTAAGCAAATAAAAATACATTTAATATACATTTGTACCAATAGTAAAATTACACATGTATTTATTCTATAACACACACATGTCACTTTTATGGTTTAATTACTAATTTAATCCTTTAATATTTTTTTCCTATTCTATAATTAAACCTTTGCATTCTATTCAATTTAGTCTTTTCTACTAATTATTTCTAATTGAATTAAATTCTCTTAATCAAAATCTAATTCCATTCATAACTAACTTCATAAATATTTTTAATAAATATTTACGGACTTATTTTCCTAAGACGGAGGCCCTAAGACTCGTTTTTCCTAAGACAGAGGCCCTAAATTCACTTTTTCGGTGCCCGTGGAATTTGGGTCGTTACATTTCTCCCCCCTTAAAAAAATTTCGTCCTCGAAATTTACCTAAAAATAGATGGGGGTACTGAGTTTTCATAGTTTCCTCCGGTTCCCAAGTTGCTTCTTCCACTTTGTGACTTCTCCAAAGTACTTTCACTAAAGAAACTCGTTTATTTCTTAATTCTTTTACCTCTCGTGCTAGAATCTCAACTGGTTCTTCTTCATATGACAAATTCGGTCGGATTTCAATATCTTCAGTAGAAATAACATGAGAAGGATCCGATCTATAACGTCGAAGCATAGAAACATGAAAAACATCGTGTATCTTTTGTAACTCCGGAGGTAAAGCCAACCAATAAGCTACCGGTCTAATTCTCTCCACTATTTCATATGGCCCAATATAACGAGGACTTAATTTACCTTTCCGGCCAAATCTCAATACTTTCTTCCATGGTGAAACTTTAAGAAATACTTTGTCTCCAATCGAATACTCAATATCCCGTCGTTTCAAATCAGCATAAGACTTTTGTCTATCAAAGGCTGCTTTCAATCTCTTTTGTATCTTCTTAACTATTTCCTCAGTCTCTTGAATCACTTCCGGTCCAATTACATTTCTTTCATTCAATTCTGTCCAACACACAGGTGATCGACATCTTCGACCATACAATGCTTCATAAGGAGCCATTTGAATACTAGATTGGAAACTATTATTGTAAACAAATTCAGCTAAAGGTAAATAACGTTCCCAACCTAATTCAAATTTGATGATGCAAGCCCGAAGCATGTCTTCCAATATCTGAATTACTCGTTCGGCCTGTCCATCTGTTTGTGGATGAAATGCAGTGCTGAAATTAAGCCGTGTACCCAACGACTCATGTAACTGTCTCTAAAATCTCGATGTAAACCGAGGATCTCGATCTGAAATTATAGATGACGGAATACCATGTAATCTAACAATTTTCCAGATGTATATCTCAGCAAGTTTTTGCAACGACCAATCTGTTCTGACTGCTATAAAGTGAGTTGACTTGGTAAGTCTATCAACTATCACCCAAATAGCATTCTTTTTACTTACCGACAATGGTAATCCCGAAACAAAATCCATTGTAATACGATCCCATTTCTATTCAGGAATATTAATAGGTTGAAGTAAACCTGTAGGTACCTGATGTTCTGCCTTCACTCGTTGACATGTAAGACATTTACCAACATATTCAACTATGTCTCTTTTTATTCCGGGCCACCAATACAAATCTCGTAAATTACAATACATTTTTGTACCTCCTGGGTGTAAAGCAAATGAACCATCATGTGCTTCTCGGAGTATTAAATCTTTCAATTTAGATTTAGCTGGAACACAAACTTGATCTCGGTACCTCAAGCATCCATGTGCATCAATACTGAAATTTTCTACTGTACCACTCTGTATCATCTCTCTTTTCTTCATCAAGTTATCATCTTCCAACTACGCTACTCTAATCTAATCAAACATCACTGGCTTTATTCTCAGTTCGGCCAACAAACTCCCATCATCACTAATACTGAGCTGTGCAAACATTGCTCTCAACTCAATTGCAGCTTTTCTACTTAATGCATCAGCTACCACATTAGCTTTTCCCGGATGATAGTCTATAACACAATCATAGTCTTTCAAAAGTTCGATCCATCGTCTCTGTCTCAAATTCAATTCTTTCTGGGAGAGAAGGTACTTCAGACTTTTATGATCTGTATAAATGTAGCATTTTAAACCATAAAGATAATGCCTCTAAATTTTCAAAGCAAAAATCACAGCTGCAAGCTCCAAATCATGAGTCGGGTAGTTACGTTCATGTGGTTTTAGTTGGCGAGATGCGTAGGTAATAACCTTTCCATCTTGCATAAGTACACAACCCAAACCACTCAAAGAAGCATCACTATATACAATAAAATCTTTTCTCAACTCTGGTAAGGTTAAAACTGGTGCCTCTGTTAACATTTGCTTTAAGATCTCAAAACTTTTCTGACATTGATCATTCCAAATAAAAGAAACATTCTTCTGTAGCAACTTAGTCATTGGCAAAGCTATTTTCGAAAATCCATTTACGAATCTTCTATAGTACCCAGCCAAACCAAGGGAACTACGTACCTTAGATACATTCTTCAGAGCTTTCCACTGAACTATGGCTTTTATCTTTTTCGGATCAACTCTAATTCCATCCGCCGATACCACATGTCCCAAAAATACAACCTCTGATAACCAGAATTCACATTTACTCAATTTCCCATACAGTCGTTTTTCCCGCAAAATCCGTAGCACTATTTTGAGATGCTGATCATGCTCTGTCTCTGTCTTTGAATAAACCAATATGTCATCAATGAAAACCACAACAAATTGATCTAAATATGGCTGAAATATGCAGTTCATCAGATCCATGAAAGCAGCTGATGCATTAGTTAACCCAAATGGCATTACTAAAAATTCATAATGACCATACCTCGTATGGAAAGTTGTCTTCGGCACATCACTCTCTTTTACCTTCAATTGATAGTAGCCTGATCTTAAATCAATCTTTGAAAATACTGAAGCCCCTTTTAATTGATCAAATAAATCATCAATGCGAGGGAGTAGATACTTGTTCTTGATTGTCACTTTATTCAACTGTCTATAGTCAATACAAAGTCGCATCGATCCATCTTTCTTTTTAACAAATAACACTAGAGCTCCCCACGGTGAAATACTCGGTCGAATAAAACCACGGTCTAACAAATCTTGCAATTGTACCTTTAACTCCTTCAGTTCGGTAGGTGACATACGATATGGAGGTATAGAAATTAGAGCAGTACCCGGATAAATCTCTATAGCAAATTCAACTTCTCTGTCTGGTGGCAAACCCAGTAATTCCTCAGGAAAAACATCAGGAAATTCTCAAACTGTTCAGATTTTACTGCATTGACTACCAACTGTATCTGAATTGATAACATAAGCCAAGTAGGCTGTGCAACCCTATTGTAACAATTTATTAGCCTTAATTACTGAAATAACACGTGTTGGCCCATTGTTCCGAATACCTCTCACCTCAATACTGGTTCCATTTTCAACCTGAATACTAAATTTCTTTTCATAGCAGTCTAAAATCATATCAAGTTCAGACAACCATTCCATACCCAATATTACATCAAAATCTCCAAATGGCATGATTAACAAATCAACTAGAAAAGTCTTATTCTGACGGGCATCTCGGACAAACTTGATTCACTAACACCGTCTGTCCTAACGGACTTGACACCTCTATTCACATTCTAGACATTTCATGTTTCAATTTTCCCAGCTCAACTAATTTTGAATTAACATATGAATGCGAAGATCCAGGATCAATTAAAGCATAAATAGGTTCAGAATATAATAAGAATATACCTGTTACAACATCATGCGCATCACCCTCTTCTCGGGTTCAGACTACATATGCTCTAGCTGGAACTCGAGCTTCAGATTGCTGAGTAATAATGTCACTACTTCTTCTAGCACCACCTCCTCGAGATACGGAACCACCTCTACTCGATCCTCTACCTCTCGTAGTAGAGCCCGATCTCTGTGATGTCACGGGTGTAGTACTATCAACTTTCGGACAATCTCTAATAAAATAGTCTTTAGATCCACATCGGAAACAGCCTCCAACTAATTTCCAACATTCACTCCTATGTTTCTTCCCGCAATGTTCACAATCTGGAATAGCAATATCTTAGGATGGACTTTTTACACTACCAGTGGACACTGTAGTTTGTTTTCCCTGACTCTTTCCTCCTCTATCTGATCTAAAATTTAATCCACATCCACCTCTAGATTCTCTAGCTCTTTTCAGTAAAGGATTCGAGCTTGTAGTCCCCATATGTTTCCCAACTGATTTAAGAGGTTCAGACTTTTTATCAAGCCCCAAGACTTGTTCTATCATCTTAGCCCACTCAATCAAGTCAACAAATTTAGTGATTCGATGAGATACTAATAACACCCTTATTTTATCTCTTAATCCTCGTAAGAATCTTTTACAACTGTCAGCTTCAGTTGGTATGAACTCTGATGCATATCTACCCAGTCGTGAAAACTCCCGTTCATAATCCACTACTGTCATTTCACCTTGTTTCAGAGTAAAAAATTCTTATTTCTTATCTTCAATGTATATTTCCCCGATATACTTCTTTTGAAATTCTTTCTGGAACAAATCCCATGTTACTTGATCAGTAGGCAAGTGTCGGATCACAGACTCCCACCATAGGTAGGCTTCACCCTGTAATAAAGATACAACACACAACAAGCTTTCATGTGGAGTACACTCTAACTGTTGTAAAATTCTTTTTGTTGCTTCTATCCAATTTTCAGCTATGAACAGATCAACTCCTTTCAGACCCGAAAATTTCGTGGCACCATATTTCCTTAATTCCTTAATAGGGGCCCGTCTAGGAACAGGTACAGATGTGGTAGCAGGTACAGACCCCGCTAAACGCTGGAGAGCATCAGCTAAAACTCTTAATATATCAGAATCATTTCTACCTTTTTCTTCTCTCTCCCTAATGTTTTCTCTTTCTACATTGGGAGGTTGGTTTCTAATTGGATTCACGCTAGGTGTAGCTGATTCATTTTTGTCTAAATCATATGATTCTTCATTCATTTCTTCATCTATATCATCAAGGTGTTCATCAGACATCTTTAATCTATAAAACAAAAACAATTAGATAGGTCAGCATCCAAAAATCCTGACTCAGTTCTGACTTGACTGTGGCATATACTACTAAACTCACTTACAAGTTCAATTTAGTCCAAGAATCGGCTAAACCTATAGCTTTGATACCAAAAAATGTAACACCTCCTAACCCCAAACCGTCAACAGAATAAGGTTACGGAGCATTACCAGACTTATCGAACAATATATAAATTATGCACAAATAAATGTTAATCATAATGTAAAATAATCATACAGTCCCTTATATGGACCCTCGAGGCCCAAAAATACAAGTCATGAGTAGTTCGAGACTAATTTGAGTACTTATAAAATTTTTCAAACATTTTAAAATTTTTCTCAAGTGCAGGGTTTACACGCCTGTGTGAACTGGGGACACGTCCGTGTGACCCTATGACATGCCCGTGTTGTTGAACCGTGTAACTCAACACAGCCGTGGTGGGTTGGGACACGCCCGTGTCCTTTGCCCGTGGAGCATTCTGACTAATTTGACACGGCCATACCACACGCCCATGTGGTTGGGTCGTGTCTCGCCCTCGGCTTAGGCACGCCCGTGCCCTTACCCCGTGGCCGAATCTGTTAAATTTTACACGGTCTGGACATATGCCCATGTGTTCTGCCGATCAGGCCGTGTGAGGCTATCTACCAAGCCTTGGCCTCCCTAAAACACAAATACACAAATATACAACCTAACTCATTTGAATATAACAGTTAATCAAATGCCATTCATTACATTTCAAAACTTCTTAAGGTTTATAAACCATATTTACATTCAAAACATAAACATTTACAAGTGACTAATACCAAACCTAGTACATGCCACCTTTCCAAAAGTTATAAATACATCACCAAAATGTGAGCTGAAGTCGGGGATTGATTCGGATGCTGAGTCTGACCTTAACTTTACCTAACCTGCGCACGGAAACAACCGTACGCTGAGTATTGGTATTATTATAATTCAAATTATAACAACAACAACAACAATATACCATATCATACACAAGTCAAACATTTAGCTGTGTATCCAACTACCATATTTTCATATTTGGTTCACCATTTCTTCAATCACATACAAATATTCAATTCACGTTTCAAACTTGAACAATTCATGAACATTTAGTTCACCTCTCAATCACACATATACATATTCGATAATAACCATTCAAGAACCTTGGTTCATGTATTCAATCTCATATCACGATTTCATTTTCTCATTTCATATCACATTATCATTTTCACACTTCATTCAATGATTCAAATGAACAATTTCAATTGATTTTTTCATTTCACTTAATTACCCCTATTAACATGACTCGGACTTTGGCGGATACACGGATCCAACCAAACACACCATATTGGCACCTAGTGCCTCATCGGACAGTTCGAAGCAAAGTTGACACCCAGTGTCTCATCGGTCTAGCCGAAGTAAGGTGGTATCCAATACCTCATCGAATCTATCCGAAGCACTATGACACTCCAAGTGTCTCATCGACTCCAGTTCGAAGTAACCCTGAACACTTCCAATCCTATGGCATGTCAATTATATCCACTAAGCCCGACTAGTTAATATGGTATCGGAAACACATATCAATTTCAATCACTTTCTCGTATTTTCAATCAAATTCACATCATTTGCACTTTAGCCACATTTTTCTCACATATTTCTCATTTCAAGCACATTTTGTGCAAACTCACATTATCGTATATTTTCACTTCATTTCCATTCTCAAACGATCAGAATCATTTCAACCAATTCAATCACATTAATAACTCAAATTCATTTGCATACTAACATTGCTCAATTCAATCGTATAATTTAATTTCACATACATATATAATCATCAATCATATCCAATCACATTTAAATTAAATATCACTACTTATTTCAATTCTAATTCCATGCACATATATTAAATAAATTAAACATTAAATAATAAATACTCGAATTATGATAATACAAACCGATAATTTTCCGAGCTACTCCTCGACCACTTTTTCTTTTCCCTTCGTATTCGATGTCTCGGTTTCCTTGTTTACTACAAAAATTAGCATAATTACAATTAATTAATAATACACATATTTCATATAAATTTCTAACTTTCCATACAACTTTTTCCTTAATACCAACTTTGTCCTAACCACATTCATCTTCTTCCTTTTAACAATTCACATCATTTTCTTATTCAATTTCCATCAAAACTTCCATATAACTATCAAATTTTCATCATTTTTCCATAGTTTCAAATTTCTTCCAAATTAGTCCCTAAAACTTAAAACTTATAGCCTATTTTACAATTAAGTCCTTAAATCAATTCAAATAAATAATTTTATCAAATTAATTCCTAATTTCATCATTTGTTCAACATATACCATATTCAAAAGTTTATCATCTTTCAATATTTCCACAAAAACTCAAAAGTATTCAACTCTAAAGCTTCAAAAACATCAAAATCACAAGAAAAGGGCTTAATTAAACTTACCAAATTAACTTGAAGCTTCAAAACCTTAAATTTTCCTTTTTCTTTCTTTCTTCTTTCCCTGCTTTATGTTTTCTTCTCTGTTCTTTTCTTTCTTTTCTTTATTTCTTTTATCCTTTATTTATTTGTTTTATTTACTTTAATCAATTAATTATCATAAATATCTAATATAACAACTAATATATTAACTACATTTGTACACATACATATTATGACACATGCAATAATCAACACCATACACTTGTCTTTATCACAAAAATTTAATAAAATATAATATTACATAATTATTAATAATTATTATTTTACTTAATTAATAAGTAAGCAAATAAATATACATTTAATATACATTTGTACCAATAATATAATTACACATGTATTTATTCTATAATACACACATGTCACTTTTATGGTTTAATTACTAATTTAATCCTTTAATATTTTTTTCTATTTTATAATTAAACCTTTGAATTCTATTCAATTTAGTCTTTTCTACTAATTATTTCTAGTTGAATTAAATTCTCTTAATCAAAATCTAATTCCATTCATAACTAACCTCATAAATATTTTTAATAAATATTTACGGACTTATTTTCCTAAGACGGAGGCCCTAAGACTTGTTTTTCCTAAGACGGAGGCCCTAAATTCACTTTTCCGGTGCCCGTGGAATTTGGGTCGTTACACAATACTTCTTATATGAAATGAGAAATTGAATTGTGATAAAAAGAACTTGATGTTCAAATAGAAAGATGTTGAATTGAGCATGAACCATGTGTTTGAATGAGTATGAGATTGAAATCGTTACTTAATATGTCATGAACTAGCATTTGATCACTTATAGCATCATATGGTTTGATTTTGGTATAAGACTCACCTTGTAGATGTGATGATATGTTATGTTTATCCAAAATATATCAACATTGTGGTAGCTTACTGTATTTAATTGAAAGATAATTTAAGTTGTTGTTAAATGCCTATGAACTTACTAAGCATATTATATGCTTACCGTGTTTGTTTTCCTTTTTTCCTTGTAGATTGTCACCTTACCGAACGAGTCAAGCCGAATCGTTCGAAGCTCACACTATCCTATCACTGAATCAGTAGGTGTTTGATTATTTTGAACTTAGGGTTGTGACATGTATATAGGTTTCTTGGTACATACCTTAAGGTATAAAAGTATTGATGAATTGAACATGGAAATGAATTTGGCTTATGATGTTTTTGAATATTGTTCATGGTAATTGATTTGGTTAATGCATAAAATGGTAATGTTTGATGTTTTGAGGAGGTGATATATGTACTTATTTAAATTTGACATATAAAATATTGTGGTATAAGGTAAAATGAATGGTTGAGTTGATGTCTGAATTTGTGTAGCATGTGTAGTGATTTTGCTTAAGATAATTGTTGATAAATGGTTATTTTGGTTCATGGTTAATGCCATAAAAGTGTAAATGAATGAATTATGTGTGTATTAAAAGTGAAATGGTATATTTTGATAGATTTGGTATAGGTAAGGTTAAGCATTTGAATGAATTTGGTTGGTATGCTCAAATGGTATTGAAATGCTTAAGTTTAATTGGTGAAAGTGAATTGAATATCTTGTTAAGAAGTTGAATTGAGTGTTTAAACTTGATTGCTATGGTTTTAGGTATGTTTTGGACTAACTGAATTTGGCATTTGGTGCAAATATTGTAGGTTTGGGTTGGAAAGTACGAAATAGGTATTAAATGGTTCATTTTTACCAAAAACAGAGTCCTTGTCTTAACGAACATCTTTCCTCGTCGTAACGTCAGTAGACAGTAAATGATGTTGTGGCATCCTATAGTTGATTTTTGCTGCTGAAACCAATGCCAATTAAAGTTGATGTGAGAAGCACCGAATATAAAAAGTTGATGAATTGGATAAATTGTCTTTTAAAATCAAACTTTTCAAACTGTAAAATTCCCGTTACATGTTGCTGGCACCATCATAACCTTGTCCATGAATTCTTGATGTGCTTAATCTAAATTTAGCCAAGAAAGCATCAATTGTTGCTTTAAGTGATAATGCAGTAGTATCATCAACAAGGACAATTCCCAAAAATCTTTCCAAAACATGTCCCTTCTTGTTGACATGTCATGGCATAATTCCCATTTGTTCTTTATTTGATATATTACATGACTCATCTACCAACAAAGCAAACAAGTCATCTTGAAGATCTTCAATCATGGTATATGTGGCCTCTATTGCAACAGCTTGTGCAATGTCTTTTTAAATATCAGGAGAAGTTAAACATTTGTTTTCTAGAGCATTTTCCAAAGTAACTTTTTTCACCATATCATTATGATCATCAATTAACTTAAGAAGTTCAAGAAAATTGCCTTGATTGATTGAATCAATGGACTTATCATGTCCCCAAAATGTCAGACATTGTTTCAAAAGAAACCAAGCACAATCAACATAAGCAATTAATCTTGTTCGATAAATAGCATGAGCTTCATTATTGAAACCATTTGGACCTACAATATGCATGCCTAATCTGTCTTTTTCATTCCAATTGTTGAATCCATAAGTCTCAAGCGTGCTACTAACTTTCTTATTTTGATTAGAACTAAAAAGATAGCAACATAAACAAAATACAACATCTTCTTTAATATTGTATTCCAGTCAATTTCCATAGTCTTTATGCCAAGAAGTTGGTGATTTCCGCTCTACTCCTGCAATTTTCTTTGGAGAAAGTTGTGAATTCGAGGTTGACAAAGTTCTTTTTGAAAATATGCCTTTTTTATATTATCTCTATCAATTGGAGGATAATATGTAATATTAGTTCTCAACCCTGGGGCCACTGAAATGTTTTCAAGGATAAACTCAATTTGACTCTTTTGATCCTTTTTCGATTTGGTTTGTATCTCACTTTAGTTATTTAGTCTTTTTTCTTGTTGTTCTACCTCTACTCCACTAATAAACTTTCTTTTAAAATATTTTTCCATTCTTTTCAAACATTTAAAACAAATAAATCTAAGCCTTAAACACAAAAGTTTTCATGAAGCCAACATATAACTAGTACTTTTCTTTCACAAAAATAAAAATCACATAAGTGTTTTTTTAGTGTCATGAAAATGCAATGTGTCAATTTTCAAATACAAAATTTATAATAATCACACTAGCAACAATAATTTCTAAATAATAATGCTACATCTTTAATTAATATTCAAGAAACTTAGGATTATGTAAATACAATCAATCCTAATTTTTTGAAGGATTTGTATTAATTAAGCTCTAAGAACAATTACCCAATCAAGATGTTAGTAATCTCATACAAAATCAATAACTCAATAAATAAATCTTGCATAAAGATGTACAAGAAAAATCACAATCCTAAATTTCCAGAGATTAATCAATAAAATTGACAAGAACATAAAGTTGTTACTAAATTAGGGAGGCAACTTAAAAATATTAAAAGATCAATCACCTTTCTTTAAAAAAAATCTAAAAAGTCCGATAAATTTGAGAAAAAAGTAATGATGAGTGTTAAAAGAAAGTAGGTGGAAGAGATTCATTTATTTTTATATAAAATCATTCTTTTTAAAAATTTTGGTGGGTCAAATATTTGATGGGCTAATTTTTAATTTTTTGTGGGTTAGTTGTATAAAATAAAATATTTTGTTATAAATAGTTACATTTAAATTTAATTATTAATTGATTTAAAATAGAAAAGTATTATTATGATTTAATATTTTATAAAGTGAAATAAAAAAATAAAATTAGGTTTGAAATGTGGATTCTTTAATTAATGATGTCGTATTTAGGCATTCATTAATTAGAAGATGAGATAAGATTGTGACTTTTAAACATCATTCTCTCCCTATGCATTCTAAAATATAAATTGAATAAAGTTTTTGCAAATGACAGTGTCGTCTTTCATTAATTAGAAGATGAGATACGATTCTGACTTTAAACATCACTTTCTGTCTATTCATTAATTAGAAGATGAAACACAACCCATGTTCATTATTATTTTAATTCCTCACTCTCTCCTTTTTTCCCTCTAACCCTTCTATATATATACCGGAGTTGTATATGTTTTTCTAACTATGGTTGGATGTAATTGGGGGGTGGTTTTGTATAGCTTTGATGTTGATATTGATCAAAAGCTGGCACAGCAATGAAGGTGCTTAGTACGTGTGAGGTTATCTTTTCTTGTAATCATGAAAATCCTGGAACAATTTCGATTGCCTTGTCTTAAATCTTGCCTCACCGAACATTGGGGTGATTCGCCTTTGAAAGTTGTTGACTCCCAAGACATGATCATCTACGACTCCCTTAACCAAGCTCTTAACTATGGTTGGTCTCCAGTTCCACCCCATTATTCAACGGTGACAACTGCTGTTAGATCCGAGCCCCAGATTATGATGATGACGCCGTTTATGGAACCGAACCCATCGGAGCTGACGACCCAACCTATTGATGCTGCTGCTACACGAAATTGTCTCTATTTGGAAAAACAAGAAAACAAATGGTTTAGAAATTATGAGAATGAAAAAGTGGAAAAAGGGAGACACTACAGGGGGGTTAGGAAAAGGCCGTGGGGGAAATTCGCGGCGGAGATTCGAGACCCAGCAAGGAATGGGGCACGAGTTTGGCTAGGCACCTACGAGACAGCTATGGAGGCTGCTTTGGCATATGATCGAGCAGCGTATAAAATGCGTGGTTACCGGGCTTTGCTTAATTTCCCACAATGGATTGGCAACAATGAGGCTGAACCTGTCAGAACCACCCCCAAGCGTCGTCGGGAAGATGATGAGTCAGCTTGGTACAATAGTTCTTCTCCTAAGCGAAAAAGATCAAGCTTGGAATCTATCTAAAACAAGGGGGAGGGAACTTGAACCTTTTAGCCTTAGCTTACACTTTTTGTTTTGTTTGTTGGGGGTTTGGACTCTGGGCCCCCAAATTAAGAGGGTTGTTACGTAACCAAGGACCACTTGGGCTTAGTGCCTGTGGTCGAGTGTGAAATAATCTTTGTGAAAGCCGCATTACCAACTCTACTATAAGGTGTTCTAATCTTTTTGAAAGTGTTTATTATTTTTTAAATAAATTTATAATGGAACTTGTATTATATCACAATTTAAATGTAGGAGAGCCCCTACAAATATGAAAACTATATTTATTCTATTCATAAGATGTTTAGTATAAAATATTACAAAATTTGGTTAAGATTTCACTATGCAAATTTTCCTACCTCCTCGAAAATTATCACTATATTTTTATTTTAATTGATATTTTAGAAAATATAGGTAAATTTCCAACTTTTAAATAGTGTACTATCTTTGAAAGTGTGTAAATGTACCGGAAAACGAAGGCTTTTATTTTTTATTTTTAAAAAATACATTCCATACTATTTTACGAAACCACGATATTAAAATATATTATTTTATATTAATATTTACATATTTTAATAATTAAATTTAAATAAATATATTTCAAAAATTATTTAATTTAAATTTGAACAAATCAATGTTGCGTTTTGTTGTTGTATTTGTTCAAATCTAACTCATGTGAGGCCAAGATAGGTATGGACAACTCTATTGCATTATAAGGAGGAAAATGAAAATCATATTATAAGTCTGTAATGGCTGAATTTGAAATTCATTTGTATAATAAATTGTGAGAAGAGATTTTATACATTATCTCTAATTTAATTAATATTTAATATGATTTTATTAATGGAATAATATTTGGTATGTTATCAGTGGAGTTTTTAGACTCTACAAGTTATAATTTTTTAAGATTATTTATGGAATAAAAAAATATATACTATAAATTCATCAAATACTAACTTGTTGTACCATTTATGAAAATTAATTTTTTTGAGATTCGTAACTTTTATTTCCTTACTAACTCAATAATTAAACTAAATTGAATAACTAATTAATCAAGAGAACCTGCACATTTTATATAAATGTTGGGACTCCAACTTGAGTCATCAAAGATTCCAAACTTCAATTTGATGATTTCGATTGACCCAAGACCTCATTAACAATGGTAATGCATAATAAACACATTAATTTAGAAAAATTCATCTAAAGATTTTGTGAACGAATGTCTTTCTTCTAATGAAAATGAAGGAATATCCTTAGGTAAGGTACTCTTTTAACATTGGTAAATATACTATATACAGATCCTTGAGGTGTTGAAGTGGGCTTTATTTTTCCAAAGCCTAACGCAATATGGTTGGTGGATGTGGCTGTTCTAAGGACCGCCTTGGGAGTGATGTCTGGGCTAGTCTTAAAGTTAAAATTTTCGTAAGGAAACTTATGTGGAGAAAGGATGCCCACTAACGATGAAATAGAGAAGAGAGGTGTCGTCTCCATGGAATCTGCTAACTACGCATTTGCCACTCGAATGACTTTTTGTATGTTATGCCTCCTAATGTTCGATTGTTTTCGAGTGGCACAAGGGTGGGGGTAGTTCAGTGTTCAATTCGGATCCGGTTCACGCGTGTGTTTGCTTGTTTTGTTCCTGCTTGTTTCATGTTTGCCTGTGCTTGGCTGAATAATATTTTTGTGTTGGTACCTTTCGACATATATGGAAAGATGTCAAAAAAAATCAAAACCCACCTTTCTTTAAGAATTTTTTATTTATAATTCATTTTATATATTTTAATAAAAATTAAGTTAAGAGAATGAACTTTTGCATTGGGCTCAAAACAACAGTATAGTATAAATCAATAGATTCCTCTTGTGTGTAATATATCGCAATATCCTAACCTTTTTGCTTCCAGACTTCTTTTTTACTAAATATTTAAGAGAGTCCAAGCTAAATATATTTTCCCCGATTGAATCTATGTTAATCTAGTCCAGAGTTGTTGAGCCACTTTGAAATTATTTTTTTAGCTAAGTCAATTCCTTTTACCATTTTCTATTTTTAGCTACTAAAAGTATTATAATCATTTCTCACTTTCACTCTAAACACACCTTAAAAATAATGTTTTTCTCCTCTCACTTATTCTCTCTATTCTTTTGAGATTGTTGAATATTTTCTACTTTAATCTTTTGTTAATTCCTGTTCCCATTTTACAACGTAATACATTGTTGAATCTTGGGGATATGCTATACAATGAAATATCCTTAAGGATAATGTCTAACATGCCTCAAGCTATTCAACTCGTATTCCTAATTCACCAACTTAGTGTAATATTTGTCAACAGTGGCAACTCTCTTAATAGTGATATATAAATATTTTTGATATTTTCCATATCCGTTTTATGGCCTATGTTTGGAGTTCATGTGCGTGACTACTCCTTTTAATAATGCTATCTCCAATGTTTGAACATGCATTCTATCCTTAGATGTGTAATGTATCTTATCATTACATTTATCACTTGTTGGTGATATATAATTTTTAATTGATATAACCACGTGTTCTCATCCATTTTATGGTCTAAATCTAATCCTATTAATTGAGCTGAGGGTAATGTTCAAATAAAATCTTCCTTAACAATGTCCATTTTAAGATTTGAACTTGATCTAAATAATTAAGAAATCATTTGTTATATAATTTTCATTAAAAGGAGGGATAAAATAGGATGGCCTCAAATTATAATGTATTATGTGAAAGAACAATTTTTGACACTGTAAGTATGGCATCGTCAGCAATATATACAAATTTAATTGAGAGAAATATATACATATACAATCAAATTATAATCATGACGTGCATAATTAAGCCCTAAAAGAAAGGCCTTAAATCGAATACGTTGCTTCCACACTTAAAACATTAGTTGATTAAACAAATAATTTCCAATTCTTAAGGAAATATTACCTCAAAAGACTTCATAAATTAATTTATTTAACATTCAAAATGCTTAAACGAATAACTTCCAATTCTAATGAAGCGTTCATTATATATGAGCTATTATGTCATATACAGGGATTGTAATCGA
The DNA here is from genome assembly GCA_020496765.1 of Gossypium stocksii. Lineage (NCBI taxonomy): Eukaryota > Viridiplantae > Streptophyta > Magnoliopsida > Malvales > Malvaceae > Gossypium > Gossypium stocksii. The sequence continues at coordinate 106,460,855 of CM035627.1, read as the reverse complement.
GTCAGTCTAAATTATTTATATTTTATTTTTTTAAATTAAATAACCTCTTTAACTTAATATAATTACTACATAAATAAATTAGTATTTAAAATAATAATAATTATATCATCAAATCTAAATTTTGGAGTTGACATTATTAAAAGGTATTTACCTCCATCAAAATAAAATTAGACTTAGACAATAAAATAAATGAGGGCATTTGTGATTTGAAAAACCAATAAAAATCTAAATGCATGTGGTGGGATTTGAACCCTAACAATTGCATTGTAAAATCTAAACTTTACCATTTCATCAAAATTTTATCTTAAAAATTTTTTGTATAATTTTTTACATTCATCAATTTTATATATTGATAATATTTTTGATTGAGTTGGTGCACAAGTTAACTAAACATCAATCCAAAATTAATGACAACACTATAACAAATAATTATAATGCATTTAATATTCTTAATCTAATCTATTTACCTATTTAAATTTTATTTTATTCATAATTTAACTTAATTTTTTCATTTTAATATCTTATATATTGAAGGTGTTAATTAATTTTAAATCATGTATCGTATCTTTTAAATAGAATTTTTAGTATTGTTTATATGTGATAGGTTGAAAGGAATTGATATGCATGTTTTTATATACATGGATATAAAGTTCCAGTAAAAGTGATTAAACAAATTAAAGAGAAGTGAAAATCATTACATAGGAAACTCAAGCACAAACATTACATAAACATTAAACAATCTTTACATAAAACGGCACATTACATTAATTAAACCCACCCTTGATTTACTCTCGATTTTTACTATTTTCAGTCTTACACTGCATGCTATTTATTTCACTAACTCTGTAATCCAGTCAAGATGTGGCAAATCCATATCCGCCATCTCAACCCCGTCCCAATCCTCATCCTCATACTTAATGCTATTGTTCTTATTTTTCTTATTATTCAGCTCCCTTTCCTCATCTTCCCTCATCTTCAATGCCCTCAAACTCTTGAGCAAAGTCGAAACCCCTTCCAGTTGATGTGGTGGTGGTGGAGGTGGTGATGGCTCCACATACTGTGCCTGCATTGACGTGGAACCTTCTACACCACCTGATGGAGACCCCATCATCATCATCAGCTGATGATCTCCTCCCCTTTTCATCACCATCCCCCCCCTGTGTGCAAAAGGGCCGCTGAATTTGTTGTCGGACCTCAGCTGGTCTGGTGTGTGGGCAAAGAAACAAACCTTACGTTGGCAGAACATGCCAGCATTGCATGCACGCGTGCGGTACTTGACGGGGTGCAGCCAGTACTCGAATACGCCGTGAGCGAACTCGCAGGCGTCGCCCTTTTGGCATTTCCCGTTGCGGAAGGCAGGGCAGGCAATGGCGGTGTAGGGGAACTTGCGAGGGTCCCGGCGTTGAGCCTTCTCACCACGGTGGGCGTAGGGGCACTCCGTCCAATCGTGGCTACGCATCCTGGTGCAGCGTTTGATCTTGTAAGCGTACATGCGGAATTCATCGGACCCATAGATGGCTTCATCAAGGGCATTGTTGTATCGAGCCAGAGCTTGAGCCTGAGCCTGAGCCTGAGCTTGAGCTTGAGCTTGAGCTTCAGCCTCGGCCTCAGCATGGGCCTGGGCAAGATTAAAGCTGGAGATAAACTGTTGCTCTGCGAATTCATAAAAACTGGGATTGGTGACACCTTTCGACATTTCTCTAGATTAATAGAAAATAACGAGATAATCCAAAACCAAATGCAGGTGCAAAATATTGATTGATCTTATTCTAAGGCGTTAACTAGTGCAATTAAGCAAGCAAATCAAGCGCCCCAAAGAAGAGATGAAAATTAAAAGAAACTATATCAATATAACGTATTAGCTAGGTTGAGTCTATTAATAATACAAAGTGATAATAGCAGGAGAATGGTTTTGAGTAGAATTATAGTGAGCTGCGGGAATTAATAGAGGAAGAAGAAGAAGAACAGGAAAGGGGGAAAAGCCCATGACTGCATGATGCTACCTTACTACAGAAACCAAAGAGACAAACAAAACAAATAATAACAATAATGATAAATAAAAAAGGTTGTAGGAGAAGATGAAACACTTGGGAAAGTTAAAAGGGATTATATAGAGAGAAGTAGGTTTAAAAAGTAAACGGCAAGGCATGGTGAAAGTTACATTAGAACTCCATAGGCCATACCCATTAACCTGATCTTTCACCAAATAGTAACCGACGTTTCTTTCTGTCTCTAATGAAGCATTTGCTCCTTCCTTGCTTTCGCCCTCCTCAAGCCACATGTTTTGCATCCATCACTCTACACTTTCTGCTTCCCCTTTTTAATTTACCAACTTTTCTCCAGTATCTATCTTATTCATTGTTTAAAAAATCTCAATCTTTTTACACAACATTTAGGTTTGTGTCAATTTGGTTTTAGATCCCTCTATACTAGTGATTCTTTTAAAAAGTTAATTAAATTTATTTGTGCAACAAAATTATAAGATTTTTTTTATAGGACTGCAATTAAAACTTTTAACCCACAAATGAAATTAAAAAAAAAAAGATTGATATAGCTACTTAAATTGTATTTTAAAGATAAATAAATGTTGGAATTCATCACATATGCCCAATAATATATAATCCTATCGACACTATCATACCTTGGCATATCCCTAAATATCAAAGATGAAGACATATAGTTCAACTACTATAATGAATGGCTTGAGCCCTATCTATAATAAGATTAGTAAATTGGTGATGTGTTGTTTTCAAATGGTATTCGATACGTATTGATCAGTACATATTGTTTTAGTCTTAATTCAGTATCAAGTAGTATATGTTTTATATTATTCCGATCAAAATTTTGGTACGTTTCGATCATTTTGATATGTTTCGATCAATACCAATTTGTATTGGTACGTACTTGCTCATAACTAATTGGTACAAAATTTTGACATTTTAAATTAATTTTTAATTTTTTTTATCTTTAACCATTTTAATTTTTTCAAAATTATGTTTAAAGTGAAAAGTTATCATCAGCCTAAATAATAATTTAAAAAAATATATATTGATATAAATATACCTATATAGATATATTTGCATCCATATATAATATATATTTTATTTTTAACCAAAATAACATATAATTTATGAAAAACTAAAAATTAGATTATAAATATATATGTGAAAAATATTTAAATGTAGAGAAAGGATTGTATGAAATTTCACGCTTTTTGCTCTTGAAAAAATTCAAATCCAACTAAAAATTAAGAAGAAAAATCTGATTTGTAATTCTCTAATTGGGAAGAGATAGAGATGAGGTGGAATAACAGTTTCATACAATCCATTCTCTTTAAATGTATATATAATTTATAAATAAATTAAAAATTAAATTATAATATAATTTTTTTTCGAAATAATGATAAATTTAAAATGGTACACTAAAACACAATAATACAAATATATACTTGCACTAAAATAAAAACAGTAAGATATTAACTACATTAGAGAATAATGTGGATTGCAGTGAAGTGTGAATAATGGAGATTAGAGTAATAATAAAAAATAAATAAATAAAAAAGAGTAAATCATAGTGTAGATGGCAATTGCAAATTAATTAATTAATTTTGTGAAATTAAATTGTTGGGTGAGATTGAAGTAGAGTAGCATATAGCGTAGGAAGGAAATGGAGGTTAAAAATAGTAAATGACATGACGGTCACACGTGTTGATAATAAGTAGGAGTACTTATATAAGGACAAAAGTGAAAAGTTAGATTCTATGGTACAGGTGTTGAGAGAAAGACGTTACTCAGCAACCATGCCATGTTCACACACACACACTCACTCACTTGATAAATTTTGTAAACTATATGACAAACCTAAGAAACTAACTCTAATTCCCTCGTGTGACTAATATTTCATCCATTCTTTTATGTGAAAATATATTAGTTTATTTATAAATAAATAACTTTATTTTAATCATATAAACTATATTTTAATTTAAATTTTAAGCTATAAAATCAAAACTTGATATAAATTATGCACTCTAAATCTTAAATAAAAAAATATGATAATTAAAATTAGTATTTATCTATAAGCAAGAGCGAAGCTAGGGGGCTGGCATGGGCCCCGGCCCCCCTTAAAATGTAAAATTTCTTTTAAGGCTCTTAAGATATTTAAAAAATAGTAAAGGTAAAATTGCACTTTGGCCCTCCCTAAAATTATAAAAATTCGATTTAATCTTTTACATATTATAAAGATATAAACTATAAAAAATTAAAATTTCATCCGGCCCCCCCAAAAAATTTTTCTAGCTTCGCCCGTGTCTATAAGTCAAATAATTTTTTATTTTATCCAATAATAAAGGTTCATTAATGACATCTGTATAAAATATCATCCTCTTTTTTTACAAGGAAATTATATGAATAAAGTTTGAAGTTTGAACCATTATGATTAGAGTGTCAAACAAAAGACTTTACTTATTGGCATAGATTATAATAAATGGATTAAAAAGTAAATAAAATAAAAAAATATAAGAAGATATAAAATTTAAATTATTAATTCACCTCAATATAATTGCAAATGATCTCTGGCATATAAGTTGTTTTTATGTATTCAAATTTTGTCGGGACCTTAAATGTTGAAAATTATATTTTTAATTAATTTGACTTGAGTTAATTACCAAAAGCATTGAGATTAGAGTAAGTAGTTGTAACTTCAAAACTACGTATGTTTGCATTCAATATAATGCTAGTGGAAGATTTTATTTTACAAGGAGCTTTTAAGTATTTTTTTAGTTAAGCTTAATTTAGTTTAAAGTTGGGCTCAATTATTACTTTAGTATTTAATTTATTTTGTATCAATTTCATATTTGAAGTTTCAAAACCTCATATTTGTCACTTCAAAATCTAGTTTTGCTAAAATAAACTGACATTACATGATTCACACATTTTTTGCGAATTAAATAAAAAATTCAAAAAAAAATTATATAAACTCAGAAAAATTCAGATATTATAAAATTATATATTCATTTTTTAAAAATAATAAAATACAAAAAGTGTAAGAAAAATCCAAAAAATAAATTATTTTTAAAACACATAAAAATGACATATTGCTAAATTAAAATAACTCTTATAGTCCTTTGGGGCTAAAATTACAAAACAAATATAATAATGTATTTTTAAAATAAAACTAAAAAAAAAAAAAAGGAAACATAAAACAGCAACATTTCATGAAAAATAGAAAAGCATTTAAGGTTAATAAAAAGTATTATAGATATTTATATAGTTATACTATTTTTTGTGTGTGTTTTTTTGAAATTTCGCTTTTTTCTTAATTTTATTTTTTTAAAAGAAGAGTATATTTTTATAATTTCTGGAAATTTGTTATCTTTTAAAGAATTTTCTAGTTTTTCTAAATTGGTATTTATTAATTTATATTTTTATGTATTTACAGCATTTTAGATTTAGTAAAATTGGTTATAAAGATTTTGGCATTACATTTATATATGCTACTAAGAACAGATGATTGGGAAGAAAATGTGATGGCATCCCATTTTTTAAAGAATAACTTCATGGATGAAAGAAATTCCCATTTTTATAGAGAAAGAAGGCCAAGATCCTCAATTTTTTTACTACTTTCACAACCTTTGATTTTGAAATATATATATATATATATATGTCAATTAACATCGCCAATGAGTAGTAAAATTAACTAATTTTACCTCACTACTGAATTTAACTTTTAGAATTGTTCATGGCCATTGCAATTCATGCCTAAAATCACACCATCTTTCTTCACTACTTTTACCTAAAAAAATTCAACTCGAGGATCTCAAGATGTAAAAACATGTCCAAAATTAAACGTGAGTTAAGTAAATGAATCATCGTACCTTTGTTGTTGGTCATCAATTTGCTTTCATAATCATACTTGTCAATAACTGTTTTTCTGTGAAACCCTAAACATCTTCGACATTGATCTTTACGATAAGCTTCATACTCATCAAAAGATATCAGATGTTCGAGCAACTTGAATAGCTTAATTTTCAGCATCATTTTTGTGTAGCAATAGTAAAGCATTCGACGAGCAGTTGAAGTATGAACTGATCTTACTAAATCAGAATCCATTGAATTCAAAAGATGAATATGATAGCATATAGCAGATTAAAAGCTATTTAAAAGGAAATATATTTCGATACGTTCGATAGTCGGTAGAAACATTTTAAAATATAAACTTTTTGATACGTGGTGATTAATGTAAAAAAACTGACGTCGTTTAGTGCAATTTTTATTTTCAAATTAATAACTTCATTTAAGTAATTTTTACAGTGATGCTTTACTTTCAATATCTTCAATAAAAAAGAAAAAAACATGCAAATGTAGATTTTGGCATTTTAGTTAGGTTATCCCCCTTCTTAATTAAACCACTTAAACTATAAATCTACTAATCTAATTATATTATAGTTAGATCATAGCAGTTAATGTTGTATCGTCCAATAAACCTCGTGAACAATAGCTGAAACTTGCCGTAAAATGATGGGAATTGTGAACTGTAAATAAATCTCAATTAATAGATCATAATTGTAGGCAAAATCTTAATGATTTTGTGTATATAATAAACCTAGCTATTTGTTTTCTGATCGAGTTGGTGTTACGAGTATTAAAAAAATATTTTTTTATAATTAAAATTTAAAGGTTCTTTAATTTTTTATTTTTTGAAAAAAGCTAATGAAAAAATTTATGTGATTGAATTTAAACTCATATCATTAGGTGAATAAAATACTAACATTACCACTTAAGCAAAGATTTATTTTAATATAACATTTACATTTTAATTGTATTATGCATATTTTATTACATCCATCAATTGTATACATTAATTGAGTTGGTGTCACAAGTCAACTCAAGATAAACAATTGTAACGTATTTAGTATATTCTTAATATGATTCGTTTACATGTTTTAATTTCATTTTATCCATAATTTAATCAACTTTTCATTTTAATATCATACATATTTTATATTTATTATTAATTAGTTTCAAACCATCCGTTTTATTATTTATTGTATGTTAGTTTTAAATTGATCTCTATGTTTTAATCACATATATAGTTTTTACATACATATGCGTATGAGAACTTTTGGTTCACATACTTTAGAAGATTTTATACAAATTAAATTTAGCCAGAATTATTTCATAGTATACAAGTGATTGAGTTTTATTTTTCATAATGGTATGTTTTACATGGGCAAATTTCGTTATTAGTTAATGAGCATTTATATTTTAAATTTATCTATTTTAGTTTTTATATTTTTTAAAATTTAAAATTTTAGTAATGATGAAACGGTAATTATTAAGTTTATCAAGTTAAATTCCATGATTTCCAAGGTTTTATACGGAAAATATATTATTATATGTGTAATACCATGCCAACTTGTTATTTTTACATAATACTTATAAAAAAGTTAAGTCATTTTAGTTAATGGATTTAAGGGCTAAATTGAAGAAGACTAAATCAATAGCTTATGGGATCTATAGCAAAATTTGACCTAACAAATTTAATTGTTAGACAAAATTTGAAAAAGTATAAGGGCTAAAAGTAATCAAATGAGAATTAGAGGCAAAGTCCACAACTTCTGTATAGTAGAGAGACTAATAGCAAAATTTGACCAAAATTGAAAAAGTTACTTTGCTGTAACTTCATTTTTATCCTAATATAAAATAAAATTATTTAGAATTAAATAAAAGAGAATTTTGGGGGGGGGGGGGGGGGGCATCGACGTAATGGTGGAAGAGAAATGAAAAGAAACTGAAGTAAGATGGCGTAAGGTGCAATTGTGATTGTCGGTGAAGAGACAAGGAATTTGAGAGAAAGACAAGACAGAGTTACCTTAATTCCCGCGAGCGTTTCTTTTCTTTGCTTTTTCTTTTAATGGTTTTCGGTAACAAAATGCCAAAAGTATCCAAACAACCCTGACCTCATTTTTACCCTTTTTTGGTTGCTTCCACCTTTTTTTAATCAAAAAGCAGAAAATCAGACTAACAAACAATTTACTCTAAATATTTTATGGGAATCAGTTTATCTAACGATTTAATATTTGATGCGTTGTTTATATGTTTTGTCTAAATAATTTTAATTGTACTTTTAAATTTTTTTGTCCATCAATCTTTTTTTTAATAGATTTGATGAAAGTATTGTTAAAAAAGTTAACAGGATAATGTGTAATATTTGTAATAAGATATAATTTATTATTTAGATAATCTAATAAAATAATTACATGTAGAAAATAATAAAATAAATAATTCATGAACTCTTAATTTAAAGAAAATAAATATAATTATCCAAAAAAAGTTTCAAAATGAATGCACACCACAGTATTTTCGTTTTGATTTAAATTAAGAGTTATTATTTTATTGGGTTATCTAAGTAATAAATTATATCTCATCAAAAATATTACACATATGAAATTCCACATCATTCCGTTAAATTTTTTAACGGTAATTCCATCAAATCTGTTAATAAAAACAATTTGAGAAAAGGACAAAAGTTAATTACTAAAAAAAGCTCAAAATACAATTAAGGCTTAAAATTTTGAAATTTCCTTAAAATTAATTATTTAGCAATCTTAATTATTGGATTGAAAATTTGATTTGGTTCATTATAATGTATTACATTTTTTTTTGTGAATTAAGTACTTGAAAAATTAAATTCACAAATAAGCATTTCTTCATTTTTTTCTGTAAATTACCTCATCCTTTCTAATTAACATTGATTCCATTAACATAGTGATCATTATAATTAAAAAATAAAAAATAATTAAGAAAAAGTTAAACTCAATTAAATTTTCATAAAATAAGATTTTTTTTCATGTTTGTTTTATAATTTATAAATTAATTATTTCGAATTTTGTGGTTACTTCTCTTAATAATATTATTTTCAAGGTTTGAATCTGAATCTTGCTTTAAAAGTATAATGAATTTTGTCGATTGAGTCTTATCTCGATTGACATGGACATTGTTGCCAATGTAGAAGGATGCAAGTTCGAGTGCACTAAAACGTATTATTTTCTTATTTATTTTCAAAAAAGAAAAAAAAATCAAAAAAATCTTCTCTTCATTCTCTTCTAATTTTCCTTGATTACTTTAATTATTTTTATACTTTCGTTTTCAAATGTAATATATATATATATATATATATATATATGAATGTTTTGATCTAAATAACAATGATTAAAACTTCTTTATTTTTTAAAATAATAAATATTAATATAAGATAACTTTTGATTTTTTTATATTTTTATATAAAATATTATTATAATAAAATTTAAACTTGAGACATCACTAAATTCTGAAGTTTCAACTTAATTACTTCAATCAAATCGTCATTTATTTGTATATAAATTTTTATAAATATATTATCTATATAATTTGTTATCCACATTGTAATCTAATATAAATAATACACATTTGAGCAACAATGATCAAAATCAAACACTATAAAAATAGACTGATAATCAAAATATCTTTAAACCTAAAAAAAAAAATCCATACGTGCTATAAAAAAAGAAGTAAACAAAGAATTAGTGAAAATTTTGCATTTTTGTAAAGAATTAAAAAAAGTATATAAATGTCAATCATGATCATTTGATTATACAAATTAAATTTTAGCATATTAAATAATTTAAAAATGTTAGTTTAATCTTTCTATTTTAAGGATTAAAATATTATCACACAATCAATAGTTATTATATAAACAGTGTTTGAATATAAATCAATACAAGATTCGTGTTACACTTTTAAGTGTAAATCCGTCTAATTTAAACAAATATATATAAATTTAAAAAATAATTTACATTAAATAATAAATATGTAGAAAAATTAAGGGTAAACTATATCAATATTCATTCAACTTTGGTAAAATAACAAAATGGTTTTTAACGTTATCGAAAAGTGACAAATTAGTTACCCACTAATGTTTTCGAAAAGGATTTTAGAAGAGTTTTTGAAGCTGTTGAAAACATCATCCATGGCAGTAACGGTCATCTTCCATCTTCTGCTTCTGTTTCTATTGAAGCACCAAAGGGTTGTCTCAAGTTCTTGCTCTCTCAATGTTTTTATATTTCATCCCTTATTGCTATTGCCTATTAAAATTGAGATAAGGAAAGGGAGGAGTTTAGCTCCTTGCGGCAATGGAGGAGGAGAAGGTGTTGTTTGAGGTGGTGGGTTGTTGTCGTTTTGAGAAGTGGCACGGGTAAGGAAAAGTAAAAGGTTTCTCCGTTTGGGAAGAGGGGAAAACAAGAGAGAATTGAGATGGGGATCAGAGGGCAGGGAATGAAGAAGATGGCATGAAAATGGACGGAGATGGGTTTAGAGCGGAAATGGAGGGAAATGCCGGGATTAAGTGAGAAAGGAGTGGTAGTCGCGATGACGATAAAGGAGTAGTGGAGGGCTAAATTCTTCATTGTTTGGATGCCAGGAAAATCAACAGAGAAAATGAAAGAGAAAACTCAAATCAACAGTGGGTATCTCCATTTCTTCTTTCTGCTTCTTGTTTTTCCATCATCTAGGGTTTTTAAATTGGGTTTTCATCGTGGCTAGTTAACGTGCTACATTAATATTTTCGTTACATATGTAATAGAAAATAATGATTGATTATTAATTTATTATTTTTATAAAGTTTGGTGATTGTTGGTATACTATATTTAAAATTTAATAGTGAATTAGAACTTTTGAGCCATGCTGGGAGCCTAGGCGGAGAAGATGAAAATTTCGAGCTGATTTTAACTACGGATAAGGTTAGTATTGGATGATTCCATGATTGGTTATCATCATTTCTACATCATTGTTGCTTATCAACGGTATATTTAGTAATTCAATTTTCAGAAAATTATTTTGGTAAATCAAAATGGTCCGTGCATCAAGGAGACCATGGTTCCAGTGATTAATCACAGTACCTACCGAAACGATATTACATTATCAATTTATGATTTTTTAAAAACAAAAAGAAAACTGCAATAGACTCAGACATCATTATGAAGATGATTTGTAATTTTTATACTTCCTATATTCTTATTGCCTTTTTGCCACGGGGCTGGCATTGGGCCGTCTCTCCTAAAATGTAAAATTTTCTATTAAGCCTTTAAAACTTTTTAAAAATTTTAAATTAGTAAAAGTAAAATTATATTTTAGCCCTTTAAAATTATAAAAATTCGATATAGTCCTTTACAAATTATAAAGATATAAACTATAAAAAATTAAAATTTCATCCGGCCCCCCTAAAAGATTTTTCTGACTTCGCCCCTGCTTTTTGACCCATAATATATGTACTCTAAACTTGTTTTCAAATTCCTTCTTTATGTTTACGAGTGTGAAATTTTAATGTATTTATTAAATTGTATATACACAATACATTATTTACTTATTTATTTATGATATTCTAAAATTCGACCACTCACAAGTGTGCTCACAATATTTCAAAACTTCCTTTAAAAATCTTGTGCTTTACGGTTACAAATAGAGAGATGAGATGATGTAACAATAACTCAACTCTAATCAACTTCAAAGTATGTTTTAACTGAAGAAGTTGGCTTCAATCACAGCCAGTTAGTTGATCCCTCTTAAGTGATAGGGTTTTGTTGAGGGAGAAGAGAAGAAAAAACATTAAAAAATCAACCATATTTCAAGATAGTCTCATTCATGATCCTCTCACAATCAAAGGTTATACAAGAGTCACTTAATAAGTTAAGTGTTTTTTGGTATTATGATAGCAACCATTGATTATCAAATGTTTGTGAGCTAATTGTTATTACAGTTGTTGAAAAATGTAGGATAAAAAGAAGTTGTTCTATCGTGTATAAAGAAAGGTTGAAATAGTTAAAATTGTAGTGTTAATATAGTTTATACATTTGTTGAATATGTTTTAGTAAGATATGAAAGTCGGATTATTTGTTATTAAGAAGGGTTAAAATTGTAGTTAAACTTGTTTGGACTATTTGCCGTTAAGAATTATTAAGTCTTTTTATAAAATTCCAATTTGGCATTCCACTAATAATGGAGTTTAACGTGTATTTTAAAGTGATGCTTTATTGGATACAAAAAAGGAGGATATTGAGGAAAATCCAGGTTTATTGCATATATATATCCAATATGAAATCTAATAGAAGGGGTGCAAATACATTGTGGTGGATTTCAGCGATAAAAAAATTGACGAGATGAGGATGCTTGGGCATCGAAAATTGAAAATGTTTCTATGGTGTTGTTAATAACGATCCAAGATATGACATTCCAAATTGGGCAAATACATCAATTATCTCGATGTCTATATATATACGATATTCCATCTGTGGTGGTGCCTAAACCAATTGCTGCCTTTTGTATTCTTCCTATTTTATTGGTCCCACCTTAATCATGAATAATCCTATTATGTGTTTATTAAAAAATTTATCACACGTATGCATATAAGAATTATATATTAAATTATATGTATGCATGTATTTAAAAATAACGTATAATAAATAAAAAATATATGATTTAAAATTAATAACAACAACAATAACGTATATGTACAAAGTGAAAGATGCAATATGTATAGGTGAAAAGTTTAATGTAATAATATTAAAAAAAAAAAAATCAAATGATACATTGGGTGTAGTGGAAAAATTGAGTTGATTGATGTGGATACAAATTTCATAATTTACCACTTTTTAATGGTTTTATATAAAATGTAAAAAGATAAAAATATTGTTATAAAACGTAATTTATTTGAAATGTGTGATAGATGATTAGAAACAAAAAAAAAAAAAAAAAATTGAGTAAAGCGGAGACCTTATTAATATATTCCTATCGCACTTGTATTATTTTGATTGTTATTGTATTTAAATCAATATAACTATGCTTTTAGTGTTGAGTAATGTTTTATATTTCATAATTTGCACGTATTTTAATTGCATCATATCTTGTTATACAGTGATACAAATGTTGTTAATATATTAATGAAGAATGAAGAATTTTCTAAAATATTTTTAGATTTCACAAATTCATGTATATTCAACTAATTTATATAGAAATTCAAATTTTCAATCCGAGCATAAAAATAAAATCGAAATTGTGAAAGGAAATAAGAAAATTTTGATATTATATTAAAATTTTATCTTATGTTGGATAAATATAGTCTGAAAATATAATTATCTAAACATATTGGTATCAAAGATTGTTATTCAACTTGCAACACTCTTTAAATTTGGATAAAATATTAAAAAAAAAAAAGAAATATGAAAGTTCAATTATCTGTAAAACCTTTTCAATTAGAGAATTATCTGCTCTTAAATAATAATAAACAGCTAAATTGGATAAATGTTTAAATATATTTAGGTTATATTTATTAGTTGATAAGAGAAACCAATCTTGGATAATTTAATATAGATCGTAATACTTGCTGACCAAGGTTTCCCAGCATTAATTAATCAAAATCTTTATATATAATGTTCTCAAATGAAATTACATAACATCTGCGTATCAAATCTTTCCATACTCCACACTTTGACAAGAAAATCGGCTATAAATCCTTGCTTTCTTTTTTCACTTTTTGAATCAACCAGAAATTCAGAGATGATGGTCAAGGGAACTGGGAGAAAGTGTTCTCATTGCGGACATAATGGCCATAATTCCAGAACTTGTAGTAATGGGAAGGGGGGTTATGTAAAGCTTTTTGGGGTGAATATAGCTGCCATGGCTCAAACTCAAGAATGTTTGATGCAGAGAAGTTTTAGTATGGGAAATCTGCCCTTCCATGCTGAAAACCATAACAATGGTGGTGGTGTGGATGATGGGTATTTTTCTGAAGGACACATTCATTCTGAGAACCACAATGCAGCAGCCCATGACATCAAAAGAGGTACTCAATGAGTTTTATATTTGGAATGGGAATCATCATCACTTGCTTTTTCTATCTTCTTTCATATATTTGGAACATAAATAAACATGTATTTGATTATGACAAAATTTTCTATTTATTCCTTTTTTCTGGTATATAACTTGTAAACTGTACTGTAAAACACTGGGAATGTTTTGTTTTTCTGGAACAGCGAAGCCATGGACGGAAGAGGAGCATAGAATGTTCTTGGAAGGGTTGAGAAAACTGGGGAAAGGTGATTGGAGAGGAATTTCAAAGAATTATGTAATAAGTAGGACCCCGGTTCAAGTTGCAAGCCATGCACAAAAGTATTTTCTCAGGCTGCAAGCTGCAGGGAATAATAGGAAGAAACGCAGACCAAGCTTATTTGACATGTCTTATCAAGAATCCAAATCCGAATCGGTATTACCTCTTAATCCCATTCTTACAACATGTTTGTATGTACAGTTTAATTTGTTCATGTTGATGACTAGAGTAACATGGTTTAAATTTCACAGAATGAATGTCCTGGGGGTTCCCCCTCAAAAGAACCCAGTACTAGAGATTCATCTCAGATTGTGAACCGACTCCCACATCTTTGCTCCGATGATGGTCCACTTATGTCGATGATAGCATTTCCTAGTTCCCCAACTTATAATCAAACGATTCAACACATGGTAAGTACCTATCTGCAATTTCCCTCTAAGATTACCCTACATAGATAACTTCATGAATTAATGTTTTTAACAGGCAGAAGTAGCTCCGAATATGATGCAGTCTCTGCCATTCCTGAATGCAAAGAATTATGCCGGATATTGCCATGATTACTTCAGTAAATCCGTTGCAAATGTAGATGTCTGTGTACCGTCTGATCACCCTTCTCCCAGGTCGGTTCAGGACAACATGTTTACAGCAGACCCTGGTGCTACTTCATCAACAGATGATCTTTTAGAGCTCAAGGTTGCTCCCCCTCAATCATCAAAGAGCACAACTCTACCATTCATTAGAGTGATTCGAAATACACACAATTTTCATTAATTAGAGCTAAGTTTCAGTGTCCAGTGTCCAGTTTTGAACAGTTTTTCAGTTTTTCAGATACAGAGGAATGTATATGATTTGAAAAAAGTGCTTTTATGGCTATCCATCAAAAGTGAGGAAATATGGCCAAAAAATGATAAAATTAACATTGCTGAACAGGGATTTAAATTACGGTCGCGGCCGCGTTTTCGGTCGTGTTGCGTTTATCGCAGTTGCGGATACAACGGACGCTATTGCGGTCACTGCGGGTATCGCGGTCGTGAATTTTTTTTAAATTCGCACAACTTATTGTAAAACATAATAATTATAATTATAATTATAAAAAGTCACTTTTAATGATTTTTAGAGTGTTTTCTAACACTTATGAACTTTTATTAATAAGATATGAGAACACAATTTTTATAATCATTAATTATTCTTACATTTATTTACGGATTTTCTAATAATGTTATATTAACTAATAACAAAGTAAAAAAAAAAGAAATATTAAACATTTATTATATTTAATAAGTTTGAACTTTTTTATATATAAAATAATTGAAAATTCATACCTGAGAGATGTCTTCAATATTTCTTGACAGCTTTGAATATGGTGAAGATATAAACATTTTATACTGCAAAAGGAAAAAAGGAATAGATAAATGTATAGATTCTCATTAATTATTCCTATTTCCTACCACTTATTCTCACTCTCATTCTACTTTCATATGTAGTTTAACATGCTTCGATTCTTAATTATATTTTCATAAAATATACTCCATTCATTTATCTAAAGATATATATTAAATGTTTTAATATCATCAAAATTAAGAACATTAACAAAAGTTTTCTTAAAAAAAAAACATACCTTACAAATAATGGTAGTGGTACAATTTAGTTTTCACCAATTAGTGGAATTACGAGGAAGATCAGATCATTCACCTTCATTTTCAGAGCGTTCTTGACTTAATTCTCTTGGCCTTTGTCCAAAAATATATCCAAAAAAAGTAACATTTTCACCTTGGTTTTCATATAATTGATATGGAGGATATATTTGAGGAGGAGGATACATGAGAGGTAGAGGCAGGTGATACATTGGTGGTGGAGGATGCATTTGAGGTTGGTATGGCACACCATAATTAGGAAATGGTGGATAATAACCATATGGTTGTGGATAACCATGTGAAGGTTGAAAATATGAAGGTTGTTCTGGTGGATAAAAACTTTGAGTGCTAGTAGATGAATCACTATACCCAAGATTATTAGAACTCGATCTCTTACCAGATGAAGAGCCTATAGAAGTATGCTTTTTGCCTTTTTCTTTCGATGGAGCTCTAGGTTCACTTCTATCTCTCCTAGGTTTAGGAAACATATTTCCATCAAACTCTGATCTATCACGAAAATGTCCACTAGTGGACCAACCCCATATTCTCCTCCATACTGACTAGAAGACCTAATTTCACCTCTATCACCACTATATCCATCATCCTCATTAATTGGACTTAAACCACCACTATCGGGTCCATCGCCACTCTGACTTGGCGTTGAACTAGAACTTGAATGAAACAAATTTTGTTGTTGAGATTGATTAACATCCATTTCATCATCAGAGGTATCCACAGGCAACACACCGACATTTTCACCATCTAATAATGGATTCTCTTTCTCATGAAGCCATTCTGATAGTGGATCAACATCTTTAAAGATATGATCAAGGCTGATAGGATTAAAACTAGCGTTTATATCATCAGTGCTCATTCTTTTTTGATGCCTTATCTGAAGCCTCATATTATAATAGGTAAACCTTAGTTTCTCAAGTTTTTTATACTTTAACCTATTTCTTGCCTTGGTGTGAATATAACTAAATGTGCTCCAATTTCGTTCGCAATTTGAAGCTAAAGTTGTTTGACTAAGCACTTTAATTGCTAATTTTTGTAATTTGGGAACACATGTGCCGTATATTATCCACCACTCAGCTGCATAATATTATTTAAATTTCAAAATAACTTCAAAATTGTACATAATTAAATAATATAAATTAAATTAAATAATTTAATTAACTGTTTACCCGGATTCATTTGCTTCCAAGCTCTTTGTGCTTGTGGAGTACCGAATGTCTCATGTTTATCTCTAAATAGTAACAACTGCATAAATAAAAAATAGAGTAAAAATAAAAAAAAAATTCTATTTCAAATTATGTAACTAAGTTACAAATAATAGTACTTGAATCTAACCTGATTAACCATTCTGACTTGAGTATCAAGAGAAGGTTCTAATCTTTCAATTACTGATCGTGTGCCTTCTAATGTTTCTATTAGTACATTCTCAGAATACTCCACCCCAAATTGAAATTGAGGATTGAGAAAATAACCTAAGTATAATTTATAAGAATATCATCAAATAATAATAATCTAACACTTAAAATAATAAAATATAAAAATATTTCTTAATTATATGAAACATTTTATCTTACCAGCTGAATGCAAGTCGGAATGCATAAAATTCCATCTATTGTCAATAATCTTTTCATACTCAGTGAAATATCGACAATCTTGTTGAATTGCTCGTTTAGCTCTATCAACAGCCTCATAAATAAAGCCCATCGTTGGTTTTGTCGTCGCTATCCACAAGTCTCAATACTTTTACTAGAGGCTCATAAACTTTTATGAGGTTATTGGCTTTTATCCAAAAATCTTTTCCCAAAACAATTTTTTTGGCTTCATAAGCAAGCCCTGACTTTTGCTGTCCCCATTTTGATTCTTTAAATTCCTATATATTCATAAGAAAATTTTTAAAATAATATAATTTAAATTATTTGGAACTAATAAAATCATTAAAAGTTGCTATATTTAAGTAATTATATTAACTAATTATAAAATACTAACCTTTGAAAAACATTTCTCTCAGACCTTGCTTTTGTCTTGTTATCTCTTCAAGTTGAATGAAATAAGTTGCAAATCGAGTAAGAGCAGGTCGAAGTATTTGTTTCCCTTGTGTATACTTCTTCATCAAATCAACAGTCCAAATGTGATTGTATATAAAGCAAGTCACTTCCTTTGCCTCATCTAACACTTTTACTACACTGGGCTTTCTCCCAATATCTTCAAGGCATAAATCTAAACAGTGAGCTGCACATGAGGTCCAATATAAATGTTTTCTTTTCAACATTAATTTTTTTTCCAGCAGCTTTCATTGTTGCCTCATTATCAGTCACTATTAGGACAATGTAATTTTCTCCACTTTCTTCTACAACTGAATCTAACTAACTGTAGTAGAATTCAGCATCTCTACTACGAACACTTGAAACATCTACCGATTTCCAAAAAATGGTTCCTTTACTGCAATAAATAAGGAAGTTAATGATGTGCATTTGATTCAAACTGTTGGTCCAACCATCACACATTAGAGTTGTACCAATTCTTTCCAATGAGTCTTTAGTCCATTTACCCAGTCACGAACTCGTTGATACTCTACCTCCAAATACACATCGGAAACCTCATAAGGTGTTGTGAGTTTTACACCTTGTCCAACTTCTGTTGACACTTGAATTAGGTTATACGACCATGGAGAGCTTGCTAATTGAAAAGGAAGTCTTTCATATATTAAAAATTTAGATACCGCTTCACCTATATTCCTTCAAAAACTCTTTAAAAAAGAGTTACTGACCTTTGGTTGCTTTGAACTTTTGCTTCTAACCAATTCAGGTATAGCTCCCCTTAAGGTAAACTCAGACTCACTTAGGATGGATTTACTTGTTCTTTCTCTATGATATTCTCTAGCTGATCCATGAGAAGATTGCCCTTCTTCATAAATGTTATCCCAACCACCAGTACTTCGTCTGAATTCTTCCCTTCTATGCCACTCGTGTTGTGATTGGATACTTTCTCGTGTTGCTTGCCTTATAGCAGAAACATCATCAATGAATTCCTCGTGTTCATCCTCCTCTTCTCTTAATTGAGATAAGAATTCATCTTTTCTCCTCTTTTTGTCTATTTTCTTTGTGTTGCTTTCTTTCAGTATATTCATCATACTTTCTCTAATGACACCTGTTAATAAAATAAAAATAATTCACACTTTATATTATTATCAATTATATATAATCTTTATAGATAATTTTAAAATAACATTTAAAAATAATAATAAAGTATCACATACCAGTAACATTAGGGCATGGTGCAACATTGCCGGTCTTATGAGCAATGTGCTCTTTAAATCATGTTATTCCTCCTTTCACAACTTTACCACAAAGTTTACACACGATATTTCCTTTCACATTTGGCACTGGAGTTCCAAAGTGCCAACCTATATCATTACTTGGTGTACCCTCCAATCCTTTAGTCGGGAACTCTTCACATGGTGGCATGCTTTATTTTTATTTATGTATAAGAAACATAAAATTATATTTAGAAATATAAGCAACTCATTACTTATATTATCAACAATATAATACAAAAAAATAAACATCATTAACATGGAAAATTTAAATTTATTGCATAATTCATACATAATTTATTTATTTTTTAAAAAACAACAATACACCGTAACCCATTATTACTTGGTTCCAAAGTTTTTGGTATAAATAGTTTGTTTTGTCCCATCTTAATAAAATTTAAATTCAAATTGGATCAAATTTAAAAATTCAAGTTTTCATCTTATGCAAACTAAAACCAATAGAGATTTATCTAATGTTGAGTTGAAGTAATCTATCGGATTTGATAAAGAAAACATAATGAATTAATTTGTCTTAATTTTTTACCTTTTATAATACAAGACATAAGTTACCGAGTAATAATTTTTCTTGAATTAATTTAATTTTGTGTGTAACCCTAAACAAACCCTGAGTAATGAAAGTTATAAAATTTTAAGATAATAATAATAAGTAATAAATAATTAGCATTATAAATTATAATTACAATATTAAGTAAAAAATAATATATAAAGTAAAATTATAAATATGATAAGATTGAAACTTTCATATTAAAAAAAATAATAATTGATTATCATCAAAGTAATTTTCATTTTCAGTAAAATCCTTCCAAATGATTCTAACTTATTAATCTATAATTTTCATATGAGTTAAAGTTTAGTTTAAATTTATCACATACATATCTGCATGCAATGTAATTAAACATAGAAAGGTGGCAGTGCACCAAATGCATAAATTAGCATGCATGGATGATGGAACCAAGGAACAACCATTAATAATGTATTATATATTATTATTTCATTTATTATTAGGAACGGTCATAAATTGAGCAATTGACATGCATGGAACCAAGGAACAACCATTAACAATTCTAGCTGTTTACAACCAAGAAACACATTGCACGAAGCTTCTAAGTTTTAAAAGAGGATATTTAATAAAGTCTCGGTTTTGCCTAAGAATAAATGAAAATAAAAATAAAAAATAAAGAAAAAAGTAAATGAAACGGCAGAAATAGAAACCCCTCTGTTCTTAAAGTTAAATCCCTAAATACACAAAATTTAGAAGTAAAACTGAAGAGAAATTCTATCATCTTCTCTTCTAAAAATGCTGGTTGTGCCTGCCTTCTCCCTTCATCCCGACCCCTAAAGCTACTCTAAAGAACATTTTGCACTACAGATTCAAGACATGCAAGCAAGAATCAAGACAAAATTTCAGCTTTCAGGTACTTACTTGAAAATTATCGATCTCTCAAATTCTAAATGTGCAACTGATCAGGGTAAAGTTTGCTTTTCAGATTCAAGTCCTCCTCGCTTTCATCTACTGCTGGGTTGTTTGCCGAAATATGAGTAAAGACTGAAGAGTAAAGAGTAATAGAAGTTCATATTTTCTATTGCTTTTGAGTTTTGAATTTTGATTACTTTTTCTGCTTACTTGGACTTCTTTTTACTTTTTTTTTATTGAAAATTTTGATTTTGCAGGTAGGGGAATATATTCCCCTTTGTTTTATTATGTTTCCATTGATTTTTGTTTAGAGCATCTGATTTTTGTTTTTTAATTTTCTGTAACGGAAAATAATGGGAATACAGGCCCGTTGTCGCCGCAATTGGCCGTTACCCATTAAATTGCGGCCGTGATCCACCGCTATCGGTGTGACTACACTTCACACCGCTATTTTTAGCAATAGTAGTTTCAGACGGCGCCGCTACTGTTATATAACGGCTGCTATTCCGATAACGAATCGCTATTTAAATCCCTGTTGCTGAATAGCAAACTAGAGAGTAAAAAAATAAAAAGGCGAATGAAGTAATTTTAATTCTACATGGTAGCATATTTTTCATCCGTTGATAGCAGAATTCAACTAAGAAGAGCAGCATCCACCACTTTCTGGTTAACTGGTTTTCCTTTTATCTGCACCATCGACGGCCTTGCTATACTGGACGCTGGCTGGCTTGCCATCCAGCACATGATGGTATGAGATGAAAGTAGTTAAAATATTAATGAAAGCAACTCGGTTGATTGTTAAAGATAGTACCTGTTCTTAATATCAGCTGTGTTACGAACTACGACTAACCAGAGTAAACAGAGAATAAATCTAAGGTAAACTGAATTTTTTTTATTATTATCTAAATCTGCAATGTAAGCTTGACTACATTCATTTTACAGTTGTATTTATAGAACAACCTACAGTACCAGCTTAGTAACAGACTAACCACCTTGCTAACATGAGCCTAAGACTTACTAATAACCTTGCTAACATGAACCTTAACATTCATCCATCTTCCCGACAGGTAAAACCCGAAGAATGGATTGAATCGAGAAAACAACGTTATCGAAAATGGCTTAGTGAAAATATCAGCGACCTGATCACAAGCCGGAACCTCACCAACCATGATCAACCCATCCGCTACCTTCTCGCGGACAAAGAAAAGGTCCAGCTCTACATACTTAAACTTAGAATGTAAAACAGGATTAGTAGCTACAGCAACTGCACCAGAACTATCACATCAAGCATTAGGAACATCAACTGATGTAAGCTCTAACTCTTGAAAAAGTGAAAGTAACCAGGTAACTTCACTAGTAGCTGTGGCAAGACTTCTATACTCAGCCTCAATCGTAGAATGTTAAACCACGTGCTGTTTCTTAGACCCCTAAGAAACAGGAGTAGACCCAAAATAAACACAATACCCTGAGGTAGAACGACGATCGTCAAAATCCAACCCCCAGTTGGCATCGGCATAAGCATTAAAAGACAGTCGAGCAGAAGGCCGAAAAATAACCCCAAAATCAAGAGTGCCACATAAATATCGCAAAACACGCTTCAGGGCAACCATGTGGACAGTAGTGGGTTTGTGTATAAACTGACATAAGCGATTAACAGCATATGCAATGTCGGGACTAGTGAGAACAACATACTGTATTGCCCCAGCAAGACTCCTATATGTAGTTGGATCCTTTAATAAGTCACCACTATCTTTGGACAGCTGAGCCGAGCTAACCATCAGTGTATGAACAGGTTTAGCATCCAAAAGCGAACTTCTAGTAAGCAACTCACGAATATATTTTTTTTGACAAAGGTGCAAACTACCAGTAGAAGAATGCGTAATGTAACAGCCCTAAATTGGCCCTAATCGGAAAAGTGGTTTCGGACCACTAAACCGAGTCAGAAATTTTTTTTAAATATTATTTTCTATAATTTTAATTATGTGAATTGCTATGTGTGAAAATTTGGTGTCTTGATTTTGTTGTTTGGATGTTGAATTACAAGTTAAAGACTCAATTACATAAAAGGAAAAATTAGTGGAACAATGTGCAAGTGCTGAATTTTTAAATGTCTCTTTAATATAAGGGACTTGAATGGCAATTAAGCCATTTAAGAAATTGATGTATGGTAGTGGGGGTAAGTGAATATTATTATGTGTATGTTTATATATATAATATGAAATGTGAATAAAATAATTTAAAGAAAATATGTGATAAAAACAAAGTAAGTGTAAATAGATAGATGGATGAAATTGGCCTTTGGATAGTGGAAAAGAAATGAATTTATAAAGGCCAATTTTGTAACCTAATAAGTCTAATAATTGTTAAAGAATAAAACATAAAATTTGAGTTGCATGTTCTCTTGTTTTTGCCGAAACAATTGAGGAAAAAAAAAGAATTGGGAAAAGCTAGGGGTATTCGGCCTTTGGGAAGTCAAATTGAGGTATTAATTTCAAGTTGTTGCTTGCAATTTTGTGAAATTGAGTTAATTTTTGAGTTTCTTGCCGATTCTATCTTAGACCCATGGAATTTCTTCTTGATTTGGTGTTGGATACATGTTCGGTCATGATAGAAAGTGATATATTGGAAATTTTGATAGGAAGTGATGAATGAGTGTTCAATGGACACTATGATGTTAAAATTCATGTGAATATAAGTTTATAAGTTTAAATGATGAAATTGGTGCCTTGTGTAACTTAAATGCTTAAGAGAGCATTCGGCTTTGATATATATGAATAAAGAATCGGTGTTGGATGATTTGAATGGTATGTAGTTAAAAATTTAGTTTGAGGTTTGATAAATTTTGTTAAGGGCTATGTGCATTCGGTCATGGTACATATGTGCAAACTCATTGGTGTTTTAATGTTTTTAAAATGGAATTGGTAGAAAGACGAGAGTGAAGCTTGTTAAATTGTTATGTGTATGGCTTTGGGATACATGGAAAAATTGACTAGTGTGGTATTTGAGAAGATTATGTTAATTATAAGAAATGAATGTTGAATTGTTGGCATTTACATGCATGTTACCGATTATAACATCAGATGATGACTTGACTAAGTGTTTGAGTATTAAAATGTTGAAAAGAGAAGTTGCCGTATATGTATTAATAAGAAAGGAAATTGTCTTTGTCGAATTAATCATGTCATTATTAAAATGAGCTATGAAACAATGAAATTAAGTGTCAAATAAAATAATTTAGTTTTGTGTGTGTGAAATTGGCAAATGGTGAGCTTTGGTAGCTTTATGAAGTATACGGCCTTGGTACATTCATGAAACTAATGCATGGAATTGGTGTTTTAAAGTTCATAAATATGTTTCAAGGGCTTAATGATATTCGGCTAATGTGGTTAAAGTGTGAATTTCGTGTTAAATATTTCTTGAAATTTGATTTAATTAGCAATGTGATTTAATGAAGGGGACTATGTTAAAATTTTGCATGTGTATATTTTTATATATATTTATTTGAATGAAAACAATTTGGTTAAGAGATTAAACAAGTTAATTTGTTTAATTTAGCTCAAGAACAAAGGGAGCCGACTTCGGATAAAGGGAAAACAAAACTTGTAGAATAGTTGATCCGTAATCGTTTGACAATAATAGAGGTAAGTTCATAAGTGTTTAAGCTTGATTCTTTTTATATGCCTAAAAGTTAAATTAATATGGCAAAGAGAATGTAAATTTTATTTAGTTAATGTGCAGAATATGTATTGATTTAAGGCTATAAGCCGAATGTGGCTTGGTACCAAGGTGATTAAATGTGAACTTCGATGAGGTAAATTTTAGTGATTGATGATATAAGCTATACATTATAAAATATATTCGGGTTTTAAACCTAACAGGCATTTTGCCGTTGTATTCGAATCAAATTGGTACTTAGCGAGCAATATGCTCGAACGTTATTACGAGACTTTGGATCGATTGTGTTATTATGTGAGTTAATATACATGGAAAAGTTAAACATGAGCTAAAATTTTGTTAGCTCTTAATAAAGTACGTATGTGTTTTATTATGCAATTAAACTATATAAAATGTGTTTGTATGATGGTTATGTATCCGAATGAGAATGGAATTAATGCTATAAATCGAAGATAGCTAGTATATCTAAGTTGAATTGGATATGAAAATATGATGTGTTAAATGAGCATTATGATGAATGTACTATGTCGTAAGTATGACAAAAGGGGTATCATTATTTGTGATTATTAGAAACCCAAGAGTAACCATGTTGGATATGACATTATTATTAGTTACGTGTGGAAGCCGAATGTGATTGAGGTATGGGATTTGAATATAGTACCATATGTCAAATGTGTGTTTTATTCGAATGATGAAAACCTTTGTACAAATGTATATGTTCCGGCTATATATGAAAAGTTGAAGCATAAGTTACGAACATATGAAAGAATATGTGAAGTGATTATCGTAATGAGATATTCGGGCATTGGCCTAGCAAGCTTTAAGCTGGTGAATAATATCGGGCTTTGAGCCTAGCAGGCGTGATGCCGGTGAAATGATATCAGGCTTTGAGCCTAGCAGGCATGATGCCGGTGTAACATTATCGGGCCTCAAGCCTAGCAGGCATAATGCCGGTGAAGATATATCAGACTTATAAAGTCTAGTAGTCCTTGGGCCGGTGATGAATTCAGGTTATTACCTAGCAAGCTAGTTGCCGGTGAACTAATAAAAGTATAATATTATGAGGCCTTGTGTTAATACGACTTGTGGATTCGTTCAATAAATTGATTTATCCAGGTATGCATAACTTATTTATGTACAAGAAGAATACGTGGATTGGGTAATCGTTATGAAATGTAGTACATATGAAGCGATTATACGTTTATGTTCATGTATGAAGATTCAGCCTTTGTGAAATTATTTATGGAAGAGTATAATATATGTATATGTGATTGTGAACATGGAAGTTAACTGTGGATATGATATTATATTCTATGTTGACTTGATTGAATTGAAGTTGGCTTTGAAATGTTTAAGTGTTCATGACTAGTTGAATTCGAATGAAATGAAATGACATGATATAAATGCAAATATATGATTGTGTATATTCGGTCAAGTCGTGCAATACATAGATAATAACATATCTATGATTTCGGATAATTGGTTTAAGTAGATATTGTTTACAAAGAAAAATTTAGATTTGTGGGTTATTATTAGTGAATCGAAAGTATATGTGGTTATGTATATTCGGCCCTTATGGAATTATATACATGGAGGTATATGTTTTGTTCATATGTAATCATAATCATTGAAATTATAAGTGGATATGGTGCCTCGAATTAACTCTGTTATATAGAATCAATGATTGACATTGTGCTATACAATTTCTGTGATTATGTGATTTTGCATTTTTTTTTAAAGAAATGATATGGTATCGGTTTAGTAAGTAGTAACTATAAATGAGAAAATTTAGCCTGGACAGCTTTGGGTTACTACAGTGGTGTAAATTTGAAAATACACTAAAAATAGTGGGAGATGAGTTATAGGCTAAATAAAATATGGAATTAAAGCCTAATGAATCTAGTTTCCTATAAAGGAAACCATGAAAGCAAAAGAATTTCCTATAATGAGATATTTGAAGTGGGGTGAGATAGAGTCAGAATGACTCCGAAATTCCCTTTTCTACTTTGAGAAAATCATTATAAATTGTAGAAAATATCCATGAGTTGTAATTTATATGCTTAGAATCCTTAGTAAGTCTATTTTCAAGAGAAATAGACGAGAACATTATCTGAGTCCTGAGCTATGAGATAATTGAACTTTAGTACAGAAGGGTCGGAACCATTAGTCAGTGAATCAGGAGTAAATTTGAGGAATAAACTGTATCAATTGGCCAAGTCAAAAATTCTGGAAATTTTATGGTAGAAAGGTACATGAGTCTAGTTTCAGAGAAAATTTATAGAACTTGATTTGGAGTTTCGTAGCTCCAGATATAAATAATTTAGTGACTGTTGCTTAGGAAGATAGCTTGTAGTGAACTTGTGATTATGTTGTAAACTTTGGTAAAACTTGTTAATGAGTTGTTTATTGTTTTCATATGAACTTACTAAGCATAAAGCTTACTTCCCTTTTCTTTCCCATATTCCCTAGGTTGTCAGGTTAGGTCGAGTTAGAGGCTGTCAGAGATAATATCACACTGTCGAGTTTACAATATTGGCGTAAGTAAATCCAAGTGTTTCCGAGTCGATGGCATGTATAGGGTTGTAAAGTTGAGTAGGTAATATTATGATTTAGCCCAAGGCATTGGCTTGTGGTTAAGGTAGTATGTATTTTTATAAATTTACCTATGTCGGCTAATAATGTTATAGACCTATGTAATTATTCTTATGCTTGTATGTTATTATCTCTTGTGATGTGGTTCATAGCATAATTGATTAGAAAGAATTTTTATGGTCGATTTTACATGATTGGTTGAATTTAAGTCCGGTAGCACCTCGAACCCTGTTCCAGTGTTGAATACGGGCAAGGGGTGTTACACATAACCTCGATCCCAAGAAAATAGTGCAAATCACCCATATCTTTTAGAGAGAATTCATCATTTAACTGTGCCACAAAACCAGCGATTGTCGTAGAAACATTACCAGTGATAATTATGTCATCCACATACACAATGACGTATAGTGTGAAATCAGACTTGACTCGAACAAACAGAGAGGCATCAGACTTGGACGCAACAAACCCAGCAGTCAGTAAAAATCGCTTTAATTTATCAAACCAAGCCCGTGGAGCCTGTCGAAGTCCATATAAAGCTTTCATCAAACAACAAACCAAAGGTTTGCCATTCGCATCACACTGAACAAACCCCAGAGGTTGAGACATGAACACCTTGATATCAATGTCCCCGTTTAAAAAGGCATTATTGATATCAACTTGATGAAGTGACCACCCCCTGGAAACTGCAACAGCCAAAATAACTAAAATGGTGGCCGGTTTGACTACAGGACTAAAAGTTTCATTAAAATCACACCCAGGTACTTGAGAACACCCTTTAGCAACCAACCGAGCTTTTCGGCGACTAACAGACCCATCAAGGTTTCGCTTTATTTTAAACAACCACTTACACCTGATTGCTTTTCGCCCAGAGGGTAGTGACACAAGTTCCCAAGTGAAATTAGCCATGAGAGCATCATATTCTGCTTAAGCAGCTAGCTTCCATTCAGGATGAGCTAGTGCCTCAATAATAGAGCACGGCTTAAAATCCACTGCCTTTGTGGACAATGCCTTGGGCTTAAAAGTCCCAGCCTTCTATCGTGTAGCCATAGCATGTATATTTCCCGTAGACACACACGGAAGTGGAGACAGAACCCGCGGTAACACACCATTAGAAGAATATGGAGGCTCGAAAGGCAGAATCTCTTGTTCAGAGGACTCAGATTCAACAGGGACCTCAACCGACACACCACACACACCAGACAGAGTGTTAGAAGAAGAGCACCTAGCGTCATGAGCTGAACTAGACTCAGAAGAACCCAAAGAGGCCGCAGGTAATTGTTGAGAACCCACCGGAGAGAGCACAGAAGTTGAGTTAACAATAGGAACAAACGTAACCCTTTGTTGAGACTCACAAACATTATCCACTAAGGAAGGGGTAAATAAGAATCGGTGCTCATCAAACACCACATAACGCGAGACAATTACCTTGTCATCTGGTGTAAGACAAAAATAACCTTTATGCTGCGAACTATAACCTAAAAACGTACATGGATGAGATCTAAAATCCAGCTTGTGATCTAAGAACAGTCGTAAATACGGAAAACAGCAGCAACCAAACGCCCTAATATGATCATATATAGGGACATGTCCATAAAGTTTCTCATAAGGAGACTGACCTTGAAGAACTGAAGTAGGTAGTCTATTTATAAGATGAACGGCAGTACAAAACGCATATCCCCAGTGCAGCATAAGAAGATTAGCCTGAGCTAGTAAGGTAAGCCCGGTTTCCACAATTTGTCGATGCTTTCGTTCAGCTGCCCCATTCTGTTCCGAAGTGAGGATAAGACAGTCGATGAAAAATTCCCTGATCAGCGAGGACAAACGCAAAAGACCGAAACTCCCCGCCCTAGTCACTCTGAAACTTCTTAATACGTTTTCCAAACTGAGTGGCTATCATTTTCTGAAACTGTAGAAAACACTCGACCGCTTGAGACTTTCGTTTAATCAAATATATCCACGTGAACTGACTAAACATATCCACAAATGAAACGTAATATAAATTTCCTTCGCAGGCAACCGACGCCGGACTCCACAAATCAGAAGCAACTAATTCAAATGAGTCTACATACTCAGTAATGGAATGAGAAAATGGAAGTTTATGTGATTTTCCCTTTTGACAGGTGACACAAATATTAGACAGAGATTTTGTATTTACAATAATACCGTATTTATTCAAAACAGAAGAAACAACTTTATTAGACGGATGACCAAGCCTGTTATGCCATAGTTGGAACAGATCAGAAATAGATGATCTTGCTTGAACATGAACATTGTTAACATCAAGGAAAGACATAGATGAATGAGACGCATCCACGGAGAACTCATAAAGTCCATCACGAACTTGGCCCTGCAGCAAGATGTCCCACGTCTGAGTGTTCTTAACAACACAATAATCGGAATAAAACTCAAAAAACACATCGTTGTCCCTGGCAAATTATGAGACAGACAAAAGGTTATTGCGAATACTCGGAACATGCAATATGTTAGTCAAACGTAACAATTTTGAATTTGTAGAAACGACCGCGTCACCAATAAACTGAATTTTAGTGGGGGCCCCATTTCCCATTAAGAGTTTAGATATACCTGAATATGGAGTAACAACATTCAAATGTGCAGCACCTTGACAAACATGATTTGAAGCTCCAGAATCTAGATACCACGATGTAGTCCCGGCAGGAGTAGTGGCATGCGGATCAACATTTCCAAAATCGAAGTCATATCTAGTCGCATCTAAAAAATTCGAAGCACGATAATCAGGAATTCAAGGCAACCCAATATTCTGAGAATCATCGACAACAAGCACCCGAGCACGAGGCTTCGTACGTTACAGACCCGCAGGAGGAGCATCAATACCAGTAAAATTCACAATTGGAGACCTAGGAGATTGTTATGATATAGGAACCAACCCATGTGGTTGGGCATGGGAATCGGACAGCCCAGAAGACCGGCCTAAGTCATTTAGCCTAGAAATGACCCATAGCCGTCACGTGGCCTTGGACCCATACTTGGTCCACTCGCTGGTTTGAATGGGCGTTCATAAGGCCTAGAAGCTCGACGTACAAAATCATGCACTGGAGGAATACCCTGTTGACCATAATAATCACCAGTCTAATTTTGACCAAACACCCCATAATTTTGACCATAATTCGGGAGGCCAAAAGAAGACACAGGAGCAGCACAATCTCGAAACGAAGAAGGAGGCCATGCCTAGGCCGAGCCATCAGAACGCTATTCTGGAGCAAATCCGTGAGGACAAAAATCACCGGTCGAAACACCAGTCATTGGAGGACCGCCATAATCTCTGTCAAACCGGTAATAGCAGCGCTGCGCAACGTGCCCAAAGCGATGGTAGATCTGACACTGCGTATGCGAGCGAAAACCACCATGACCACCTCGCATACCAGATCCAGATCCAGATCGACCGCCACCAGCATCGCGTGACTCAAAACCATCACCAACAGAAGTCATCTCAACCGATTGCGCCACCATCAAAGTGTCACGCACCGAGTGCATAAGTCGGCTCTCAAACCCGATCAAAACATCAACCAATTTCTGAAAGGTCAAAGATCCCGGCGACACTGAGACAAGCATAAAAACAGAATCAAACTCAGGAGGATGACCCGCTAAAAGCACCTCCACCTTCTCAGCCTCGGAAACCTCAGATCCCGACGCCTCAAGGAGTGCACAGAGCGTTTGAATCTTTGAAACATATTCTTTGATAGAAGAGCCACCCTTCTTGATCGCATGAAGATCATGCCGAATCTGAGATATTTTTTCACTTGACGTTGCTGCAAACAAATGATTGGTAGTGTTTCATATATCACAAGCAAATTTTGTGGAAATAAAGTACGAGTGTAAAGAAGAATGGACCATAGAAATAAGCCAAGATGCAAGCAGTTTGTCCTGCTGAGTGAAGGCAATAGCATCGGTGTAACACCCTATATCCCTCATCCAACACCAGAATAGGGTTACAAGGTGTTACTCATCAACCACAACTTTCAGACATTCAGGAGCAAGCAAATAATGTAGGTTCTTTATTCACTGAGTGTTAATGGATCTCAAGGAAACCTAAAACATTTGGACCATGTCCGAAATCACTATACGCAATCAAGAATCATCAACAATTAATCGAACATAACCATGCACATGTTACGGCTCATAGCTTAATATTTGATAGCAAGTATACATATCAACTTATCAATTTGTAAGTTTAAAATTTGATTAATCAATATGCTAAAAGCCGATTTCATCTCATATAAGAATTAATACTATTCATTTGGTAATTTAATTAAGCTATAGCCAAATATAAAGTCATCCTATACTAGTGAATTCAATGGTTATTACTTGTAACAAAAATCAAGTTAACCATAGTGAAAGTTTATCAATTGAACAACCACATAACTTTATCAACCACACATACATACTTAGCAATTAGGCAAGCCATTTTCGCATGGCTATATATATATATATATATATATATATATATATATTCATACAATTTCAAAACATCATTTGATTCAAAAAGGAGTTAAGTCTATACATGCCACCTTCAAAATATAGTCTATCAAAAGTACCAAAAAAATAGAGTTGATAGTGTGGATGACTTTGAGCTTGAATCCCCGAGCCCGTAGCTTTCAAACGAGGGCTATAAAACAGAGATCAAAGACACTAGAAGTAAGCTAATTAGCTTAGTAAGTCTTAAGTAAATTAAACAACTTAACTTAATTTGAACAAATCAATCACATAAACAGAATTGAATAGTAACCACCATTTGGCTGAAAGTACATAGCCACATTACACATGTTTTCATATATCTAACATTTCTTTAAAGTTCAAATTCACATATGGACAAACATATCCTCCACGTATACAATTCCACAAGGCCGAACGTATACACATAATCACATCCACATTTAAAACATTCCTTCTTATTTCAAAACCTCATACATACTATTTACTTTTATACATAATTTCACATGAGCCGAATATTCACAAATGAGCAATCCGTAATCCAATTAAATTCATTCTCACATAAATAGATAAGCATCACATACCTGAGCCACTTAGTACGAAATACGAATTCATTTTGTCATCTTAACATAGGATTTCGTAGTCATAAACTTTTATTAAATTCACCGGCATTTGGCCTGCTGGGTATAAAACCCGAATTTTATCACTGGCACATGGCTTGATGGACTTTACGTCTGATTTCAATTCACCGGCATTACGCCTGCTAGGCACAGGGCTCGAAATCATTTCACCGGCATTACGCCTGCTAGGCTCAAGGCTTGAAATCATTTCATCGGCATTACGCCTGCTAGGCTTAAGGCCCAAAATCATTTCACCGGCATTACTCCTGTTAGGCTCAAGGCTCAAATATCACATTACAAAAATCAATTCACATGTTCTTTCATACCTTCACAACTTATGCTTCAACTTCGCATATGGCCGAAACACATATGCATTTATACAAAGGCTTTCATCATTCGAATAAAGTATACAACTGATATAAGGCATAACATTCAAATTCCATACCTCTATTACATTCGGCAAGCACATATACTTAATAATAATATCACAACCAAATATGGTAACCCGTAGGTTCTAGTAATCACGAATAATGAAATCACATTCATTGTCCATACGACATAGCACATTGATTTATCTAACATGTCATAATTCCATATCCAATTCAACTTAACTATACTAACTGTCTTCGGTTTATCATATTAATTCCTTCTCATTCGGCAATTTAAACAAATAAGGATAACATTCTCTTAGCTTCTTTTATTAAATCATTAAGCATATAAAATCAACTTAATCACTTAAGAACTTACCTTATTTGTCGTCAAACAACTACGGATCGACTATTCCACCACCTTCGTTTTTCCCTTATTCGAAATCGGCTCTCTTTGCTCTTGAGCTTTAATTAAACAAATAGACTAGTTCAATCATCTTATCAATTCATTATAATCCAAATACTATTAATTCCATACACATAAAACTTACGGCACTTTCATCTTTGACTATTTAAACTCATGTCGAAATATGTATTCTTTAATATAACATACATTTGGCACCCATATGTATTTCAAAACAAATCAAAATTTACTTATCATTAATCACAATCGGCCACTTCAATGTACCTCAATTACTAATTTCATATTTCTTCCTAAACCGAATGCTATATATTTATATAGAAGTATATAAATCATTATAGACATAGTATAAATCATACTTACAATTTCACATCTCAAAATACCACAATTATCAAAACTCAATCATCAAAATCACATTCGGCACACTTAAGTACCATGGCTAAAATTCATTGAGTAATTTCTTTCACATTCGGCCTTGGTTGATATAACACTACTCATTTAAATTTTCTACTTTCATCTAAACTCTAAGAAAATAAATTAATTGCTTATTAACTTAAGAACTTATGTAATACACTCTTCGGCCAAAATTTGCTTCATTTATACTCACTATCACGTTATAGCCATATTCCTCAATTAGCTAATATAGCTTTTTCATTCGATCAAATTACAATTACATATCTTACTCTAGGGCCGTATGTTACCTAAGCATCAACTCATGTTCTTTTCGCTATTTTAACAAATTTCAAGACTTATCTAATAACTATTTACTCTTTAAAACATCATACATTCAAAATTTAACACAATACCACATAGCCGAATACATACTTTGTTACAAACTCATAATTTTCACACATTCTAAACTCCATCCCTTCAATTATCACATAATTCTATCAAATCCAAAGTCAATTTAACATTTAAACATGCTTGATTTAAACAAAAACAAATTTCCTTTCCCCATAGCACCTATACAGCAACTTCATTTCAAACCTCAAAAGAAATGTTCAAATTTAACCATTCACTAACAATAAGCTCATTCGGCCATCATAAACTTAAATTTCAACATCAAAGCATCATTTTCCAATGTCTATCAACATTTTACAACTTACTTCAATTTGCCGAATTCACCTATACTTTTTAATTCAAGAACTTCGGCCATGGGTTAATTTAGCAATGCATTAACCATGCTAACTTCAAAAACAATTTAGAAAAATCACACCACATACCTTTAATTTATGCTTCACTCATGGCCGAATGCCCTAGTATCTTCTTCTTTCTCTTTTCTTTATTTTTGGCAAACACAAGAACAATGAATACCCATTTCTCATTTTACTATTAGATGCAAACAATTTAGTTATTAAAGTACCAAATTAGCCTTCATAACATCATTTCTTCTCCACTATCTCTTGGCCGAAAGTGTCCATGCAAATTATGCATGGTCTAATTGCATTTTAAACCCTTCATATTAAAAGAACACTCACAATTCGGCACTTGCTCATTATCCCACTAATTTTCCTTTTTATGCAATTTAGTCATTAATCAATAATTCAACATTCAATTGGTAAAATTAAAGTACCAAATTTTCACACATGATAATTCACAAAATAAAAACATAGAAAATAATATTTTAAAAATTTTCTGACTCGGTTTAGTGGTTCCGAAACCACTTTCCCGATTAGGGCCAAATTAGGGCTGTCACAATCAGGATTCAGAGCACGACTGCCATCCGTCATCGTCACCATTCAAGGCGGTGCAGTAATCGTACCAGCCAGGAAGCCTTGAAGGTCATAGCCATCAACAATCAACCGAACCTGATGCTGCCATTGTACAAAATTGGTCTCATCCAATTTGATGGTCTCGTGACGAGGAAAGCTACAAACAATGTTCGAGGGAGCAAAAGCACCAGAAGCAGAGTCACCAGAGGGAGAATCCATGACGAAGGAGCGGAAGCAACCACCGGATCTCAGGCGACTGATACCATGTTACAAACTACGACTAACCAGAGTAAACAACCTACAGTACCAGCTTAGTAACAGATTAACCACCTTTCTAACATAAGCCTAAGACTTACTAATAACCTTGCTAACATGAACCTTAACAAGCTGCCATTGCCATAAAAGCCTGGTGGACATTAGTAGCATCTTTCGCGCTAGTCTCCATAAACGGAATGCCAAGTTGATCCGCAAACGCCTATGAAACAGAAAATCATTAATGCGATGGTTGTTTTAGTTTTTCTATAGTTTGATGAAGAAGCAGCAGATGGATGTTGACCCTATTCGTTTTCACCTGGGCTGCTTCGGGTGAAACGACCCTTTTGGCAGTAAGGTTAGACATGTTTCTAACGAGAAGCTTGTTCACATTCTCACTACCATAACGACTGATTGCATTCAACCATTGATTAACATTGTTGAAACTCTCGTGGTCAGTTACATCATAAACTATCTGCAATATATGAAAGATTACTGTTACAAACGTACCCAAAAGCTCTTCATAAATAATCTGGAACCTAGAGATGTGGAGAGAGAAGTTACTATAATGCCATGCGCCCCACGATGATAGCTGCTAGTGATTGTCCGGAACCGTTCTTGCCCTGCAGTATCCCACTGCATGTTTCATGGGGGAAAACGAAGCACACATATATGTGCTTCAGTAGCTATAATTTAAAGAACAAAGCCATAATTGCACATTTGCGTTATGTTTAAGGGCTTACAGGTATGCAACCAATATTTTACAGAGACTTTGGCCCCAAAAATGGTAAGATTATAGTTTTATCCTTCAAAAATTGTAAATATATATATTAATACAACAGTAAAAGTGCATTTAACTCCCCAAATTTTACAATTTAATTCGGGTTACAGACAAAACTAAAAAAGTAACATATAAACAACTATATGCTAGCTACGAGCAAGTTTAATCAAACAAATAAGGGAAAAGATTGTTACAATTTGAAGTTTTATAATCTTCCAATCGAGCTCCACAGTGCGTATTTTCTGTATATATATTTGAGTTCCGTAAAAATTAAAATTAAGAACACCAGAGTTGGAGTAGATATAAATGAGAGATGCTCACAAAGTCGACGCCAATTGTGCTTATGTAACTGTCCAGATACGAATCATCCTGCATTTGAGTTATGAAATTAAGACATCATTTCAGTATGGAGCATTGAAAAAGACCCATTTATTTTGTGACCTTGAATTGTAACACTGGATTCTTACAGCAAATCTTAGGAGAAGACATGATTTACCAACTCCAGAGTCTCCGATAAGCAAAAGTTTGAACAAGTAGTCACTGCACACATAAATTATTAAAATTTTCAAAAATCCATAAATATGAAAACAAATAAGTGATGAGGGGAGCTTACCATTCAGGATTCATGCCTGTTGTTTGGGTTGGGCCAGTCCGAGGGATGGGGACACAGAGAAGGAAGTGAAGAGCAGCGTAATATTGTTTTAACTACATTACCGAAAAGTTTGCATCTTTATTGGCATGCCAATCAATGGTATCCTCACTGAATATTTTCCCAAGTCAAACTTTGATCCCTAATCATTGTTTATTTTTTCACCGTTTATAAAAAAAATATTTTTATTTTAATTTTTAAAAATAAATAAAGGAACTCATGTCTATAAATTTGATAATATGATTCTTTTTAAAGCTTGTGCTAAGCTCTCTCTATGCCTCGGGGAGAAAAGCAAATCTTGTGAGCTGGGAAATTTCCCATTAGATGTGAAATTATTTTATAAGTTATAAAAATAATTAAACATTTCTAAGTTATGTATTACATTATTTTATATTTATTAAATATGTCATATTGTTTTAAAAATATCTAATCTATTTACATCCATTTTTTGAAAGAATAATTGTTATGATTTTCACTATTATCAATTCACTATCTGATTACTCGATTGGGTCTTAAACCGTCGACCCACGTAATTCATATCTTTTTATGAGATTGCATAATGTAGGTTGTACCACTATGCATGATTTAGGTTCGCATCATATAAGTAAACTTACAACTAAAAAACACATATTAACCCTAAAATAGAATATGTATTGACATGCATAAAGATTTACCTATGATATTAGGTCTGTAAATAATAATTACATCATATAAATATATAATTTAATCATTTTAAAAAACAACCCACTCTAAATACCGATCAATAATGAATTTTGTTACTGAAAATACCAACAACTAAAACAGTATCTTGACAAAACTGGGGTAACAAAAACCACATAATAATCCACAATATAATAATAAAAATCTCAATAAAATATTTTGTTTTCAAGAAAATAAAAAATTGGAAAAAATCCGAACCAAAATTGTGAAAATATCATCACCATTGTTTTTCTCCAAGGTCCAATACCCAAAGGTTCCTGACCCAATTTCTTAACACCTACAAACAATGCTTCGAAGCCTTACGCTTGTTGCCACTACCTCTACTTCCACCATCTCCAAACCTTTATTATTTTCTCCCTCCCCCAAACTCACCCTTTTTTTCCCTCCTTTTTCTCTCCCTTTCCCTCAAACCAAACGATCCCTTTCACTGCACCGGTCCCCCATGAACATCCTCAAAAGCTTCGGTTTCGGAGCCAACAACAAGCCAACCCCATCAATGCAAAACTCCGCTGTCGCTCAAGGTCCGGACGATGACGTCGCTGCTCCTGCTCAGCAGTTTGCTCAGTTTGGTGCGGGGTGTTTTTGGGGCGTTGAATTGGCGTTCCAGAGAGTTCCGGGTGTCACCAAGACGGAGGTCGGGTATACCCAAGGGTTCAGGGATAATCCGAGTTACGAAGACGTCTGTTCTGGGACTACGAACCATAATGAAGTTGTGAGGGTTCAGTATGACCCTAAAGAGTGCAGCTTTGGCACTTTGCTTGATGTCTTTTGGGCTTGCCATGATCCTACCACCCTCAATCGCCAGGTGGGTTTCTTTTTAATGATTTGAGAAATTTTGGGGTATTAGAGATTGAACTTCTATATACTTTCAGCTTGTGAGTTTTGTCAATTTCCCCTTATTGAGCTTGACTGTTGCAATTTTGAATTATCTCATTATATTGATAACTTTTTTGTTGTTTTTTTTTGGGGGGGGGGGGTTCTGTCATCTATTGTTAATTGGTATATTTTGAGGGTGTTATTGGTTAATTTGATTGAATTCATTCATAGATGATAGTAGATGTGTTTTCCTTTCGTTACATAAAGCTTAAAGCTGATGTTCTTGTCACATCTTCTCCAAAAAACTTGTGAACTTTGGAAATGTCAACAGTTAGGACCTTTGTTTAGATGAAGTTTGAATGTTAGGTAACTGGATATCTCACCCTGCAAAAAGTTCTTTCTTTTTCCATAAAATCAAGCCATTTATGTAATTGAAAGTTGGGAGTTTTAGTTTCTGCTTTCTAAGTGAGTTATGTTCATTATCTCTGACTTACAAATGACTATGAAATAGCAGATGTTATAGTTTATCGTCATAAAATCATGTTATTTTTCTCAGAGTAATGGATCTTATGCAGGGTAATCTTTTATTCATGTTGGTATAACTGTCTGCGGTGCGCACCATAGGCCTTCTGTTCTAACAAGTTCGAATCCATTGACAGGGGAATGATGTTGGGACACAATACAGATCCGGTATATACTATTATACACCAGAGCAGGAGAATGCAGCGCGGGAGTCCATGGAAAAACAACAGAAACTGTTGAACCGAAAGATTGTTACAGAGCTTCTACCCGCCAAGAAGTTCTATAGAGCAGAGAAATATCACCAGCAGTACCTTGCGAAAGGAGGTCGATTTGGTTTCAAACAATCTGCAGAGAAAGGTTGCAACGATCCAATCCGATGCTACGGCTAAGTTGCCACTGTTGCATATGCATTTCCAGGTTTGTGATAGTTTATAGCTATATGCTTTTGCCTGTCAGTGGCATATAATAATACATTTGGAAAACCCTTCTGTTGATGGAATGAATGCTTACTTATTTATTTAGTTACTGAAAATATGGATTTGTATTTCTTTACCAGAATCTATGTTTGTTGTATATGTTAAGTGATAGGAATTCATGTTTAAACTTTCAAATGTGTGCATTATGCATTAATTTTGAAACACACCTTTGTGATGAAGACTCCATAATATATAATTGCAGCTCGTTGCATTGATAGTGTGGCTCTATGTTACCGGAGTTTTTATTCTCGCTTTTCATCAAATGAGAGAGAAAGGTATAAACATAAAAGGGTATAATCTCAAATTCAGTTTTCAATGTTTACAATCTTTTTGACAACAACTTCTTCAAAACAGTCCAATTTATCGTCAATCTTTGAAAAAAGTTATATTTTTGTTTTTTAATAGGAACATTGATTAAAACATTAAATTTAAAACATGGTTGCATGTCAATTTATAAGTGCTTCATGTTAATTTTTATGATTTTTTTTAATTTTTAAATTATTTGTTGATATATCATATGACAAATAATATTATGTTGAACATGAAGTACGCATAAATTTTTATGTGGGTTGTCACGACAATAGTAGTCATTCTTTCTGTTAAAAAATAATTTAAGTTTTTTGAAAAATTAAAGTCAATTTTAATTAAAAAGAAGATAAAGAACCAAATTAATAAAAAATAAAAACTAAATTTTACATTGGGAATTATCCGAATGGAAAGTTCGAAATGACAAAAACCCATTCTCAAAAATCCTTAGCGCCCCAAGAAAAGAAAAGAAAAGAAAAACCCTAGCACCATAGTACACAATAGGGGTGTTTAATCTGTTAACCGACCCGAAACACCATTAACTGAATTAACCGACCTTTCAAAAATTTTAACCGTTAACCGAACCGAAATTTTTTCAAAAAAATTAACCGAACCGAAATTTTTTTGGTTAATTCGGTCGGTTAACCGAATTAACCGAAAATTATATATATTTTTTATTTTTGGTTAAAATAAGTATAAAATTAACTGAATTACCCGATTTACCAAAATTACCCGATTTACCCTAATTAACCGAATTACCCGAATTAACCAAATTAATCAAATTAATCGAATTATTTTTTTTGTTTTTATTTTAATTTTAATTTTTATTCATTAAATTATTTGTAATTTTTATGATTGGGTTGGGTAATTAGTTTTAGTTTGATTGGGTTTATGTTGGATTGAGTTTGAGTGAATAATGGGCTATTTATATATTATAATTTTATTTATTAATTTTTCGGGTAAATCGACTGGTTTCGAACCGAATTAACCGTTAGTTGAAAACTCAAAAAATTATTAACCGACTCCTAACCGAAAAAATTTGGTTAACCGATCGATTAACCGAATTCGGTCGGTTAACCGAATTTTGCACACCCTTAGTACACAACATATCAGAGCCACTATCGCCAGTGGAGATTGTTATTGCCAGAGGAGGTTAAACAGTCAAAGAATGAGGCAAGAGTACCAATCTCTGGCATGTAACGCCTCGGAGGCCATGCAGCAACAACTTGAAAAAAGCATCTTCAGCCACCTTGTATTGGGGGAGAGTCGATGACGGGATGGGAGAAATTGCGACCTTTACTTCACCTTTAGCCACTAGATTAGATTTGGTGCGACGGTTTCGATCTCCGTTGTGTTGCGAACGCAAAGAGGCCATGGAGGAAGTGGTGTCAGCTAAAAGCATCGGGGGATGCTAATGGAAAACAAATGGTCCAAGCCTAACACTGTTGCTAAAGTAATAGGAGAAAAGCCTCTATTAAAATGATGAATGATTGGCGAGAGAATCGAAAAAGAAGCTAGAAAAATACTACACAATTTTTCAGTATCTACAAACTTCGCCCATGTACATATAAAGAAGGAATTGCTTTCTAAGAAAATATCACTATAAATAGGTTTAGTAGCATAGCAAACAACCAAAATCTTTCAAGTGATATAAAGATGGAGGTTTTTTAATAAAATAATTCATAAGGAAATTTTCAACTTACTACAACAGTAGGCAGTCTATTGATAATATAGCAGGTTGTAAGAATGCACCCACCCAAAAACTTAATATGCATATTAGAATGAAATTTTATGGCTCTTGCAACATCCAACAAATGTTTTCTTTTTGCTACCCCATTTTGCTACAACTGCTTTGGTGAATTATACCAAGAGATTCAAAGTAAGAATTACCTTCATTAAGGAAAAATTCATGAACATTATCACTTCTAATGATCTTGATATTAACAAAAAACTGATTTTGAACCATTATAATGAATTGTTTTAAACATACCGTTGCATCAGTTTTTAAGTTAGCAAATAAACCTGTGTTATTCTTGGGCAGTCATCAACAATGGTTAAAAAGTACCTATGACCACTATAAGTAAATATTCTATATGCTCCCCAAAGATAAATATGGATCAGATGAAAAAGAATTTTTGATCAAGCATTGTTAATAGGAAAAAGGTAATTTGGGTTGGATTTGAATGGGCAGTACCTTTATTTGTGGTTTGTGTAAAAATAACGGTGGCAATGAGATTAAATACTGTAGTGATATTTTAGCGTGAGATAAAAAGTAAGCTAAACGCATTGCATTGTACTGCACCGCTCATCCAAACCAACACTTAGTTTGTTAAGTTGTGTTTGTACCCCATAGCTATAGTGATACTATACTATATCAAAAAGTAAGCTAAACAATGGTGCCACTTGATTGGACCGACCCGCTATGAGTATGTTTCTTGGATTATATGTGATAGTCACAACATTACTTATAGTGATTACTATGTATATGATCCTCAGACTTGAGATCATTATTATCTCAGCAGAGTCGTATATTTTGATACACTCAAACGTCCATCGTAACTGGTTGTTCTATAAAGGCAGATGTTGAATATACCACAATGTATGTAGTGGGATACGGTTGATCAATATAAGATTTATCCCTCTTACATAAAAGGAGCAATATTTTAGGCCATTTGATTGAGCGAGACTAGAAATGCATAGTCATGCTCAAATAAGTTAATATGAGATATCATACTTATTTGTTTATTATAGTCTACTTAGGATATTAAGAAACATTAGATGGACTATGCAAGTGTGACTATTCCATGACTTGTATCCATTCTAGATATAAAGGACAAAAAGATTTAATACATAAAGGGTTAATCACAAAAAGGTTATGCCGAATCATGACTTTTTGTAATTTAGGTAGCAATGATGCATAGCTAGATGTCACTTATTGTTTGTAATATTAGAGTCGTTCTAGCATTACTACTAACATTACAAGAACCTATAGGGTCACACTCTATGGTTGAAACGAATGAAATCCTAACATTATTGATATTATTTTTAGCTGTCACATGAATTAAATTGATTATAGAATCAATTTAATTGAGTAGTTAAATATCGAACAAATTATAACACATAATGTATAACACCCCAAACCTGGCGTAGACGTTAATGCTGAATCCGACATATCACATTGAAGTGTTTTTCAAAAACCATGTTTTCATTGCAAACCCTTCTTACTACTTAAAACTTCTAGCCATTCAAAACGGGTGTAAAACCAACAATAGTTTATTTTCAAAACGTGGTTCATTGCAAAGTTATTCTCTTATTCAAACATTGATATTTTTATTTCCAAAACATTGTTTGTTGTGGAAGCTTAATCTAAAAGAGTCGATTTACGAAAATGTGATGTTTTAAAAAAATTAATTGAGTAGCGAAACATTTTCGAAATGTTGCGAAAACGTAGTGTTTTGAAACCAGATTGTTTTTGAAAATCCGTGTTATACTTTTAGCAAATGTAGTTCAAAATAAACCATAAATCCCAAATTAAAATCCAGAAATTAAGAGAGGCCTTATTACAACCCAAATCAAAATCAAGTACTTAAAAGTAAATAAACGTAAAAAAAAGCGAAAGTAATTGTGTGGCCATCTCCAAGTCCCTCGCAGCACCGATCCTCCTGACGTTGGGAATTACCTGAAAAGTTAATAAATGGGGTGAGTTTATGAAAACTCAGTGTGTAATCTCCTACTATAAAAAAGGTCGATCAGAACAACAAAATAAGACACAACCTGGGCTTGAGCCCTAGTCAGAAATAGAACAGTCCAGTTCATGGGCCAAAGCCCAAAACATTATCATTTGGGCCATAGCCCATAGTAGAATCAATTGGTGCTAGCCCATATCAGAAACAGAATAAAAATGCAGTATGATGCATGTTATGTGTTAACCCCATCCAACCCTGCACTTGCCTCCGTTCAACCCTGCACAGTCTGTAGGGATATTGATATCGCGTGATATGAAGTAATAAAATTTATAAAGACTTGATTTCACCAAAACTAACTAATATCACGACGTTGAGGCAAGCGCACCTGTCGAACAGTAGTATAGTTTAGTGGCAAGACCGAGTTATCGTACCCAAGGGAACCAAAAGTACTAGTACTTACTTCTTTTCTATTATCTAGCCTAAGAAATAAAAGAGGGTTGTTTAAACTAATTCTAAATCTAACTAAGCAAGCGTAAAAAGTAAATTGGGAAAACTTTTTGGGAAAAGCTAATTAATATGGATAATATACAAGGGAGAATCCATCTAGACTTCACTTGTTATTATTTTCTTGAACTATATGATTTCTTTACTTGACTTGATCCGTAGAGATCCCTAATTTATACTAAACCCTCCGTCGAGGTGAAGAGCAACCAGGCCTAAGTTGTTAATTAAAATTCTTTATTAATTAACTCCCTAGGTTGCATTAATTTGATCTATGGCTCCCCATATTAGGTTTGACCCTAATCCGGTAGATTTATGTCACCCTATGTCTAGGGTTGCATGCAACTCCGCTTAATTATGGTAGATCTACTCTTATCACAGGGACTTTTGCTCCTCTGCTCTAAGCACATCTAATTCTTGAAATAATACCTAAGATTATCAAATCAAGAATGAAGAACACATAATTAAGAACAATTCAAGTATTTATCAAATAAATTAAGAATAATTAACAAGATCTGTCTTAGGTTTCATCCTCCTCAAGTATTTGAGAGGTTTAGTTCATAATAAAGAAGGAAAACATCTCAGAAGATATAAAATAGCAAGACATAAAAGAAACCAAAAACCCTTGTAGGAATTTAGGGAGATCCTCTATGTTGCTGCAGAATTCCGGCTTCTGAGATGAATTAATCGGCTTCTCATTTGGAGTAATCCCTTGCTTCTCCCCTCCGTGTGGCAGAAAAGCGAGAAGAAAAATATATCTCTAGACGTCCATTTGCCTCTGCCTCATGAGGTCTTTATATAGAGAGCTTGTGGGGAGCCTTTCTTAGCCTCTAAGCATCCCAATTTGAGTGAAATTTCCCTTCCTCACGACTAGAACACGCCCGTGTACCACGCCCGTGTGACTTCGACAGAGGCCGTGTGATATTCTATTTATGGGGCACGACCGTTGGGCCTAGCCGTGCTTGTCGGGAATGGACCGTATGATCTTTATGTTACATGGCCGTGTGCCACGGCCGTGCGGTAAATCCTTGGGCTGTGCGTTAAGCTTTTTTTGGCCCATTTTCCTCATTTTCAGTCCATTTTTGGTTTTTTCTCTTCCCTATGCTCTTCTGAGTATAAGATAT
Source organism: Gossypium stocksii (assembly GCA_020496765.1). Lineage (NCBI taxonomy): Eukaryota > Viridiplantae > Streptophyta > Magnoliopsida > Malvales > Malvaceae > Gossypium > Gossypium stocksii. The sequence continues at coordinate 106,416,631 of CM035627.1, read as the reverse complement.
GAAAAAGAAAGGTTAAGAACACCAATTCTCACTAAATCATTAATAATTCATCCAAAATATAGGCAAAATAAGAGGTAAAAATATGTATAATTTAGCGTTTATCAAATACCCCCACACTTAAGCCTTTGCTTGTCCTCAAGTAAAATCTCAATCCCTAATAAGAATCATTCATCTCAACCTATAATCTTTATCAATAATGTTTCAAACTAATCTACAGGTAATCATACAATGAAAAATTCAATCAGAAGAACATTAAAGATTCAATCAATTTAAGTTGAGAATTTTGTCATTGAAAACATAAGTTTCTTCCTTCTTTCTAAGTAGTTATCTCTCCATCTTAATTAACAGGAGTTGACATCCTCACTAAAGGTTTACTCTATCCACTCAAAGTGTTTAGGGTTCAAAATTTAAGCACTCTCTAGTCAACCTGGAAAGTTATTACCATAAGCTTGCAAGAAAATCAAATCTCCACCACTATAGTTTGATATGATACATCAATCAAAAGGTCTTTTTATGGTTGTAACGGGGCTTGGTTAGGGGTGTTGTCACAGGCTGCAAAAAGAGGGTTAGAATCGAGATTGAACTGAAAATTATCTTAGCTAGAAAAATCTCTATTACTGGAACATAATTTCAAAGCTTAATAGCATCATTTTGGTAGCTTTAAGAGAGAAATATGTAAAAACTTAATTTGAACAATTATACATTACAACTAAATTTGACTATATATACACATGTTTTTTTTTAAGAACAATTCAAGTGATACAATGAATTAGTAAAGATTTACATATGGAAAAGAGAATAAAGCTTAAATAAATTCAACTCAAATCTTGATAAAAATAGGGATCAAAAGTAATTGAATGGGAAATTCAACAAAAATGGGTTATTGGTTAATAATTAGAGGGTGAGTCAAGGAAAAGGTTATTAGGCTCAATGGGGTTTACTAGGGGTTAGATTATGGAGGTAGGCTTTTGTGGAGTAAGTGAGTTAAATCCTAGGTGCCTTTATCATCTCGGTATATCAAATCAATGATATGGTCTTGACATGTATAAGCAAAGCAAGTTCTAGAATAACAATTCAGTGTTGACTCACTCAAAGCAATAATAACAGTGAGCACGAAAGAATGTATGCTCAAAAAGGCTCAAGATCTCACCAGAATTATGGCTTTTGATGTCAATCCTGCGAATTTCGAATCTCAAGATAGTACTTAAAATTAGGGAAGATAACTTATGCAAAAATTGGGTTCTCAAAAATTTCAACTTATCATGCTTGATTCCCTAATGTTTTTAAAGTTTGAATACTCATAGTACAATTGCCTATTTCTTGATTCTCAACATATCAATAAAAATCATAAATCAATCAGAATTAATTCCTAATAGGAAACTGAGGAAAATGCAGAGAACAATGCATGAAGTACAAATTCAGGGGTTTTCATGAAAGGTATACTGAATTAAAGTATGGTTCCCCCCAACACTTAAGATGTACATTGCCCTCAATGTACAAAGATATATATCTAGCAATAAAAGCATAATATCAAAAGAGAGGGAGAGAATTGAAAACTCCCTGAATTTAGGATGAATTGTGAGATAGGAAGAGCCGGTAGGTGTGGCACTGTGTTTCCATTTTCGTAGATATTTGAGCTGTGAGGCTCCTTTGAAACTGCGAATGGATTTAGTAGTCGTGGAGAGTTTTGAGTCAATGGAATTTACTTCCGTGGAATTAGCTGTAAAATAAAATAAGTAAGTAAAATAAAATACTAAAATGTAAAAAGGAAATAGAATAAACTATACTGGAAAGAAAAAAAAAGTTAGAATAAAAAATAAGAGGAAAAAAAGAAAACTAATTATTAGTAGGTAAGTTTAAAAATTAAGAAAAAGAAAATAAAGAAAAATAAAAGTAGAAATAAAAAGAACATAAAAAGAAGAGGAACTAGCCCTCGGATGGATCACGTGGCGGCGGTGTGATGTTCAGGTGCTGACATATCTGTGCGAGAGTGGCGTCGATGTAATCAAAGCGCTGAAAACATTGTTGCTCAAATCGATCCAGGCGCTCGGATATGTCGACACGTGAGGCTACCGTCTGAGTGGATCGTCTATGGCGTGGTTGCTTGGCAGGCTCATCCTCTGCTGGCGGTGGCGGTGGGACATCATCAGCAACGTCCTCTGGGTCATCGCCTTCCTGGACAAGGCGGAAGTGAAAGTGGCCGCCATCTGGCCGTCGTTCTACCATCCTCATGGAGAGCATGCTCTGGATGCCCTGGGAGGACATCTGGCCAAGTAGGGTGTACGAGGATGTCTGGGCTGCGGTGTTGAATAGGCAGAAGTAACGGCCTAGTCTCGTCATGTACGGGCCCATGGAAAATGACGCCTCTCCGGTGCTTCTCAGTCTGGTGCTGCATGGCCAACGCTATAAAGTAGGCGAGGTCGATGGGGTGGCCATTGGCCATGCACTAGAGGAAATAGACGTCGTGAGTGTTGACGACGCCTGTACTCTCCCGTCTACCTGTTAAGGTGTGAGCAAGGAGGGCGTGAATATACCTGAGAGAAGGAGGGAGGGCGGTCGCCTTACTAACGCTGGGGTTATAAACTTGCCGTGCTGGGGCGATCTCGTTCCAGCAGTCGAGGGGCCAGATGTGGATGCGACGAGAGAGGGTGGGGAAGTCTTCTTCTGCCATGAACTACTCGGTATAGAGACCGAGAGCTGTGCCAAACTCTATGACACTTAGTTGTCGCACAAGACCTCCTAATCGGAATTGGACCGTGTCGGGATCGTCGAATCTGTTCATGACGGTCTGGAGGTGGAATGTAGAGCAGAACTCGAGAGTGAGTTCTAGGTAGGCGGGCTCCATAATCCTAAAGAACTGGTCCCATGGGTCGGTGGCTAGCAGGGCTCGGACATCGTCCACTAGGTTGATTTACGCGAGGGCCTCCTAGTCAATGTATCGGCCCATTGAGATAGTGCGTGCTTGGAGTAACTGGTAGCGTTCCTCCTGGGAGTCCTGCGAAAATGTGAGGAACGGGTGGCGTGTCTCGGAGGTGGGCCTCGATGAAGAACTTCCGGGTCCTTTTCATTTTTTTGAAGCAGTGACAGCAGCTTTTCTGGCACGTGAAGATGACATAGTATCTGAAATAACAAAACACGAGCATTAGTTCTAAAAATTAAGATTAGAAATAATTTAAAATTAATATTTTTACTAAAATAACAAATGAGAAGGAACCTGAATAGTAAAATCTAATCATATTAAAAACTTATAACAAAGAAAACTAGGAATTATGGGTATATATAGTGATTTTTATGAAAAAATAGCATGCAAATATGTGTCCAAGTGGCAAAATAAAAGGGAATCTAAATGGCAAGCAAAAATAAAATTAAGTGGCATGTAATCCTAATTGATTCTATATTATTCTAGAGTATTCATCCTATATTTCCTAATTCTATGCTTAAATAAACAAAGAGACTAAAGTAAAATAAATGAAAACTTAAAGAAGTGAAATAAAATAAAATAAATGAGAAAAATGAGAAAATAGAACCAATTATGAGTTTACACAGTCGTGGGGGGCTGTTACACGGGCGTGGGGAGGATGAAATCTAGTATGGTGGCGTTTGGAGGGTTGTGGCTGCGTTTGTGGTGGTTTAGAGAGGAGTTTGAGTGAGAAATATTAGGGTTTGAGTGAAAAGGAGAGTGAAAAATGCCTTCTATTTATACATTTTGGGTCACACGGGCATGTCACACGCCCGTGTGAGTCGTATTCAGCCCGTGTTTTTCGAAAATCGGAGGTTTTAGCGCGCCATGTCCCGATGAGCATGCCTGTGTGGTTGATTCGCACGGCCGTGTGCGATCAGGTCTTCGTTACTCACACGGTCGTGTGAAGGTATACACGGTTGTGTGCGATCGTGTTCGTGTATCACACGGTCGTGTGATATGTGCCACAGGCATGTGAAATTTGGCAGTGTCTTCCACGGGCAACAAACACGGGCGTGTGGATTTGTGTAATCCCGTGTTGATACTGCAGGGTTGCCACGGCCATAAAGCACAATCGTGGGGGATGTGTTGATAGCCCGTGTGGAATTCGTAAGGTCGCCATGGCCATATCGCATGGCCGTGGGGATTTATCGATGGCCCGTGTTTTGGGGAAATTTTACTTTGTTTGTACACGGTCTGTGTGTACGACCGTACCCCTGTTTCAAGTGCGCATACGGCCTAAGGCACGCCCGTGTGCCTGGCCGTGTGGTCCTAAATTTCTGCATTCAAAAAGTTAGTTTATGCATGAGAAAATACTAAAAATTTTAAAGAAAAGAAAGTTACTAAGTTAGTGCTCGGGTTGCCTCCCGAGAAGTGCTTATTTAGAGTCTAAGCTCGACTTTACCTGGATGTATCAAGAAGGGGTGTGATGGAGCCGAAGCTCCTCCCTGTTTTCTGTAAAATTCTCACCTCTATAATGTTTAAGCCTATGGCCGTTTACCTTGAACGTACCGTGGTTAGGGTGAGTTACCTCAATGGTTCTGTATGGAAAGACATTTAGAACAGTGAAGGGACCTGACCATCTTGACTTGAGTTTTCCAAGGAATAGTTTCAGCCTTGAGTTGTAAAGTAAGACGAGATCACCTGTTTTGAATTGCTTTGGTTGTTTCAACCTTTTGTCATGGCGTCGCTTCATGGCTTCCTTATATAGTTACGAGTTCTTGTAAGCATTGAAGCGCCATTCATCAAGCTCATTCAACTGCATTAATCTCTTTTCTCCTGCACTTTTAAAATCAAAGTTTAAAAACTTTATAGCCCAGAATGCTTTATGTTCGAGTTTAAATGGTAGATGACAGTTTTTTCCATAAACAAGTTTATAGGGAGATGTTCCTATGGGTGTTTTGAAAGCAGTTCTATAAGCCCATAATGCATCATCTTATTTTCTTGACCAGTCTTTCCTATTTGCTTCTATTGTCTTCTCTAGGATACATTTCAGCTCTCTATTTGTCACTTCGACTTGGCCACTGGTTTGTGGGTGGTAAGGGGTAGCTGTTCTATGGTGTACTCCATACCTTTTCAAAACCTTTTCAAATTGAGTATTGCAAAAATGAGTACCCCTATCACTAATGATTACCGTAGGTGTTCCAAATCGAGAAAAAAGTTTTTTCAAGAAGTGTACTACCACCCTAGCATCATTTGTAGGTAGAGCTTGGGCTTCTACCCATTTTGACATGTAATCTACTACTACTAGTATGTATTTATTCCCAAATGAATTAGGGAATGAACCCATGAAATCAATACCCCATACGTCAAACATTTCACATGAAAGTATATAGTTTTAAGGCATTTCATTATGCTGAGAGATATTACCTGTTCGTTGGCATTTATCACAAGAGGTCACATACCTGTTGGCATCTCTGAAAAGTGTAGGCCAGTAAAAACCTGATTCGAGTACCTTATGAGCAGTTCTAGTTCCACTGTGATGTCCTCCTGTGGGTCCTGAGTGGCAGTGATTCAAAATTTAATATGTTTCTGTGTCATCAACGCATCTTCGTATAACCTGATCTGCACAAATTCAGAAAAGAAAAGGATCTTCCCAAAAATAGTTTTTCACATCAGCGAAGAATCGCTTCTTTTGCTGATGGTTTAGCCCTTTTGGGGTTATGTTAGCCATTAAATAATTCGCAAAATCAGCAAACCAAGGAGGTGTCGTATCTGCTAAGGCTAAGAGTTGTTCCTCAGGGAACAAATCATTCATCTTGTCTAGATATTTGGGCTGTGCGGTCTCTAGCCTTGAGAGGTGATCTGCTGCTAAGTTTTCGGCTCCTTTCTTGTCCTTTATTTCCAAATCAAATTCCTGTAACAATAGAATCCATCTTATCAATCGAGGTTTTGCATCAGTTTTAGTTAAGAGGTAGAGAAGAGCTGAATGATCAGTATAAACAATGACTTTTGAAAAAATTAAATAAGATCTAAATTTGTCAAATGCAAAAATAACAGCTAGCAATTCTTTCTTTGTGGTCGTGTAATTTGCTTGAGCAGCTGTCAAGGTCCTGCTAGCATAATAGATCGGCTGGAAGTGTTTGTCCCTTCGCTGTCCCAAAACTGCACCTACTGCAAAATCACTTGCATTGCACATTAGTTCAAAAGGTAGATTCCAATCAGGTGAAATCATAATCAGGGCGTTAACTAACTTTTCCTTAAGGTTGTTGAAAGATTCCAGACATTCTTGGTCAAAGTTGAAGGGTATGTCTTTTTCTAATAATTTAGTTAAAGGCTTAGCTATTTTAAAAAAGTCTTTAATGAATCTTCGATAAAAACCGGCGTGTCCTAAAAAGCTTCTTATAGCCTTAACTGAATTAAGAGGAGGTAGTTTTTCAATAGTTTCAATTTTCACTTTATCTACCTCTATCCCTTTGCTAGAAATTTTATGTCCTAAAAAATACCCTCTTGAACCATAAAATGGCATTTTTTCCCAGTTTAGCACTAAATTTGTCTCTTCACATCTGATCAAAACACGTTCTAGATTATTAAGACAAAGTTGGAAAGAATTACCGAAAACTGAGAAATCATCCATAAATACCTCCATGATGTCTTCCACGAATTCATTGAAAATAGCTAGTATGCATCGCTGAAAAGTAATATGAGCGTTACATAAACCAAAAGGCATTCTGCGATAAGCAAACGTACCGTACAGGCATGTGACTGTAGTTTTCTCCTGATCTTCTAGAGCTATCGGGATCTGGAAGTAACCAGAGAAGCCATCTAGGAAACAATAATACATATGACCTGATAATCTTTCCAACATCTGATCAATAAAAGGCAATGGGAAATGATCTTTTCGAGTGGCGTCGTTCAGCTTCCTGTAGTCAATGCAAACTCTCAATCCTGTGACTGTTCTTGTAGGTATTAACTCTTCCTTGTCATTAGACACCATGGTCAATCCTCCTTTCTTAGGAACAACCTGCACAGGACTTACCCAAGAACTGTCAGAAATAGGATAGATAATACCTGCATCTAGAAGTTTAATTACCTCGGCTTTTACAACTTCTTTCATATTGGGATTCAATTATCTCTGTGCTTGCACTGATGGTTTGAATTCGTCCTCCATTAAAATTTTGTGGGTGTAGAAAGAAGGATTTATTCCCTTGATATCTGAAATTTTCCAAGCTATAGCACGTCTGTGTTCTCTTAACACATGAAGTAGTTCCTCTTTCTCTGCAAGGCTTAAATCAGATGCAATAATGACTGGTAAAGTTGATTCTTCCCCTAAAAAGGCATATTCTAAATGATCTGGCAGTTGTTTTAGTTCTAATTTAGGGGGTTCAGTAATGGAAGGTTTCTGTCTCAATTCATCACTCGTCTTTAAATTCTCATAACTTATGTGCCTAGCGATGATTTCATTAGAATCTAATTCTTTCCTTACTTACTCGATTTCAGAGGTGGTTTCATCTTTCCCCTCACCTTGAACGAGACACAGTTCCAACGTGTCTATGAGAGAAAGTTCCTGGAAATTGTCTTGAACAAAATAATAAATAATATCAATAAAATAACACGAATCATCTTGTTCTTTAGAGAATCTCATGGCATCATAAATTTTAAAGACAACTTCTTCCTCGCCAACTCTAAGTACTAATTTGCCATCCCCTACATTAATAACAGCTCTAGCAGTGGCTAAAAATGGTCGTTCCAAAATCAAAGGTACTTCAATATCGTCATCCATGTCAAGCACAACAAAATCAACAGGGAATATAAATTTATCTACCTTTACTAGCACATCTTCAACGATTCCCCTAGGATATTTAACAGATCTATCAGCTAATTGAATACTCATCCTAGTGGGCTTGGGTTCCCCGAGACCTAGTTGTTTGAACATTTTGTAAGGCATGAGATTAATGCTAGCACCTAAATCAGCTAAAGCTTTATTAATAAGAAAACTACCAATCAGACAAGGGATAGTAAAACTCCCTAGATCTTTCAGTTTTGCTAGCAATTTATTTTGGAGAATAGCTGAGCATTCCTCGTTGAGTTCTACTGTGGCCAATTCTTCCAATTTCCTTTTATTTGTCAGAAGTTCTTTAAGGAACTTCGCATACTTCGGCATCTGTGAAATTGCTTCAACAAAAGGTAAGTTAATGTGTAATTGTTTGAAAAGTTCAAGGAACTTACCGAATTAAGCATCTATATGGTTTTTCTTCAATTTTTCCGGATATGGGATACGCGGTTTGTATTCCTTGAGTGGCGGTGGAGTGTTATCCTCGAGTTCCGCTGCCTTTTCTTTTGAAATTTCTAGGATAATCTTCTTTTCGGGTTCGGCTAGGACCTTTCCATCTCTTAAAGTAATCGCCTTGACATGCTCTCTGGGATTTGGCTCAGTATTACTTGGTAATCCTCCCTGTGGTCTTTCTGAGATTAATTTTGCAAGTTGACCAATTTGGTTTTCAAGCCCTTGAATTGATGCTTGCTGATTTTTCAGTGCCGTTTCAGTGCTTTGAAAACGTGTCTCTGATACGGCCATAAATTTGGTAAACATCTCCTCAAGATTCGGCTTTTTCTCATGTTGCGGTGGTGGTTGCTGAAATCCTGGAGGAGGCTGTTGTCTTTGATTTCCTTGTCCTCCCCATGAAAAATTTAGGTGATTTCTCCAACTTGTATTATAAGTATTACTATAGGGGTTATTTTGAGGTTTAGAATCGTTACCCATATAGTTGGCTTGTTTAGTTTCCATGCTGTATCCATAAGATGCGAAATCTGGATTAAACGTGTTTCCTTGAGTCGTGTCGCATTGCATCACTGATTGTGCCTGCGTAGAACTAACAAAATTATCAAACTTTTTATTCAAAAGTTCTACTTGGTTAGTAAGCATGGCGATAGCATCAACATTATAAACTCCTGCGGCTTTTGTTGGCTTTGTCCTCATGACTTGCCACTAATAATTATTCAATGACATCTCTTCAATAAATTCATAAGCTGCTTCAGATGTTTTATTATTGATCGTCCCTCCTGCGGCTGCATCGATCATTTGTCTAGTTGACGGGTTTAAATCGTTGTGGAAGGTTTGAACTGGTAGCCACAAAGGTAGAACATGATGAGGGCACCTCCTCAAAAGATCTTTGTATCTCTCCCATGCATCGTATAGTGTTTCCAAATCCATCTGCACAAAAAAAGAAATATCGTTTCGTAATTTGGCTATTTTAGCTGGAGGAAAATATTTGAGTAAAAATTTTTCGGTCATTTGCTCCCATGTGGTAATTGAGCCTCGTGGTAAAGAATTTAACCACTGTTTGGCTTTATTTCTCAAAGAGAATGGAAATAGCCTCAATCGAATGGCATCATCAGAAACGCCATTTATTTTGAAGGTATCACAAAGTTCCAAAAAATTAGCTATGTGTGAGTTTAGATCTTCGTCCTGTAAACCATCAAACTGCACTAATTACTGTATCATCTGAATAGTGTTAGGCTTTAACTCAAAATTATTAGCAGCAATAGTTGGTCTAAGAATGTTACTTTGGGTACCAGCCAAACTAGGTTTTGCATAATCATACATAGTGCGAGGAGCTTCTTCTTCATTTGCTGGTGGCGTGACTATTACGGGAGGTGGTGGAACGTTCTGATTTGCTTCCATCTCATCTGTAGGTTCTGGCTCTTGCTCAGGTTCTTGTTCTGGATAATTTAAACTGCGTCTAATTTCCCTGCGATTTTTGCGAACCGTCGCTTCTAGATCTTCGTCGAAAAGTAATGATCCTGTTGGGTTGTTTCTAGTCATAAACTAAAAATACCTAAAAGAAAGAAAACTCAGAAATTTAAAAGAAAATAAAAATAAAAGTAAAAATAAATAAAAATTGAAAATAAAAATAAAATAAAAAAATATATATATATATATTAATGGCTAAAGTAATAGAAATCGAGTTTTCGTAATATTTTAGTTCCCTGGCAACGGCGCCAAAAACTTGATATCGCGTGATATAAAGTAATAAAATTTATAAAGACTTGATTTCACCAAAACCAACTAATATCACGACGTTGAGGCAAGCGCACCTGTCGAACAATAGTATAGTTTAGTGGCAAGACCGAGTTATCGTACCCAAGGGAACCAAAAGTACTAGTACTTACTTCTTTTCTATTATCTAGCCTAAGAAATAAAAGAGGGTTGTTTAAACTAATTCTAAATCTAACTAAGAAAGCGTAAAAAGTAAATTGGGAAAACTTTTTGAGAAAAGCTAATTAATATGGACAATACTCAAGGGAGAATCCACCTAGACTTCATTTGTTATTATTTTCTTGAACTATATGATTTCTTTACTTGACTTGATCCGTAGAGATCCCTAATTTATGCTAAACCCTCCATCGAGTGAAGAGCAACTAGGCATAAGTTGTTAATTAAAATTCCCTTATTAATTAACTCCCTAAGTTGCATTAATTTGATCTATGGCTCTCCATATTAGGTTTGACCCTAATCCGATAGATTTATGTCGCCCTATGTCTAGGGTTGCATGCAACTCCGCTTAATTATGGTAGATCTACTCTTATCACAGGGACTTTTGCTCCTCTGCTCTAAGCACATTTAATTCTTGAAATAATACTTAGGATTATCAAATCAAGAATGAAGAACACATAATTAAGAACAATTCAAGTATTTATCAAATAAATCAAGAATAATTAACAAGATCTGTCTTAGGTTTCATCCCTCTCAAGTATTTGAGAGGTTTAGTTCATAATAAAGAAGGAAAACATCTCAGAAGATATAAAATAACAAGACATAAAAGAAACCAAAAACCCCTGCAGTAATTTAGGGAGATCCTCTATGTTGCTGCAGAATTTCGGCTTCTAAGATGAATTAATCGGCTTCTTCTTTGGAGTAATCCCTTGCTTCTCCCCTCCGTGTGGCAGAAAAGCGAGAAGAAAAATATATCTCTAGACGTCCCTTTGCCTCTGCCTCATGAGGTCTTTATATAGAGAGCTTGTGGGGAGCCTTTCTTAGCCTTTAAGCATCCCAATTTGAGTGAAATTCCCCTTCCTCGCGACTAGAACACGCCCGTGTGCCACGCCCGTGTGACTTCGACAGAGGCCGTGTGATATTCTGTTTATAGGGCACGGCCGTGTGGCCTGGCCGTGCTTGTCGGGAATGGACCGTGTGATCTTTATGTTACACGGCTGTGTGCCACGGCCGTGCGGTAAATTCTTGGGCCTTGCATTAAGCTATTTTTGGCCCATTTTCCTTATTTTCGGTCCATTTTTGGTTCTTTTCTCTTCCCTATAATCTTCTGAGTATAAGATATGAAAAAGAAAGGTTAAGAGCACCAATTCTCACTAAATCATTAATAATTCATCCAAAATATAGGCAAAATAAGAGGTAAAAATATGTATAATTTAGTGTTTATCAGATATAATCGACCCATCCATCCTTACACTCCCAATGTAGCACCGGTTGCGGCACTAACCAAAATCGCAACAAAGCTGCTACTAAACAGATTGGCTCGAAGCCACGGATACTAGCACAAAGCCTATCGTTAACAGTATTATAATTGGCACAAAGCTATCAATCACGGTAATATATTCGACACAAAGCCATCAATCATGGTAACATATTCGGCACAAAGCCATCAATTAGCATAAAGCTTATCGTTAACGGTATTATAATTGGCACAAAGCCATCAATCAGGTAACATATTCGGTACAAAGCCCTCAATTGGCACAAAGTCTTAATTAGGTTAGCACAGAGCCATAATCAGATTAAGTGGCTTAAAGCCATCGGTAAGTCTACAGTCGTCTCGGGCGACCCGTGCGACCATACCAGATCAGTACGAATATACGGCTTAAAGCCTTTGGTGGGTCTATAGTCGTCTCACGCGACCTGTACGACCCTATCAGATTAGATCTTCCTCCGTAACAACAACCAAACCCATTCAACATGTCATGTATGCAGAATGTCATGCTCATATTCGGTCATACAATCACAGTCAAGCCATTCACATCATAAACATATATTCATAGTCAAATTTAGTCAAATCATAGCACAAGTCAGTCTTTTTCCCACGAGGGGCAAAATAGTCATTTTACCCTTTAGGGTATTTTGGTCATTAAAAGCAATTTGGGCCTAAGTACATTTATCGGCCCATCAGAAGATTTACAACCACCTCGAGCAACTTAGCAACCCTAATGGTCTTAACGGACGCTTGTGTGGCCCATCTGGCCCAAAATTAACCATAATCTAGTCCAATACTTATCACATAACATATATTTTATCCATGTGGGCCTATAAGCCTATTGGGCCCACATAGCCAAATCCGGCTGAACGTGGCCCAAAACGGCCTATGCCATGTACGTGACATGATAAGCCCAACCATTTCTCACCTAGCAGTTAGATTTACACAAGCGGGCTTACGAGCCCATCGGGCCTATTCAGCTCATTCCTGCATTTCGGCTTCTACCGATCTACAATCAGCATAATGTGAATACATACTTTCGGCTTTTCAGTCGATCATCCACAGAGCACAAAGTTACACACTTGATTACGAACACTTGCATATCACCTTTAAGCACCAAACTTGACCAAAAGTAGCGTGGCTAACTACACTTAGACCACTGATTAAAACGATCACCCGTTCCTCGCTGGATAACTGCATAAATAATAAATCTTATAAAAAATATCCTTTCATAGGTGCGGCTTAATTTCACAATTATAACTTTCCAAACCATTGGAAGAACGGCTTAAATCCAAAAAGTGGGACAAAGCTCTTACCTTAATTGAATAATGAAAAACAAAATATTGATGGCTAGAAAACCTTTGCACTCTTTTGTTCCTTATGAACACCTAAATCCCAATGCACATCACAATGAGAGAAAAGGAAAAAACCACAACCAATGAATACAAAAGAATCATTCGGCTTTCCAGAAAAGAATGAGAAACACATTTGCATGAGAAGGAAAAATATGGATACCTACTGCTTGCCCAGAACACCTGAAGGGACCAAAAGTAGTGAAGAGAAAATCGGTACAGAGAGATCAAAGAAAGGATGATATTTGGCTAAACCTCAAGTAGCAAAGGAAAATAGCTTTCGGCTAAGACAAGAAGAAAAGTAAATGTAGAGGGAAGAGAGGAAAATGTATTCAGCAATGGGAGAAAAGGAAGGAAAACAGTGATGGCTGTTAATAAGTGGTAAAGGCCGCGACAAAACAAGTAGAAAAGAGGACGGTGTGACAGAGAGAAAACTTCAAAGAAAGCTTACAGAGTGGCGGCAAAGGGAGCAAAAGAAATAACGAGAAGGAGTAAGAGAGGTAGAGAACTCGGTCTCAACAAGAGAAAATGAGAAGAGAGGAAGTCGAAAATCCTAAGCAGAGTTTTGGCACCAAATACGGAAGGCAAAGAGCCCAAAATGCAAAATACTCAGAAACTGAAAATGAGGAGGATCCCAATTTTGCAAAAACCGAAACCAAGAGAAGAAAATTCCCAAAAGTACTATATCCGACCACTAAAATAAATGAGAAAAGAACCCAAAAAATGCACTAGAGAAATTCGACACTAGCAAAACTACTCTAACTGACGCCTTCAACTCCCCCAAACTGAACGCTTGTGTGCTTAGACTCCCCTAATCCTCTTTTAACCACTCAATTCAAACACTTATGACAAATTCAAATCTCCTTTAGCAGAGTTTCAGTCACATTCTGCTTCTCCCATGGCATGAGTAGCAAAATAAATACCCTTTTACCTTGCCATGATTTGAACCTTAGACTTTATGTACACACCACACGCCTCTTACCAACTGGCCACAAGCTATTTTTGTGCCTCACTTTAATCATCAATATTCTTAAAACCTACATACTAACATCAAGGGTTTCATTCACCTAAAACCAAAATTTTTGCTAAAGCCAATATTTGAACCCAAGACTTCTCCAACACTCCTAACATAAGCTAGCATGTCAAACAAGCAATTTATGATATTTTTATCCACAACAAAATATTTATAAGTCACCTTTTAACCGATCCCATGATCGAGGCCCAATATTTCTAGACCCAAATTCAGGGCATTACATAATGAGAACATAGTTAAATTAATATATATAAATTTGACTCATATAAAATTTAACTAAACATAATTTACCAAAATCATTTTTATAATTATTGTAATTATAATTTATGATTGAATATTATAATTATTGTAATTGTACTTTTTCAGTCAAACATTTTTATAATTATGATAATTATAATTATTATATTCTGTTAATTATTATAATAAATTTTGATTCATATTAAAATATAAACTATTCCCAATTTAAGAAATATAAAATTTTTAAGAAAACCTAATATACTTGAAATAAAAAGAGCAAGGTCTAACATCTGTTATAGAGTGAATTCTCTCTGAAAAGTTTAAAAAAGTTCTTGCCGTTCGTTGTCATACCAGGTGAATTACGTAGAGGCTGAAACTTTTTGTAGCGGCTTGGAATCAACATACAATTGTATAATTAGTTTCACAACAGTAATCTTTAGTTTTCCAGACGATTAAAGGTAGTTGTTCATACGCTCATACGTCGATTTATTCCTCGCACATGAATCTCTGGATGTGATTGCCGGATTTAATTTTTCTTGCTGCGCCATACGATGTACCGATGTTCTTACATACTTGAAGTTGATCCATAAATATCTTTATGATATGTACCATCAACAAACCCAATTTATTTTTAATCAATAGTGTCATACGCATTAACCTATCATTCTTCCATGACTTTGATTGATGAGCAAGAATCAAAGAAATACTCAACGACTACTTAAGTATACTTCCTTTATAATTAAAGTATTGTTAATAACGAAAACTAATAAAGAACTGATCAAGAATAAGAAAACATATCGGAGTTTTGGGTGACTCTGATATCAAGTTAAATTGATGATAACGATGAATAATTGATGAGAAAATTGAGAAAGAAATAAAAAAAAAAATACAATATAGTTTTTTAATATCTATAAACTGTTTGTCAGCTAACTTAACTAACATTTTATATTACTAACTAACTAATACTTGGGATAACCTTTCGAGTTTAGTTACTGATGAAGGGAGGATGAGAAAGCGGAAGTAAGGTCTGAACTTATTTTACTAATTAAAAGAGAGAAAATGCAAAGAAAGAAGCCAAATGACGAGTGGTACAAGACTAATCACTGTGATGGCTGTGGCAAAGCGGCTTGCACGAAAAACCTAGAGTTATTAATTTTAGAGAGAAGGATGGTTGAGGAGAAAGATTTGAAACACCAAAACACAACCAACGTGTAAAGCATGAAATCCGGAATGAAGAAGAAAGCTCCAATTGCTGTTGTGTCCTAAGTATACTGATTGGTTCACAATGAAAATAAATAAATTGAGAGGAAAGTATTACTTATCACGATAGGTGGTGCTTGCTGGACCACACTTACCTTTGGTAATCGGAAGTTATGAATGATGAATTGCCTCCACTTTTCCTAGTTTGACTTGTTACACTGGACTTTGCGTGTTTAATTAATTTAATATAATAATGTTTGATTTTCTGATTAAAATTAATTTCGTCAAACGTAGTGTACAAGTAAAAATGAAAGTACATAGATATAATTCACAATAAACAAGCACACGAGTGTGCAGTAATGATGGAAGCAAGAAAGCTGGCAGTAACCAATTTTTAAGTACTACAGCAGATTTTTAGTTTCCACTTCTTCAAATAGTTACACCATAAATTGGAGTTAATCCGTTTTTTTTTAAATTAAGTTTTTAGGGTAAATTCAAAACTGATTTGTGAAAACATATAGAAGTTGGTCAATGCATACCCTAACAAAACGCACTTTCCTTTTTCTTTGGATAGGAACATCGGAGCTGAAAGCAGTTCAAAATCATTTGTAAAATGTGAGATTTACTTTTTCTTGTAACTTACTCAGCTAAAATATGAATATATATTACTTCAATTTCATTCAAATGTTTGAATACACATAAAAAAGGTTTAACCAATAAAAATTATGATTCAGACTTCAACTCAATTACACTCTTCATTTAAATTTCAAACATATATTTCTCCAAATCTTTCAATGATTTCCATATCACATGTTTTCTTGTTTTACAAGTCAAGTCCTACTTATATTTTTCACAAATCACTAGGATTGTGAAGTTAAATTCATTCATAAGAAAAGGAAACCTCTAATTATGGATTTGCCTAACCTCTACCTACAAGAAGAAGAAAAATATTTACCATTTCCATCCTGTTTAAATGCAAAAATCCCCATTTGAATGATAGCTAGAGAAAACAAAGTTGATTGAGTTTTATCTCTAATTTAACTCAACTCCCTTTTTTTTTAAAGAAATCCAAATTTAACAAACTTGGAGTATGAAACAATTGACATGATGACCTCAATCTCAAAACATAAAGTTGGGAGGGTATTACAAGGAAAGCAAAAGATAGAGATGTAAATTAGTTCCAAATAATTATGGACCCTAAGTTTGCCTAATAACATGTGCTCCTATTTAAGCCTTGGAGGGCCGAAAACAGCTAAAATAAGCCCCCTTTGAAATTATGTGAATTCGTCTCTTGACCAAGCCAAAAAAAAAAAAAAAAAAAAAAAAAAAAAAAACCAACAACAACAACCTAAACAAACGCTATATCTTATAAGACACAGCTAAGCTAAGCTAAGCTAAGCTAACCACACAAAGAACAAAAACTCAAACACCCAACCCAACCCAACAAACAACAAGAAAAAACAATGGCAGAAGCAGAGACCAACACCATCATCAACGACAAGGACGACCAAGAAACTGTTCCCAAGATCATAACTTTCTTGTCTTCTTTGCTGCAAAGAGTGGCAGAGTCGAATGATCATTGCCGGTTGTTTCAGTCGCAGAAGATCTCAGTTTTTCATGGCCTTACCAGGCCTACTATTTCCATCAAAAGCTATCTCGAGAGGATCTTTAAGTATGCAAATTGCAGCCCATCATGTTTCGTGGTTGCCTATGTTTATCTCGATCGCTTCGTGCAGATGCAACCGTCCTTGCCTATCAATTCTTACAATGTGCATAGGTTGCTTATAACCAGTGTTTTGGTTTCCGCCAAATTCATGGATGACATGTAAGTTTTTCTTTTAATTTATGGTTCCTGGAAATTACTTTCTTAGATCTTCATAGTATTTTTTAATGTTTATTTCATGATTGGGTTTCTCTTAGATTCTTTATTAAAGAATAAACATGTTCTGTTTCTATATGTCATGATCTTTCAGTTTGCAACTTCAAAATTCATCTCAATTTCAATGCTTGATTTGTGTTGATATGTTCTTTCCTGCAAATTTTTCAAAGTATCTATCTCCTCATAACACAAATCAAGCAAGCCTGGAACTACTGTTTCCAAACAAGTACAGCCAAAAATGGAAATTTATTTTTTCTTATAGCCATGTGAAAAAAAATCATTTCTGACCAGACAACCCTACGGTATATGTGCTGGTGTTGTCTCTGTCAATCAAGGCACGCCAGCAAATTCTCATAAAATTGCAACAAATCTGTAAGAATGACAAGAGCTGTCATTATTATTAGTCATTAGAGCTAATGACAGCTCAATCATGACCATGCAATTTGTTGTAAACAAGCCAAAATATACTGAGTTCCGTGTTCAATTATTGGCTTAACATGCACCCTCCTGATTTTACAAGCAATCACAGCAGTTTGTTTAACTGTCATTTTTTCTTTTCACTTTCTAACTTTACTCGTAAGCAATTAAAGTTTTACCAATGGATTAACTGTTCTGGATAAATGCTTTAACCAGAAAAAAGAACAAAGGAAAAAAAAAAGCTTATATTTTCATATTTCACCATCAAGCTTAATCTTTTATTTGTTTTTCAGGTATTACAACAATGCCTACTATGCCAAAGTGGGAGGAATCAGCACGGTAGAGATGAACCTTCTTGAAGTGGATTTTTTATTTGGTTTGGGGTTCCAATTAAATGTGGCACCTACAACTTTCCACACTTACTGCACTTTTCTCCAAAGAGAAATGTGTATGCAAATTCAATCCCCTTTACAACAGTCGCTGCCTCAACCTTCTTTCAACATTGGGAGGCCCTTGAAGATCCATTGCTGTTTCAATGAAGATGAATCCTCTCACCACCACCAACTTGCAGTTTAAGCCATTGTTCTTACGGTGGATTAGATGGCCATATTTTAGTTGTGTATAAAAAAAAAAAAAGAAAAAAATTCCAGAGATGTTGCCTCAACCACATTGATTCAAGACATGAAAGTCAAATATCTAATTTGGGTTTCTTTGCTTTTCTGTCAATGTGCTGTAAGAACATGTCAAAAACATCAGTTTTCTTGGTTAATCATGGCTATCCACTTCCTTCTTTTTCCAGTTAATTTAATGGTAGATGAGAGTTTAGTGTTTACACTTTACAGTCTGGCTAACATGATCTTGCCATGGTTGTTTTAAAGTGGGTCACTGAGTTAGACTCCCTGGTGCCAACCATTCAAAGACCAACTGAATAACTTATATATTGTTGGCTTTAAGGAAAATATTTAAATGTTGATTACACTGTTTTTGTGTTTATTATGGTATTCAAAATGCATTATTCCAACACAAAGCTGGTACAATTTGAAAGTTAACAATACCCCCCATAAATAGAAATGAAGTTTGATAAAATTTCGTGAAGGATAAAATGGGAGAACAATTACTAGCTAAGAGCTTCAAAAGCTCAAATGCTTTAAGCTTTTCCGATGGAGATTAGAAATCATAAGAGGGAAAAAGAGCCATTTATTATGCTTCCCAGCCTCGGAGGAGAGTTGCACGAGCAACACGGTTAACACCGAGTGTAAAGGCACCCATCCGGAGATTGCAATGGTGAGTCTGGCACATGGTTTTGATGTTGTGGAAAGCTTGAGTCATGTACCTCTTCAGCTCCTTGTTCACTTTGTCTTCATCCCACATGAAACCTTGAATGTTCTGCCAAATTGAATGTAAAATAATTAAAAACATGCTATACCATCTACTTTTATCAGCCGGAATAGGATGATCAAGTCTTTCCCTTAGAACTGTCATTGGGAGTTTCCTATCTTATTCAGATGAAGAAAAAAAGTGCAGACATAACATTCACTGAAACAATGCTGCAATATCTTTGACTTTCGTTGCACCATGACAGAGTTTGATCAAAGCATCATACTAGGTTGTCGTGATTCTTTAATAGCATAAGGCTTTATTTTATTCGAAAGGTTCCATGGTTTAAACTTTAAATAGAAAATGCATGGCAGAGTAGAAAACCTTTTTCTTTTTCCTCTCCATGTTTTCAAAATAAAATCTAACCTGAACCCACTCAAAGTAGCTGACAGTCACCCCTCCTGCATTTGCATATATGTCAGGCAGTATTATTACTCCTTTCTTTGATAGAATCTGCAACAATGGAGGCTCAGATCAGAATTTTGCTTTGACATTGGAAGCAGAAAAGGAGGAGCAAATATACCTCATCTGCTCCCGGGTCAGTCGGATGGTTTGCAGCCTCTATTATGAACTTTGCCTTCACATGTGCAGCGTTTTCCCTTTAAAAGGTGAACATGATGTGTCAATTGATGGGGATATAAGATGAACCCAACCAAGATACGGTAAAAGAGAGTTTGTTCCTGACAAGATTGCAAAAGAGCCAAGAGTTTGCTCTACTTCGACTATATTAACCTATATAGAACAAGTGTATCATAGTGTTTCAACCTCTAACCCCATTAAGTCATTACCAATCCAAAAAATTTCTACACAGGATAAAGTAAACTTTGCGCTACAACAATTTAAATGAAATAAATGTGCGGAACAAGATGTTTGGCAAAGAATCCTAACCTGTTCAGCACTCCACCTAAAGCACATGGTACAAGAACATCGCATTCGTGTACCAGCAGTTCACTTGGATCCAGGGAATCTCCGCCACTGAAGCCTGTCAAACTTCCAGTAGCTTCTTTATGCTTTAGCAGCTGAGGTATATCGATTCCATTTTGATTCTTAACAGCACCAGTGACGTCACTCACTGCAATAACCTTACCACCCCTCTCATGTATGAGCCTTGCTACCCAAGACCCAACATTACCGAAACCCTACAACAAAATTAATAATATAAGCATTAACAGAAGTTCGGGAACATCTCAAAGGAAATGGCATTTTAACCATCTATGAATTCATGTTGACTTTTACCTGGATAATGAAGGTCAAACCCTTAACTGCCTTCCAATATTCAGCAAGTAAAGCTTCAGTTGCATATACAACACCTCGACCTGTTGCAGCTTCCCTGCCTAGCGATCCGCCTAGATCCTAAAATTCCCAATATAACAATATTTACATTTTGTACACTATGATTAATGATATCTTTCCGGACAGATTACAAGCTTTGAAACTCAAGTCTTCATAACTTACTATCGGCTTTCCTGTAACAACAGCCGGGGAGTGTCCATGAAACTTAGAGTACTCATCCAAAATCCATGCCATTGTCTACACATAATTATTCTCAATATACAAATAATTTAAGAAAGTAAATGAAATTGAAACAAAGTTAATGGGAAAAGAAACATATCTCAGTGAGGACTGTATAACCTGTGCATTAGTTCCCATGTCTGGGGCAGGAACATCTGTATGTATACCAATGAGATCATGGATCTTTTGAGTGAAGACGCGAGTTAGACGTTCCAATTCACTCTTACTTAAGTCCCTAGGAGAGCATCCTATGCCACCTTTTGCACCACCATATGGAATGTCTGCTACAGCAGTCTTCCAGGTCATTAGTTGAGCAAGTGCATTTACTTCATCAGGGTCAACCTTCAAACAAAATAAACATAGGTTGTCAAAGCTCATAGTTTGTACTTCCATGATGTAAGAACATCACATAGATGCACATTGAAACATGCTTTCCTGTAATTCCTAAGAGGCCAAGAGTTAGCTTTTAAATTATTATAATTATGGCATTCAAATCAAAGTATATATTGGAGTTTCAAAGGTTACTTTTTGGCGATCTATCAAAAAAGTTGTAACAGGAAAATAATATTATATTACTCTAATTCCATACTCTAATTCCACAGATATTAGGAAGGCTCTAATGAAACAACAGAATAAAAAAACAAAAACCAATAAAAGACAAAAATACCAACAGAAGAGATGAAAAAGAAAATGTTAACCTCAGGATGATATCTGATTCCTCCTTTCATGGGACCACGAGCATTATCATGCTGTATTCTGAATCCAACGTAGGAAACCAAGGTTCCATCGTCCTTGGGAATTGTGCACTCCACCTGATAATCGAGAAACACCGTTCAAAACAAACAACATTCCAAGATCAAAGGACTAAAGAAATACTTTCCATCAATCAAACAGGAAAGATGAGATTTTTTTTTCCCTGCAATACCTTGATCTCTCTAAATGGGATCAGAAGAGACTTTTCAAGCTTAGAGTCCAAGCCAAGTAGGCGAGAGGCCAGGCGGAAATTGCGGCTAGTTCCAGCAAGAGCATTCATGGCTACCAATTGAAACCTCAAAACGAGAAATACCCAGAAGTGGGACTGATCGAAAGATGAAGAGAAACAACAGTATGAAGCATAAAACAAGGAACTGTATGAGAAACAAGTTGATCAAAAGAGACTTTTTTTTTTCTTGGGTGCTAAAAAAGAACGTTTCTTCAAAGGAAGAGAAGGGGCATATCATATACTTCGGGAAGTTCCTTTAAGAGAGAGTAAAATGAAGAAAGAAAAAAGAGAATGGGAACAAGCGACTGTTAGCAGGCGTGAATTGAGCGGAGGAAGATCAAAGAATTTTAAGAACGAGTATTGGTTCCTATATTTAACTAACTTTAATTTGGGAGACTGATATTTTGCATTAAAAGCTTTACTATACGAAACAAAGACCAAAACCCACTTTTTCTTTATTTTTCATATATATTGGATACACGTGGGCCCATGTAATTGATTGTCCTTAAAACTTCAGAGCCATCCATGGTGGGTTACACTAAAGGAGATGACCGATTCACATTTTGATCGGTAGTAGAACAGAAACAAATATTTAGTCACTATTTTGGCAATTTAAAGCTTAGTTTAGGTTACTTTAGCTAAAGTTTTGATCAAACAGCTAGTGCATGCCACCCGCTCTTGCTCTGCTCGATTTATTCCTCATTGTATTAATTTTCAAATTCGTACTGGATTACCAAGTAAGAAAGAAAATCAGCTTGAGCTGGAACATTAACCAAAAGACTAGTTTTACCATTAATGGGAAGTGGAAGCCAAAGTACAAACACATATCACATTGTGACCAGACACGTTGCCATTGATGTTTTTTTCCAACTGAAACTGTCTGCCTAAACAGTTTGGTCATCACTTTATAGTTTAAACCCCCAAAATAAAAGTTGATCCCATATAAATCCTAATCTTTAGAAAACTAAAGCAACAGGAAACTGAGAAAATTAAATCGTATTTTCTACAACAAGGAATCCTTAGATATATTTCAGAAAACTTGGCATTTATCACTGTTGAAGCAAAGCACATAGTCAAGCTCGGATTAATGGATCCATCACACTCTGCAAGCTCACAATTTGAGAAAAATTGTGCCCACCCTTTGGCAAGCAAACTGTACCTCATCCTTCTCCTTCCATATTATAGAACAGCAATGTGACCATTATAAAATTAGCAATGGTCTTCTCAAAATTGCTGCTTCTGAGTCTGATGTGTGATCCATCTTAATATGGCCGGTATCTCATGGGCCGCCTGAACCTTGGAACCCTCCTGAAACCGAGGTCAACTGAGTTAATATTTTCGATAACAAGTAAAGTCCCCTAATTTGTTTCATCAGGACTGACTTGGGAGCCATGGATGATTGCCAAAAAGTGTAAACATTACAGGCATAGCAAATGCTAGATAACAGAGATCATCTCCGAATGATTTCTGACCATTTGTGAGATCTTTTCCACTTCCATGTGTCTAATTCCGAATAACCAAATAGATGTTATAGTAAAACCAAAACCGACTCAACTAACTTCCAGGGAACCTGAAACATATCAAGTTATCCTTTTCTTCCTATCCAACAAACATACAAAGCAAACAAAATTTCATGCTTACCCATAGCCATAGGGAGGATAAAAAGCAGGCATGATAGGCCTTCGGGAGCGGAAGTAAGGATTGGATGGCCTTCCTCGATATTGTTTCATTCCAGGAATATTTGTTCGCTTAGCTGAGACCTATGAATAAACCAAACACACTTTTATTGCCATGTAACTTATATTCATGAACTAAGATTCACACATATATCAAGATATAAACCTTCAACTGGCGACCATGCAATTCTGATTCATTTAACAGTAGAGCATTTTGGACAGCATCTATTTCAACAAATTCAACGTACGCAAATCCTTTAGGTTGACCAAACTTATCGGTCAAAATTGTAACTCTGTTCACTGTTCCACAGGATTGAAAATGCTGTTGTACTTCCTCAGGTGTACATGCATAGTCTACCTGTTTTTAAAAAGATATATAAAGGAAAAAGAATGTTAGCCCACATCCAGATCATTTGTTCACAAGCATAGAGGAATCATGTAGTTATACTTTCATTGAGATCATTTGTTGTACATCAAAACACTTCAGAAGTTACTTAAAGAAGAAAAACGGCATTAAACATAAACTACATTAATATTTCCCCATATGAGTTCTTATGAATCAATTTGTTTTAATCACATTTAAGTTGACATCAATACAAAACTAAGACATGATTTTCCATGCAATTATATGCACATAAAAACACATTTCAAACCACATGATATGCACAAACATAAAACCAAAATTGAAAAACTTTCCTATACCCTTACTGGCCAAACAAAAGCACAATCATACTTTCAGCTAACTTACAAGTAAAATTTTAACATTAAGATAATAATTGGACCACAATTAAGGTAAATGATACAATTTAACTAAATAAACATATATAAGGCATAGGAAAGGGTTGATAAACCTCACATTACCAACATAAATCGAGCGGGAATCCACTTCCTCCTTTTCAGCTTGACTTGCAGAAGCACTTGAGGAATCTTCATAGACATCCAGGAAAAAAAAGTAAAAACAAATCAGTTTGCTAGACATAAACAATTCATACACAAAACGGTTCATAATTCAAAAAGAAATCAAATCAATTATAAAGAAGTTCAATTTCAATTTCATGATTAAGAAGAGATTCTCCTTCTCAAACAAGACAAGTAAATCTCAATCAAAGTCAAACTTGTTAAAAAAATACAGCCAAAAGCTCAGATCAAATACAAACTTAAAAAAAAAAATTAAAATAAAAGTTCAAAGTAAAAGAGAAAGAACCTTGGACAGCGCCCATCTCCTTCTCGACTTTAGCCTGCATTTCACGTAAAGCTCCCGCCTCTTCCTCGATTTCCCTAAGCCTCTTTTTCATGTCTTCCAAGTCCTAATTTTTTTTTCAAAATAAAAACATTTTTTTCATCAGAAAAATAGCTCAGCTAATGATAAGAAAAAGGAAAAAAGCTAAAATGAAAAGAGGGCAACTTTGGAGGAACTAGGATCTTGTTGAAGGCCTTGGTCGTTGCCTTGGTAATCCTCAGCTCCAGCAGTCATATCGAACTCCGCATCCATCTCTCCTTCCTCGTCAGGGATCTCCCCTCCGTACACCTCGTGCTCTTGCTCTTCGTATTGATCCATTCTAGTCAAATTTGGGGGAATTTTGGAATTAGGGTTTTATTCTTCGTTATGGATTTGGGGGAAAGGTTAGGGAACGGATAGACAAATATTAAAACCTGGCACTTGTGTGGGAAATGATAGTTAGGACCGTCACGTGTGTCTTCGAGATATATTTCTTTAATGCGGAGATGGACCATCTAAGAAGGTTAATTTAACGGTGTTAAAAAAAATAAAAAGAAAAGGGTTAATTCAACCTATCATACAATTTTTTCGAAGTGTGATGAGTATAATTAAAGTATAAATATAAATATATGTTTGAATAATAGAAAGTATAAAATAATTATAAATATAATAGAAGAATTATTAAGTCAAATTAAATTATTATAGTTTTATTATATTATAAATTAGTACAGACTGAACTAAAATTAAATAAATTGAATTAATTGGACTAAACCCATACAAAATAAGATTGAATTAATTGACTCAAATTTTTATTAATTTGTTAAATTTTTTATTGAAAGATAAATGAGAGCAAATCAGTGGATTATTATTATTTGTAGTATGTTAAAATGATTGAGAAAAGTAAGTAATATTTAATCAACATAAATAACATAAGAAATGGTGCCAAAATAAGATTAAAAAAAAAAGTGATCTAATTTCTTATTGACTTATGTGACATGTTACAAGCCAATGGCATAGGAAATAAAAAAATAGATGCCTAGTTATTTTCCACCCGAGGGTGTGCCTGAATGGCTAACATATGGTGATTAAATTAATATTTAGGAGGAGGAAGCAGCCATTTGGTAGCTTCAATGAAGTTAAGAGCCAGGAATGGTAGGACTTCCGCACCTGATAGCTGCTTCACGAATGGCTCTCGCTTACTGGGATTTGCACCTGGCCCCTTGCACTTGTATTCTCCGTAATAAACAGTTCTGCATCATTCTCACCTTAATAAGATTTTGTTTCTTATAAGGATTAATATATATAGAAAAAGTAATTTATCTTACTTGGCTCGTTCAGGAAACCTATTATGAGTCCATCCAGCAGGATTGACAACGTTGCTCATATCAGTATATGCATAAACAACTCTTGGACTGCTCCTCCAAGCCCTCCCCAAAAATGAATTGCTGGCTGTTCCGGTAATGCTGCCATGCACGAAAGAATAACCCGTGTCTTCCGATGAACTTTCTCTCGCTTGTGCTGTTATCACTGTAAACCCTCCACCTTCTCGCTTCTCCACGAATATGTCCGTGTTCTATATCCAACTTTTCCAATCAATATATACATTTAATATAACATGTGTTGTTGTTAAATTTATTTTGGTCAAGAAGAATGGTACCAGATACAAAGATTTCCCACTTCCGAAAATGAAATCAACCGTGCCTGAAACATAACAGTCCTTGAAGAAATGGTTACCCTTGTCATCACACAACGTGTCCTGGAAACCGTAGATATTGCAGTTATAGATAGCCGACCGATCGCCAGACACTCTCAAGGCAACCGCTTGTCCTCCTACCGTTTTCCCGCCTTCTGGCTTCGGAGCTGAGTTCTATAAAAGCAATCCCAATTCATTAAGATTCAAACTTACCAATGCAATGTTTTCAGTTCAACCAATTATGTCTACATTAAAATACCACTATATTGAGATTAGCTGCCACAAAGTAATTAGACTCAGAAATTAGAGTGGCGCTGTTAACGGTTCCATACTCCTTGGCGGTGCCGCCGAATGTCAAATTGGGCATGTTTTTTGGATCTCCCAACAATGTAATGAATGGCTTCCCTCGTTCAATTTTGATTTTCTCTTTGTAAACCCCAGGTCCGATGGATATAATCACACGCTTGGTATTCCCTAATGGAACACTCTCGATGGCTTTCTTTACGCTATTGAATTCTCCACCACCACCTTGCCTCACCTTTATGACTTTAGGATTACTCTCAGCCTGAATCAACTCTGGGTCTAAGCTGTTACCCCTTTCTTTCACAGGCTTGATAATGCCTTCAAACCAAGCATTTACTTGCCGTTTATCTGCCGGTATTTGTTGGGATACAATTACCGGAGCAATAAAGAGAATACTTATGCAGATTACTGCATAAACTTCACTGTTTTCCATTCTTTTTCTTCCCCCCCTTTTTTTTGGGTAATACGTTTTTTTGGGGTAATTTTTTTATTCCTTTTTTTAATGGTGTGTTTGCTTTCTGAGTGACTCCAATTTATAAGATAAATTGGTGACGAAAATGTCTAGGAACGTAAGCTTTGGAGGATTCCTCGCATTGCCACTCATTTATGGTTTCGTGCCACTCGTATGTTTGTAGTTCCTGCTTGAAGCTTGCTACGAAACTCCAACCAATTCTTTCGGTTAGTGGCGCCATTAATGAGTTATATTGAATGTGATTGTTGCCTATACACAACACCCATAATTGTTTCGGTCTTAAAAGTCTTGAGATAATAACTTCTCATTCATTTGAATTTTATTTAAGAATGGAAACACACGTGTGCCTCATTAAGAAATTATTTATTAGGATTATATAAATAAAGAAAAAGTTTATCACTAGATGGAATTTGGAATTCTAAGTGTCAAATGATTTTTTCTTTCAATTCATGAGATGTGGGAAAAAAATTGATCCACCCGCGAGTTTACGTGTCTTAGTCTCAGTATCTTAATTATGTGTTATTTATATTATATATAAAATGATGGATTAAATTAATATCAAAATATTTTTATATTAAAATATTAAAATATTAAAATATTTTTATATTAAAGGATAATTAATATTAGTATAAGAGTATTTTTATCTTTTAATATTTATATATAATATTTTAAATAAAATAATTAAAAATATTATTTAAGAATCAAATACAAGATCAACTAATTCAAATAGAAATTTCTTACCACTCCAACATTAATCATTTGCTGAAATAATTTTATTAATACAACATATTTTCATTCACTCACATTGTGAGTGATAAAATCTAGTATTGATAATTTTAGAAACAAATATCATAAACCCAAAATGACATCTTTTGATCATCAATTAATTATTGTATTACAGAATTTTGATGAAATTATTGATGTTAGAAAATTGAGCCAGTACAACTCTTAGTATTAAAAATGAAAATGCACCACATATAATCTATACTATTATGTAAGTATTTGAATGGGTTAGTGTCACTTATTCGTTTAGTTCCAACTTGTGAAAATACCAAAGATTTATAATTTTTATAAAGTGAAAAATATTGTTTTAAGGATATTTTTTCTTTTAATATATTTATATAAAATTTATAAAAATACATATATAATATAATTTGAACTCAAAGCATCATTACTATTTCAACTCTATTATTTCACTAAAGTCACATTTAAATTTTTTAATAAATCTTTTATAAATTTGTTATATAAAATTTTCACCCAAATCATGTTTGTGCCAAAATTTAATAGTCATTTATAATTTTGTTAGAGGTTGTTCACTTTTAGGTAAGGTTAAAAGCAGCTATGATAGTGAGATTAAAATCAACCATAAGATGTTTGTTTGGATTCAAACACAATTATAACATTAAAATAAGAATTGAAATGACTATTAAGGGCACATTAAAAATGATGTATAATAAAAGTTTAAATTATTTTATTTTTATGAAATTACTAAAAACATGTAAAATTGTAATTTTATTTAATAAAATAATATGTATCAAAATATTGTTATAGATATTTTAATTTTTTATTTTATTAAATGATAAATAATTTTTAAATTTTTATAGTTAATTAATTTTGTTATAACAGCCAAGTATATATCAACAAATCGAAAGGCTATACTTAAGTATCTATTTTTATGGTTAATAAAATTTTAAGGTATATATTTGGAGGCTAAATTTTAAGTTTGTCGTTTTTAGAAAATAATTAGGGTTTTGGATCAATTTTTTTATATTTAGGGAAATAAGCCGATTTTGGAGAGAGAAATAGAAAACGTCTCTCCTTGACTTATTTTTTGTGTGTTTGAAATTTAGGGAGAAAAATTTATTTGTGTTTATGTCTAAGGTAGACATTGTGATAGTTTTTAATGTATATTTGAGTTCACGGTGATGCGATAGCACTTGAAGACCCACACATTTCATCTACCATGTCGGGATGGAACCAGTACCTTAGAACCCCATTGCATTGCAACTCAGGCTCCAAGTTCACAGTGCGTATAGGCCACGGTTGAGTTATAACTAGGGGTCCTAGTTGATGGTGTTATTATAACACCCCTTACCCGTATTCGATGCCGGGATAGGGCACAAGGCGTTACCTTACTCAATCACATGCAACCATTCAACTTACACCCAATGGAAATGAGTCCCAATTTAAAAACTTTTCAATCAATGTCCTACAAACCTTCACATGGGTCTTCAAGGTCTAAAACGTGGTTTTGAAATGACCCGGAGCCATTTCGGATACTCAAGAAAATTACTTCAAAAACTACTATAAATAGGGCACACGCCCGTGTGGAAGGGCAACACGCCCGTGTGGCCTCTAGACATGGCCGTGCTGATGACCCGTGTGGTTCACACGATCTAAAGATCCTAGAGACACGCTTGTACCCCTCGTATGTGTGGAATTAATTTTTAAAATTGAACTTACAGGGGTTTTCACACTACCTGGCACACCCCCGTATCGCAGCCCATGTGCAAAAACCTAGGTATTCTATTTTTGACGTCATCACACACACGGTCGTGGCACACGCCCATGTGCTGGCTGTGTCCTCCACACGGTTGAGACACACGGCCGTGTCTCATGGCCGTGTAGAATATTGATGGGCATTTAATTTTCTCGACCTAAGGTGCATGGGACACACGGCCTAATCACACGTCCGTGGGCAGACCATGTGTGACACACGGCCTAGACACATGCCCGTGTGTCTACCCATGTGGACAAAAATAGGCTATTTACCAAGCCTCTTTGCCTCCCTAAATTAAGATCAACACATACTCAAACAATCTAAGACTAGGTAACTCGTCCAACAGCCATAAATTTGCATCCCAACACATTTCCATCAACCAAATCCAATCTAATACTCTAGCTAAATTCTTATTCAAAGAACAATACCAATTTCATTTGATAACCAAAGACAAAAGTTAGCCATGAACTTTGGCCTTACAAAATAATGTATTTCAAATTCAAGCCAACACATGTGGCTCCAAAATAATATGACACTTACAAAGAATAGAGTCCCATACATGCCATGTTTTCAAAATGCTAAAACTAACTATATCGAATGATCAAGCCGATAGTGTGAGCAAGGCCTCCAACGTCCAATGATCCCCGGCTAGCTAGGTGGCACTAAAGGAAAAAGAAAAAGAAAAAGAAAAGGGTAAGCACAAAGCTTAGTAAGTCTATATGCAAACAATGAATACCTTAACCATATATTGAACAATTAAAAATGTGGCTCAACTAAATCGATACTTCCAAAGCATGAATTCACGTACTCGTCCCACACCTTACCCAATATCCTCAACACGATTTTACACACAAAGCTCATCTTATTAACACCTATGTCCCCTACACTTATCTAATACCACCACATTCATATATATCATCTAAGTGATTCCACAATATACACATCCATACAATGAACCATCTAAGACAAATTCACACATAGCCATTCATAATGACGTTAATAATAATGTGGTTTCGCATTTAGCCCACCATCATGATTAATTTACGATGGTATCGCACATAGCCCACCTTTAACAATAATTTAAGGTGGTTTCGCACTTAGCCCACCTTCATGAATAATTTACGGTGGTATTGCACTTAGCCCACCTTTATGAATAATTTACGGTGGCTTCGCACTTAGCCCACCTTTATCAATAATTTTGGATAATAACACAATTAGCTCACTAATTTTAAACTATCATCTGGTGGTTTCGCACATAGCTCACATTTATCAATAATTTACGAAATTTTACCCGTACTCTCAAATTTTCGCATTATCATCCAATGACAATAATACTCAACCACATATCATATAAGGTAAATATGAATAAAAGAATTAATAAAAGAGGTATCGTTTACATATAAACTTACCTCGGTATACAAAATATGAAAAATATGGAATTTAATCCAAAGCCTTGCCTTTGCCTCGGTCAAGGTTAACTTCCCACTCTCTTTGATCTATATGAATACAAATTCACCCATCCATTTAATTACTATATTAATTAAAACAATCCAAAATTCACAATTTGGCAAAATAACCATTTTGCCCCTATGCCTTTGGCAAAATGGCCATTTTTTCCCTAGGCTCGAAAATCAATTTTTATCGAATTTCCTTATTCACCAAGCCTAATCAAATTCTTTTCACTCTTATGGCAGCCCCAAATTCTCATTATTCTACTCACTTACTCATTTTTTTTACAACTTTACAAACTAGTCTATTTTAGGTGTTTTTCCTAAACACTCTTTCAAAAAAGTTGTTTATTTGACAACTAGAATTCATATTCTTCCATAAAAACCCAGCAAACCACATTAATACATCCATGGAAACATTCTAAATTTTCAATCATTTTTCATAATAGACCCCTCAATAGGTAGCTCATGCTACAAGGGTCTAAAAAATGCAAAAATATTCAAGAAAAGCATTAGAAATCACTTACTTGCAAGGACAAGAGATAGCTAAAATTTTGGAAGCTTTCAAACCCCTAATTTTCTTGGATAATTCAGTGGAAGGGAAGAGAAATTGAAGAGGATGACACTATTTTTTTTTTAATCCCATTTTGGCCACCTACCCACCTAATTTTTTTAACTTTCTAATGTCTATTGTCTCCTATTACTTGTCATTAGAGGTGTACATGGGCCAGGCTGTGTCGGGCCCAACTAAAAATCTAGGCCCGTTTTATAAGCATGGGCCCGACCCGGCTCGAAATATGGGCCTGAAAATTTTTCCAAGCCCGGCCCGACATGGAATTTGTAAGCCCGAGCCCGGCCCGACCCGGCCCATATATATGATTAAAATTTGAAATAAAATACTGTTGAAATAAAATATAAAGATTAAAATTTGACCAGTGATTAATTATTGTAAAATTTAATTTAAACCCTAAGATAGTTTATATTTTAAATTATGGAAATCTTTTAAGTTTGAATTATAATTAACCCTGAATTGTATTCTTTTTAAGTTTGATGCAAATCTTTTCAGTGCAAACTGCAACACTTGCATTTTCATACATACATATATATGATTTAGTTTATTACCTTAAACAACTCTAATTATAACGCCAATCGATTGAGAAAGAAGAAAGCCATGGTAGCAGCAAGGTAACTTTCATGAAACTTTTAATTATTAAATGAATGAAACAAATTTTTATTTGCAGCGGCATCAATAATTCTCACTTTGCATGACCACATTGATTTTATATATACAACCATCATTTTAAAAAAGAAAAAGAAAAAGAGAACAATAACATCCTTCTTTTTCAGAAAAGGAAGGAGAGTGGTCACTCCCAGTATATTAAATTAGCACACTCATTTCAAAAAATTATTAGCAAAGAAAAGGATGGCAATTGCAGTAAGCACGTGGGAATCCATTCACACCAAACCTAATTTTATTAAAAACATAATTTTCAATTGAAGGATCAGATTGCAGCAGTGAAGAAGATGAAGAAGAAGAAGCTTACTGTGAAGAAGAGACTTTCTGAGATAAAGTAAGGCAGCAGTCTTCAACAGCAGTAGCCAGCAGTGTGGAGAGCCTTAGTAAGGACCAAACTTTGGGGAGCACCAAGATTGCAAATGAAGAAGACCAAGACTGCAAATGAAGAAGCAAAAATGAAGAAGCTGAGCTGAGCTTGAGGCTAGCTGGAGGTGGTCGACGGTGGATCGGTAGAGGTGGTGTGAGCTAGGGATTTCGGTTTTGGAAATGGGAGAAAAGGGAGGAAGGCAGCAGCACAAAATGACAAAATTAAAGTGGAAAAAAAAGGAGTAAAGTTAAAGATAAAGAGTAAAGACTTAAAGTTAAAAATAAAAAATGATTAAAAATAATAATAATTTAATATAAAATTCGGGCTCGGGCCAAAAAAATCTTACTGAGGCCTGACCTATTTTTTTAAACGGGCCTCGTTTTTTGTCCAGGCCCATTTTTCGGGACTATATTTTTACCCAAACCCTCCCATTTTTCGGGCGGGCCCTCGGGCCGACCTCTACTTCTCATGGCCGGCCAACTTAATTTCAAGGGCCTAATTGCTCTTTAAAACCTCCAAATTTTAATTCTCTGGCTATTTGACACCAATTGCTAATAAAATATAACTTTTGCCTTTTATGCGATTTGGTCCTTTTTCGCGATTAAGCCTTCAATCGCGTAAATTAATTCACCAAAATTTTCATGCACCCTTATAAAAATATTATAACATCTAAAATAGTGCTAAAATAATTTTCTCAAATCTCAGGTATGTGATTTCGAAATCACTATTCTGACTAAGCTCAATTTTGGGCTGTTACAATTATGTGGTCACGGGTTTTGAGAGTCCTGTTAACAGTGGTTATCTGATCACGAGTTCAAGTTTCATGATACTGGAAGAGGATGATTTATAAATCCAATATATAAGTTTAAGATCATAATCATAGGGAAAACTAAAAGGCTTTCCAATATAATCAGTTTATTCTTTTTCTCCATCTCCATCTCCATTAAAGTAGTATCCTTAACCTTCCTATTTGAAACCTGTGGCGAATTTAGGGGCAAGAGGACTTTTAGGGGGAGTGTAATATCCCTAAATCGAATCTAGTAGTTTCAGGTATATTTTTCGGGTTTCGAGTGTGAAACTAGGAATTTATGGGGTTTTTAATAATTTTTAATTTAATTTAGGAGGTTAATTTTATCTAAAATAGATTATTGTGTTCGAAAAAATAAAAATATTTTTATGAAATTAGTTTTAAATATTTTAAATATTTAATAGTGAAAATAATTAGTTTGGGTTGAAAAAGAGGTTTAAAATAATTTTTATTGGGGGTTAATTTGAGTTAAATTTAAATATTATTTAAATTGGGTTTAATAGTAAAACAAGAGAAAATTTAGAGTATTTATTTGGCAAATAAACGATCAAATTTAGAATTTTGGAGGAAAGGATTAAATGGTAAAATAAAGGAAATGTGGGAGTGGCCATTAGGCAAATTCCCCAATTTTTAAATTCTGGTGGGTTGTTTCAGTTTGAAACACAATGCATCTAGCTTACTTTTCACACCATTTACATCAGATTAGAGAGTTATGAATTTCATTTTCTTGCATGGTTTTAAAGATCTATCATCAGAGAATAGATCCAACCATTTTCCTTTTCAAAATACTCTCTTAATTCACCCAAAATTATCCTAAAAAATAGCCAAAAATATTCTAAAATTTCTCAAGCTTCATAAATCAAGATTTTCAATCAACGATTTAGAGCGAATCAAAGGTAATCTTCAATCCTAAACTTGTTTTTATGAAGATTAGAAACATTTTTACATGATTTGAGAGTCAATTAAAGGGTTTTTTTTTTTTTTATCAATGTCATCTTCTTCAAAAGTTTAAGGTGCTTTAATGGTGGATCTTGAATTTTGAGAGGAAATCCACAAACAAATGAATGTTCCAATTCAAAATGGATCTATTAAAATGTTTTTGGTCTTATTTATCAAGATTAAACATGAATTGTGAGGTAATTTGAAGAAATCCGAATTTCACCATATTCATGAATCGATTTTCTGGATTTTTGTGAAATTGATTTACATGTGAAATTGATGCTTAGTTTATGTGTATTTGGTTTAGTATTGATGTTTGGAAGTGATTAGAAAGGCTGAAGAAGTCAATTTTGTGAGGAATCGAGTTTTCGACTTGATGTTACAAATTCGATAATGTATATTTGTGAGTGAATTTTGATTAGCACAGTTAATTAAAAATTATGTTTAATATAGCTTTGGAAATATGGTAATGTATACTTTACCTCTGTTGAAGCTCTGAATCTTGAAGAGGATCGAGATAACCAAAATTGAAGCTTGAAATTGCCTAGTTGATCACTTGTTGTGATAGAATAAAATTGTGTGGTGAGTGTTTCTAAGGGTGATTTGGTAAATTGACCCTCGATTATGTTAGTTAGTACTTTAATTAATGATTAAAATTAATTAATTATGGATGAATGGTTAATTTTGCAAGATTGGTATTAAATGTGCAAAAATTGAATTTGTTTAAAAAAAAAAAGGTGAGTGAGTTTTTGGCTGGTATTATGCTATTTAATTAAATTAATTTTAATGATAACTTTAAGCATGTGTACTGAAATTTTTTTATCATGAAATGTTGATGTTACAACTAGTAACTAAATTTGGGAAATTGATGAATGAATTGCTTGATTTAATTGGATGCTAAATGGCTATGTTACAAGTTATACATAAACCTTAGTCGATAGTCACCTTAAAACATAGAGGATTTCAGCTTTTCTTAAAATCCCGAAATAGCAAAAGGAGAAGAGAAAACTGAGCACTTACCGAAAGTTTAACTAAACCCGAATGCTACTAGTTCTGATTCTAACGCAGATCTAAAGATTGAAGAAGAGATGTCGACAGAATAGTGGTGTGAGGTTTCGGCTTTTGACAAGTATTCAAGAAGAAAATAAAAGTTAGCCTTGACCAAAGAGATATTCGACAAAGGGAAAATTGGTTACGGCTTTTAGAAGAAATCGACTAGCAGTCTCGAGAAGAAGAAAAGAAAAGGAAAAGATCAAAAAAGGGTTCGGTTTTATGAAGAAGAATGGTGAAGCAATTTCGGTTTAGGGAAGAAGTAGGAAAGAGCAAAAGAAGAAAAAGAGAGAAGAAGAGGAGTGTAGGTTCAGCTATAGACAAAACGGCACAAGAGGAGAACAACAATTATGGTTTCGGCTTTATGTGAAAATAGAAAAGAAAGAAGATTTGAAGAGGAGAGGAGAAGTGAAGTTTGCTTATGGCAAATCGGCACAACAAGCTCAACAATGCCGAAATTGTAACTTACCCAACCTAAGTGCCGAATTTGCTTCCTAAGATCCCCACAATCGGCCAACACTTCTACCTTTCAAAAGTTCCTAAAATCTCTCCCCTTATCCCACCTGATCTAATCTCAACAACATCTTAAACTCTCCTCAGCAAAGTTCTATTTGGAGACCATCACATGTCTGACACCTGCACAAAAATAAAACATAAAATACTGCTTACCTTGTGACTAGAACACCTGCCCTAGCACACACTCCACACGTCACCTTTTTTGGAGCTTACTGGTACCACCTTGCCACTTTACCAACAGCTCACTTGTGATCCATCTCCCTTGCTTTTTTCCTAAAAGCCCACTTAACCAAGTCCCCTTTACTAAAATCCAAAATTTGATATTTTTGTCGGATTTTAACCTAAGCTTGGGCTTTCTAAAAACCTACTAACACATTCAAAACATAATTTACACACCCAGACAACAAAATTTCAAGTTCTCACCAAAATTGCAAAAAACTCGAAAACCCAAAAATTAGGGCGTTACAACTTTACCCTGTTAAAGAAATTTCGTCCTTGAAATCTACCTGATCCAAACAGATAAGGGTATTGTTGACGCATCGCTTCTTCTGGCTCCCAAGTAGCCTCCTCTTTGCCATGATTGCGCCAAAGCACCTTTACCAAAGGTATTGACTTTCTTCTCAACACTTTAACCTCTCGGTCCAGTATTTGCACGGGTTCTTCCTCAAAGGTCAAATCAGTATTTACCTCAATGCTCTCCACAGGTACAATATGCGAAGGATCAGATTGACACCGTCTTAACATGTACACGTGAAAGACGTCATGAATACGATTTAGTTCTGGCAATAACTCTAATTGATAAGCTACCGGTCCTACTTGTTTAAGAATCTGATAGGGTCTAATGAAGTGCGGACTCAACTTGCCCTTTTTACCAAACCTCAAAATCTTCTTCCAAGGTGAGACCTTCAAAAAGACCATATCCCCCACTGAGTACTCAATCTCTTTACGCTTTAAGTTTGCGTAATCAAAATCGGGCATTTCATTGCTTGCGAGCGTGTGAACGCTCATGAGTCGATTGGAGGTGATAGTCTTACTAATTGAAATCGGTAAGACTGTGCCAATCGCATTTTCGGGCACTTCGGTAAATTGGGCCTCGATGGGCAGAATTTGGGCCCAATGGGCTTATGGGCCTGTTTGGGTAAAATCGAGCGGTAAGTATATTCGGTTAGACTACTTAAGAAAACTGCTAAGTTGAGCTTGGGATCTGGACTGAGTAAGCTAAAATAGCTAAAACGACACTGAAGGGCCCATTAGGGGTTTAGGGCCCAACAACTCAAAATTGTTAAAACGGGCCAGAAAGGTTACTTAAATAAAAACTGAACTGTAATATGCATGAAACCCTAAATAAAATTGAAATAATTACTGAAATAATCTTAGAATGAAAAATTACTATTTTACCCCTAGGTGCAAAATGACCATTATACCCCTAGGGCTGTATTTGACTGAAATGCATGTTTTACTGTTTCTGTCTACTGTATGCCATGACATGATATTCTGTTACATGGGTTGGGTTCATTGATGGAGGAAGTGATACAGTTTACTGAAAGGGGCTTTGCCTCGTTTATTGTACTGGTGGCAATGCCTATACTATTAGAGGCTCTGCCTCGTTTTACTGTTCTGGTGGCTTGGCCACAATTACTATTATTGGTAGCTATGCTGCAACTGAGGTGTGCTGGGTGGGTGGGTTGAGTTATTCCCCACATGGTGTGCGGGTTGGTACGGGTGGTGTATATAGCTGGATTGGGTTAGGCTTGCATTCATGCCTAATTGTTAAACTGTTACTGTTCTGGGCTAAAAGCCCACACTGCTATCTGAATAGGGCTTCGGCCCAGTACTTACTGAGACTGATTAGGGCTTAAGCCAGTGGGCTTGAACTATTTTGGGCTTTGGATGGGCTTACTTTGCACACTGAGTTTCCAAACTCACCCCTTTTTCCTTTTATCCTTGCAGGTGGGCCTTAGATTGGTAGATTTAGAGCTGGAGGGATTCAAAGTGGCCATGTGGACTGCTTATGAACTGTTTAATTAAGTTATTTTCACTATTTCAATTAATTTAACTGTTTAATTAAGTTATTTTCACTATTTCAATTAATTTACTTTTATTTGGTTTTGGGTTTGTAATAAGGCTACTTTAATTCTTTTATTTGGTTTTTACTTTAAGGTTATTGTTATTAAATTCATTTCAAACCAACTAGCTTAGGACGCGTTTTAAAAAAAACACTCGTTTTCAAAATATATCGATAATAAAACAAAGCTTTCGCAACATAAACATTTTTCAAAATAAGTAAACACTTCAAATGAACTAAATATGATTTTGTTTTACATGAGCAAGACATTAAGTTAAAATGTGGCAATGGTTGTGTGCATGTCTAGGATTGGATCTAGGGAAGAGCTTGGTACTTAAGCAGTCTAGTTGACTCACCTCCTCTTTTCTGGAATCCTACCTGGTGCATAGCTTCCATTCACTTTGGTTTATAACAAAGATGTATCTTAAACGCTAAAAGGGATTACAAATAAAATCTCAGTTTTCAGAAACACTTCATTGTGGCACGTCAGATCTAGCCCTAATGTCTAAGCCGGGTTTGGGGTGTTACAAAAATTCTCAACTTAGGTTGTTTGAGACTTTAATTTTCTTTCGGTTGAATTCTCAATGTATGATTACTTGTGGATTAGTTTGAAACATTATTAATAAGGATTATAAGTTGAGAAGAATAATTTTTAATTGTGAGTGGAGATTTTGCTTGAGGACAGGCAAAAGCTTAAGTGTGGGGGTATTTGATAAACTGTAAATTATACACATTTCCATCCCACATTTAGCACATTTATGGATGAATTATCATTGAATATGTGGAATTATGCTCCTAATATTTTAATTTCATGTTTTATACTTAGGTGAGTATAAGGAAGAGAAAAGAGCAAAGAACGGGCCAAAAACGGGCAAAATAGGCCTAAATCAATAATCAACATGGCCTGGAGTTTACCACAAGGGCAACCCACACAGTCGTGCCATATTAACAGGCTTGAGCACGGCCTAGGCCCGATTCACACGGGTGTGTCCTTGTCGTGACGAGTTTCAATTTCATGCGGAAAAGGCTACTTAGGGATTAAGAAAGACATTCCAAACTCTATATAAAGACCCTAGGAGGTAACTACAAGGGTGTACAGTGTTCCTGCCAAGACTCAGAGTAGAAGACAGGGAATTACTCGAAGGAAAGCCGATTGATCTATCTCAGAAGCCAGGATTTACATCAAGACTGAAGATCGCCCTTCAATCCTTTCAGGAGTTTTGGGTTTTCTTTATGTTTTGTTGTTCTCTTTCTTCTAAGATGTTTTCTTTTATAAACATGAACTAAACCCCCAAATACCTAAGGGGGATGAAACCTCAGATGGATCATGTTATTGTTATCTGAACTATGTGATAAATATTCGATATGTTCTTAATTGTGTTTTTAACTCTTGAATTGATATTTTCGGGATATTAATTAAAGTTGAATGTGCTTATGCAGAGAGCAAAAGTCCTTGTGTCAGAGTAGATCCAACACAATTAAGCGAAGTTGATCGCAATCCTGACATAAGACGATGAAAATTTACCGGATTAGAGTCAAATCTAATATGGGGATCCATAAATCGAATTAATGCAAGACTACGGGTTTTAATTAGAAATAGATTTCAATTAATCAACCTAGGATTAGTTGTTTTTATTCTTGACGGAGATATTAACATAATTTAGGGATCTCTATGGATCAAGTCGAATGAAGAAATCGTCTAGTTCAGAGTTAGATAACAAGTGAAGTCTAGGTGGATTCTTCCTTAGGTATTGCCTTTATCATTCAATCTTCCAAAAGTAATTTCCCAGTTTACTCTTTGTCGTGTCTTTAGTTTAAGTTAGATTAGTTAGTTTACAACCAAAACCTCTTTTATTTTTAGGCTAGATAATAGGGAAAAAATTATTACTAGTACTTTTAGTTCATTGGATTCGATATTCCGGTCTTGCTACTAACTATACTACTATTCGTTAAGTGCGCTTGCCTTTTATCGTGATAATAGTTAGTTTCTAGGTAGATCAATTTTATTACTTAATCATATCATGATCAATACCTCAACATTTATTCCCTATGATTTATACAATCACAACTTATTTGAACTTGCCCTATAAAATTGATATTTTTATTTAGAATCTTAATACTTAATAATAGATATTTTATGTTCAGTATTGTGATTCCTAGAGTCTATCAATAAAATTTTTCTACCTTTCATGAATAAAAGAAAAGGAAACATAAAACTTAATTGGAAAGTTCCATTTAGTATTAAACTTTTCTTCATTTATATAAACACAACAAACAATTAATTTCAAAACAACTTTAAAATAAACAAATAAGTATTAATGAGGCAACAAATGAAGGCAACAAAGTAAAATATTTTCATTCCTTATATTAAATTCACATGGTTCAAGTTTTGCACTTAAGATTATTATTCAATGATCATGGTGTCCCAAGTCTGAATGTCGTGTATTTGGCAACAATTTTATTCAATGTATGCTCATTAATGGTGATCAACTGCGAAATGCTA
This sequence comes from Gossypium stocksii, assembly GCA_020496765.1. Lineage (NCBI taxonomy): Eukaryota > Viridiplantae > Streptophyta > Magnoliopsida > Malvales > Malvaceae > Gossypium > Gossypium stocksii. Next base: position 106,376,461 of record CM035627.1, on the reverse strand, counting down.
GGTTTGAACTGCAACAAAACTTGCACCAAGAGCTACGCAAATGAGTGGCAATGCGAGGAATCCTCCGAAGCTCATTTTTCTAGAATTTATCGTCACTAATTTATCTTATAAATTGGAGTCACTTAGAATGAAAATACAACATCAATATTCAATAAACGAAGAAATAAACATATTACTCTTTTTTCTTAAAAAAGGAAAAAAAAAAAAGAAGAAAAAGGAAATGGCAGGAAAAAGAATCAAGGGCAGTGAAGTTTATGTTGCAGCAATGTGTGTAAGTGTTCTCCTCTTTGCTCCGATTATTGTGTCACAACCAATACCGGCGGATAAATCCCAAGTAAATGCTTGGTTTAATGGAATTATCAAGTCCGTAAAAGAAAGGGGTAACACCTTAGACCCTGAATTGGTTAAGGCTGAGACGGAACCTAGGATCATAAAGGTGATGCAGGGTGGGGGTGGAGAATTTGATACCATAACCAAAGCTATAGAGAGCGTTCCATCAGGGAACACCAAACGTGTGATTATATCCATCGGACCTGGATCTTACAAAGAGAAAATCAAAATTGAAAGAAATAAGCCTTTCATTACATTTTTAGGAGATCCCAAAAACATGCCAAATTTGACATTTGACGGCACTGCCAAGCAGTATGGAACTGTAGATAGTGCCACTCTTATTACCGAGTGTAGTTACTTTGTGGGCGCTAATCTCAATATATTGGTAAGTTAATGAAGAGTTTAGACATCCATGATCCATCCTTTATTGAATTGATTATAAAAGGGTTTTTGTTTTTATGGTGGCATGTTATACATATAGAACACTGCTCCTAGGCCAGACGGGAAAATGGTAGGAGCACAAGCGGTTGCTTTAAGAGTCTCTGGCGACAGGTCGGCTTTCTATAACTGCAAGATCATCGGCTTCCAGGACACTTTGTGCGATGACAGGGGCAACCATTTCTTTAAGGATTGCCATATTCGTGGCACTGTTGATTTCATTTTTGGAAGCGGGAAATCTTTGTATCTGGTATTAATATTCTTAACATGTGAAATATGATGTATTATACCTCATATATATTTGACCAGAAAAGTGGGATGCAGAACACAGAAATATTCGTGGAAGGAGATCCGGGACTTACAGTAATTACAGCACAAGCGAGAGAGAGTTCATCGGAGGACACGGGTTATTCGTTCGTGCATGGTAGCATTTCTGGAACAGCGAAGAACACATTTTTGGGTAGGGCTTGGAAGAGCAGTCCGAGAGTTGTTTATGCATATACTGAAATGGGAAGCGTCGTCAATCCTGTTGGGTGGTCCCATAATCTCCAACCTGAACGAGCCAAGTAAGATAATACTCAACCTTACAACATTACTTGCCTACAAGTAAAGTAATCGTTCCCAACTTATTGATAAAGTTATTAAAATATATAAGGTGAAAATGGTCTGACACGCAGAACTGTTTACTATGGAGAATACAAATGCACGGGGCAAGGAGCAAATCCCAAGACACGAGAGCCATTCGTCAAACAACTACCAGACGCGGAAGCTCAACCTTTTCTGGTTCTTGACTATGTTGAAGCTACCAAATGGCTGCTTCCTCCTCCAACTGTACCTAATTAATTCATTCATTGGAAACTTAATCATATAGGTAGCCTATCTTCACAGCATTAGTAATTCAAGCAGACCCTCGTCTACCTCTTCGGCAGGTAGAAATAATCAGCCTTTATTTTATTTTATTTTCCCTTCCCATGGCTTGTATTTTTAACAAATAGCCAAATGTCAATAAGAAGCAAAATTCAATATTATTTCTATTAGCAGTAAGGATGTGGATACTTGTCAAAATTTTTTTAAAAAACCAATCATATCCACCTTGATTTTACAAACTTCTATATTTTAGCAAATAAGTGGATAATGAGTGTATATTTTGATATTTTATTTTATTATTTATAAAAATAAAGTGGAATGGACTATCTAAATTTATTTTATAAAATTAATTCATACCCAAATTCCAAATTTCTACTTACTCTAAATACAATGCTAATAATAGTCCTACAACAGTTGAAATGTTACTTGCACAAGTGTGTTACATGTGTAGTATATCTTATTAAAGAAGAGGAATACCAGTGGTGGTTGACAATCACACGGCATGTGCCACTAGATTAGATTATTTGGATGCTCTTTCAGTCTGAGTTTCAAAAGAAATATGTCGGTGAACTGTACCTTTTATTTGTCGTAATTCAATGTAGTAGATTAAGCTAGTTTTCGCACTTTACGAGTTTGAACACAAGCATTTTGGTTAAGTTTTAATTACATTTTTGCAATTTTAGTTAAATTTAATAAAGTGTGTAATTTGAGTCTTTTATTGACCTTAGGGGTCAAATGAGGCCTAAGGGTGACCTAATATACTTTGTGAATGTACAGGAGAGCATTAGAATGCGTGCTAATTGGCCGCCTTTGGAGATACTAACGTTTAGTGTGTGAATACTACAATAAAAGATATATCGATGAGGTGGTATCTACAAGGATACGGGTCCAGTTGTAATATAGTTACAACGGAGTAGGTGAGTACTTCAAGGATCGTACCCAAGGGACCTTAGGGTTTTAGGCTCTTCTTTTCCCAAACAGTTGATCCGTTGTGTAACCTTACAAAACAATTCATTGATCATACTTTCACTCGCTAAACCTCCATAGAAGGATTAGTTCCTTATGGTTTTCATGAAGAATATAGAATCAATATAAATATTAAATATGATGAATGAATCGAAGTATAGAGTTTAAGAAAAAGCCTAATTTGTATTAAGAATGAAGTGAATCCACAAGTTTGATTGTCTCTACAAATAAGATCTTCTTGAGATAAACAAAGAACAATTTGAAAATAAATCTAAAAACCTAAGAAGAAAAGAAAGCTAAACTAAAATTAAAAGCATAATTCTAGACTAAGTAATTGGTGTCCATAACATGTAACAAATGAGCCTGTTTATAGATTTTAGGTGGTCGTCGTCCTTAACCCTAGGTTAGCTGACATTCCTAAGCTTTAAGTTTGATTTTGTGGACTAAAATGCCCCCTGACTCATGTTAATTTTCATCAGAGCCGATGTCGCTACTCACTAGGACTTGTGTCGCGACATCGGAGTCAGTATACTCTTCTTGTGATATCTTCAGAGGTATGTTGTGACACCCTTAGGCGGTGTTGCGACATCAAATGTAGTCTCATGATTTCTCCATTCTGCTCCCTATGTTACGGCATTAATAATTTTGTGTTGCAACATAGTGACCAATATCGGTTTAGTACGCCTTCTAATGGTCTCCTACACACTTACAAAGTCCATTAGCTCACCTTTAGGCCTCATTTAGCCTTTAAGGTTAATAAAAGACTCAATTTGCACATTTTATTAACTTTAAGGAAACTTACAAAAACATAATTAAAACCTAACAAAAATGCTTACTTTCAAGCTCCTAAAGTGTAGAATTTAGTTTAATCTACTACACTAAATTATGGCAGATCACTAACTCGATACTAGTTGCTATGTTGCAATATGGAGAGCTGGATGTCAAAACATATGGAACAAAATAAACAGGTTTCAAGACTAACTTCAGTGTCTCGACACAGCCTGAGGATGTCGCGACACACCCTTAAAGACACACTGAAGATAGAGCATATTGTATTTGATGTCATGACACAAGACCTGGTGTGTCGCGACATCATCTCTATACGAGAAATAATTACGAGCCAGGGGTGTTTTGGTCAACAATATCAAACATTAGGCACGAGGATTGCAACTGACCTAGGATTAAGAAATATGACCACTTAAAATTTATAAATAAACTCAATCAAAACATGTTATGGACAACTTTCGTATTGTATAATTTTCTTCTTAAATTTAGCCTTTACTTTTTCTCTTTTCTTAGGCTTTAGGTTTATTTTAGTTATTGTTATTTGATTTTGAGGGAAAAATCATATTTGTAAAACATAATCAAACTTTGTGAGGATTCTGCATTAAATTCTAATACAAATCTTGTAACACCACTAACCCGTATCTGTCGCCAGAACAGGGTTACAGGACAGTATCGAGATTTACAGAACATGTACAACTAAGTCGAGTTAAGTACTATTCACTATCCAAGTTTCATCAAAACATCCCTTAATTGGACTCTCGAGGCCCAATACCTGCATTAGAATTGATTCGGGACTAAATTGGGATCTCAAGAAATTTTTCGCAAAATTCCAAAATTTTTCTTACTTAGAGGAGTCACACGCCCGTGTGGTAAGAGACACGTTTGTGTGGTTCAGCCGTATGGATTCATACACCCATGTTCCTAACCCGTGTAACTCTCTAACTTGCAACTCATGAAGAAATTAGGACCACACGGCCAAGGCACACGCCCGTATTACTAGGCCGTGTGGTTAATTTAATTTTTGAAAATAGGTGATGTAACACCCCAAACCCGGCCCAGACGTTACGGCTAAATCTGGTGTGTCACATCAACGACAGATTAACCATGTTCCTTAACAGTCACGATTAGGGTGAGTTTTGCAAAACCGTTATTAAAGTTTAAAAGAAAAATCCAGGTCTAGTTGTGAACGTCCTATCCACTACCAGATTTTAGGTTTACTTGTTACGAGATCTTGTTCGTCTTTTCAGTATCCAATTGTTACGAGTGTTTTGTTTTGAAAACATTGATCAATTTTAAGAAAAACTCGCGCAGCCTAAGTTTATCCATTTAAAACAAATTATAAATAAAGAATTAAAAACCCGAATTGAAATGCTTAAAGCGGCCTTATTACAACCTAAAACCATAATAAAAGGTAATTTCAAAAAATAAATGCGAAAATAAAAATACTCAATTAAAATCGACAAGTGCAGTCCACGTGGCCACTCTGAATCCCTCCAGCTCCAAGTCCACCAGTCTAGGGCTCACTTGCATGGATGAATGGAAGGGATGAGTTTGGAAACTCAGTGTGTAAAGAAAGCCCATCCAGAGCCCAATCAACTCAAGTTTACTAGGCCTAAGCCCTATCCAGTCTCAATAATAACTAGGTCGAAGCCCTATTCAGGATTCAGTTACTGGGCCTTAGCCCTATTCAGATACAGTTAATGAGGCCTTAGCCCTTTTCAATAAACATTGCGGCCCATAGGCCCATAACAGTAACAGATCAGAAAGAATGCATGTGATAAACGATAAATTATACATATTTTTACCTCATGTTTAGCCTAATTTCTGGATGAATTATTATTAATTTTGTGAGAATTGGTGCTCTTAACCCTTCTATTTCATGTTGTATACTCAGGAGAGCATAGGGAAGAGAAAGGAACGAAAAATGGACTGAAAACGAAGAAAATGGGCCAAAATGTGAAAACGACACGGCCCAAGGAATCACCACACGGCCATGGCACACGGCCGTGCCGCATGAGGTCCAACACGGCCCAACCCCGACAAGCATGGCCAGGCTACACAGCCGTGCCACCTCAACAGGCCTGAACACGGCCCTTATCAAAACCACACGGGCGTGGCACAGGGGCGTGTCCCTGTCGTGAGGAAGTGCAATTTCACTCGGATTTGGATACTTGAGGCTAAGAAAGGCATCCCAAAGCTCTATATAAAGACCCTAGGAGGCAACTCTAAAAAAGGTACTCTTTTCTCCCAAAAAGGAGCGCCATATTTCTGCCAACACAAGGAGTGAAAGTAAGGAATTACTCCAAGGGAAGCCGATTGATTCATCCCAGAAGCCAGAATTCTACATCAAGACAGAGGATCTCCCTAAATTCCTTCAGGGGTTTGTGAGTTCTTTATGTTTTGTTATCTTATTTCTTCTGAGATGTTTTCTTTATTAATTATGAACTAAACCTCTCAAATACTTGAAGGGGATGAAACCTAAGACAGATCTTGTTATTATTTATTCTTGAATTATATGATAAATATTTGAATTGTTCTTAATTATGTGTTCTTCATTCTTGATTTAATAGTCCTAGGTATTACTTCAAGAAACTGATGTGCTTAGGCAGAGGAGCAAAAGCCCCTGTTTTAAGAGTAGATCTACCATAATTAAGCGGAGTTGCATGCAACCCTAGACATAGGGCGGCATAAATCTGCCGGATTAGGGTCAAACCTAGTAGAGGGATCCATAGATCGAATTAATGCAACCTAGGGGTGTTAATTAATAAAAAAACTTTAGTTAACCACCTAGGATTAGTTGTTCTTATCCTCGACGGAGGTATTAACATAGGTTAGGGATCTCTACGGATCAAGTCAAGTAGAAGAAATCGTCTAGTTCAAGAAGTTAATAATAAGTGAAGTCTAGGTGGATTCTCCCTTGAGTATTGCCCATATCAATTAGCTTTTCCGAAAGTATTTCCCAATTTACTTTTTGTGCATTCTTAGTTTAGTTTTAGAGTTAGTTTCAAACAACCCTATTTTATTTTTAGGCAAAACAATAGAAAGGAAGTAAGTACTAGTACTTTTGGTTCCCTGGGGTACGATAACCCGGTCTTGCCGCTAAACTATACTACTATTTGATAGGTGCATTTGCCTTTAAATCGTGATATTAGTTAGTTTTTGGTGTGATTAGTTTTTATAAATTTTATTACTTAATATCGCGAGTATCAAGTTTTTGGCGCCATTACTATTTTTATTTCTTTTCAGCTTTTTATTTTTATTTTTATTTTTTTATATTATTTAATTTAATTTTCTTTGCTTTTTTCCTTCTAGGTATTTCTAGTTTATGACTAGAAACAACTCAGCAGGGCCATTACTTTTTGACGAAGACTTAGAAGCGACAGTTCGCAAAATTCGTAGAGAGATCAGACGAAGCCTACATTATCCAGAACAAGATCAAGAACAAGGGCCAGAACCTACAGAAGAGATGGAAGCAAACCAAAACATTCCACAACCTCCCGCAATAGCCATGCAACCAGTGAATCAAGATGAAGCTCCTCGCACTATGTATGATTATGCTAAACCTAGTTTGGCTGGTTCTCAAACTAGTATTATTAGACCTGCCATTACTGCTAATAATTTTGAATTAAAACCTAACACTATTCAGATGATACAACAATTGATGCAGTCTGATGGTTTACAGGATGAAGATCCAAATTCACACATAGCCAATTTTTTGGAACTTTGTGATACTTTTAAAATTAATGGCGTTTCTGATGATGCTATTCGTCTAAGGCTATTTCTATTCTCTTTGAGAAATAAAGCCAAACAGTGGTTAAATTCTTTACCACGAGGCTCAATCACTACATGGGAACAGATGACCGAAAAATTTTTACTTAAATATTTCCCTCCAGCTAAAATAGCTAAATTACAAAACGATATCTCTTCTTTTGTGTAGATGGATTTAGAAACACTTTACGATGCCTGAGAGAGATACAAAGATCTTTTGAGAAGGTGCCCTCATCATGGATTACCTTTGTGGCTACAAGTTCAAACCTTTCATAACGGTTTGTATCCTTCAACAAGGAAAATGATCGATGCAGCCGCAGGAGGAACAATCAACAATAGAACACCTGAAGCAGCTTATGAATTTATTGAAGAGATGTCACTGAATAACTATTAGTGGCAAGTCATGAGGACAAAACTGGCAAAAGCTGAAGGAGTTTATAATTTTGATGCTGTCACTATGCTTACTAACCAAGTAGAACTTTTAAATAAAAAGTTTGATCATTTTGTTGGTTCTACGCAGGCACAGCCAGTGATGCAGTGCGACGCAACCCCAGGAAATATGTTCAATCCAGACTACTCATCTTATGGACACATATTCTTTGGGCTGCAATAAGAAAAGATTAATGCAGTTAAATGAGCTAGACGAATGGCGTTTCAATGCCTACGAGAGCTCACGACTATATAAGGAAGCCATGAAGTGACGCCATGACAAACGCTGAAACAACTTAAGCAGTTCAAAACGGGTGATCTTGTCTTACTCTACAACTCAAGGCTGAAACTATTTCCTGGAAAACTCAAGTCAAGGTGGTCAGGTCCATTCACTGTTCCAATTGTCTTTCCATACAACACAATTGAGGTAACTCACCCTAACCACGGTACTTTCAAGGTAAACGGCCAGAGGCTTAAACACTATAGAGGTGAGAATTTTAAAGATAACAGGGAGGAGCTTCAGCTCCACGAAATCCCTTCATGATACATCCAGGTAGAGTCGAGCTTAGACTCTAAATAAGCGCTTCTCGGGAGGCAACCCGGGTACTAACTTTTCTTTTATTTTTGATTTTATTATTTTTATGCATCAACTAACCTTTTTTAATGCAGAAATTTAGGACCACACGGCCATGTCCACGGGCCTACCTAAGGCCGTACGAACATTTAAAGCAGAAACAAGGTCGTGCACACCAGGCCGTGTGTAAACAGAGCACAATTTTCCCAAAAACACGGGCTACCGACAAATCAAAACGGCCGTGCGACATGGACGTGGCAACCTTTCAACTTAGACACAGGCTTACATAAAGCCACACGCCCGTGTCCCCAGACCATGGCCAACACTGTCGATTTAGACATGGCTGTGTGACTACCTACACGACCGTGTGAATAACGAAACCTCATTACAAACGGCCGTGTGACTGATCACACGACCGTGTGAAAAGCGAACAAGATCGCAAACGGCCGTGCGAGATGGCCAACACGGGTGTGTACTTTGAACCAGGTGTGCCAAAACCACCGAATTTTGAATCACACGGGCAAAACCCGAGTCACACGGGTATGTGCCATGCCCGTGTGACCCAAAAACTATAAATAGGGGCTACTATTCATTTTCTCCCTCACTCAAACCCAAAAAATTTTCTTCCTCAACCACCATAAACGCCGCCGCTGATCCTCAAAACACCACCATGCTCGCACAGGACCATCCCACGCCCGTGGAAGGTACCCCACGACCGTTCAAATCCTCTCCCATGACCGTGCACCTCTCCCATTTGGTTCTATTATCTCATTTTTCTTTCTAATTTTTACTAATCTATTTTATTTATTCTTTATTTTTATATCATGATTATATTTAGATTTAGAATTGATTCAAGCATGGAATTAGTTACACTAGGATGAATAATCTAGAATATTATAGAACATTTCATGATTGCAAATCACATTTGATTGCCATTTATCTCATGCATGTAGTATAAATACATACTCATGTTGCTTACTTTTGCTACCACATTAGGATGGATAATTTATACTATTTAGGTTAGTCCCCGTTTTTAGGAACATTGTCATATTATTTTTATAGTTTTTTGATTTAAATTCCAATTCTTTTTTAAGACTAATGTTTGTTATTTTATTTTTAGGCATCATGTCATCGTCATGCGGCAAAAGAGCTGTTGCTCCGCCTTCCAAAAAACTAAAGGGGCAGGTGGTTCATCATCGAGGCCCACCTTCGAGGCTCGCCACCCGTTCATCACATTTCCCCAAGCCTCCCAAGAGGAGTTATTTCAGATACTACGGGAACGTACATTAAGCGTAGGTCGGTGTATTGATTGGGACGAGCTAGAGCAAGTCAACCTCGCAAATGCATTGATCGTGCACCTAGACCATGTAGGAATTTTCCCAAAAGCACGGACTGTCGACAAAACGCCACGGCCGTGCGACATAGCCGTGGTAACCTTTCAACTTTCACACGGGCTTGCACAACTCCACACGCCCGTGTCCCTAAGCCATGGCCAACACTGTCAAATTAGACACGGCCGTGTGACTACCTACACGACCGTGTGATTAACGAAGAACCGATTGCAAACGACCGTGTAACCGCTCACACGACCATGTGAAAAGCAAACAAGATCACAAATAACCATGCGAGATGGCCAACACGGGCATGTGTATCGAACTAGGGGTGCCAAAACTACCGAAATTTAAAAAACACGGGCAACATTCGAGTCACACGGGTGTGTGCCCTGCCCGTGTGACCCAAAAACTATATATAAGAAGTCACTATTCACTTTCTCCTTCACTCAAACCCTCAATCCTCTCACCCAAACTCTTCCCCAACCACCATAAACGCCGCCTCTGACCCTCAAAAACACCACCACGCTCACAAAGGACCATCCCATGCCCGTGCAAAGCACCCCACGACCATTCGACCCCTCTCTCATGACTGTGCACCTCTCATATTTGGTTCTATTTCCTCATTTTTTCAAATTTTTACTATTTTATTTATTAGTTTTATTTTATTATGAATTGATTTAGATTCAATCATAGAATTAGTTGCACTAGGATAGAGAATTTAGAATATTACATGCCATTTTATGATTTCATTTTGTCATTTTATCATGAATTCAGTATATTGCTTAATTTTGATGTCATATTAGAATGAATAATTTGGTTAATCCCCATTTTATTTTAGGCACAATGTTATTTATAGTTTTTGATTCAATTTAATCTTAGGATTAATGTTTATTATCATGTTACTTAGGCATAATGTTGACATCACGCGAAAAGAGAACTGTTGCTCTACCTTCAAATAAACGAAAGGGGCCAGGAGGCTCATCATCGAGGCCCACCTCCGAGACTCGACACCCGTGCATATCATTTACCTAGGCCTCCCAAGAGGAGCTATTCTAGATCTTACGGGATCGTACATTAAGTCCCGGCTGATGCATTGACTGGGATGCGTTAGAGCAAGTCAACCTTGCAGACCTAGCCTAGGCCCTATTGATGACGAATCCTTGGGAGCAGTTCTTTAGAATTATCAAGCCCACTTACCTTGAACTCACCTTAGAGTTCTGCTCCACTTTCCACTTACAGACCGTCATGAACCAGTTCGACGATCCCGACACAATACAATTTCGCTTAGGAGGTCGTGTATGCCACCTTAGCGTACTTGAGTTTGGCGCAGCTCTTGACCTCTACACAGAACAGTTCATGGAGGATGAGGACTTCCCTACGCTTTCCTATTGCATCCATCTCAAGCCTGTAAATTGTTGGCGCAACATCGCCCCTAGCTATCCCTCCTACAACCCTAGTTGCACGAAGGCGACCGCTCTCCCCCGTCATTGAGGTACCTCATACTCTTCTTGCACATACTTTGACAGGTAGACGGGAGAGCACCGGCATCGTAAACACTCATGAAGCTTACTTTTTATGGAGCATGGCGAACGCGCACCCCATCGACCTTAGCTACTTCATCGTGCACGCCATACAGCACCAGACCGAGCATCACCGCAGAGGCATCATATCCATGGGCCCATACATCACACGCCTGGCCCATCACTTCGGGCTCCTCAACACATCGGCCCAGACATCCTCCTATACACTTATTGGCCAGATGTCCCCTTAGGGCATCGAGATTATGCACCATATGAGGATAATCGAGCGGAGCCCAGGAGGCAACCCCTTTCAGTACCGCCTCATCCAGGAGGGCACGGATCCAGAGGATATTCCTGATGATGTCCCACCACCACCACCGGAGGAGGATGCACCAGCCGAGCCACCACCCCCTCACCGCTCATCTCGTGCAGTAGCTACATATGCTAACATATCTGAGTGCTTATCTAGATTCGAGCAACAATACTTCTAGCGCTTCGATCACATCGACGCGACTTTACAGTAGATATGCCAGCATCTCCACATTACGCCACCACCACCGCGTGATCCGTCCGAGGATTAAAGATCTCTATTCCTCTTATGTTTAGTTTTATCTTAATTTTTTTTATTTTTCACTTTGATTTTTATTTTTCCTTTATTTCTAACTTTAGTTTCCTTTTTATTTTGAATTCTATTTTTATCCTTTCCATTATTTCAGTATTAGTATTTTTAGAACTTAGCCTATTATTTTTCTATTATTTATTTTTCTATCTTTCATATCGGCTAATACCTAACGAGTAATCTCTATTAATCCAAAATTCCCATGATTAATTAAGATTTTCGCAGTTTCAAAAAGGAGCTCTATAGCTCACATTCATATGGAAATGGGAACACCACGCCACAACTACCGACTCTTCCAATATCTATCTCACAAATTCATCCTAAATTCAGGGAGTTTCAATTCTCTCCCTATCTTATGATATTATACTTAAGGGCAATGTACATTGAAGGCAATGTACATCTTAAGTGTGGGGGGGAACTTACTTTAAATCTTTACATTATCTATGAAATCCCTGAATTTTTTTTTCTTTATGCATTGTTCTCAATTCTGCATTATCTTCAGTCTCCTATTAGGAATTAATTCTGATTGATTTATGATTTTTATTGATATGTTGAGAATTAAGATATAGGTGCTTGTACTTTGATTATTCAAACTTTAAAACATTAGGGAATCAAGCATGATAAGTTAAAATTTTTGAGAATCCCATTTTTTTTACATAAGTTATTTTCCTTGATTTTAAGTATTATCTTGAGATTTGAAATTCACAGGATCGACATCAAAAGCCATAATTCTGGTGAGATTTTGAGCCTTTTGAGCATACATTCTTTCGTGCTCACTTTTATTATTACTTTTGGTGAGTCAACGCTGATTTGTTATTCTAGAACTTGCTTTGATTATACACGTCAAGACCATATCATTAATTTAATATATTGAAATGATAAAGGCACTTAGGATTTAACCTACTTACTCCAAAAAGGCATACCTCCATAAATTAACCCCTAGTAAACCCCGTTGAGCCTAACAACCCATTCCTTGACTTACCTTCTAATTATTAACCAATAACCCATTTTTTGTTGAATACCATTCAATTACTTTGACCCCTATTTTTGTTACGATTTGAGTTGAATTATTATCTAGCTTTATTCTCTTTTCCAGAATGTAAAGTTGTAAATATTCAAGTTATTGTATTTGATTTGAATTGTTCTAAAAAAAGGCATATACAGTTACATTTAGTTATAAGATGTAATAGTTCAAAAAGTTTTTGCATATTTTAAGGATACCAAGGCATAAATGAAGTTATCATAAGGATTAGCCCTAGAAATATGTTCCAAGTGATAGAGATTTTTCTAGCTAGATAATTTTTAAGTTCAATCTCGATTCTAACCCTCTTTTGCAGCCTGTGACAACACCCTTAACCAAGCCCCGTTACAACCATTACAAGACCTTTTGATCGACATGTCATGTAAATCTATAGTGGTGGAGATGTGATTTTCCTGCAAGCCTATGGTAATAGCTTTTCCGGTTGACTAGAGAGTGCTTAATTCTTGAACCCTAAACACTTTGAGTGGATAGAGTGATTCTTTAGTGAGGATGTCAACTCCTGTTAATTAAGATGGAGAGATAATTACTTAGAAGAATGGAGAAAACTTATGTTTCAATGATAAAATTCTCAACTTAAAGTGATTGAGTCTTGAACGTTCTTTTGATTGAATTATCATTGTATGGTTACCTGTGGATTAGTTTGAAACATTATTGATAACGATTGTAAGTTGAGAAGAATGATTCTTTATTAGGGATAGAGATTTTGCTTGAGGACAAGCAAAGGCTTAAATGTGGGGGTATTTGATAAACGCTAAATTAACAAATTTTTACCTCATGTTTAGCCTATATTTTGGATGAATTATTATCAATTTTGTGAGAAATGGTGCTCTTAATCTTTCTTTTTCATATCTTATACTCAGGAGAGCATAGGGAAGAGAAAAGAACGGAAAACAGACCAAAAACAAGGAAAATGGGCCAAAATATAAAAATGACACGGCCCAAAGAGTCACCACATGGCCGTGGCACACGGCCGTGCCACACAAGGTCCAACATAGCCCAGCTCCAACAAGCACGGCCAGGCCACACGACCGTGCCACCTCAACAGGCCCGAACACGACCCTCATCGAAACCACACGGGCGTAGCACACGGGCGTGTCCCTGTCATGAGGAAGTTCAATTTCACTCGAATTTGGATACTTAGAGGCTAAGAAAGGCATCCCAAAGCTCTATATAAAGACCCTAGGAGGCAATTCTAGGGGAGGTACTTCTTTTCTTCAAAAAGAAGGGCCATATTTCTGCCAACATAAGGAGTAAAAGAGAGGGATTACTCCAAGGGAAGCCAATTGATTCATCTCAGAAGACAAGAACTCTACATCAAGACAGAGGATCTCCCTAAATTCCTTTAGGGTTTTTGGGTTCTTTATGTTTTGTTATTTTATATCTTCTGAGATGTTTTCTTTCTTAATTATGAACTAAACCTCTCAAATACTTGAGGGGGATGAAACCTAAGACAGATCTTGTTATTATTTATTCTTGAATTATATGATAAATACTTAAATTGTTCTTAATTATGTGTTCTTCATTCTTGAATTAATAGTCTTAGGTATTAATTCAAGAAATAGATGTGCTTAGGTAGAGGAGCAAAAGTCCCTGTTTTAAGAGTAGATCTACCATAATTAAGCGGAGTTGCATGCAACCCTAGACGTAGGGCAACATAAATCTACCGGATTAGGGTCAAACTTAATAGGGGGATCCATAGATCGAATTAATGCAACCTAGATGTGTTAATTAATAAAGAAACTTTAGTTAACCACCTAGGATTAGTTGTTCTTATCCTTGACGGAGGTATTAACATAGGACAGGGATCTCTACAGATCAAGTCAAGTGAAGAAATCGTCTAGTTCAAGAAGCTAATAACAAGTGAAGTCTAGATGGATTCTTCCTTGAGTATTGCTTATATCAATCAGCTTTTCCCAAAGAGTCTTTCCCCACTTTACTTTTTGTGCACTTTTAGTTAGTTTTAGAATTAGTTTCAAACAACTCTCTTTTATTTTTAGGCTAGATAATAGAAAGGAAGTAAGTACTAGTACTTTTGGTTCCCTTAGGTACGATAACTCTGTCTTACCGCTAAACTATACTACTGTTCGATAGGTGCGCTTGCCTTTAGAATCGTAATATTAGTTAGTTTTTGGTGTGATCAGTTTTTATAAATTTTATTACTTAATATCGCGAGTATCACCTACTCAAGGTATCGGAGACTACATCCGCCTTTCCCGGGTGATAGTCAATCACTAGGTTATAATCTTTTATCAACTCTAGCCATCTCCATTGCCGTAAGTTCAAATCCTTTTGAATCATCAAGTATTTTAGACATTTATGATCAGTGAATACCCGACATTTCTCCCCATACAAATGATTTCTCCAGATCTTTAATGCAAACACAATGGCGGCTAATTCCAAATCATGTGTCAAATAATTCTTCTCATACGGCTTCAGCAGTCTCAAGGCATAAGCTATCACTTTGCCCTCTTGCATCAATACACAACCCAATCCATTCAAGGATGCATCACTATAAACCACAAATTCTTTTCCCGATTCAGGTTGTACTAAAACTGGGGCTTTAGTCAATAATGTGACACCCCAAACCCGACCCAGACGTTATGGCCGTATTTGGTGTGTCACATTGCATACAACTAACCATATTACCTAGTTACTAAGATTAGGGTGAGCTTTGCAAAATAGATTTTATAGTCTTTAAAGAAAACTCTCGGTTTGTGGGTGGACATCCTATTTAATACTAGTTATTAAGAGGTTTATTATAAATCAAGACTTTGTTACTTGCTGGTTACGTGTGATTGATTTCGAAAACATTTGAATTACTTTAAGAAAATCTCGCGCAGCTAAAATTCTAAATAATTAAAGTATCGTAAGTAAAAGTAATAAAAACCCAAAAATATAAAAAAATAAGAGCGGCCTTATTACAAACCCAAAACCATAATAAAATAATTTAAATAAAAGAAGAAATGAAATGTAACTTAATTGAAAACCAAAAAATTTAATCTTCGTGGCCACTCTGAGTCCCTCCCAGCTCCAAGTCCACTATTTAGGTCTCACCTGCAAGGATGGAAGAGAAGGGGGTGAGTTTGGAAAACTCAGTGTGCAAAGAAGCCCATCCAAGCCCAAATCAGTCACAGTAATAACTAGGCCGAAGCCCTATCTAGATACAGCATACTAGGCCTTAGCCCTTTTCAGATAATAGTACGGCCCATAGGCCCATTACAGAACAGATCAGAGGTTATGCATGTATGCCCAAACCCATCACATGTGGGGAGACTACTCAACCCACCTAACCGCTACACGCCACCCGTACCAGCCCCATCTCCCCATTGTGAGGAAACTATCAACTCACCCAACCGCTACACGCCACAGTGGCAGCATCGTTGCGTAAACAGATAATGTGACAGAGTCACCTGAACAGATATTGTGGCAGGGCCACTAGATTCAGAATATCGAGGCAGAGCCTCTTAACAGAAATTGTGGCAAGGCCACCAGAACACTTCCTCCATCCATATAAACCCAATCCCATGCAACAGATAATCATGACATGGCATACAGTAAACAGAATCAGTAACACATGCATTTTCGTCAGATTTAGCCCTAGGGGTATAACGGTAATTTCACACCTAAGGGTAAAACTGTAATTCTCCACTCATGAGGGTATTTCAGGAATTCTATTATTTTTATAGAATTTCCATACATATTATAGGCACTATTAATCCATTTATCGTCACAGTAATCTATTTAACCTAGTTTAACAGTTTTAGCTATTAGGCTCTAAAACCCCTAATGGGTCCTACAGTGTCTATTGGCTACTTAAGCCCATTTAATCCAGACTTTTAGATCAATTTATCAGTTTAGACAGTTTTAATCCTACAATCTATCAGTACACCTTAATTACCCGTTTTAACCTATATGGGCCCATAAGCCCATTGGGCCAATTTGTAGCCCATCGAGGCCCAATTACCGGAGTATACGAAATTCCACATGCGACTATCTTACCTTCTCACGATTTCAAATCTAACGATTCCTAAATGTCTTGTAAGCATTCGCACACTCACAAGCCCACAAAATGCCTGAGTTTCAGTATTTCGGCTTTTGTCGAATTGAACTATGAGTGGGTGTTCGATACACACCTATTCCACGACGACTGCTAAGGAGATCCCCACGATATCCTACAATTGATTACCACAACTTTTAATTTACAAATCCATATAGCCAATCTCAATACTCACTTACCATATTCGGCCAGTGCCCCTAAAATCTTCGAAATCTTACCTTTGCCGAAAACCGATGATCTAGTCATTCCAAAGATCCACGCCTTCGTCAGCAGTCTCTAAATCGCACTAACACAAGAGAAACTGATTACTACAACCCCTTAGGGTCTTAGACCCCTAACGACATCCTTCCTAGATTTTAGGGACTTCGGCTTTTTCCAAATTGCAAAAGAACTTATAGATCTGAGTTAAGGAGCACTTGCCACTGATTTCCTCGTCATTTCTACTTAGATCTGATGTAGATCTTGCCC
Organism: Gossypium stocksii; assembly: GCA_020496765.1. NCBI lineage: Eukaryota > Viridiplantae > Streptophyta > Magnoliopsida > Malvales > Malvaceae > Gossypium > Gossypium stocksii. The sequence continues at coordinate 106,359,263 of CM035627.1, read as the reverse complement.
TTAAACACTTGCAGAGATCAAATCCTAGAGATCTCAAGTTTCGGCTATAAGCTCCTAAAGGAATTGCGTTTTCGGCTTTTGACTGATGAAGAAGATGGTGATTTGGGGGTTATGGTTTTGGAATGGTGTTGCCGACAAGCACTAGGGGTTTAGAGAAGATGAAAATTGGTCAAAAGGGACGAAAAGAACTGAGGGATTTTGGCTTGGAGAAGTCGGCACAAGAAGTGAGTTTTTCGGGATTTTGGCTTTTATGGCATTCGGCTATGGTGGTTTTGTGGAGGATGGGATCGACAGAGAAGATGGATTTGAGTAATAGGGGTGTTCGGCTAAGGTAGAAAGTAAAAAGGAGAAGAAAACAATGGTCGAGGGGAAGAGACAAGAGAAATCAGCACAGAGGAGTGGTACTTTGCGTTTTCGGTCACTTTTGTGAAGTAGAGAAAAGAATAACTTTAGGTGGCTAACCTTAATTTGTCTTGATAGAAAAAAAGGAATCTAACCCTAATTACTAACAGAGCAATCGGCCCAACCTCCCTAAGGCCCTAGCCGATTCTACTTGAGTAATCACATGCCCGGCACATGCCTAAAAATTAAAAGTAACTATACGCTTACCTTACAACTTGAACCCTGGACCTTTAAGCGCCACTTTTTTAGGAACTTAGTGGCGCCACCTTGCCACTTTGCCAAAGCTCCTTTTTGTTTCATAATTTAAGAATTTTTTCTTAAAAGCCCACTTAACCAAGTCTCCTATTCACTTAAAATCCAAACTTGATATTTTACCGGGTTTTAACTTAGGCTTGGGCCTTCTAAAGGCCCACTAACACATTTAAACACAATTCTAGTATCCAAAACACCAAAATTTTAAAACTCACCAAAAATCACCAAAACCCAAAAAATCCCGAAAATCAGGGCGTTACAAATAATGCCTTTAGTTTCTCAAAACTTTGGCACTTTTCTTTCCATTCGAACTTGACATCTTTTTGGAGCAACCTCGTCATCAGAGTAGCAATCATGGAAAATCCTTAAACAAACCGTCTGTAATAACCAGCTAAGGCTAGAAAGCTTCTAACCTCTAATACATTCTTTGGTGGTTTCCATTCAACAATAGCTAAAATCTTACTCGGATCAACTCTAATACCGTCACCTAAAACAATATGCCCCAAAAATCCAACTTCTCTAAGACAAAATTCACTCTTACTAAACTTGGTATATAACTGTTTGTCTCTCAAAGTTTGCAAAACCATTCTCAAGTGCTCAGCATGTTCAGTCTCATTACGAGAATAAATCAATATATCATCAATGTACAGTTAGAAAATACGGTTCATCAAATCTATAAATATGACAGGAGCATTTGTTAAACCAAAGGGCATGACAAGGAATTCATAATTACCATACCTCATTTGAAATACAGTTTTTGGCACATCCGAGTCTTTAACTCTCAACTAGTAGTAACCATACCTCAAGTCTATCTTTGAAAACATTGTGGCTCCCTTCAATTGGTCAATCAAATCATCGATCCTTGGCAAGGGATACTTGTTCTTTATGGTTACCTTATTGAGGTGTCGGTAATCAATGCAAAGCTTCATAGAGCCGTATTTCTTTTTCACAAATAATACTAGTGCACCCCACGGAGAAAAACTAGGTCTCGCAAAACCTTTATCTGTTATTTCCTGTAATTGAACTTTCAGTTCTTTTAATTCTATCAGAGCCATACTATACGGGGCTATCAAAATAGGTGTCGTACTAGGAATCAAATCAATACCAAATTCTACTTCTCTAATAGGAGGCAATCCGGGCAACTCTTCCAGAAACACATCCGGATACTCACATACTACCTACACTAATTCAATTTTCAACTCAGACTCTTTTGTATTCAGTACAAAGGCAAGATAAGCTTCATAACCCTTTCTTATACATTTCTTAGCTGTCATAGAAGAAATCACTATAGGCAATTTATCCAATTCGCCTGGTTCAACTCGAAGAATATTCCTATTTCACATTTCAGTTCAATAATTTTCTTTCCATAGTCTACTACGACACCATGAATGGTCAACCAATCCATACCAAGAATTATATTAGATTCATCAAATGGCAAAAGCATAAGATTAGCCAAAAAATAATGACCTCTAATAATAAAAGGGCAATTATTAAATACTTTGTCAACTAACACATTCTTGCCTAAAGGGTTTGACACTTTTATCACAAAATCTGTAGACTCAACAGACATATCCATACTAGATACCAATTTCATACAAACATACGAATGGCTAGATCTAGGATCAATCAAAGCAACAACAGAAGTATCATAGAGAGAAAAAGTACATGTAATCACATCAGGGGATAAAGCCTCTTCGTGAGCTCGAGTGGCATAAGTCCTTGCAGGTGCTTTACCCTCGGACCTCACAGCTGAGTTTGTAGGTGCACTCTTACTACTCACTCTATTTCTCATATTTTTCTATGGTCTACCTCTAAAAGGAGCATTACTCGATCTCACACTTTGATTTCTATCTTTCTCAATCATCTCAGGACAATCACGAACAAAATGATCTGGTGAACCACATTTGAAGCAAGTTCTGTCATTCTCTTAGCACTCACTGGGGTGACGTCTGCACATTGTGGACATTCCAGCCTACTTGGTCGGGCATTACCAAGACTCGCAATCGAAGTCGTCTAAGCTTTAGAAACCAAGTGTTGTTTACCCCTATTTCCGTGTGAGAATCCCACTGAAGTATATGATCGAGTAGTGAACTCTCTAGATTTCTTAGATGAAGACTGAAATGACTTTCCCATCTGTCTCTTTTTTGAGTCACGAGACTCCAATTCAGCTTTGTTTTTCTTTTTAGCCAACTCCTCAGCCTTACAAGCTCTCTCTACAAGCTCCACAAATTCTTTCAGTTCAAGTATGCCAACAAATAATCAGATGTCCTCGTTTAACCCATCTTCAAACCTCTTGCATATTATGGCTTTAGTAGATACGCACTCCCGAGTGTATTTGCTAAGCCTCACAAACTCACACTCGTACTCAGTTACAGTCATTCGACCTTGCTTCAATTTAAGAAATTCCTCTTGCTTTTGGTCAATAAACCTCTGGCTAATATATTTTTTACGGAACTCTTCTTGGAAAAATTCCCAGTTACCTCTCTCCCTCGATACAACCAACACAAGAGTGTTCCACCACTGATAAGTTGAATCTCTCAAGAGGGATACAACACATTTCATACACTCTTCAGGTGTGTAGGACAACTCATCGAATACCCATATAGTATTTTCAAGCTAAAATTCTGCTCTTTCCAGGTCATCATCTTTATTAGCTCGAAATTTCTCGGTCCTTTGTTTCTAAATTCTGTCAACCGAAGGCTTTTCACTTCTTACTATTTCCATAACTTTGGGAGCTATAGGGATAGGCTGAGGGTTTGGAGTGGGTGAAGCTTGTTGTTGAGTGGCCGGGTTCATTCGAACGAACTCTGAGAACCACTTGTTCATCATCTAGAAGAAGGCTTCCCGAGACTCTCCTCCTTGACTCACAATCACAGGTCTAATCTCATTTCCAGCAGGCACCGTCCCTTGAGCGAGAGCCAATGTGTTACTTTCAACATCATCTTTCAGTACACAGACTCTGTTTCGACACATTATACAACCATCAGAACCAATTTGAAAACCCGATTCACACTGAACTTTCTTGGCTTGCAAATCACTATCTCTTTTCTGAGCTTCATAAATCTCTTGAAGAAACATCGATCTAGCTCTCGACTCTGCTAGAAACAAACCATCATCTAATAAAGCCAATTGTGTGTTCATAGCCCTCAATAGAAATAAGGATTTCCTACTCAAGGCATCAACGACTACATTTGCCTTTCCCAAGTGATTGATATACGTGATATGAAGTAATAAAATTTATAAATAAATGATCACACCAAAAACTAACTATTATCACAAATTAAGGCAAGCGCACCTATCAAACAGTAGTATAGCTTAGTGGCAATACCGAGATATCGTACCCTAGGGAACCAAAAGTACTAGTACTAACTTTCTTTCTATTATCTAACCTAGAAATAAAAGGGGTTTTTATGAAACTAATTCTAAAACTAAACTATGAATGCACAAATGGTAAATTGGGAAAACTATTAGGAAAAACTGATTGATTTGGACAATACTCAAAGGAGAATCCACCTAGACTTCACTTGTTATCAATTCTTGAATTAGACGATTTATTCGCTTGACTTGATCCGTAGAAATCCCTAACTTATGTTAATATCTCTTTCGAGACTAAAAACAACTAACTTTAGGTTGATTAATTGAAATCTTTTTCTAATTAAAACCCCCATTGTTGCATTAACTTGATCTATGGATTCCTTTATTAGGTTTGACCCTAATCTGGCAAATATTCGTCGTCCTATCTCTAGGATTGCGATCAACTCCGCTTATCTACTCCTATGTAGAGACTTTTGCTCCTCTACATAAGAACATGCGACTTAAATCAATATTCCGAAAATATCAATATTTAAAAACACAATTAAGAACAAATCAAATATTTATCATATAATTCAAGAGAAAATAATAACAAGATCTGTCCTAGGTTTCATCCCCCTCAAGTAGTTGGGGGATTTAGTTCATGATTATAAAAGAAAACATCTCAGAGGAAATAAAATAACAAAGCATAAAGAACCCAAAAACCCCTGAAGGTAATTAAAGGGAGATCTTCAGTCTTGAGGGAGAATTCAGCTTCTGAGATGGATCAATCAGATTCCCTTGGAGTAATTCCTTGCTTCTACTCTCTGTGTTGGCAGGAAAATAAGCACCTTCTTGAGGAGAGAAAAGTACTCCCTTATGGAGAGAAAAGCGTTCCCTCAGCAGGGAATCAAGTATGTCCTTGAAGTTGCCTCCTAGGGTCTTTATATAGAGCTTTGGAATGCCTTTCTTGGCCCTTAAGTATCCTTTTCTGAGTGAAATTGAACTATCTCATGACAGGGACATGCCTATGTAGATCGAGGCCCAGGTCGTGCTCGGGCCTGTTAAGGGGGGCACGGTTGTGTGGTCTGGATGTGTTAGTCGGGGTTGGGCCATGTTCGAGCTTAGGATGGCATGGCCGTGTGACACGACCGTGTGGTCAACCTCCAGGCCGTGTTGTTTTCATACTTTGGCCTATTTTCTCCGTTTTCAGCCCGTTTCTCGTTCTTTTCACTTCCCTATGCTCAGCTGAGTATAAAACATGAAATAAAAGGATTAAGAGCACCAATTTCCATAGTTTCAATGATAATTCATCCAGGGTATAGGCTAAGCATGAGGTAAAAACATGTATAATTTATCGTTTATCAAATACCCCCACACTGAACGCTTTGCTTGTCCTCAAGCAAAATCTCAACCCACAGTTAAGAACCATTCATCTCAACTTACAATCATTATCAATAATGTTTCAAACTAATCCACAAGTAATCATACAATGAAGATTCAACCAGAAGAACATTAAAGATTCAATCACTCTAAGTTGAGAATTTTATCACAGAAACATAGGTTTTTCGCCCTTCTCCTAAGTAATTACCTCTCAATCAAAGTCAACAAGATTTGACATCCTCACTAAAGATTCACTCAATCCACTCAAAGTGTTTAGGGTTCAAGAATGAAACACTCTTTAGTTAACTTGAAAAGTTATTAACATAAGCTTGCAAGAAAATCAAATCTCCACCACTATAGATTGATATGACACATCGATCAAAAGGTCTTTCAATGGTTGTAATGTGGCTTTGGTTAGGGGTGTTGTTACAGGCTGAAAAAGAGGGTTAGAATCGACATTGAATTAAAAAATCATCTAGCTAGAAAAATCTCTATCATTGGAACATATTCCTAGAGCTAAACCTTATGATGACATTGTTCTAGATTTAATAGCTTATAATGGAAATATGCAAAAACTATTGAACTATTACAGATTACAACTGAATTAACTGTATATACACATTTTTTTAAGAACAAATCAAATACAATACTTTGAATATTTACAAACTTTACTAATTAAATAAGAGAACAAAGCTAGATAATATTTCAACTCAAATCTCGACAAAAGTAGGGATCAAAATAATTGAATGGGATTCAACAAAAAATGGGTTATAGGTTAATATTAGCGATAAGTCAAAAAATAGGTTGTTAAGCTCAATGGGGTTCACTAGGGGTCAATTTATGGAGGTAGGCTTTTTATGGAGTAAGTGGGTTAAATCCTAGGTGCATTTATCATTTTGGTGTATCAAATCAAATGATGTGGTCTCGACATGTATAATCGAAGCAAGTTTTAGAATAACAAATCAGTATTAACTCACTCAAAGCAGCAATAAAAGTGAGCACGAAAGAATGTATACTCAAAAGGCTAAAAAATCTCACCAGAATTATGGCTTTTGATGTCAATCCTACGAATTTCAAATCTCAAGATAACACTTAGAATTAGGGAAAATAGCCTAGTAAAAATTTAAATTCTCAAAAATTTCAACTTATCATCCTTGATTCCCTAGTGTTTTAAAGTTTGAATAATCAAAGCATAAGCACCTATGTCTTAATTCTCAACATATCAATAAAAATCATAAATCAATCAAAATTAATTCCTAATAGGATATTGAAGATAATGCAAAGAGTGAAAGTGAGAATTCAAAATTTTGAGAACAATGCAAAAAGTTAGTTTTAAAAATTTTCAAGGGTTTCAAAGAGAGTGCAATGACTGAAAGCAAGTTTCCCCCCCACACTTAAGATGTACATTGCCCTCAATGTACAAAGATACATTAGTAGCAATAGAAGCATAAGATCATAAGATAGGGAAAGGCATGAAACTCCTTGAATTGGATGAATTTATGAGGTGGTGGTGTCTATAGAGTGTCTAGGACAAAGGAAGGTGCGGAGGTGGATACTCCGGTAGTGGTAGTGTTTGTTTGTCCACAGCTTTCATGTTGGGCATGTAGGCTTTGGCGGTGTCAACTCGGTAAAGTTATGGCAAGGTTCTCATTAGATTTTAGATTTGAGCTGTAGAGCTCCTTTGAAACTGCGAAAGCATTTATCAATTTTAGGAAATTTGGATTAACAGAATATGTTTGTTAGGGTATAGCTGATATGAAATAATTAAAATAAAGTAATAAAGTAAATTAAGTTCTAAAAATACTAAAATTCAAATAATAAAAAAGATAAGATGAAAGTAAAATAAAAGGAAAAATAAAAAGAAAAATAAAGGATAAGAAAAGAGGATTCGGAAGTCCTAATCCTTAGATGGGTCGCGAGGTGGGTCACTTTGGAGTGACTAGGGTTGTATGTTGGCTGTTCAGGAATGATGGCGTGCCAGCAGTTGACTGGAGAGATGTAGATGTGGCGGTGGAGAGTAGGAAAGTCTTCACCAGCTATGAACTCATCTGTGTAGAGCCCTAGTGTGATACCAAATTCGGGAACGCTTAACTGGCGCACCAATCCACCAAGGCAGAATTGAATGGTGCTTGGGTCATCGTGGTTCGTCATCACTACCTGTAAATAAAAAGTAGAACAGAACTCTAATGTTAGCTCGAGGTATGTGGGCTCAATGATGTTAAAGAATTGCTCTCAAGGGTCAGTGGATAGTAAGGCTTGAACAGTATCAGCAAGTTAGACTTGCTCCAAAGTGGCCCAGTTAATACATCAGCCGGTTCCTAGAGGGTGGGCTCGTAGAATCTCAAATAACTCTTCTTAGGAGTTCTGTGGGAACTGTATGAATGGATGGCGGGTTTCGGCTGCAGGTTTGGAGGATGAACCACCGGGCCCCTTTCGCTTCTTTGAAGTAGGAGCGGCAACTCTCTTTCTACGTGATTATGACATAATTTCTAAAAACAAAATGGAAAATGATATGCATTAGTCCTAAAAATTGAAACTAAATTAAAAAGACACTATGATTATTAATAAGTTCTTATGCTTAAACAAAACAAAACATATTGAAAATAGTATTGAGATGTTGATTCACTAACCTAAGTAATATATTCTACTTATCTTAAATATGATATCAAATTATGGAGGCATAGGTATCAATTTATACTAAGTGTTAACTTCTCTAGATAAGTAAAAGTGTCAACCTAAGGAGAGTCTAAATAGCATCATGAAATTCTCTATAGTATTCTAGATTGTTCATGCTAAATCAATGAATTTCATGCCCTAAAATTAATGCAAAAGCTAACTAAAGCAAATTATTAACATAAAAATAGATAAAACATTAGATATGTAAGAGAAAAATAAGGAAAAAGAACCAAATAGGTGACTATGAGGGCGGAGCACAGTCGTGGTGACGTTGCACGGGCATGGTGGTGCTGTTTGGAACTGGCGGCGGCATTGGAGAGGCTTGGTGTGGGTTTTGGGTGGGAGGATTTTAGGGTTTTAATTGGAGAAGAAAGTGAATAGTGGCTTGTTTATATAGGTTTTTGGGTCACACGGGCATGTCACATGCCCGTGTGGCTCGGGGTTTGCCAGTGTGGTTCAAAAATTGGGGATTTTGGCGTGCCTGGTTCGAGACACACGCTCGTGTACCTAGGGTGTTTTAGGTCACACGACCGTGTTGCACGGCCGTGTCATTCGATGTTTGCTTTTTCCACGGCCGTGTAGTAGGTCACACGCCCGTGTTTGATTTGGCAGGTTTGGCCACAGCTGCATCGTACAGCCGTGGCAACTTGTCATAGCCCGTGTCTGAGAAAAAATTTTACCTTACTCATACACGGCCATATCACACGGTCGTGTCTCTGCTCATAATGTCCACACGGCCTTAGGCACACCCGTGGGCATGGCCGTGTGGCTCAAAAATCCTGCATTTAAAAGGTTAGTTGATGTATTAGGAATTCAAAATAAAGGAATTTACTAAGTTAGTGCTCAGGTTGCCTCCTGAGAAGCTCTTATTTAGAGTCTAAGCTCGACTCTACTTGCGTGTGTCATTACGAGGGTTCGTGGAGCTGAAGCTCCTCCCTATTATTCTTGAAATCCTCACATTTATAATGTCTAAGCCGATGACCATTTACCTTGAAAGTGTCGTGGTTTGGATGAGTTATCTCGATTGTGCCGTATGGGAAGACTTTCTTTACCGTAAAGTAGGGTATGTCACTTGTATGTTCTTTTACATTCGAGATTCAAGGATCGTCTTCCTCTAATATTACCTTATCTCCTACCTGGATTTGATTCAGTTTTACCTGGGGGCGTCTCAGTGATGCTCTGGGTTGGTGTGGCATATTTTGGGTTTTTCATGATAGTTCAGCCACTCATCTAGTTCCTCAATCTGAAGCATTCGTTTTTTAGGTGCATTTCCCTTGGATGGACTTGTCTGTGGTTGGGTTGCCTTTATGTGGAGTGTTTCCTGCACAGAAGGTTAGGTGGTGAGATTAGTGTTTTTACAAGTACTCGTCACTATGTTTTTGTCAGTAGTCTTAATTGAGTTTCGAGCTTGTAAAGTAACTTTGTCATCACCTACACGTAGTGTGAGTTCACCTGTTCCTACATCAATTATAGTCCTGGTAGTTGCTAAAAAGGGACGCCCTAAAATTAAGGGTACATTGCTATCCTCATCAATGTCCAAAACAACAAAGTCAACTGGGAATTTAAATTTATCAATTTTGACAAGCACGTCTTCAATTATTCCCTTTGGAATTCTAATGGTCTTATCAGCCAATTGAATGCTCATTTTAGTTTGTTTAGGTTTTCCAAGACCTAGTTGTTTAAACAGTTTATAAGGCATGATATTAATACTAGCCCCTAGATCAGCTAAAGCATTTTTGATGTCTAAACTACCAAATAAACAAGGAATAGTAAAACTCCCTGGATCTTTTAGTTTGTTGGGTAGCTTATTCTGTACAATGGCTGAGCATACTGCATTCAGCTCCTCATGAGATTTCTCAACTAGCTTTCACTTGTTTGTCAATAGCTCTCTTAAAAACTTAACGGCGTTTGGCATCTGTGACAGAGCTTCAATAAATGGTAAGTTAATGTCTAATTTCTTTAAAAGTTTAAGAAACTTACCGAATTGCTCATCTATGCGGTCTTTCTTTAACGCATTTGGGTGTGAAATACGAGGTTTGCACTCTTTAACAATTTCATCTTTGTAACTTACCTTATTCTTTCCGTTACGTACCACGGGCTCCTTACATGGCTCTGGGTTGGTTTTGGTTAACCCCTCATCATCTATCGTATCTACGGCATTAAGTTGCTCTTTGGGGTTAGTCTCAGTGTTCCTTGGTAACCCACCTTGCAGTCTTTTAGAGATTCTCTTTGCGAGTTGACCAATCTGATTCTCGAGCCCTTTAATGGATGCTTGCTGGTTCTTCAATGCTGTTTCGGTGTTTTAAAACGGGTCTCTGATACGGCCATAAATTTTGTGAACATCTCTTCAAGGTTCAGCTTTTTCTCTTGCTGTGGAGGTGGCTGTTGAAATCCCAGAAGAGGTGGTTGTCTTTGATTTCCTTGTCCTCCCCATAAAAAATTGGGGTGGTTCCGCCAACCTACATTATAAGTGTTACTATAGGGATTATTTTGAGGTCTAGAATTGTTACCCATGTAGTTGGCTTGCTTAGTTTCCATGCCATGTCTATAGGAGGAATAATCTGGATTGTACATGTTTTCCTGAGTTGCGTCACACTGCATCACTAAGTGTGCCTGCGTAAAACCAACAAAATTATCAATCTTTTTATTTAAAAGTTCTACCTGATTTGAAAGCATGGTTACTGCATCAATGTTAAAAACTCCTGCTGCTTTTGTCGGTTTTGTCCTCATGACTTGCTACTGATAGTTATTTAATGACATTTTTTCTATAAACTCATAGGCTGCTTCGGGTGTTTTATTGTTGATTGTTCCTCCTGTGGCTGCATCGATCATTTGTCTTGTTGAAGGATTCAAACCATTGTGAAAGGTTTGAACTTGTAACCACAAAGGTAGTCCATGGTGAGGGCACCTTCTCAATAGGTCCTTGTATCTTTCCCGGGCGTCGTAAAGTGTCTTTAAATCCATCTACACACAAGAAGAAATATTATTTTGCAATTTAGCTATTTTAGCTGGAGGAAAATACTTAAGCAAAAATTTTTCGGTCATCTGTTCCCATGTAGTGATTGAGCCTCGTGGTAGAGAATTTAACCATTGTTTAGCTTTATTCTTTAAGGAAAAAGGAAATAATCGGAGGCGAATGGCATCATCAAAAACACTATTGATTTTAAAAGTATCACAAAATTCTAAGAAATTGGCTAAGTGTGAGTTGGGATCCTCATTCTGTAAACCATCAAACTGAACAAATTGATGAATCATCTGAATAGTGTTAGGTTTTAATTCAAAATTATTTGCAACAATAGCAGGTCTAATAATACTAGATTGAGTACCAGTCGAATTAGGTTTAACATAATCATACATAGTGCGAGGAGCATCATTTTGGTTCACCGGTTCTATGGCTATTGCGGGAGGTGGTAGATTGTTCTCATTTGCTTCTATCTCTTTAGTAGGCTTAGGTTCTTCATGTAGGCTTCGTCTGATCTGTCTACGAGTTCTGCAAACTATAGCTTCTAAATCTTTGTCGAAAAGTAATGGTCCTCCTGGGTTTCTTCTAGTCATAAACTAAAGATACCTAGAAAGGAAAAAGGAACAAAGAAAATTTTAGTGAATAAATAAAAATAAAAATAAAGGCTGAAAATAAATAAAAATAGAGATGGCTAAAGTAATAGAAATCGAGTGTTATTAATATTTTAGTTCCCCGACAACAGCGCCAAAAACTTAATATGCGTGATATGAAGTAGTAAAATTTATACATAAATGATCACACCAAAAACTAACTATTATCACGAATTAAGGCAAGCACACCTATCGAACAGTAGTATAACTTAGTGGCAAGACCGAGATATCATACCTTAGGGACCCAAAAGTACTAGTACTAACTTTTTTTCTATTATCTAACCTAGAAATAAAAGGGGTTTTTATGAAACTAATTCTAAAACTAAACTATGAATGCACAAAAGGAAAATTGGGAAAACTCTTAGGAAAAACTGATTGATTTGGACAATACTCAAGGGAGAATCCACCTAGACTTCTCTTGTTATCAATTCTTGAACTAGACGATTTATTCACTTGACTTGATCCATAGAAATCCCTAACTTATGTTAATATCTCTCTCAAGACTAAAAACAACTAACTCTAGGTTGATTAATTGAAATCTCTTTGTAATTAAAACCCCTATTGTTGCATTAACTTGATCTATGGATTCCCTTATTAGGTTTGACCCTAATTTGGCAGATTTTCATCATCCTATCTCTAGGATTGCGATCAACTCCGCTTAATTGTGTTGGATCTACTCCTATGCAGGGACTTTTACTCTTCTACATAAGCACATGCGACTTAAATCAATATCTCAGAAATATCAATCTAAGATTTAAAAACACAATTAAGAACAAATCAAATATTTATCATATAATTCAAGAGAAAATAATAACAAGATCTATCTTAGGTCTCATCCCCCTCAAGTATTTGGGGGATTTAGTTCATGATTATAAAAGAAAACATCTCATAAGAAATAAAATAACAAAACATAAAGAACCCAAAACCCCCTGAAGGTAATTGAAGGGAGATCTTCAGTCTTGAGGGAGAATTCAGCTTCTAAGATGGATCAATCAGCTTCCCTTGGAGTAATTCCTTGCTTCTACTCTCTGTGTTGGCGGGAAAATAATCACCTTCTTGAGGAGAGAAAAGTTCTCCCTTGTGGAGAGAAAAGCGTTCCCTCAGCAGGGAATCATGTCATTGAAGTTTCCTCCTAAGGTCTTTATATAGAGCTTTGGAATGCCTTTCTTAGCCCCTAAGTATCCTTTTCCGAGTGAAATTGAACTATCTCACGACAGGGACACGCCCGTGTACCACGCCCGTATGGATCGAGGCCCAGGCTGTGCTCAGGCCTATTAAGGTGGGCATGGTCGTGTGGTTTGGCCGTGTGAGTCGGGGTTGGGCCGTGTTCATGCTTAGCGTGGCACGACCGTGTGCCACAGTCGTGTGGTGAACCTCCAGGCCGTGTTGTTTTCATACATTGGCCCATTTTCTCCGTTTTCGGCCCATTTCTCGTTCTTTTCACTTCCCTATGCTCATCTGAGTATAAAACATGAAATAAAAGGATTAAGAGCACCAATTTCCACAAATTCAATGATAATTCATCCAGAATATAGGCTAAGCATGAGGTAAAAACATGTATAATTTATCGTTTATCTGTGATAGTCAATCACTAGGTCATAATCTTTTATCAACTCTAGCCATCTCCGTTGCCGTAAGTTTAAATCCTTTTAAGTCGTCAAGTATTTTAGCCTTTTCTGATCAGTGAGTACCTGAAATTTCTCCCCATACAAATGATGTCTCCAGATCGTCAATGCAAACACAATGGCGGCTAACTCTAAATCATGTGTCGGATAATTCTTCTCATGCGGCTTTAGCGGTCTTAAGGCATAAGCTATCACATTGCCCTCTTGCATCAATACACAACCCAATCTATTTAAGGATGCCTTAATCAATCAGTCTTTCCCAAAAGCAATTTCCCAATTTACTCTTTATCGTTTCTTTAGTTTAGTTTAGTTTACAACCAAACCCTCTTTATTTTTAGGCTAGATAATAGAAAGAAAGTCATTTCTATTACTCATAGTTCCTTAGATTCGATATTCTGGTCTTGCCACAACTATACTACTGTTCGATAGGTGCAATTGCCTTTTATCGTGATATTAGTTAGTTTCCAGGTACAATCAGATTTTATTACATCATCACAATCACGAGATCAATGACCATACCTCATCTAAAATGCAGTTTTCGGCCTGAGTCTTTAACTCTCAACTGGTAGTAACCAGACCTTAATTCTATCTTTGAAAACACTGTGGCTCCCTTCAATTGGTCAATCAAATCATCGATCCTTGGCAAAGGATACTTGTGTAACACCCCCTACCCGTATTCATCACCGAAATAGGGTACGAGGCATTACCGAAGTTTACAGAACAATAATTTTTTTTTTTCAATTTCTTTTATTAAAACTCAATATATCCCCTTTATAAACATGTAACCTTCCCTGCAAAACTTAAACCGAGACCAATCCAAATCAACCAATCCAATTCAACATATTTTCAAAATAGAGACATGTATATTCATAAGATAATCTCATCACATATCAAACCAAAATTTGTTAACCATACCAATGGCCGACTTTACATTCATTTCACATTATCATTCACTTTATTAACTTATACATGCCATTGATTTCCAAAATAAAGTTTCTAGATATACCAAAATATTGAGGTTGATAGTGTGATGTATCTCCGACCGAATCTTACCTCCGAGCTCTTAATACTACAAAATAGGGAAAAAGAAAATAGGGTAAGCACATTGTCCTTAGTAAGCTCATGTAACAAGAATTATACTTACCTAATATTTTCAATACAATACAATAAACATTTACACATCCATTCAATGCATTGTTACCTTAACATGCACAAACTCAACATTCAAGTTAGTATAATAATTTCAATGTATCAATAATATATATTGAGATTGATGAGCTCATCAATAACGTGATTTCCATTCCATTATTATTTTCCCATATTTATCCCGTTGAATTTCTCAGAATTTCGATGGATTTTCCGGGGTACACTTTAGCGTACAAATTCGGGTCCATCAATTCATATTCATGTGCGCACATTTCCATTCAGAGAGCACACTCCCGCAAACCTCATCCTTACAGCGGGATTACTAGTCCAGGCTAAATCCCCTGTAATATAAACTCATAGAGTATTGTCAGGATTACCAGTCCAGGCTAAATCCCCTGCAATGACAATTACTCTAATGAGCTTGGATCTGAATTACCAGTCCAGGCTAAATTCAGACCCTAATTTGGATTACCCGTCCGGGCTAAATCCATTTTCCACATATTCTTCGGGAGGGCTATATCAGGATAGGATCACCCGTTCGGGCTAGATCCCCTTTTACCGTCAATTCCTTTTCAGAGATCCGTCGAATTTTCCTTTCATTCAACCGGGATTTCTTTCCCTTTTTATCAAATATATCAATGTTTCATCAATTTTCATATAATGAACATTCAATTCATATTCACATCAATAACATACATTTCAAGCATTTAAGAATATAATTCAAGTTACACGAACTTACCTCGTTACTTGTTTGTATATAAAAATCTACTAATCCCAAACTTTTTCCTTTCCTCGATCTAGCTTCATATTTGAGTCTTTGGGATTTGGTGCAAAAATTATGAAAAACCAGCTTAGAGAACCCCTCCTATGGCGTTTTGGCTGATTAGAATGAAGAGAAATCTCAAGAAATCTAGATATTTCCATATTAGTCCTAGTTTTATTTAGTTGATAATGCAATATTCCAATTTTACCCTTAATTCATCCATTTTTTTGCTGATTTTATGCCCTTGTCGTCCAGCCCAAATAAATTTTGGGTCTATTTGCCTTTTAAATCCTTTCTCATTAAACACTTAAGCTATTTAACTATCCTAACAACTTTTACACTTTTTTTAATTTAGTCCTTTTCATTTAATTGATTGCCCAAACGTTAAAATTTTCTAACGTAATTTTAATACAATATTACTAACATTTCAAAAATATTTATAAAAATATTTTTGACTCAATTTTACGAGATCGAGGTCTCGATAACTTATTTTTACCCAATTTCTTTAATAATTTCTTTTTCTTAACTAACCACTAAATCAGTAAAATTTTTCTATCAATATTTTCATACGATTTTCCTATAATAAAAATATTCATGTAAAAATATTAAAATAAATTTCTCTTTAAATCGGATTTGTGGTTACGAAACCACTGTTCCGATAACCTTGAATTTAGGCCATTACAACTCTTCCCCCCTTTAAGGATTTTCGTCCTCGAAAATCTTACCAGTAAAGAGGTTCGGGTATTGTTTCCTCATTGCCTCCTCCGGTTCCCATGTCGCTTCCTCAATACCGTGCTTTTGCCATAATACTTTCACCAAATTTATCTTTTTATTTTTGAGCTCCTTTGTCTCTCGTGCCAAAATCTTAACTGGTTCTTCACTGTAACTCATATCTGGCTGAATCTCCACTTCTGTCAGAGAAATAATATGTGAAGGATCCGACCGATACCGTCGTAGCATAGACACATGAAAAACGTTATGGATTCTATCAAGTTCCAGTGGTAATGCCAATCGATAAGCAACCGGTCCAATTCTTTCATGATTTCACATGGCCCGATAAATCTTGGACTCAATTTACCCTTTCGACCGAACCGGAGAACTTTCTTCCAAGGAGACACTTTCAGGAATACCTTGTCACCAACTTGAAATTCAATCTCTTTTCGTTTAAGATCAGCATATGACTTCTGACGATCGGAAGCTGCTTTTAGACTATCTCGAATCACCTTTATTTTTTCTTCTGTTTCCCGAATCAAATCAACCCCATGTATCTTCTTTTCACTAAGCTCTATCCAATATAACGGTGTTCTACATTTTCTACCATACAAAGCTTCATACGGAGCCATTTTAATACTGGACTGATAACTGTTATTATAAGCAAATTCAATCAAAGGTAGATACCTCTCCCAATTACCTTCAAACTCTAATATACAACATCGGAGCATATATTCCAATACCTGAATTACACGTTCAGATTGGCCATCTGTTTGAGGATGAAATGCAGTGCTGAAATATAATTGAGTACCCAAGGCTTCTTGCAATTTGTCCCAGAAACGAGATGTAAATCGGGGGTCCCTATCTAATATAATAGAGACAGGCACTCCATGTAGCCTGACAATCTCAGATATATACAATTCAGCCAATTTATCTAAAGAATAATCTATACGTACTGGAATAAAGTGTGTTGACTTCGTCAATCGGTCAACGATCACCCAAATAGTATCTTTCTTTCTCGGAGACAAAGGTAATCCAGATACAAAATCCATTGTAATTCTTTCCCATTTCCATTCTGGTATAGTGATTGTCTGAAGTAACCCCGAAGGTACCTGATGTTCAGCTTTAACTTGCTGACATACCAAACACCTTGATACAAACTCAGAGATATCACGTTTCATACCTGGCCACCAGTACAACTTTTTCAGATCATTATACATTTTATTACTCCCCGGATGTACAGACATAGTACTGCTATGAGCCTCGTGTAAAATTTTTTGTATGAGCTCTAAATTCTGAGGTACACATACCCTCTCTGAATAACAAACAACCATCGATCCCAACCTGAAATTCAGAATCAGTACTCATCTCACATTGTGCTCGTTTAGCTTGTAACTTTTCATCATTTTTCTGAGCCTCACAGATCTACTATAGAAACACTGGTCTAGCTTTCATTTCAACTATAATTGAACCATCATCAGACAATGATAACCGGGTATTCATAGCTTGCAAAGCAAATAAAGATTTTCGGCTCAAAGCATCAGCTACAAAATTAGCCTTACCCAGATGGTAATCAATAATCAAATCATAATCCTTTATTAGTTCAAGCCACCTGCGCTGTCTTAAATTCAAATCTTTCTGCGTCATCAAATATTTCAGGCTTTTATGATCAGTATAAACATAACATTTCTCACCGTACAAGTAATGCCGCCATATCTTCAGCTCAAATACAATAGCAGCTAATTCAAGATCATGTACTGGGTAATTTCTTTCATGGGGTTTAAGTTGTCTTGAAGCATAGGCTATAACTTTACCTTCTTGCATCAAAACACAACCTAAACCATTTAATGAGGCATCACTGTAAATAAAAAATTCCTTACCTGGTTCAGGCTGCAGTAGTACAGGTGCTTTCGTTAACAAATCTTTCAATTGGTCGAAACTCTACTCGCATTCATCGGTCCACTCAAACTTTACATCTTTCTGCAGTAGACGAGTCATCGGAGAAGCTATCATAGAGAACCCCTGTACAAATCTCCGATAATACCCAGCTAAACCCAAGAAACTTCTAACTTCTGATACATTTTTCGGTGGATTCCAATTTACAATAGCTGAGATTTTACTCGGGTCTACCCTAATGCCTTCAGCAGATACTATATGCCCAAGAAAACCCACTTCTCGGAGCCAGAATTCACATATACTAAATTTAGCATAAAGCTATTTTTCACGTAAAATTTGCAACACTATTCTCAAATGTTCTGCATGTTCATTTTCATCTCGAGAATAGACTAAAATATCATCAATAAATACTACCACAAATCTGTCTAAATACAGTTTGAATATCCGGTTCATCAGATCCATAAATACTGCAGCTGTATTAGTTAGCCCAAACGGCATAACCAAAAACTCATAATGCCCGTACCTGGTTCTAAAGGCTGTCTTCGGTACATCTGATTCCTTTACCCGTAACTGATAATAACCCGATCGGAGATCAATCTTTGAAAACACTGTAGCACCTTTCAGCTGATCAAATAAATCATCAATCTGGGTAACAGGTACTTATTCTTTATGGTTACCTTATTAAGCTGTCGGTAGTTGATACACAATCTCAAAGACCCATCTTTCTTTTTCACAAAAAAAATAGGGGCACCCCAAGGTGAATGACTCGATCGAACAAAACCCTTATCAACAAGTTCCTGTAATTGTATCTTTAACTCCTTTAATTCTGTAGGAGCCATCCGGTACGGAGCTATTGAAATTGGAGTAGTTCCTGGAATCAAATCTATAGAGAACTCTACTTCTCTTTCTGGTGGCAACCCTGGTAATTCCTCTGGAAACACATCAGAAAATTCACATACCACTGGCACTGCCTGAATCTTTAACTCAGATACCTTGGTGTCTAATACATAAGCAAGAAAAGCATCATACCCCTTTTTGATATACCTTTGAACAGTAATAACTGAAATGACATCAGATAACCCCTCTGTCTGATCAGACATTTTAACAAAATATATTTCTGTCTACAATTAACTATTGCATCATGCTAGGTTAACCAATCCATGCCCAATATCACATCGAACTCATCAAAAGGAAGTAACATCAAATCAGCTGAGAAACAATAACCTCTTACCATTAGTGGACAATCCTTACAAATTTTATCCACCAACACAGACTGGCCTAGGGGGTTCGAGACTTTAACCACAAATTCAGTAGGTTCAACAGATAAATTTTTAACACATGCAAGCTTTATACATATATACGAATGCATAGAACCAGGATCAATTAATGCAGTAATATCAGTGTCAAGTAAAGAAAATGTACTAGTAATAACATCGGGTGCTGAGGCATCTTCTTTGGCACGGATGGCATATGTCCTAGCAGGTGCTCGTGCCTCAGACCTGCCTGCAGATTCTTTCGTAGCTTTTCGGCTACCACTGACATTACCGGATGGTCGTGGTGGTCTGCCTCTCGAAACTGGATTACTCGGCTTCGATATCTATTCAGCTTCTTTTGCACCCCTTTCTGGACAATCTCTGAAAAAATGATCAAATGAACCACATCGATAACAAGCCCCACTTTTCAGCCGACATTCTCCAAAATGAGCTTTATTACAATACTGGCATCTCAGCTTAGGAGTACCGACACTGCCCACATTGGTCACTGATGGAGTAGATGGTCTTGGATTAGAACGTTGAGAATCTCATTCTCTACTTGAATACCCAGTGACTGAAGTGAAATGATCTTGATACTTTTTGAATTTCTTTGAAGCAGAAAACTGTGATTTACTCACCGGTCTCTTACTAGCAGTTCGAGCTTCCCTTTCAGCTTGTTTCTTCTCTTTACTCAGCTCTTCTACTTTATAAGCTCGCTCTGTCAGTGTAGCAAACTCACGGATTTCAAGAATTTCGTTCAACAATTTAATATCTTCATTCAGCCCCTCTTCAAATCGTTTACACATTTCAGCTTCTAATTGTACCCATTCCCGAGCATATTTACTTAACCGAACAAATTCTCTTTCATACTCAGATACTGATCTGTTGCCCTGTTTCAGCTCAAGAAATTCTTTTCTTTTCTGATCAAGAAATCTCTGGCTGATATATTTCTTTTTGAATTCATTCTGAAAGAACTCCCAGGTAATATTTTCTTTCGGAACCACTGAAGCTTTAGTCTTCCACCAATGATAAGCCGTGTCTTTTAATAGTGAGACGGCACATTTCAGACATTCTTCTGGTGTGCATAATAATTCTTCTAAAACCCGGGTAGTATTATCTAACCAAAACTCAGCCTTTTCAGAATCATCATCAACTGCAGCTCGGAATTCTTCAGCCCCATACTTTCTAATTTTATCGAGCTTTCCCATTTCTAGTAGATTCAGTACCTGTACCCTGTATAGTTTCGGGAACCAGTGGAGGAGGAGGGGGAGCTTGATTTTGCTGCACTACAGGGTTAGTTCTTATATACTAAGTAAACCAATCATTCATCATTTGATAGAAGACCATTTTAACCTCTTCACTTTGGTCCCTTATCTCAGACCTTCTATTACTAGTAGCTTCAACTTCTCTTTGTTCCCTTTCTGGGGCCGGAGCATGACTCCCGGCTTCCCGAATTGAGCTCGGTCGGTAGACATTTACTATAAGAAAAACACATTTAAATGGTTAGGAGATATAACAGTATCAAGAATAATTTAAATGGCATGTATTGTTAATCCTGTATTTGTTATGTCGGTCCGAGAACCGGCTAAACTGTAGCTGTGATACCAACAAATGTAACACCCCCTACCAGTATTCGTCGCTGAAATAGGGTACGAGGCATTACTGAAGTTTACAGAATAATAATTTTTTTTCAATTTTTTTATTAAAACTCAATATATCCCATTTATAAACATGTAACCTTCCCTGCAAAACTTAAACCGAGACCAATCCAAATCAACCAATCCAATTCAACATATTTTCAAAATAGAGACATGTATATTCATAAGATAATCTCATCACATATCAAACCAAAATTTGTTAACCATACCAATGGTCGACTTTACATTCATTTCACATTATCATTCACTTTATTAACTTATACATGCCATTGGTTTCCAAAATAAAGTTTCTAGATATACCAAAATATTGAGGTTGATAGTGTGATGTATCTCCGACCGAATCCGACCTCCGAGCTCTTAATACTACAAAATAGGGAAAAAGAAAATAGGGTAAGCACATTGTGCTTAGTAAGCTCATGTAACAAGAATTATACTTACCTAATATTTCCAATACAATACAATAAACATTTATACATCCATTCAATGCATTGTTACCTTAACATGCACAAACTCAACATTCAAGTTAGTATAATAATTTCAATGTATCAATAATATATATTGAGATTGATGAGCTCATCACTACCGTGATTTCCATTCTATTATTATTTTCCCATATTTATCCCGTTGAATTTCTCGGAATTTCGATGGATTTTCTGGGGTACACTTTAGTGTACAAATTCGCGTCCGTCAATTCATATACATGTGCGCACATTTCCATTCAGAGAACACACTCCCGCGAACCTCATCCTTACAGTGGGATTACCAGTCCAGGCTAAATCCCCTGTAATATAAACTCATAAAGTATTGTCGGGATTACCAGTCCAGGCTAAATCCCCTGTAATATAAACTCATAAAGTATTGTCGGGATTACCAGTCCAGGCTAAATCCCCTGCAACGACAATTACTCTAATGAGCTTGGATCTGAATTACCAGTCTAGGCTAACTAATTTGGATTACCCGTCCGGGCTAAATCCATTATCCACATATTCTTCGGGAGGGCTATATCAGGATAGGATCACCCGTCCGGGCTAGATCCCCTTTTACCGTCAATTCCTTTTCAGAGATCCATCGAATTTTCCTTTCATTCAACCAGGATTTCTTTCCCTTTTTATCAAATATATCAATGTTTCATCAATTTTTATATAATGAACATTCAATTCATATTCACATCAATAACATATATTTCAAGCATTTAAGAATATAATTCAAGTTACACGAACTTACCTCGTTACTTGTTTGTATATAAAAATCTACTAATCCCAAACTTTTTCCTTTCCTCGATCTAGCTTCATATTTGAGTCTTCGGGATTTGGTGCAAAAATTATGAAAAACCAGCTTAGAGAACCCCTCCTATGGCGTTTTGGCTGATTAGAATGAAGAGAAATCTCAAGAAATCTAGATATTTCCATATTAGTCCTAGTTTTATTTAGTTAATAATGCAATATTCCAATTTTACCCTTAATTCATCCATTTTTTTGCTGATTTTATGCCCTTGCCGTCCAGCCCAAATAAATTTTGGGTCTATTTGCCTTTTAAATCCTTTCTCATTAAACACTTAAGCTATTTAATTATCCTAACAACTTTTACACTTTTTCTAATTTAGTCATTTTCATTTAATTGATTACCCAAACGTTAAAATTTTCTAACGTAATTTTAATACAATATTGCTAACATTTCACAAATATTTATAAAAATATTTTTGACTCGGTTTTACGAGATCAAGGTCTCGATAACTTATTTTTACCCAATTTCTTTAATAATTTCTTTTTCTTAACTAACCACTAAATCGGTAAAATTTTTCTATCAATATTTTCATATGATTTTCCTATAATAAAAATATTCATGTAAAAATATTAAAATAAATTTCTCTTTAAATCAGATTTGTGGTTACGAAACCACTATTCTGATAACCTTGAATTTAGGCCATTACAACTTGTTCCTTATGGTTACCTTATTGAGTTGTCTGTAATCAATGCAAAGCCTCAAAGAGTCATCTTTCTTTTTCACAAATAATGCTGGTGAACCCACGGAGAAAAATTAGGTCTCGCAGAACCTTTATCCGTTAATTCCTGCAACTAAACTTTCAGTTCTTTTAATTCCGTCGAAGCCATCCTATAAGGGGCAATTGAAATAGGTGTCGTACTAGGAATCAAATCAATACAAAATTCTACTTCTCTAATAGGAGGCAATTCGGGCAACTCTTCCAGAAACATATTCGGATACTCACATATTACCGACACTTATTCAATTTTCAACTTAGACTCTTTTGTATTCAGTACAAAGGCAAGATAAGCTTCATAACCCTTTCTTATACATTTCTTAGCTGTCATAGAAGAAATCACTACAGGCAAGTTATCCAATTCACCTGGTTCAACTCGAAGAATATTCCCATTTTCACATTTTAGTTCAATAATTTTCTTCCCACAATCTACTACCACACCATGAATGGTCAACCAATCCATACCAAGAATTATATCATCAAATGACCAAATCATAAGATTAGCTAAAAAACAGTGACCTCTAATCATCAAAGGGCAATTCTTACATACTTTGGTAGCTAACATAGATTTGCCTAAACGGTTCGCCACTTTTGCTACAAATTCTGTAGACTAAACAGGCATATTCATACTAGATACCAATTTCATACAAACATACGATTGGGTAGATCTCGAATCAATCAAAACAACAACAGAAGTATCATAGAGAGAAAAAATACCCATAATCACATTAGGGGATGAAGCCTCTTCGCGTAAATGGCATAATTCCCTGCAGGTGCTTTACCTTTGGACCTCACAGCCAAGTCTCTAGATGCTCTCTTACTACTCGCTCCATTTCTTAGATTTCTCTATGGACAACCTCTAAAGAGAGCATTACTCGATCTCACACTTTGATTTTTATCTTTCTCAATCATCTCAGGACAATCATGAACAAAATGATCTGGTGAATCACATTTGAAGCAAGTTCTGTCATTCGCCTGGCACTCACTGTGGTGACGTGTGCCACATTGTAGACATTCTGGCCTACTTGTTCGAGCATTACCAACACTCACAATTGAAGTGGTCTGAGCTTTAGAAACCATGTGCTGTTTACCCCTATTTTTGTGTGAGAATCCCACTGAAGTATTTAATCGAGTAGTGAACTCTCTCGATTTCTTAGATGAGGACTAAAATGACTTTCCCATCTGTCTCTTCTTTGAGTCACGAGACTCTAATTTAGCTTTGCTTTTCTCTTTAGCCAACTCCTCAGCCTTACAAGCTTTCTTCACAAGCACCATAAATTCTTTTAGTTCAAGAATGTGAACAAATAATCGGATGTCCTCGTTTAACCCATCCTCAAACCTCTTGCACACAATAGCTTCAGTAGATACGTACTCCCGAGTGTATTTGCTAAGTCTCACAAACTCACGCCCGTTCTCAGTTACAGTCATTTAGCCTTGCTTCAATTCACGAAATTCCTTTTGCTTTTGGTCAATAAACCTCTAGCTAATGTACTTTTTACGAAACTCTTTTTCAAAAAATTCCCAATTAACTCTCTCCCTCGGTACAACCGACATATGGGTGTTCCACCACTGATATGTTGAATCTCTCAAGAGGGATACAACACATTTCATACACTCCTCAGGTGTGCAGGATAACTCATCGAATACCCGGATAGTATTTTCAAGCCAGAATCCTGCTCTTTCTGGGTCATCATCTTTATTAGCTTGAAATTCCTCTGCCCTTTGTTTCCAAATTCTGTCAACCGAAGGCTTTTCCCTGCTTACCGTTTCTACAACTCGGGGAGCTACAAGGATAGGATGAGGGTTTGGAGGGGGTAGAGCTTGTTGTTGAGCGGCCGAGTTCATTCAAACGAACTCTAAGAACCATTCGTTCATCATCTATAAGAAGGCTTCCCGAGCCTCTCCTCCCTGACTCATAGTCACAGGTCTATTCTCATTTTCAGCAGGCACCGTCCCTTGAGCGGCAGCTAGTGTGTTACTTTCAACATCATCTGCCATTGCTATTTTAGGATTCATTTACTATATGAAAGCACATTTTAAAATTGTTAGGTGATATACGTGATATGAAGTAATAAAATTTATAATAAATGATCACACCAGAAACTAACTATTATCACGATTTATGGCAAGCGCACCTATCGAACAATAGTATAGTATGGCAAGACTGAGATATTGTACCCAAAGGAACGAAAAGTACTAGTACTAACTTTCTTTCTATTATTTAACCTAGAAATAAAAGGGGATTTTTATTAAACTAAACTAATTATTAGACTAAGCTAAGAATACACAAAAAGTGAATTGGGGAAAAACTCTTAGGAAAACTGATTGATTGGACAATACTCAAGGGAGAATCCATCTAGACTTCTCTTGTTATCAACTCTTGAACTAGACGATTTATTCACTTGACTTGATCCGTAGAAATCCCTAACTTATGTTAATATCTCTCTCGAGACTAAAAACAACTAACCTAGGTTGATTAATTGAAATCTCTTTCTAATTAAAACCCCTAGTGTTGCATCAACTCGATCTATGGATTCCCTTATTAGGTTTGACCCTAATCCCGCAGATTTTCGTTGTCCTATCTCTAGGATTGCAATTAACTCCGCTTAATTGTGCTGGATCTACTCCTATGTAGGGACTTTTGCTCCTCTATATAAGCACATTCGACTTAAATCAATATCTCAGAAATATCAATTTAAGAGTTAAAAACACAATTAAGAACAAATCAAATATCTATCATATAATTCAAGAAAAAATAATAAGAAGATCTGTCTTAGGTTTCATCCCCCTCAAGTATTTGGGGGATTTAGTTCATAATTATAAAAGAAAACATCTCAGAAGAAGAATGATAACAAAACATAAAGAACCCTAAAACCCCTGAAGGTATTTGAAAGGAAATCTTCAGTCTTGAGGAAGAATTCGACTTCTGGGATGGATCAATCGGCTTCCTTTGGAGTAATTCCTTGCTTCTACTCTTTTTGCGGTAAATTAAGTACTCTCTTGAGGAGAGAAAAGCACCCTATTATGGGAGAAAAAGTACACCCTTGAAGTTGCCTCCTAGGGTCTTTATATAGAGTTTTGGAATGCCTTTCTTAGCCCCTCAGTATCCTTTTCTGAGTGAAATTAAACTATCTCACGACAGGGACACGCCCGTGTAGATCGAGGCCCTGGCCGTGCTCTGGCCTGTTAAGAGGGGCACTACTGTATGGTCTAGCCGTGTGAGTCGGGGTTGGGCCGTGTTCGAGCTTAGGGTGGCACGGCCGTGTGACACGGCAGTGTGGTGAACCTCCAGGCCGTGTTGTTTTCATACTTTGGCCCATGTTCTCTGTTTTCAGCTTGTTTATCGTTCTTTTCACTTCTCTATGCTCACCTGAGTATAAAACATGAAATAAAAGGATTAGAAGCACCAATTTCCACAGTTTCAATGATAATTCATCCAAAATATAGGCTAAGCATGAGGTAAAAACATGTATAATTTATAGTTTATCATTAGGAGTCGTCACATTATCATAATAACCTACATATATATGGCATGTATAGCTAGACTTGTGCACGCGCTAGGTTAGTCTGAGCATCGACTAAACACTATCTCTGATACCACAAAATGTAATACCCCTTACTTGTGTCCAACGCTGGGAAGGGTACAAGGCATTACCAGACTTAAACTTACGCAAACATACATTTCTGAGCCATAAAATTTTAGTCAATTTAGAATCATTCTTATAAAAGCATGTCGTCCCTTTTACGGGCTTACGATGCCCTAAACATGCATTGGAGGTGGTTAGGGACTAAATCAAGAACTTTCAAAACTTTTACAACACTTAGAAACTTTTCAAGTTTTGGAGAGTCACACGCCCGTATGGACAGGCCATGTAGTCACACACACCAGTGTGGCTCGGGACATGCCTGTGTCCTCCACCCGTGTAACTCTCTGTTTATGTCGTCATCACCCATTTAAGGTCACATGGCCAAGTCACACGCCCGTATGCTAGGTCGTGCGGTGAATTTAATTCTCGCAATTAATGTGCAGACTTCACAAGGTCTGGCCACCTGCTCATGTCTTGGGGCCGTGTCTCTCATACGGCTGAGACACACGATCTTGTCTCTACCCATGTTTTTACTATTGAGTATTCTATTTTGCCTAATTAGGGTGTAGGGGACACACGGCCTATCAATATGCCCATGGGGCTGACCGTGTGTCACACACGGCCTAGACACATGCTCGTGTATCTACCCGTATGGACAAGAATAAGGCTATTTACCAAGCCTATTTTCCACCCATACTTGCACCAACCTGATATCCACGTGATATGAAGTAATAAAATTTATAAAGAACTTGATCAAACCCAAACTGACTGATATCGTGATGTTTTTAAGGCAAGCGCACCTGTCGGCAGTAGTATAGTCTAGTGATAAGATCGAGTATCGTACCCAAGGGAACCGAAAGTACTATTACTCACTTTCTCTCTATTATTTAACCTAAAAATTAAGTGAGGGTTTATTTAAAACTAACTCTAAAACTAACTAAGAAAAGCAGGAAAAATAAATTGGGAAGAACTTTTAGGGAAAAGCTAATTGATAAGGACAATACTTAAGGGGGGATCCACCTAGACTTCACTTGTTATTGGTTCTTGAGCTAGACGATTTATTCACTTGACTTGATCCGTAGAGATCCCTAATCTATGCTAAACCTTCCGTCAAGGCGTAGAGCAACTAGGCCTAAGTTGTTAATTAAAGTTCCTTTATTAATTAACTCCTTAGGTTGCATTAATTCGATCTATGGTTCCCCATATTAGGTTTGACCCTAATCTGGCAGATTTATGTCGCCCTATGTCTAGGGTTGCATGCAACTCCGCTTAATTATGGTAGATCTACTCTTATCACAGGGATTTTTGCTTCTCTGCTCTAAGCACATCTATTTCTTGAATTAATACCTCGGTTTATTAACACAAGAATTAAGCACACATAATTAAGAACAACTCAAGTATTTATCATATAACTCAAGAATAAATAATAGCAAGATTCATCTTAGGTTTCATCCCCCTCAAGTATTTGAGGGGTTTAGTTCATAATAAAGAAAGAAAACATCTCAGAAGATATAAAATAACAAAACATAAAAGAACCCGAAAACCCCTGAAGGAATTTAGGGAGATCCTCTATATTGCTGCAGAATTCCGGCTTCTGGGATGAATCAATCAGCTTCCCTGCGAGTAATCCTTACTTCTACTCTCTGTGTTGGCAGCAAAGAATACTTCCCTTTGTAGGGAAATAAGCACACCCTAAGAGTTGCCTCCTAGGGTCTTTATATAGAGCTTTGGGGAGCCTTTCTTAGCCTCCAAGTATCCCAATTCGAGTGAAATTCCTCTTCCTCACGACTAGAACACGCCCGTGTGCCACGCCCGTGTGACTTCGACAAAGGCCGTGTGATTTGGCACGGCCGTGTGGCCTGCCCGTGCTTATCGAGGGCTGGACCATGTGATCTTCATGTGGTACGGCCGTGTGGCACGGCCGTGTGGCAATTCCTTGAGCCGTGTGTTATGTCATTTTTGGCCCATTTTCCTCATTTTCAGTCCATTTCCTATTCTTTTCTCTTCCTTATGCTCTCCTGAGTATAAGATATGAAAAATAAGGATTAAGAGCACCAATTCTCACTAAATTGATAATAATTCATCCAAAATATAGGCTAAACATGAGGTAAAAATATGTATAAATTAGCGTTTATCAAATACCCCCACACTTTAACCTTTGCTTGTCCTCAAGCAAAATCTCAATCCCTAAATAAGAATTATTCCCCTCAACCTACAATCTTTATCAATAATGTTTCAAACTAGTCCACAGGTAATCATACAATGAGTAATTCAATCAGAAGAACATTAAAGACTCAATCACTCTAAGTTGAGAATTTTATCATTGAAAACATAAGTCTCTTCATTCCTTCTAAGTAGTTATCTCTCCATCTTAATTAACAGGAGTTGACATCCTCACTAAAGGTTCACTCTATCCACTCGAAGTGTTTAGGGTTCAAAATTTAAGCACTCTTTAGTCAACCTGAAAAGTTATTACCATAAGCTTGCAAGAAAATCAAATCTCCACCACTATAGTTTGATATGATACATTGATCAAAAGGTCTTTTAATGGTTGTAACGGGGCTTGGTTAGGGGTGTTGTCATAGGCTGCAAAAAAAAGGTTAGAATCGAGATTGAACTGAAAAATTATCTAGCTAGAAAATTCTCTATCACTAGAACATATTTCTCAGCTAATTCTTGTGATACTATTATTTCTGCCTTGGTAGCCTTAAAATAGAAGTATGCAAAAACTTGTTCAACTATTACAAGTTACAATTGAATGTGACTGATGTACTCATTCATTTTTTTCTTTTTTTTTCTTTCTTCTTCTTTTTTTTTTTCTTTTTTTTTTGGAATGATTAAATCAAATATGATAACTTGGAACTTTACAATTTTACAACTAGAGAGGAGAGTAAAGCTAGATAAAAATTCACTTCAAATCTTGACAAAAATAGGGGTTAAAGTAATTGAATGGGTTTCAACGAAAAATGGGTTTTTGGTTAATAATTAGAAGGTGAGTCAAAGAATGGGTTGTTAGGCTCAACGGGGTTTACTAGGGGTTAGATTTATAGAGGTAGGCTTTTTGTGGAGTAAGTGGGTTAAATCCTAGGTGCCTTTATCATTTCAGTATATCAAATCAATGATGTAGTCTCGACATGTATAATCAAAGCAAGTTCTAGAATAACAATTCAGTATTGACTCACTCAAAGTAATAATAAAAGTGAGCACGAAGAAAATGTATGTTAAAAAAAACTCAAAAATCTCACCAGAATTATGGCTTTTGATGTCAATCCTGCGAATTTCAAATCTCAAGATAATACTTAAAATTAGGGAAAATAACTTATGCAAAAATTGAGGGTTCTCAAAAATTTCAACTTATCATGCTTGATTCCCTAATGTTTTAAAGTTTGAATAATCAAAGTACAAGTACCTATATCTTAATTCTCAACATATCAATAGAAATCATAAATCAATCAGAATTAATTCCTAATAGGAAACTGAGAATTATTTGAGAACAAAGCATAAAGAAAAAAAATTCAGGGATTTTTCAGATAATGTAGAAATTTAAAGTAAGCTTCCCCCCCACACTTAAGATGTACATTGGCCTCAATGTACAAAGATACATAAATAGCAAGAGAAGTATAATATCATAAGATGAGGAGAGAATTGAAACTTCCTAAATTTAGGATGAATTTGTGAGGAAGAGTCTGTAGTTTGTGGCAGGGTGTTCCCTTTTCCGTTTTGAATATGAGCTGTAGAGCTCCTTTTTGAGACTAGGAAAATATTTAATTAGTCGTGGAAATTTTGGATTAATAGAGATTACCCGTTAAGGATTGGCCGATATGAAAGATAGACAAATAAATAACAGAAAAATAATAAACTAAGTTCTAAAAAATACTAATACTGTAATGATTAAAAGGATTAAACATAAAAATAAATTTTGAAATAAAAAGGAAACTAATAAAGAAAAAAATAAAAATGAAGAATGAGAAAAATAAAACTGAATGGGAGAATAGAGGCACACGCCTGTGTGGCTCGAGGTTAGCCCGTGTTGACCATATTGCACGACCGTTGTGAACTTGTTTGCTTTTTTCGCACGGTCGTGTAGGTAGTCACACGGCCGTGTCTGATTTGACAGTGTTGGCCACGGCTTGGGGACACGGGCGTGTGGCGTTGTGCGAGCCCGTGTTGATACTGCATGGTTGCCACGGCCATGTCACACGACCGTGGGGATTTGTCGACCTCCCATGCTTTTGGGAAAAATTTACTCTGTTTGTACACGGTCTGAGTGCACGACCGTGTCTCTGTTTTAAGATGTCACACGGCCTTAGGCACGCCTGTGTGTCTGGCCGTGTGGCCTAAATTTCTGCATAAAAAATGTTAGTCGCTGCATAAAAATACTAGAAAAAATTTTAAACAAAGAAAAGTTACTA
Organism: Gossypium stocksii; assembly: GCA_020496765.1. NCBI lineage: Eukaryota > Viridiplantae > Streptophyta > Magnoliopsida > Malvales > Malvaceae > Gossypium > Gossypium stocksii. The sequence goes on along the minus strand of CM035627.1, from coordinate 106,328,597 downwards.
AGTTATTGCTCGGGTTGCCTCCCGAGAAGCGCTTGTTTATAGTCTAAGCTCGACTTTTCTTAAGCTTGTTCGTTCACGGTGGTTTAAAGAGTTAATACTCTTCTATCCTGCTTGCATAAGATTTGAGTCGAGTATGGTTTACCTTGAAAGTGCCAAGTGACTCATGTTTTATTTCTACTGTACCATAAGGGAAGATTTTCATTACTGTAAAGTGGGCTATGTCACTTGTATGTTTTTTCGAGTTCAAGATTCGAGGGTCGTCTTCCCCTTGAAGTACCTTATCCCCTACCTTGATTTGACACGTTTTTACCTGAGGGTCGTCTTGGTGATGCTCTGGGTGGGTGTGACGTGTTTTGGGTTTTTCATGATAGTTCAGCCACTCATCTAGTTCCTCAATCTGAAGCGTTCGCTTTTCAGGTGCATCTCCATTGGATGGACTTGTCTATGATTGGGTTGCCTTTATGTGAAGTATATCTTGCACAGAAGGTTGAGTGGTGAGTTCAATGTTTTTACAAGGACTCGTGACCATATTATTCTCAACAGTTTTAATTGCGTTTTGAGCTTGTAAAGTAACTTTGTCATCACCTACATGTAGTGTAAGTTCACCTGTTCCTAAATCAATTATTGTTCTGGCAGTAGCTAAAAAGGGTCGCCCTAGAATTAAGGGTATATTGCTATCCTCATCAATTTCTAAAACAACAAAGTCAACTGGGAATATAAACTTATCAATTTTGACGAGCACATCTTCAATTATTCCCTTGGGAGACCTAATAGTTTTATCAGCCAGTTGAATGCTCATCTTAGTTTGCTTAGGTTTTCCAAGACCTAGTTGTTTAAACAGTTTATAAGGCATGACATTTATACTAGCCCCTAAATCAGCTAAAGCATTTTTGGTGTCTAGGCTACCAAATAAACAAGGAATAGTAAAAATCCTTGGATCTTTTAATTTGGTTGGCAGTTTATTTTGGAGAATAGCTGAGCATTCCTTGTTGAGTTCCACTGTGGACAATTCTTCTAACTTCCTTTTATTGTGAGGAGTTCCTTTAAAAATTTTGCGTACTCCAGCATCTGCATAATTGCTTCAACAAAAGGCAAGTTAATATGTAATTTCTTTAACAGTTTAAGAAACTTACCGAATTGCTGATCTATGCGGTCCTTCTTTAGCGCGTTTGGGTATGGGATACGAGGTTTGAATTCTTTGACAATTTCATCTTTGGAACTTACCTCATCCTTTCCTTTACTTACCACAGGCTCCTTGCATGGCTTTAGGTTGGTTTTGGTTAACCCCTCATCATCTATCGTATCCACGGCATTGAGTTGCTCCTTAGGGTTAGTCTCAATATTGCTTGGTAACCCACCTTGCGGTCTTTCAGAGATTAGCTTAGCAAGCTGGCCTATTTGAATTTCAAGTCCTTGAATAGATGCTTGCTGGTTCCTTAGTGCCGTTTCAGTATTTTGGAAACGGTTTTCTGACATGGCCATGAATTTGGTAAATAATTCTTCGAGATTGGGCTTTTTCTCTTGCTGTGGTGGTAACTGCTGAAATCCCTCAGGGGGTTGTTGTCTGTGATTCCCTTGTCCTCCCCATGAAAAATTAGGGTGATTCTGCCAACCTGCATTATAAGTATTACTATAAGGGTTATTTTGAAGTCTAGAATTGTTACCCATATAGTTGGCTTGCTGAGTTTCCCTGCCATGTCCATAAGAGGAGTAATCTGGATTGAACATATTTCCTGGAGTTGCGTCGCATTGCATAACTGGCTGTACTTGCGTAGAACCAACAAAATTATCAAACTTTTTATTTAAAAGTTCTACCTGATTAGTAAGCATAGTAACAGCATCAATATTATAAACTCCTGCAGCTTTTGTCGGCTTTGTCCTTATGATTTGCCACTGATAATTATTCAATGACATTTCTTCAATAAATTCATAAGCTGCTTCTGGCGTTTTATTATTAATTATTCCTCCTGCGGCTGCATCAACCATTTGTCGTGTGGATGGATTCAAACCGTTGTGGAAGGTTTGAACTTGTAGCCATAAAGGTAGTCCATGATGAGGACATCTTCTTAAAAGATCCTTGTATCTCTCCCAAGCATCGTAAAGTGTTTCTAAATCCATCTGCACAAAGGAAGAAATATCGTTTCGTAATTTAGCTGTTTTAGCAGGAGGAAAATATTTGAGTAAAAATTTTTCGGTCATCTGCTCCCATGTGGTAATTGAGCCTCGTGGTAAAGAATTTAACCACTGTTTGGCTTTATTTCTCAAAGAGAATGGAAATAGCCTCAATCGAATGGCATCATCAGAAACGCCATTTATTTTGAAGGTATCACAAAGTTTTAAAAAATTGGCTATGTGTGAGTTTGGATCTTCATCCTGTAAACCATCAAACTGTACCAATTGCTGTATCATCTGAATGGTGTTAGGTTTTAACTCAAAATTATTAGCAGCAATAGTTGGTCTAAGAATGCTAGTTTGGGTACCAGCCAAACTAGGTTTAGCATAATCATACATAGTGCGCGGAGCTTCTTCTTGAATTGCTGGTGGCGCGACTATTGCGGGAGGTGGTAGAATATCTTGATTTGCTTCCATCTCTTCTGTAGGTTCTGGCTCTAGATCAGGTTCTTGTTCAGGATAGTGTAGACTGCGTCTAATTTCTCTGCGATTTCTGCGAACTGTTGCTTCTAGATCTTCGTCGAAAAGTAATGGTCCTGTTGGGTTGTTTCTAGTCATAAACAAGAAAAACCTAGAAAAATAATTAAAAAACGAAAATAAAATAAAATAAAATAAAATAAAATAAAAAATAAACTTAGGAAAACCTAGAAAAAAAATAAGAAGAAAAGAAAAATAAAAAAATAAAATAAAAATAAAAATAAATAAATAAATAAATATATTAATGGCTAAAGTAATAGAAATCGAGCTTTCGTAATATTTCAGTTAAATCCCAGGCAACGGCACCAAAAACTTGATATCCGCGTGATATGAAGTAATAAAATTTATAAAGAACTTGATCAAACCCAAACTGACTGATATCACGATGTTTTTAAGGCCAGCGCACCAGTCAGCAGTAGTATAGTCTAGTGATAAGATCGAGTATCGTACCCAAGGGAACCGAAAGTACTATTACTCACTTTCTCTCTATTATTTAACCTAAAAATTAAGTGAGGGTTTATTTAAAACTAACTCTAAAACTAACTAAGAAAAGCAGGAAAAATAAATTGGGAAGAACTTTTAGGGAAAAGCTAATTGATAAGGACAATACTTAAGGGGGGATCCATCTAGACTTCACTTGTTATTAGTTCTTGAGCTAGACGATTTATTCACTTGACTTGATCCGTAGAGATCCCTAATCTATGCTAAACCCTCCGTCGAGGCGTAGAGCAACTAGGCCTAAGTTGTTAATTAAAGTTCCTTTATTAATTAACTCCTTAGGTTGCATTAATTCGATCTATGGTTCCCCATATTAGGTTTGACCCTAATCCGGCAGATTTATGTCGCCCTATGTCTAGGGTTGCATGCAACTCCGCTTAATTATGGTAGATCTACTCTTATCACAGGGACTTTTGCTCCTCTGCTCTAAGCACATCTATTTCTTGAATTAATACCTAGGTTTATTAACACAAGAATTAAGCACACATAATTAAGAACAACTCAAGTATTTATCATATAACTCAAGAATAAATAATAGCAAGATTCATCTTAGGTTTCATTCCCCTCAAGTATTTGAGGGGTTTAGTTCATAATAAAGAAAGAAAACATCTCAGAAGATATAAAATAACAAAACATAAAAGAACCCGAAAACCCCTGAAGGAATTTAGGGAGATCCTCTATATTGCTGCAGAATTCCGGCTTCTAGGATGAATCAATCAGCTTCCCTGCGAGTAATCCCTACTTCCACTCTCTGTGTTGGCAGCAAAGAATACTTCCCTTTGTAGGGAAATAAGCACACCCTAAGAGTTGCCTCCTAGGGTCTTTATATAGAGCTTTGGGGAGCCTTTCTTAGCCTCCAAGTATCCCAATTCGAGTGAAATTCCTCTTCCTCACGACTAGAACACGCCCGTGTGCCATGCCCGTGTGACTTCGACAAAGGCCGTGTGATTTGGCACGGCCGTGTGGCTTGCCCATGCTTATCGAGGGCTAGACCGTGTGATCTTCATGTGGCACGACCGTGTGGTAATTCCTTGGGCCGTGTGTTATGTCATTTTTGGCCCATTTTCCTCATTTTCAGTCCATTTCCTATTCTTTTCTCTTCCTTATGCTCTCCTGAGTATAAGATATGAAAAATAAAGATTAAGAGCACCAATTCTCACTAAATTGATAATAATTCATCCAAAATATAGGCTAAACATGAGGTAAAAATATGTATAAATTAGCGTTTATCACAACCCACACAACATCAACCAACACCAATCCAACCATATACACACAACCATTTCAGCCACAACTAAAACATTCACACATCAATGGTATACCATTTTTTATCATATGCAATATCTCCTACGTAACATCTCAAACCATGCAATAACCATATCCATGAAAGACTTCATCATAAGTGCATATATATATACTTAACAAATATTAGCCAATACCAAATGGCCATTTACAAAATAAATCAATTATCATTATGATATACGTAATATGAAGTAATAAAATTTATAAAAACTGATCACACCAAAACTAACTAATATCACGATTTTAAGGCAAGCGCACCTATCGAACAGTAGTATAGTTTAGCGGCAAGACCGAGTTATCATACCCAAGGGAACCAAAATTACTAGTACTTACTTCCTTTCTATTTCTAGTGATAAACGATAAATTATACATGATACGACTCGCGATATTAAGTAATAAAATTTATAAAACTGATCACACCAAAACTAACTAATATCACGATCTTAAAGGCAAGCGCACCTATCAAACAGCAGTATAGTTTAGCGGCAAGACCGAGTTATCGTACCAAAGGGAACCAAAAGTACTAATACTTACTTCCTTTCTATTATCTAGCCTAAAAACAAAAGAGGTTTGGTTGAAACTAATTCTAAAACTAACTAAAAGTGCATAAAAAGTAAATTGGGGAAAACTTTTAGGGAAAAGCTGATTGATATAAGCAATGCTTAAGGGAGAATCCACCTAGACTTCACTTGTTATTGGTTCTTAAGCTAGACGATTTATTCACTTGACTTGATCCGTAGAGATCCCTAATTTATGCTAAACCCTCCGTTGAGGTGAAGAGCAACTAGGCCTAGGTTGTTAACTAAAGTTTCTTTATTAATTAACACCCTAGGTTGCATTAATTCGATCTATGGTTCTTTATTAGGTTTGACCCTAATCAGGCAGATTTATGTCGCCCTATGTCTAGGGTTGCATGCAACTCTGCTTAATTATGATAGATCTACTCTTATCACAGGGACTTTTGCTCCTCTGTTTTAAGCACATCCGTTTCTTGAATTAATACCTATGATTATTAACACAAGAATTAAGCACACATAATTAAGAACAACTCAAGTATTTATCATATAACTCAAGAATAAATAATAACAAGATCCGTCTTAGGTTTCATCTCCCTAAGTATTCGAGGGGTTTAGTTCATAATAAAGAAAGAAAACATCTCAGAAGAATTAAGATAACAAAACATAAAGAACCCAAAAACCCCTGAAGGAATTTAAGGAGATCCTCTGTCTTGATGTAGAATTCTAGCTTCTGGGATGAATCAATTGACTTCCCTTGGAGTAATCCCTTCCTTTCACTCCTTGTGTTGGCAGAAATATAGCGCTCTTTCCTCAGAGAAGAGAGCATATCTTTGGAGTTGCCTCTTGGGGTCTTTATATAGAGTTTAGAATGGCTTTCTTAGCCCCTAAGTATCCAAATCCGAGTGAAATTCCTCTTTCTCACGACTAGAACACGCCTATGTGCCACGCCCGTGTGATTTCAACAAGAGAGTGTGTTCGAGACTGTTGAGGTGGCACGGTTGTGTGCCCTGGCCGTGCTTATCGGGGGCTAGACCGTGTGGTCTTCTTGTGGCACGGCCGTGTGATGACTCCTTGGGCCGTGTCGGTTACACATTTTGGCCTATTTTCTCCGTTTTTGGTCCATTTTCCGTTCTTTTCTCTTCCCTATACTCTCCTGAGTATAAGATATGAAAAAGAAAGATTAAGAGCACCAATTCTCACTAAATTGATAATAATTCATCCAAAATAAAGGCTAAATATGAGGTAAAAATATGTATAATTTATCGTTTATCCAATACCCCCACACTTAAGCTTTTGCTTGTCCTCAAGCAAAATCTCAATCCCTAATTAAGAAACATTCCTCTTAATTTACAATCTTTATCACTAATGTTTCAAACTAATTCACAGGTATTCATACAATGATAATTCAATCAGAAGAACATTAAAGATTCAATCACTCTAAGTTGAGAATTTTATCATTGAAACATAAGTTTTCTCCCTTCTCCTAAGTAATTATCTCTTACTCTTAATTAACAGAAGTTGACATCCTCACTAAAGATTCACTCTAAACACTCGAAGTGTTTAGGGTTCAAAAATTAAGTACTCTCTAGTCAACCTGAAAAGTTATTACCATAGGCTTGCAAGAAAATCACATCTCCACTACTATAGATTGACATGATACATCGATCAAAAGGTCTTTCAATGGTTGTAATGGGGCCTGGTTAGGGGTCTTGTTAGAGGCTGCAAAAGAGGGTTAGAATTGAGATTGAACTGAAAAATTATCTAGCTAGAAAAATCTCTATTACTCGAATGTATTCTTCGGGCTAATTCTTATGATAACATCATTTCCGCCTTGGTAGCCTTAAAATAGAAATATGCAAAAACCATTTGAACTATTACAGATTACAACTGAATTAAAACATATGCTTTTTGTTTAAGAACATTGAAACGGCATTAAAGAACCAGCAAACATCAATCAAAGGCCCTGAGAATTAAATTGGTCAACTCGCCAAGTTAATATCAGAAAGACCACAAGGTGGACTTCTAAATAACACTGAGACCAATCCTAATGAGCAAGTTCATGCCATGAATACAACAGATGAGGAGGCATTAACCACAGACGACCCAAAGTTATGCGAGGAACCTAAGGTGAGTAAAGGTAAGGTAAAGGTAAGGTAAAGGTAAGCAACAACAAGCCAGACATCAACGAACATAAGCCTCGTATACCATACCCAAGAACGCTACAGAAAGACCGCACAGATGAACAATTTGGTAAGTTTCTTAAACTCTTAAAAAATTTACACATTAACTTACCATTTGTTGAAGCAATTTTGCAGATGCCAGATGCGGTTAAATTCTTAAAAGAACTCTTGACAAACAAGCGGAAGCTAGAAGAGAAATCTGATGTGGAATTAAATGCAGTCTGCTCAGCTATTCTACAAAATAAACTACCGACCAAACTAAAAGATCCAGGGAGTTTCACTGTCCCTTGTTTACTTGGTAGCCTAAAGGAAAAAAATGCTTTAGCTGATTTAGGGGCAAGCATAAATGTCATGCCTTATAACCTATTTAAACAATTAGGTCTTGGAACCCCTAAGAAAACCAAGATGATCATTCAATTAGCTGATAAAACTATTAGGGCACCTAAGGGAATAATTGAAGATGTACTTGTCAAAATCGATAAATTTATATTACCAGTTGACTTTGTTGTTTTAGACATTGATGAGGCCAGCAATGTACCCTTAATTCTAGGGGGACCCTTTTTAGCAACTGCTAGAACTAAAATTGATTTAGAAATAGGTGAACTCAAATTACCAGTAGGTGATGATACAGTCACCATACGAGCTCATAACCGAATTAAAACTACAGACGAGAATAGAGTTTTGAGTCCCTGTAAAAACACTGAACTCACCACACAAACTTCTGTGCAGGACGCACTCCACATAAGGACAACGCAAACACTAGCAAATTCACCTACAGGAGATGAACCAGAAAAGCGAATGCTCCAGACCGAGGAACTAGATGAGTGGCTGAATTTTCACGAAAAACCCAAAATATGCCACACCAAAATGGAGCATCACCAAGACGACCCTTAAGGACAAACATATCAACTTAAGGTGGGAGATAAGGTAATTTTAAGGGAAGACAATCCACGAAGGTCAAATTCAAAAGAACATACGAGTGATACACCCTACTTCATGGCAATGAAAGTCTTTCCATACAGCACGATTGAGGTAACTCACCCAACCCACGGTACTTTCAAGGTAAACGGCCATCGGCTTAAATTTTATAAAGGTGAGAATTCCATAGACTACAGGAAGGAGCTTCAGCTCCACGAAATCCCTTCGTGATACATCCAGACAGAGTCGAGCTTAGACTCTAAATAAGCACTTTTCGGGAGGCAACCTGAGCACTAACTTAGTAATTTTTCATCTATTTTGATTTCAGTATTTTTCATACATCAACTAACCTTTTTTAATGCAGAGATTTAGGACCACACGGCCAGTCCCACGGGCATGCCCCAGGCCGTGTGAACACTTCAAACAGAGACACGGTCGTGTACAGAGGCCGTGTATAAATACAGCACAAATTTTCCCAAAATACGGGCCACCAATATATAGCCACGACCGTGCGATATGGTCGTGGCAACCTTTCGACTTCAACACGGGCTATCAACAACACCCCATGGCCGTGCGACATGGCCGTGGCAACCCTGCAGTATCAACACGGGCTTGCACAAACCCCCACGCACGTGTCCCCAGCCCGTAGAAAACACTGTCAAATTTCACACGGTTGTGGAACATATCACACGACCGTGTGAAACACGAACATGATCGCACATGGCCGTGAATCCCATCACACGACCGTGTGAGTGACAAAGAATCGATCTCCCACGACAGTGTAAAAAATTCCCACGGGCGTGTACTTCGAACCAGGCGTGCCAAAACCCTTGGATTTCGAAAGACACGGGCAAAACACGACTCACACGGGTGTGTGACATGCCCGTGTGACCCAAAAACTATAAATAGGGGCCACTATTCATTTCCTCCCTCACTCAAAACCCTCAAATCCTCCTCCCTCAACTATCATAAGCACCGCCATAGCCCTCAGAACACCACCACCCTCGAAATCAGCCGACCCACGCCCGTACAAACCCGACCCATGACCGTGCAACCTTATACTCGGTTCTATTTTCTTATTTTTCTCATTTATTTTTAGTTATATTTCTTTTTTTTTCTATTTAGTTAAATTTTACTTTATTCTAAATTGTTAATTTAAGCATGGAATTAGTTATATTAGGATGAATAATCTAGAATAGTATAGAATATATTAGGATTGCATGCCATTTAAATTCATTTATTGTATGCCACTTAAATTCATATTTGCATGCCATTTTTCTCATTTATTTAGTATAAATACATACTCATATTTCTTAATTTTGTTACAAATTTCAAAATGATTAATTTCTACTATTCAAGTTAGTCTTCATTTTATATTTTCTTAGGAACATTATCATTCTAATCTACATTTTAATCTAGTTTAATCTCAATCTTTAGGACTAATGCTTGTTATTTTATTTCAGATACTATGTCGTCATCACGTGGTTGGAAAACTGCCGTCTCCGTCTCCAAGAAACGTAAGGAGCTAGGGAGTTCATTAGCGAGGCCCACCTCTGAGGCTCGACACCCATTCATCACATTTTCCCAAGCCTCGCAGGAGGAGCATTATCAACAACTTCGAGCCTACCCTATATCACGGGCTGCTGCATAGATTGGGCGTGCCTCGAGCAGATACATTTAGTAGACGACGTCCGGGCCCTACTCATGACGAGCCATAGGAGTAGTTCTTCCAGATTATCGATCCCACCTACTTAGAACTCACTTTAGAGTTTTTCTCCACATTCCACCTACAGACCGTCATGACCAGATTTGATGATCCAGGGACGGTCCAGTTCCGTTTGGGAGGACTCGTGCAACACCTCAGCATGCCAGAGTTCGGCACGGCACTTGAGCTCTACACAGAGCAATTTATGGCAGACGAGGACTTCCCTAACCTTTCTCGCCACATCCATATCAGGCCAGTTGATTGTTGGAATGACATAGCCCCAGGGCGTCAGACATATAACCCCAGCGTCAGCAAGGCGACCACCCTCGTTCCCTCTCTGAGGTACATTCATGCTCTTCTTGCTCACACTCTTACAGGTAGACGAGAGAGCATAGGCGTCGTTAACACTCACGACGTCTACTTCTTATGGTGCATGGCGAATGGACACGTCATCGACTTAGCATACTTCATCGTGCACGCCATGCAGCATCAGACAGAGAGGCACCGCAGAGGTGTCTTATCCATGGGGCCCTACATCACACGGTTGGCCCGTTACTTCAGGCTCCTTAACACTTCAGCCCAGACATCCTCCTACACCCTGATTGGTCAGATGTCCCCACAGGGCATCCAGACTATGCTACACATGAGGATGATCGAGCAGAGGCTAGGAGGCACACCCCTTCAGTTCTGTCTTGCTCAGGAGGGCAAGGACCTAGAGGACATTACTGATGATATCCCACCACCACCACCAGAGGAGGACGCACCCACCGAGCCACTACCCCCTCATCACCCATCTCATGCAGCAGTCACCCACACTGACTTATCTGAGCGCTTTTCACACTTTGAGCAACAATGCTTTTGGCGCCTCGATTATATTGACGCCACCTTAGAGCAGATATGCCAGCACCTCCGTATCACTCCACCGCCACGTGACCCACATGAGGATTAGAGATGTCTATTCCTCCTAACTTTATTTTTATCTTAACTTTTATTTTTACTTTTATTTTAACTCTGATCCCTATTTTTACCTTTTCTTTTCTTCTAACTTTATTTTCCTTTTCTTTTTTATTTTTAATTTACTTTATCTTTTTCATTTTTTTTGAATGTTAGTATTGTTAGAACTTAGTTTATTATTTTTCCTTTTAGTTCTTTTTCTATTTTTCATATCGGCTAATCCCTAATGAGTAATCTCTTTTAATCCAAATTTCCCATGACTAATAAATACTTTTGCAGTTTCAAAGGAGCATTACAACTCAAATCTCTACGAAAAAGGGAACACCCTGCCACAACTGCCGGCTCTTCCAATTCCAATATTCGTCTCACAAATCCATCCAAAATTCAGGGAGTTTCATACCTCCCCCTCTCTTATGATCTTGTGCTTTTATTGATACTAATGTTATCTTTGTACATTGAGGGCAATGTACATCTTAAGTGTGGGGGAGAACTTACTTTAAATCTTTATATTATCTATGAAAACCCTGAAATCTGATGCTTTGTTCTTAATTGCATTATCTTCAACATCCTATTAGGAATACATTCTGATTGATTTGTAATTTCTATTGATAAGTTGAGAATTAAGACATAGGTGCTTGTACTTTGATTATTCAAACTTCAAAACTTTAGGGAATCAAGCATGATAAGTTGAAATTTTTGAGAACCCTATTTTTTTTCATAGGTTCTTTTCCTTAATTCTAAGTGTTATCTTGAGATTTGAAATTCGCAGGATTGACATCAAAAGCCATAATTCTGGTGAGATTTTTGAGCCTTTTGAGCATACATTCTTTCATGCTCACTTTTATTATTGCTTTGAGTGAGTCAACATTGATTTGTTATTCTAGAACTTGCTTAGATTATACATGTCGAAACCACATCATTGATTTGATATACTGAGATGATAAAGGCACCTAGGATTTAACCCACTTACTCTATAAAGGCCTACCTCCATAAATTAACCCCTAGTGAACCCCGTTGAGCCTAACAACCTTTTCTTTAACTTACCTCTAATATTAACCTATAACCCATTTTTGTTAAATTCCATTCAATTACTTTGATCCCTATTTTTTGTCGAGATTTGAGTTGAAATTTTTTTCTAGCTTTATTCTCTTTTCCAGAATGTAAAATTTTATCCAATTGATTGTATTATACTTGAATTGTTCTTAAAAAACAAAAACAAACAAATGTATTAATTCAGTTGTAATATAGTTCAATAATTTTTGCATATTTCTATTTTAAGGCTACCAAGGTAGAAATGACATTATCACAAGAACTAGCTCTAGAAATATGTTCCAGTGATAGAGATTTTTCTAGTTAGATAATTTTTAATTCAATCTCGATTCTAACCCTCTTTTGCAGCCTATGACAACACCCTTAACCAAGCCCTATTACAACCATTATAAGACCTTTTGATTGATGTGTCATGTCAATCTATAGTGGTGGAGATGTGATTTTCTTGCAAGCCTATGGTAATAACTTTTCAGGTTGACTAGAGAGTACTTAATTTTTGAACCCTAAACACTTCGAGTGGATAGAGTGAATCCTTAGTGAGGATGTCAACCTCTGTTAATTAAGATGAAGAGATAACTACTTAAGCAATAGGAAGAAACTTATGTTTCAATGATAAAATTCTCAACTTAAAGTGATTGAGTCTTTAATGTTCTTTCGATTGAATCTTTATTGTATGATTACCTGTGGATTAGTTTGAAGCATTATTGATAAAGATTGTAAGTTGAGAGGAATGATTCTTAATTCGGGATTGAGATCTTGCCTGAGGACAAGTAAAGGCTTAAGTGTGGGGATATTTGATAAATGATAAATCATACATATTTTTACCTCATGTTTAGCCTTTATCTTGGATGAATTATTATCAATTTAGTGAGAATTGGTGCTCTTAATCTTTCTTTTTCATATCTTATACTCAGGAGAGCATAGGGAAGAGAAAAGAATGGAAAATGGACCAAAAACGGAGAAAATGGGCCAAAATGTGTAATTGACACGGCCCAAGGAGTCATCACACGGCCGTGCCACACGAAGACCACACGGTCCTGCCCCCGACAAGCACGGCCAGGGCACACGGCCGTGCCACCTCAACAGTCCCGAACATGGTCTCTTGTCGAAATCACACGTGCGTCACACACGAGCGTGTTCTAGTCGTGAGAAAGAGGAATTTCACTCGGATTTAGATACTTAGGGGATAAGAAAGCCTTTTTAAACTCTATATAAAGACCCCAGGAGGCAACTCTAAAGATATGCACTATTTTCTCTTGAGAAAGAGCACCATATTTCTGCCAACACAAGGAGTGAAAGCAAGGGATTACTCCAAGGGAAGCCGATTGATTCATCCCAGAAGCTAGAGTTATACATCAAGACAGAGGATCTCCCTAATTTCCTTCAGGGTTTTTTGGGTTTTTTATGTTTTATTATATTAATTCTTCTGAGATGCTTTCTTTTTTTATTATAAACTAAACCCCTCAAATACTTGAGGGGGATGAAACCTAAGACGAATCTTGTTATTAATTATTCTTGAGTTATATGATAAATACTTGAGTTGTTCCTAATTATGTGTGCTTAATTCTTGTGTTAATAAGCCTATGTATTAATTCAAGAAACGGATGTGCTTAAAGTAGAGGAGCAAAAGTCCCTGTGATAAGAGTAGATCTACCATAATTAAGCGGAGTTGCATGCAACCCTAGACATAGGGCGACAAAAATCTGCCTGATTAGGGTCAAACTAATATGTGGAACCATAGATCGAATTAATGCAACCTAGGGTTTTAATTAATAAAGGAACTTTAGTTAACAACCTAGGCCTAGTTGCTCTTCGCCTCGACAGAGGGTTTAGCATAAATTAGGGATCTTTACGGATCAAGTCAAGTGAATAAATTGTCTAGCTCAAGAACCAATAACAAGTGAAGTCTAGGTGGATTCTCCCTTAAGTATTGCTTATATCAATCAGCTTTTCCCTAAAGTTTTCCCCAATTTACTTTTTGTGCACTTTTAGTTAGTTTTAGAATTAGTTTCAATCAATCCTCTTTTATTTTTAGGCTAGATAATAGAAAGGAAGTAAGTATTAGTACTTTTGGTTCCCTTGGGTACGATAACTCGGTCTTGCCGCTAAACTATACAACTGTTTGATAGGTGCGCATTAAGAACAAATCAAGTATTTATCATATAATTTAGGAATGAATAATAATAAGATTTGTCTTAGGTTTCATCCCCCTCAAGTATTTGGGGATTTAGTTCATAATTAAGAAAGAAAACATCTCAGTAGAAATAAAATAGCAAAACATAAGAGAACCCAAAAACCCTTGAAGGATTAAAGAGAAATCCTCTGTCTTGTCGTAGAATTTTGGCTTCTGGGATGGATCAATCGGCTTCCCTTGGAGTGATCCCTTGCTTCCACTCTCTGTATTGGCAGAAATAAGGCGCTCCTTTTTGGGAAAAAAGAGTACACCCTTAGAGTTGCCTCCTAGGGTCTTTATATAGGACTTTGGGATGCCTTTCTTAGCCTCTAAGTATCCAAATCCGAGTGAAATTGCACTTCTTCACGACAGGGACACCCCCGTGTGGATCAACAAGAGGCCATGTGTGGGCTTGTCGAGGGTGGCACGACAGTGTGGTCAGGCCGTGCTTATCAGGGCTGGACCGTGTTGGACCTTATGTGGCACGGTCATGTGCCACGGCCGTGTGGTGACTCCTTGGGCCGTGTCATTTTCATACTTTGGCTCATTTTCTTCATTTTCGACCCGTTTTTCGTTCTTTTCTCTTCACTATGCTCTCCTGAGTATACAACATGAAATAAAAGGGTTAAGAGCACCAATTCTCACAAAACTAATAATAATTTATCCAAAATATAGGCTAAACATGAGGTAAAAATATGTATAATTTATCATTTATCAAATACCCCCAGACTTAAGCCTTTGTTTATCCTCAAGCAAAATCTCAATCCCTTAATTAAGAATCATTCCTCTCAACTTACAATCTTTATCAATAATGTTTCAAGCTAATTCACAAGTAATCATACAATGAAAATTCAATCAGAAGAACATTAAAGATTCAATTACTCTTAAGTTGAGAATTTTATCATTGAAACATAAGTTTCCTCCATTCTTCTAAGTAATCATTTCTCAATTGAAATCAACAGGATTTGACATCCTCACTAAAGATTCACTCTATCCACTCAAAGTGTTTAGGGTTCAAGAATTAAGTACTCTCTCGTCAACCTGAAAAGTTATTACCATAGGCTTGTAAGAAAATCAAATCTCCACCACTATAGTTTGATATGATACATCGATCAAAAGGTCTTTTAACGGTTGTAATGGGGCTTGGTTAGGGGTGTTGTCAGAGGCTGCAAAAGAGGGTTAGAATTGAGATTGAACTGAAAAATTATCTGGCCAGAAAAATCTCTACCACTGGAACATATTTCTAGAGCTAATTCTTATGATAACATCATTTACGCCTTGGTAGCCTTAATATAGAAATATGCAAAAACTATTGAACTATTTCAGATTACAACTAAATTAATACATATGCTTTTTTTTTAAGAACAATTCAAGTACAATTTTACAAACTTTACAATTTGGAAAAGAGAATAAAGCTAGATAATAATTTCAACTCAAATCTCGACAAAAATAGGGATCAAAATAATTGAATGGAATTCAACAAAAACGGGTTATAGGTTAATATTAGGGGTGAGTCAAAGAATAGGTTGTTAGGCTCAATGGGGTCCACTAGGGGTTAATTTATAGAGGTAGGCTTTTGTGGAGTAAGTGGGTTAAATCCTAGGTGCCTTTATCATTTCAGTATATCAAATCAATGATGTGGTCTTGACATGTATAATCAAAGCAAGTTCTAGAATAGCAAATCAGTATTGACTCACTCGAAGCAACAATAAATGTGAACACGAAAGAATGTATGCTCAAAAGGCTCAAAAATCTCACCAGAATTATGGCTTTTGATGTCAATCCTGCGAATTTCAAATCTCAAGATAATACTTAAAATTAGGAAAAATAACTTATGTAAAAAATGGGATTCTCAAAAATTTCAACTTATCATGCTTGATTCGCTAATGTTTTAATGTTTGAATAATCAAATTACAAACACCTATGTCTTAATTCTCAGTATATCAATAAAAATCATAAATCAATCAAAATTAATTCCTAATAGGAGATTGAAGATAATGCAAAGAGTGAAAGTGAGCATTTGAGAACAATGCAAAATGTTAGTAGAAAATTTTAAGCATTTTAAAGAGAATGTAATGACTGAAAGTAAGTTCCCCCCTCCTACACACTTAAGATGTACATTGCCCTCAATGTACAAAGAAACATTAGTAGCAATAGAAGCACAAGATCATAAGATAGGGAAAGGTATGAAACTTCCTGAAATTTGGATGAATTTGTGAGACGGAGATTGGAATTGGAAGAGCTGGCAGTTGTGGCAGGGTTGTCCCTCTTTCAATAGATATGAGCTGTAAGGCTCCTTTGAAACTACGAAAGTATTTATTAGTCATAGGGAATTTAGATGAAGAGGGATTACTTGTTAAGAGATAGCCGATAGGAAATAAAATAAACTAAATTGAAAATACTAATTAATATAAAATGAAAGAAAATAAAAGTAAAAGTAAAAAGGAAAATAATGTTAGAAGAAAAGGTGAAAATAGAGATCAGAGTTTAATTAAAAATTAAGATAAAAATAAAGTTAAGAGGAATAGAAGTCTCTAATCCTCAGATGGATCATGTGGTGGCAGTGGTGAAGTGATGTGAAGGTGCTGGCATATCTGCTGTAGTGTCGCATCGATCATGATAGGCGCTCAGATAGGTTAGCGTATGAAGCTATCGCATAAACTGGGCGACGAGGTGGGGGTGGCTCGGTGGGTGCATCCTCCTCTGGTGGTGGGACATCATCAGGAATGTCCTCAGGATCCTCGACCTATTGGATGAGGCGGTACTGAAAAGGGTCGCCTCCTGGTCTCCGTTGGATCATCCTCATATGGTGTATAATCTGGATACCCTAAGGGGACATCTAGCCGACGAGTGTGTATGAGGATGTCTTGGCCGTTGTGTTGAGGAGCCCGAAGTGACGGGCCAAGCGTGTAATGTACGGGCCCATGGGTATGACCCCTTGCGATATCGTTCAGTCTGGTGCTACATGGCGTGAGCGATAAAGAAGGCGAGGTCGATGGGGTTCGCGTTCCCCATGCTCCATAAAAAATAGGTGTGTGGGTGTTGACGACGCCTATGCTCTCCTGTCTACCTGTCAGAGTATGCGCGAGAAGAGCGTGAAGGTACCTTAATGACAGGGTGAGGGCGGTCGCCTTCATGTGACTGGGGTCGAAGGAAGGATACCCCGGGGCGATATTGCACCAACAATCGATTGGTTTCACGTGGATGTGACGAGAAAGTGTAGGAAAGTCTTCCTCCTCTATGAACTACTCTGTGTAGAGGCCGAGAGCTGAGCCGAACTCTGGTATGCTAAGGTGGCGTACATGACCTCCTAAGGGAAACTGAACCGTCCTGGGATCATCGAATTGGCTCATGAAGGTCTGAAGATGGAAGGTGGATCAGAACTCTAGGGTGAGTTCAAGGTATGTAGGCTCGATGATTCGGAAGAACTGCTCTCAAGGATCCGTCATCAGTAGGGCCCGGACTGCATCTGCGAGGTTGACTTGCTTTAGCGTGTCCCAATCAATGCATCAGCCGGTGCTTAATGTACGGGCCCATAGTATCTGAAACAACTCCTCTTGGGAGTTTTGAGGAAATGTAATGAACGGGTGGCGGGCCTCAGAGGTGGGCCTCGATGATAAACCACCTGGCCCCTTACGTTTCTTCGAAGGTAGGACGGTAGCTTTCTTATCGCGTGATGTGCACATAATGCCTAAACACAAAATAACATACATTAGTCCTAAAAATTGAAATTAAATTGAATTAAAAACTATATATAAAATAATATGTAGATTAGAATGACAATGTTCCTAAAAATAAAATGGGGACTAGCCTAAATAATATAAATTATCCATCCTAATGTGATATCCAAAATAAGAAATATGGGTATATATTTCTGCTAATTACATGAGAATTTAGGAAAAATGGCACTCAAATGTAGCTCTCAGTGGCATGAAATCACAAGGTTCTCTATAGCATTATAGAGTGTTCATGCTAATTCAATCAATTTCATGCTTTGAAATAATGCTAATCCTAAATATAACATGATATTAGAATAAAAATAAAATAGATTAGTAAAAATTAGAAAGAAAAATGAGAAAATAGAACCGAATGGGAGAGGTATGAGGCGGAGCACGGTTGTGGTTGAGGCTGCACGATCGTGGGAGCACTATAGACACCGGTGGCGGCGCTAGGGAGGTTGGGGTAGAGGATGGTTTGAGAGGATTTAGGGTTTAAATGGGAGAAGATGATGAATAGTGGCCCTTATTTATAGTTTTTGGGTCACACGGTCATGGCACATGCTGGTGTGACTCGGGTTTTGCCCGTGTGATTCGAAATTTAGTGATTTTTGCGCGCCGGTTCGAGGTACACTCTCGTGTTAGCCATCTCGCACGGCCGTTTACGTTCTTGTTCGCTTTTCATGCAGTCGTGTGATCGGTCACACGGCTGCTTACGATGAGGCTTCGTTATTCACACGGTCGTGTAGGTAGTCACACGACCGTGTCTAAATTGACAGTGTTGGCCACGGTTTGGGGACACGGATGTGTGGCTTTGTGCAAGCTCGTGTCTAAATGGAAGGGTTGCCATGGCCATGTCGCATGGCCGTGGCGATTTATCGTTAGCCCGTGCTTTGGGAAAAAAATTCCTCTATTTGTACACGACCTGGGTGCACGACCGTGTCTCTGCTTTAAATGTTCACACGGCCTTAGCCACGCCAGTGTGCATGGCCGTGTGGTCCTAAATTTCTGTATTTAAAAATGGTTAGTTGATGTATTAAAAGACTAAAATCAAAATAGGAAGAAAGTATACTAAGTTAGTGCTCGGGTTGCCTCTTGAGAAGCGCTTATTTAGAGTCTAAGCTCGACTCTTCCTGGATGTATCGCGAAGGGAGTTTATGGAGCTGGAGCTCCTCCCTATTATCTTTAAAATTTTCACCTCTATAATGTTTAAGCCTATGGCTGTTTACCTTGAAAGTATCGTGGTTAGGATGAGTTACCTCAACTATGCCGTATGGAAAAACTTTCATTACCGTAAAGTAAGGTGTATCATTTGTATGTTATTCAGTCGAGGATTGTTGTCACTTAAAATTACCTTATCCCCTATCTTGAACTGATTCGTTTGTTTCTGAGGGTCATCTTGGTGAAGCTCTGGGTTAGTGTGGCATATTTTTGGTTTTTCATGATAGTTCAGCCACTTATCTAGTTCCTCAATCTGAAGTATTCACTTTTCAGGTGCATATCCTTCGGATGGACTCGTCTGTTGGTTGGTTGCCTCTATGTAGAGTGTATTTTGCACAGAAGGTTGGGCGGTGAGTTCAGTGTTTTTACAAGGGCTCGTAGCTATATTATTATCTGCTGTCTTAATCAAGTTCTGAGCTTGTAAATTAACTGTGTCATCACCTACATGTAATGTGAGTTCTCCTGCTTCTAAATCAATTTTTGTCCTAGCGGTTGCTAAAAGGGGTCGTCCTAGAATTAGGGGTACATTGCTATCCTCATTATTGTCTAAAACGACAAAGTCAACTGGGAATATAAATTTATCAATTTTGACAAGTACATCTTCAATTATTCCCTTAGGTGCCCTAATAGTTTTGTCAGCTAGTTGAATTCTCATCTTGGTTTTCTCAGAGTTTCCCAGACCTAGTTGTTTAAACAGTTTATACGACATAACATTTATACTAGCCCCTAAATCAGCTAAAACATTTTTGGCATCTAGGTTACCAAGTAGACAATGAATAGTAAAACTCCCTAGATATTTTAGTTTGGTTGGCAATTTATTCTGTAGAATAGCTGAGCATACTGCATTTAGTTTCACATGAGGTTTCTCATCTAGCTTCCGCTTGTTTGTCAAGAGTTCTTTTAAGAATTTAACAGTGTTTGGCATCTGCAAAATTACTTCAACAAATGGTAAGTTAATATGTAATTTCTTTAAAAGTTTAAGAAACTTACCAAATTACTCATCTGTGCGGTCTTTCTCTAGCGCGGTTGGGTATGGGATATGAGGTTTAAATTCTTTGGTAATTTCATCTTTGGAACTTACCTCATTCTTTCCTTTACTTACCATAGGCTCCTTGCATGGCTCTGGGTTGGTTTTGGTTAACCCCTAATTATCTATCGTATCTACGGCATTAAGTTGCTCTTTGGGGTTAGTCTCAGTATTGCTTGATAACCCACCTTGCGGTCTTTCAGAGATTAGCTTGGCGAGCTAGCCTATTTGAGTTTCAAGTCCTTGAATAGATGCTTGCTAGTTCCTTAGTGCCATTTCGGTATTTTGGAAACGAGTTTCTGACATGGCCATAAATTTGGTGAACATCTCTTTTAGGTTTGGCTTTTTCTCCTGTTGTGGTGGTAGTTGCTGAAATCCCAGAGGAGGTGGTTGTCTTTGATTTCCTTGCCCTCCCCATGAAAAATTGGGGTGATTTCGCCAACCTTCATTGTAGTTGTTACTATAAGGGTTAAATTGAGATCTAGAATTATTACCCATATAGTTGGCTTGCTCAGTTTCTATGTTGTGTCCATAAGATGAGTAGTCTGGATTGAACATATTTCCTGGAGTTGCGTCGCACTGCATCATTGGTTGTGCCTGCATGGAACGAACAAAGTTATCAAACTTTTTATTTAAAAGTTCTACCTGATTAGTAAGCATAGTGAAGCATCAAAATTATAAACTCCTGCGGCTTTTGTCGGCTTTGTCCTCATGACTTGCCACTGATAGTTATTCAGTGACATCTCTTCTATAAACTCATAAGCTACTTCAGGTGTATTATTGTTGATTGTTCCTCCTACGGCTACATCGATCATTTGCCTTGTTGATGGGTTCAAACCGATGTGGAAGGTTTGAACTTGTAAGCACAAAGGTAGTCCATGGTGAGGCACCTTCTCAAAAGATCTTTGTATCTCTGCCAGGCATCCTAAAGTGTTTCTAAATCCATCTGCACAAAAGAAGAGATATCGTTTCGCAATTTAGCTGTTTTAGCTGGAGGAAAATATTTAAGTAAGAATTTCTCTGTCATCTGTTCCCATGTAGTGATTGATCCTCGTGGTAAAGAATTTAACCATTGTTTGGCTTTATTCCTTAGGGAAAAAGGAAATAATCGGAGGCGAATGGCATCATCAGAAATGCCATTTATTTTAAACATATCACAAAGTTCCAAAAAGTTGGCTATGTGTGAATTTGGATCTTCATCCTGTAAACCATCAAACTGCACAAATTGCTGAATAATCTGAATAGTGTTAGGTTTTAATTCAAAATTATTTGCAGCAATAGTAGGTCTAATAATACTAGATTGAGTGCCAGCCAAACTAGGTTTAGCATAATCATATATAGTACGAGGAGCATCATCTTGATTCACTAGTTGTGCGGCTATTGCGGGAGGCGGTGGGATGTCCTGATTTGCTTCCATCTCTTCCGTAGGTTTAGGTTCTTGTTCTGGATAATGAAGGTTTCGTTTGATCTCTCTGCGGGTCCTACGAACTGTCGCTTCTAAATATTCATCAAAAAGTAATGGTCCTGCTGGGTTGTTTCTAGTCATAAACTAGAAATACCTAGAAGGAAAAAGCAAAGAAAAATAAAATAAAATAAAAATAAAAACCGAAAATAAATAAATATAGTAATGGCTAAAGTAATAGAAATCGAGTTTTCTTAATATCTTAGTTCCCCGGCAACAGCGCCAAAAACTTGATATACGTGATATGAAGTAATAAAATTTATAAAAACTGATCACACCAAAACTAACTAATATCATGATTTTAAGGCAAGCGCACCTATCGAACAGTAGTATAGTTTAGCGGCAAGACTGAGTTATTGTACCCAAGGGAACCAAAAGTACTAGTACTTACTTCCTTTCTATTATCTAGCCTAGAAATAAAAGAGGTTTTTATGAAGACTTAAACTAATTCTAAAACTAAACTAAAAGTGCATAAAAAGTAAAGTGGGGAAAAGCTTTTTGGGAAAGACTGATTGATTGGGCAATATTCAAGGGAGAATCCACCTAGACTTCACTTGTTATTAACTTCTTGAACTAGACGATTTCTTCACTTGACTTGATCCGTAGAAATCCCTAATTTATGTTAATACGCCCGTCGAGGATAAGAACAACTAATCCTAGGTTGATTAACTGAAATCTCTTTCTAGTTAAAACCCCTAGTCTTGCATTAACTTGATCTACGGATCCCCCTATTAGGTTTGACCCTAATCCGGTAGATTTATGTCGCCCTATGTCTAGGGTTGCATGCAACTCCGCTTAATTATGCTAGATCTACTCTTAAACAGGGATTTTTGCTCCTCTGCATAAGCACATCAAAACTTGAATTAATACCTAGGATTATTAAAATAAGCATTAAGCACACATAATTAAGAACAAATCAAGTATTTATCATATAATTCAGGAATGAATAATAACAAGATCTGTCTTAGGTTTCAACCCCCTCAAGTATTTGGGGGATTTAGTTCATAATTAAGAAAGAAAACATCTCAGTAGAAATAAAATAGCAAAACATAAAAGAACCCAAAAACCCTTGAAGGATTGAAGGGAAATCCTCTGTCTTGATGTAGAATTCCGGCTTCTGGGATGAATCAATCGGCTTCCCTTGGAGTGATCCCTTGCTTCCACTCTCTGTGTTGGCAGAAATAAGGCACTCCTTTTTGGAAGAAAAGAGTACACCCTTAGAGTTGCCTCCTAGGGTCTTTATATAGGACTTTGGGATGCCTTTCTTAGCCTCTAGGTATCCAAATCCGAGTGAAATTGCACTTCCTCACGACAGGGACACGCCCGTGTGGATCGAAAAAAGGCCGTGTGTAGGCCTGTCGAGGGTGGCACGACCGTGTGGTCAGGCCTTGCTTGTCAGGGCTGAACCGTGTTAGACCTTATGTGGCACAGTCGTGTGTCACGGCTGTGTGGTGACTCCTTGGGCCGTGTCATTTTCACACTTTGACCCATTTTCTTCATTTTTGGCCTGTTTGTCGTTCTTTTCTCTTCCCTATGCTCTCCTGAGTATACAACATGAAATAGAAGGGTTAAGAGCACCAATTCTCACAAAACTAATAATAATTCATCCAAAATATAGGCTAAACATGAGGTAAAAATATGTATAATTTATCGTTTATCACATTACAAGCCAACACTTTTGGCCAAATCAATAATGACATATATCACAAAAAGAACAAGTCCCTATACATGCCATACCCAAAATAATTGAGTGCACTATACTCAAAGGTTTAGTTTGATAGTGTGAATCGCGCTCCGACGTCCTACGATCCCTGAGCTAGCTTGGTGACACTATAAGAAAATGGATAATAAAATGGAGTAAGCATAAAGCTTAGTAATTAATAATGCAATATCATACAAATAACATAAATATAACTTGCTACAATGTCATCAAGTATCATAGATACATCTTAAATCGTGCCATTCACATAGTGAACAATAAAGCTCATACTCATGATATCCTTTATCACTTCTTACCGAGACCTCATCGAGTCATAATATCAATGTTTAATGAGCTTCGTATACATACCTGTACCCTTTCAACATGTTTATACCTCGTCATTTCTTTGACATAAACTTTGAGTTACCCATTGAACTTCTTGGAACACTAAAAGATACTCGAGAAATCTCATACACATGGTAGGATGCCAATGCCATATCCTGGACATGGTCTTACTCAAAATCTCATAACGAAGCCATATCCCAGATATGGTCTTACACGAGATCTCATAACGCTAATGTCATGACATTTGTATCCTATCTAATCCTAAGGTTCAATCGGGATTTTGAGACATCAAAACCTCGTCACATCGTCATCGAGTCATTGTAAATCAAAATTCACAGAACCATTGTACATATCATGCAATAATAAAGCATTAGATACATAATGAAGTAATGTTGCATCATTTACCCACAAACTTACCTCAATAACAAAATATGACTAGTTTTACAATTTAGTCCGCAACTTTGTTCTTTCCTCAGTTTAAGTTTGGACTCCGTTCCTTTTGGTCTATAACAACAAATTTCACTTATTTAATCATCACATTGTTCAAATCAATCCATAGATCATACTTTGGAAAAATTATAATTTTTCCCCTAAACTTTTACATATTTACAAATTAGTCCCTAGGCTCGTAGAATTAAATATACTCATTTTCTTTGTTACCCAAGCCTAGTCGAACCTATATCATGCTCATATTAGCCCACATTTCTCATCAAATTAGATTTTTACTACACATTTTACAACCTTTACAAATAGGTCATTTTTAGGTGTTTTCATGAAAAATCACTTAGGAAAAGATGTTTATTACACATCAAACTTTCATAATCTACCATTAAACATCAAAATACATGCATGTCACACATGGGTAAATTTTTAACATGAACCCTAGCTCAAAATAATGGTAGAAATAACTAAATCATGCTTCAAGGAACTAAAAAATGTAAAGAACATTAAAAACGGGGCTAGGTGATAAACCATAAATTATACATAATTTTTCCCCATGCTTAGTACATTTTTGGGTGAATTATCATTAGAATTGTGGAATTTGATGATCCTAATCCTTTAATTTCATGTTTTATACTTAGGAGAGCATAAGGAAGAGAAAAGAGCAAGGAATTAGCCAACAACGGAGAAAATAGACCAAAGTGAAAAATCAACACGGCTTGAAGTTCCTCACATGGGTATACCACACGCCCGTGCCAAATAAGCAGATTTGAACACGGCTTCAACCTGATTCACACAAGCGTGCCTCACGGGCATGTCCTTATCGTGACTCGTTTTAATTCACGTAGAAAAAGCTACTTAAGGGTTAAGAAAGGTATTCCAAAGTCTATATAAACATCCTAGGAGAGGACTAAAAGAAGACACATAGGAGAAAGTAAGGAATTACTTGAAGAAAGCCAATTGATCCATCTCAGAAGCCAGAATCTCTTTCAAGACTGAAGATTTCCCTTTAATTTCTTTCAAGGGTTTTAAGGGTTTTCTTTATGTTTTGTTATTTTCCTTATTTTGAGATGTTCTTATTTATAAACATGAACTAAATCCTTCAAAATAGCTGAGAGGGATGAAACCTAAGATGAATCTTGTTATTATTTTCTGAATTATATGATAAATACTTGATTTGTTCTTAATTGTGTTTTTAATCATTGTGTTAATATTTCAGGATATTAATTCAACTCGAATGTGCTTATTCAGTGGAGCAAAAGTCCCTGCTTAAGAGTAGATCCAGCATAATTACGCGGAGTTGATTGCACTCCTAGACATAAAACGATGTAAATCTGCCGGATTAGAGTCAAATCTAATAAGGGAATCCATAGATCGAGTCAATGCAACACTAGGGGTTTTAATTAGGAAGAAATTTCAATTAATCAGCTTAGTGTTAGATGTTTTTAGTCCCAACGGAGATAATAACATAATTTAGGGATTTCTACAGATCAAGTCAAGTGAATAAATCATCTAATTCAGAGTTAAATAACAAGTGAAGTCTAGGTGGATTCTTCATTGGGTATTGTCTAAATTAATCAGTTTTCCCAAAGTATTTCTCCAATTTACTCTCTGTGCATTCTTAGTTTAATAAGTAATTAGTTTAACCTTTATTTTTAGGCTAGATAATAGAAAGAAAGCTATTACTAGTACTTTTAGTTCCTGTGGGTTCGACATTCCGGTCCTGCCATAAGCTATACTACTGTTCGATAGGTGCGTTTGCCTTATTTGTGATAATAGTTAGTTTCTAGGTACGATCATAAAATATTAAAACTTATCACGCACATCAAGTTTTTGGCGCCGCTACTGAGGAACTAAAATATTAGGAACACTTGATTTTTATTACTTTAGCCATTTTTCTTTTTGCTACAATTTACTTTTTATTTTTTTATTTTCTTCCTTTTATTTGTCCCTAACAGGTGTCCCTAGTTTATGACTAGGAGGAACCCGCCAGGACCTTTGCATTTTTATAGTGAGATAGAAGCTACAGCTTGCAGACACTGCAGAGAAATAAGGCGAAGCTTACAGTACTAGAAGAAGGGCAAGAGGATAAAACTGAGTCTACCAAAGAGATAGAGGGAATCAAAATAATCAGTTACCTCTTATGGTAGCTGGAAACCCGGTGAATCAAAATTCTACTCTTCGTACTATGTATGACCATGCTAAGTCTAATTTAGCTAGTACTGAATTTAGTATTGTTAGGCCTGCTATTGCTGCAAATAATTTTGAACTAAAACCTAACACTGTTTAGATGATTTAACAGTTTGTTCAGTTTGATGATTTGCAGGATGAGGATCCTAACACACATTTAGCGAACATTTTGGAATTCCGCAACACTTTTAAGATAAATAACATTTCTGATGATGCCATTTACCTTCGATTATTTCCTTTGTCTTTGAGAAAAAAGGCTAAACAGTGGTTGAGCTCCTTACTAAGAGGGTCTATCACTACTTGGGAACAAACGACTAAAAAGTTTCGTTTAAAATATTTTTCGCCGGTAAAAATAGCAAAGTTGAGGAATGATATTTCTTCTTTTGCGGAGACAGATTTAGAAACGCTTTATGATGCATGGGGCAGATACAAGGATTTATTGAGAAGGTTCCCTCACCATGGGTTACCTTTATGGTTTTAGGTTCAAACTTTTCACAACGGTTTGAATCCCTCAACAAGACAAATGATAGATGTAGCTGCCAATGGAACCATAAACAATAAAACACTTGAGGAGGCTTATGAGTTTATAGAGGAGATGTTACTGAATAACTATCAGTGGCAAATCATGAGAACAAAGCCAACAAAAGTCACTGGTGTTTTTAATATTGACGCAGTGACCATGTTTTCTAATCAGGTAGAACTTTTAAATAAAAAGATTGATGGGTTAGTTGGTTCTACGTAGGTACACCTAGTGATGTAGTGTGACTCAAATCTTGGAGGTTTGAGCAATCCTGAATACCCACCCTATGGCATGGACAATGAGCAATTAAATTATATAGGTAATAATCCTCGACCTGGAAATAATCCTTATAGTAACACTTACAATGCAGGTTGGAGAAATCACCCAAATTTCTAATGGGGAGGTCAAGGAAATCAAGGAAATCAAATATTACCACCCCCTTACTAGTAGGAAAAGAAACTGAACCTTAAGGAGATGTTAGAAAAATTTATCTCGGTGTTAGAAACTCATTTTTAGAATACCGAAACAGCACTTAAAAACCAACAAGCTTCAATTCAAGGCCTTGGAAACCCAATTGGTCAACTTGCCATGATGATATCTGAAACACCCCAAACCCGACCCAGACGTTATGGCCAGATCTGGTGTGTCACATGGACAGTGAACTATGCCTCGTTCCTTTATTAATAAGTTTAAGGTGACTTAGCAAAACCATTTTAAGTGTTCTGAGAAAAAGAAGGTTAATTAATTTTCAAAATCCTATCCACTATCAGTTTGAAGTTCACTTTAAGAGATCTTGTTGGTGTGTAGTTGTCATTAAGTTATCCATTTGTCGCGTAGAGAAGGTTTTGAAAACGTTTGTTAATTTTGAAATAAAAATCCACACAGCCTTAGTCTACCAACTTTTAAACATGTATGAATATATAATTAAAAACCAAATGAAAATAAAATAATTTTTGAGTGTCCTTATTACATAATAAAACCCAAAAATTAAAGATTACTAAGTTAAGATAAATTTAAGGACAATATAAACCGGAAACATTTCACGTGGCCACTCCGAATCCCTCACAGCTCCAAGTCCTCTAAGGTTGGGGTTCACCTGCATGGATGAAAAGGAAAGAGAGTGAGTTTGTGAAAACTCAGTGTGTAAGCTAACCCAACCAGAGTCCAGATCAGTACAAGCTTAACTGGGACAAAGCCTTATCCAGATACAGTGGTAACTGGGCTTTAGCCCTATTCAGAAAACAGTAATTACTAGGCCTTAGCCCTATTCAGAAAACAGTGCGGGCCTTAGGCCCACTACAGTAATAGATCAGAAAGTTATGCATGTATGCAAAGCCTAAGCCCAATCTAGCCTTACACACCACCCGTACCAGCCCTACACACTATGTGGGGAATAACTCAACCCACCCAGCCCTACACACCACAGTCGCAGCTTAGTTGCTTAATCAGATAACATGGCCAAGCCACTAAAATAGTAATACGAGGCAAAGCCTCTAATAGTATACATCGCATTGCCACTTAGCATGTAACAGCCTGGTTTGGACCCTAGTCGGAATAGAGAGCCTCTAATAGTATACATGGCATTGCCACTTAGCATGTAACAACCTGGTTTGGACCCTAGTCGGAATAGTGGTTTCAGGACCACATATCCGAGTCTGACAATTGTTCTGATATTATTTTTTGTGTTTGTGGTATATGAATTAGCATCTGATAAATTTCTGCAATTTAATTTGTCTGTCTCTACGCTTAATTCTGATAAAGGACTGAATTGTTTATGTGGTAAAATTTGCATGTCACATTGGCATATATGCTTTTGGAATGGCCTTTAATAATTAAGGCCTTAATGGGTAATTAAACCATTTGAGGTTCAAGTGGTCATAAATGACCTTAAAAACATATGTTTTATTATGGTTTTAATGAAGGTTAAAATTGGAAATATGATATTATATGTTTTATAATCAAACAAAATGTAGAAAATGGCCATTTTTCACTTGGTTTTGCTGAAAATTAAAAAGAGAAAGAAGGTTTCATATATTTGTTTGTTCGGCACTTATAAAGCTCAATCAAGGTATGTTTTGAGCTCGGTTTTTGATAATTTATATGTTTCTATTATCATTGCTTTGTATTCTTTCATGCCCATGTTCCAATTTCTATTTTTGATGAAGTTTGTGAATAGTGTCATTGTTGATATTTGAAGTTTTGTAGTGAAATTGAATGAATAATGATGAATATGTGTTGTCATGAAATTTTAATGAATTTGAGCTATATGGACTAATATGTGAAAATGACATTTTGGGAGGACTAAATTGTGGAATAAATGAGTTATTTGGGCTTATATGAGAGCCACGAATATTTAGCTAGGCCATTTTGTAATGAAATTGTACAAATTTGATGTTTTTGTGAAATAGGGACCAAAGTGTCAAAATGTGAAATGTAAGAGCTAAAATGTAAAATACCCTAAATTTGTGTTCATGGATTAAATTGAATGAAATGAATAATTGAGTAGTTTATTTTGAATTGATTTAGATCAAGAACAAAGAAAAGCAGATTTAGATCGAGGGAAGTCCAAAGTCATTGAATAGTCGACTCGAAACTATTTAAATCCGTACGAGGTAAGTCATAATACAAATATGTATTATATTGATGTCTGTTATAAATTCTTGTATTATAAACTGTATTGGACAGCCATGAGAGCCTGATATAGAATTTCTGAATCACCCTTGATTGTGTAATGGCAAAACGATTTCATGTAACACCTCGTCCGAGACGTAGGCGTTGATTTGTGATTTACGTGTAAGATCGTGTCTGGGACACTGGCATCGTAAATGTTTCGTGTAAGACCCTGTTGGGACAGTGGCATCGATATTGAATAACATGTGAGACCACGTCAGGGACGTCGGCATTGTGTAAGGCCTATCTGCATTCTATAACGTTTTTGAATGATTGAGGAGAAATTTTAAAGAATGAATAAATGTATACCTCATGAGTGTGACTCAGGTACATCTATTCGGTACTAAATTTTCCGAGTGTGAGAGATATACTACTATGAAGTAGACTTCTATTGCGATTGAGTATTTGAGTTGTAAGGTCAATTATACGATATGGTTACATATTCTATTCATGAACTGCATATGGTTGTATTTGGCTTACTAAGCTCATTGTAGCTTACTTTATTTATTCTTTTAACTATTTTACAGATATCATAGCTACTGAAGGCTCGGGAATAGTCAAGGATTGTCACCACATGATCGAGTTTGTTTCGGTACCTTTTGATTGTATAAAGTGTAAGTATGGCATGTATAGGCTAGAGTGTCTTTATGTACGCTTGAATATGTTGGCTTGTAATGTTATGTAAATTGGATGGCCAATGATATGATTTTGTCTGATTTTGGCTTTTGCTTGTGATGCCAAATTAAGTAAGTTCATAATGGTCTTTTGATCTACTTGTTTTGGTCATTTTGAAATATACTAAAGTGAAGAAATGGTAAGTTTTGGAAATGGTATGAAAGAGATATGTATCATGTGTTGGAACATGAACTTTGTATGGAATATTGACATGCTTTGTAAGATATTGAGTAAATATATGTATATGAATGTGATAAACGCTAAATTATACATATTTTTACCTCATGTTTAGCCTATATTTTGGATGGATTCTTATCAATTTTGTGAGAATTGGTGCTCTTCATCCTTCCTTTTTATATCTTATACTCAGGAGAGCATAGGGAAGAAGAAAGAACGGAAAACGGGCCAAAAATGATGAAAAATGGGCCAAAATGTGCGAACAACACGGGCAAAGAAATGCCACACGGCCGTGCCACACGGCCGTGCCACATGAAGATCACACGGTCAAGCCCTCGACAAGCACGGCCAGGTCACACGGCCAGGTCACACGGCCGTGCCTCCACCGATAAAAGCACACTGCCTCTGTCGAAGTCACACGGGCGTGGCACACGGGCGTGTTCTAGTCGGGAGGAAGGGGAATTTCACTCGAATTGGGATGCTTAGAGGCTAAGAAAGGCTCCCCACAAGCTCTCTATATAAAAACCTCATGAGGCAGAAGCATAGACATGTTTTTAGATATTTTTCCTCTCGTTTTTTTGCCACACTGAGGGTAGAAGCAAGGGATTACTCCAAGGGAGAAGGCCGATTAATTCATCTCAGAAGCCAGAATTCTGCAGTAACATAGAGGATCTCCCTAAATTCCTTCAGCGGCTTTTGGTTTCTTTTATGTTTTGTTATTTTATATCTTCTGAGATGTTTTCCTTTTTTATTATGAACTAAACCCCTCAAATACTTGAGGGGGATGAAACCTAAGACAGATCTTGTTATTTATTCTTGATTTATTTGATAAATACTTGAATTATTCTTAATTATGCGTTCTTCATTCTTGATTTAATAATCCTAGGTATTAATTCAAGAATTAGATGTGCTTAGAGTAGAGGAGCAAAAGTCCCTGTGATAAGAGTAGATCTACCATAATTAAGCGGAGTTGCATGCAACCCTAGACATAGGGCGACATAAATCTGCCGGATTAGGGTCAAACCTAATATGGGGAGCCATAGATCGAATTAATGCAACCTAGGGAGTTAATTAATAAGGGAACTTTAATTAACAACTTAGGCCTAGTTGCTCTACGCCTCGACAGAGGTTTAGCATAAGTTAGGGATCTCTACGGATCAAGTCAATTAAAGAAATCATATAGTTCAAGAAAATAATAACAAGTGAAGTCTAGGTGGATTCTCCCTTGAGTATTGTCCATATAAATCAGCTTTTCCCTGAAAGTTTTCCCAATTTACTCTTTAAACTTTCTTAGTTAGTTTTAGAATTAATTTAAACAACCCTCTTTTATTTTTAGGTTAGATAATAGAAAGGAAGTAAGTACTAGTACTTTTGGTTCCCTTGGGTACAATAACTCGATCTTGCCACTAAACTATACTACTGTTCGATAGGTGCGCTTGCCTTTAACATCGTGATATTAGTTAGTTTTGGTGTGATCAGTTTTTATAAATTTTATTACTTAATATCACGTGATATCAAGTTTTTACGAAAGCTCGATTTCTATTACTTTAGCCATTACTATATATATATTTATTTTTTTCTTTTATTTTTATTTTTAGTTTTTATTTATTTTTATTTTTATTTTTCTTTTAAATTATTTTTGAGTTTTCTTTGCTTTTTCTTTTTAGGTCGTTTTAGTTCATGACTAGAGACAACCCAACAGGACCACTACTTTTTGACGACGATCTAGAAGCAACAGTTCGCAGAAATCGCAGAGAAATTAGATGCAGTTTACATTATCCAGAACAAAAACCTGAGCAAGAGCCAAAACCTATAGACGAGATGGAAGCAAATCAAAATGTTCCACCACCTCCAGCACTACCAGCAGAACCAATAAACCAAGAAGAAGCTCCTCGCACTATGTATGATTATGCTAAACCTAGTTTGGCTGGTACCGAAACTAGCATTCTTAGACCTACTATTGCTGCTACTAATTTTGAGTTAAAGCCTAACACTATTCAGATGATACAACAATTGGTGCAGTTTGATGGTTTACAGGATGAAGATCCAAACTCAGACATAGCCAATTTCTTGGAACTTTATGATACCTTCAAAATAAATGGCGTTTCTGATGATGCCATTCGATTGAGGCTATTTCCATTCTCTTTGAGAAATAAAGCCAAACAGTGGTTAAATTCTTTACCACGAGGCTTAATTACCACATGGGAGCAAATGACCGAAAAATTTTTACTCAAATATTTTCCTCCAGCTAAAACAGCCAAATTACGAAACGATATTTCTTCTTTTGTGCAAATGGATTTAGAAACACTATACGATGCATGGGAGAGATACAAAGATCTTTTGAGAAGGTGCCCTCATCATGGTCTACCTTTGTGGCTACAAGTTCAAACCTTCCACAACGGTTTAAACCCGTCAACTAGACAAATGATCGATGCAGCTGCAGGAGGGACGATCAATAATAAAACACCTGAAGCAGCTTATGAATTTATCGAAGAGATGTCATTGAATAATTTTCAGTGGCAAGTCATGAGGACAAAGCCAACAAAAGCCGCAGGAGTTTATAATATTGATGCTGTCGCCATGCTTACTAACCAAGTAGAACTTTTAAATAAAAAGTTTGATAATTTTGTTAGTTCTACACAGGCACAACCAGTGATGCAATGCAACGCGACTCAAGGAAACACGTTTAATCCAGATTTCGCATCTTATGGACACAGCATGGAAACTGAACAAGCCAATTATATGGGTAACAATTCTAGATCTCAAAATAACCCTTATAGTAATACTTATAATGCAGGTTGGAGAAATCACCCAAATTTTTCATGGGGAAGACAAGGAAATCAAAGACAACAACCTCCTCCAGGATTTCGGCAACCACCACCGCAACATGAGAAGAAGCCGAATCTTGAAGAGATGTTTACCAAATTTATGGCCGTATCAGAAACCCGTTTTTAAAGCACTGAAACGGCACTGAAAAATTAGCAAGCATCAATTCAAGGGCTTGAAAACCAAATTGGTCAACTTGGAAAATTAATTTCAGAAAGACCACAAGGAGGATTACTAAGTAACACTGGGCCAAATCCCAGAGAACATGTCAAAGCGATTACTTTAAGAGATGGAAAGGTCCTAGCTAAACCAGTAAAGAAGACTATCCCAGAACTTTCAGAAGAAAAGGCAGTGGAACCCGAGGATAACACTCCACCGCCACTCAAGGAATACAAACCACACATCCCATATCCGGCAAAATTAAAGAAAGACCATACAGACGCTCAATTTTGGTAAGTTCCTTGAACTTTTTAAACAATTACACATTAACTTACCTTTTGTTGAAGCAATTTCACAGATGCCGAAGTATGTGAAGTTCCTTAAAGAACTTCTGACAAATAAAAGGAAGTTGGAAGAATTGGCCATAGTAGAACTCAACGAGGAATGCTCAGCTATTCTCCAAAATAAACTGCCAACAAAACTGAAAGATCCACAGAGTTTTACTATCCCTTGTCTGATTAGTAGTTTACTTATTAATAAATCTTTAGCTGATTTAGGTGCTAGCATTAATCTCACGCCTTACAAAATGTTCAAACAACTAGGTCTCGGGGAACCCAAGCCCACTAGGATGAGTATTCAATTAGCCGATAGATCTGTTAAATATCCTAAGGGAATCATTGAAGATGTGCTAGTGAAGGTAGATAAATTTATATTCCTTGTTGATTTTGTTGTGCTTGACATGGATGAGGATATTGAAGTACCTTTAATTTTGGAATGACCATTTTTAGCCACTGCTAGAACTGTTATTGATGTAGGGGATGGCAAATTAGTACTTAGAGTTGGCGAGGAAGAAGTTGTCTTTAAAATTTATGATGCCATGAGATTCTCTAAAGAACAAGATGATTCGTGTTATTTTGTTGATATTATTGACTATTTTGTTCAAGATAATCTCTAGGAACTTGCTCTCACAGACATGTTGGAACTGTGTCTTGTTCAAGGTGGGGGGAAAGATGAAACCACCTCCGAAATTAACGAAGTATGGAAAGAGTTGGATTCTAATGAAATCATCACTAGGCACATAAGTTATGAAAATTTAAAGATGAGTGATGAATTGAGACAGAAACCTTCCATTACTGAACCCCCTAAATTAGAACTAAAACAACTGCCAGATCATTTAGAATATGCCTTTTTAGGGGAAGAATCAACTTTACCAGTCATTATCGCATCCAATTTAAGCCTTGCAGAGAAAGAGGAACTACTCCATGTGTTAAGAGAACACAGACGTGCTATAGCTTGGAAAATTTCAGATATCAAGGGAATTAATCCTTCTTTCTGCACCCACAAAATTTTAATGGAGGACGAATTCAAACCATCAGTGTAAGCCTAGAGACGATTGAATCCTAACATGAAAGAAGTTGTAAAAGCTGAGGTAATTAAACTTCTAGATGCAGGTATTATCTATCCTATTTCTGATAGTTCTTGGGTAAGCCCTGTGCAGGTTGTTCCTAAGAAAGGTGGATTGACCGTGGTGTCTAATGACAAGGAAGAGTTAATACCTACAAGAACAGTCACAGGATGGAAAGTTTGCATTGATTACAGGAAGCTGAATGATGCCACTCGGAAAGATCATTTCCCATTGCCTTTTATTGATCAGATGTTGGAAAGATTATCAGGTCGTATGTATTATTGTTTCCTAGATGGCCTCTCTGGTTACTTCCAGATCCCGATAGCTCCAGAAGATCAGGAGAAAACAACGTTCACATGCCCATACAGTATGTTTGCTTATCGCAGAATGCCTTTTGGTCTATGTAACGCTCCTGCTACTTTTCAGCGATGCATGCTAGCTATCTTCAATGAATTCGTGGAAGACATCATGGAGGTATTTATGGATGATTTCTCAGTTTTTGGTAATTCTTTCCAACTTTGTCTTAATAATCTAGAACGTGTTTTGATCAGATGTGAAGAGACAAATTTAGTGCTAAACTGGGAAAAATGCCACTTTATGGTTCAAGAGGGTATTATTTTAGGACATAAAATTTCTAGTAAAGGGATAGAGGTAGATAAAGCAAAAATTGAAACTATTGAAAAACTACCTCCTCCTAATTCAGTTAAGGCTATATGAAGCTTTTTAGGACACGCCGGTTTTTATCGAAGATTCATTAAAGACTTTTCTAAAATAGCTAAGCCTTTAACTAAATTACTAGAAAAAGACGTACCCTTCAACTTTGACCAAGAATATCTAGAATCTTTCAACAACCTTAAGGAAAAGTTAGTTAACGCCCCAATTATGATTTCACCTGATTGGAATCTACCTTTTGAACTAATATGCGATGCAAGTGATTTTGCAGTAGGTGCAGTTTTAGGACAGCGAAGGGACAAGCACTTCCAGCCGATCTATTATGCTAGCAGAACTTTAACAGCCGCTCAAGCAAATTACACTACCACAGGGAAAGAATTGCTAGCTGTTATTTTTGCATTTGACAAATTTAGATCTTATTTAATTTTGTCAAAAGTCATTGTTTATACTGATCATTCAGCTCTTCGCTACCTCTTAACTAAAACTGATGCAAAACCTCGATTGATAAGATGGATTCTATTGTTACAGGAATTCGACTTGGAAATAAAGGACAAGAAAGGAGCCGAAAACTTGGCAGCAGATCACCTCTCAAGGCTAGAGAACCCATAGCCCAAATATCTCGACAAGATGAACGATTTGTTCCCTAAGGAACAACTCCTAGCCTTAGCAGATACGACACTTCCTTGGTTTGCTGATTTTGCGAATTATTTAGCAGCTAACATAACCCCAAAAGGGCTAACCCATCAGCAAAACAAGCGATTCTTCGCTGATGTGAAAAACTACTTTTGGGAAGATCCTTTCCTTTTTCGAATTTGTGCAGATCAGGTTATTCGAAGATGCGTTGATGACACAGAAGCATATCAAATTTTGAATCACTGCCACTCAGGACCCACAAGAGGACATCACAGTGGAACTAGAACTGCTCATAAGGTACTCGAATCAGGCTTTTACTGGCCTACACTTTTTAGAGATGCCAACAAGTATGTGACCTCTTGTGATAAATGCCAACGAACAGGTAATATCTCTCAGCATAATGAAATGCCTCAGAACTATATACTTTCATGTGAAATATTTGATGTATGGGGTATTGATTTCATGGGTCTGTTCCCTAATTCATTTGGGAATAAATACATATTAGTAGCAGTAAATTACATGTCAAAATGGGTAGAAGCCCAAGCTCTACCTACAAATGATGCTAGGGTGGTAGTACGCTTCTTGAAAAGACTTTTTTCTCGATTTGGAACACATAGGATAATCATTAGTGATAGGGGTACACATTTTTGCAATACCTAATTTGAAAAAATCTTGAAAAGGTATGGAGTACACAATAGAACAGCCACCCCTTATCACCCACAAACTAGTGGCCAAGTCGAAGTAACAAGTAGGGAACTAAAACGCATCTTAGAGAAAATAATAGAAACAAATAGGAAAGATTGGTCAAGAAAGGTAGACGATGCATTATGGGCTTATAGAACTGCTTTTAAAGCACCCATAGGAACATCTCCCTATAAACTTGTTTATGGAAAAAATTGCCATCTACCATTTGAACTTGAACATAAAGCATTCTGGGCTATAAAATTTTTAAACCTTGATTTTAAAAGTGCAGGAGAGAAGAGATTAATGCAGTTGAATGAGCTAGATGAATGTCGCTTCAATGCTTACGAGAACTCGTGACTATATAAGGAAGCCATGAAGCGATGTCATGACAAAAGGCTGAAACAACCCAAGCAGTTCAAAACAGGTTATCTCGTCTTACTTTACAACTCAAGGCTGAAACTATTCCCTGGAAAACTCAAGTCAAGGTGGTCAGGTCCATTCACTGTTCTAAATGTCTTTCCATACAACACCATTGAGGTAACTCACCCTAACCACGGTACGTTCAAAGTAAACGGCCATAGGTTTAAACATTATAGAGGTGAGAATTTTGTAGAATACAGGGAGGAGCTTCGGCTCCACCACACCCCTTCTTAACACATCCAGGTAGAGTCGAGCTTAGACTCTAAATAAGCGCTTCTCGGGAGGCAACTCGAGCACTAACTTAGTAACTTTCTTTTCTTTAAAATTTTTAGTATTTTTTCATGCATAAACTAACTCTTTGAATGCAGAAATTTAGGACCACACAGCCAGGCACACGGGCGTGCCTTAGGCCGTGTGCACACTTAAAAACAGGGGCACGGTCATGCACCCAGACCGCGTACAAACAGAGTAAAATTTTCCCAAAACACGGGCCATCGATAAATTCCCACGGTCATACGATATGGCCGTGGCGACCTTACGAATTCCACACGAGCTATCAACACTGCCCCACGACCGTGTGACATGGTCGTGGCAACCCTGTAGTATCAACACGGGCCTTGCACAAATCCCCACGCCCGTGTTCTTAGCCCTTGGAAGACACTGACAAATTTCACACGCCCGTGGCATATAACACATGACCGTGTGCAACACGAACACGATCACAAACGGTCGTGTATACCATCACACGACCGTGTGAGTAACGAAGACCTGATCTCCCACGGCTGTGTGAACCAACCACACGGGCATGCTCATCAAAACATGGGGCGCTAAAACCTCCAATTTTTGAAAAACACGGGCTGAATATGACTCACACGGGCGTGTGACATCCCGTGTGACCCAAAATGTATAAATAGGGGGCCATTTTTAAACATTCCTTTTCACCTAAAACCCTAGAATCTCACACCCAAAACCTCTCGAACCTCCGTGAGCACCTCTACCACCCTCAAAACCACCATAATACTAAAAAATAACCTCCCCACGCCCGTGTAATAGCCCCCCACAACCGTGCAAACTCATAATTGATTCTACTTTCTCATTTTTCTCATTTATTTTGTTTTATTTCATTTCTTTAAATATTTATTTATTTTTACTTTAATCTAATTGTTGATTCAAGCATGGAACTAGGAAATATAGGATGAATATTCTAGAATAATATAGAATCAATTAGGATTACATGCCACTTAATTTTAGTTTTGCTTGCCATTTAGATTTCATTTTATTTTTCCACTTGGACACATATTTGCATGCCATTTTTTTCAGAAAATCACTATATATACCCATAGTTCTTAGTTTTTGTTATAAGTTTTTAATATGATTAGATTTTACTATTCAGGTTACTCCTCATTTGTTATTTTAAGAAAAATATCAATTTAAATTTTAAATCATTTTTAATCTCAATTTTTAGAACTAATGCTCATGTTATTTTATTTCAGATACTATGTCTTCTTCCTGCGCTAGAAAGACTGCTGTCCCCGTCTCCAAGAAACGAAAGGGGCCGGGAAGTTCCTCAGCAAGACCCACCTCTGAGGTACGCCACCCGTTCCTCACATTTCCGCAGGACTCCCAGGAGGAACGCTACCAGTTACTCCAAGCACGCACTATCTCGATGGGCAGATGCATTGACTGAGAGGCCCTCGCGCAAGTAAAACTGGTGGACGATGTTCGAGCCCTGCTAGCTACCGACCCATGGGACCAGTTCTTTAGGATTGTGGAGCCCACCTACCTAGAACTCACTCTCGAGTTCTGCTCCACATTCCACCTCCAGACCGTCATGAACAGATTCGAAGATCTCGGCACGGTCCAATTCTAATTAAGAGGTCTTGTGCGATAGCTGAGTGTTCCAGAGTTCGGCACGGCTCTCGGTCTCTATACCAAGTAGTTCATGGCAGAAGAAGACTTCCCTACTCTTTCCAGGCGCATCCACATCCGACCCCTCGACTGCTGGAACGAGATTGCTCCAGGGCGACAGATCTATAATCCCAGCATCAGCAAGGCATCTACCCTCCCTCATTCTCTCAGGTATATTCACGCCCTCCTTGCTCACACCTTGACAGGTAGACGGGAGAGTACAGGCGTCGTCAACACTCACGACGTCTATTTCCTTTGGTGCATAGCCAATAGCCACCATCGACCTTGCCTACTTCATAGCGTTGGCCATGCAACACCAGACTGAGAGGCACCGCAAGGGAGTCATATCCATGGGCCCGTACATCACACGACTAGGCCGCTACTTCGGCCTACTCAACACCGTAGCCCAGACATCCTTGTACATCCTACTTGGCCAGATGTCCTCCCAGGGCATCCAGAGCATGCTCTCCATGAGGATGGTAGAGCGACGGCCAGGTGGCGGCCACTTTCACTTTCGCCTTGTCCAGGAAGGCGAGGACCCAGAGAACATTACTGATGATGTCCTACCGCCACCACCTGAAGAGGATGCACCCGCCGAGCTATCATGCCTCAGATGACCTACCCAGATAGCAGTCCCACACGCTGACATACACGAGCGCCTAGACCGATTTTAGCAGCGCTTTGATTATATCGACGCCACTTTAGCGCAGATATGTCAGCACCTGAGCATCGTCCCACCACCACGAGACCCATCAGAGGATTAGATCCTCTTTTATCTTTTATTTTTGTTTTATGCTTTTTTTATTTTTATTTTTATCATTTATCTTTTATTTTTACTTTATCCTAACTGTTAAACACTGATCCTTATTTTCACCTTTTTCTAACTTTATTTTCCTCTTTAGGTTTATTTTTAATTTTTTTCAGTTCAGCTTTTTCTTTATTTAAATTTTCATTTTTTCTGTTTATTTTATTTTATTTTCTTCGGCCATCTCCTAATGAAGTAACCCCTCTTCATTTTAACATCCCACGACTAATAAATCCCTTCGTAGTTTCAAAGGAGCTCTACAGCTCAAATCTCTATAGATAAGGGAACACTGTGCCACAACTTCCATCTCACAAATCTATCCATATTTCAGGGAGTTTCATACCTCTCCCTATCTTATGATATTATGCTTCTATTGCTACTAATGCTATCTTTGTACATTGAGAGCAATGTACATCTTAAGTGTGGGGGGGAACGTACTTTAAAATTTTATTTCACTCTATTTGAAATCCCTGAAATTGTTCTAACTAATTGCACTGTCCTCAATAGCATTATCTTCAATCTACTATTAGGAATTAATTCTGATTGATTTATGATTTTTATTGATATGTTGAGAATAAAGAAATATGCAATTGTTATGATTATTCAAACTTAAAAACATTAAGGAATCAAGCATGATAAGTTGAAATTTTTGAGAACTCCAATTTTTGCATAAGTTATCTTCCCTAATTTTAAGTACTATCTTGAGATTTGAAATTCACAGGATTGACATCAAAAGCCATAATTCTGGTGAGATTTTGAGCCTTTTTGAGCATACATTCTTTCGTTTCACTTTTATTATTGCTTTGAGTGAGTCAACATTGAATTGTTATTCTAGAACTTACTTTGATTATACATGTCAAGACCACATCATTGATTTGATATACCGAGATGATAAAGACACCTAGGATTTAACCCACTTACTCCACAAAAGCCTACCTCCATAATCTAACCCTTAGTGAACCCCATTGAGCCTAACAACCTTTTCCTTGACTCACCCTCTAATTATTAACAAATAACCCATTTTTGTTAAATTTTCCATTCAATTACTTTTGATCCCTATTTTTGTCGAGATTTGAGTTGAATTTATTATATAAGCTTTATTCTCTTTTCCAGTATGTAAATCTTTACTCAATTCATTGTATTATTTGAATTGTTCTTAAAAAAAATAAAAAAAAATGTGTACATATAGTTAAATTCAGTTGTAATGTGTAATAGTTCAAATTAAGTTTTTGCATATTTCTCTCTTAAGGCTACCAAAATGATGTTATTAAGCTTTGAAAATATGTTCCAGTGATAGAGATTTTTCTAGCTAGATAATTTTCAGTTCAATCTCGATTCTAACCCTCTTTTTGTAGCCTGTGACAATACCCCTAACCAAGCCCCGTTACAACCATGAAAAGACCTCTTGATCGATATATCATATCAAACTATAGTGGTGGAGATTTGATTTTCGTACAAGCTTATAGTAATAACTTTTCAGGTTGACTAGAGAGTGCTTAAAATTTTAAACCCTAAACACTTCGAGTGAATAGAGTGAACCTTTAGTGAGGATGTCAACTCCTGTTAATTAAGATGGAGAGATAACTACTTAGAAGGAAGGAAGACTTATGTTTTCAATGATAAAATTCTCAACTTAAAGTAATTGAATCTTTAATGTTCTTCTGATTGAATTTTTCATTGTATGATTACCTGTGGATTAGTTTGAAACATTATTGATAAAGATTATAGGTTGAGAAGAATGATTCTTTTTAGGGATTGAGATTTTGCTTGAGGACAAGCAAAGGCTTAAGTGTGGGGGTATTTGATAAGTACTAAATTATACATATTTTTACCTCATGTTTAGCCTATATTTTGGATGGATTCTTATCAATTTTGTGAGAATTGGTGCTCTTAATCATTCCTTTTTATATCTTATACTTAGGAGAGCATAGGGAAGAAGAAAGAATGGAAAACGGGCCACAAAAGATGAAAAATGGGCCAAAATGTATGAACAACACCGGCAAAGAAATGCCACACAGCCGTACCACATGAAGATCACATGGTTAAGCCCCCGACAAGCATGGCCAGGTCACACGGCTGTGCCTCCACCGATAAAAGCACACGGCCTCTGTCAAAGTCACACGGGCGTGGCATACGGGCGTGTTCTAGTCGTGAGGAAGGGAAATTTCACTCGAATTGGGATGCTTAGAGGCTAAGAAAGGCTCCCCACAAGCTCTCTATATAAAGACCTCATGAGGCAGAAGCATAGACATGTTTTTAGATATTTTTCCTTTCATTTTTCTGCCACACTGAGGGTAGAAGCAAGGGATTACTCCAAGGGAGAAGGCCGATTAATTCATCTCAAAGCCGGAATTCTGTAGCAACATAGAGGATCTCCCTAAATTCTTTTAGGGGTTTTTGGTTTCTTTTATGTTTTGTTATTTTATATCTTCTGAGATGTTTTCCTTCTTTATTATGAACTAAACCCCTCAAATACTTGAGGGGGATGAAACTTAAGACAGATCTTGTTATTTATTCTTGATTCATTTGATAAATACTTGAATTGTTCTTAATTATGCGTTCTTCATTCTTGATTTAATAATCCTAGGTATTAATTCAAGAATTAGATGTGCTTAGAGTAGAGGAGCAAAAGTCCCTGTGATAAGAGTAGATCTACCATAATTAAGCGGAGTTGCATACAACCCTAGACATAGGGCGACATAAATCTGCCGGATTAGGGTCAAACCTAATATGGGGAGCCATAGATCGAATTAATGCAACCTAAGGAGTTAATTAATAAGGGAACTTTAATTAACAACTTAGGCCTAGTTGATCTACGCCTCGACGGAGGGTTTAGCATAAGTTAGGGATCTCTACGGATCAAGTCAAGTAAAGAAATCATATAGTTCAAGAAAATAATAACAAGTGAAGTCTAGGTGAATTATCCCTTGAGTATTGTCCATATAAATCAGCTTTTCCCTGAAAGTTTTCCCAATTCAGTCTTTAAACTTTCTTAGTTAGTTTTAGAATTAATTTAAACAACCCTCTTTTATTTTTAGGTTAGATAATAGATAGGAAGTAAGTACTAGTACTTTTGGTTCCCTTGGGTACTATAACTCGGTCTTGCCCCTAAACTATACTATTGTTCAATAGGTGCGCTTGCCTTTAACATCGTGATATTAGTTAGTTTTGGTGTGATCAGTTTTTATAAATTTTATTACTTAATATCACGTGATATCAGAATGATTTGATCATGTGGTGGTATGTTTTAAAGCATTGAATTGAGTTAAAATTGTGACTTGATTATTGTTCATTTATGTTGTAGGAATGACCCTTATTAAGTGTGGCAAATTGGCTTAAGCCAAGCCTATTTTGTGCTACACGGTCAGAGCACACGGGTGTGTGACTCTACCGTGTGACCCCTGTATCTAAAATTTCTTGGTCAGTTTTACACACGGGCTGGACACATGGGCATGTCTAGTGACCGTGTGGTATTTGGTAGTGTTGCCCACGGGCTGGACCCACGGGCGTGACCAGTGACCGTGCTGAGGTTGGCAGTGTTGCCCACGACCATAGTTAAGGTTAGGGCACGATCGTGTGAGGCACACGGCCTAGGCACACGGCCGTGTAGCCCTAATTCAAAAATTTTCTTAAGGTTCTTCACATCTTTTGCCTGTTCCCAATTTAGTCCATGATGAATGAATAAAGTTAATTTTGACATTTTATATCATGTTATTGATGGGTGATATTGTGTGAATTCAAAAATCAGTAAATATTCTGTTCTAATTTATTTTGAAGATTTGGTAACTCCCCGTCCTATTTCGACGACGGTTAGGGGATAGGGTGTTACATTTGGTTGGTATCAGAGCTACGGTTAAGTTAATTCTAGGACTAATATAGCGTGTTAGAGTCTAGCTATACATGCCATATTCTGAATTGTGACAGTGTGATGAATCCTGACGAGTAAAATGTGTTTTTCATATAGTAATGGATCCCGAAAGAGCCGTAGCTGCAGATGTTAAAAGTAATGCGCCTGCTCCCGCTCAAAAGACAGTGCCATTTGATTCTAGACCGATTACAGGTGGTAACGAGGAAGAAGCTAAACAAGCTTTCTTTCAAATGATGAGTGAGTGGTTCACTCAATACGTACGGGCAAATCCGGCTGTTCAACGCACACCCCCGACTGTTCCTCAACAAATTTCGGTTGTACCACCTATGGTTAACCCGATTCGTCTAAATAAACCTTCGGTAGATAAGATTAGAAAGTATGGGGCGGAAGAGTTCCGAGCCACTACTAATGATAATGCAGAGAAGGTTGAATTCTGGCTTGAAAATACAATTCGAGTTCTTGATGAATTGTCATGTACTCCAGACGAATGTGTTAAATGTGCAGTGTCATTGTTACGAGACTCGACATATCATTGGTGGAAAACGTTAATATCTGTGGTACTGAGTGAACGTATCACTTGGGATTACTTTCAGACCGAATTCAAAAAGAAGTATATTAACTAGCGATTCATTGATCAGAAACGTAAAGAGTTTCTTGAATTAAAACAAGGTAACAAATCTGTTACGGAATATGAGCTAGAGTTCGTAAGATTAAACCAGTATGCACGAGAATGTGTAGCTTCAGAGGCCACTATGTGTAAAAGATTTGTCGACAGCTTGAGTGAATACATTAAACTTCTGGTTGGAATCCTTGATCTGAA
Organism: Gossypium stocksii; assembly: GCA_020496765.1. NCBI lineage: Eukaryota > Viridiplantae > Streptophyta > Magnoliopsida > Malvales > Malvaceae > Gossypium > Gossypium stocksii. The sequence goes on along the minus strand of CM035627.1, from coordinate 106,284,307 downwards.
TAAATTTGTTGTGCTAGTTGAGAGGGCTTGTAAAGCCGAAAAACTTAGTAAAGAAAAGAAGAAAGCTGATTCTGAAGCCAGAGAATTTCAAAGGAGATCTTCAGGTAGATCATTTTAGTATGTGTCAAAGAAATTTTGAGACCTGTTTGAAGATCAATATGTGACATTCTGGTAGAGATCGTGATAGATCGTGTTCGAGTTTAAAAACTCTTGCTACATCTGTTGCTAGGGTCGAAAATGTTAGATCTGATAAACCTAAGTGTGCACACTGTGGAAAAAGACATTCGGGAAGTTGTAGATTGAAAGATCGAGCCTATTTTTTATGTGGATCTCTGGATCATTTTGTTCGAGACCGTCCTAAATTTGTTGATCAAGAAATAGTGAAAAATCTGAAATAGAGCAATGCTTTTGCTAGAGCTAGAACTTCTAGAAATGTGGGTGATGCTAGTATTGGTCAAAGAGTTACTAAAGATGCGACTGCACGATCTGAAGCTCGAGCGCCTGCTAGAGCTTATGCTATCCGAGCATGGGAAGAAGCTTCGTCTCTTGATGTGATTACTAGTATTTTCACTCTTTATGATTCCTCTGTAATTGCTTTAATAGATCCTGGATCAATGCATTCTTATATCTATGTGAATTTAGCATATAGTAAGACTTTGCTTGTAGAGTCCACTGAAATCGTTATTAGAGTATCAAATCCCTTAGGCAAAAGTGTCCTGGTTGATAAGATTTGTAAGAATTGTCCGTTAATGTTCGAGATATCTACTTTCCTACTGATTTGATGCTATTACCATTCGATGATTTTGATACAATTCTAGGTATGGATTGGTTAACTCTGCATGATACCGTTGTAAATTGCAAACGAAAAGTTATTGATTTGAGATGCAAGAATGGAGAAATAGTTAGAGTTGAATCTAGTGAATTGAATGGTTTACCGGCTGTGATATCTGAACTAAAAGCTCAGAAATATGTAAGAAAAGGTTGTGAAGCTTACTTTGCTTACGTGATTGATTCTAAGGTATCTGATAGAAAGATTGAATCGGTGCCTGTTGTCTGTGAATTTCCTGATGTATTTCCTGAAGAACTTCCGGGTTTGCCTTCAATTCAAGAAGTTGAATTTCGTATTGAATTGGTTCCAGGAACTATTCCGATATCAATAGCTCCATATAGAATGACACCGACTGAATTGAAAGAATTAAAGACTCAGTTACAAGAATTGACTAATAGGGTTTTCTAAACCGAGTTTCTCACCGTGGGGTGCTCCTGTTCTGTTTGTGAAAAAGAAAGATGGCACAATGAGAATGTGCATTGATTACCGTCAGCTTAACAAAGTGACTGTAAAGAATAAGTTCCCTCTGCCCCGAATTGATGATTTGTTTGATCAACTGAAAGGTGCTTCTGTATTTTCAAAAATAGATCTGAGATCGGGTTATTATTAGTTACGAGTAAAAGATTCTGACATTCTGAAAATAGCTTTCCGAACGAGGTACGGGCATTATGAATTTTTAGTTATGCCTTTTGGATTAACGAATGCTCCTTCTGTGTTTATGGATTTGATGAACAGAATTTTCAAACCGTATTTAGATCAATTTGTTGTTGTATTTATTGACGACATTTTAATCTATTTGCGGAATGAAAGTGAGCATGTTGAACATTTAAGAATTGTACTTTAGACACTGCGTGATAAGCAATTATATGCAAAATTCAGCAAATGTGAATTCTAGTTATGCGAAGTTAGTTTTCTGGGTCACATTGTATCTGCATCAGGTATACAAGTTGATCCAAGCAAAATTTCAGCTATTTTGAATTAGAAACCTCCGAAAAATGTTTCTGAAGTCCATAGTTTTCTAGGACTTGTCGGGTATTACTGTCATTTTGTAAAGGGTTTCTCAACAATTTTAACTCTGATGACAAGATTTCTACAAAAAGATGTAAAGTTTAAATGGTCTAATAAATGCCAGAATAGTTTTGATCAGTTAAAAGTTATGTTAACTGAAGCTCCTGTACTTGCGCAACCTGAAACGGGTAAAGAATTTGTTATTTATAGTGATGCGTCATTGAATGGGCTGGGTTGTGTTTTAATGTAAAAAGGCAAGGTTATAGCTTATGTTTCTAGACAATTAAAGCCGCACGAAAAGAATTATCCGACGTATGACCTTGAGCTAGCCACGATTGTATTGGCTTTAAAGATTTGGCGCCACTATTTGTTTGGCGAAAAATTTCACGTGTTTTCAGATCATAAAAGTCTGAAATATCTGATGACTCAGAAAGATTTGAATCTGCGGCAGCGAAGATGGTTAGAACTGTTAAAAGATTATGAACTTGTTATCGATTATCATCTGGGTAAAGCAAATGCAGTAGCTGATGCTTTAAGTAGAAAATCAATATCTGCATTATATCCCTTGAATACTTGTGTTGATCTGTTTGATGATGAGTCAGTGTTAGCTGAATTGAAGGTGAAACCTTTGTTTTTACAATAAATCATAGATGCTCAGAAAGTAGATAATGAATTGTTAATTAAGCGAGCTCAGTGTGATTCTAAATCTGAATTCTGTATTGATAATAATGGATGCCTGAGATTCAAGAATAGAATTTGTGTTCCCAGAAACTCTGAATTGATTCAAATGTTTTTGAGTGAAGCTCATAATAGCAAATTCTCTGTACATCCAAGTAGCACCAAGATGTATAATGATTTAAAACGATTTTACTGGTGGCCAGGAATGAAAAGAGATATTTTTTACTTTGCTTTGAAATGTTTAGTCTGTCAGCAAGTAAAAGCGGAACATCAGGTGCCTTCTAGTTTATTACAACCGATTTTGGTACCCAAATGGAAATGGGACTGAGTAACTATGGATTTTGTTTCTGGTTTACCCCTAACTCCGAAAAAGAAAGATTCAATCTGGGCTGTTGTTGATCGGTTGACCAAGTTTGCTCATTTTTTTCCGTTACGATCTGATTATTCTCTGGATAAATTAGCTAAACTCTATATTTCTGATATTGTGAAATTGCATGGAGTTCCACTGTCTATTGTGTCTGATAGAGACCCAAGGTTTACTTCACGGTTCTAGAGGAAGTTGCAAGAGGCTCTGGATACAAAATTACACTTCAGTACTGCTTTTCATCCGTAAACAGATGGTCAGTCTAAGCAGATCATTCAGATACTCGAGGACATGCTTAGATGTTGTATTTTGGAATTTAAAGGTACGTAGGAGCAATATCTACCTCTAATTGAATTTGCGTATAATAATAGTTTTCAATCGAGCATTAAAATGGCTCCGTACGAAGCCTTATACGGTAAAAAATGTAGAACTCCATTATACTGGTCTGACCTTAGTGAAAATAAGATTTACGAGATTGATCTGATAAAAGAAATAGAACAGAAGGTGAAGATAATCAAAGATAATCTGAAAGTAGCTTCTGATCGTCAGAAATCGTATGCGGATTTGAAACGAAAAGATATTGAATTTGAGATTGGTGACAGAGTATTTCTGAAAGTGTCTCTGTGGAAGAAACTGTTTCGGTTTGGGAAAAAGGGCAAACGAAGTCCGAGAATTGTAGGACCGTATGAAATCATTAAACGAGTGGGTCCGATTGCTTATAGACTGATATTGCCACCTGAGTTAGGAAAGATACATGATGTATTTCATGTGTCGATGCTTCAACATTATAGATCTGATCCATCTCATGTGATATCCCCTTCTGAGATTGAATTAAAGTCTGATATGTCTTATGATGAAGAACCGATCCGTATCATAGCTCGAGCAATGAAAGAATTGAGAAATAAGAAAATTCCACTAGTAAAAGTGTTGTGGCATCGTCATGGATTTGAAGAGGCTATGTGGGAGCCTGAAAATGCAATGAGACAACAATATCTAAATCTGTTTAACGGTAAGATTTTCGGGGACGAAAATCCCTAAGGGGGAGAATTGTAACAGCCCGGTTTGGACCCTAGTTGGAATAGTGGTTTCGGGACCACATATCCGAGTCTGACAAATGTTTTGATATTATTTTCTGTGTCTGTGGTATATGAATTAGCATCTGATAAATTTCTGCTATTTAATTTGTCTGTCTCTGCGGTTAATTGTGATAAAGGACTGAAATGTTTATGTGGTAAAATTTGCATGACACATTGGCATATATGCTTTTGGAATGGCTTTTAATAATTAAGGCCTTAATGGGTAATTAAACCATTTGAGGTTCAAGTGGTCATAAATGACCTTAAAAACATATGTTTTATTATGGTTTTAATGAAGGTTAAAATTGGAAATGTGATATTGTATGTTTTATAACCAAACAAAATGTAGAAAATGGCCATTTGTCACTTGGTTTTACCGAAAATTAAAAAGAGAAAGAAGGTTTCATATATTTGTTTGTTCGGCCTTATAAAGCTCAATCAAGGTCTGTTTTGAGCTCGGTTTTTTATAATTTTTATGTTTCTGTGATCGTTGCTTTGTATTCTTTCATGCCCATGTTCCAATTTCTATTTTTGATAAAGTTTGTGAATAGTGCCATTGTTGATATTTGAAGTTTTGTAGTGAAATTGAATGAATAATAATGAATAGGTGTTGAATAAATATGTGTTGTCATGAAATTTTAATGAATTTGAGCTGTATGGACTAATTTGTGAAAATGACATTTTGGGAGGATTCAATTGTGGAATAAATGAGTTATATGGGCTTAGATGAGAGCCATGAATATTCGGCTAGGCCATTTTGCAATGAAATTGTACAAATTTGATGTTTTTGTGAAATAGGGTGTAACATCCTAATTTTTGGGGCTTAGTAATTTTGTGTGATGTTTTGTAAAATTTTAAAATGTTGAGATGTGGTTGTGGAATTCATGTTTAGAGTGTATAAGTGGGCCTATGGAAGGCCCATGAGTTGGCCAAAACCCGGTAGAATTTTTGAATTTTGGACTTAAAGAATTAGGGGCTCTGGTTAGAAGGCCTTATTAAAATATGTGGATAAAATGTATCACAAACGGAGCATTGGTAAAGTGGCTAAGTAACGCCACTAGTCTCCTAAATAGGTGGCGTGAAAATGAGGAGAGAAAGCCAAGGTTCGAATCTTGGGGTAGGTACCAGTGGCGTTTATTTTTATGTCTTGTGTATGCAAGAGTTTGAAGTTGAACAGAACTCTGTTGGCTAAGGTTTGAATTGGTCATGAGCTAGAATCAAGGAATGATAAGGGGGAGGATATTGGGGAGAGATTTTAGGAGAATTTGAAAGTAGAGAAGAGGTGGCCGGCCAAGGGGGTGTGGAGTGCTAAATCGGCATTAGAATTAAGTTTTTCATTTTTTCCATTCATTTCCCTTGTGCCGTTTGATACACATCAGAAATTCCTCTCATTTTCTTTCTCTCTTCTCTTCTATACTTTCTATTCTCTTGTTTTTCCCTTTAACATCTAGAAAAGCCGAACCATATTCACCTCCCTCCTTCTCTTGGTAGCCGAACACTAAATAAGCCAAATCCCGAAAAAGTACTTTGTGCCGATTTTCTTGTAAGCTAAACTCTTCACGATCTCTTCATCTCTTGTAGCCGAATCTTTCAACCTCTGAGCCTTCAACCCATACCGATTAAATCATCATAAAAGTTCCATCCCAAAACAACTTCTTCTCTCTTAGGTTAAAAGCCGAATGCGCAGCACTTGTGGAGTCTTGGTGGGCGAATCTTAAGATCTTTTTGGGGCGACTTCTACTGGTGTTTAGGAGCTTGGAGTTGTGTCGAATCTGAGTCAATACAGGATTGAACCATTGGTGTAAGTGAACCCTCGGTAAGAGTTCGAAACCTTAGTTATATTTTGATGCTATGGATGCTTATAAAAGCCGAAACCCTCCCTAAAGTTTAGGGAGATTGCCGATTTCTAGCCTAGGCTTTATTAGGCCATTGTCGATTTCTAGCCTAGGCTTTATTAGGCCTTCTTCAATCGTTTTATGGCCTCTTCTAGGAAAGCAACAAATCGCGAAGGATTAGTAGGTTGGGTGAAGTGGTGTTGGAGAAGTCTGGACCATTAATCGGTCGTGCGAATGTAAGTTATCTACGGTTTTAGGCATAAGGGCCGAATGGTATTAATAAGACTATAGTGATTATTCTTTTAGATTTGGATCTAATACATCAATTAATTGAATATAGGACGAGTGCGTGGAGGACTTGGAAGAATCAGTCGTCTTTTAACAGGTGTGTAACATACCCCGTAATAGCCTAGGTTCATATTGCATAAAAGCCGAAACATCGGATTATGCTGTTGATGTAGCCTGTAAATACGAGATGAGGTGTGGATGAGTTCAATTGCGATGAACACAGTAAACAAGAGTGATGGAACAGGTAAGAGCACGGTTTCGTGCAGTTTGGTACGTTGGGCCTCGATGGGCTAAAATAGGGCCCAATGGGCTTGTGGGCCCATTTGGAAAAAAAATTGGTAAAAATGGAATCTGATTGAATTGCATGTTAAACTTTTAGTACCGTTGCGTAACTTAGGCTAAAAAGGTCCTAAATGACTAAATCGGCTACGAAGGGCCCATTAGGGGTTTTGGGCCCAATAACTTGAATGCGCTATAATAGGCTAAAAATTGTTGTCTAAACACTTGAATTTGGTGGATAAACATGGAAAATCCTAATAATGGATAAAATTACATAATTACCCTTAAAACGTGAAAATGACTATTTTACCCCTAGGTAAAAATGACTATTATACCCCTAGGGTTGTAATATGTTTATGATGACTTTGATACTATTGTTTTACATGCTATGACATGATATGCACATGATATGCTATGATATGAACATGATATGCACTATTTGATTCATTATATGCATGGGTTGGGTTTATATGATGGAGGAAGTGATAAAGGGCTTTGCCCCAGTTTACCGAAAAGGGCTTTTGCCCCAGTTATTAAAAGAGGCTTGGCCTCCAGTTATATGATTAAGCAGCTATGCTACCAGTGGAGAGTTTGGTTGGGTGGGTTGAGTTATTCCCCACATGGAGAGTTTGGTTGGTACGGGTGGAGAGTAGCGGATGGAGGGTTGAGTAGTCTCCCCAAATGGGTTTTTGCATACATGTATGGTTTAAGTTATGTAATATTGAAATGGGCCTATGGGCCATACCGTTTACAGAAAGGCTTTGGCCTAGCGATATGAGTAATATAAAGGCTTCGGCCCAGTAACAGTTAACCGAAAGGCTTCGGCCCAGTGTATATTGAAAATTGAGCTTGTACATGTATGGATTTGGGCTCTGAAAGGGCTTGTTATACACTGAGTTCCAAACTCACCCCCCCTTCTCCAACCTTGCAGGTGAACCTTAATGTGGCGACTTGGAGCCGGTGGGAATTCAGAGTGGCCATGATGTTCAGTTGGACTTTCTTTTAAAAGTTTTATTTAAATATTATTATCTATTTTTGGGTTGTAATAAGGCCATTTTAACTAATTTCTTTCTGGATTTGGTTGGTTTGAACTTTGAAATCTGCGTTATTATTTATATCCTAAAATGGGCTAGATCTAGGTTACATTTTAAACAACTCTTGGTTTTCAAATCATATAGAGATAAATATAACATTTTAACTAAGACATCACTTTGTACAAACTCCATCTCGAGATATTTTCAAAATTATCAATAACCTAAAGTGTGGCAATGGTTGTGGGCATGTCGAGGATTGGATCCAATCAAGAGCTTGGTACTTAAGCAGCCTTCATGGCTCACCTCCTCTGTTTCGGATACCTACCTGGTGCACAGCTTCCATTCACTTTAGTCTTTTAAAAGAAAATTTATTATCATCAAATCCTTTGAGAGAGGTTTAAAATCAGAACTTGTGTTTTAATGTTTTCAATGTGACACGTCAGATTTGGCCATAACGTTTGGGCCGAGTTTGGGGTGTTACATTTAGTGGTATCAGAGCCAGGTTGCAACAACTCGGCTGTGGGTTTTTAACGGGCTTTTTAACGGGTTTCTTTTTCAAAATTTCAAATAATGACTTTTTAAATTTAAGGATTTCTAAAATACTAGTAAAATAAATAAAATCTTTTTAACCCATTTTTATGGATAAATATATGTTTTAAATGATTCAAAGGAAGAGGTGGCACACTGAATTCCCGGCCCCAAGTCTGTAAGTATACTTTCTTTATCGTTTGATATTTAAATGATATTTGAGAATGATATGATATTATTGTTGGTCTTAACATGATGCTATAGATAGAATCAAAGACCTTACTATGTTACTTTAGATAGGGTAGAGCTAAAAACATTTTAGGATCGAGACTGTAGTTAGATACAATGTCGTGGAAACAACTCCTGAACTACTATACTTCGATAAGATATCTCATAATAAACAACTGAAATATTAACTAATGTCATAAAATTCGTAATCAGATAAGTCGATATGAGTACTAGAGGAACTCGTGGACGAGGCCGCGGACGTGGTCGCGGTAGAGCGCGGGCCGAATCTTCATCTTCAGGGCATAGGCCAGCTGAAGAGGCATCTGTGCCACCAGCATCTGAGACTGGGTCACATGATCGAGCTGTAGGGGACGATGCCTTGTCCCAAGCAATGTTGAGGGTCTTAGAAAGGGTTGCTGGAGCTAGTACTGGGACAGTGAATAGAGGATCTATCTCTGAGCGACTGCGGGCCAACGGAGCAGAGGTTTTTAGGGGCGTATCTGGAGTAGCTCCGAATGTGGCTGAATATTGGCTTGAGGCAACAGAACGGATTATGGACGACTTGGATTGCTCTGTGGAGCAAAAGCTGAAAGGGGCTGTATCGTTGCTGCGAGACGAGGCTTACCAATGGTGGATTACAGTAAGAGAGAGTACCCCGGTGGAGCGGGTAACTTGGGATCTATTTAAGACTGCTTTTAAGGGCAGGTATGTGGGAGCTAGTTATGTGGATGCTCGTCGTAAGGAATTCCTAAACCTAACCCAGGGTAATAAGACTGTTGCCGAATATGAGGCAGAATTTTTGAGATTGAGCCGATATGCTAGTGGGATAGTGGCGACTGAATACGAGCGTAGCGTTCGGTTTGAGGATGGCCTTCGAGATGAGCTTAGGGTGCTGATAGCTCCACAAAGGGAGCGTGACTTTGCTGCGTTGGTAGAAAAGGCCAAGATAGCCGAGGAGGTTAAGCGGGTTGAGCAACAGAATCGTTAGAAGGATCGACTTAGATTTAGGAGGGATTCTGGACCCTCGGGTGCTGCATACAGAAATGTTAAACGAACTAGAGTAGAGGAGCCGATTCGGGCCATGCCAGTGAATACCGTCAGACCTCAAGTTTGTAGGGATTGTGGTAGAGCACACTTGGGTGAGTGTTGGAAAAGAACTGGGGGTTGTTTCCGATGTGGGTCCAAGGAACACAAGTTTAGAGAATGTCCTAGGAGAGCAGTTCAGGACCAAGTTGCTGAGCCAAGGGTTGTGCAACCAGTGCGAGGAGGACCACCACCACAGAGAGGCCGTGGGCAAGGTAGAGGTGGTAATGGTAATGGACGAGGACGTGGGGCACCTGGCAGGGGTGCTGGGCATACTGAAGCTCGTCAGCCAGCGTTGGTTTATGCTGCACGACGTCGAGAGGAGGGTGATGCTCCTGATGTTATAACCGGTACGTTTTTCATTCATAGCACGCCTTATACTGCTTTGATAGATGTTGGTTCCACTCACTCGTATGTTACCTGTAACGTATCTGGGGCATTGGGTGTGCGTTCTGAGAAGACTGTGAGTGGGGTATCAGTGATAAGTCCTTTGGGTCACTCGGTTAAGGTAGATAAACTTTTTAGGGAAGTGCCTCTAGAGACTCAAGATAAAGTATTCGTAGGAGACTTAATGGAATTGCCATTCGGAGAATTTGATCTTATCTTAGGAATGGATTGGTTAACTCAGCATAGGGCGACATTGGATTGTGCTGCTAAGAGGATGGTATTAAGAACTGTCGAGGATGAGGAGGTATTAGTCATAGGGGAACGAAGAAATTATTTGTCTAATGTGGTTTCAGCCTTAAAAGCTAAGAAGTTGATTCGAAAAGGTGGTGAGGCATATTTGGCCTTTGTAAGCCAAGCTGAGCCTGAAAAGATGACCGTAGAGTTAGTCAGGACTATCAAAGAGTTTCAAGATGTCTTTCCTGAGGAGCTTCCTGGATTACCTCCAAACCGCGAGGTTGAGTTTGGAATTGACCTGTTACCTGGAACAGCTCCGGTGTCCATTGCACCGTATAGGATGGCACCAAAGGAGTTGGTAGAACTGAAGGCTCAGATACAAGAACTATTGGATAGAGGATTTATAAGACCAAGTGTTTCTCCGTGGGGCGCACCAGTTTTGTTTGTAAAGAAGAAGGATGGAACCATGCGCATGTGTATCGATTATCGGCAGCTGAACAAACTGACAATCAAGAACAAGTACCCTTTGCCTAGAATCGATGATCTGTTCGATCAGTTGAGAGGAGCAACAGTATTTTCAAAAATCGACCTTCGGTCCGGATATCACCAGCTGAGAGTCAAAGAGGGGGATATTCATAAGACGGCATTCAGAACTCGATATGGTCATTACGAGTTCCTAGTTATGCCCTTTGGACTGACTGACGCACCTGCAGCATTCATGGATCTGATGAATTGTGTATTCCAGCCATACTTGGATCAGTTCGTAGTTGTGTTCATCGACGATATTTTGGTGTATTCGGAAACAGAAGAAAAGCATGATGAGCATCTTCGTATCGTTCTACAAGTATTAAGAGAGAAGCAACTCTATGCTAAGTTCAGTAAGTGCGAATTTTGGTTGAGTGAGGTGACCTTTTTAGGGCATGTTGTTTCTGCCGAGGGGATTAAGGTAGATCCTCGAAAAATTGAGGCGATTCTAGAATGGAAGCCACCAAGGTCAGTGTCAGAAATTCAAAGTTTTTTGGGGTTGGCAGGTTATTATAGAAGGTTTGTGGAAGGGTTCTCTGTGCTGGCTGCACCATTGACAAAACTCATAAGGAAAGGAGTACCGTTTGTTTGGGCTGAGAAGCAGCAAGAAGCTTTTGAGAAGTTAAAGAAAGTTTTGACCGAGGCACCAGTGTTGATTCAGCCAGAGTCTGGTAAAGATTTCACTGTGTACAGCGATGCATCACATGTAGGTTTGGGTTGTGTGTTGATGCAAGAGGGAAAGGTGGTTGCATATGCTTCAAGGCAGCTTAAGCCTCACGAGATGAACTATCTTACGCATGATTTGGAGCTGGCGGCGGTGATCTTCGCGCTTAAAATTTAGAGGCATTACTTATATTGGGAGAAGTGCATCATCTATACAGATCATAAGAGTCTTAGGTATTTATTGACTCAAAAAGAGCTGAATCTTAGACAGCGAAGGTGGATAGAGTTGTTGAAAGATTATGATTATTCGATTGAGAACCATCAAGGCAAGGCAAATGTGGTGGCCGATGCGTTGAGTCGTAGGACTATAGCAGATTTGAAAGCAATGTTTGCTCGTTTAAGCTTATACGATGATGGGAGCCTGTTGGCAGAGTTGCAAGTGAAACCAACTTGGGTAGAACAAATTAAGAGGCAGCAGCTGTTGGATGAGTCTTTGGATTCTCGGTTTCAGCAAGCCAAGAAGGAGGAGAATTCAGACTTTGGGTTAAACAGTGAGGGAATTCTTTGTTTTAGAGGAAGAATTTGCATGCCAAAAGACTCTGAATTAAGAATGATGATTTTGAAAGAGGCTCATAGTGGACCTTGTGCCATGCATCCAGGAGGGAATAAATTGTATCGAGACTTGCGAGAATTATATTGGTGGCCTGGACTGAAGAGGGAAGTGACCGAGTTTGTGGGAAAGTGTTTAACGTGTCAACAAGTAAAGGCCGAGCATCAACTACCTTCAGGATTGTTGCAGCCAGTGAAAATACCACTTTGGAAGTGGGAAAGGGTAACCATGGATTTCGTAAGTGGGTTGCCTTTGACGCCTTCCAGGAAAGATTCGATTTGGGTGATTGTGGATAGGCTGACGAAATCTGCCCATTTCATACCTGTTCGAACAGATTATCCACTTCAGAAGTTAGCCAAGTTATATGTAGCAGAGATAGTACGGTTGCATGGAGTGCCAGTGTCAATAATTTCTGATCGAGACCCAAGATTTACATCTCGGTTTTGGAGGAAATTGCATGAGGCGTTAGGAACGCGATTGGATTTTAGCACAGCATTTCACCCTCAGTCAGATGGGCAGTCAGAGAGAGTTATTCAGATTTTAGAAGACATGTTGAGGGGTTGTGTGATCGACTTTAGGGGCAGCTGGGAGGATTACTTGCCGTTGGCGGAATTTGCTTATAATAACAGTTATCAAACGAGTATTCAGATGGCTCCATATGAGGCACTGTATGGGAGAAGATGTCGTTCGCCTACTTGTTGGACTGAGTTAGGGGAGAGACGAGTATTTGGACCAGAATTAGTGGCTGATACTGAAGACAAAGTCAGGGTAATCAGAGACCGCTTGAAGGAGGCAGCAGATCGACAGAAGTCCTATGCAGATCTAAAGCGTAAGGATATTGAGTATGCAGTAGGAGACATGGTTTTTCTTAAAGTTTCGCCTTGGAAGAAGATATTGAGATTTGGTAGAAAGGGCAAGTTGAGTCCGCGATTCATTGGGCCTTATCGAATTGTGAAGCGAATAGGACCGGTTGCTTATCAGCTAGAATTACCTCCGGAGTTAGATCGTATTCACGATGTCTTTCATGTTTCAATGCTAAGGCGATATCATTTTGATCCTACTCATATCGTGCCAGTTGCAGACATTGAAGTACAAGCAGATTTAACCTTCGAAGAATAACCAGTGCAAATACTTGATCGTGACGTTAAAGTGTTGAGAAGAAAATTAGTCCCATTGGTAAAGGTACTTTGGAGGAACCATGGCAGAGAGGAGGCTACTTGGGAGCCCGAGGAGGCGATGCGTCGACAGTATCCTCAACTATTTTAATACGGTAAATTTCGAGGCCGAAATTTCTTTAAGGAGGGTAGAGTTGTAACATCCTAATTTTTGGGGCTTAGTAATTTTGTGTGATGTTTTGTAAAATTTTAAAATGTTGAGATGTGGTTGTGGAATTCATGTTTAGAGTGTATAAGTGGGCCTATGGAAGGCCCATGAGTTGGCCAAAACCCGGTAGAATTTTTGAATTTTGGACTTACAGAATTAGGGGCTCTGGTTAGAAGGCCTTATTAAAATATGTGGATAAAATGTATCACAAACGGAGCATTGGTAAAGTGGCTAAGTAACGCCACTAGTCTCCTAAATAGGTGGCGTGAAAATGAGGAGAGAAAGCCAAGGTTCGAATCTTGGGGTAGGTACCAGTGGCGTTTATTTTTATGTCTTGTGTATGCAAGAGTTTGAAGTTGAACGGAACTCTGTTGGCTAAGGTTTGAATTGGTCATGAGCTAAAATCAAGGAATGATAAGGGGGAGGATATTGGGGAGAGATTTTAGGAGAATTTGAAAGTAGAGAAGAGGTGGCCGGCCAAGGGGGGTGTGGAGTGCTAAATCGGCATTAGAATTAAGTTTTTCATTTTTTCCATTCATTTCCCTTGTGCCGTTTGATACACATCAGAAATTCCTCTCATTTTCTTTCTCTCTTCTCTTCTATACTTTCTATTCTCTTGTTTTTCCCTTTAACATCTAGAAAAGCCGAACCATATTCACCTCCCTCCTTCTCTTGGTAGCCGAACACTAAATAAGCCAAATCCCGAAAAAGTACTTTGTGCCGATTTTCTTGTAAGCTAAACTCTTCACGATCTCTTCATCTCTTGTAGCCGAATCTTTCAACCTCTGAGCCTTCAACCCATACCGATTAAATCATCATAAAAGTTCCATCCCAAAACAACTTCTTCTCTCTTAGGTTAAAAGCCGAAAGCGCAGCACTTGTGGAGTCTTGGTGGCCGAATCTTAGGATCTTTTTGGGGCGACTTCTACTGGTGTTTAGGAGCTTGGAGTTGTGTCGAATCTGAGTCAATACAGGATTGAACCATTGGTGTAAGTGAACCCTCGGTAAGAGTTCAAAACCTTAGTTATATTTTGATGCTATGGATGCTTATAAAAGCCGAAACCCTCCCTAAAGTTTAGGGAGATTGCCGATTTCTAGCCTAGGCTTTATTAGGCCTTCTTCAATCATTTTATGGCCTCTTGTAGGAAAGCAACAAATCGCGAAGGATTAGTAGGTTGGGTGAAGTGGTGTTGGAGAAGTCTGGACCATTAATCGGTCGTGCGAAGGTAAGTTATCTACGGTTTTAGGCATAAGGGCCGAATGGTATTAATAAGACTATAGTGATTATTCTTTTAGATTTGGATCTAATACATCAATTAATTGAATATAGGACGAGTGCGTGGAGGACTTGGAAGAATCGGTCGTCTTTTAACAGGTGTGTAACATACCCCGTAATAGCCTAGGTTCATATTGCATAAAAGCCGAAACATCGGATTATGTTGTTGATGTAGCCTGTAAATACGAGATGATGTGTGGATGAGTTCAATTGCGATGAACACAGTAAACAAGAGTGATGGAACAGGTAAGAGCACAGTTTCGTGCAGTTTGGTACGTTGGGCCTCGATGGGCTAAAATAGGGCCCAATGGGCTTGTGGGCCCATTTGGAAAAAAATTTGGTAAAAATGGAATCTGATTGAATTGCATGTTAAACTTTTAGTACCGTTGCGTAACTTAGGCTAAAAAGGACCTAAATGACTAAATCGGCTACGAAGGGCCCATTAGGGGTTTTGGGGCCAATAACTTGAATGCGCTATAATAGGCTAAAAATTGTTGTCTAAACACTTGGATTTGGTGGATAAACATGTAAAATCCTAATAATGGATAAAATTACGTAATTACCCTTAAAACGTGAAAATGACTATTTTACCCCTGGGTAAAAATGACTATTATACCCCTAGGGTTGTAATATGTTTATGATGACTTTGATACTGTTGTTTTGCATGCTATGACATGATATGCACATGATATGCTATGATATGAACATGATATGCACTATTTGATTCATTATATGCATGGGTTGGGTTTATATGATGGAGGAAGTGATAAAGGGCTTTGCCCCAGTTTACCGAAAAGGGCTTTTGCCCCAGTTATTAAAAGAGGCTTGGCCTCCAGTTATATGATTAAGCAGCTATGCTGCCAGTGGAGAGTTTGGTTGGGTGGGTTGAGTTATTCCCCACATGGAGAGTTTGGTTGGTACGGGTGGAGAGTAGCGGATGGAGGGTTGAGTAGTCTCCTCAAATGGGTTTTTGCATACATGTATGGTTTAAGTTATGTAATATTGAAATGGGCCTATGGGCCATACCGTTTACAGAAAGGCTTTGGCCTAGCGATATGAGTAATATAAAGGCTTCGGCCCAGTAACAGTTAACCGAAAGGCTTCGGCCCAGTGTATATTGAAAATTGAGCTTGTACATGTATGGATTTGGGCTCTGAAAGGGCTTGTTATACACTGAGTTCCAAACTCACCCCCCCTTCTCCAACCTTGCAGGTGAACCTTAATGTGGCGACTTGGAGCCGGTGGGAATTCAGAGTGGCCATAATGTTCAGTTGGACTTTCTTTTAAAAGTTTTATTTAAATATTATTATCTATTTTTGGGTTGTAATAAGGCCATTTTAACTAATTTCTTTCTGGATTTGGTTGGTTTGAACTTTGAAATCTGCGTTATTATTTATATCCTAAAATGGGCTAGATCTAGGTTACGTTTTAAACAACTCTCGGTTTTCAAATCATACAGAGATAAATATAACATTTTAACTAAGACATCACTTTGTACAAACTCCATCTCGAGATATTTTCAAAATTATCAATAACCTAAAGTGTGGCAATGGTTGTGGGCATGTCGAGGATTGGATCCAATCAAGAGCTTGGTACTTAAGCAGCCTTCATGGCTCACCTCCTCTGTTTCGGATACCTACCTGGTGCACAGCTTCCATTCACTTTAGTCTTTTAAAAGAAAATTTATTATCATCAAATCCTTTGAGAGAGGTTTAAAATCAAAACTTGTGTTTTAATGTTTTCAATGTGACACGTCAGATTTGGCCATAACGTTTGGGCCGGGTTTGGGGTGTTACATAGGGACCAAAGTGTCAAAATGTGAAATGTAAGGGCTAAAATGTAAAATGCCCCAAATTTGTGTTCATGGATTAAATTGAATGAAATGAATAACTGAATAGTTGATTTTAAATTGATTTAGATCAAGAACAAAGAAAAATGAATTTAGATCGAGGGAAGTCCAAAGTCGTTGAATAGTCGACTCGAAACCGTTTAAATCTGTACGAGGTAAGTCATAATACAAATATGCATTATATTGATGTCTGTTATAAATTCTTTTATTATAAACTATATTGGATGGCTATGAGAGCCTGATATAGAATTTCTGAATCACCCTTGATTGTGTAATGGCAAAACGATTTCATGTAATACCTCGTCCGGGACATAGGTATTGATTTGAGATTTACGTGTAAGACCGTGTCTGGGACACTGGCATCGTAAATGTTTCGTGTAAGACCCTGTTTGGGACAATGGCATCGATATTAAATAACATGTGAGACCATGTCAAGGAAGTCGACATTGTGTAAGGCCTATCTGCATTGTATAACGTTTCTGAATGATTGAGGAGAAATTCTGAAGAATGAATAAATGTATACCTCATGAGTGTGACTCAGGTACGTCTATTCGGTACTAAATTTTCTGAGTGTGAGAGATATACTACTATGAAGTAGACTTCTGCTACAATTGAGTATCTGAGTTGTAAGGTCAATTATACGAAATGGTTATCATATTCTATTCATGAACTGCATATGGTTGTATTTGGCTTACTAAGCTCATTGTAGCTTACTCTATTTATTCTTTCAACTGTTTTATAGATATCGTAGCTACTGAAGGCTCGGGAATAGTCAAGGATTGTCACCACACTATCGAGTTTGTTTTGGTACCTTTTGATTGTATAAAGTCTAAGTATGGCATGTATAGGCTAGAGTGTCTTTATGTATGCTTGAATATGTTGGCTTGTAATGTTATGTAAATTGGATGGCCAATGATATGATTTTGTCTGATTTTGGCTTTTGCTTGTGATGCCAAATTAAGTAAGTTCATAATGGTCTTTTGATCTACTTATTTTGGTCATTTTAAAATATACTAAAGTGGCGAAATGGTAAGTTTTGGAAATGGTATGAAAGAGATATGTATCATGTGTTGGAACATGAACTTTGTATGGAATATTGACATGCTTTGTAAGATACTAAGTAAATATGTGTATATGAATGATTTGATCATGTGGTGGTATGTTTTAAAGCATTGAATTGAGTTGAAATTGTGACTTGATTATTGTTCATTTATGTTGTAGGAATAACCCTTATTATAGGTGGCAAATTGGCTTAAACCAAGCCTATTTTATGCCACACGGTCAGAGCACACGGGCGTGTGACTCGACCGTGTGACCCCTGTATCTGAAAAGTTTTGGTCAGTTTTGCACACTGGCTGGACACACGAGCATGTCTGGTGACCGTGTGGTATTTGGCAGTGTTGCCCACAGGCTGGACCCACGGGCGTGATCGATGACCGTGCTGAGGTTGGCAGTGTCGTCCACGGCCATAGTTAAGGTTAGGGCACGACTGTGTGACGCACACGGCCTAAGCACATGACCGTGTGGCCCTAATTCGAAAATTTTCTTAAGGTTCTTCACATCTTTTGCCTGTTCCTAGTTTAGTCCATGATGAATGAATAAAGTTAATTCTGATAGTTTATATCATGTTATTGATGGGTGATATTGTGTGAATTCGAAAATCAGTAAATATTCTGTTCTGATTTGTTCTGAAGATCTAGTAATGCCCCGTCCTATTCCGGCGACAGTTATGGGATAAGGGTGTTACATAGCACTTCCTCCATCAAAACCCAATCCCATGCAACAGTGTATATTATGACATGGCATGCAGGGAACAAACATAATTTAGCATGCAAATCAGTCAACTTAACCCTAGGGGTAAAATGGTCTTTTAACACCTAGGGGTAAAATAGTAATTTTCTACCCTTAAGGGGTATTTCAATAAATTTGCCAGTTTTTAGGGTTTCATGCTCATTATAGTTTGTTAACAGTCCTAACATCATCCAAGCAACTTATTTAGCCCATTTTAGTAATACAGAGTCATCGGGCCCTAAAACCCCTAATGGGCCCATCAGTGTCCACTAGCTACTATGACCCACTAAGTCCAAATTTTACATCCGTTTTAGTAGCTTTAACAATCAGGCTACTAGAATTTGCTTACCGCTCATTTCACCCATATGGGCCCGTAAGCCCATTGGGCCCAAATTTGGCCTTTCGAGGCCCAAAACCACCAACGTGCCCGAAAATGCGCACGTAACATTCTTACCATTTGCGATTACCAACTTTATCGATTCAAACTAACCCACGAGTGCTCTCACGCTCGCAATCCTTTGAAATGCCAGAATTTTGGTATTTTGGCTTTTTGACTTTTGCCGATCTGGTCTACTAGAGGGTGTCGATTACACACTTGATTTACGTTATACTCAAAAGTCCCTTGCGTGAATATCCTACAATTGTTTAAACCATATGTTAACTAAGATCCAATTGAATAATCGTTAGCAACTTACAAACCTATTCGACCACAATAGAGTACCACTAATCTCTTACCTTTGTCGATTCTAACCACTAGATCTAGATCTAGATTGCTCCAACGATCCTAGTCTCAAATGCTCCTCGATAGATAGCCTCTTTTCCACTCTAGATCACAAGAAAACTGAAAGAAAAGACAAATATCAATCTTAGCCAAAATCGACAGCCACCCTAAAGAGTTAGGGGTTTTTGGCTTTTCTTGAATCACCAAATTACGAAAGAAGGGGGTTTCAAATACTTACCACCATTTTGTACTGCCAAAGAAGAGTCCCCAAATACCAGCCTAGTCTAGATCTATTTTAGATCTAACCAAAACATGAGAAGAACATAGATCTAAGTGATCTAAAGATTCAGTTTTCGAAATCACTATAAGGTATGAAGGTTTCGGCTTTTGTAGAAACAAAAAGGAGAATAGAAGTTTACGAAACAGAGAGGAGGTGTCGACAGAGGGATGAAAGAGTTGTGAGTTTTGGCTTTTGAAAGAATAGGGTTGAAGAGAATGGAGATTCGACCAATAAGAAGAATCGGCTTAACAAGATGATTTGGGTTTCGGCTTTTTGGAACAATCGGCTAGAAGGCTTTGAGGGAGGTTACTTCAATCGATGGAGAAAAGGTGAAGAAGAAGAGAAGAGAGTGAAGAGAGGAGATAGATTCTTAGTTCATTTAAAGAAGAGATGTGATAGGATTTGGCTTTGGGTAAATCGTCATGAGAAACCAACCAATTTCGGGATTTCAGCTTTTTGAACAAAAGGGAAAGAATAGAGAAATGAAAGAAAATGAACAGAATGGGAAACACCACTTGATTTTTACCTAAACTGCACTAAGGCTTGGCCAAAACAAACCCCAAAAAGAACAAAAAAAGAATTTGGCACACCTTAAACCCCAATTGCCGAAAGTGCTACCTTTCCAAGGACCTAGCTGAAATTGCTCAAGCTAAAGACTCATATTCTGCCAACTCTAGCTCCCCCTTTCAAATTCCTAGATTTGCTCCTAGATAATCTCTCATTATCACTCGTCACCCAATTCCATGAGTATCTCAACCTCTTCCTTCAGTATTTCACTTAAGTTCCGTCACTTACCTTGCATAGGCATAAAAATAAATAACGCCTTGCTACACCATGGATTCGAACCTTAGCTCGTGTACAGCTTCCACACGCCACCTATTGTGTCTCAAGTGGCGCTACATTGCCACCTTACCACGGGTTATCTTGTATCTTAAATTACCAACATTTTTTTAAAAGCCCACTTAGTTAAAGCCCCTTCTCCCTTAGGTCTAAAATTTTAAAATTCTACCAGGTTTTAACTTAGGCTTAGGCCTTCTAAAGGCCCACTAACACACCCAAAGCATAATTTAGCATATCCAAACAAGCAAAAATTAAATTCAATCAAAATCATAAAAATCCCAAAAATTAGGGCATTACAATATCTGATAGACCACAAGGTAGTTTTTCGAGTAATACTGAACCCAATCCTAGGGAGCATGTTAAAGCAGTCACACTAAGGAATAGAAAAACACTAGTTGAACCTGAAAAGAAGTCTGTTCAAAAACCTGACAAAGAGAAGGTTGAGGAGCTGAACCCAAAGAGAATACTCCACCAGTACTGAAAGAATACAAACCACCCATACCAGATCTAGAAAAGTTGAAGAAAGACCGCATGGATGCACAATTCAGCAAATTTCTTGAACTTTTTAAACAGTTACATATTAACTTACCTTTTGTTGAAGCTATTTCGCAGATGCCCACGTATGCAAAATTCTTGAAGGAACTTCTAACAAACAAAAGGAAACTTGAAGAGTTATCCATAGTGGAACTTAATGAGGAGTGTTCAGATATCCTCCAAAACAAACCGCCAACCAAGTTGAAAGATCCAGAAAGTTTTACTACTTCCTGTTTAATTGGTAATTTAAATATTGAAAAGGCATTAGCTGATTTAGGTGCAAGTATTAACTTAATGCCTTATAAAATGTTCAAGCAACTAGGTCTTGGAGAACCAAAACCCACTAGGATGAGTATTCAACTAGCTGATAGATCTGTTAAATATCCTAGGGGTATTATTGAAGATGTTTTAGTTAAAGTGGATAAATTTATATTCCCTGTTAATTTTGTTGTGCTTGAGATGGATGAGGATGTTGAGGTACCTTTAATTTTAGGACGCCCATTTTTAGCCACTGCTAAAGTTGTTATTGATGTTGGGGATGGTAAACTTGTGCTTAGAGTAGATGATGAAGAAATTGTGTTTAAAATATATGATGCCATGAGATTTTCTGGAGAACAAGATGATTCTTATTATTTTATTGATTCTATTGACCATTCTATTCAAGATTCGTTTTAGGAGATCGCTCTGAAAGACACATTGGAACTGTGTCTCACTCAAGGTGGGGAGGAGGATGAAGTTACCACTGAGGTAAGTGATCGTGATCTGATGAAGTAATAAAATCGATCGTACCTATAAACTAACTAATATTACGATAAAGGCAAGTGCACCTATCGTATAGTAGTATGGTTAATGGCAAGACCGGAATATTGAATCCAAGGAACTAAAAGTACTAGTAATGGCTTTCTTCCTATTATCTATCTTAAAAATAAAGATGTGATTTGTGTAAACTAATTAACACTAAACTAAACTAAGGACGCGACAAAGAGTAAATTGGGAAATTGCTTTTGGGAAAACTGATTGATGAGGACAATACCTAAGGAAGAATCCACCTAGACTTCACTTGTTATCTAACTCTGAACTAGACGATTTCTTTATTTGACTTGATCCGTAGAGATCCCTAAATTATGTTAATACCTCCGTCAAGGATAAGAACAACTAATCCTAGGTTGATTAATTGAAATCTCTTTCTACTTAAAACCCCTAGTCTTGTATTAACTCGATTTATGGATCCCCATATTAGATTTGACTCTAATATGATAGATTTTCGTTATCTTTTGTCTAGGATTGTGATCAACTCCGCTTAATTGCATTGGATCTACTCCTATACAGGGACTTTTGCTCCTCTGTATAAGCACATTCGACTTAAATTAATTTCCCAAAAATATCAATACAAGAGTTAAAAACACAATTAAGAACAAGTCAAATATTTATCATATAGTTCAGATAATAATAACAAGACTCGTCTTAGGTTTCATCCCCCTTAGATATTTGGGGTTTTAGTTCATATTTATAAAAAGAAACATCTCAGAATAAAGAAAATAACAAAACATAAGAAAACCTAAAACTCCTGAAAGGATTGAAGGGAGATCTTTTGTCTTGATGTAGATCCTGGCTTCTGAGATGGATCAGTCGGCTTTCCTTCGAGTAATTCCCTGCCTTTAGATCTCTGTCTTGGTGGGAAGACTATACCCTTGGCGGGAATAATGCACACCCTTGTACTTGCCTACTAGGGTCTTTATATAGAGTTTGGAGAGTCTTTCTTAGCCCCTAAGTAGCCTTTTCCAAGTGAAATTGAACTTTATCATGACAGGGACACACCCGTGTGCCACACCCATGTGAGTCAATGTTGGGCCGTGTTCAAGCCTGTTAGAGTGGCACAGTCGTGTGGGTTGCCCGTGTGAATCAATTCTAGCCGTGCTCGAGCCTGTTTATGTGGTACGGCCGTGTGACATGCCCGTGTGGTGAACTTTCAGGCCATGTTGATTCCTTACTTTGGCCCATTTTCTCCGTTTTCAGCCTGTTTCTTGTTATTTTCACTCCCCTAAGCTCACTTGAGTATAAAACATGAAATTAAAGGTTTAGGAGCATCAAATTCCACAAATCAAGGAATAATTCATCCATAAATGTGCTAAGCATGAGGTACAAACGTGTATAATTTACGGTTTATTAAATACCCCCTCACTTAAGCCTTTGCTTGTCCTCAAGCAAAATCTCAATTCACAATTAAAGTTCATTCCTCTCAACTTATAATCCTTATCAATAAAGTTTCAAACTAATATATAAATAATCATACATTGAAAATTCAATCAAAAGAAAATTAAAGTCTCAAACACTTTAAGTTGAGAATTTTATCATAGAAACATAGGTTTTCTCCCCTCTTCTAAGTAATTACCTCTGATTCAAAAATCAACAAGAGTTGACATCCTCACTAAAGATTCACTCTATCCACTCGAAGTGTTTAGGGTTCAAAAATTAAGCACTCATTAGTCAACCTGAAAAGTTATTACCATAAGCTTGCAGGAAAATCAAATCTCCACCACTATATATTGACATGATACATTAATCAAAAGGTCTTTCAAAGGTTGTAACGTGGACTTGGTTAGGGGTATGGTGACAAGCTGAAAAATATGGTTAGAATCAAGATTGAATTGAAAAATCATCTAACTAGAAAAATCTCTATCACTGAAACATATTCCTAGAATAAAGCCTTTTAGATGACATTGTTTAAGAACAAGAGCTCAAAAATTACATGGAAATATGCAAAACATTGAATTACTATTGGAATATACATATGTTTTTTTTTTTAAAAAAAAAACATAATTCAAATAACAACAAATTGAATATTTATAAACTTTACAAACTGAAAAGGAGAACAAAGCTAGATAATTATTCAACTCAAATCTTGACAAAAATAGGGATCAAAATAATTGAAGGGGATTCAACAAAAACTGGGTTATAGGTTAATATTGAAGGTAAGTCAAGGAATAGTTTGTTAGGCTCAATAGGGTTCACTAGGTGTTAATTAATAGGGGTAGGCTTTTATGGAGTAAGTGGGTTAAATCCTAAGTGCCTTTATCATTTTGGTATATCAAATCAATGATGTGGTCTTGATATGTATAATCGAAGCAAGTTCTAGAATAACAAACCAGTATTGACTCACTCAAAGCAACAATAAAAGTGAGCACGAAATGATGTATGCTCAAAAGGCTCAAAAATCTTACCAGAATTATGGATTTTGATGTCAATCCTACGAATTTCAAATTTCAAGATAACACTTAAAATTGGAGAAACAACCCAGAAAAATTTTAAATTCTCAAAAATTTCAACTTATCATGCTTGATTCTCTAATGTTTCAAAGTTTGAATAATCAAAGCGTATGTATCTATGTCTTAATACTCAACATATCAATAAAAATCATAAATCAATCAGAATTCATTTTAATAGGGGATTTGAGAATAATGCAGAGAGTGAATGTGAGAATTCAAAATTTGAGAACAATGCAACAAGTTGGTGGCAAAAAATTTTCAGGAGTTCAAGGGTAATATAAAGAATGAAAGTGAAGGGAAGGGTGTGAATAAAATCATAAGGGTGTGAAAATTTGTAGGGAAGGGTGTTTATCCACAATTTTCATTCCAAAAGGATATGATGATTAGGGTCGTGGTGGCTATGGTCGTGGTGGCTATGGTCATGGTCGTGTAGGAACTAGCAGTCGTTGCAGGGTTTTCCCATTAGATATAAATTTGAGCTGTAAAGCTCTTTTGAAACAGCGATAGCATTTATCAATTTTAGGGAATTTGGATTAGCAAAATGTACTCGTTAAGAAATAACTAATATGAAATAATTAAAATGAAATAAACTAAATTTTGAAAATACTAAAATTCAAATATTGAAAAAGATAAAATAAAAGAAAAAAGAAAAATAAAAATGAAAATAAAGGAGAAGATAAAAGGACTCGTGAGTCCTAATCTTCAGATGGTTCGTGAGGTGGGGACGGTGGTGCGAGGTGAAGGTGCTGACAAATCTGAGCTAAAGTAGCATCAATGTGATCAAATCGCTGAAAACATTGTTGCTGGAATTGGGCGAACTACTCAAAAGTGGCATAGTTTAAAGCTGCTGCATGAACTGGGCGGCGAGTGGGTGGTGGCTCCTTGTGGGATAAGGGACATCATCAGTAATGTCCTCGGCGTCCTCCTGCTCAGTGGATTTAGCTAACTGGTATTGAGGAGGATCGTTCCCACGTTGGCGCTGAATCATCTTTATATAGAGCATACTTTGGATGCTCTGCAGGGACATCTAGCCGATTGGGGTGTAGGAGGATTTTTGGGCCTCTGTTTTGAGGAGGCCAAAGTAGCGGGCCAGGCGAGTCACGTATGGGCCCATCGAGATCACACCCGTCTGGTGCCGCTTCATCTGGTGCTGGATGGCACGGGCGATGAAGTATGCAAGATTGAGCACGTGCTCGTATGACATACTCCACAAGAAATAGGCGTCGTGGGTGATGACGACGCTGGTGCTCTCACGTCTGCCCATCAATGTATGTGCGAGGAGGGCTTGTAAGTACCTCAGAGATGGGGCGAGAGCCATCGCCTTGGAGCGACTGGGGTCGTATGTGGCTGGAGCAGGGACCAGGGCCTCCCAACACTTAGGCAGAGAGAAATGGATGTGGCGGTGGAGCTCGGAAAGGTTTTCTTCTTCCATGAACTGCTCAGTGTGTAGACCTAGTGCTATACCGAACTTCGATACACTGAGCTGCCGAACAAGGCCCCCTAGGCAGAATTAGACTGTCCCTAGATCGTCATATCTTGTCATGACCGTTTGGAGATGGAATGTGGAGCAGAGCTCTAGAGTGAGCTCGAGGTAAGTAGGCTCGACGATTTGGAAAAATTGGTCCTACGGATTTGTCGTCAACAAGGCTCGTACGACGTCTACTAATTGAACCCGTTCTAGTACGGCCTAATTGATGCAGCTTCCCACTTTGAATGGTCTCGCCTTTAGAATTTGGAATAGTTCTTCTTAGGAATTTTGCAGAAATTGGAGAACAGGATTTCGTATCTCAGCTGTGGCTTTGGAGGAGGAACCATCGGGTCTCTTTTGCTTTTTGGAAGTGTGGACGGTAGCTTTCTTTCCTCATGAAGACGACATTTTACCTGAAATAAAAATAGAAAAATGAAAAAATATAGAAATATAGTATGTATACTCATAAGTTCCCAGACTAAATGGCAAAACTTTCTAAGTATTTCATGCAAAGTGTAATTTCACTAACCTAAATTTGATGTTCGATTCATCCTAACCATAAAACGAGACAATGGACATAGTAGCAGCTATGTTTAACATAATATAGCAAAAATAAATTGCTTAAGATAGATAAAGATAGCAGCCAAAGAATGATGCAAAAGGGCATAATGAGTATTCTAGATTAATCATGCAAAATGTATAAGAATAATATAAAGAATAATGTAAACAACCTAAAAGAATAAAATCATGAATAGATAAATTGTTAAAAGTATTAAAAACTATGAGAAAAGTGGGAAAGGGGAACCGAAAACGTGAGATTAAGAGCGAAACACGGTCGTGGTGGTGCTTGCACCGGCGTGGAGGCGTGGCCTTTGTCGGCGGCGGCGCTAGAGAGGGCTGGTATGGGTTGTGGGTGGAGATGGTTTTAGGGTTTTAGAGGAGAAGAAGATGAATAGTGGGGTTTTATATAGGATTTGGGGCACACGGGCGTGTCACACACCCGTGTGAATCGTTTTTAGCCCATCTGGTTTGAAATTTGAGAATTTTGGCACACCTGGTTTGTGACACACACTTATGTTCCTAGGGCATGTTGGGGCACATGGCCATGTCGCACGGCCGTGTCCTTCGGTGTTCGCTTCTCCCACGCCCATGTAAAGGGTCACACGCCCGTGTATGGGTTAGCAAGTTTGACCATGGGGTGGAGACACGGGCATGTTGCATGCCCGTGTTAAATTAACAGGATCGACCACGGCCTTGAGACACGGGCGTGTCGCACACCCATGTTGATTCGTCAGGATTGGCCACGGCCACCTTGCACGACTGTGGCTAGTTGTCATAGCTCGTGTTTTGGGAAAATTTTACCCTGCTCATACACGGCCGTACCGCGGTACGGCCGTGTCTTTGCCCATGGTGTCCACATGGCCTTAGGTACGCCTATGGGCATGGCTGTGTGGCTTGAGAAACCTGCATTCAAAGGGTTAGTTTATGGATTAGAGAGTTTAAATAAAAGAACTTTACTATATCAGTGCTCGGGTTGCCTCCTGAGAAGCTTTTTTATAGTCTAAGCTTGAGTTTTCTCAAGCTTGTTCGGTCACGGTGGTTTGAAGAGTTAAAACTCTTCTATCCTACTTTCAATTTTATTATCAACATAAGGTTTGAGTCGAGTATGATTTACCTTGATAGTGCTGAGTGTCTTGTGTGTTATCTCGACTGTACCATAAGGAAAGATTTTCATTATCGTGGAGGGAGGTATGTCACCTGTATGAAGTTTTGCATTTGAAATTCAAGGATCTTCCTCCTCTAAGAATACCTTACCCCCTACCTTTACTAGATTCGTTTTTACCTTAGGGTCATCATTGTGATGCTCTGTTTCGGTGTGGCATATTTTGGGTTTCTCTTGGCAGTAGTTCAGCCACTCATCTAGTTTATTAATCTGGAGCATTCATTTTTCATGTATGTTTCCCTTAGATGGTCTCGTCTGTGGTGTGGTTGCCTTTATGTGGAGTGTATCTTGCAAAGAAGGTTGGACAGTGAGACCATTCTTATTACAAGGACTCGTAACAATATTTTTATCATCAACAATCTTATTCGAGTTTCTAGCTTGTAAAGTAACTTTGTCATCACCTACACGAAGTGTAAGCTAGCCTGTGCCTACATCAATTATGGTTCTAGCAGTTGCTAAAAAGGGTCGCCCTAGAATTAAGGGTACATTGCTATCCTCATTAATTCGTCAATTTTGAAAAGCACATCCTCAATTATACCCCTAGGAAGTCTAATGGTTTTATCAGCCAATTGGATGCTCATCTTGGTTTGTTCAGGTTTCCCGAGACCTAGTTGTTTAAACAATTTATAAGGCATTACATTAATTCTGGCTCCTAAATCAGCTAAAGCATTTTTAACATCTAAGCTACCAAGTAAGCAAGGAATTGTAAAACTCCTTGGATCTTTTAGTTTGTTGGGCAGCTTATTCTGTAAAATAGCTGAGCACACTGCATTCAGTTCGACATGAGATGTCTCATCTATCTTTCGTTTGTTCGTCAGTAGCTCTCTTAAAAACTTTATGGCGTTTGGCATCTGCAAAACAGCTTCAATAAATGGTAAGTTGATATGTAATTTCTTTAAAAGTTTAAGGAATTTACCGAATTGTTCATCTGTACGATCTTTCCTTAATGTATTAGGATATGGGATACGAGGCTTATATTCTTTGACAATTGCTTCTTTGGGACTTACCTCATCCTTACCTTTACTTACCACAGTCTCCTTACATGGCTCTGGGTTGGTTTTGGCTAACCTTTCCACATCTATTGTATCTACGGCATTAAGTTGCTCCTTAGGGTTAGTCTCAGTGTTGCTTGGTAACCCACCTTGTGGTCTTTCAGAAATTAGCTTAGCGAGCTAGCCTATTTAAGTTTCGAGTCCTTGAATGGATGCTTGCTGGTTCTTAAGTGTCGTTTCGGTGTTCTGGAAATGGGTTTCTGACATAGTGATAAATTTTTTGAGCATCTCATAAAGGTTCAGCTTTTTCTCTTGTTGGAACGGTGGCTGTTGAAATCCCGGAGGAGGTGGTTGCCTTTGATTTCCTTGTCCTCCCCATGAGAAATTTGGGTGGTTCCTCCAACCTACATTGTAAGTATTACTATAAGGGTTATTTTGGGATCTAGAATTATTACCCATATAGTTGGCATGCTAGGTTTCAATGCCATGTCCATAGGAGGAGTAATCGGGATTGAACATGTTGCCTTGGTTTGAGTCGCATTGCATCACTGGGTGTACCTGCGTAGAACTAACAAAATTATCAAACTTTTTATTAAGGAGTTCTACCTGATTAGTGATATGCGTGATATGAAGTAATAAAATTTATAAATAAATGATCACACCAAAAACTAACTATTATCACGAATTAAGGCAAGCGCACCTATCAAACAGTAGTATAGCTTAGTGGCAAGACTGAGATATCGTACCCAAGGGGACCAAAAGTATTAGTACTAACTTTCTTTCTATTATGTAACCTAGAAATAAAAGGCGTTTTTATGAAACTAATTCTAAAACTAAACTATGAATGCACAAAAAGTGAATTGGGAAAACTCTTAGGAAAAACTGATTGATTTGGACAATACTCAAGGGAGTATCCACCTAGACTTCACTTGTTATCAACTCTTGAACTAGATGATTTATTCCCTTGACTTGATCTATAGAAATCCCTAACTTATGTTAATATCTCTCTCAAGACTAAAAATAACTAACTCTAGGTTGATTAATTGAAATCTCTTTCTAATTAAAACCCCTATTGTTGCATTAACTTGATCTATGGATTCCCTTGTTAGGTTTGACCCTAATCTGGTAGATTTTAAGAACAAATCAAATATTTATCATATAATTCAAGAGAAATTAATATCAAGATCTGTCTTAGGTTTCATCCCCCTCAAGTATTTGGGGGGTTTAGTTCATGATTATAAAAGAGAACATCTCAGAAGATACAAAATAACAAAACATAAAGAACCCTAAAACCCCTGAAGGTAATTGAAGGGAGATCTTCAGTCTTGGGGGAGAATTCGGCTTCTGAGATGGATCAATGGGCTTCTCTTGGAGAAATTCCTTGCTTCCTATCATAGGAGAAAAAGTGTCTCTTGTGGATAGAAAAACCTTCTCTTTGTGGAGAAAAAAGTATATCCTCGAAGTTGCCTCCTAGGGTCTTTATATAGAGCTTTGGAATGCCTTTCTTAGCCCCTAAGTATCCTGTTCCGAGTGAAATTGAACTATCTTACGACACGGGACACGCACGTGTGCCACACCCATGTGGGTTGAGGCCCAAGCCGTGGTCAGGCCTATTAATGGTGGCACGGCCGTGTGAATCGGGGTTGGGCCGTGTTCCAGATCAAGGTGGCACAGCCGTGTGACACGGTCGTGTAGTGAATCTCCGGGCAGTGTTGTTTTCATACTTTGGCCCATTTTCTCCATTTTCGGCCTGTTTCTCTTTCTTTTCTCTTCCCTATGCTCACCTAGGTATAGAACATGAGATAGAAGGATTAAGAGCACCAATTTCCTCAAATTCAATGATAATTCATCCAGAAATTAAGTTAAGCATGAGGTAAAAACATGTATAATTTATTGTTTATCAAATACCCCACACTAAAGCCTTTGCTTTTCCTCAAGCAAAATCTCAATCCACAGTTAAGAATCATTCATCTCAACTTACAATCTGTATCAATAATGCTTCAAACTAATCCACAAGTAATCATACAATGAAAATTCAATCAGAAGAACATTAAAGATTCATTCACTCTAAGTTGAGAATTTTATCACAGAAACATAGGTTTTTTCCCTTCCCCTAAGTAATTACCTCTTAATCAAAGTCAACAAGATTTGACATCCTCACTAAAGATTCACTCTATCCACTCAAAGTGTTTAGGGTTCAAGAACTTAGCACTCTTTAGTCAACCTGAAAATTTATTACCATAGGCTTGTAAGAAAATCAAATCTCCACCACTATAGATTGATATGACACATCGATCAAAAGGTCTTTCAATGGTTGTAATGGGGATTTAGTTAGGGGTGTTGTCACAAGCCGAAAAGAGGGTTAGAATCGAGATTGAATTGAAAAATCATCTAAATAAAAAAATCTTTATCACTGGAACATATTCCTAGAGTTGAGCTTTATGATCATTCTGAATTTGGTAGAAATATGCAAAAAGTGTTAAACTATAACTGAAACATGAATTACAACTGAATTAACTGTATATACACACATTTTTTTTAAGAACAAATCAAATATAATACTTTGAATATTTACAAACTTTACAAACTGAATAAGAGAACAAAGCTAGATAATAATTCAACTCAAATCTCAACAAAAATAGGGATCAATATAATTGAATAGGATTCAACAAAAAACGGGTTATAGGTTAATATTAACGGTAAGTTAAAAAATAGGTTGTTAGCCTCAATGGGGTTCACTAGGGTCAATTTATGGAGGTAGGCTTTTTATGGAGTAAGTGGGTTAATCCTAGGTGTCTTTATCATTTCAGTGTATCAAATCAAATGATGTGGCCTCAACATGTACAATCGAAGCAAGTTCTAGAATAACAAATCAGTACTGACTCACTCAAAGCAACAATAAAAGTGAGCATGAAAGAATGTATGCTTAAAAGGCTCAAAAATCTCACCAGAATTATGGCTTTTGATGTCAATCCTGCGAATTTCAAATCTCAAGATAACACTTAGAAGTAGGGAAAATAGCTTAGCAAAAATTTAAATTCTCAAAAATTTCAACTTATCATGCTTGATTACCTAGTGTTTTAAAGTTTGAATAATCAAAGGATAAGCACATATGTCTTAATTCTCAACACATCAATAAAAATCATAAATCAATCAAAATTAATTCCTAATAGGAGATTGAAGATAAGGCAGAGAGTGAAAATGAGAATTTGAAATTTTGAGAACAATGCAAAATGTTAGTTTTAAAAATTTTTAGGGGTTTCAAGGAGAATGCGATGACTGAAAGAAAGTTCCCCCCCACACTTAAGATGTACATTGCCCTCAATGTACAAAGATACATTAGTAACAATAGAAGCATAAGATTATAAGATAGGGAAACGCATGAAACTCCCTAAATTGGATGAATTTGTGAGGTGGTGGTGTCTATAGAATGTCTGGGACAAAGGAAGGTACGGAGGTGGATACTCCGGTGGTGGTAGTGCTCGTTTGTCCATAGCTTTCATGTTGGGAGTGTAGGCTTTGGCGATGTCAACTGTTTGAAGTTGTGGCAAGGTTCCCTTTAGGATTTGGATTTGAGCTGTAAAGCTCCTTTGAAACTGCAAAAGCATTTATCAGTTTTAGGGAATTTTGATTAATAGAATATGTTTGTTAGGGGATAGCCGATATGAAATAATTAAAATAAAGGAATAAATTAAACTAAGTTTTGAAAATACTAAAATTCAAATAATGAAAAAGATAAGATGAAACAAAATAAAAGTAAAAATAAAAAGGAAAATAAAAGATAAGATAAGAGGATTCGGAAGTCCTAATTTTCAAATGGCTCGCAAGGTGGGGGCGGTAAGGTGATTTGAAGGTACTGGCATATCTGCTGAAGAGTAGCATCGATATGATCTAAGCGTTGGAAGCATTACTGCTCGAATCGAGTGAGGAGCTCAAATATGTCAGCGTGTGAAGCTGCTGCATGAATTGGGCAGCGAGGGGGTGGTGGCTCAGCTGGGGCCTCCTTCAGTGGTGGTGGGGCATCATCAGTAATGTCCTCGGGATCCTCCCACTCGGCATCTCGTTGTAGGTGGTATTGTGGAGGATCGGTCCCACGTCGGTACTGGATCATCCTTATATGTAGCATAGATTGGATGCCCTGAGGGGACATCTGGCCGATCAAAGTGTAGGAGGATGTCTGGGCCGCGGTGTTGAGCAAATTGAAGTAGCGGGCCAATCGAGTGATGTACAGACCCATGGATATCATGCCCCTACGATGCCTCTCGGTCTGATGCTGGATGGCATGAGCGATGAAATAGGCGAGGTCGATGATGTGTGCGCTCACCATGCTCCATAAAAAGTAGGCATCATGTGTGTTTACAATGCTAGTGCTCTCGCGTCTGCCCGTCAAGGTGTGTGCAAGGAGGGCATGAAGGTACCTCAAGAATAGGGCAAGGGCAATCGCCTTGGAGCAACTAGGGTTGTATGTGGTCGATGCAGAGGCTATGGCCTCCCAACACCTAGCTGGTGATCGATGGATGTGGCACTGGAGTGTGGGAAAGTCTTCATCAGCTATGAACTCATCTGTGTAAAGCCCTAGTGTAATACCAAATTCGGGAATGCTCAATTGGCGCACCAATCCACCGAGGCGAAATTGAATGGTGCATGGGTCATCGTAGTTTGTCATCACTACCTGTAAATGAAAAGTAGAGCAGAACTCTAATGTAGCTCAAGGTAGGTGGGCTCGATGATGTTAAAGAATTGCTCCCACGGGTCGGTGGACAGTAGGGCCCGAACAGCATCAGCAAGTCTGACTTGCTCTAGGGCGGCCCAGTTAATGCGTCATCCGGCTACTAGCGGTCATGCTCGTAGGATCTGAAATAACTCCTCTTGGGAGTTCTGTGGGAATTGAATGAATAGATGGCGGGTTTTAGCTATGGGTCTGGAGGATGAACCACCGGGCCCCTTTCGTTTCTTTGAAACGAGGGCGACAACTTTCTTTCCACACGACGAAGACATAATTCCTAAAAATAAGACGGAAAATAATGTATTAGTCCTAAAATTTGAAGCGAAATTAAAAAGATACTATGAGTACCATTAAGTTCTTATGCTTAAACTGTAACAACCTTACCCGAAACCGTCATCGGAATCGAGTAGAAGGCATTACCGAACTTACCGGACTATAAACTCAAATTTTTAGACAAATTATTACAAATTTATCCTATTGAGGGTTTTCTAAATCAATACGGACATCTCGGATGATTAGGATTCAAATCCTATCACATCGAAAACCCGAAAATTTTTTCTCTTTTGAAACAACGTCACACGCCCGTGTAACATACAGCACAGCCATGTGGAAAGGCCGTGTGGCCTTCACACGCCTATGTCCGGAGACTGTGGTCGAATCTGTCAAATTTGCCATGGTCACCCTACACGGTCATTTGGGGGCCGTGTACTCCACACGGTCAAGACACACGGTCGTGTCTTTAGCCCGTGTGGTACTCAAAATTCAATTTAAAGTGCAGGGGAGGCACGGTCCAAGGACACACCCGTGGGGTCAGACCGTGTGCCACCCACGGCCTAGGCACGCCCGTGCCATGGGATCGTGGAGCATTATGCCAAATTCCACACGGTCATGACAGATGCCCGTGTGTCCTGTTGTGCAGGTCGTGTTAGGCTATATGCCAAGCCTTGGCCTCCCTGTAACACAATTTTTACATACACACCATTCAAATCATCCAATTTCAATAGCACATACTCAAAATGAATGCCTTTATAACACCATTTACAAACAAATATTGCGTATTCACCTAATCTATTGAGTTTACAAAACAAATCTTACACAAAGACTAGCCACCTATACATGCCAAACTCAAAATATCAAAATCATGCATACATACACCAAGGTAGCTTGATAGTGTGAGACGAGCTTCCTTCGATCACCAATCCCAATATGCTCTATGCTCGATAATCTAAAAGGAAGGGAAAAAGGAAAGGGAATAAGCTACAAGTAGCTTAGTAAGCCATAGGTAAATCAATAGTAAAACACACATAATTAGTTAAACATCATTTTTCCACATAGCAAAAACACAACATTCATATACTTACTTATACACATCCTTACCAAGTGTCCAAATATAGACATTTACACATATATCATGTTCGGTTCATTTTCAATTGCTTAACCTGCACAAATACTTCACATAACTAAATTTAATTCCCGTTGAACATTCAGAACAGAAACGAATATACAGAGGTTAGCATTAAAGTGCCTTACAGAAATATGGCCGAAGCCAGTTCAGAAATATGGCAAAAACCATCAGAATATGTAGCCAAAGCCACCAGAATGTGTAGCCGAAGCTACCTCAGTTCATAGATATACAGACGTAATCCACGAGTCTGCTCACATAAGCTGACAGGTGACTGCAACAAATGCTAGTGCACCCAGCACCCGGGATACAGAATCAGACAGAATCAGAACCTCAAGTGACATGTCATCGATATCCGGAGTTATTCTTATAGTTCAAACGGGATTTACCAGAATGTTCACAAATATACAAATTTCATAATTCCAAATTTCATATCCATAACTTTTCATTCAAATTTCATCAAATAAACAACAATGAAATGCATATGCCGTAATTTACTTATGACTTACCTCGTTAACAAAACGACTAAATCTCGAATTAGTCGACTACTTTTTCTTTTCCGCGATCTCGATCGCTTTCTCTTCTTTCTTGATCTAAATAAACACATTTAATACATTTTATCAATTTCATACTCAAATTCGATCACAATTCGGACTTTTGGCAAAAATGACCATTTTGCCCCTAGTCTCGTAAACTCAATTTCATTCTATTTTCTTGCATTTTAGACTTAGCTAAATCCTTTTTCACAAAAACAATCCAAGAATCTCACATTTTCATATACTTATGAGCAAATTTCCACTTTTCTCAATTTAGTCCTCTAGGGACGTTTTTATAGAAAACTATTCAGAAAAACCCGTAATTAACACCTCAAAGACTCATTTTCTACCATTACTCATCTAATTACAAATATATCACAAATGGGTATATTTTTAGAACTTAAAATCTTTTCAAATAAATGACAAAATCATGAAATTCAAGCTTAGAGATACTCAAAAATACGAAAATAATCGAAAATGGGGCTCAAATACACTTACAATTTGCTTGGCAAAGCTCAAAACCCCTTTGGCTATGGAGAAGAGAAAATAGGCAGACAATGGAGAAGAAGATGAACAGTTTTCATCTTTTTCTCATCTTTTTATTAGTTTTTAAACCATTTGGACAAAAATGCCCCTAACCATGTTACACACAAAAAATTATAGAAATACCCTTTTGTGTCCATGCCACTAACTCATGGTCTAATTGCCATTTAAAGACCTATAGTTCAAACTCCCATTTCAATTAGGTAATTACACATTAGAACTCACATTTTACTTTTTATGCAATTTAGTCCAGAAATAAAATTAAGCACTAATTAACGAATTTTCTAAACGAATGTCACACAAAGCATACTTAATAGATCAAAAAACATAAAATTTTCAGAACTTAACTATTGTAATCCGAATTTGTGGTTGCGAAACCATTATTCCGATTTGGCCCTGTTTTGGGCTGTCACAATTCTCCCCCCTTAGGGATTTTCGTCCTCAAAAATCTTACCAGTGAACAATGGGGATACTGATTCCTCATAGTCTCTTCTGTTTCCCATGTTGCCTCTTCCATTCCATGATGTTGCCAACAATACCTTTACCAGAGCAATTCTTTTATTTCTTAATTGTTTCCCTTCTCGTGCCAGAATCTTAATCAGTTCTTCATCATATGACACATCGGATCGAATTTCAATTTCAGTAGGTGAAATCACATACGACGGATCGGACCGATATCGACGAAGCATAGATATATGAAACACATTATGAATTCTTTCCAACTCCGGAGGTAAAGATAACCGATAGGCTACTGGATCAATTCTTTCAATTACTTCATACGGACCAATATAGCGCGGACTTAACTTGTCTTTTAGACCAAATCTCAAAATTTTCTTCCATGGAGACACTTTCAAAAATACTTTATCTCCCACTTGAAACTTAATTTCTTTTCTTTTCAAATCCACATACGACTTTTGTCAATCTGATGCAGCTTTCAGACAATCTTGAATTATCTTTACTTTATCTTCAGTTTCTTTTACTAAATCAGTCCCATGAACATATCTTTCATGAAGTTTAGTCCAATACAATGGAGTCCGACATTTCCGACCATACAGAGCTTCATATGGTGCCATTCTAATGCTTGACTGATAACTATTATTGTACGCAAGCTCAATCAAAGGCAGATATTTATCCCAACTATCTTCAAACTCTAAAACACAACATCTTAGCATATCTTCAAGCACTTGAATCACTCTCTCTGATTGCCCATCTGACTGAGGATGAAAGGCAGTACTCAAATTTAACTTAGTACCCATTGCCTCTTATAACTTTTTCCAAAACCTCGAAGTAAAATGCGGATCTCTATCGGAAATAATAGATATAGGTACACCATGCAATCTAACTATCTCAGAAACATATAGCTCCGCTAAATTGTCCAAAGAAAAGTCCATTCTCACTGGAATGAAATGAGCTGACTTAGTTAATCGGTCAACAATTACCCAAACAAAATCTTTCTTTCTCGGCGTCATAGGCAATCCGGAAACAAAATCCATGGCAATTCTTTCCTATTTCCATTTGAGAATCAAAATTGGCTGGAGCAATCCCGAGGGTAACTGATGTTCTGCTTTTACCCTTTGACACACTAAACACCTTGTTACATATTCAGAAATATCTCGTTTCATGCCCGGCCACCAATACACCTTCTTTAAATCTTGATACATTTTCACACTACCTGGATGTACCATCCAACGACTATCATGAGCTTTATGCAAAATCTTCCGAATCAGTTTAGTATTTCTCGGCATACAAATTCTATCACGAAATAACAAACACTCACTTGCATCAATTCGATAATCAGAACTATCATTTGTTTCACACTGAGTCCGCTTTGCTAATAAATTGCGATCTAATTTCTGAGCCTCGCAAATCTCTTGCAAGAATAACGGCTTTGCTACTAATTCGGCTATCAACGAACCATCACCAGACAATGACAAATCCGTATTCAAGGCTCTCAAAGCAAACAAAGATTTTCTGCTTAAGGCATCAGCGACCACATTCGCTTTACCCGGATGATAGTTAATTACAAGTTCATAGTCTTTCAATAATTCTAACCATCTTCGCTATCGCAAATTCAAATCTTTTTGAGTCATTACATACTTTAGACTTTTGTTATCAGTGTACACTCTACACCTTTCACCGTACAAATAATGTCACCATATTTTCAAGGCGAAAACTATAGCAGCTAACTCTAGGTCGTGAGTCGGATAATTCCTTTCATGCGGCTTTAATTGCCGATAAGCATAGGCTACTACTTTTCCTTCTTGCATCAAAACACATCCAAGTCCATTCAGAGAAAGATCACTACAGACAACAAATTCTTTCCCCGACACAGGTTGCACTAACACCGGTGCCTCAGTTAAACACTTTTTTAACCTTTCAAAGCTTTGCTGACAGTCATTGGTCCACACAAATTTAACTTCTGTCCGTAACAGTCTCGTAATCGGTGAAGCTATTATCGAAAAACCTTCTACAAACCGTTGGTAATACCCGGCTAATCCCAGAAAACTCCTGACTTCAGACACATTATTAGGAGGCTTCCACTCTACAATTGCTGAGATCTTATTCGGATCTACTCTGATACCTTTTCTCGAAACAATATGCCCCAGAAACCCGACTTCACTGAGCCAGAATTCACTTTTACTGAACTTGGCATACAGCTTCTTTTCTCTCAAGGTCTGAAGTAAAATTCTCAAATGTTCAACATGCTCAAACTCACTTTGAGAATATATCAAAATGTCATCAATGAAAACCACTACAAACTTGTCCAAATAAAGCCTAAATATCCGATTCATCAAATCCATAAAAATGGCCGGAGCGTTGGTCAATCCAAATGGCATTACTAAAAATTCGTAGTGACCATACCGTGTCCTAAAAGCAGTCTTAGGCACATCTGACTCCTTAACCTTCAATTGATAATACCCGGATCTCAAATCAATTTTAGAAAATACGGAAGCACCCTTAAATTGATCAAATAAGTCATCGATTCTAGGCAACGGATACTTATTCTTCACTGTTACTCTATTAAGCTGATGATAATCAATACAAAGTCTTAGTAACCCATCTTTCTTCTTAACAAATAAAACCGGAGCACCCCACGAAGAAGAACTAGGTCTCACGAATCCCTTGTCAGTCAATTCTTGCAACTGTGCTTTCAATTCTTTCAATTCTGTCGGTGCCATTCTATATGGAGTAATCGAAATCGGAGCAGTACCCGAAAGTAATTCAATGCCGAATTGTATTTCTCTATCCGGAGGCAACCCTGGCAATTCCTCTAGAAATATATCCAAATATTCACATACCACACGTACAGATTCAATCTCCTTTTCAGACACCTTAGTGTTTAGCACGTAGGCCAAATATGCTTCACAACCACTTTTCAAACATTTATAAGCAGACATTGCAGAGATCAAAATCGAAACACAATCTGACTTATCTGTTTCAATTCGAAGTATCTCACCATTACCACAATTTAATTCAAGAATCTTTTGCCTACAATCTATTTTAACACCATGCACTGTTAACCAATCCATTCCCAAAATAACATCGAATTCATCAAAAGGAATCAATATTAAATCAACAGGGAAACAGTGGCTACGAATCATCAAAGGACAGTTCTTACAAATTTTGTTTACTATCACATGTTTTCCTAACGGATTCGACACTTTGACCACAAATTCAGTAGACTCAATGCATAATTTCTTATCAGACACTAATTTCACACACATATATGAATGAGTTGATCCCGGATCAACTAAAGCAAGAACAAAATTATCATAGAGAGAAAATATACCAGTAATCACTTCAGGTGAAGACGCTTCCTCACGAGCCCTTATAGCATACGCTCTCGCTGGAGCTCTCGCTTCAGATTTTGCGGTAGTATCTTTCTTTTCACTTTTACTGTTATTTCCAGATCCCACATTCCTTGGTGGTCTTCCTCTACTCACGTTACTCGGTCTCACATTTTGAGATTTTTCAAACCCTTCTCTTTCAGGACAATCTTTGATAAAATGATCTTGAGACCCACATCTAAAACAAGTTCGGTTATACAGATAACATTCACTCGGATGTCTCTTTCCACAGTGTTGGCATTCGAATCTATCAGATCTAACACTACCGACACTTGTTACGGAAGTAGTTTGACCCTTTGGATTGGGGTGTTGCTTACTACGATCTCTCTGAGAAAAACTTACTGAAACATTTGATCGAGAACTCATCTCTCTCGATTTCTTTGACTGTGACTGAAATGATTGGCCCATCGATCTTTTTCTTGCATCTCTAGCTTCACCTTCAACTTTTCTTTTCTCTTTACTCAATGCCTCGGCCTTAACGGCCCGTCCAACAAGCACTACTAATTTTTTAATTTCTAAAATTCCCACAAGTAATCAGATATCTTCATTTAGTCCATCTTCAAACCTCTTACAGAGTATTTCTTCGGTAGTCACAAACTCTTGAGCATATTTACTTAATCTAACAAACTCCCTCTCATACTCAGCTACTGACATTTGACCTTACTTTAATTCCAAAAATTCTTTCCGCTTCGGGTCAATAAACCGCTGACTGATGTACTTTTTACAAAATTCTTCCAAAAAGAAATCCCACGAAACTCTCTTTTTCGGAACCACTGATATCAAAGTCTTCCACCAGTGATAAGCAAAGTCTCGTAACAATGAAGTGGCACATTTCAGACTTTCTTCTGGGGTACAGGACAATTCATCTAACACTCTCATAGTGTTCTCTAACCAGAATTCAGCTTTCTTTAGGTTATCATGCACATTAGCTCAAAATTCTTCAGCCCCATAT
Source organism: Gossypium stocksii (assembly GCA_020496765.1). Lineage (NCBI taxonomy): Eukaryota > Viridiplantae > Streptophyta > Magnoliopsida > Malvales > Malvaceae > Gossypium > Gossypium stocksii. The sequence goes on along the minus strand of CM035627.1, from coordinate 106,244,588 downwards.
TTTCTAATCTTATCTACTGGAGGCTTAGACAGTCTTACCACTTCTGTTCATGGAGAGGCTATGGGAACGGCTTGAGAAACAGGAGGGGGCAGAGGAGGTTAAGCATTCGGATTCACCTGAATGAACTTCATATACCAATTACTCATCATATAGAGAAAGGCTTCCCGAGCCTCATCTCCCTGACCCTGAGTCTCGGGTCTACTTTCAACAGGCGCAGTCCCTTACGCGGGAGCAGGCACATTGCTCTGAGCATCATCAGCAGTATTTTGATTGGGATCCATTTACTATAACAAAAACATTTCAAAATCATTAGGAGTCATCACACTATCAAGTCTCAGAATTGGCATGTATAGACTGACTATTACACTTACTACATTAGTCTGAGAACCGGCTAAACCATGCTCTGATACCAATTAAAATGTAACATCCTTACCTGAAACCGTCATCAGAATCGAGTAAAAGGCATTACCGAACTTACCGGACTATAAACTCAAATTTTTAGACAAATTATTACAAATTTATCCTATTGAGGGTTTTCTAAATCAATACGGACATCGTGGATGATTAGGATTCAAATCCTATCACATCGGAAACTCGAAAAATTTTTCTCTTTCGAAACAACGTCACACACCCGTGTAACAAACAGCACGGCCGTGTGGCCTTCACACGCCCATGTCCAGAGACCGTGGTCGAATCTATCAAATTTGCCACGGTCACCCTACACGGTCATTTGGGGGCCCTGTGCTCCACACAGTCAAGACACACTACCGTGTCTTTAGCCCGTGTGGTACTCAAAATTCAATTTAAAGTGTAGGGGAGGCATGGTCCAGGGACACACCCGTGGGGTCAGACCGTGTGCCACCCACGACCTAGGCACGCCCGTGCCATGAGACCGTGGAGCATTCTGCCAAATTCCACACGGTCATGACACACGCCCGTGTGTCCTGTTGTGCAGGCCGTGTTAGGCTATATGCCAAACCTTGGCCTCCCTGTAACACAATTTTTACATACACACCATTCAAATCATCTAATTTCAATAGCACATACTCAAAATGAATGCATTTATAACACCATTTACAAACAAATATTGCGTATTCACCTAATCTATTGAGTTTACAAAACAAATCTTACACAAAGACCAGCCACCTATACATGCCAAACTCAAAATATCAAAATCATGCATACATACACCAAGGTAGCTTGATAGTGTGAGACGAGCTTCCTTCGATCACCAATCCCAATATACTTTATGCTCGATAATCTAAAAGGAAGGGAAAAAGGAAAGGGAATAAGCTACAAGTAGCTTAGTAAGCCATAGGTAAATCAATAGAAAAACACACATAATTAGTTAAACATCATTTTTCCACATAGCAAAAACACAACATTCATATACTTACTTATACACATCCTTACCAAGTGTCCAAATATAGACATTTACACATATATCATGTTCGGTTCATTTTCAATTGCTTAACCTGCACAAATACTTCACATAACTAAATTTAATTCCCGTTGAACATTCGAAACAGAAACGGATATACAGAGGTTAGCATTAAAGTGCCTTACAGAAATATGGCCGAAGCCAGTTCAGAAATATGGCAAAAACCATCAGAATATGTAGCCGAAGCCACCAGAATGTGTAGCCAAAGCTACCTTAGATCACAGATATACAGACGTAATCCACGAGTCTGCTCACATAAGCTGACGGGTGACTGCAACAAATGCTAGTGCACCCAGCACCTGGGATACGGAATCAGACAGAATCAGAACCTCAAGTGACATGTCACCGATATCCGGAGTTATTCTTACAGTTCAAACGGGATTTACCAGAATGTTCACAAATATACAAATTTCATAATTCCAAATTTCATATCCATAACTTTTCATTCAAATTTCATCAAATAAACAACAATGAAATGCATATGCCGTAATTTACTTATGACTTACCTCGTTAACAAAACGACTAAATCTCGAATTAGTTGACTACTTTTTCTTTTCCGTGATCTCGATCGCTTTCTCTTCTTTCTTGATCTAAATAAACACATTTAACACATTTTATCAATTTCATACTCAAATTCGATCACAATTCAGACTTTTGGCAAAAATGACCATTTTGCCCCTAGTCTCGTAAACTCAATTTTATTCTATTTTCTTGCATTTTAGACTTAGCTAAATCCTTTTTCACAAAAACAATCCAAGAATCACACATTTCATGTACTTATGAGCAAATTTCCACTTTTCTCAATTTAGTCCTCTAGGGACGTGTTTATAGAAAACTATTCAGAAAAACCCGTAATTAACACCTCAAAGACTCATTTTCTACCATTGCTCATCTAATTACAAATATATCACAAATGGGTATATTTTTAGAACTTAAAATCTTTTCAAATAAATGACAAAATCATGAAATTCAAGCTTAGAGATACTCAAAAATACGAAAATAATCGAAAACGGGGCTCAAATGCACTTACAATTTGCTTGGCAAAGCTCAAAACCCCTTTAGCTATGGAGAAGAGAAAATCAGCAGACAGAAGAAGATGAACACTTTTCATCTTTTTCTCATCTTTTTATTAGTTTTTAAACCATTTGGACAAAAATGCCCCTAACCATGTTACACACAAAAATTTATAGAAATCCCCTTTTGTGTCCATGCCACTAACTCATGGTCTAATTGCCATTTAAAGACCTATAGTTCAAACTCCCATTTCAATTAGGTAATTACACATGAGAACTCACATTTTGCTTTTTATGCAATTTAGTCCAGAAATAAAATTAAGCACTAATTAACAAATTTTCTAAACGAATGTCACACAAAGCATATTTAATAGATCAGAAAACATAAAATTTTCAGAACTTAACTATTGTAATCCGGATTTGGGGTTGCAAAACCACTGTTTCGATTTGGCCCTATTTTGGGCTGTCACATAAACCATAATTTAAACAAAACAAAACATATTGAAAATAGTATTGAGAAGTTGATTCACTAACCTAAGTAATATATTCTACTTGTCCTAAACATGATATCAAATTATGGGGGCATGGGTATCAATTTATACTAAGTGAATACTACTCTAGATAAGGAAAAGTGGAAAGCCTAAATGGCATCATGAAATTCTCTATAGTATTCTAGATAGTTCATGCTAAATCAATGAATTTCATGCCCTAAAAATAATGCAAAAACTAAATAAAACATTTTATGAACATAAAAATAGATAAAAGCATTAGAAATTAAAGAGAAAATCAAGAAAAAGAAACCAAATAGGTGACTGAAGAGGGCGAAGCATGGTCGTGGTATGGGAGGCACGGTCGTGGAGGAGCTTTTGAGGCTGGTGGCATCGCTAGGGAGGCTGGATGTAGGTTTTAGGTGGGAGGTTTTAGGGTTTTGAGTGGGGAAGAAAATGAATAGTGGCCTGTTTATATAGGTTTTTGGGTCACACGGGTATGTCACACGCCCATGTGGCTCGGGTTTTGCCCGTGTGGTTTGAAAATTGGGGATTTTGGTGCGTTTAGTTCGAGACACACGCCTGTGTTCCTAGGGCATGTTGATGCACACGGCCGTGTCCTTCGATGTTCGCTTCTCCCACAGCCGTGTAGTAGGTCATACGCCCGTGTCTGAATTGACAAGCCCGACCATGGCCTTGGGGCACGGGCGTGTCGCATGCCCGTGTTTGAATCAACACGGCCATATTGTACGACCATGGAAATTGGTATAAGCACGTGTTCAAATTGACAGTGTTGGCCACGGCCACCTCGCACGCTTGTGGCAATTTGTCGAAGCCCGTGTGGTAGAAAATTTTACCCTGCTTGTACACGCCAAATTGCACGGCCGTATCTCTACTTGTTTTATCCACACGGCCTTAGACACGTCCATGGGCATGGCCGTGTGGCTCGAAGAACCTGCATTTAAAGGGTTAGTCTATGTATTAGGAAGTCAAAATAAAAGAATTTACTGAGTTAGTGCTCGGGTTGCCTCTCGAGAAGCTCTTATTTAGAGTCTAAGCTCGACTCTATTTGTATGTATCCCGATGAGAGCTCATAGAGCTGAAGCTCCTCCCTATTATTCTTGAAATTCTCACCTCTATAATGTTTAAGCCGATGGCCGTTTACCTTGAAAGTACCGTGTTTTGGATGAGTTACCTCGACTATGCCGTATGGGAAGACAGTTTGAACAGTGAATAGGCCTGACCATCTTTATTTAAGTTTTCCAGGGAATAGTTTGAGTCTTGAGTTGTATAACAATACAAGATTGCCAGTTTGAAACTGCTTAGGTTGTCTCAAACGATTGTCATGGAGTTGCGTTGTGGCTTCCTTATATAATCGCAAGTTTTCATATGCATTGCAATGCCATTCATCTAGCTCATTTAATTGCATTAGACGTTTCTCACCTGCAAGCTTAAAATCAAGATTTAGGAATTTAATAGCCCAAAATGCTTTATGTTCAAGTTCAAATGGCAGATGACAGCTTTTTCTGTAAACAAGTCTATAAGGAGATGTTCCTATAAGAGTTTTGAATGCAGTTCTATAGGCCCATAAAGCATTATCTACTTTGCTTGATCAATCTTTCCTATTTGTTTCTACTGTTTTCTCTAGAATGCATTTTAATTCTCTATTTGTTACTTCAACTTGTCCACTGGTTTGTGGATGATAAGGGGTAGCTTTTCTATGCTGTACTCCATATCTTTTTAAAACTTTTTCAAATTGAGCATTGCAGAAATGAGTACCCCTATCGCTAATAATTATCCTAGGTGTTCCGAATCAACAGAAAAGTTTGTTTTAGAAAACGTACTACCATTCTAGCATCATTAGTAGGTAAAGCTTGGGCTTTTACCCATTTTGACATATAATCTACTGCTACTAATATGTATTTATTACCAAACGAATTAGGGAAAGGACCCATGAAATCAATACCCCATACATAATTTTACATGAGAGTGTATAATTTTGAGGCATTTCATTATGCTAAGAGATATTACCTGTCTTCTGGCATTTATCACAAGAGGTCATATACCTGTTGGCATCCTTGAAAATGGTGGGCCAGTAAAAACCTGATTCGAGTACTTTGTGAGCGGTTCTAGTGCCACTATGGTGTGCTCCTATTGGTCCTGAATGGCAGTGATCTAAAATTTTATATGCTTTCGTCTCAGTAACGCATCTTTGAATGACTTGATCTGCACAAATACGAAAAAGGAAAGGGTCTTCCCAAAAGTAATTTTTCACATCAGCGAAGAATCGCTTCTTTTGCTAATGGGTCAACCCTTTTGGGATTATGTTAGCTACAAAATAATTTGCAAAATCAGCAAACCAAGGGACTGCAGCTTCTGTTATGGCTAGGAGTTGTTCTTCAGGAAACAAGTCGTTTATTTTATCAAGGTCCTCGGGTTGTGGATTTTCCAATCTTGAAAGATGATCTACCGCCAAATTCTCAGCTCCTTTCTTGTCTCTTATCTCTAAGTCGAATTCCTGTAACAATAGAATCCATCTTATTAATTGAGGTTTTGTATCAGTCTTAGTTAAAAGATAACGAAGAGCGGAATGATGAGTATAAACGATGACTTTAGATAATATTAAATATGATCTAAATTTATCAAATGCAAAAATAATAGCTAGCAATTCTTTTTCTGTGGTAGTATAATTTGCTTGCGCCGGCGTCAAAGTTTTGCTGGCATAATAAATCGGTTGAAAGTGCTTGTCTCTTCGTTGTCCTAAAACTACACCTACTACAAAATCACTCGCATCACACATTAGTTCAAAAGGTAGATTCCAATCAGGTGAAATCATAATTGGGGCAATAACTAACTTTTCCTTGAGAGTGTTAAAAGATTCTAAACATTCTTGGTCAAAATTGAAAAGCACGTCATTTTCTAGTAATTTTGTTAAATGCTTAGCTATTTTAGAAAAATCTTTAATAAATCTGCGATAAAAACCAGCATGTCCTAAAAAGCTTTTTATAGCCTTAACCGAATTAGGGGGAGGTAATTTTTCAATAGTTTTAATTTTTGCTTTATCTACCTTTATCCCTTTACTAGAAATTTTATGTCCTAGGACAATACCTTCTTGAACCATAAAGTGACATTTTTCCCAATTGGGCACTAAATTCGTCTCTTCACATCTTATCAGAACACGTTTTAAATTATTAAGACAGAGTTGAAAAGAATTATCGAAAGTCGAAAAATCATCCATGAATACCTCCATGATGCTTCCACGAGTTCGTCAAAGATGGCTAACATGCATCGCTGAAAAGTAGTAGGGGCATTACATAATCCAAAAGGCATTCTACGATAAGCAAACGTGCCGTATGGGCATGTGAATGTTGTCTTTTCCTAATCTTCTAGAGCTATCAGAATTTGGAAGTAACCATAGAGGCCAGGAAATAGTAATACATATGTCCTGACAATCTTTCCAACATTTGATCGATGAAGGGTAGGGGAAATGGTCTTTTCGAGTTGCATCATTCAGCTTTCTATAATCAATGCAAACTCTTCATCCAATGACTGTTCTTGTAGGTATTGACTCCTTTTTGTCATTAGATACCACAGTCATGCCCCCCTTTTTAGGAACAACCTGCACATGACTTACCCAAGAACTGTCAGAAATAGGATAAATAATGTCTGCATCTAGAAGTTTAATTACCTCAGCTTTTACGACTTCCTTCATGTTGGGATTCAATCATCGTTGAGTCTGCACCGATGGCTTGTATTCATCTTCCATTAAAATTTTGTAGGTGCAAAAAGAAGGACTAATTCCTTTAATGTCAGAAATATTCCAAGCTATAGCCTTTTTGTATTCCCTTAATACTTGAAGTAATTCCTCTTTCTTTTCAACGCTCAATTCTGATGCGAGGATCACTGGTAATGTAGAATCATCTCCCAAAAATGCATATTTTATGTGGTCAGGCAATTGCTTTAATTCCAATTTAGGAGGTTTATTAATCGAGGGTTTTTGTCTCAGTTTGTCATTCATCTTAATACCCTCATAACTTATGTGTCTTGTGATAAGTTCATTAAAGTTTAACTTCTTCATTACTTCTTTTACTTCAGTGGTAGCCTCATCTTCCTCCCCACCTTGGACGAGGCACAGTTCTAGCGTGTCTTCAAGAGTGATTTCCTAAAAAGTGTCTTGAGCAAAATAATCAATAGAATCAATGAAATAATAGGAATCATCTTGTTTACTAGAAAATTGCATAGCATCATAAATTTTAAAGACAACTTCTTCCTTACCAACTCTAAGTACTAATTTACCATCCCCTACGTCGATAACAGCTCTAGTAGTAGCTAAGAATAGGTGTCCCAAAATTAAAGGTACCTCAATATGCTCATCCATGTCAAGCACAACAAAATCAACAAGGAATATAAATTTATCAACTTTTGCTAATACATCTTCAATGATTCCCTTAGGATATTTAACAGATCTATCAGCTAATTGAATACTCATCCTAGTGGGTTTTGGTTCCCTTAAACCTAGTTGCTTGAACATTTTGTAGGGCATTAGGTTAATACTAGCACCTAGATCAGCTAAGGCTTTTTCAATGATTAAACTACCAATTAAGCAAGGAATAGTAAAACTCCATCGATCTTTCAGTTTGGCAGGTAGTTTATTCTGGAGAATAGCTAAGCATTCCTCGTTGAGTTCCACTGTGGACAGTTCTTCCAACTTCCTTTTATTTGTGAGAAGCTCTTTTAAAAATTTTGCGTACTTTGGCATCTACGATATTGCTTCAACAAAAGGTAAGTTAATATGTAGTTCTTTAAAAAGTTCAAGAAATTTACCAAATTGAGTATCTATGCGGTCTTTCTTCAATTTTGCCGGATATGGTATGGGTGGTTTGTATTCTTTAAGCGTTGGTGGAGTACTTTTCTTAGGTTCCTCTTCCTCTACCTTTTCTTGAACAGGCTTCTTTTCAGGCTCATCTAATACCTTTCCATTCCTTAAAGTAATTGCTTTGACATGTTCTCTTGGATTTGGTTCAGTATTACTCGGTAGGCTACCTTGTGGTCTATCAGATATCATCTTTGCGAGTTGACCAATCTGATTCTCGAGCCCTTGAATGGATGCTTGCTGGTTCTTCAGTGCCATTTCGATGTTTTGGAAATGGGTTTCTGACACGGCTATAAATTTTGTAAACATCTCTTCAAGGTTTGGTTTTTTCTCTTATTATGGTAGTGCCTGCTAAAATCCCAGAGGGGGTGGTTGTCTTTGATTTCCTTGTCCTCCCCATGAAAAATTAGGGTAGTTCCGCCAACCTGTATTATATGTGTTACTATAAGGATTATTTTGAGGTCTAGAATTGTTACCTATATAGTTGGCTTGCTCAGATTCCATGCCATGTCCATAGGGGGAATAATCTGGATTGTACATGTTTCCCTGAGTTGCGTCACACTGCATCACTGGGTGTGCCTGCGTAGAACCAACAAAATTATCAATCTTTTTATTTAAAAGTTCTACTTGATTCAAAAGCATGATTACTGCATCAATATTAAAAACTCCTACTACTTTTGTTGGCTTTGTCCTCATGACTTGCCACTGACAGTTATTCAGTGACATTTCTTTTATAAACTCATAGGCTGCTTCAGGTGTTTTATTATTGATTGTTCCTCCTGTGACTACATCAATCATTTGTCTTGTCGAAAGATTCAAACCGTTGTGGAAGGTTTGAACTTGTACCCACAAAGGCAACCCATGGTAAGGGCACCTTCTCAAAAGATCTTTGTATCTCTCCTAGGCATCATAAAGTGTCTCTAAATCCATCTGCACAAAAGAAGAGATATCATTCTGCAATTTAGCTGTTTTAGCTGGAGGGAAATACTTAAGCAAAAATTTTTTGGTCATCTGTTCCCATGTAGTAATTGAGCCTCATGGTAGAGAATTTAACCATTGTTTAGCTTTATTCCGTAAGGAAAAAGGAAATAATCGGAGGTAAATGGTATCATCAAAAACACCATTGATTTTAAAAGTATCACATAATTCCAAGAAATTGGCTAAGTGTAAGTTGGGATCCTCATCCTGTAAACCATAAAACTGAGCAAATTCCTAAATCATCTGAATAGCGTTAGGCATTAATTCAAAATTATTTGCAGCAATAGCAGGCCTAATAATACTAGATTGAGTACCAGCCAAATTAGGTTTAGAATAATCATACATAGTTTTGGTTCACTGGCTCTGCGGCTATCACGAGAGGTGGTAGATTGTCCTAATTTGCTTCCATCTCTTCAGTAGGCTCAAGTTCTTATTCTTGTTTTGGATAATGTAGGCTTTTTCTAATCTATCTACGAGTTCTGCGAACTGTAGCTTCTAAATCTTCGTCAAAAAGTAATGGTCTTCCTAGGTTTCTTTTAGTCATAAACTAGAGATACCTAGAAAGGAAAAAGGAACAAAAAGAATTTTAGTGAATAAGTAAAAATAAAAACAAAAATAAAGGCTGAAAATAAAAATAGTAATGGCTAAAGTAATAGAAATCGAGTGTTCTTAATATTTTAGTTCCTCGGCAACGGTGCCAAAAACTTGATATGCGTGATATGAAGTAATAAAATTTATAAATAAATGATCACACCAAAAACTAACTATTATCACAAATTAAGGCAAGCGCACCTATCGAAGAGTAGTATAGCTTAGTGGCAAGACCGAGATATCGTACCCAAGGGAACCAAAAGTACTAGTACTAACTTTCTTTCTATTATCTAACCTAGAAATAAAAGGGGTTTTTATAAAACTAATTTTAAAACCAAACTATGAATGCACAAAAAGTGAATCGGGAAAACTCTTATGAAAAACTGATTGATTTGGACAATACTCAAGGGAGAATCCACCTAGACTTCACTTGTTATCAACTCTTGAACTAGATGATTTATTCCCTTGACTTGATCCGTAGAAATCCCTAATTTATGTTAATATCTCTCTCGAGACTAAAAACAACTAACTCTAAGTTGATTAATTGAAATCTCTTTCTAATTAAAACTCCTATTGTTGCAGTAACTCGATCTATGGATTCCCTTATTAGGTTTGACCCTAATTAGATAGATTTTCGTCGTCCTATTTCTAGGATTACGATCAACTCTGCTTAATTGTGTTGGATCTACTCCTATGCAGGGACTTTTGCTCCTCTACATAAGCACATGCGACTTAAATTAATATCCCAAAAATATCAATCTAAGAATTAAAAACACAATTAAGAACAAATCAAATATTTATCATATAATTCAAGAGAAAAAAATATCAAGATCTGTCTTAGGTTTCATCCCCCTCAAGTATTTGGGGGGTTTAGTTCATGATTATAAAAGAGAACATCTCAGAAGATATAAAATAACAAAACATAAAGAACCCTAAAACCCCTGAAGGAAATTGAAGGGAGATCTTCAGTCTTGGGGGAGAATTTGGCTTCTGAGATGGATCAATCGGCTTCCCTTGGAGAAATTCCTTGCTTCCTATCGTGGGAGAAAAAGTGTCTCTTGTGGATAGAAAAACCTTCTCTTTGTGGAGAAAAAAGTATATCCTTGAAGCTGCCTCCTAGGGTCTTTATATAGAGCTTTAGAATGCCTTTCTTAGCACCTAAGTATCCTTTTCCGAGTGAAATTGAACTATCTTACGATAGGGACACGCCCGTGTGCCACACTAGTGTGGGTCGAGGCCCAGGCTGTGGTTGGGCCTGTTGGTGGTGGCACGACCGTGTGAATCGGGGTTGGGCTGTGTTCGAGATCAAGGTGGCGTGGCCATGTGACACGGCCGTGTGGTGAATCTCCAAGCCGTGTTGTTTTCATACTTTGGCCCATTTTCTCCATTTTCGGCCCATTTCTTGTTCTTTTCTCTTCCATATGCCCACAAATTCAATTATAAATCATCCAGAAATTAAGCTAAGCATGAGGTAAAAACATGTATAATTTATCGTTTATCAATTAGAAAGCATGGTGACTGCATCAATATTAAAAACTCCGGCAGCTTTCTATGGCTTTGTTCTCATGACTTGCCACTGATAGTTATTCAGTGACATCTCTTCTATAAACTCGTAAGCTACTTCTGGTGTTTTGTTGTTTATTGTTCCATTGGCGGCTACATCGATCATTTTCCTCGTCGAAGGATTCAAACCGTTGTAAAAGGTTTGAACTTGTAACCACAGAGGTAATCCATGGTGAGGGCACCTTCTCAATAAGTCCTTGTATCTATCCTAAGCATTGTAAAGTGTTTCTAAATCCATTTGCACAAAAGAAGAGATATCATTCCTTAATTTTTCCGTTTTAGCCGGCGAAAAATATTTAAGCAAAAATTTTTCGGTCATTTGTTCCCATGTATAGATAGACCCTCGTGGTAGAGAATTCAACTACTGTTTAGCTTTATTCCTCAAAGAGAATAGGAATAGTTGAAGACGAATGGCATCATTAGAAATGCCATTTATTTTAAATGTGTCGCATAATTCCAAAAAATTGGCTAAATGAGCATTAGGATCTTCATCCTACAAACCATCAAACTGAACAAACTGTTGTATCATTTGAATAGTGTTAGGTTTCAGTTCAAAATTATTTGCAGCAATAGTAGGCCTAACTATACTAGATTTAGTACCAGCCAACTTAGGTTTAGCATAATCATACATAGTGCACGGAACAGGATTTTGCTCTACAGGATTTGCCGCTACCATAGGGGGTAGCTGATTATCTTGATTTGCCTCCATCTCTTCAGTAGGTTCAGGTTCTTCTTCTTGACTTTATTCTGGATATTGCAAGCTTCTTCTTATCTCTCTGTGAGTTCTAGGAACTGTAGCTTCTAAATCGTCGTAAAACAATAATGGTCCTCCTGGATTTCTTCTAGTCATAAACTAGAGACACCTAGAATGGAAAGGTAAAAAGAAAATTAAAAAAATAGAAAATAATTTGCAATAAAAGTACAAATAGCTAAAGTAATAGGAATCGAGTGTTCCTAATATCTTAGTTCCCCGGCAACAGTGCCAAAAACTTGATCGTGATCTGATGAAGTAAAAAAATTGATCGTACCTATAAACTAACTAATATCACGATAAAGGTAAGTGCACCTATCAAATAGTAGTATAGTTAGTGGCAAGATCGGAATATCGAATCCAAGGAACTAAAAGTACTAGTAATGACTTTCTTCCTATTATCTAGCCTAAAAATAAAGAGGTGGTTTGTGTAAACTAATTAACGCTAAACTAAACTAAGGATGCGACAATGAGTAAATTGGGAAATTGCTTTTGGGAAAACTGATTGATGAGGGCAATACCTAAGGAAGAATCCACCTAGACTTCACTTGTTATCTAACTCTGAACTAGACGATTTCTTCATTTGACTTGATCCTTAGAGATCCCTAAATTATGTTAATACCTACGTCGAGGATAAGAACAACTAATCCTAGGTTGATTAATTGAAATCTCTTTCTAATTAAAATCCCTAGTCTTGCTTTAACTCAATCTATGGATCCCCATATTAGATTTGACTCTAATCCAGTAGATTTTCGTCGCCCTATGTTTAGGATTGCGATCAACTCCGCTTAATTGCGTTAGATCTACTCCTATATAGGGACTTTTGCTTTTCTGCATAAGCACATTTGACTTAAATAAATATCCCGAAAATATCAATTCAAGAGTTAAAAACACAATTAAGAACAAGTCAAATATTTCTCATATAGTTCAGATAGCAATAACAAGATTCGTCTTAGGTTTCATCCCCCTTAGATATTTGGGGTTTTAGTTCATATTTATAAAAAGAAACATCTCAGAATAAAGAAAATAAAAAAACATAAGAAAACCCAAAACTCCTGAAAGGATTGAAAGGAGATCTTCTTTCTTGATGTAAATCCTGGCTTCTGAGATGGATCCGTCGGCTTTCCTTCGAGTAATTCCCTGCCTTTAGCTCTCCGTCTTGGTGGGAAAACTATACCCTTGGCGGTAAAATGCACACCCTTGTAGTTGCCTACTAGGGTCTTTATTTAGAGTTTGTAAAGTCTTTCTTAGCCCCTACGTAGCCTTTTTTGAGTGAAATTAAACTTCATCATGATAGGGACACACCCGTATGCCACGCCCATGTGAGTCGATGTTGGGTCGTGTTCAAGCCTGTTAGAGTGGCACGGTCATGTGGGTTACCCGTGTGAATCGATTCTAGGCCGTGCCTGAGCCTATTTATGTGGCACGGCCGTGTGACACGCCCGTGTGGTGAACTTCCAGGCTGTGTTGATTCCTTACTTTGGCCTATTTTCTCTATTTTCGGCCTGTTTCTTATTCTTTTCACTCCCCTAAGCTCACCTAAGTACAAAACATGAAATTAAAGGTTTAGGAGCATCAAATTCCATAAATCAAGGAATAATTCATCCATAAATGTGGCTAAGCATGCGGTAAAAAATGTATAATTTACGGTTTATCAGTAAGAAAGGTAATAAATGATTTGAACTCTAATGAACTTTCTTCAAGACATAGATTATGAGGATATTGAGATAAATGATGAAATAAGACAAAAACCCTCTATTGTTGAACCACCTAAAGTGGAGCTCAAGCAATTACCTAATCACTTGGAATATGTATTTTTGGGAAATAACTCTACACTGCTAGTAATTATCTCCTCGAACTTATGATCGAAAGAGAAGGATGAATTACACCAAGTTCAATGAGAACACAAAAAGGCCATAGCTTGGAAAATTTCTGACATTAAAGGGATTAGCCCTTCTTTTTGCACCCACAAAATTTTGATGGAAGATGAATAAAACCATGTGTGCAAGCTCAAAGACGACTAAACCCCGACATGAAGGAAGTTGTCAAGGCTGAGGTAATTAAACTTCTAGACACTGGAGTGATTTATCCTTTTTCTGACAGTTCTTGGGTAAATCCTATGCAGGTTGTTCCTAAGAAAGGAGGCATGATGATTGTGACCAATGAAAAGAATGAGCTAATCCCTACAAGAATAGTCACAGGTTGGAGAGTTTGCATTGACTACAGAAAATTGAATGACGCCACCAGAAAGGATCACTTTCCCTTACCCTTTATTGATCAAATATTGGAAAGATTGTCAGGACATATGTACTACTGTTTTTTGGATAGACTCTTTGGCTACTTCCAGATCTTGATAGCTCTAGAAGATCAAGAAAATACAACATTCACATGCCTGTATGGTACATTTGCTTATCGTAGAATGCCTTTTGGATTATGTAATGCCTTTCTACTTTTCAGCGTTGTATGTTAGCCATCTTTGACGAACTCGTGGAGAATATCATGGAGGTATTTATGGATGACTTCTCAGTATTTGGTAATTCTTTCCATCTTTTCCTTAAGAATTTAGAATGAGTTTTAGTAAGATGCGAGGAAACAAATCTTGTTCTCTATTGGTAAACATGCCATTTTATGGTTCGTGAAGGAATTGTGTTAGGACATAAAATTTATAGTAAAGGAATAGAGGTTGATAAAGCAAAGATTGAAACCATTGAAAAATTACCTCTCCCTAATTCGGTTAAGGCTATAAGAAGCTTTTTAGGACATGCTGGTTTTTATAGAAGATTAATTAAAGATTTTTCTGAAATTGCTAAGCCTTTAACAAAATTACTAGAAAAAGATGTGCCTTTTAATTTTGATCAAGAATGTTTAAAAGCATTTAACACTCTAAAAGAAAAGTTAACTAACACTCCGATCATAATTGCTCCTGATTGGAATTTGCCTTTTGAACTAACCCGTGATGCGAGTGACTTTGCAGTAGGTGAAGTTCTTGGATAGTGAAAAGACAAACATATTCAGCCTATTTATTATGCTAGCAAGACTTTGACAGCAGTGCAAGAGGATTACACTACCATGGAAAAAAAATTGCTAGCTGTGGTTTTTGTGTTTGACAAATTTAGACCATATTTGATATTGTCTAAAGTCATTATTTTTACTGATCATTCCACTATTCGTTATCTTTTAACTAAGACTGATGCGAAACCTAGATTAATAAGATGGGTTTTATTGTTATAGGAATTCAACTTAGAGATACAAGACAAGAAAGGGGTTAAAAATTTGGCAGCAGATCATTTGTCAAGACTTGAAAATCCACACCTTAAAGAACTTGACAAAACCAAAATAAACGAATCTTTTCCTAAAGAACAAGTACTAGCTGTATCGGAATTTGAGGTAACTTGGTTTGCTAATATTACAAATTATTTAGCAGCTAACATAGCCCTGAAAGGGTTGACACATTAGCAAAAGAAGCGATTCTTCGTTGATGTGAAAAACTACTTTTGGAAATATCCTTTTCTTTTTCGTATATGTGCAAATCAAGTCATTCAAAGATGCATTACTAAGACAGAAGCCCACAAAATCATGGAACACTACAACTCAGGACCAACAGGAGGACATTACAGTGGGACTAAAACCACCCATAAAATACTCGAGTCAGGTTTTTATTGGCCCACACTGTTCAAAGACGCTAACATGTATGTTGTTTCTTGTGATAAATGTTAGAGAACAAATAATATCTCTCAACGTAAAGAAATGCCTCAAACGTAAAGAAATGCTAGAATGGTGGTAAAATTTCTAAAATAACTTTTCTCTCGATTTAGAACACTTAGGGTAATTATTAGTGATAGGGGTACTCATTTTTGTAATACCCAGTTTGATAAAATTCTAAAGAAATACGGAGTGCACCATAAAACGGCTACCCCTTACCATCCTCAAATCAGTGGACAAGCTGAAGTAGCAAATAGAGAACTGAAACGTATCTTAGAAAAAATGGTAAACTCGAATAGGAAAGATTGGTCAAGTAAAGTAGATGCTGCTTTATGGGCTTATAGAACTGCATTTAAAACCCCCATAGGAACATCTTCTTATAGACTAGTTTATGGAAAAAGTTGTCATCTACCATTTGAACTTGAACATAAAGCATTCTGGGCTATTAAATTTCTAAATCTTGACTTTAAACTTGCAGGTGAGAAACGCTTAATGCAGTTGAACGAGTTGGATGAATGGCGCTATAATGCATATGAAAACTCACACTTATACAAGGAAACTGATAAAATATAATATATACATATTTTTATCCCATATTTAGCGCATTTATGGATGAATTATCATTGAATTTGTGGAATTTGATGCTCCTAAACCTTCAATTTCATGTTTTATACTTAGGTGAGCATAAAAGAGTGAAAAGAATAAGAAACGGGCCAAAACAAGAGAAAATGGGTAGGAGTAAGAAATCAACACGGCCTAGAATTCCTCACATAGGTGCACCACATGCCCGTGCCACATTAGCAGGTTGGAACACGGCCTGGGCTCGATTCACACTGGCGTGCCACACGAGTGTGTCCCTATCATGACTGGTTTTAATTTCATGCTGAAAAGGCTACTTAAGAGCTAAGAAAGGTATTTTGAAGTCTATTACTTAAAGGGGGGATGAAGAGCAGAAGGTAAGGAATTACTCGTAGAAAGCCAATCGACCCATCTTAGAAGCAAGGATCTACATCAAGACTGAAGATCTCCCTTTAATCCTTTCAGGAGTTCTGGGTTTTCTTTATGTTTTGTTGTCTTCTTTATTTTGAGATGTTTTCCCTTTTTATTATGAATTAAACCCCTAAATACCTGAGGGGGATGAAACTTAAGACGAATCTTGTTATTGTTATCTAAATTATAAGATAAATATTCGATTTGTTCTTAATTGTGCTTTTAATTCTTGAGTTGATATTTCAGGATATTAATTCAAGTCGATTGTGCTTATTCAGAGGAGCAAAAGTCCCTGTTTAAGAGTAGATCCAACATAATTAAGTGGAGTTGATCACAATCCTAGGCATAGGACGACAAAAATCTGTCGAATTAGAGTCAAATCTAATAGGGGATCCATAGATCGAGTTAATGCAACACTAGGGGTTTTAATTAGAAAGAGATTTCAATTAATCAACCTAGGGTTAGTTGTTCTTATTCTCGACGGAGATATTAACATAATTTAAGGATCTTTACAGATCAAGTTGAATGAAGAAATCGTCGAATTTAGAGTTAAATAACAAGTGAAGTCTAGGTGGATTCTTCCTTACATATTGCCTTTATCATTCAGTTTTCCCAAAGTAATTCTCCCAATTTATTCTTTGTCACGTCTTTAGTTTAGTTTAGAATTAATTAGTTTACAAACAAATCCCCCTTTATTTTTAGGCTATATAATAGGAAGAAAGTCATTACTAGTACTTTTAGTTCCTTGGATTCGATATTCCGGTCTTGCCACTAACTATGCTACTACTCGATATGTGCACTTGCCTTTTATCGTGATAATAGTTAGTTTCTAGGTACGATCATTATTATTACTTTATCGCAATCACGATCAAGTTTTTGGCGCCATTGCCAGGGATCTAAGATATTAGGAACACTCTATTTCTATTACTTTAGCCATTTTTACTTTTATTGCAATTTATTTTTATCTTATTTACTAAAATTTTCTTTTTGTTCTTTTCTGACGGGTATTTCTAGTTTATGACTAGGAGAAACCCGTTAGGACCACTATTATTTGATAACGATTTAGAAGCCATAGTTCACAGAAACCGAAGAGAAAGAAGTCAAGCTTACAGTACCCAGAACAGGGACAAGAGGAAGAACCTGAATCTATTAAAGAGATGGAGGCAAATTAGAAAAATCTACCACCTCCTGTGATAGCCGCAGATCCTGTTGATCAAAATCTTTCCCCTTGTACTATGTATGATTATGCTAAATCTAATTTAGCTGGTACTGAATCTAGTATTGTTAGGCCTGCTATTGCTGCAAATAATTTTGAACTGAAACCTAACACTATTCAAATGATACAACAGTTTGTTCAGTTTGATGGTTTGCAGGATGATGATCCAAACTCACATTTAGCTAAGTTTTTAGAATTTTGTGACACATTCAAAATAAATGGCATTTTTTATGATGCCATTTGACTTCGGCTATTTCCCTTTTCTTTAAGCAATAAAGCTAAACAATGGTTAAACTCTCTACCATGAGGGTCTATCACTACATGGGAACAAATGATAGAAAAATTTTTACTTAAATATTTTCCGCTGGCTAAAATGGAAAAGTTGAGGAATGGCATCTCTTCTTTTGTGCAGATGGATCTAGAGACACTCTACGATGCTTAGGAGAGATACAAGGATTTGTTGAGAAGATGCCCTTACCATGGGTTACCTCTATGGTTACAGGTTCAAACTTTTCACAACGGTTTGAACCCTTCAATAAGATAGATGATTGATGCAGCTACCGGTGGAACGATAAAGAATAAAACACCTGAGGCAGCCTATGAGTTTATAGAGGAGATGTCACTGAATAACTATTAGTGGCAAGTATTGAGAATAAAGCCCACGAAAGCTGCCAGTGTTTTTAATGTTGACATCAGGTAGAACTTCTTAATAAAAAGATTGATAGTTTCATTGGTTCTATGCAGGTACATCTAGTGATGCAGTGTGACTCAAATCTAGAAGACATGAGCAATCTAGAGTACTCCTCTTATGGACATGGCATGGAAAACGAGCAATTGAATTATATGGTTAATAATTCTAGATCCCAAAATAATCCCTATAGAAACACTTACAATGCAGGTTGGAGGAACCACCCTAATTTCTCATGGGGAGGTTAAGGAAATCAAAGACCACCACCCCCTCTGGGATTTCAACAACCACCTTACCAGCAAGAGAAAAAGCTGAACCTTGAGGAGATGCTCATGAAATTTATCTCCGTAATAGAAACCCATTTTTAGAATACCAGGATGGCACTTAAAAATTAGCAAGCATCTATTCAAGGACTTGAAACTCAAATAAGTTAGCTTCCTAAGCTGATTTCTGAAAGACCACAAGGTGGTTTGCCGAGCAACACAGAAACTAACCCAAGGGAGCAACTCCATGCCATCATTGTGCATGACAAAGAAGGGTTAGCTGAACGTAAAACTAAAGAGAGGCAAGAAAATTTGGTAAGTGATGAGCGATAAATTATATATAATTTTACCCCATGTTTAGCCTAATTTATGGATTAATTACCCTTTGATTTGTGTAAATTGATGCTCTTAAACCTTTAATTTCATGTTTTATACTCAAGTGAGCTTAGGGAAGAGAAAAGAGCAAGGAACAGGCCAAAATGGTCAAATTAGGCCTAGTTCAGTAATCGACATGGCCTAGAGGTTCGCCACGCAGTCGTGCCACTTTAATAGGCTCAAGCATGGCCTGGGCCTCGATCCACACAGGCGTGGCACACGAGCATGTCCCTGTCGTGAGGAAGTTCAATTTCACTCGGAAAATGCTACTTAGGGGCTAAGAAAGGCATTCCAAAACTCTTATAAAGACCCTAAGAGGCAACTACAAAGATGTGTTTTATTCCACGCTAAGGGTGTGCTATTTTCCTGCCAAGACGGGGAGTTAAAGGCAGGGAATTACTCGAAGGGAAGCCGATTGATCCATCTCAGAAGCTAGGATCTACATCAAGACAAAGGATCTCCCTTCAATCCTTTCGGGAGTTTTGGGTTTTTTTTATGTTTTGTTATTTTATTTCTTCTAAGATATTTTCTTTTATAATTATGAACTAAAACCCTAAATACCTAAAGGGATGAAACCTAAGACAGATCTTGTTATTTTTATTTGAGCTGTGTGATAAATATTTGATTTGTTCTTAATTGTGTTTTTAACTCTTAAATTGATATGTCTGGGATATTGATTTAAGTCGAATGTGCCTATGTGGAGGAGCAAAAGTCCCTACATAGGAGTAGATCCAACACAATTAAGCAGAGTTGATCGCAATCCTAGACATAGGATGACAAAAATCTACCGGATTAGAGTCAAATCTAATATGGAGAGCCATAGATCAAATTAATGCGAGACTAGGGGTTTTAACTAGAAAAAGATTTCAGCTAATCAACCTAGGATTAGTTCAAATCAAATGAAGAAATCATCTGGTTCAAAGTTAGATAACAAGTGAAGTCTAGGTGGATTCTTCCTTAGGTATTGCCTTAATCAATCAGTCTTTCCCAAAAAGCAATCTTCTACTTTACTCTTTGTCACTTTTTTAGTTAGTTTAGTTTAGTTTACAACCAAACCCTCTTTATTTTTAGGCTAAATAATAGAAAGAAAGTCATTACTAGTACTCATAGTTCCTTGGATTCGATATTTTGGTCTTGCCACTAACTATACTACTGTTCGATAGGTGCACTTGCCTTTTATCATGATATTAGTTAGTTTCCAAGTAAGATCAGATTTTATTACTTTATCATCATCACTCGACATCACGATCAAGTTTTTGGCACCGTTACCGGGGAACTAAGATATTAGGAACACTCGATATCTATTACTTTAGCCATTACTAATTTTTATTTGCAGCCTTTATTTTTATTTATTTTTATTTATTTACTAATTTTTTCCCTTCTAGGTATCTCTAGTTTATGACTAAAAGAAACCCGGGAGGACCATTATTATTTGACGACGATTTAGAAGTGACAGTTCGTCGAACCCACCAAAAAGTAAGAAGAAGCTTACAATATCCAGAAGAAGGGCAAGAAGAAGAACCTGAACCTACTGAAGAGATGGAAGCAAATTAGGATAATCAGCTACCTCCTATAGTAGCCACAAATCCTGTTGAGTAAAATCCTGCTCTGCATACTATGTATGATCATGCTAGACCTAATTTAGCAGGTACTGAATCTAACATTGTTAGGCCTACTATTGCTGCAAATAATTTTGAACTGAAACCTAACACTATTCAAATGATACAGCAATTTGTTCAGTTTGATGGTTTGCAGGATAAGGATCCTAACTTGCATCTAGCCAACTTTTTGGAATTGTGCGATACATTCAAAATAAATGACGTTTTTGATGATGCCATTCGTCTTAGGCTATTCCCGTTCTCCTTAAAAAAAAGCTAAACAGTGGTCAAATTCTTTACCACGAGGGTCTATCACTACATGGGAACAAATGACCGAGAAGTTTTTACTTAAGTATCCGGCTAAAACAACAAAATTAAGGAATGATATTTCTTCTTTTGTGCAAATGGATTTAGAGACGCTTTACAACGCCTGAGAAAGATACAAGGACCTATTGAGAAGGTGCTCTCATCATGGGTTACCTCTATGGCTACAAGTTCAAACCTTTCACAACGGTTTGAATCCCTCAACAAGGTAGATGATTGATGTAGCCGCCGGTGGAACAATCAACAACAAAACACCCGAAGCAGCTTACGAGTTTATAGAAGAGATGTCACTAAATAACTATCAGTGGCAGGTCATGCGAAAAAGTCATGCAAACAACGCCACAGAAATTTGCAGGAGTTTTTAATATTGATGCCGTAACTATGCTTTCTAATCAAGTAGAACTTCTTAATAAAAAGATTGACAACTTTGTTGGTTCTACACAGGTACACCCAATAATGTAGTGTGACGTAATTCAAGGGAACAGTTACAATCCAGACTACTCCAACTATGGATATGGCACGAAAACTGAGCAAGCCAACTATATGTGTAACAATTCTAGATCTCAAAATAATCCTTATAGTAACACTTACAATACAGGTTGGAGAAACCGCCCTAATTTTTCATGGGGAGGACAAGGAAATCAAAGACAACCACCTCCTCAGGGATTTCAACAGCCACCATTCCAATAAGAGAAAAAGTCAAACCTTGAAGAAATGCTCACAAAATTTATTGCCGTATCAGAAACCCATTTTCAAAACACTGAAACGGCACTGAAGAATCAATAAGCATCCATTCAAGGACTTGAAACTCAAATAGGCCAGCTCGCTAAGCTAATTTCTGAAAGACCGCAAGGTGGGTTACCAAGCAACATTAAGACTAACCCTAAGGAGCAACTCAATGCCATGGATACAATAACCAAAACCAACTCAAAGCCATATAAGGAGAATACGGCAAGTAAAGGTAAGGATGAGGTAAGTTCTAAAGAAGTAACTATCAAAGAGTATAAACCTCATATCCTATACCCAAATGCGTTAAAGAAAGACCGCACAGATGAGCAATTCAGTAAGTTTTTCAAACTCTTAAAGAAATTACATATCAACTTACCGTTTATTGAAGCTCTTTCACAGATGCCAAATGCTGTTAAGTTTTTAAGAGAGCTCTTGACAAACAAGCGGAAGCTAGATGAGAAGTCTCATGTGGAGCTGAATGCAGTATGCTCAGCCATTTTACAGAATAAGCTACCCGACAAACTAAAAGATCCAGGGAGTTTTACTATTCCTTGTTTACTTGGTAGTTTAAACACCAAAAATGCTTTAGCTGATTTAGGGGCTAGTATAAATGTCATGCCATTTAAATTGTTTAAACAACTAGGTCTTGGAAAACCTAAACAAACTAAGATGAGCATCCAATTAGCTAATAAGACCATTAGATTTCCAAAAGGAATAATAAAGGATGTACTTGTCAAAATTAATAAATTTATATTCCTAGTTGACTTTGTTGTTTTAGACATTGATGAGGATAGCAATGTACCCTTAATTCTAGGGCGACCCTTTTTAGCAACTGCTAGAACAATAATTGATGTAGGAACATGTGAGCTTACACTACGTGTAGGTGATGATAAAGTTACTTTACAAGCCTAAAACTCGATTAAGACTGTTGATGATAAAAATACTATTTCGAATCCTTGTAAAAACACTGATCTCACCACCCAACCTTCTATGCAGGATATACACCACCTAAAGGTGACCCAACCACAGAGGATCTGGATTGTACATGTTTCTCTGAATTGCGTCACACTGCATCACTGGGTGTGCCTGTGTAGAACCAATAAAATTATCAATCTTTTTATTTAAAAGTTCTACCTGATTAGAAAACATGGTGATAGCATCAATGTTAAAAACTTCTGCTGCTTTTGTCGGCTTTGTCCTCATGACTTGCCTTTGATAGTTATTCAGTGACATCTCTTCTATAAACTCATAGGCAACTTCTGGTGTTTTATTGTTGATTGTTCCTCCAGCAGCTGCATCGATCATTTGTCTTGTTGAAGGATTCAAACCGTTGTGAAAGGTTTGAACTTGTAACCACAAATTTACTCTTTGTGCACTTTTAGTTTAGTTTAGAATTAGTTTCACACAAAAAGCCTTTATTTTTAGGCTAGATAATAGAAAGGAAGTAAGTACTAGTACTTTTGGTTCCCTCGAGTACGATAACTTAGTCTTGCCGCTAAACTATACTACTGTTCGATAGGTGCGCTTGCCTTTAAATCGTGATATTAGTTAGTTTTTGGTGTGATCAGTTTTTATAAATTTTATTACTTAATATCGCGAGTATCAAGTTTTTGGTGCCATTGATGGGAACTAAAATATTACAAAAACTCGATTTCTATTACTTTAGCCATTACTATATATATATATTTATTTATTTTTATTTACTGTTATTTATTTTCTTTTCTTTTTTTATTTTACTAGGTATC
The DNA here is from genome assembly GCA_020496765.1 of Gossypium stocksii. Lineage (NCBI taxonomy): Eukaryota > Viridiplantae > Streptophyta > Magnoliopsida > Malvales > Malvaceae > Gossypium > Gossypium stocksii. Next base: position 106,221,260 of record CM035627.1, on the reverse strand, counting down.
TCTAGTTTATAGCTAGAAGAAACCCTGTAGGACCACTACTTTTTGACGAAGACTTAGACGCTACAGTCCACAGAACTCGCAGAGAAATCAGAAGAAGCTTACATTATCCAGAGCAAGATCAAAACCAAGAATCAGAACAGGAACAAGAACCTACTGAAGAGATGGACGCAAATCAAAATATTCCACCACCTCCAGCATTACCCGCAGAACCAGATGAAGTGCCTCGTACTATGTCTGATTATGCTAAACCTAGTTTGGCTGGTACTCGAACTAGCATTATTAGACTTGCTATTGCTGCTAATAATTTTGAACTAAAACCTAACACTATTAAGATGATTCAGTAATTTGTGCAGTTTGATGGTTTACAGGATGAAGATCCCAACTCACATTTAGCCAACTTTTTGGAATTATGCGATACCTTTAAAATAAATGGCGTTTCTGATGATACCATTCGTCTTAGACTATTCCCATTCTCATTGAGAAACAAGGCTAAACAATGGTTGAATTCTCTACCACGAGGCTCAATCACTACTTGGGACCAAATGACTGAGAAATTTTTACTTAAATATTTTCCTCCCGCTAAAATAGCTAAATTACGAAACAATATATCTTCTTTTGTGCAGATGGACTTAGAAACACTTTACGATGCCTGGGAGAGATACAAAGATCTTTTGAGAAGATGCCTTCATCATGGCCTACCTTTATGGCTACAAGTTCAAACCTTTCACAACGGTTTGAACCCATCAATGAGATAGATGATTTATGCAGCCATAGGAGGAACAATCAACAACAAAACACCAGAAGCAGCTTATGAATTTATTGAAGAGATGTCACTGAATAACTATCAGTGGTAGGTGAAAGCTGCCAGAGTTTATAATATTGATGCTGTCACCATGCTTACTAACCAAGTAGAACTTTTAAATAAAAAGTTTGATAATTTTTTTAGTTCTACGCAGGCACAGCTAGTGATGCAGTGTGACACAACTTAGGGAAATATGTTCACTCCAGACTACTTATCCTACGGCCATAGCACAGAAACCGAGCAAGATAATTATATGGGTAACAATTTTAGATCTCAAAATAATCCCTATAGTAACACATATAATGTAGGTTGGCGGAACCACCCCAATTTTTCTTGGGGAGGACAAGGGAATTGATATGCTCGTGATATGAAGTAATAAAATTTATAAAGAACTTGATCACACCAAAACTAACTAATATCACGACGTTAAGGCAAGCGCACCTATCGAACAGTAGTATAGTTTAGTGGCAAGACCGAGTTATCGTACCGAAGGGAACCGAAAGTACTATTACTTACTTCCTTTCTATTATCTAGCCTAAAAATAAGAGAGGGTTGTTTAAACTAATTCTAAATCTAAACTAAGAAAGCAAAAAGAGTAAATTGGGAATACTTTTAGGGAAAAGCTGATTTATATGGACAATACTTAAGGGAGAATCCACCTAGACTTCACTTGTTATTGTTTCCTTGAACTATATGATTTATTTACTTGACTTGATCCGTAGAGATCCCTAATCTATGCTAAACCCTCCGTCGAGGCGTAGAGCAACTAGGCCTAAGTTGTTAATTAAAGTTCCTTTATTAATTAACTCCCTAGGTTGCATTCATTCGATCTATGGTTCCCCATATTAGGTTTGACCCTAATCCAGCAGATTTATGTCACCCTATGTCTAGGGTTGCATGCAACTCCGCTTAATTATGGTAGATCTACTCTTATGCAGGGACTTTTGCTCCTCTACTCTAAGCACATCTAATTCTTGAGGTAATACCTAGGATTGTTAAATCAAGAATGAAGAACACATAATTAAGAACAACTCAAGTATTTATCAAATAATTCAAGAATAAATAATAAGATCTGTCTTAGGTTTCATCCCCCTCAAGTATTTGAGGGGTTTAGTTCATAGCAAAGAAAGGGAACATCTCAAAAGATATGAAATAACAAAACATAAAAGAAACCAAAAACCCCTAAAGGAATTTTAGGGAGATCTTCTATGATGCTGTAGAATTTCGGCTTTTGGGATGAGCCAATCAGCTTCTCTTTTGGAGTAATCCCTTGCTTCTACCCTTTGTGTGGCAGAAAGATAAGAAGAAATCTAAGTATTTTGTATCTAAAGTGTATCAAAAAGTGTGTCTTTTCTATTGCCTCATGGGGTCTTTATATAGAGCCTTTTGGGGGGCCTTTCTTAGCCTTTAAGCATCCCAATTTGAGTGAAATTCCTCTTCCTCACGACTAGAACACGCCCATGTGCCATGCCCGTGTGACTTCGACAAGGGCCGTGTGAATCTATCAGTGGGCCACAGCCGTGTGGCCTGGCCGTGCTTGTTTAGGGCTGGACCGTGTGATCTTCATGTGGCATGGCCGTGTGGCATTTCTTGGCCCGTGTTGTTCGGACATTTTGGCCCATTTTTCATCATTTTTGGCCCGTTTTCCATTCTTTTCTCTTCCCTATGCTCTCCTGAGTATAAGATATGAAAAAGGAAGATTAAGAGCATCAATTCTCACAAAATTGCTAATAATCCATCCAAAATATAGGCTAAATATGAGGTAAAAATATGTATAATTTATCGTTTATTAGGAATCAAAGACAACAACCCCCTCAGGGATTTCAACAGCCACTATCGCAACAGGAGAAAAAGCCCAATCTTGAAGAGATGTTTACAAAATTCATGGCCATGTCAGAAACCCATTTTCAGAACACTGAAACAACATTAAAGAACCAGCAAGCATCAATCAAAGGCCTTGAGAATCAAATTGGTCAACTCGCCAAGTTAATATCAGAAAGACCACAATGTGTACTTCCAATTAACACTGAGACTAATCCTAAAGAGCAACTACATGCCATGAATACAAAAGATGAGGAGGCATTAACCAAAGACGACCCAAAGTTATGCGAGGAACCTAAGGTAAGTAAAGGTAAGGTATAGGTAAGCAACAACAAACCAGACATCAACGAACACAAGCCTCATATACCATACCCAAGAGCACTACAGAAAGACCACACAGATGAGCAATTTGGTAAGTTTCTCAAACTATTAAAGAAATTACACATTAACTTACCATTTGTTGAAGCAATTTTGCAGATGCCAAACGATGTTAAATTCTTAAAAGAACTCTTGACAAACAAGCGGAAGCTAGATGAGAAACCTCATGTGGAATTAAATGCAGTCTGCTCAGCTATTCTACAAAATAAACTACCGACTAAACTAAAGGATCCAGGGAGTTTCACTATCCCTTGTTTACTTGGTAGCTTAGATGAAAAAAATGCTTTAGCTGATTTAGGGGTTAGCATAAATGTCATGCCTTATAAATTGTTTAAACAACTAGGTCTCAGGAACCCTAAGAAAACTAAGATGAGCATTCAACTAGTTGACAAAACTATTAGGGCACCTAAGGGAATAATTAAAGATGTACTCGTCAAAATCGATAAATTTATATTCCCAGTTGACTTTGTTGTTTTAGACATTGATGAGGATAGCAATGTACCCGTAATTCTAGGGCGGCCCTTTTTAGCAACTGCTAGAACTAAAATTGATTTAGAAACAGCTGAACTCACATTACGAGTAGGTGATGATAAAATCACCTTACGAGCTCACAACTCAATTAAAACTACAGACGAGAATAAAGTTTTGAGTCCCTGTAAAAACACTGAATTCACTATCCAACCTTCTGTGTAGGATGCCCTCTACATGGAAGCAACCGACCAACAAGTAAGTCCATCCAAAGAAGATGCACCTGAAAAGCGAATGCTTTAGATCAAGGAACTTGATGAGTGGCTGAACTATCATGAGAAACCCAAAATATGCCACACCAACCCAGAGTTTCACCAAGACAACCTTCTGAAACAAATAAATTAGTTCAAGATAGGGGATAAGGTAACTTTAAGGGACGACGATCCTCGAACCTTAAATTTAAAAGAACACACAAGTGACACACCTTACTTCACGGTAATGAAAAAATTTCCTTACGGAACAGTTGAGATAAATCATGAGTCACTCGGTATTTTCAAGGTAAATCAAACCCGACTCAAACGTTCTTTTGATATTGCAATTGAAAATAGGACGGAAGAGTATCAGCTCTTCAAGCCACCGTGAACACACAAAGCTCGTTAGACTATAAATAAGCACTTCTCGGGAGGCAACCCCAGCACTAACCTAGTAACTTTTCTTTTCTTTTAAATTTAGTCTTTTTATAAAGCAACTAACCCTTTTTAATGCAAGAATTTAGGACCACACGGCCGGGCACACGGGCGTGCCTAAGGCCGCATAACACTTTAAAACAAAGACACGGTGGTGCACCTAGGCCGTGTAAAGATTTTCCCAAAGCATGGGCTGTCGACAAATTGCCATGGTCGTGCGACATGGCCATGGCAACCTTTCAATTTAGACACGGGCTTGCACATCTCCACATGCCCGTGTCCCCAAGCCGTGGCCAACACTATCAAATTAGATACGGCCGTGTGACTTCCTACATGACCGTGTGAAAAGCGAAGCCTCATTGCAAACGGCCGTGTGACCTATCACACGACCGTGTGAAAAACGAACACGATTGCAAACGGCCGTGCGAGACGGCCAGCACGGGCATGTGCCTTGATTCAGGCGCGCCAAAACCACCGAAATTTGAAAAACATGGGCAAAATTCAAGTCACACGGGCGTGTGCCCTGCCCGTGTGACCCAAAAACTATAAATAAAGGGCCACTATTCATTTTCTCCTTCACTCAAACCCTAAATTCCCCCATCCAAACTCTCCTCTAACCTCCCTAAAGCCCCACCACCGCGTTTACAGTGTTCCACGACCGTGTGCCACCTCACCCACGACCGTGCACCGCCTCACACCTCTCCTATTTGGTTCTATTTCCTCATTTTCATTTCAAATTTTTCTTTCATTTTATTTTTTTTAGTTTTGTTTTATTTTATCTTAGATATTATGAATATATTTATATTCAAGCATGGAATTAGTTACACTAGAATAAATAATTTGGAATGTTATATGCCATTTTATGATATTATGTCACTTAAAATCACATTTGATTGCCATTTTTCATGCATTTAGTATAATACATACCCATATTGCTTATTTTTTATATCAAAATTAGAATGAATAATTAGGTTAGTCCCCATTTTATTTTTAGGCACATTGTCATATTTACTAGTCTTATTATTTTTTATTCGATTCCATTTTAGGATTAATGTTTATTATCGTGTTATTTAGGCATTATGTCGATATCACGCGGAAAGAAAGCTACTGCTCCACGTTCGAAGAAATGAAAGGGGCTAGGTGGTTCATCCTCGAGGCCTACTTCCGAGACTCGACACCCGTGCATATCATTTGCCTAGGACTCCCAAGAGGAGTTATTTTAGATACTGAGGGAATGTACATTAAGCGCAAGCTGATGCATCAATTGGGACGCGCTAGAGTAAGTTGACCTTGCAGACTCGGTCTGGGCCCTACTGATGACGGATCCGTGGGAGCAGTTCTTCCGAATCATTGAGCCCACTTACCTTGAACTCACTCTAGAGTTCTGCTCCACCTTCCATCTTTAGACCGTCATGAGCCAGTTCGACGATTTTGGCACGATATAGTTTCACTTAGGAGGTCGTGTACGCCACCTTAGCGTACCAGAGTTTGGCTCAGCTCTCGGCCTATACACAGAGCAATTCATGGAAGAGGAAGACTTTCTTACACTTTCCCGACTCATCCACCTCAAACCCAAGGATTGTTGGCGCAACATCACCCCTTGCTATCCCTTCTACGACCCTAGTCGCATGAAGGCGACTACTCTCCCCCGGCCATTAAGGTACCTTCATGCTCTTCTCGCACATACTTTGATAGGTAGATGGGAGAGCACTGGCATCGTCAACACTCACGACACTTATTTTTTATAGAGCATGGCGAATGCACATGCCATCGACCTCGCCTATTTTATCGTGCATGCCATGCAGCACTAGACAGAGAGGCACCGCAAAGGCGTTATATCCATGGGTCCGTACATCACACGCCTGGCCTGTCACTTCAGGCTCCTCAACACATTGGCCCAGACATCCTCCTATACACTTATCGGCCAGATGTCTCCTCAGGGCATCCAGATCATGCACCATATTAGGATGATTGAGCAGAGACTAGGAGGTAACCCCTTTCAGTACCGACTCATCTAAGAGGGCGAGGATCCAGCAGACATTCCTGATGATGTCCCACCACCACCACCGGAGGAGGATGCACCTACCGAGCCGCCACCACCTCCTCACTGACCAGTTCATGCGGCAGCTTCCTATGCTGACCTATCTGAGCGCTTTTCATAGTTCGAGCAGCAATGCTTCCAGCGCTTCGATCACATCGACACGACTTTACAGCAGATATGCTAACATCTCCACATCACGCCACCACCACCACCGCGTGATCCATCTGAGGATTAGATATTTCTATTCCTCTTATGTTTATTTTTATCTTAGTTTTTATTTTTCACTTTAATTTTTATTTTCCCTTTATTTCTAACGTTAGTTTCCTTTTTATTTTGAATTTTATTTTTATTGTGTTTAATCCTTTTTACTCATTAGTACTTTTTGAAGTTAGTTTATTATTTTTCTATCTTTCATATCAGCCAATCCCTAACGAGTACTCTCTATTAATCCAAAATTCCCACGACTAATTAATATTTTCACAGTTTCAAAAAAGAGCTCTACAGCTCAAATTCAAATAGAAATGGGAACACCTTGCCATAACCGCCGACTCTTCCAATTTCTATCTCACAAATTCATCCTAAATTCAGGGAGTTTCAATTCTCTCCCTATCTTATGATATTATGCTTCTCTTGCTATTTATGTATCTTTGTACATTGAGGGCAATGTACATCTTAAGTGTGGGGGGGAACTTACTTTAAATCTTTATAATCCCTGAAATTTTCTTTAACTTTATGCATTGTTCTCAAATCTGCATTATCTTTAGTCTCTTAATAGGAATTAATTCTGATTGATTTACAATTTCTATTGATAAGTTGAGAATTAAGACATAGGTGCTTGTACTTTGATTATTCAAACTTTAAAACATTAGGGAATCAAGCATAATAAGTTGAAATTTTTGAGAATCCAATTTTTTGCATAAGTAATTTTCCTTGATTTTAAGTATTATCTTGAGATTTGAAATTCACAGGATTGACATCAAAAGCCATAATTCTGGTGAGATTTTGAGCCTTTTTGAGCATACATTCTTTCGTGCTCACTTTTATTATTGCTTTGAGTGAGTCAACACTGATTTGTTATTCTAAAACTTGCTTTGATGATACATGTCAAGACCACACCATTGATTTGATATACCGAGAGGATAAAGGCACTTAGGATTTAACCCACTTACTCCACAAAGGCCTACCTCCATAAATTAACCCCTAGTAAACCCTGTTGAGCCTAACAACCCATTCTTTGACTTACCTTTTAATTATTAACCAATAACCCATTTTTTGTTGAATCTCATTCAATTACTTTGACCCCTATTTTTGTCGAGATTTGAGTCGAATTATTATCTAGCTTTATTCTCTTTTCTAGTTTGTAAAAGTTGTAAATATTCAAGTTATTTGATTTGAATTGTTCTTAAAAAAAATGTATGTGTTTATTTAGTTAAATTCAGTTGTAACATTTAATAGTTCAATAGTTTTTGCATATTTCTATTTTAAGGCTACTAAGGCATAAATGAAGTTATCATAAGGATTAGCCCTAGAAATATGTTCCAAGTGACAGAGATTTTTCTAGCTAGATAATTTTAAAGTTCAATCTCGATTCTAACCCTCTTTTGTAGCCTTTGACAACACCCGTAACCAAGCCCCGTTACAACCATTACAAGACCTTTTGATCGATGTGTCATGTCAATCTATAGTGGTGGAGATGTGATTTTCTTGCAAGCCTATGGTAATAGCTTTTCAGGTTGACTAGAGAGTGCTTAATTCTTGAACCCTAAACACTTTGAGTGGATAGAGTGAATCTTTAGTGAGGATGTCAACTCCTGTTAATTAAGATGGAGAGATAATTACTTAGGAGAAGGGAGAAAACTTATGTTTCAATGATAAAATTCTCAACTTAGAGTGATTGAGTCTTTAATGTTCTTTTGATTGAAATTTCATTGTATGATTACCTGTGGATTAGTTTGAAACATTATTGATAAAGATTGTAAGTTGAAAAGAATAATTCCTTATTAGGGATTGAGATTTTGCTTGAGGACAAGCAAAGGCTTAAGTGTAGGGGTATTTGATAAACGATAAATTATACATATTTTTACCTCATGTTTAGCCTATATTTTGGATGAATTATTATCAATTTTGTGAGAATTGGTGCTCTTAATCTTTCTTTTTCATATCTTATACTCAAGGGAGCATAGGGAAGAGAAAAGAAGGGAAAATTAACCAAAAACGAGGAAAATGGGCCAAAATATGAAAACGATACGGCCCAAAGAGTCACCACACGGCCGTGCCACACAAGGTCCAACACGGCCTAGCCCCGACAAGCATGGCCAGGCTACACGACCGTGCCAAATAGGCCCACACGACCTCTTATCAAAAGCATAAGGACGTGGCACACGGGCGTGTCCCTATCGTGAGAAAGTGTAATTTCACTCGGATTTGGATACTTAGAGGCTAAGAAAGGCATCCTAAAGCTCTATATAAAGACCCTAAGAGGCAACTCTAGGGGTACACTCTTTTCTCCCAAAAGGAGCGCCTTTTTTCTGCCGACACAAGGAGTGAAAGCAAGGGATTACTCCAAGAGAAGCTGATTGATTCATCTCAGAAGCCAGGAATTCTACATCAAGATAGAGGATCTCTCTAAATTCCTTCAAGGGTTTTTGGGTTCTTTATGTTTTGTTATTTTATATCTTCTGAGATGTTTTCTTTCTTAATTATGAACTAAACCTCTCAAATACTTGAGGGGGATGAAACCTAAGACAGATCTTGTTATTATTTATTCTTGAATTATATGATAAATACTTGAATTGTTCTTAATTATGTGTTTTTCATTCTTGATTTAATAATCCTAGGTATTAATTCAAGAAACTGATGTGGTAGAGGAGCAAAAGTCCCTGTTTTAAGAATAGATCTACCATAATTATGCGGATTTGTATGCAACCCTAGACATAGGGTGACATAAATCTGTCGGATTAGGGTCAAACCTAATAGGGGGATCCATAGATCGAATTAATGCAACCTAAGGGTGTTAACTAGAAAGAAACCTTAGTTAAAAAACCTAGGATTAGTTGTTCTTATCCTCGACAGAGGTATTAACATAGGTTAGGGATCTCTACGGATCAAGTCAAGTGAAGAAATTGTCTAGTTCAAGAAGTCAATAACAAGTGAAGTCTAGGTGGATTCTCCCTTGAGTATTGCCCATATCAATCAGCTTTTCCCGAAAGTTTTCCGCAATTTACTCTTTGTGCACTTTTAGTTTAGTTTAGAATTAGTTTCACACAAACCCCCTTTATTTTTATGCTAGATAATAGAAAGGAAGTAACTACTAGTACTTTTAGTTCCCTTGAGTACGATAACTCGGTCTTGCTGCTAAACTATACTACTGCTCGATAGGTGCGCTTGCCTTTAAATCATGATATTAGTTAGTTTTTGGTGTGATCAGTTTTTATAAATTTTATTACTTAATATCGTGAGTATCAATGGCCTTGTGAAAACTGTACGTAAATTCAAAATTAAAACTAACCACAAGACCTAAGCCACGGGCGTGTGGCTTGGCCATGTGAATCAAATTTGTTCATGGTTCACAAGTCAATAAGCTCTATAAATTCCAGTTTAGATATTCTTTATTTTAGGTTTTTAGATTTATTTTCATGTTGTTCTTTCTTTATGTTGAAAGATCTAATTTGTAAAGACAATCAAACTTTGTGTATTCATATTCATCTTTAATACAAATAAGGCGTTTTCTTAAACCCTACACCTCAATTCCATATTCTTTATGAAAACCATGAGAAACTAATCCCTTTATGGGGGATTAGTGAGTGGAGGTATGATTTGTTCACTATTTTATAAGGTTACTCAATGGATCAACTGTTTGGAAAAGGATGAACCTAAACCCTAGGAAGTCATTAAGGCAGGAATTAACCCTGTAAGTACTAAATAAATAATTAAATTACTGATTGACTGGTCAGAATTGTGGTCCCAAATCCACTCTTCCTGACACCACTGAAAACAGGCTATTACACAAATATACACTAATTATCCATTTATTTGCTAAAATATAAAAGTTTGTGAAATTACCTTGACTTATTGAATTGGTGAACTTGGAGATATGATAGATATTATTACATAGTTTTAACTTGATATGATGGAATATTCTTACAAAATGGAAAATATCAACATCCTAACTATTAATAAAAATAATGCTAAATTCTGATTTTAATTAACATTTGGCTATTTGTGAAAATACAAGCAATGGGAAGGGAAAATAAAATAAATTGGAAGGCTAGTTACTTCCACCGAGCAAAGAGGTAGACGAGAGTCTGCTACTATGAGGATATGTTGCCCACATGAATAAGTTGGGAACGAATGAATTAATTAGGTACTGTTGGAGGAGGAAGCAACCATTTAGTACCTTCAACATAGTAAAGAACTAAGAATGGTTCAGCTTCTGCATCCGATAGTTGTTTAACGAATTTCTCTCGTGTAGCGGGAGTCGCACCTTTCCCTGTGCATTTGTATTCTTCGTAGTATATAGTTCTGCTTGTCAAACTATTCTCCCATTATATATCTTAATAATTTTATTAATAAGTTTGGAAAGATTAGTTTACTTGTAGGCATGTTGATAACGACTCGCGATATTAAGTAATAAAATTTATAAAACTGATCACACCAAAACTAACTAATATCACGATATTAAAGGCAAGCGCACCTATCGAATAGTAGTATAGTTTAGTGGCAAGACCGAGTTATCGTACCCAAGGGAACTAAAAGTACTAATACTTACTTCCTTTCTATTGTCTAGCCTAAAAATAAAAGAGGTTTGTTTGAAACTAATTCTAAAACTAACTAAAAGTGCACAAAAAGTAAATTGGGGAAAACTTTAGGGAAAAGCTTATTGATATAAACAATACTTAAGGGAGAATCCACCTAGACTTCACTTGTTATTGGTTCTTGAGCTAGACGATTTATTCACTTGACTTGATCCGTAGAGATCCCTAATTTATGCTAAACCCTCTGTCGAGGCGAAGAGCAACTAGGCCTAGGTTGTTAACTAAAGTTTCTTTATTAATTAACACCCTAGGTTGCATTAATTCGATCCATGGTTCCCCATATTAGGTTTGACCCTAATCCGGCAGATTTATGTCGCCCTATGTCTAGGGTTGCATGCAACTCCGCTTAATTATGTATATCTACTCTTATCATAGGGACTTTTGCTCCTCTACTTTAAGCACATCCGTTTCTTGAATTAATACCTAGGCCTATTAACACAAGAATTAAGCACACATAATTAAGAACAACTCAAGTATTTATCATATAACTCAAGAATAAATAATAACAAGATTCGTCTTAGGTTTCATCCCCCTCAAGTATTTGAGGGGTTTAGTTCATAATAAAGAAAGAAAACATCTCAGAAGAATTAAAATAACAAAACATAAAGAACCCGAAAACCCCTGAAGAAATTTAGGGAGATCCTCTATCTTGATGTAGAATTCTGGCTTCTAGGATGAATCAATTAGCTTCCCTTGGAGTAATCCCTTGCTTTAACTCTTTTTGTTGGCAGAGATATGGCGCTCTTTCCTTAGAGAAAATAGTATATCTTTAGGGTTGCCTCTTGGGGTCTTTATATAGAGTTTAGAATGGCTTTCTTAGCCCCTAAGCATCCAAATCCGAGTGAAATTCTTCTTCCTCACGACTAGAACATGCCCGTGTGCCACGCCCATGTGCTTCGACAAGAGGCCATGTGAGATTCTGTCGATTGGGGCACAGCCGTGTGGCCTGGCCGTGCTTGTCGAGGCTGGACTGTATGATCTTTGTGTGGCACGGCCATGTGCCACGGCCGTGTGGTGACTTCTTAGGCCGTGCGTTTGCATATTTTGGCTTATTTTCTCTGATTTTTGGTCCATTTTCCGTTCTTTTCTCTTCCCTATGCTCTCCTGAGTATAAGATATGAAAAGGAAAGATTAAGAGCACTAATTCTCACTAAATTTGTAACGCCCCCACGCTCGAAACCGTCACCGGAGTCGAGCTTGAGGTGTTACTAAACATAATTTATCATTTTAAACAACTTTACAAAATCTATTTTCATTTTCGGAATAAACAGTTTTTCTGCATCATAGTCGCTTAAAAAATCATATCTCGAGTTACAAAACTCAAAATCAAGATCCGTAAATTTTCCCTGAATCTAAACTCATATATCTATTCACTAATTTTTTTCTAGAATTTTTGGCTGGGCCGATTAGTACAGTTTATTAGTTAAATTTACCCCTTTTTCAGGACTTGACTGCACTGACCTCTACTTACTACGAACCACTTTTCTCCCTATAAAAAAATTCATATAGCTATGTCGTTTATTTATCTTAAAACTAGATTCAATAAGGATTCTGAGCATATAAATTACACTTCCTAATTATTTTTGTACAATTTATAGTGAATTTTCAAAGTTGGAACAGGGGATCCAGAAATCATTCCGACCCTGTCTCACTAAAACTCAAATATCTCATAAAATATAACTCCTTTACCTATTTTTCTTCCTCCATATGAAAGTAGACACAATAAGCTTCAATTTCATAACTAATCCATCACCAAATTCGATTTCTATGATTTTTAGTAAATTTTCAAACTCACGTCAGTGTTGCTGCAATGTTCTGTTTTATGGTTAATTCCATTTTCATAAAAGCTTTCATGTACTAAATAACCTATTATCCTTCCATGACATCAAACATAGTCTATATTAGCCAGTTCAATGACTCATCATTGTCAAGCATTTCCTCAACCAAAACACCACCATATCACAAGATTATTTACACAAAGTAGGTATAGTGCTATACATGCCATACTGAGTTTTACAAGCCAGTTACCAAAAAGTCCTTCGGATAGTGTGATCGAGCCTTCGACCTATCCCGATTCTCGAGCCGTCTTGTCCAAAACTACAATGAATGAAAAGGAGAGAGAGTAAGCATAAATGCTTAGTAAGTTCACATGCAAATAACAAGTAACATAACAAAGTCATTATGCCCAACAATATTAGCATAGCATCACCCAAAACATATATCACAATTCTAACCATCATACTTCATCTTACCACGCTTTTGTTGTTGTTTCGAGTTTCAACCCGAGGGTTAAGTACATACCTGTCCAATGTCCAATATGGCCATTTCTCAACATTACCGATTTGTCACTTACATCTTGAGTGCCTTTCCATTTCACTTGAATTTTACCCGTTGAACACATTGGAATACAACTCGGATACACGGATCATTTGCACATAAGTGCTACATATGTAATCAATCAATCATGTAACCCGCCCATAAGCGAACTCGGACTCAACTCAACGAGCTCGGGCGTTCGCATCCATAAGTGAACTCGGACTCAACTCAACGAGCTCGGATGCCTAGTTACATCTCACGAACTCGGACTCAACTCAACGAGTTCGGACATTCGTATCCATAAGTGAACTCGGACTCAACTCAACGAGTTCGGATGCCCAACCATCCTAGTGACATGTCACTTGTATCCTAATCTATTCCCAAGGTTCAAACGGGATTTTCCTCAAAATTCACCTTTTTGGCCATCTTCCTCGGAATGTCGGTACAAATAATCGCTAGCATTTCATGCTTATCAAACTAATTACATACTTTGCATACCAATAAATAATAATTCACAAGGCATAATATTCCATGATAAAAATCAGCATAACATATAAATAACATCAATTAACTTAAAAATAACAATCATGTTACATTATTTACACATGAACTTACCTCGGTACAAAATATAGCAATTTTGCGATTTAGTCCAAAATCTTTTATTTTCCTCGATCAAGGTTGATTCCACGTCTTTCTTGATCTAAAATAACACATTTAGCTTATTTAATACTCACATTATCAAAATAGTTCTAAATTCAAATTTTGGCAAAATTACAATTTTGCCCCTAAACTTTTGCATATTTACGCTTTTGCCCCAAAGTTCGGAAATTTAATTTTATCACAAATTCTTATGTTTTAGGACATGCTGATCATTTATTTACCATTAGCAAGCTCAAATTCCCACTAAAACACATACTTATGAACAATATGTATTTTTACCGATTAAGCCGTTTTACTCGTTTTTACGTAAAACCGAGTAGCACAAGTTATCTAACATAATTTAAAACCTCATATTCTATCATAAAACATCAAAATACACAAATTTCACCTATGGGTATTTTTCCAAATATGAACCCTAACTTAAATTATTGCTAACATAAGCTTTATCGAGTTACCGGGACTACGAAAACGTAAAGAACATTAAAAACGAGGCTTGGAATCACTTACTATGGAGCTTGGAAGCTTGAAACAAACCCTAGCTATGGAGAACCCTTGAAATTTCGTGGTAATGAAGAAGATGACCAATTTTGTGTTATTTTTCCCTTTTTATTTCATGTTAATAACCAAATGACCAAAATGCCCCTCCTTACTAAACTTTCAAAAATTCCTTCCATGTCCTAATTTTGTCCATGAACATAAAATTGGTCTAATTACCATTTAAAACCTCCTAATTAATATTTCAAAGCAATTTCATACTAAAAACTTCTAGAATGCAAGTTTTGCAACTTATTCGATTTAGTCCCTAATTTCAAATTAAGCGCTTTACGCTTGGAATTTCTTCACGAAATTTTCACACCATCATAAAATCATATCATAAACACCAAAATAATTATAAAATAATTATTTCTACCTCAGATTTGTGGTCATGAAACCACTATTCCGATTAGGCCCTAATTCGGGATATTACAACTCTCCCCCCCTTTTAAGGATTTTCGTCCTCGAAAATCTTACCGGTAAACAGATGTGGGTATTGTTTTCTCATAGTTTCCTCGGATTCCCATGTAGCCTCTTCTATTCCATACTTTTGCCACAACACTTTCACAAGAGCAATACTTTTGGTTCTTAACTGTTTGACCTCTCGAGCTAAAATTTTAATCGGTTCTTCTTCGTAGGTCATATCTGGTTGTAATTCAATTTCTGTCTGTGAAACCACATGTGAAGGATCCAAACGATACCGACGTAGCATAGATACATGGAACACATCATGAATTTTCTCTAACTCAGCTGGTAATGCTAACCGATAAGCTACCGGTCCAACTCTTTCAGTTATTTCATAAGGCCCGATAAAACGCGGACTTAACTTACCCTTCCGTCCAAATCTGAGGACTTTCTTCCACAGAGACACCTTTAAAAATACCTTATCACCAACTTGAAACTCGATTTCTTTTCGTTTCAAATCTGCATAAGATTTTTGTCTATCCGAAGCAGCTTTCAAACAATCTCGAATTACCTTCACTTTTTCTTCAGTTTCTTTGATTAGATCAACCCCATAGATCTGATTTTCCTTGAGTTCGATCCAATACAAAGGCGTCCGACAGTTACGACCATACAATGCTTCATAAGGTGCCATTTTCAAACTTGTCTGATAACTGTTATTGTAAGCAAATTCCACCAACGGTAAATATCTTTCCGAGCTTCCTTGAAATTCTAATACACAACATCGAAGCATGTCTTCAAGAATCTGAATTACTCTTTCTGATTGCCCATCAGTCTGTGGATGAAAAGCAGTACTGAAATTTAACCTTGTACCTAACGCTTCTTGCAACTTTTGCCAAAACCGCGAAGTAAATCTCGGATCTCTGTCTGAAATGATTGACAATGGTATTCCATGTAGTCTAACAATTTCTCTAACATACAATTCAGCTAACTTGTTAAGAGAATAATCTGTACGTACTGGAATGAAATGAGCCGATTTAGTCAATCTGTCAACTATTACCCAGATGGCATCTTTCTTTCCCGGTGTCAACGGCAACCCTGAAACGAAATCCATAGTAATCCGATCCCATTTCCATTCAGGAACCATAATAGGCTGAAGTAATCCTGAAGGCACTTGATGTTCTGCTTTCACCTGTTGACAAATTAAGCATTTGGACACAAACTCCGATATATCTCTTTTCATTCCATTCCACCAATACATTTTCTTCAAGTCATTATACATTTTCGTACTGCCTGGATGAATCGACAAATAACCACCATGTGCTTCCTGCAAAATCTTTTGAATTAACTCCTCATTCTTCGGTACACAAAACCGATCTTTAAACATCAAGCAACCATCAGGACCGATTCTGAAATCTGACTCTGTATCAACCTCACATTGCTTTCTTTTGGCTTGCAAGTCTTCATCGCTTTTCTGAGCTTCACAAATCTCTTGTAAAAACATTGGTCTTACTTTTAGCTCGGCCAGGATGGAACCATCATCTGACATTTCCAACTGAGTGTTCATAACTCTCAAAGCAAACAACAGTTTTCTACTCAAAGCATCAGCAACTACATTTGCTTTTCCTGGATGATAGTCAATCACAGGCTCGTAATCTTTTAATAACTCCAACCACCTTCGCTGTCTCAAATTCAAGTCCTTTTGTGACATCAAGTATTTAAGACTTTTATGGTCGGTATATACTCGACACTTTTCACCATATAGATAATGTCGCCAAATCTTCAAAGCAAACACCACTGCAGCCAATTCTAAATCATGGGTCGGATAATTCCTCTCGTGAGGTTTTAACTGCCTCGAAGCATAAGCCACAACCTTTCCTTCTTGCATCAGTACACATCCCAAACCATTTAAAGAAGCATCGCTATATACCACAAATTCTTTACCTGACTCGGGCTGTACTAACACTGGTGCCTCTGTTAATAACTTTTTCAATTCTTCGAAACTTTGTTGACATTCTTCCGTCCACTCAAATTTAACATCCTTTCGAAGTAATCTAGTCATAGGAGCAGCAATTATAGAAAATCCGTTCACAAACCGTCGATAATATCCGGCTAGTCCCAAGAAACTTCTAACTTCGGTTACATTCTTCGGTGGCTTCCAATCAACAATAGCTGAAATTTTACTGGGATCAACCCGTATCCCATCACCCGAAACAATATGACCCAAAAATCCAACTTCCCGAAGCCAAAATTCACTTTTACTAAACTTGGCATATAACTGCTTATCTCGCAAAGTTTGCAAAACTATCCTCAAGTGCTCAGCATGCTCTGTCTCATCTTTCGAATAAATCAAGATATCATCTATAAATACCACAACAAACTTATCCAAGTATGGTCGAAATATTCGATTCATCAAATCCATAAACACGGCAGGAGCATTTGTTAATCCAAACGGCATAACTAAAAATTCATAATGACCGTACCTTGTTCTAAAAGCAGTTTTAGGCACATCTGACTCTTTTACCCGCAGCTGATAGTACCCAGATCTCAAATCAATCTTTGAAAACCATGTTGCTCCTTTTAGCTGATCAAACAAGTCATCTATTCTTGGTAACGGATACTTGTTCTTAATTGTCACTTTGTTTAATTGCCGATAGTCTACACACAATCTCATCGAACCATCTTTCTTTTTCACAAACAACACCGGAGCACCCCAAGGCGAAAAACTCGGTCTCACAAAGCCTTTGTCTGTCAACTCTTGCAACTGCGACTTTAATTCTTTCAACTCTGTTGGTGCCATTCTGTACGGAGCAATCGAGATCAGAACTGTTCCCGGCATCAAATCAATACCAAACTCTACTTCTCTGACTGGAGGCAAACCTGGCAATTCCTCGGAAAATACATCCAGAAATTCACATACAATCGGCACTGATTCCACTTTCTTTTCAATTTCCCTTGTATTCAACACATACGCTAAATAAGCTTCATAACCCTTTCTCAAATATCTCTGAGCTGATATTGAAGAAATTACTCTGGACAATGCCTCTGATTTATCTGATTCAACCCGCAGAGTTTTGCCATTTTCACACTTTAGTTCAATAACTTTCTGTTTACAATTTACTATGGCATCATGCAATGTCAACCAGTCCATACCCAAAATAACATCAAACTCATCAAACGGCAACAACATCAAGTCGGCCGGAAAGTAATAACCCCGAATCATTAAAGGACATTTCTTGCATACTTTATCAACTATAACACATTTGCCTAACGGGTTTGACACCTTAATCATAAATTCTGTATTCTCAACAGGTATATTCATGCTAGACACTAATTTCATGCACACATATGAATGAGTAGAACCGGGATCAATTAAAGCAGTAACATTAACATCATAGAGAGAAAATATACCGGTGATCACATCGGGTGAGGAAGCATCTTCACGAGCTTTAATAGCATAAGTTCTAGCCGGAGCCCTTCCTTCAGATCTAACTGCTGCATCTCTGGCTACATTCTTGCTACTTGCTTCACTCCCAGCTTTTCTTGGATACCTTCCTCGCGAATCTGCACCACTAGCTTTTGTACTCTGAAATTTTTCTTTTTCAATTCTCTCTGGGCAGTCTCTAAGATAATGATCCGGAGAACCACATCGGAAACATTCGTTTGCTCTACACGGACCAAAATGATTTCTGCCACACCGCTGACATTCGGGTTTAACAAATCTCGTGTTCCCTACACTAGCTGCTGAGGTAGTTTGGGACTTTGGACCCACATTTTGCTTCTTAAAATTCCCATAGGATTGTCCAGCTGAAACTTGGGAACGAGGATTCATATTTCTTGATTTTCCGGGTTGCTGTGAGGATGCATGAGTCATTGGTCTTTTCTTCCAATTTCGTGTCTCAGATTCTGCCTTTTTCTTCTCTTTAAGTAGTTCTTCAGCCTTGCAAGCTCGGTCGACAAGTACTACCATTTCTTTTAATTCAAGAATCCCAACAAATACTTTAATTTCTTCATTGAGCCCGTCTTCAAATCGCCTACACATCTTGGCCTCGGTAGGAACATATTCTCTAGCATACTTACTCAATCTGACGAACTCTCTTTCATATTCAGTGATTGTCATACTACCTTGCTTTAGCTCAAGAAACTCTTTACGCTTCTGGTCAATAAATCTTTCACTGATGTATTTCTTCCGGAACTCCTCCTGAAAGAATTCCCAGGTTACTCTCTCTTTCAGTACCACCGAAATCAATGTCTTCCACCAATTGTAGGCTGAATCCCTCAACAAGGATATAGCACATTTCAAGCATTCCTCAGGTGTGCAAGACAGTTCATCAAATACCCGGATAGAATTCTCAAGCCAGAACTCTACTTTTTCCGCATCATCATCTACATTAGCTCTGAATTCTTCGGCCCCGAGCTTACGAATTTTATCAACTGGAGTCCTTTGAAATTTCATCATACCCACATCTTGAGGCATCGGGGGTACAGGTTGAGGAATTGGGGGAGGTGGGGGAGGTCGTACATTCGGGTTCGTACGAACGAACTCGGTGTACCATGCACTCATCATTTGGAGAAAGGCCTCCCGATCCCTTTCTCCTTCCTGACCAACAGTAGGTGGTGGATTTTCAGTCGGCGCTGCCCCTTCAGCCAGAGCTGGGGCATTACTCTCTACTTCATCAGCCACAGCTGGATCGGGATCCATTTACTATAAAAAAAATCATTTAAAAGGTCAGAAGTCGTCACACTATCACAATATACACATATGGCATGTATAGCAAAATCCGTACATAAAACACGTTAATCCGAGAACCGACTAAACCTGCTCTGATACCACCAAATGTAATGCCCCCACGCCCGAAACCGTCACCGGAGTCGAGCTTGAGGTGTTACTAAACATAATTTATCATTTTAAACAACTTTACAAAATCTATTTTCATTTTCGGAATAAACAGTTTTTCTGCATCATGGTCGCTTAAAAAATCATATCTCGAGTTATGAAACTCGAAATCAAGATCCGTAAATTTTCCCTGAATCTAGACTCATATATCTATTCACTAATTTTTTTCTAGAATTTTTGGCTGGGCCGATTAGTACAGTTTATTAGTTAAAGTTACCCCTGTTTCAGGACTTGACTGCACTGACCTCTACTTACTACGAACCACTTTTCTCCCTATAAAAAAATTCATATAGCTATGTCGTTTATTTATCTTAAAACTAGATTCAATAAGGATTCTGAGCATATAAATTACACTTCCTAATTATTTTTGTACAATTTATAGTGAATTTTCAAATTTGGAACAGGGGATCCAGAAATCATTCCGACCCTGTCTCACTAAAACTCAAATATCTCATAAAATATAACTCCTTTACCTATTTTGCTTCCTCCATATGAAAGTAGACACAATAAGCTTCAATTTCATAACTAATCCATCACCAAATTCGATTTCTATGATTTTTAGTAAATTTTCAAACTCACGTCAGTGTTGCTGCAATGTTCTGTTTTATGGTTAATTCCATTTTCATAAAAGCTTTCATGTACTAAATAACCTATTATCCTTCCATAACATCAAACATAGTCTATATTAGCCAGTTCAATGACTCATCATTGTCAAGCATTTCCTCAACCAAAACACCACCATATCACAAGATTATTTACACAAAGTAGGTATAGTGCTATACAAGCCATACTGAGTTTTACAAGCCAGTTACCAAAAAGTCCTTTGGATAGTATGATCGAGCCTTCGACCTATCCCGATTCTCGAGCCGTCTTGTCCAAAACTACAATGAATGAAAAGGAGAGAGAGTAAGCATAAATGCTTAGTAAGTTCACATGCAAATAACAAGTAACATAACAAAGTCATTATGCCCAACAATATTAGCATAGCATCACCCAAAACATATATCACAATTCTAACCATCATACTTCATCTTACCACGCTTTTGTTGTTGTTTCGAGTTTCAACCCGAGGGTTAAGTACATACCTATCCAATGTCCAATATGGCCATTTCTCAACATTGCCGATTTGTCACTTACATCTTGAGTGCCTTTCCATTTCACTTGAATTTTACCCGTTGAACACATTGGAATACAACTCGGATACACGGATCATTTGCACATAAGTGCTACATATGTAATCAATCAATCATGTAACCCGCCCATAAGCGAACTCGGACTCAACTCAACGAGCTCGGGCGTTCGCATCCATAAGTGAACTCGGACTCAACTCAACGAGCTCGGATGCCTAGTTACATCTCACGAACTCGGACTCAACTCAACGAGTTCGGACATTCGCATCCATAAGTGAACTCGGACTCAACTCAACGAGTTCGGATGCCCAACCATCCTAGTGACATGTCACTTGTATCCTAATCTATTCCCAAGGTTCAAACGGGATTTTCCTCAAAATTCACCTTTTTGGCCATCTTCCTCGGAATGTCGGTACAAATAATCGCTAGCATTTCATGCTTATCAAACTAATTACATACTTTGCATACCAATAAATAATAATTCACAAGGCATAATATTCCATGATAAAAATCAGCATAACATATAAATAACATCAATTAACTTAAAAATAACAATCATGTTACATTATTTACACATGAACTTACCTCGGTACAAAATATAGCAATTTTGCGATTTAGTCCAAAATCTTTTATTTTCCTCGATCAAGGTTGATTCCACGTCTTTCTTGATCTAAAATAACACATTTAGCTTATTTAATACTCACATTATCAAAATAGTCCTAAATTCAAATTTTGGCAAAATTACAATTTTGCCCCTAAACTTTTGCATATTTACGCTTTTGCCCCAAAGTTCGGAAATTTAATTTTATCACAAATTCTTATGTTTTAGGACATGCTGATCATTTATTTACCATTAGCAAGCTCAAATTCCCACTAAAACACATACTTATGAACAATATGTATTTTTACCGATTAAGCCGTTTTACTCGTTTTTACGTAAAATCGAGTAGCACAAGTTATCTAACATAATTTAAAACCTCATATTCTATCATAAAACATCAAAATACACAAATTTCACCTATGGGTATTTTTCCAAATATGAACCCTAACTTAAATTATTGCTAACATAAGCTTTATCGAGTTACCGGGACTACGAAAACGTAAAGAACATTAAAAACGGGGCTTGGAATCACTTACTATGGAGCTTGGAAGCTTGAAACAAACCCTAGCTATGGAGAACCCTTGAAATTTCGTGGTAATGAAGAAGATGACCAATTTTGTGTTATTTTTCCCTTTTTATTTCATGTTAATAACCAAATGACCAAAATGCCCCTCCTTACTAAACTTTCAAAAATTCCTTCCATGTCCTAATTTTGTCCATGAACATAAAATTGGTCTAATTACCATTTAAAACCTCCTAATTAATATTTCAAAGCAATTTCATACTAAAAACTTCTAGAATGCAAGTTTTGCAACTTATTCGATTTAGTCCCTAATTTCAAATTAAGCGCTTTACGCTTGGAATTTCTTCACGAAATTTTCACACCATCATAAAATCATATCATAAACACCAAAATAATTATAAAATAATTATTTCTACCTCGGATTTGTGGTCACGAAACCACTATTCCGATTAGGCCCTAATTCGGGATATTACAAAATTGATAATAATTCATCCAAAATATAGGTTAAACATGGGGTAAAAATATGTATAATTTAGCATTTATCACATGTAATGCTGTAAGGTTGTTTATTATCTTACTCGGGTCGTTTAGGTTAGGGATTACTAGACCATCCCCCGAGATGGACTATTCATCCATTTCAGTATAAGAATAAACAACCCTCCAACTGCTCTTACAAGCCTTACCCAAAAATACATCCTTCGCTGTTCTTGTAATTCTGCCATGCACGAACGAAAAACCCGTGTCCTCCGATGAGCTTTCTCTCGCGTGTGCTGTAATTATTGCCATTTCTGGATCTCCTTATAGATCTCCTTCCACGAATATTTCTAAGTTCTACATCCCACTTTTCTTGTCAAATATATATATGGGGGTATAATACATCATGTTTCACACATTAAGAATATTAATACCAGATATCAAGATGTCCCGCTTCTAAAAAGGAAACAACAGTGCCACGAATATTGCAGTCCATAAAGAAATGGTTGCCCCTGTCATCGCACAAAGTGTCTTGGAAGCCAATGAACTTGCAGTTATAGAAGGCTGACCTATCGTCAGAGACTCTCAAAGCAATCGCTTGTGCTCCTACCATTTTCCTGTCTGGCCTAGGAGCAGTGTTCTATTTGTATAACATGCCAAAAAATAAAAAAAAGAACCTCTTTAAAAATTAATTCAAAAAAGACGAATCATGGATGTCTAAACTATACATTACCTTACCACTATATTAAGATTAGTGATAAACCGTAAATTATACATATTTCTACCTCATGCTTAGCCTAAATTTTGGATGAATTATCATTGAATTTGTGGAAATTGGTGCTCCTAATCCTATTATTTCATGTTTTATACTTAGGTGAGCATAAGGAAGGGAAAACAACAGGGAACAGGCCGAAAACAGGCAAATTAGGCCCAATTCAATAATCAACACGGCCTAGAGGTTCGCCACACAGGCGTGTCACATGATTGTGCCACTTTAATAGGCTCGAGCATGGCCTGGAAGTCGATCTACACGGGCGTGTCCCTGTCGTAAGGAAGTTTAATTTCACTCGGAAAAGGCTATTAGGGGCTAAGAAAGGCATTCCAAAATCTATATAAAGACCCTAGGGGGCAACTACAAGGGTGTGTTTTATTCCCGCCAAGACGGGGAGTTAAAGGTAGGGAATTACTCGAAGGGAAGCCGATTGATCCATCTTAGAAGCCAGGATCTACATCAAGACAGAGGATCTCCCTTCAATCCTTTCAGGAGTTTTGGGTTCTCTTATGTTTTACTATTTTAGTTCTTCTGAGATGTTTTCTTTTATAATTATGAACTAAAACCCAAAATATTTAAGGGGGATGAAACCTAAGACAGATCTTGTTATTGTTATCTGAGCTGTGTGATAAATATTTGATTTGTTCTTAATTGTGTTTTTAACTCTTAAATTGATATTTCTGAGATATTGATTTAAATCGAATGTGCTTATGTAGAGGAGCAAAAGTCCCTGCATAGGAGTAGATCCAACACAATTAAGCGAAGTTGATCGTAATCCTAGACATAGAACGACGAAAATCTGTCGGATTAGAGTCAAATCTAATATGGGGAGCCATAGATCGAGTTAATGCAAGACTAGGGGTTTTAACTAGAAAGAGATTTCGGTTGATCAACCTAGGATTAGTTGTTCTTATCCTCAACAGAGGTATTAACATAATTTAGGGATCTCTACGGATCAAATCAAATGAAGAAATCATCTGGTTCAGAGTTAGATAACAAGTGAAGTCTAGGCGGATTCTTCCTTAGGTATTGCCTTAATCAATCAGTTTTCCCAAAAGCAATCTCTCTCTTTACTCCTTGCCATTTCTTTTCAGCTTAGTTTAGATTAGTTAATTTAGAAACAAAACCTCCCTTTATTTTTAGGCTAGATAACAGGAAGAAAGTCATTACTAGTACTTATAGTTCCTTGGATTCGATATTCTGGTCTTGCCACTGATTATACTACTATTCGATAGGTGTACTTGCCTTTTATCGTGATATTAGTTAGTTTCTAGGTACGATAAAATTTTATTACTTCATCAAAATCACGAGAGATCAAGTTTTTGGCGCCGTTGCTGGGGAACTAAGATATTAGGAACGCTCGATTTCTATTACTTTAGCCATTACTACTTGTATTTATTTTTAGTTTTTATTTTTATTTTTATTTCCTGAAATTTTCTGTCCTTCCAGGTATCTCTAGTTTATGACTAGAAGAAACCCAGGGGGACCACTGCTTTTTGACAATGATTTAGAAGCTACAGCTTGCAGAAATCATCGAGAGATAAGAATAAGCTTGCAATACCCAGAACAAGGACAAGAAGAAGAGCCAGAACCTACTGAAGAGATAGAAACCAATCAGGATAATCAGCTACCTCCTGTAGTAGCCGCAAATCTTGTTGAGCAAAATCCTGCTCCGTGTGCTATGTATGATTATGCTAAACCTAATTTGGCTGGCACTGAATCTAGTATTGTTAGGCCTACTATTGCTGCAAATAATTTTGAACTGAAACCTAACATTATTTAGATGATACAACAGTTTGTTCAGTTTGATGGTTTGCAGGATAAGGATCCTAACTCGCATCTAGCCAACTGTTTGGAATTATGCGATACATTCAAAATTAATGGCATTTCTGATGATGCCATTCGTCTTTGATTATTCCCATTCTCCTTGATAAACAAAGCCAAACAATGGTTGAACTCTCTACCACGAGGGTCTATCATTACATGGGAACAAATGATCGAGAAGTTTTTACTTAAGTATTTTTTGCCAGCTAAAACAGCTAAGTTAAGGAATGATATTTCTTCTTTTGTACAGATGGATTTAGAAATACTTTACGATGCTTGGGAGAGATACAAAGACTTATTGAGAAGATGCACTTACCATGGGTTCCCTCTATGGTTACAAGTTCAAACCTTTCACAACAATTTGAATCATTCGACAAGACAAATGATCGACGTAGCCGCCGGTAGAACAATCAACAACAAAATACCGAAAGCAACTTACGAGTTTATAGAAGAGATGTCACTGAATAACTATTAGTGGTAAGTCATACGAACAAAGCCACAAAAATCTGCCGGAGTTTTTAATATTGATGCAGTCACTACACTTTCTAATCAAGTAGGACTTTTTATAACTTTGTTGTTTCTCCGCAGGTACACCTAGTGATGTAGTGTGACTCAATTCAAGGAAACATGTACAATCCCGATTACTCCTCCTATGGACATATCATGGAAACCGAGCAAGCCAACTATATGGGTAATAATTCTAGATCTCAAAATAACCCTTATAGTAATACTTACAATGCAGGTTGGAGAAACCACCCAAATTTTTCATGGGGAGGACAAGGAAATCAAAGGCAACCAGCCTCTCCGAGATTTCAACAATCGCCTTATCAACAAGAGAAAAAGCCGAACCTTGAAGAGATGCTCACAAAATTCATCGTCGTGTCAGAAGCCCATTTCTAGAACACTGAAACGGCACTGAAGAACCAGAAAGCATCCATTCAAGGACTCGAAACTCAAATAGGCCAGCTCGCTAAGCTAATTTTTAAAAGACCACAAGGTGGGTTACCAAGCAACACTGAGACTAACCCTAAGGAGCAACATAATGCTGTGGATACAATAGATGAGGAAGGGTTAACCAAAACCAACCTAGAGCCATGCAAGGAGATTGTGGTAAGTAAAGGTAAGGATGATGTAAGTTCCAAAGAAGCAATTGTCAAAGAGTATAAGCCTCGTATCCCATACCCAAATGTGCTAAAGAAAGACCGCACAGATGAACAATTCGGTAAATTCCTTAAACTTTTAAAGAAATTACACATTAACTTACCGTTTATTGAAGCTCTGTCACAGATGCCAAATGTCATGAAATTCTTTAAAGAGCTACTGACGAATAAATGAAAGCTAGATGAGACATCTCATGTGGAACTGAATGCAGTGTGCTCAGCTATTTTACAGAATAAGCTGCCCAACAAACTGAAAGATCCAGGGAGTTTTACAATTCCTTGTTTACTTGGTAGTTTAGACGTCAAAAATGCTTTAGCTGATTTAGGGGCTAGTATTAATGTAATGCCTTATAAATTGTTTAAACAACTATTTCTTGGGAAACCTAAACAAACTAAGATGAGCATCCAATTGGCTGATAAAACAATTAGATTTCCAAAGGGCATAATTGAAGATGTGCTTGTCAAAATTGATAAATTCATATTCCCAGTCGACTTTGTTGTTCAAGACATTGATGAGGATAGCAATGTACCCTTAATTCTAGGGCGTCCCTTTTTAGCAACTACTAGAAAATAATTGATGTAGGCACAGGCTAGCAGACACTTTGTGTAGGTGATGATAAAGCTACTTTACAAGCCAGAAACTTAAATAAGATTATTGATGATAAAAATATTATTATGAGTTCTTGTAATAAGAATGATCTCACCATCTAACCTTCTTTGCAGGATACACTTCACATAAGGGCGACCCAACCACAAACGAGTCCATCAAAGGGAGATGTACATGACAAACGAATGCTCCAAATTGAGGAACTAGATGAGTGGCTGAACTATCAAGAAAAGCCCAAAATATGCCACACCAACCCAGAGCATCACCAAGATGACCCTTAGGTAAAAACGAATCAAATCAAGGTAGGGGATAAGGTAATCTTAGGGGAGGACGATCTTCGAATCTTGAATTTAAAAGAACACACAAATGACACACCTTACTTCATGGTAACGAAAATCTTTCCCTATGGTACAGTCGAGATAACACACGAGTCACTCGGCACTTTCAAGGTAAATCATACTCGACTCAAACCTTATGTTTATAATGAAATTGAAAGCAGGATAGAAGAGTTTCAACTCTTTAAAACACCATGATCGAACAAGCTTGAGAAAAGTCAAGCTTAGACTATAAACAAGCGCTTCTTGGGAGGCAACCCGAGCACTAACATAGTAAATTATTTTACTTAGGCTCTCTAATACATCACCTAACTCTTTGAATGTATGTCTTTCAACCCAAATGGCCATGCCCACGAACGTGCCTAAGGCCGTAGACACCCCATGGGTGGAAACACGATCGTGCGATACTGCCGTGGCCAAACCTGCCAATTCATACACAGGCGTGTGATCCCAAACACGGCCCTGGGAGAAGCAAACATCAAAAGACACAACCGTGCTATATGGCCGTGTGTCCCAACACGCCTGTGCCAATAACCTGTGGACGAAACTGAGAAATTAACACGGGCATAGGTGATATACGTGATATGAAGTAATAAAATTTATAAAAACTGATCACACCAAAAACTAACTAATATCATGATTTTAAGGCAAGCGCACCTATCAAACAGTAGTATAGTTTAGCGGCAAGACCGAGTTATCGTACCCAAGGGAACTAAAAGTACTAATACTTACTTCCTTTCTATTATCTAACCTAAAAATAAAAAGGGTTTTTATGAAGTCTAAGCTATTTCTAAAACTAAATTAAGAATGCACAAAAAGTAAATTGGGGAAAAACTCTTAGGAAAAGACTGATTGATTTGGGCAATACTCAAGGGAGAATCCACCTAGACTTCACTTGTTATCAAATCTTGAGCTAGACGATTTATTCACTTCACTTGATCCGTAGAAATCCCTAAATTATGTTAATACCTCCGTCGAGGATAAGAACAACTAATCCTAGGTTGATTAATTGAAATCTCTTTCTAGTTAAAACCCCTAGTCTTGCATTAACTCGATCTATGGATTCCCTTATTAGGTTTGACCCTAATCTGGTAGATTTATGTCACCCTATGTCTAGGGTTGCATGCAACTCCGCTTAATTATGCTAGATCTACTCTTAAACAGGGACTTTTGCTCCTCTGCATAAGCACATCAATACGTGAATTAATACCTATGATCATTAAAACAAGCATTAAGAATACATAATTAAGAACAATTCAAGTATTTATCATAAAACTTAAGATAAAATAATAACAAGATCTGTCTTAGGTTTCATCCCCCTCAAGTATTTGGGAGATTTAGTTCATAATTAATAAAGAAAACATCTCAAAAAAAATAAGATAGTAAAACATAAAGAACCGAAAAACCCCTGAAGGATTGAAGGGAGATCCTTTGTCTTAATGTAGAATTCGGCTTTTGGAATGAATCAATCGGCTTCCCTTAGAGTAATCCTTGCTTCCACTCTCTGTATCGGCAAACATAAGGCTCTCCTTTGTGGGAGAAAGAGTACACCCTTAGAATTGCCTCATAGGGTCTTTATATAGAGCTTTGGGATGCCTTTCTTAGCCTCTAAGTATCCAAATCTGAGTGAAATTGCACTTTCTCATGACAGGGACATGCCCGTGTGCCACGCCCATGTGGATCAATAAGAGGCTGTGTGTGGGCCTGTTGAGGGTGGCACAGCCGTGTGGTCTGGCCGTGCTTGTCGGGGGCTGGGCCGTGTTGGACTTTATGTGGCACAGCCGTGTGCCACGGCCGTGTGGTGAATCTGTGGGCCGTGTTGATTTTACACTTTGGCCCATTTTCTTTGTTTTTGGTCCGTTTTTTGTTCTTTTCTCTTCGCTATGCTCTCCTGAGTATAAAACATGAAATAAAAGGGTTAAGAGCATCAATTCTCACAAATTTAGTGATAATTCATCCAAAATATAAGCTAAGCATGAGGTAAAAATATGTATAATTTATCGTTTATCAAATACCCCCACACTTAAGCCTTTGCTTGTCCTCAAGCAAAATCTCAACCCATAATTAAGAATCATTCTTCTCAACTCACAATGTTTATCAACAGTGTTTCAAACTAAAGATTCACTCTATCCACTCAAAGTGTTTAAGGTTCAAGAATTAAGCACTCTCTAGTTAACCTGAAAAGTTATTACCATAGGCTTGCAAGAAAATCAAATCTCCACCACTATAGATTTATGTGATACATCGATCAAAAGGTCTTTCAACGGTTGTAATGGGGCTTGGTTAGGGGTTTTGTCACAAGCTGCAAAAGAGGGTTAGAATCGAGATTGAACTGAAAAATTATCTAGCTAGAAAAATCTCTATTATTGGAACATATTTCTAGAGCTAAATCCTATTATTACATTATTCTAGCCTTGGTAGCCTTAAAATAAAAATATGCAAAAAAAATGTTAAATTATAGATTACAACTGTATTTACTGTAAATAACTATACATACATTTTTTGGAACAATTCATTTACAAACTTTACAATCTGGAGAAGAGAATAAAGCTAAATAATAATTCAACTCAAATCTCGACAAAAATAGGGATCAAAGTAATTGAATGGGATTCAACAAAAACGGGTTATTGGTTAATATTAGAGGTAAGTTAAATAATAGGTTTGTTAGGCTCAATGGGGTTCACTAGGGGTTAATTTATGGAGGTAGGCTTTTATGGAGTAAGTGGGTTAAATCCTAGTTGCCTTTATCATTTCGGTGTATCAAATCAAATGATGTGGCCTTGACATGTATAATCGAAGCAAGTTCTAGAATAATAATTCAGTATTGACTCACTCAAAGCAATAATAAAAGTGAACACGAAAGAATGTATGTTCAAAAGGCTTAAAAATCTCACCGGAATTATGGCTTTTGATGTCAATCCTGCGAATCTCAAACCTCAAGATAATACTTAAAATTAGGGAAAATAACTTATGAAAAAAAAGTATATTCTCAAAAATTTCAACTTATCATGCTTGATTCCCTAATGTTTTAAAGTTTGAATAATCAAAGTACTAGCACCTATGTCTTAATTCTCAACATATCAATAGAAATCATAAATCAATCAGAATTAATTCCCAATAGGAGATTGAAGATAATGCAAAGAATGAAAGTGAGAATTTGAAATTTTGAGAACAATGCAAAATATTAGTTTTAAAAACTTTCAGGGATTTCAAAGAGAATGTAATGACTGAAAGTAAGTTCCCCCCTCACACACTTAAGATGTACATTGCACTCAATGTACAAAAAACATTAGTAGCAATAGAAGCACAAGATCATAAGATAGGGAAAGGCATGAAACTCCCTGAATTTGGATGAATTTCTGAGACGGAGATTGGAATTGTAAGAGCTGGCAGTTGTGGCAGGGTGTTCCCATTTCCATATGGATATGAGCTACAGAGCTCCTTTGAAACTGCAAAGTATTTATCAGTCGTGGGGAATTTAGATTAAGAGAATGTGTTTGTTAGGGGTTGGCCAATATGAAAAAGAAATAAAACAAATAAAGTTCTAAAAATACTAAAATTCAAATAATGAAAAAGCTAAGGTGAACTAAAAATAAAAGTAAAAGTAAAAAGGAAAATAAAGTTAGAAGAAAAGGTAAAAATAGAGATCAGAGTTTAAATAAAAATTAAGATAAAAATAAAGTTAAGAGGAATAGAAGTCTCTAATCCTCAGATGGGTCACGCAGTGGCGGTGGTGAAGTGATGTGGAGCTGCTGGCATATCTGCTGGAGTGTGGCATCGATGTGATCGAGGCGCTGGAAGCATTGCTATTCAAATCGTGAAAGGCGCTCAGATATGTCAGCATGAGAAGCTGCCACATGAACTGGTCGGCGATGGGGTGGTGGCTCAGCTGGGCCCTCCTCCGGTGGTGGTGGTGGGACATCATTAGTAATGTCCTCTAGATCCTCGGCCCCTTGGATAAGTCGGTACTATAGAGGGTCGGCCCCTGGTCTGCGCTGGGTCATCCTCATATAGAGCATAGTGTGGATCCCCTGAGGGGACATCTGGCCGATTGATAAACGATAAATTATACATATTTTTACCTCATGTTTAGCCTAATTTCTGGATGAATTATTATTAATTTTGTGAGAATTGGTGCTCTTAACCCCTCTATTTCATGTTGTATACTCAGGAGAGCATAGGGAAGAGAAAAGAATGAAAAATGGACCAAAAACCAAAAAAATGGGCCAAATTGTGAAATTGACACGGCCCAAGAAGTCACCACACAGCCATGGCACACGGTCGTGCCACACAAGGTCCAACACGGCCCAGCCCCAACAAGCACGGCCAGGCTACATGGATGTGCCACCTCAAAAGGCCCGAACACGGTCTTTATCGAAACCACACGAGCGTGGAACACGGGCATGTCCCTGTCGTGAGGAAGTGCAATTTCACTCGGATTTGGATACTTAGAGGCTAAGAAAGGCATCCCAAAGCTCTATATAAAGGCCCTAAAAGGCAACTCTAAGGGTGTACACTTTTCTCCCAAAAAGGAGCGCCTGCCAACACAAGGAGTGAAAGCAAGGAATTACTCCAAGGGAAGCCGATTGATTCATCCCAGAAGCCAGAATTCTACATCAAGACAGAGGATCTCCCTATATTCCTTCAGAGGTTTTTGGATTCTTTATGTTTTGTTATCTTATTTCTTCTGAGATGTTTTCTTTATTAATTATGAACTAAACCTCTCAAATACTTGAAGGGGATGAAACCTAAGACAGATCTTCTGATTATTTATTCTTGAATTATATGATAAATACTTGAATTGTTCTTAATTATGTGTTCTTCATTCTTGATTTAATAGTCCTAGGTATTACTTCAAGAAACCGATGTGCTTAGGCAGAGAAGCAAAAGTCCCTGTTTTAAGAGTAGATCTACCATAATTAAGTAGAGTTGCATGCAACCCTAAACATAGGGTGACATAAATCTGCCGGATTAGGGTCAAACCTAATAGGGGGATCCATAGATCGAATTAATGCAATCTAGGGGTGTTAATTAATAAAGAAACTTTAGTTAACCACTTAGGATTAGTTGTTCTTATCCTCGACGGAGGTATTAACATAGGTTAGGGATCTCTACGGATCAAGTCAAGTGAAGAAATCATCTAGTTCAAGAAGTTAATAACAAGTGAAGTTTAGGTGGATTCTCCCTCAAGTATTGCCCATATCAATTAGCTTTTCCGAAAGTTTTTCCCACTTTACTTTTTGTGCACTTTTAGCTAGTTTTAGAATTAGTTTCGAACAACCCTCTTTTATTTTTAGCCTAGATAATAGAAAGGAAGTAAGTATTAGTACTTTTGGTTCCCTTGGGTATGATAACTCGGTCTTACCGCTAAACTATACTACTATTCGATAGGTGCGCTTACCTTTAAAATCGTGATATTAGTTAGTTTTTGGTGTGATTAGTTTTTATAAATTTTATTACTGAATATCGCGAGTATCAAGTTTTTGGCACCGTTGCCGGGGAACTAAAATATTAAGAAAACTCGATTTCTATTACTTTAGCCATTACTATATTTATCTATTTTTGGTTTTTATTTTTATATTTTATTTTTATATTTTCTTTTATTTTATTCTATTTAAATTTTCTTTGTTTTTTTTTCCTTCTAGGTATTTCTAGTTTATGATTAGAAACAACCCAGCAAGACCATTACTTTTTGACGAAGATTTAGAAGCGACAGTTCTCAAAACTCGCAGAGAAATCAGACGAGAACAAGATCAAGAACAAAGGACAGAACCAACAGAAGAGATGGAAGCAAATCAAAACATTCCACCACCTCCCGCAATAGCTGCGCAACCAGTAAATCAAGATGGAGCTCCTCGTACTATGTATGATTATGCTAAACCTAGTTTGGCTGGTACTCAAACTAGCATTATTAGACCTGCCATTGTTGTTGCTAATAATTTTGAATTAAAACCTAACACTATTCAGATGATACAGCAATTGGTGCAGTTTGATGGTTTACAGGATGAAGATCCAAATTCACACATAGCCAATTTTTTGGAACTTTGTGATACCTTTAAAATTATTGGCGTTTCTGATGATGCCATTCGTTTAAGGCTATTTCCATTCTCTTTGAGAAATAAAGCCAAACAGTGGTTAAATTCTTTACCACGAGGCTCAATCACTACTTGGGAATAGATGACCGAAAAATTTGTACTTAAATATTTTCCCCCAGCTAAAACAGCTAAATTACGAAACGATATCTCTTCTTTTGTGCAGATGGATTTAGAAACACTTTACGATGCCTGGGAAAGATACAAAGATCTTTTGAGAAGATGACCTCATCATAGGTTACCTTTGTGGTTACAAGTTCAAACCTTTCACAACAGTTTGAATCCTTCAACAAGGCAAATGATCGATGCAGCCACAGGAGGAACAATCAACAATACAACACCCGAAGCAGCTTATGAATTTATTGAAGAGATGTCACTGAATAACTACCAGTGGCAAGTCATGAGGACAAAGTCGACAAAAGATGCAGGAGTTTATAATATTGATGCTGTCACTATGCTTACTAACCAGGTAGAACTTTTAAATAAAAAGTTTGATAATTTTGTTGGTTCTACGCAGGCACAGCCAGTGATGCAGTGTGACACAACCCCAGGATATATGTTCAATCCAAACTATTCATCTTATGGACATAGCATAGAAACTGAGTAAGCCAACTATATGGGTAACAATTCTAGACCTCAAAATAACCCTTATAGTAATACTTACAATGCAGGTTGGAGAAATCACCGCAATTTTTCATGGGGAGGACAAGGAAATCAAAGATAATAGCCTCCTTCGGGATTTCAGCAGCCACCACCACAACAAGAGAAAAAGCCGAATCTTGAAGAGATGTTCACCAAATTTATGGCCGCATCAGAAACCCGTTTCCAAAACACTGAAACGGCACTAAAAAACCAACAAACATCAATTCAAGGGCTTGAGAATCAAATCAGTCAACTTGCAAAATTAATTTCAGAGAGACCACAAGGTGGACTACCAAGTAATACTGAGCCAAATCCCAGAGAACATGTCAAAGCAATTACTCTAAAAGATGGGAAAGTACTAGCTGAACCAGAAAAGAAGTTTGTTCTAGAATCTTCAGGAGACAAGGTAGAGGAACCCAAGGAAAACACTCTACCAACACTCAAGGAATACAAACCGCCTATTCCATACCCGGCAAAGTTGAAGAAAGACCGTACAGACGCTCAATTCGGTAAGTTTCTTGAACTTTTTAAACAATTACACATTAACCTACCTTTTGTTGAAGCAATTTCGCAGATGCCGAAGTATGCGAAGTTCCTTAAAGAACTTCTGACAAATAAAAGGAAATTGGAAGAATTAGCCACAGTGGAACTCAACGAAGAATGCTCAGCTATTCTCCAAAATAAACTGCTGGCAAAACTAAAAGATCCAGGGAGTTTTACTATTCCTTGTTTAATTGGTAGTTTACTTATAGATAAAGCCTTAGCTTATTTAGGTGTTAGTATTAATCTCATTATTAATCTCATGCCTTACAAAATGTTCAAGCAACTAGGTCTAAGGGAACCAAAGCCCAGTAGGATGAGTATTCAACTAGCTGATAGATTTGTTAAATATCCTAGAGGAATCATAGAAGATGTGCTGGTAAAGGTAGATAAATTTATATTCCCTGTTGATTTTGTTGTGCTTGATATGGATGAGGATATTGAGGTGCTTTAATTTTGGGATGTCCATTCTTAGCCACTACTAGAGCTGTTATTGATGTAGGGGATTGTAAATTAGTACTTAGAGTTGGTGAGGAAGAAGTTATTTTTAAAATCTATGATGCTATGAAATTTTCTAAAGAATAAGATGATTCCTGCTATTTTGTTGATATTATTGATTATTTTGTTTAAGATAATTTTCAGGAACTTTCTTTCGCAGACACATTAGAACTGTGTCTTGTTCAAGGTAGGGGGAAGATGAAGCCACCACTAAAATTGAGGAACTAAGAAAGGAGTTAGATTCTAATGAAATTATCACGAGACACATAAGTTATGAAAGTATAAAGATGAATGACGAATTAAGACAGAAACCTTCCATTGATGAACCCCCTAAATTAGAGTTAAAGCAACTGCCAGATCATTTAGAATATGCCTTTTTAGGGGAAGATTCAACTTTACCAGTTATTATCGCAATAGATTTAAGCATTGCAGAAAAGGAAAAATTACTCCACATGTTAAGGAAGCACAAGCAGGCTAAAGCTTGGAAAATTTTAGATATTAAGGGAATTAATCCTTCTTTTTGCACCCACAAAATTTTAATGGAAGATGAATATAAACCATCGGTGCAAGCTCAGAGACGATTGAATCCCAACATGAAGGAAGTCATAAAAGTCGAGGTAATTAAACTCATAGATGCAACATTATTTATCCTATTGCTGATAGTTCTTGGGTAAGTCCTATGCAGGTTGTTCCTAAAAAGGGAGGCTTGACCATGGTGTCTAATGACAAAAAAGAGTCAATACCTACAAGAACAGTCACTGGATGGAGAGTTTGCATTGATTATAGAAAGCTGAATGACGCAACTCGAAAAGATCACTTTCCCTTACCTTTTATTGATCAGATGTTGGAAAGATTATCAGGTCACATGTATTATTGTTTCCTAGATGGCCTCTCTGGTTACTTCCAAATCCCGATAGCTCCAGAAGATCAGGAGAAAACGACGTTCACATGTCCATATGGTACGTTTGCTTATCGAAGAATGCCTTTTGGTTTTTGTAACGCTCCTGCTACTTTTCAGCGATGCATGCTAGCTATCTTCAATGAATTCGTGGAAGACATCATGGAGGTATTTATGGATGATTTTTTAGTTTTCGGTAATTCTTTCCAACTTTGTCTTAATAATCTAAAACCTGTTTTGATAAGATGTGAGGAGACAAATTTAGTGCTAAACTGGGAAAAATGCCACTTTATGGTTCAAGAGGGTATTGTATTAGGACATAAAATTTCTAGTAAAGGGATAGAGGTAGATAAAGCAAAAATTGAAACCATTGAAAAATTACCTCCCCTTAATTCAGTTAAGGCTATAAGAAGCTTTTTAGGACATGCCAGTTTTTATCGCAGGTTTATTAAAAATTTTCCTAAAATAGCTAAGCCTTTAACAAAGTTGCTAGAAAAAGACGTGCTTTTCAACTTTGACCAAGAATGTTTAAAATCTTTTAACACTCTTAAGGAAAAGTTAGTCAACGCCCCGATTATGATTTCACCTGATTGGAATCTACCTTTTAAACTAATGTGCGATGCAAGTGATTTTGTAGTAGGTGCAGTTTTAGGACAGCGAAGAGACAAGCACTTTCAACCGATCTATTATGTTAGCAGAACTTTGACAACTGCTCAAGCAAATTATACTACCATAGAAAAAGAATTGCTAGCCGTTATTTTTGCATTTGACAAATTCAGATCTTATTTGATTTTGTCAAAACTCATTGTTTATACTGACCATTCTGCTCTTCGATACCTTTTAACTAAAACTGATGCAAAACCTCGATTAATAAGATGGATTCTATTGTTACAGGAATTCGATTTAGAAATAAAGGACAAGAAAGGAGCTAAAAACTTGGCAGCAGATCACCTTTCAAGATTAGAAAACACACAACCCAAGTACCTCGGTAAAATAAACGACTTGTTTCCTAAAGATCAACTCCTAGCCTTAGCAGATGCAGCAGTTCCTTGGTTTGCTGATTTCGTAAATTATTTAGCAGCTAACATAACCCCAAAAGGGCTGACCCATCAGTAAAAGAAGCGATTCTTCGCTGATGTGAAAAACTACTTTTGGGAGGATCCTTTTCTTTTTCGAATTTGTGCATATCAGGTTATTCGAAGATGAGTTGCTGAAATAGAAGGCTACCAGATTTTAAATCACTGCCATTCAGGACCCACAAGAGGACATCACTATAACACCCCTATCCCGCAACCGTTGCCGGAATAGGTAAGGGGCATTACCGGACTTGTAACTCATGTCAGAACAGTAAAATTTTGAACATTTTCTTGAATAAAGATCATTCATTTATTAAATTACTAGATGCAAACAGAATTTGAATTTAAAACTTTTACAAGCAAGTTCCGCAAGATACCATATTCAAATGACTTATATACAAAGCTAGAAGTATCGTTCTACTCGTTGTCTTTCCTATACATACCATAAGCTAATTCCAATTACATGGTTACCGTAATAGCAGATAGTGTGATGAAGTGCTGATTATCCTCGAGCTGGTAGTCAAAATCCACAATCTATAAAACAAAGACACGAAACAACAAAGTAAGCTTTCATAAGCTCAGTAAGTCTTTAAATAATACCATTAACTTTACTGAATTTAAAGACATAATTTCCTATTTATTTTAGTAAATGAAAAATCGTTTACTGAATGAATCTAATATCAATTATACATACTTTACTCATCGTCTCATTTACTTAAAAATTTATTTCACATAACCACTTCAATAAATAGTTACCCCAATGGTCATTTGTAAAGGTACTCAACCACGAATCAAATTTCCCAGGCTATATCCACTTCCGGGTTACTTTCATAAATTTCCAAGATATTCATAAGCACACAATGCACAATATTCATATATAAGTCACTTAACTTTAAGCTCAAGCAACAAGGTAAATCAGTAACTTCACATGACTATTCACATCAATCGAGCATGGTTCAATTGCATAGTAATCTGTACTCATCTCCATAAATTTATATATTTTATCTCATTCTTGTGACTCAATCCAGAGCAGATTTAATTATGAGTGAAGGATACATACCTGGCCAAATTAAGGGATTCCATCGTCATTAAATTTCAATGACTGAAGACACATATGCATAAATCGTATACCTTCAAATACATAGTTTCACAGTTGAACATAATCAAATCCAATTTGAATCAGTCTTACTTCAAAGGATAAGTATCACATACCTGAGTCATTCAATGTATACTACGAACTTCATTTGTCATCTTAATGTGGGGTCTTGTAATCAAATGCACTTGGCCGGCTAGATATAAAACCCGACCCTAATCACCAGCTTTGAAGCTTACTAAGTCAATGTCCCGAATAATTTCGTACCATAGTCCATTCAGAAGGTTTATCACACTTTATGATATACGCTGGTAGTATTTACATATCACAACATATTAACAGAAGTATTGCTTTCATTCAGACTAACTCATAGTTCACAAGATCTACTTTTCATCTTTGTAATAACCGTTCGGCCATGCCCCATATTCCATAAGTTAATCCTTCTCACTTTGAATACATATATCAATACACATCTTACACATATCAAATATTAACCATTCACACATTCATCACATTGGCCATATGGCCTTATGACACATACACATACGGTCTTAAAACATATCTTAGTCTCTTCCTTATCAAACAATTTAGTCAATCAGCTTTGATACACATTAGCACATATAGGAATCTTACCTTAATCTTATGTATACTATTAACCAAAAGAAACATATCTATTTATGTACCTTTCATTTCAAGTCTCATACTCGAATAAGATTATTCGTGCAAGTAGCATCAATTGATAAAGATACGAGACTTGCTAAGTTACTTAAAGCTTTTAGAAAAATCAACTCAAATACTTAGGAATTTACTTATGCACATTATTCACGTATAATATATTCGCTAAGTAATACTTATTGACGGTATATGCATAGCCACATTACCCCTATTTCATTGACATATCATTTCTTCAAACTCAAAGTCCCATAAGTACAACATCTATCCGCCTCGATGTAATTCGTTGATTAGACTTAAGTAGGATTAATTCCAAGCACTATAGTCACACATAATTTCAATCACCTTTCTTTTATTTTATCTTCACAATGAGTATTCAATTGTATATGCACAGTATACGGCTCGCATTCATTTCATACTATCACACGATCTTAATAGCACCTTTTTCACTTACCAATATGATATACTTGCCATTAGGCCATGTAGTATAATACAACACATCATCATTTTCTCTATAAAGTTCGGCTACTTTCATAGATTTCTAGAAATACCCAATTCTTGTAATATATCAAATTATAATCGAACATTAACTATGTTT
This sequence comes from Gossypium stocksii, assembly GCA_020496765.1. Classification (NCBI taxonomy): domain Eukaryota; kingdom Viridiplantae; phylum Streptophyta; class Magnoliopsida; order Malvales; family Malvaceae; genus Gossypium; species Gossypium stocksii. Next base: position 106,181,906 of record CM035627.1, on the reverse strand, counting down.
GATTACTTAAGACTTACCTCGGTATAATTTGTACGGTTGCGGATCGGCTACTCAATTACTTTCTCTTTTCCCTTATCCGACTTTGGTCCTCTATGCTCTTGAGCTAAATTAAACAATTTAATTTATATTAATCCTTATTCATGTATCTCATTTGGTTATTACACGTTCACTCAAAACATGAAGCACTTAGACTTCCATAGCCACACACATTCGGCCGAATATATCACAAACATAAAGACCTTAATGCTAAACTTCAACATTTAGCAAGCTCATTTATCATCCATCAATCGAACATATAGGTAATTGAATTCAAGTCAAAACAATTTCTCTTCCTACTATCACCTATACGGCAAACTCAATTCCTTATATCCCACATGCATTCAAAATTCAATTTAAAACCATGCATCAATCATAATTTCATTCGGCCATTAAATTAAACGAATTCATCAATTAGCTAATGCTCCAAATCTCATACGCAGAAACAAGTGTTTGAACATTCATATATCACAAACACAACATAATTTCCTCTATTTATTAGCATTCATAAAGGCTCATAGCCGAATGTTCCTTAAGGTTAACAAAAAACACACACATACAATTTATATATATATACAACTATCACAAAATGTTTAGTCATGCTTACTATTGTTTTATGTCACAAAATTACTCATCTCTTTCACCAAGACATCATTTGGCCTTAACATCACTTATTATACTAAAGCCCCTTTTTAAAACATATCACATATATTCAACTTGAATCCCTCCTTTAACACCAAATTCACTATTTTGAAGATTCAATTTAACAATTATCTTAGATTCATCCCAATATTTGACCGAGTTCATAGATCATTTCAGCAAGGAGTTTCTTGATTTCTAAAGAACGATTCACCATTTTCTTCCTACAACCAGATTTGGCAAAATACATATATTTGTACAAATGTTTTAACATCTAAATCTCAACCAAGCGACACATTTATACCAAGGCCGAATATACATGTATGTATATATATATATAAATATATGTCTTTGCAAAATGCACAAATGTTCACACTTGAAAATTACAACTTACTAACACATAAATTTTTCATTCATAAACCTTCTTAGCCGAATAGTCTTCTACTCCATTAACAACCATTGGTTCATCTAAACTTTAAACACATCACAAATTTATAAACGAAACATCAATTACCACAATTAAAACACACAAAACCTCATAACCGAATGCCATATAGGTTCTAAAATTAAATTTTAATACAAAATTCCTAAGCTGCAACTCATTTCCTAGCTATTAAATTAACATTTTAAACATTCAACAATACTTCTTTATGCAAAGAACCTTAGCCGAAACCCCTCTCAACCATTTGAATCACACAAAGCACCCTTTCCCACATTTTAAACTTATAACTTAAAAACACATGGATATAAGCATCATTTAACAAATTTGAACACTCATCCAACCATTTATAACATTAAACATCCAAACTTATCAACATTTTAATATCTCCCCTTCATGGCCGAATGCATCAACCCTCACATATTCAAAAGAAAGTCCAACGCATAGGCCATGTCAAGTACTTAGTAACTAACTCAATTACATAAACAATTTACCAAGAATTAGTATGAACATACCTTGATTCAGCTAGAATTATAGCCGAATGCCTTAGCCTTTTCTCCTCCCTTTTTCTAATTCAATTTCGGCAATTTGAAGAACAAGTAGTCTTCCTTATTCTTTTCACCACATTTTCTTATTATTTTAATAAACTATAATATAATACACTCCACCAAGACTTATTTATTAATATAAAATACAAAGATATTATCTAAATCATTAGTATTGCCGGCCACTAAAGTTAAAGTGGGAAATTTGTCATGCAAATCCACTTATTTTACAACATTTTATCATTTCTCTCTTGAATTTAGCCGCACCTATTTTCCTATCTTTTCACATAAATCCTTTTTATTTATATATATTCATGCAATATTAAGTAATATTTAAAACATGCAAACTTTTAATCATCACACCACATGGCCGGCCACTTATAAGTAAAATGGCAAATTTGACATGCAAACCCCTTGAATTTTTTACCATATAATACTAGGCCATTTCACATTTACCTAGCATGTTTTCATAATTCTCATACAAGTCCATATAAATAAATTTCACATCAATTAGCTACAATCAAAACACCACATCTCACACATGCATTTTACACATATATTAGACACGAAATTTAACATTTATTAATTTAAACGACTCGGTTTAGTGGTCCCGAACCACTTCCCGGCTATGGTCGATTTAGGGCTGTCACAATCACAGTGGAGCTAGAACTACTCATAAGGTACTCGAATCAGGCTTTTACTGGCCTACACTTTTTAGGGATGCCAACAGGTATGTAACCTTTTATGATAAATGCCAGAGAACAGGTAATATTTCTCAACATAATGAAATGCCTCAGAGCTATATACTTTCATGCAAAATATTTGATGTATGGGGTATTGATTTCATGGGTCCATTCCCTACTTCATTTGGGAATAAGTACATCCACAAACCAGGATTATGATTTCATGGGGTATTGTACACCTAGGATTATTATTAGTGATAGGGGCACCCATTTTTGCAATTCCCAATTTGGAAAAGTTTTAAAAATGTATAGGGTACACCATAGAACATCTACCCCTTATCATCCACAAACTAGTGGCCAAGTCGAAGTAACAAATAGGGAACTAAAACGCATCTTAGAGAAAACAATAGAAACAAATAGAAAAGATTGGTCAAGAAAGATAGACGATGCTTTATGGGCCTATAGAACTGCTTTTAAAACACCCATAGATACATCTCCCTATAAACTTGTCTACGGAAAAAGTTGTCATCTACCATTTGAACTTGAACATAAAGCATTTTGGTTTATCAAATTTTTAAACCTTGATTTTAAGCTTGCAGGTGAGAAAAGATTAATGCAGTTAAATGAACTAGATGAATGGCATTGTAATGCCTACAAAAGCTCACGACTATATAAGGAAGCCATGAAGCGACGTCATGACAAACGACTGAAACAACCTAAGCAGTTCAAAACAGGTGATCTTGTCTTACTCTACAACTCAAGGCTGAGACTATTTCCTGAAAAACTTAAGTCAAGGTGGTCAGGTCCATTCACTGTTCAAACTGTCTTTCCATACAGCACAATTGAGGCAACTCACCCCAACTATGGTACGTTCAAGGTAAACGACCATAGGCTTAAACACTATAGAGGTGAGAATTTTAAAGATAACAGGGAGAAGCCTCAGCTCCACGAAATCCCTTCGTGATACATCCAGGTATAGTCAAGCTTAGACTCTAAATAAGTGCTTCTCGGGAGGCAACCCGAGCACTAACTTAGTAACTTTTCCTTTATTTTTGATTTTAGTATTTTTATGCATCAACTAACCCCTTTAAATGTAGAAATTTAGAACCACACGGCCATGCCCACGAGCGTGTCCAAGGCCGTGTGAACACTTAAAGCAGAGACACGGTCGTGCACCCGGGCCGTGTGTAAACAGAGCACAAATTTTCCCAAAAACACGGGCTACCGACAAATCGACACGGCCGAGTGACATGGCCGTGGCAACCTTTCAACTTAGACACGGGCTTACACAAAACCACAGGCCCGTGTCCCCAGACCGTGGCCAACACTGTCAATTTAGACACGGCCGTGCGACGACCTACACGACTGTGTGATTAATGAAGAATCGATCGCAAACGGCCGTGTGACCGCTCACACAGACGTGTGAAAAGCGAACAAGATCGCAAACGGTCGTTTGAGATAGCAGGCGTGCCAAAACCATCGAATTTTCAATCACACAGGGAAAACCCGATTCACATTGGCGTGTTCCATGCTCGTGTGACCCAAAAACTATAAATAAGGGATCACTATTCACCTTCTCCTTCTCTCAAACCCTAAATCCTCTCACCCAAACTCTTCCCCAACCACCATAAACGCCGCCTCCGACCCTTAAAGCACCACCACGCTCGTAAAGGACTATCTCACGCCTGTGCAAAGCTCCCTATGACAGTTTGGAACCTTCCTCACGACCGTGCACATCTCCTATTTGGTTCTATTTTCCTCATTTTTCTCTTTAATTTTTACTAATCTATTTTATTTATTTTTATCATAATTATATTTAGATTTAGAATTAATTCAAGCATGGAATTAGTTACACAAAGGTGAATAATCTAGAATAGTATAGAACATTTCATGATTGCATGCCACTTAACATCACACTTGATTGCCATTTATCTCATGCATTTAGTATAAATACATACTCATGTTGCCTATTTTTAATATCACATTAGGATGGATAATCTATATTATTTAGGTTAGTCCCCATTTTATCTTTTTAGGAACATCGTTTTATCTTTTTAGGAACATCGTTATTTTAATCTTCATTGTATTTCATTTATAGTCATTTTCATTTCAATTTTAGGACTAATGCTTGTTATTTTATTTTAAGGTACTATGTCGTCACGCGATAAAAGAGCTGCTCCACCTTCCAAAAAACGAAAGAGACCAGGTGGCTCATCATTGGGGCCCACCTCCGAGGCTCACCACCCGCTCATAACATTCACCCAGACCTCCCAAGAGGAGTTATTTCAGATTTTACGGGAGCGTACCTTGAGCGCCGGTCGATGCATCAATTGGAATGCACTAGAGCAAGTCAACCTTGCTGATTCAGTCTGGGCCCTACTAATGATGGATCCTTGGGAGCAGTTCTTCCAGATCATAGAACCCACATACCTCGAACTCACTCTAGAGTTCTACTCCACTTTCCATTTGCAGACTGTCATGAGCCAGTTCAACGATCCCAGCACGATACAATTTCGATTAGGAGGTCGTGTACGCCACCTCAGCGTACCAAAGTTCGGCTCAGCTCTAGGCCTCTACACAGAGTAGTTCATGGCAGAGGACGACTTCTCTACACTTGTCCGACGCATCCACCTAAAACTCGTAGATTGTTGGCGAAACATCACCCCCGGCTACTCCTCCTACAACCCTAGTCGAACGAAGGCGACCGCTCTCCCCCCGTCATTGAGGTACCTTCATGCTCTTCTTGCACATACTTTGACAGGTAGACGGGAGAGCACCAGCATTGTAAACACTCATGACACTTACTTTTTATGGAACATGGCGAACGCACACCCCATCGACCTCGCCTGCTTCATAGTGCACGCCATGCAACACCAGACCGAGCGTCACCGCAGAGGCGTCATATCCATGGGCCCATACATAACACGCCTGGTTCGTCACTTCGGGCTCCTCAACACATTGGCCCAGACATCCTCCTATACACTTATCGGCCAGATGTCCCCTTAGGGCATCAAGATCATGCACCACATGAGGATGATCGAGCGGAGGCCAGGAGGCAACCCCTTCCAGTATCACCTCATCCAGGAGGGTGAGGACCCTGAGGACATTCCTAATAATGTCCCACCACCACCACAGAAGGAGGATGAACCTACGGAGCCACCACCCCCTTACCGCCCATCCCGTGCAGCAGCCACCTATGCTGACATATCTGAGCGCTTATCCAGATTCGAGCAGCAATGCTTCCAGCGCTTCGATCACATCGATTCGACTTTACAATAGATATGCCAGCATCTACACATTGACCCACCGCCACCGCGTGATCTACCTGAAGATTAGAACTTCTATTCCTCTTAACTTTATTTTTATCTTAATTTTTATATAAACACTGATCCCTATTTTTACCTTTTCTTTTTCTTCTAACTTTATTTTCCTTTTTACTTTTACTTTTATTTTACCTTTTCCATTTTATCTTAGTATTTTTAGAACTTTATTTATCTTATTTCATTTCTTTTTCATATCGGCCAACTCCTAACGAGTAATCTCTATTAATCCAAATTCCCCACAACTAATAAATACTTTCGCTGTTTCAAAGGAGCCTTACAGCTCAAATCCACATGGAAATGGGAGCACCCTGCCACAACTGCCGGCTCTTCCAATGCCAATATCTGTCTCACAAATTCATCCAAAATTCAGGGAGTTTCATGCCTTTCCCTATCTTATGATCTTGTGCTTTTATTGCTGCTTCTCTTTGTACATTGAGGGCAATGTACATATTAAGTGTGGGGGGGAAATCTATTTTCAATCTTTACACTCTCTTTGAAATTCCTAAACTTTAAAAAAAAAAATCCTCACTTTCACTCTTTGCACTATCTTCAATCTCCTATTAGGAATATATTCTGATTGACTTATGATATTTATTGATATGTGAGAATTAAGACATAGGTGCTTGTACTTTGATTATTCAAACTCTAAAACATTAGGGAATCAAGTATGATAAGTTGAAATTTTTTAGAACCTCATTTTTTTCATAAGTTATTTTCCTTAATTCTATGTGTTATCTTGAGATTTGAAATTCGCAATGTTGACATCAAAAGCCATAATTCTGGTGAGATTTTGAGCCTTTTGAGCATATATTCTTTTGTGCTCACTTTTATTATTGCTTTGAGTGAGTCAATACTGATTTGTTATTCTAGAACTCGCTTTGATTATACATATCGAGATCATATTATTGATTTGATATACCAAAATGATAAAGGCACCTAGGATTTGACCCACTTACTCCACAAAAGCCTACCCCATAAATTAACCCCTAGTGAACTCCATTGAGCCTAAAAATCTTTTCTTTGACTTACCTCTAATATTAACCTTTCACCCATTTTTTGTTGAATTCCATTCAATTATTTTGACCCCTATTTTTGTCGAGATTTTAGTTGAAATTTTCATCTAGCTTTATTCACTTTTCCAGATTGTAAAGTTTTATTCAATTTATTGTATTGTACTTGAATTGTTCTTAAAAAAAACGTATGTATTAATTCAGTTGTAATTTGTAATAGTTCAAATAGTTTTTACATAATTCTATTTTAAGGCTACCAAGGCAGAAATGATGTTATCATAAAAATTAGCTCGAGAAATATGTTCCAGTGATAGAGATTTTTCTAGCTAGATAATTTTTCAGTTCAATCTCGATTCTAACCCTCTATTATAGCCTGTGACAACACCCCTAACCAAGCCCCATTACAACCATTGAAAGACATTTTGATCGATGTATCATATCAATCTATGGTGGTGGAGATGTGATTCTCTTACAAGCCTATGGTAATAGCCTTTCAAGTTGACTAGAGAGTGCTTAATTCTTGAACCCTAAACACTTCGAGTGGATAGAGTGAATCTTTAGTGAGGATGTCAACTCATGTTAATTAAGATGGAGAGATAATTACTTAGGAGAAGGAAGAAAACTTATGTTTCAATGATAAAATTCTCAACTTAGAGTAACTGAATCTTTAATGTTCTTCTGATTGAATTATCATTGTATGATTCCCTGTGGATTTGTTTGAAACATTATTAATAACGATTGTAAGTTAAGAGGAATGATTCTTAATTAGGGATTGAGATTTTGCTTGAGGACAAGCAAAGGCTTAAGTGTGGGGGTATTTGATAAATGATAAATTATACATATTTTTACCTCATGTTTAGCTTATATTTTGGATGAATTATTATTAATTTTGTGAGAATTGGTGCTCTGAATCTTTCTTTTTCATATCTTATACTCAGGAGAGCATAAGGAAGAGAAAAGAACAAAAAGTAGACTAAAAACGAAGAAAATGGGCCAAAGTGTGAAAACGACACAGCCCAAGAAGTCACCACACAGCCGTGGCACACGGTCGTGCCACACAAGGTCCAACACGGCCCAGCCCCAACAAGCACAGCCAGGCTACATGGATGTGCCACCTCAAAAGGCCCAAACACGGTCTTTATCGAAACCATACGAGCGTGGAACACGGGCATGTCCCTGTCGTGAGGAAGTGCAATTTCACTCAGATTTGGATACTTAGAGGCTAAGAAAGGCATCCCAAAGCTCTATATAAAGACCCTAAAAGGCAACTCTAAGGGAGTACTCTTTTCTCCCAAGAAGGAGTGCCATATTTCTACCAACACAAGGAGTGAAAGCAAGGAATTACTCCAAGGGAAGCCGATTGATTCATCCCAGAAGCCAGAATTCTACATCAAGACAGAGGATCTCCCTAAATTCCTTGAGGGGTTTTTGGGTTCTTTATGTTTTGTTATCTTATTTCTTCTGAGATGTTTTCTTTATTAATTATGAACTAAACCTCTCAAATACTTGAGGGGGATGAAGCCTAAGACAGATCTTGTTATTATTTATTCTTGAATTATATGATAAATACTTGAATTGTTCTTAATTATGTGTTCTTCATTCTTGATTTAATAATCCTAGGTATTACTTCAAGAAACTGATGTGCTTAGGCAGAGAAGCAAAAGTCCCTGTTTTAAGAGTAGATCTACCATAATTAAGCGGAGTTGCATGCAACCCTAGACATAGGGCGACATAAATCTGACGGATTAGGGTCAAACCTAATAGGGGGATCCATAGATCGAATTAATGCAACCTAGGGGTGTTAATTAATAAAGAAACTTTAATTAACCACCGAGGATTAGTTGTTCTTATCCTCGATGGAGGTAGTAACATAGGATAGGGATCTCTACGGATCAAGGCAAGTGAAGAAATCATCTAGTTCAAGAAGTTAATAACAAGTGAAGTCTAGGTGGATTCTCCCTTGAGTATTGCTCATATCAATCAACTTTTCCCGAAAGTTTTCCCCAATTTACTTTTTGTGCACTTTTAGTTAGTTTTAGAATTATTTTCATACAACTTTCTTTTATTTTTAGGCTAGATAATAGAAAGGAAGTAAATATTAGTACTTTTGGTTCCCTTGGGTACGATAACTCGGTCTTACCACTAAACTATACTACTGTTCGATAGGTGCGCTTGCCTTTAAAATCGTGATATTAGTTAGTTTTTGGTGTGATTAGTTTTTATAAATTTTATTACTTAATATCGCGAGTATCACTATCACCATGCTTACTAACCAAGTAAAGCTTCTAGATAAAAAGTTTGATAATTTTGTTGGTTCTACGCAGGCACAGCCAGTGATGCAGTGTGACACAACTCCAGGAAATATGTTCAATCCAGACTACTCATCCTATGGACACAGCATAGAAACTGAGCAAGCCAACTATATGGGTAACAATTCTAGACCTCAAAATAACCCTTATAGTAATACTAACAATGCAGGTTGGAGAGGGGAGGACAAGGAAATCAAATACTACAACCTCCTTCGAGATTTCAGCAGCCACCACCACAACAAGAGAAAAAGTCGAATCTTGAAGAGATATTCACCAAATTTATGGCTGCATCAGAAACCCATTTTCAGAGCACTGAGACGGCACTAAAGAACCAACAAGCATCAATTCAAGGGCTTGAGAATCAAATCGGTCAACTTGCAAAATTAATTTCAGAGAGACCACAAGGTGGACTACCAAGTAACACTGAGCCAAATCCTAGAGAACATGTCAAAGCCATTACTTTAAGAGATGGGAAAGTACTAGCTGAACCAGAAAAGAAGTCTGTTCAAGAATCTCCAGGAGACAAGGTAGAGGAACCCAAGGAAAACACTCTACCAACACTCAAGGAATACAAACCGCCTATTCCATATCCGGCAAAGTTGAAGAAAGACCGTACAGACGCTTAATTCGGTAAATTTCTTGAACTTTTTAAACAATTACACATTAACTTACCTTTTGTTGAAGCAATTTCGCAGATGCCTAAGTACGCGATGTTCCTTAAAGAACTTCTAACAAATAAAAGGAAGTTGGAAGAATTAGCCACAGTAGAACTCAACGAGGAATGCTCAGCTATTCTCCAAAATAAACTGTAGGCAAAACTGAAAGATCCAGGGAGTTTTACTATTCCTTATTTAATTGGTAGTTTACTTATTGATAAAGCTTTAGCTGATTTAGGTGCTAGCATTAATCTCATGTCTTACAAAATGTTCAAGCAACTTGGTCTAGGGGAACCAAAGCCCACTAGGATGAGTATTCAACTAGCTAATAGATCTGTTATATATCTTAGGGTAATCATAGAAGATGTGCTAGTAAAGGTAGATAAATTTATATTCCCTGTTCATTTTGTTGTGCTTGATATGGATGAGGATATTGAGGTGCCTTTAGTTTTGGGACGACCATTCTTAGCCACTGCGAGAGCTGTTATTGATGTAGGGGATGGTAAATTAGTACTTAGAGTTGGTGAGAAAGAAGTCATTTTTAAAATCTATGATGCTATGAAATTTTCTAAATAACAAGATGATTCCTGCTATTTTGTTGATATTATTGATTACTTTGTTCAAGATAATTTTCAGGAACTTTCTCTCGCAGACACGTTGGAACTGTATCTTGTTCAAGGTGGGAGGGAAGATAAAGCCACCACTGAAATTGAAGAACTAAGAAAGGAGCTAGATTCTAATGAAATTATCACAAGACACATAAGTTATGAAAGTATAAAGATGAATGATGAATTGAGACAGAAACCTTCCATTGATGAACCCCCTAAATTAGAGTTAAAGCAACTGCTAGGTCATTTAGAATATGCCTTTTTAGGGGAAGATTCAACTTTACCAGTTATTATCGCATCAGATTTAAGCATTACAGAAAAAGGGGAACTACTCTATGTGTTAAGGGAGCATAAGCAGGCTATAGCTTGAAAAATTTCAAATATTAAGGGAATTAGTCCTTCTTTTTGCACTCGCAAAATTTTAATGGAAGATGAATAGAAACCATCGGTGCAAGCTCAGAGACGATTGAATCCCAAGATGAAGGAAGTCGCAAAAGCTGAGGTAATTAAACTTCTAAATGCAGGTATTATTATCCTATTTCTGACAGTTCTTGGGTACGTCCTGTGCAGGTTGTTCCTAAAAAGAAAGGCATGACCGTGGTGTCTAATGACAAAAAAGAGTCAATCCCTACAAGAACAGTCACTGGATGGAGAGTTTGCATTGATTATAGAAAGCTGAATGACGCAACTTGAAAAGATCATTTTCCCCTACCTTTCATTGATCAGATGTTGGAAAGATTATCAGGTCACATGTATTATTGTTCCCTAGATGGCCTCTCTGGTTACTTCCAAATCCCGATAGCTCCAGAAGATCAGGAGAAAATGACATTCACATGTCCATATGGTGCGTTTGCTTATCGTAGAATGCCTTTTGGTTTATGTAACGCTCCTGCAACTTTTCAGCGATGCATGCTAGCTATCTTCAATAAATTCGTGGAAGACATCATGGAGGTATTTATGGATGATTTTTCAATTTTCGATAATTCTTTCCAACTTTGTCTTCATAATCTAAAACGTGTTTTGATAAGATGTGAAGAGACAAATTTATTAAGGACTTTTTAAGACATGCTGGTTTTTATCGTACATTTATTAAAGACTTTTCTAAAATAGTTAAGCCTTTAACAAAAGTACTAAAAAAAGATGTGCTTTTCAACTTTGACCAAGAATGTTTAGAATCTTTTAACACTCTTAAGGAAAAGTTAGTCAATGCCCCGATTATGATTTCACCTGATTGGAATCTACCTTTTGAACTAATGTGCGATGCAAGTGATTTTGCAGTAGGTGCAGTTTTGGGATAGCGAAGAGACAAGCACTTTCAACCGATTTATTATGCTAGCAGAACTTTGACAGCTGCTCAAGCAAATTATACTACCACAGAAAAGGAATTGCTAGCCATTATTTTTGTATTTGACAAATTCAGATCTTATTTGATTTTGTCAAAAGTCATTGTTTATACTGACCACTCTGCTCTTCGATACCTTTTAATTAAAACTGATGCAAAACCTCGATTAATAAGATGGATTCTATTGTTACAGGAATTCGATTTAGAAATAAAGGACAAGAAAGGAGCTGAAAACTTGGCAGCAGATCACCTTTCAAGATTAGAAAGCACACAACCCAAGTACCTCGATAAAATAAACGACTTCTTTCCTGAAGAACAACTCCTAGCCTTAACAGATGTAGTAGTTCCTTGGTTTGCTGATTTTGCAAATTATTTAGCAGCTAACATAACCCCAAAAGGGCTGACCCATTAGCAAAAGAAGCGATTCTTCACTGATGTGAAAAACTACTTTTGGGAGGATCCCTTTCTTTTTCGAATTTGTGCAGATCAGGTTATTCGAAGATGCATTGCTGAAACAGAAGCATACCAGATTTTAAACTATTGCCATTCAGGACCCACAGGAGGACATCACAGTGGATCTAGAACTGCTCATAAGGTACTCAAATCAGGCTTTTACTGGCCTACACTTTTCAGGGATGCCAATAGGTATGTGACCTCTTGTAATAAATGCCAGAGAACAGGTAATATTTCTCAACATAATGAAATGCCTTAGAGCTATATACTTTCATGCGAAATATTTGATGTATGGGGTATTGATTTCCTGGGTCCATTCCCTACTTCATTTGGGAATAAGTACATCCTAGTAGTGGTAGATTATATGTCAAAATGGGTGGAAGCACAAGCCTTACCTATAATGATGCTAGAATGGTATTACAATTTTTGAAGAAACTTTTCTCTCGATTTGGAACACCTAGGATAACGATTAGTGATAGGGGCACCCATTTTTGCAATGCCCAATTTGAAAAGGTTTTAAAAAGGTATGGGGTACACTATAGAACAGCTACCCCTTATCATCCACAAACCAGTGGCCAAGTCGAAGTGACAAATAAGGAACTAAAATGCATCTTAGAGAAAACAATAGAAACAAATAGAAAAGATTGGTCAAGAAAAATAGATGATGCTTTATGGGCCTATAGAACTGCTTTTAAAACACCCATAGGTACATCTCCCTATAAACTTGTCTACAGAAAAAGTTGTCATCTGCCATTTGAACTTGAACATAAAGCATTTTGGGCTATCAAATTTTTAAACCTTGATTTTAAGCTTGCAGGTGAGAAAAGATTAATGCAGTTAAATGAACTAGATGAATGGCGTTGCAATGCCTACGAAAGCTCACGACTATATAAGGAAGCCATGAAGCGACGTCATGACAAATGACTGAAACAACCTAAGCAGTTCAAAATAGGTGATCTTGTCTTACTCTACAACTCAAGGTGGAGACTATTTCTTGGAAAACTCAAGTCAAGGTGGTCAGGTCCATTCACTATTCAAACTATCTTTCCATACGGTACAATTGAGGTAACTCACCCCAACCACGGTACGTTCAAGGTAAATGGCCATAGGCTTAAACTCTATAGAGGTGAGAATTTTAAAGATAACAAGGAGGAGCTTCAACTCCACGAAATCCCTTCGTGATACATCAAGGTAGAGTCGAGCTTAGACTCTAAATTAGCGCTTCTCGGGAGGCTACCCGAGCACTAACTTAGTAATTTTTCCTTTATTTTTAATTTTAGTATTTTTATGCATCAACTAACCCTTTTTAAATGCAGAAATTTACGACTACGTGGCCATGCCCATGGGCATGTCCAAGGCCATGTGAACACTTAAAATAGAGACACGGTCGTGCACCCAGGCCATGAGTAAATAGAGCACAATTTTCCCAAAAACACGGGCTACCGACAAATCAACACGGCCGTGCGACATGGCCGTGGCAAACCTTTCAACTTAGACACGGGCTTACACAAAACTACACGCCCGTGTCCCCAGACCGTGGCTAACACTGTCAATTTAGACACGGCCGTGTGACTACCTACACGACCGTGTGATTAACAAAAACCTCATTACAAACAGCCGTGTGACTTATCACACGACCGTGTGAAAAGCGAACAAGATCGCAAACAGTCGTGCTAGATGGCCAACACGTGCATGTACTTCGAACCAGGCGTGCCAAAACCACTGAATTTCGAATCACACGGGCAAAAACCGTGTCACAAGGGTGTGCTCCATGCCCCTATGACCCAAAAATTATAAATAAGGGATCACTATTCACCTTCTCTTTCATTCAAACCCTAAATCTTCTCACCCAAACATTTCCCCAACCACTATAAACGCCGCCTTCGACCCTCAAAGCACTATCACGCTTGTAAAAGACTATCCCACGCCCGTGCAAAGCTCCCCACGACCGTTTGGAACCTCTCCCACGACCGTGCACATCTCCCATTTGGTTCTATTTTCCTCATTTTTCTCTTTAATTGTTATTTTTATCATGATTATATTTAGATTTAGAATTAATTCAAGCATGGAATTAGTTACACTAGGATGAATAATCTAGAATAGTATAGAACATTTCATGATTGCATGCCACTTAACATCACATTTGATTGCCATTTTTCTTATGCATCTAGTATAAATACATACTCATGTTGCCTACTTTTAATATCACATTAGGATGGATAATCTATATTATTTAGGTTAGTCCCCATTTTATCCTAATCTACATATTTATTATTTATAATTTTTGATCTTTAGGACTAATGTTTATTATTTTGTTTTTAGGTATCATGTCATCATCACGCGGTAAAAAAGCTGCCGTCCCCGCTTCAAAGAAACGCAAGGGACCCAGTGGTTCGTCCTCGCGACCCATTGCTGAGAACCGCCATCCTTTCCTCCGTCTTTTGTAAGCCTCCCAGTAGGAGCGATATGAAATACTCTGAGCTCGCACTCTAACCACTGGTCGATGCATAGATTGGGCCGCCCTCGAGCAAATACACCTAGTGGACGAGGTCAGGGCCCTATTGATGACCGATCCATGGGAGTAATTTTTTAAGATCGTGGAGCCCACATACTTGGAACTCACACTCAAGTTCTGCTCCACATTTCACCTCCAAATCGTGATGAACAGAAACAATGATCCAGGAACAGTCCAGTTCCATTTAGGAGGTCTCGTATGACAGCTTAGTGTCCTAAAATCCAGCATAGCTCTCGGTCTCTATACCGAGCAATTTATGGAAGAGGAGGACCTCTCCACGCTTCACCGCCACATTCATTTAGCACCATCTAGGTGTTGGGAGGCCCTAGTCCCTGCGTTATCAACATACGATCCTAGTCGCTCCAAAGCGACTAAGCTTATCTCGGCCCTAAGGTATCTACATTCTCTTCTTGCACACACACTAACTGGTAGGGGAGAGAGCACAGGGATCGTCCATACCTACGACGCCTACTTCCTATGGTGCATGGCAAATGCACATGTCATCGACTTAGCTTACTTCATCGCCCATGCAATCCAACATCAGATAGAGAGGCACCGCAAGGGCGTAGTTTCTGTGGGCCTGTACATCACGAGATTAGGTCGCTATTTTGGCCTATTCAACACTGCAGCCTAGACATCCTCATATACTTTTGTGGGCCAGATGTCCCCATAGGGCATCCAGAGCATGCTTCACATGAGGATGATCGAGCAGAAGCCAGAAGGCAGCCATTTCCAGTATCGCCTCATCCAGGAGGGCGAGGATCCTGAGGACATTCCTGATGATGTCCCACCATCACCACAGGAGGAGGATGCACCAGCTGAGCCACCACCCACTCGCCGCCCATCTCATGCAACAGCCACCTATGCTGACATATCTGAGCGCCTATCACGATTCGAGCAGCAATCCTTCCAGCGCTTCGACCACATCGACGCCACACTACAGCAGATATGCCAGCACCTTCACATCACTTCACCACTGCCACCACGCGATTCATCTGAGGATTAGAGACTTCTATTCCTCTTAACTTTATTTTTTTTATTTTAACACTGATCTCTATTTTCAGCTTTTCTTCTAACTTTATTTTCCTTTTTACTTTTACTTTTATTTTTATTTTTAGTTTTAGTTCATTTTATCTTTTTCATTATTTGAATATTAGTATTTTAAGAACTTTATTTTATTTTATTTCTTTTTCATATCAGCCAACCCCTAACGAGTAATCTCTCGTAATCCAAATTCCCCTAAATTAATAAATACTTTTACAGTTTCAAAGGAGCCTTATAGCTCATATCTATATAGAAATGGGAACACCCTGCCACAACTGCCGGCTCTTCCAATTCCTATCTCCATCTCACAAATTCATCCAAAATTCAAGAAGTTTCATTTCTTTCCCTATCTTATGATCTTGTGCTTTTATTGCTACTAATGTTATCTTTGTACATGGAGGGCAATGTACATCTTAAGTGTGGGGGGAGGGGGAATCTATTTTCAGTCTTTACACTCTCTTTGAAATCCCTGAACTTTTTTTTTACTAACATTTTTCATTGTTCTCAAATTCTCACTTTCACTCTTTGCATTATCTTCAATCTCCTATTAGGAATGTATTCTGATTGATTTATAATTTTTATTGATATGTGAGAATTAAGACATAGGTACTTGTACTTTGATTATTCAAACTTTAAAACATTAGGGAATCAAGCATGATAAGTTGAAATTTTTGAGAACCCATTTTTTTCATAAGTTATTTTCCTTAATTCTAAGTGCTATATTGAGATTTGAAATTCACAGGATTGACATCAAAAGCCATAATTCTGGTAAGATTTTTGAGCCTTTTGAGCATACATTCTTTCGTGCTCACTTTTATTATTGCTTTGAGTGAGTCAATACTGATTTGTTATTCTAGAACTTGCTTTTATTATACATGTCGAGACCACATCACTGATTTGATATACCAAAATGATAAAGGCACCTAGGATTTAACCTACTTACTCCACAAAAGCCTACCTCCATAAATTAACCCCTAGTGAACCCCATTGAGCCTAACAACCTTTTCTTCTATTTACTTCTAATATTAACCTTTCACCCATTTTTTGTTGAATTCCATTCAATTATTTTGACCCTTATTTTTGTCGAGATTTGAATTGAAATTTTCATCTAGCTTTATTCTCTTTTCCAGATTGTAAAGTTTTATTCAATTTATTGTATTGTAGTTGAATTGTTCTTAAAATATATATATAAACGTATATATTCAGTTGTAATCTGTAATAGTTCAAATAGTTTTCAAAATTTGGTTGTTTTGGCGTGCCTGGTTCGAAGTACACGCCCATGTTAATGTTTCGCACGGCCGTGTGCAATCGGTTCTTCATCACTCACACGGTCGTGTGACGGGTTCCATGGTCGTGCGCGATCGTGTTCGTTTTTTACATGGTCATGTGATCTATTCGACGGCCGTGTCTTAATTGATAGTGTTGGCCACGGTCTGGGGACACGGGCGTGGGGATTTGTGCAAGCCTGTGTTGATACTGTAGGATTGCCACGGCCATGTCACACGGCTGTGGGGATTTATCAGTAGCCCGTGTTGAAGTCGAAAGGTTGCCACAGCCATATCGCACGGCCGTGGCTATTTATCGGTGGCCCGTGTTTTGGGAAAATTTTTGCTCTGGTTATACACGGCCTTAGTACACGACCGCGTCTCTGCTTGAAGTGTTCACACAGCCTTGGACAAGCTCGTGGGCATGGCCGTGTGGTCCTAAATCTTTGCATTTAAAAGGGTTAGTCGATGCATGAAAAATACTAAAATTTTAAAGAAGGAAAAGTTACTAAGTTAGTGCTCGGGTTGCCTCCCGAGAAGTGCTTATTTATAGTCTAAGCTCGACTCTTTCTCGAGCTGAGTGTTTCACGGTGGTTCGAAGAGTTGGAACTCTTCCGGCCTATTTCCAGGTTTAGTAACAGAATAATGTTTGAGTCGAGTTTGATTTACCTTTAAAGTGCTGAGTGACTCATGTTTAATTTCTACTGTACCATGGGGAAAAGTGTTCATTACCGTGAAGTAAGGTGTATCACTTTATGCTCTTTTGAATTCAAGATTCGAGGATCATCTTCCCCTAATATGACCTTATCTCTTACCTTGGTTTGATTCATTTTCACCTGAGGGTTGTCTTGGTGATGCTCTGGGTTGGTATGGCATATTTTGGGCTTTTCGTAAAAGTTCAGCCACTCATCTAGTTCCTCGATCTGGAGCATTCGCTTTTCTGGTTCATCTCCTGTAGGTGAGTTTGCCAGTGTTTGCGTTGTCTTTATGTGGAGTGCGTCCTGCACAGAAGTTTGTGTGGTGAGTTCAGTGTTTTTATAGGGACTCAAAACTCTATTCTCGTCTGTAGTTTTAATTGAGTTGTAAGCTCGTAAGGTAACTTGGTCAACACCTACACGAAGTGTAAGTTCACCTGTTCCTAAATCAATTATTGTTCTAGCAGTTGCTAAAAAGGGTCGCCCTAGAATTAAGGGTACATTGCTATCCTCATCAATGTCTAAAATAACAAAGTCAACTGAGAATATGAATCTATCAATTTTGACAAGCACATCTTCAATTATTCCCTTAGGAAACCTAATAGTTTTATCAGCCAGTTGAATGTTCATCTTAGTTTGCTTAGGTTTTCCAAGACCTAGTTGTTTAAACAGTTTATAAGGCATGACATTTATACTAGCCCCTAAATCAGCTAAAGCATTTTTGGCGTCTAGGTTACCAAGTAAACAAGGAATAGTGAAACTCCCTGGATCTTTCAATTTGGTTGGTAGTTTATTTTAGAGAATAGCTAAGCATTCCTCGTTGAGTTTCACTGTGGACAGTTCTTCCATCTTCCTTTTATTTGTAAGAAGTTCCTTTAAAAATTTTGCGTATTCCGGCATCTGCGTAATTGCTTCAACAAATGGTAAGTTGATATGTAATTTCTTTAAGAGTTTAAGAAACTTACCGAATTGCTCATCCGTACAGTCCTTCTTTAGCGCATTTGGGTATGGGATATGAGGTTTATATGACAATTTTATCTTTGTAACTTACCTCATTCTTTCTGTTACTTACCATAGGCTCCTTATATGGCTCTGGGTTGGTTTTGGTTAACCGCTCATCATCTATCGTATCCACGGCATTGAGTTGCTCCTTAGGGTTAGTCTCAGTGTTGCTTGGTAACCCACCTTGCGGTCTTTCAGAGATTAGCTTGACGAGCTAGCCTATTTGAGTTTCAAGTCATTGAATGGATGCTTGCTGGTTCCTCAGTGCTGTTTCAGTGTTTTGGAAACGTGTTTCTGATACGGCAATAAATTTTGTGAGCATTTCTTCAAGGTTCGGCTTTTTCTCTTGTTGGAATGGTGGCTATTGAAATCTTAGAGGAGGAGGTTGTCTTTGATTTTCTTGCTCTCCCCATGAAAAATTGGGGTGATTCTGCCAACCTGCATTATAGTTGTTAATATAAGGGTTAAATTGAGATCTAAAATTGTTACCCATATAGTTGGCTTGCTCAGTTTCCATGCCATATCCATAAGAGGAGTAATCTAGATTGAACATATTTCCTTAGATTGCATCACATTGCATCACTGGATGTGCCTGCGTAGAACCAACAAAATTATCAAACTTTTTATTTAAAAGTTCTACCTGGTTAGTAAGCATGGTGACAGCATCAATATTATAAACTCCTGCAGCTTTTTTCGGCTTTGTCCTCATGACTTGCCACTGATAGTTATTCAGTGACATCTCTTCTATAAACTCATAAGCTACTTCTGGTGTTTTATTGTTGATTGTTCCTCCGGCGGCCGCATCGGTCATCTGCCTTGTTGATGGATTCAAACCGCTGTGAAAGGTTTGAACTTGTAACCACAAAGGCAACCCATGGTGAGTGCACCTTCTCAAAAGATCTTTGTATCTCTCCCAGGCATCGTAAAGTGTCTCTAGATCCATCTGCACAAAAGAAGAGATATCGTTTTTCAATTTAGCTATTTTAGCTGGAGGAAAATATTTACGTAAAAATTTTTTGGTCATCTGTTCCCATGTAGTGATTGAGCCTCGTGGTAGAGAATTTAACCATTGTTTAGCCTTGTTTTTCAAAGAGAATGGGAATAGCCTAAGACAAATGGCATCATCAAAAACGCCATTTATTTTGAATGTATCGCATATTTCCAAGAAATTGGCTAGATGCGAGTTAGGATCCTCATCCTGCAAACCATCAAACTGAACAAATTGTTGTATCATTTGAATAGTGTTAGGTTTCAGTTCAAAATTATTTGCAGCAATAGTAGGTCTAAAAATACTAGTTTGGGTACCAGCCAAACTAGGTTTAGCATAATCATACATAGTGCGAGGAGCTGCTTCTTGATTTGCTGGTGGCGCGACTATTGCTGGAGGTGGTGGAATGTTTTAATTTGCTTCCATCTCTTCTGTAGGTTCTGGCCTTTGTTCTTGATCTTGTTTAGGATACTGTAGGCTTCGTCTGATCTCTCTGCGAGTTCTGCGAGCTATTGCTTCTAAATCGTCGTCGAAAAGTAATGATCCTCCTAGGTTTCTTCTCGTCATAAACTAGAGATACCTAGAAAGGAAAAAGCAAAGAAAATAAAAATAAATAAAAAATAAAAGCTGAAAATAAATAAAAAATAGTAATGGCTAAAGTAATAGAAATCGAGTTTTCTTAATATTTTAGTTCCCCGGCAACGGCGCCAAAAACTTGATATGCTCGCGATATTAAGTAATAAAATTTATAAAAATTGATCACACCAAAAACTAACTAATATCACGATTTTTAAGGCAAGTGCACCTATTGCACAGTAGTATAGTTTAGCGGTAAGACCGAGTTATCGTACCCAAAGGAACCAAAAGTACTAATACTTACTTCCTTTCTATTATCTAGCCTACAAATAAAAGAGGATTGATTGAAACTAATTCTAAAACTAACTAAGAGTGCACAAAAAGTAAATTGGGGAAAACTTTAGGGAAAAACTGATTGATATGAGCAACACTTAAGGGAGAATCCACCTAGACTTCACTTGTTATTGGTTCTTGAGCTAGACAATTTATTCACTTGACTTGATCCGTAGAGATCCCTAATTTATGCTAAACCCTCCGTTGAGGCGAAGAGCAACTAGGCCTAAGTTGTTAACTAAAGTTCCTTTATTAATTAACACTCTAGGTTGCATTAATTTGATCTATGGTTCTCCATATTAGGTTTGACCCTAATCAGGCAGATTTATGTCGCCCTATGTCTAGGATTGCATGCAACTCCACTTAATTATGGTAGATCTACTCTTATCACAGGGACTTTTGCTCCTCTGCACTAAGCACATCCGTTTCTTGAATTAATACCTAGGCTTATTAACACAAGAATTAAGCACACATAATTAAGAACAACTCAAGTATTTATCATATAACTCAAGAATAAATAATAACAAGATTCGTTTTAGGTTTCATCCCCCTCAAATATTTGAGGGGTTTAGTTCATAATAAAGAAAGAAAACATCGCAGAAGTATTAAGATAACAAAACATAAAAGAACCCAAAGATCCCTGAAGGATTGAAGGGAAAATCTCTATTTTGATGTAGAGCTTCGGCTTCTGGGATGAATCAATCAGCTTTCCTGCGAGTAATCCCTAGCTTTCGCTCTTCGTGTTGGCAGAGAGACGGCTCCCCACCTGGAGAAAAAATACCCTTGGCAGGGAATTAAGCACCCTTGATAGGGGGAATCAAGTACCCCCTTAGAGTTGCCTCTTAGGGTCTTTATATAGAGCTTTGGGGAGCCTTTCTTACCCTCTAAGCATCCCAATTCGAGTGAAATTCCTCTTCCCCACGACAGGGACAAGCCTGTGTGCCACACTCGTATGCCATGACAAGAGGCCGTGTGAGAGTTTATCGATGGAGGCACGGCCGTGTGGCCTAGCCGTGCTTGTCGGGGGCTGGATCGTGTGATCTTCATGTGGCACGGCAGTGTGCCACGGCCGTGTGGTGACTTTTTGGGCCATGTCGTTTTCTCATTTTGGCCCATTCTCTCTATTTTTGGTCTGTTTATGTTCTTTTCTCTTTCTTATGCTCTCCTGGGTATAAGATATGAAAAGGAAAGGTTTAGAGCATCAATTCTTATAAAATAGATAATAATTCATCCAATATATAGGCTAAATATGGGGTAAAAATATGTATAATTTATCGTTTATCAACTTCACTTGTTATCAACTCTTGAACTAGACGATCTATTCACTTGACTTGATCTGTAGAAATGCCTAACTTATGTTAATATCTCTCTCGAGACTAAAAAAACTAACTTTAGGTTGATTAATTGAAATCTCTTTCTAATTAAAACTCCTATTGTTGCATTGACTTGATCTATGGATTCCCTTATTAGGTTTGACCCTAATCCGGCAGATTTTAGTCATCCTATATCTAGGATTGCGATCAATTCTGCTTTACTGTGTTGGATCTACTCCTCTGCAGGGACTTTTGCTCATCTACATAAGCACATTCGACTTAAATCAATATCCCAGAAATATCAATCTAAGAATTAAAAACACAATTAAGAACAAATCAAATATTTATCATATAATTCAAGAGAAAATAATAACAAGATCTATCTTAGGTTTCATCCCTCTCAAGTATTTGGGGGATTTAGTTCATGATTATAAAAGAAAACATCTCGGAAGATATAAAATAACAAAACATAAAGAACCCTAAAACCCCTAAAGGTAATTGAAGGAAGATCTTCAGTCTTGAGGGAGAATTCGGCATCTGAGATGGATCAATTGGCTTCCCTTGGAGAAATTCCTTACTTCCTATTACGGGAGAAAAGGTGTCTCTTGTGGAAAGAAAAGCGTCCCTTTATGGAGAAAAAAGTGTCTCTTAGTAGTTGCCCCCTAGGGTCTTTATATAGAGCTTTGGAATGCCTTTCTTAGCCCCTAAGTATCCTTTCCGAGTGAAATTGTACTTCCACACGATAGGGACACGCCCCTGTGCCACGCCTGTACGGATCGAGGCCCAGGCCGTGGTCGGGCTTGTTGATGGTGGCACGGCCATCTGGTTTGGCCGTGCTTGTCGGGGTTGGGCTGTGTTTGAGATCAAGGTGGCACAGCCGTGTAATCTCTGAGCAGTGTTGATTATTGAATTGGGCCTAACTTGCACGTTTTTGGCCCGTTCCTTGCTCTTTTCTATTCCTTAAGCTCACCCGGGTATAAAACATGAAATAGAAGGATTAAGAGCACTAATTTCCAAAAATTCAATGATAATTCATTCAGAAATTAAGCTAAACATGAGGTAAAAACATGTATAATTTATCGTTTATCAGAAACTAATCCCTATGGGGGATTAGCGAGTGGAGGTATGACTTGTTAACTATTTTATAGGGTTATTCAACGGATCAACTGTTTGGAAAAGGAAGAACATAAACCCTAGGAAGTCATTAAGTCGGAATTAACCCTATAAATACTAAATAATTAATTAAAATAACGGCTGACTGGTCAGAATTGTTGTCCCAAATCCACTCTTTTTGACGCCATTGAAAACGGGTTGTTACACAAATATACACTAATTATCCATTTATTTGCAAAAATATAAAAGTTTGTGAAATCACCATGACTTATTGAATTAGTGGACTTGGAGATATGATGGATATTATTGCATAATTTTAACTTGATATGATGGAATATTTTTACAAAATGGAAAATGCCAACATCTTTACTATTAATAAAAATAATGCTAAATTATGCTTCTTATTGACGTTTGGCTATTTGTTAAAATACAAGCCATGGGAAGGGAAAATAAAATAAAATAAAATGGAAGGCTAGTTATTTCCACCAAGCAAAGAGGTAGACGAGAGTCTGCTTGAATTAGCAATACTGTGAGGATATGTTGCCCACATGAATAAGTTGGGAACGAATGAATTAATTAGGTACTGTTGGAGGAGGAAGCAACCATTTGGTACCTTCAATATAGTCAAGAACCAAGAATGGTTTAGCTTCTGCATCCGATAGTTGTTTGACAAATTTCTCTCGTGTAGCTGGAGTCGCGCCTTTTCCCGTGCATTTGTATTCTCCGTAGTATACAGTTCTGCATGTCAAACCGTTCTCACATTATATATCTTAATAAATTTATGAATAAGTTGGGAAAGATTAGTTTACTTGAAGGCATGTAATGTCGTAAGGTTGTGTATTATCTTACTTGGCTCGTTCAGGTTGGCGATTACTAGACCATCCCCCGGGATGGACTATTTCGTCCATTTCAGTATAAGAATAAACAACCCTCGGACTGCTCTTCCAAGCCCTACCCAAAAACACATCCTTCGCTGTTCCTGTAATTCTGCCATGCACGAACGAAAAACCCGTGTCCTCCGATGAACTTTCTCTCGCGTGTGCTGTAATTATTGCCATTTCCGGATCTCCTTCTGGATCTCCTTCCACGAATATTTCCGAGTTCTGCATCCCACTTTTCTTGTCAAATATATATATGGGGGTATAATACATCGTATTTCACGCATTGAGAATATAAATACCAGAAATAAAGATGTCCCGCTTCCGAAAATAAAATCAACGGTGCCACGAATATGGCAGTCCTTAAAGAAATGGTTGCCCCTGTCATCGCACAATGTGTCTTGGAAGCCAATGAACTTGCAGTTATAGAAGGCCGACCTGTCGCCAGAGACTCTCAAAGCAACCGCTTGTGCTCCTACCATTTTCCCGTCTGGCCTAGGAGCAGAGTTCTGTTTGCATAACATGCCACAAAATAAAAAAAGAACCCCTTTAATAATCAATTCAATAAAGGACGGATCATGGATGTATAAACTCTACATTAACTTACCACTATATTGAGATTAGCACCCACAAAGTAACTACTCTCAGTAATAAGAGTGGCACTATCTACGGTTCCATATTGCTTGGCGGTGCCGTCAAATGTCAAATTTGGCATGTTTTTAGGATCTCCTAAAAATGTAATGAAAGGCTTATCTCTTTCAATTCTAATTTTCTCTTTGTAAGATCCAGGTCCGATGGATATAATCACACGTTTGGCGTTCCCTGATGGAACGCTCTTGATGGCTTTGGTTATGGTATCGAATTCTCCACCCCCACCTTGCATCACCTTTATGATTCTAGGTTCTGTCTCGGCCGCAACCAATTCAGGGTCTAAGGTTTTACCCCTTTCCTTCACTGGCTTGATAATGCCATTAAACCAAGCTTCTACTTGGGATTTATCTGCCGGTATTGCTTGTGAGACAACAACCGGAGCAAACAGGAGAATACTTACACACATTGCTAAAGCATAAACTTCATTGCCCTTTATTCTTTTTCCATCCATTTCCTTCTTCTTTTTTCCTTTTAATAAAAAGTGTAATATGTTTATTTTCTTCGTTTATTGATTATTGAGGTTGTCTTTGAATTCTAAGTGACTCCAATTTATAAGATAAATTGGTGACAAAAAATATAAAAGAAAAAGAGCCTTGGAGGAATCCTCGCATTGCCACTCATTTGCGTAGTTCTTGGTGCAAGCATTGCTACAGTTAAGACCGAGCGTTTCATGGCTGATCGCAATTAATCAGCATAAATTGAATATTATTGTTGTCAAATACAAGAAATTCAGACTTGAGACACCCATGATCGTTGAATAATAATCCTAAGTGCAAAACCTAAACAGGGTGAATTTAATGTAAGGAATGGAAATATTTTATGTTGTTGTCTTCATTTGTTGCCCCCCTAATACTTACTTGTTTATTTTAAAGTTATTACAAAATTAATTATCTATTAGGTTTATATAAATGGAGAAAAGTTTGATTCTAAATGGAAATTGCCAATTAAGTTTTATGTTTTCTTTCATTCATGAAAGGTGGAAATTTTATTCATAGAATCTACGAAATACAATACGAAACATAAAATATCTATAAAGTACTAAGATTCCAAATAAGAATATCAATTTTATAAGGCAATTTCAAACAAATTGTGATTATATGAAACATAGGGAATGAATCTTAAAGTATATTATAGGAACAAATTTAAATTAAGCAAGTAATTAAAAAACAATCAAACAGTAATTAACAAAGTTAATATTTATATTACTTCCATACTTTGTGGTCGAGACTTCAGCAGTAGTTTTGGCTCAAAATTCCATCATTAACTCCCAGTTCATCTTATATAATCACATAACCTTTTTTAACTACCACATACAATAAGATCTATTAAAAAACTAAGTTAACCACTTAGACTGTAAAATCATATATTATTACAGGATGACTAGATTTAGCTACTAAAAAAACCTAAAATTATGTGAAAAGGGCTATAAATAACATTATAAATAGTGGATTCGAACTTGAAGTCATGTACCTGATCTGCCATAATTCGATGTAGCAGATTAAACTAATTTTCAAACTTTAGGAGCTTGAAAGCAGAAATTTTCAGTAGATTTTAGTTACATTTTTGCAAGATTTCTTAAATTTAATATATTGTACAAATTGAGACTTTTATTGACCTTAAGGGTCGAATGAGGCCTAAGGGGAAGCTAATGAACTGTGTAAGTGTGCAGGAGACTGTTAGAAGGCGTGATAAACAAATGCTGGTCACTATTTCGCAACTTAAGGAGTAGAACAAAGAAATCACGACTGCCTTTGATGTTGAGACACAACATAAGGGTGTCGCGACTGTACAAACCAATTTTAGCCTGGGCCCGTTAGAATACCTAACTAAATACGCAATACAACTAGCCCAATTACCCCCTAAGCTAAAACTAAAACCAAATTAAGCCCAACCTAACCCTAAGCCCAATACCCAAATCAAGCTAAAGAAGCAAAAAACAAAAATTCAAACCCTAGCTGCCCTAGGTCTTTTGACCTCTGACACCCATACATCCACCTCCACTTGCACTGCCACTGCTCCATCGTCAGCACCACTTGTTCTGCCACCCCCCATATCCTGTAAAAAGAGGCGAACACACAATCAAAAGAATAGAGACAAAACCCTTTTGTATTTTCGGCTTAAATAGCCATGGAAACAACATGTAATGGACTAGACATTAACAATAACAAGACAAGTTTTCAAATACAAAAAAGAGCAGAGATTCCAAACCAAAAGGCAAATATTCAAACACAAACGCGCAAAGGTCCTCCTCCTATTATTTTCCTTTATTTTTTCGCTTGTCAGAACTGTTTGTGCATATATTCAAGGATTTTTTATCATATATATATATATATATATAACTGTTTACGTAACTATATATCTCTTGATTTTTTACACTATTTATATATATACTATAAATATATAAAAAGGAGAAGTATAAAAAAATTAAAAATTTTACCTTTGGGACACCAGCCGCCATGCACGGCAGCGCCGGCGGTGGAGCCATGGCGGTGGTTCACCGGAGGACCGCCTGGTCCTGGGAAAGCGGGAGAGAGTTGAGAGC
Source organism: Gossypium stocksii (assembly GCA_020496765.1). Taxonomy (NCBI): domain Eukaryota; kingdom Viridiplantae; phylum Streptophyta; class Magnoliopsida; order Malvales; family Malvaceae; genus Gossypium; species Gossypium stocksii. The sequence continues at coordinate 106,154,948 of CM035627.1, read as the reverse complement.
ATCTCAGATTTTTTTTGGAAGGGAGGGATTGAAATGAATTTTTTTCTAAAAATTTTGCCTTAAATAGGCCTCTAAAACAAAGTCGTTTTGGGACTGGCCTTAAACGCCCAAAACGACATCGTTTTGCCCTGTCTGACCCACAATCCGACCCGACCCGCCTTAGGATCCGCATGTTTTTTAGCGGAAGGGTTATTTGCACTTTTAGCCCTTCCGCCTTTTCGACACTTTTTTAATTTAGTCCCATTTTTTATTTTTTCTTTTAATTTTGCCCCGAATTTTTGCTTGGATTTCAATTGGGTCTCCCCCTGATGCTGCGCAGTTTGGAGGGAGGGTTTATTTCCCATTTTGATCCCTCATTGTTGTTTGCGCGTTCGATTCGGTCCTTTTCTTTTTATTTATTTTCAGATTGGCCCTGAACTTCTATTTTAGGTTCAATTTAGTCCTTTTTCGCTTATTTTGCATTTTATTTTCAAATTAAATTGTTTATCATTATTATTATTATTATTATTATTATTATTATTATTATTATTATTATTATAGTATTTTACTATTACCTATTATTAGTATTAGCATTAATTATAGTTAGTACTATTATCACTATCATTATTTTTACTATTATTTTTTATATTATTATTATTCTTACTAATATATTATTTTCTAACTCATTACCATTCTACTTATTAACATATTATTTTTATGATTATTTATATTATTATTATTCTTGTTAGTGTATTATTATTATTTTCTATTTTACTATTATTCTTGTATTTTTATTATATTTACTATTATTCCTTTTCTACTATTGTATTTATTAGTATTGTTAATATTAATATTTTTAATGTTGTTATCATTATAAGTATTATTATTTGCAACTATTTCATTTATATACTATTAGGTTTCTTTTTTATTTTCTCTTTTTTATCTATTTATTATTATTTATTTATTTTATTGTTATTTTTTTTACATAGCTTGCTCGATTTTACTTTTTTTATTACTGTTCTTGTTATTTTAATTACGGATGTAATACCCCATTTTTCCCGGGCCCACACAAGAATTGATAAACTCAAAAAAAAAAAATAAATAAAGTCCAAGTCTAGTCCAAAATATATCATTTGGCCCAATCGGAATGGCCTATTACTGGAAAAGATTAAAGGTCCATCTACAAGCTTGACTCATATGGAAATATAATCTTTAAGGATACGCAATCTTGGATATGATATACAATCTTAGATATGATATGCAATCTTAGAAGATATGATTTTGTAATCTTAGAGATTTAATTTGTAGATACCTTTTAATCTTAGCCGTTGATATAATTGATATGTACCATTGGATTTGGGGAGGCTCAACTATAAATAGAGGCCTCTCCCCTCATTGTAAGACACACTTGAGTTTTGGGGAAGCAATAAACATTCTTGAGAGCTTTCACTCAAATTTCTCTCCCTCTTACGTTCTTATTTTCTGTAGTTTGTTCTTATTTTATTCTTTGTTCTCGTTTTTCAACCTTTTTTATTTTGATTTAATCCATGTCTCCCTGATTTTTAATTTTTTTATATTTTATTTTTTTAATAATTTTAGTATCATATCAAACTATTTCATTTTTTTAATAAAATATTTTAGTGTTACTCTTAGTAAATTGTTTTTTAAATTTAACTCAAATCATTGTTTAAAAAATATATTTCATTTAATTTCCATATTTTATCCAAAAGTTTTTTTTGAAATAAGGCAATGTTTTGTGTTTAGAAATTCGGGAAATAGTGCCCTAACATGCTGGGTTGCGATTTTTTCGTTTGTCTAAATACCTAAAATATCCTTTTAAATAAATTTTGTAAATTACGAGATAATTTTAGTTACGAGGATTTAAAAACATCGTGTCCTAACATGCTGGATATGATGTTTGTATTCTTTCGGAACAAAAGAATCTCGAGTTTTAATTCAAATTGCTCACATTTTAAAAAGGGATCATACTTTTAAATCTTTTCAAAGTTTCAACATTAGGACAAAAAACTAATCAATTGGTACCAATTTTGGGCGTTACGAGGGTGCTAATCCTTCCTCGTACGTAACCGACTCCCGAACTTGTTTTCTAAAATTCGTAAACCAAAACCTTTTTTATAAGGTGATCCAATCACACCTAAAAAGATTGGTGGCGACTCCCGTTTTTGTTTTTCAAAAGTCGATCCCCATTTTTCAAAAATCCCTTTAAAAAAATGGTTTCGACAACGCATTTATTTATATTCCGCTATGCTTGTTAATACCGTAGTTTATCTTTCATTTTTTACAAATCCGTGTTATAACTCGGCACAAAAATGATTCTTTTATAAAGGCAATATTTTGTATTTAGAAATTCGAGAAATCGTGCCCTAACTTACTAGGTTTCGATTTTTTCTCGTTTAACCTAAAGAGCGGAATATCCTTTTAAAACAAATAAGTTTTAAATAAAAAGCTATTTCTCGAGAATTTGAGATGTCGTGTCCTAACGTATTGGATGTGACATTTTGTTACCTCGAGAAAGGATTTCTTAAAATAAAGGCAATATTCTGTATTTGGAAATTCGAGAAATCATACCCTAACTTACTGGGTTTTGATTTTTCTCGTTTAACCTAAATAACCGAATATCCTTTCAAAATTAAAATAACTACATTTTAAATAAAAAAAGCTTATTCTTGGGTCGAGATGTCGTGTCCTAACGCATTGGATCTAACGTTTTGTTATCTCGAAATAAGATTTTCCAAATCAAGGCAATATTCTGTATTTAGAAATTCGAGAAATCATGCCCTAACGTATTGTGTTTCGATTTTCTCATTTACTCTAAGTATCCGAATATCCTTCCAAAATTAAATACATGAGTTTCAAATCAAAGGCAAGTTTAGCCTTAAAGGTTGAGGTGTTGTGTCCTAACGTATTGGATATGACATTTCACTTTGAGACGAGACGGCCTCTGACACACATTTTCAATTTATCCAAACGACTTTTTTAAGTATCACCATAAAAGAGGGATCGTATTTTAAATTCTTTCAAATTTTCAAATCTTCGAAACTAAGACATTAATTAATCAACTAGGTACCAATTTTGGGCGTATCAAGGGTGCTAATCCTTCCTCGTGCGTAACCGACTCCCGAACCCATCTTTCTGATTTTGGTAGACCAAAATCATTGTTTTGATAAATCAATCCGTTTATAAAAAAAAACAACCACTTTGTGAGGTGATCCAATCACACCTCAACAAAAAAGATTAGTGGTGACTCCCGTTTTTCGTTTTCATTTTCAAAATTAAAGTCGATTACCGTTTCACAAAAAAATGGTTTCGAAAGCAACATACCCCTAAAGATATCCCAATAGAGGAATATTGAATCCTTTGTCATAACACAGGTCCTGATGTGTCGCAACAACCACTCTCGACTGAACATAGCACGAGCCTGCGGGCGTTTTAGTCTGGATAATCAAACTTAAAGCTCAGGAACGTCAACTAACCTAGGTTTAAGGATGACGGCCACCTGAAATCTGTAAATAGGATCATTTTTCACATGTTGTGGACATCAACTCCATAGTATAGTTTTCTGCTTTTAATTCCAGTTTCGGTATTCTTTCTTTTAGGTTTTTAGATTTAGTTTCAAGTTGTTCTTTGTTTATCTCGAGAGATCTGATTTGTAAAGACAATCAAACTTTGTGGATTCATATTCATCTTTAATACAAATCAGGCGTTTTCTTAAACCCTACACCTCAATTCATTTATCATGTTCTATCTTTACATCAATTCCATATTCTTTATGAAAACCATGAGAAACTAATTCCTATGGGGGATTAACGAGTGGAGGTATGATTTTTTAACTGTTTTATAGGTTATTCAACGGATCAACTGTTTGGAAAACGAAGAACATAAACCCTAGGAAGTCATTAAGGCGAAATTACCCCTATAAATACTAAATAATTAATTAAAATAATGGCTGATTGGTTAGAATTGTTGTCCCAAATCCACTCTTTCTGACGCCACTGAAAACGGGTTGTTACACAAATATACACTAATTATCCATTTATTTGCAAAAATATAAAAGTTTGTGAAATCACCATGACTTATTGAATTAATGAACTTGGAGATATGATGGATATTATTGCATAATTTTAACTTGATATGATGGAATATTTTTACAAAATGGAAAATGCCAACATCTTTACTATTAATAAAAATAATGCTAAATTCTGCTTCTTATTGACATTTGGCTATTTGTTAAAATACAAGCCATGGGAAGGGAAAATAAAATAAAATAAAATGGAAGGCTAGTTATTTCCACCGAGCAAAGAGGTAGACAAGAGTCTGCTTGAATTAGCAATACTGTGAGGATATGTTGCCCACATGATAAGTTTTGAACGAATGAATTAATTAGGTACTGTTGGAGGAGGAAGCAACCATTTGGTACCTTCAATATAGTCAAGAACCAAGAAAGGTTTAGCTTCTGCATCCGATAGTTGTTTGACGAATTTCTCTCGTGTAGCTGGAGTCGCGCCTTTCCCCGTGCATTTGTATTCTCCGTAGTATACAGTTCTACGTGTCAAACCATTCTCACATTATATATCTTAATAAATTTATGAATAAGTTGGGAAAGATTAGTTTACTTGAAGGCATGTAATTTTGTAAGGTTATGCATTATCTTACTTGGCTCGTTCAGGTTGGCGATTACTAGACCATCCCCCGGGATGAACTATTTTGTCCATTTCAGTATAAGAATAAACAACCCTCGGACTGCTCTTCCAAGCCCTGCCCAAAAACACATCCTTCGCTGTTCCTGTAATTCTGCCATGCACGAACGAAAAACCCGTGTCCTCCGATGAACTTTCTCTCGCGTGTGCTGTAATTATTGCCATTTCCGGATCTCCTTCTGGATCTCCTTCCACGAATATTTCCGAGTTCTGCATCCCACTTTTCTTGTCAAATATATATATGGGGGTATAATACATCGTATTTCACGCATTGAGAATATAAATACCAGAAATAAAGATGTCCCGCTTCCGAAAATAAAATCAACGGTGCCACGAATATGGCAGTCCTTAAAGAAATGGTTGCCCCTGTCATCGCACAATGTGTCTTGGAAGCCAATGAACTTGCAGTTATAGAAGGCCGACCTGTCGCCAGAGACTCTCAAAGCAACCGCTTGTGCTCCTACCATTTTCCCGTCTGGCCTAGGAGCAGAGTTCTGTTTGCATAACATGCCACAAAATAAAAAAAGAACCCCTTTAATAATCAATTCAATAAAGGACGGATCATGGATGTATAAACTCTACATTAACTTACCACTATATTGAGATTAGCACCCACAAAGTAACTACTCTCAGTAATAAGTGTGGCACTATCTACGGTTCCATATTGCTTGGCGGTGCCGTCAAATGTCAAATTTGGCATGTTTTTAGGATCTCCTAAAAATGTAATGAAAGGCTTATCTCTTTCAATTCTAATTTTCTCTTTGTAAGATCCAGGTCCGATGGATATAATCACACGTTTGGCGTTCCCTGATGGAACGCTCTTGATGGCTTTGGTTATGGTATCGAATTCTCCACCCCCACCTTGTATCACCTTTATGATTCTAGGTTCTGTCTCGGCCGCAACCAATTCAGGGTCTAAGGTTTTACTCCTTTCCTTCACTGGCTTGATAATGCCATTAAACCAAGCTTCTACTTGGGATTTATCTGCCGGTATTGCTTGTGAGACAACAACCGGAGCAAACAGGAGAATACTTACACACATTGCTAAAGTATAAACTTCATTGCCCTTTATTCTTTTTCCATCCATTTCCTTCTTCTTTTTTCCTTTTAATAAAAAGTGTAATATGTTTATTTTCTTCGTTTATTGATTATTGAGGTTGTCTTTGAATTCTAAGTGACTCCAATTTATAAGATAAATTGGTGACAAAAAATATAAAAGAAAAAGAGCCTTGGAGGAATCCTCGCATTGCCACTCATTTGCGTAGTTCTTGGTGCAAGCATTGCTACAGTTAAGACCGAGCGTTTCATGGCTGATCGCAATTAATCAGCATAAATTGAATATTATTGTTGTCAAATACACGAAATTCAGACTTGAGACACCCATGATCGTTGAATAATAATCCTAAGTGCAAAACCTAAACAGGGTGAATTTAATGTAAGGAATGGAAATATTTTATGTTGTTGTCTTCATTTGTTGCCCCCCTAATACTTACTTGTTTATTTTAAAGTTATTACAAAATTAATTATCTATTAGGTTTATATAAATGGAGAAAAGTTTGATTCTAAATGGAAATTGCCAATTAAGTTTTATGTTTTCTTTCATTCATGAAAGGTGGAAATTTTATTCATAGAATCTACGAAATACAATACGAAACATAAAATATCTATAAAGTACTAAGATTCTAAATAAAAACATCAATTTTATAGGGCAATTTCAAACAAATTGTGATTATATGAAACATAGGGAACGGATCTTAAAGTATATTATAGGAACAGATTTAAATTAAGCAAGTAATTAAAAAACAATCAAACAGTAATTAACAAAGTTAATATTTATATTACTTCCATACTTTGTGGTCGCGACTTCAGCAGTAGTTTCGGCTCGAAATTCCATCATTAACTCCCGGTTCATCTTATATAATCACATAACCTTTTTTTAACTACTACATACAATAAGATCTATTAAAAAACTAAGTTAACCACTTAAACTGTAAAATCATATATTATTACAGAATGACTAGATTTAGCTACTAAAAAACCTAAAATTATGTGAAAAGGGCTATAAATAACATTATAAACAGTGGATTCGAACTTGAAATCGTGTACCTGATCTGCCATAATTTGATGTAGTAGATTAAACTAATTTTCGAACTTTAGGAGCTTGAAAGCAAAAATTTTCAGTAGATTTTAATTACATTTTTGCAAGATTTCTTAAATTTAATATATTGTACAAATTGAGACTTTTATTGACCTTAAGGGTCGAATGAGGCCTAAGGGCAAGCTAATGAACTGTGTAAGTGTGCAAGAGACTGTTAGAAGGCATGATACACAGATGTTGGTCACTATTTCACAACTTAAGGAGTAGATCAAAGAAATCACGACTGCCTTTGATGTTGAGACACAACATAAGGGTGTGGCGATTGTACAAACCAATTTGAGCCCAGGCCCGTTAGAATACCCAACTAAATACCCAATACAACTAGCCCAATTACCCCCTAAACTAAAACTAAAACCAAATTAAGCCCAACCTAACCCTAAGCCCAATACCCAAATCAAGCCAAAGAAGCAAAAAACATAAATTCAAACCCTAGCTGCCCTAGGTCTTTTGACCTCTGACACCCATCACATCCATCTCCACTTGCACCGCCACTGCTCCATCATCAGCACCACTTGTTCTGCCATCGGCCATATCCTGTAAAAAGAGGCGAACACGCAATCAAAAGAATAGAGACAAAACCCTTTTGTATTTTTGGCTTAAATAGCCATGGAAACAACATGTAATTGACTAGACATTAACAATAACAAGACAAGTTTTCAAATACAAAAAAGAGCGGAGATTCCAAAACAAAAGGCAAATATTCAAACACAAACGCGCAAAGGTCCTCCTCCTATTATTTTCCTTTATTTTTTCACTTTTCGAAACTGTTTGTGCATATATTCAAGGATTTTTTAATCATATATATATATATATATATATATTTTAAGACCATTTACGTAACTATATATCTCTTGATTTTTTACACTATTTATATATATATTATAAATATATAAAAAGGAGAAGTATAAAAAAATTAAAAATTTTACCTTTGGGACGCCGGCCGCCGTGCACGGTGATGCCGGCAGTAGAGCCATGGCAGTGGTTCATCAGAGGACGGCCTAGTCCTGCGAAAGCGGGAGAGAGTTGAGAGCATCTCCAAAACGACGTCGTTGTGGAACTGGCCTTAAACGACCAAGACGACGTCGTTTTGCCCTGTCTGACCCACAATCCGACCCGACCTGTCTCAGGATCCATGTGTTTTTTAGCGGAAGGATTATTTACACTTTTAGCTCTTCTGCCTTTTCGACACTTTTTAATTTAGTCCTCTTTTTTATTTTTTTAATTTCGCCCCGAATTTTTGCTTGGATTTCAATTGGGTCTCCCCCTGATGCTGCGCATTTTGGAGGGAGGGTTTATTTACCATTTTGGTCCCTCATTGTTGTTTGAGTGTTCGATTCGGTCCTTTTCTTTTTATTTATTTTCAGATTGGCCCTGAACTTCTATTTTAGGTTCAATTTAGTCCTTTTCCACTTATTTTGCATTTTATTTTCAAATTAAATTGATTATCATTATTATTATTATTATTATTGTTGTTGTTGTTGTTGTTGTTGTTGTCGTTGTTGTTATTATTATTGTTATAGTATTTTACTATTACCTATTATTAGTATTAGCATTAATTATAGTTAGTACTATTATCACTATCATTATTTTTACTATTATTTTTTTATATTATTATTATTCTTACTAATATATTATTTTCTAATTTATTACCATTCTACTTATTAACATATTATTTTTATGATTATTTATATTATTATTATTCTTGTTAATGTATTATTATTATTTTGTATTTTACTATTATTCTTGTATTTTTATTATATTTACTATTATTCCTTTTCTACTATTGTATTTATTAGTATTGTTAATATTAATATTTTTAATGTTGTTATCATTATAAGTATTATTATTTACAACTATTTCATTTATATACTATTAGGTTTCTTTTTTATTTTCTCTTTTTTAATCTATTTATTATTATTTATTTTATTGTTATTTTTTTACATAGCCTGCTCGATTTTACTTTTTTATTGCTGTTCTTGTTATTTTAATTACGCATTTATTTATATTCCGCTATGCTTGTTAATACCATAGTTTATTTTTCATTTTTTACAAATCCGTGTTATAACTCGGCACAAAAATGATTCTTTTATAAAGGCAATATTTTGTATTTAGAAATTCAAGAAATCGTGCCCTAACTTACTGGATTTCGATTTTTTCTCGTTTAACCTAAATAGCAGAATATCCTTTTAAAACAAATAAGTTTTAAATAAAAAAGCTATTTCTCGAGAATTCGAGATATCGTGTCCTAACGTATTGGATGTGACATTTTGTTACTCGAGAAAGGATTTCTTAAAATAAAGGCAATATTCTGTATTTGGAAATTCGAGAAATCGTACCCTAACTTACTGGGTTTCGATTTTTCTCGTTTAACCTAAATAATCGAATATCCTTTTAAAATTAAAATACCTAAATTTTAAATAAAAAAGCATATTCTTGAGAAGTCGAGATGTCGTGTCCTAACAAATTGGATCTGACGTTTTGTTATCTCGATATAAGATTTTCCAAATCAAGGCAATATTCTGTATTTAGAAATTTGAGAAATCATGCCCTAACATATTGTGTTTCGATTTTCTCATTTACTCTAAGTATCCGAATATCCTTCCAAAATTAAATACATGAGTTTCAATTAAAAGGCAAGTTTAGCCTTAAAGGTCAAGGTGTTGTGTCCTAACGTATTGGATATGACATTTCACTTTGAGACGAGACGGCCTCTGACACACATTTTCAATTTATCCAAATGACTTTTTTAAGCATCACCATAAAAGAGGGATCATATTTTAAATTCTTTCAAATTTTCAAATCTTCGAAACTAAGAAACTAATTAATCAACTAGGTACTAATTTTGGGCGTATCGAGGGTGCGAATCCTTCCTCATGCGTAACCGACTCCCGAACCCATCTTTTTGATTTTGGTAGACCAAAATCGTTGTTTTGATAAATCAATCCGTTTATAAAAAAACAACCACTTTGTGAGGTGACCCAATCACACCTCAACAAAAAAGATTTGTGGCGACTCCCATTTTTTGTTTTCATTTTCAAAATCAAAGTCGATTACCGTTTCACAAAAAAGTGGTTTCGACAGCGACATACCCCTAAAGATATCCCAATAGAGGAATATTGAATCCTTTGTCGTAACACAGGTCCTGATGTGTCGCAACAACAACTCTCGACTGAACATAGCACGAGCTTGCGGGCGTTTTGGTCTGGATAATCAAACTTAAAGCTCAGGAACGTCAACTAACCTAGGTTTAAGGACGAAGGCCACCTAAAATCAGTAAATAGGATCATTTTTCACATGTTGTGGACATCAATTCCATAGTATAGTTTTCTACTTTTAATTCCAGTTCTGGTATTCTTTCTTTTAGGTTTTTAGATTTATTTTCAAGTTGTTCTTTGTTTATCTCGAGAGATCTGATTTGTAAAGACAATCAAACTTTGTGGATTCATATTCATCTTTAATACAAATCAGGCGTTTTCTTAAACCCTACACCTCAATTCATTTATCATGTTCTATCTTTACATCAATTCCATATTCTTTATGAAAACCATGAGAAACTAATCCCTATGGGGGATTAGCGAGTGGAGGTTTGATTTGTTAACTGTTTTATAGGGTTATTCAATGGATCAACTATTTGGAAAAGGAAGAACATAAACCCTAGGAAGTCATTAAGGCGGAATTAACCCTATAAATACTAAATAATTAATTAAAAAAATGGCTGACTGGTCAGAATTGTTGTCCCAAATCCACTCTTTCTGACGCCACTGAAAACGGGTTGTTACACAAATATACACTAATTATCCATTTATTTACAAAATTATAAAAGTTTGTGAAATCACCATGACTTATTGAATTAGTGAACTTGGAGATATAATGGATATTTCTAACATCCCAAAATAGGGCCTAATTGGAATAGTGGTTTCGTGACCATAAATCTGAGATAGAAATAATTATTTTATAATTATTCTGAGGTTTATGTTATGATTACAAGATAGTGTGAAATTTTCGTGAAGAAATTCTATGCATAAAGTGCTTAATTTGAAATTAGGGACTAAATTGAATAAGTTGCAAAACTTGCATTCTAGAAGCTTTTATTATGAAATTTCTTTGGAATATTAATTAAGAGGTCTTAAATAGAATTTGACCAATTTCTAAAATTTTGGACAAAAATGGGCTTGTACATGAAAATTTTTAAAGAAAGGTATTAAGGGTATTTTAGTCATTTGGAAATAAAAAGGAATTAAAAGGGAAAAAGATGACAAAATTGCTATCATCTTCTTCATTAGCACGAACTTTCAAGGGTTCTCCATAGCTAGGGTTTGTTTCAAGCTTCCAAGCTCCATAGTAAGTGATTTTAAGTCCCGTTTTTAATGATTTTTACGTTTTTGGAATCCCGGTAGCTCGATAAAGCTTATGCTAGCAATAATTTAAGCTAGGGTTCATATTTGGAAAAATACCCATAGGTGAAAAGTGTTTATTTTGATGTTTTATGATAGAATATGAGGTTTTAGATTATGTTAGACAACTTGTGCTGCTCGATTTTGAGTAAAAACGAGTAAAAGGGCTTAATCGGTAAAAATACCTATTGTTCATAAGTGTATGTTATAGTAAGAATTTGAGGTTGTTGTTGGTAAATAAATGATCAGCATGTCTTAAAATATAAGAATTTGTGATAAATTTTGATTTCTGAGCCTTGGGGTAAAAGTGTAAATATGCAAAAGTTTAGGGGCAAAAATATAATTTTGCCAAAGTTTGAGTAAAGGGCTGTTTTGAAAAATGTGGATATTAAATAAGCTAAATTTGCTATTATAGATCAAGAAGAACAAAATTCAGGAGTAGATCGGGGAAAGGAAAAAGTAAAGGACTAAATTGTAAAGTTCAGTCACATTTTGTATCGAGGTAAGTTTACGATAAATAAATGCAATATTATTTTATTTTATATTAATATCGTCAATTTCCAGCATTTATATATTCATTTTATGATAATATTCCCAGTTAGATAGAAGAGAATCTAATAGATAAGAAGTATCAGGAAGCCCCGTTGAAATTTAGGAATGTAGGGATACGAATGTCATGACATTTGGGGTTGACAAGATAGGACAGAAATGAGCCATGTAAGTCCATATAAGATATATGGCTTTGGAGATAGGAATGAGTCATGTAAGTCCATATCAGATATATGGCTTTGGAGACAGGAATAATTCATGTAAGTCCATGTCAAGGACATGGCATTGGCAGGATATTGTTAGACATGAAAGACCCTAGTATCCTTAGTATTCTGAGCGGTTCAACGGGCCTTGTACAAGTTAAATTATAGAGAATTATCAGCAAGGGAAAGGTAGATTGTATTTATGAATATTGAAAAGTCAGGTAAGAAAGAAGGTAAGTGATTAAGGAAGAAGGTAAGGAATGAGATGTAAAGAAAGTTTATGATGCTAGGTGACATTATGCATAATTATCCTTTGTAATGAATGTTGTGATTTATTTGCTGGTAAACTTACTAAGCCTAGTGCTTACTCTCTTTATTTCCTTCTTTTTTATAGTTTTTTCCAAGCTCACTCGGGAATCGAAAGGAACGTCGGAGATCCGGACACACTATCGAAGGAATTATTTTGGTATAGTTAGACGTTTCATTTCATGTATGGCATGTATAGGGACTTGGCTTCTTTTGGTATGATATGTTCAATGAATGGTGTGTAAATACTTGTTAGTGAATAGCTAATGAAATGGCTAATGATACACATGTTTAATAGTATGTATGCTTGAATGGTAACTATCACATGGAAACTAAGGAAAATGTGAAAGTAGCTTAAAAACAGATTCAAACAGCATAAATGATGTGACTTTGAAAAATCACTAGAAATAGTAGGAATGGATTTAAACAGTGACTAAGGCATGAAATTAAAGCTTAATGAGTCGATTTTAATATGGAAGAAACAGAGTAAGCATAAGAGTTGTATATTGTGAGTTATTTACACTTGAGTGAGACTGCTCCAGACTGACTCTGTGATCCCCTATTCTAAAATTTAAAAATTCACTATAAATTGTACATAAATAATTAGGTGTTATAATTTATATTCCTAGATTCCTTATTGAGTTTAGTTTTTAATGAAACAAACCGCATGCCTTTTTGAATTTTTTAGAGAGAGAAAATTAACTCGTAGTGAACAGAGGTCAGAGTAGTCGAACTGTATATCAGGGGAGACTTTAACTAATAAACTATACTAATTTGCTTAACCAAAAATTCTAGTAAAAATTTAGTAGATAGATATATGAGTCTAATTTCTGGAAAAATTTACGGATCTTAATTTTGAGTTTTGGAACTCGAGATATTAATTTTTAAGCGACTATGACGCAGATTGACAGTATATTACGAAAGTTGGAATAAATAATTTAAGGTTACTTAAGTGATAGATTAAGTTTAGTAACACCTCAAGCTCGACTCTGGTGACGGTCTTGGGTAAGAGGGGTGTTACATTTATTAGTATCAGAGCAGGTTTAGTCGGTTCTCGGAACAGTTAGTGTGAGTAAGAGTCTAGCTATACATGCCATACTTGTATTTTGATAGTGTGACGACTCCTGACGATTTTTAAATATTTGTTTTATAGTAATGGATACCGAACGAGCTGGTGATGATGATATGGAAAGTAATGCGCCTGCTCCCACGGAAGGGGCAGTGTCATCCGAGGGTAGGCCAGTAACAGTTGATCACGGATAAGTGGCTCGAGAAGCTCTCTTCCAAGCTTTGAATGATTGGTTTACCAAGTTCGTTCGTACAAATCCGGCTATTAGACCTCCACCCCCTCATGATTCTCAGGCTACCCATGTAGCTCAAGCTCCCCCAGTCACAAGGATAGTGATAAGAGAAAAGCCATCAGTTGATAAAATCAGGAAATAAGGGCAGAAGAGTTTCGAGCAACAAAAGACGATGACGCAGAAAGAGCAGAATTTTGGCTTGAAAATACCATCAGAGTCTTTGATGAATTATCCTGTACACCTAAGGAATGTATGAAATGTGTAGTATCACTTCTTAGAGACTCAGCCTATCACTGGTGGAAGACACTGGTATCAGTTGTACCGAAAGAAAGGGACACTTGGGATTTCTTTCAGGAGCAATTTCGAAAAAAGTACATCAGTCAGAGGTTTATTGACCAGAAGAGAAATGAGTTCCTGGAGTTGAAACAAGATAATATGACAGTGACTGATTATGAGCATGAATTTGTCAGGCTTAGTAAATATGCTCGAGAATGTGTGTCCACAGAGGCTATCATGTGTAAAAGGTTTGAGGATGGGTTAAATGATGATATCCGACTATCAGTGGGTGTCCTAGAAATAAAAGAGTTCGTTATTCTAGTTGAGAGAGCCTGTAAGGCAGAGGAGCTGTTAAAAAGAAAAGGCAAAGTTGAAACTGAGACGCAAGATGCGAAGAAAAGATAGATGAGCAGGTCATTCCAGGCTACATCCAAGAGGCCCAAAGAGTTTCCTACCAAATCGAGCTTTTCGGCCAGGTACTCTAGTCAGAATAGAGGTAGCAGATTTAATGATCTGAAATCTCAGACCACCTCGACTGCAAGTGTGGGTAATGTTAGACCGAGTAGATCAGGGTGTCTACGGTGTGGTAGACTTCATTATGTCCTTGTCGGGCAGGCGAAAATGTTTGTTATAAGTGTGGTGCTCCAGATCATTTTGTGCGAGAATGTCTAGAGGTGGCTAACCGAGAAGTAACACAGAGTGCTAAATCCGGAAATGCTCCTACTAGAGGCAGATCACCGAGGCAACCAGGAGTAGGAGCAAGTAACAAAGGCGCCTCTAGAGATTCGGCGGTGAGACCAGATATTAAAGCCCCTGAAAAGACTTATACTATCCGTGCACGAGAAGAGGTATCCTCCCCCGATGTGATTACAGGTACATTTTCTTTGTGTAATATTAATGTTACTGCTTTGATTGATCTGGGCTCGACCCATTCCTATGTCTGTATGAAATTGATGCCTAATATGAGTATACCTATAGAATCCATAGAATTTGTGATTCAAGTATCGAATCCACTAGGCAAGTATGTATTGGTAGATAAAGTATGTAGAAATTGCCCCTTAATGATTAGAGGTCACTGTTTTTTGGCCGATCTCATGTTATTGCTGTTTGATCAGTTTGATGTTATTCTGGGTATGGATTGGTTGACTGCAAATGATGTGGTAGTGAAATGTGGAAGGAAATTCATTGATTTGAAATGTGAAAGTTGTGACAACCTTAATTTGACCCTAGTCGGAAAGTGGTTTCGGAACCACTAAACTGGGTCAGAAAAATTTTTAAATATTAATTTCTAAACTTTTATTTCGTGATTGATCATATGTGAAAATTTGGTACTCTAATTTAGTAATTAAGGACTTAAGTGCATGAATAGAAAATTTGGAAGGTCAATGTGTAAATACCGAATTGTGGGTGTTTTAGAAATAGAAAGGAGTTATGATGAAAATAAACCATGCATAATATGCATGGACACATTCGGCTAGGTAATGGTGGGAAAGAAAGAAGGTTATGGAGGCTATTTTTATACATTAGCCATTTTTATCATGCATGAAATGTAAAAAGAAATGAGATGATTTTTGGCTTAGATATTTTGTTTTTTTTCACCGAATATGGAAGGGAGGAAATAAGCCAAAACCATTCGGCTGGAAGAAATTTTAAATAAGGTACGGTTGTTAGATAATTCTCTTTAATTTTTATGAAATTTGGTTAGTTGTGAGGTTCTCTCCATAGCCCATATGAAAAATTTGAGTTTTTGGATGCGTGAAGCATTTGGCTATAGCTTATAGGTGCTTAACAATGGAGGTTTGAAGTTATGAATTTATAAGTAATTGCTAGATGAAATTTATGATGCTAAATTCATGTGAATTCAAATTGTGGCCGAGTGAATTTAGCTAGAAATGAGTCAATGGACCTACAAGAGCATTCGGCTCATTTGGTACTCAAGCATAATTTCGGTCATTAGCTAGAAGTATGTAATAGTTGCAGAATTCATGAATTATTTGGTAATATTGTATAGGTGATATGAAGTTAGGTTAATGTATATATATTATGAGTTATAAGATGCTTTGGAATCGGGTTATGTGTTTAATTTAGACATTCTAATGGTTGAATGTAGATGTGAACTATATGTTGTGTAATTTGCGGATAAATGATGGATAGGTGGATTTTGAGTTGCTAATTGTGCACATTTATGTGAGTTTGATGTTAAAAAAGGAGAATCGACTAATATGCTTGAGGGTGTTCGGTTATGTGGATAAATCATTTGAAGTTCCGATTATATATTAAAAAGATCATAAATTTGATGTTTAAGTAATAGCTTAGAAACGATTGAGGATTTTAAATCAATGTGCTAAACTTAATAAAAGTTGTATAATTGTGGCCTAAATGTTTTATGGCAATTGGCAATTAAATAAATGCAAAACTAAAGTTTAATTGTAGTAATAGACAAGTGAGCTAGTCGAACTTAAACATAAGTAATGATTGAAACAAGTGTGGGATATATTAACATGATATATGGATTGAAGTGACCATGTGAGTTCGGCCATTTAAGCCAAATATACTTTGGCTATGTTGTATATATATATGCGTGTTAAGGTGAAATTAACATTTGATATGTGATAAAAACATAGTAACTAAATTATAATGGTGGTGGAACTAAATTGAGTTGCTTTAATGCAATTAGATGCTTGTGTAATGTTATTCTATAATTATAGGGCTTTATGCAATGTGTTTCAAAGTTATAAGAATTTAAAACTATGATGAGTTCATGAAATGATTGAATGAGTTTATTTGAATTAATGCTAGCTCAAGATCACCGGGAGCAAGGTTCGGACAAGGGGAAGGAAAAGGTCATCGAATAGCCGATAGGAGTTGTTCACCCAATACAAGGTAAGTCTATAAGCGGTTCTAATCATGCTAGAATGAGTCTCAATTGATCTAAAAATAAATTAAGTGGGAACCTTTGGGTGTATGTGCATTTGGAAATGAAATTGAATACAATATTCCTTGGACTTAATTAGTCATCTATTATCTTATTAATGAAGGAAGTAAGATATGAATAATATGATTGTTGGGGCACTATGTGTGCGTAATATGGATGAGTCAAAATGGCACTAAGTGTGCGTATGTTCATGAACTCAAATAGCACTATGTGTGCGTATATTAAGGAGCTTGAATATGCCTATATGTGCGTTAAAGATTCTAAAATTGAAAGGGGCTTCAATGTTTTTGAAGATTGATTTGCGATCTGGCTATTATTAGCTGCGAGTTAAAGATTTTGACGTGCCTAAGACCGCATTCAGAATGAGGTACGGACACTATGAGTTTTTAGTGATGCCGTTTGGGCTCACTAATGCCCCCGTGATTTTCATGGATCTGATGAATCGGGTGTTCAGACCGTATTTAGATCGATTTGTAGTAGTGTTCATAGATGATATTTTGATTTATTCTCACGATGAGTCCGAGCATGTCGAACACTTAAGGCTCGTGCTCTAGACTTTACTAGATCATCAGCTGTATGCAAAATTTAGTAAATGTGAGTTCTGGTTGCGTGAAGTCAGCTTTCTGGGACATGTTGTGTCCGCTTCGGGTATTCGAGTCGATTCGAACAAAATTTTAGCCATTCTTGACTGGAAACCTCCAAGAAATGTTTTTGAGGTTCGTAGCTTTTTGGGACTCGCCGGATATTATTGACGATGCGTTAAAGGTTTCTCGATGATCGCAACACCTTTGACGAGACTACTTCAAAAAGATATCAAGTTTGAGTGGTCTGAGAAGTGTCAGACAAGTTTCGACCAATCAAAGACTCTTTTGATGGAAGCCCCTGTATTAGTTCAGCCAGAGTCCAGTAAGGAGTTCGTAGTTTATAGTGATGCTTCTCTGAATGGATTGGGTTGCGTGTTGATGCAAGAAGGAAAAGTAGTCGCGTATGCTTCGAGACACCTTAAGCCTCACGAGAGAAATTACCCGACACATGATCTCGAGTTAGCTGCAATTGTGTTAGCTTTAAAAATTTGGCGTCACTATTTATTCAGAGAAAAAAGTCACGTTTACTCAGACCACAAAAGTCTCAAATACTTAATGACTCCAAAGGACATATATTTGAGGCAACGACGGTGGCTAGAACTATTAAAAGATTACGAACTTGTCATTGATTATCATCCAGGTAAAGCGAATGTAGTTGCGGATGCTCTCAATCGAAAATCACTGTTTGCATTACGGGCAATGGACGTGCACTTGTCTATGTCTGCTGATGACGTGATAATAGCAAAACTAAAAGCAAAACCTGTGTTAATTCATCAAATTAGTGAGGCTCAGAAAATCGATGGTGAGTTGATTGATAAACGGGCTCAGTGTGAATCGAATGTGAAATCTGAGTTTCAAATCAACGACAATAACTGTTTGAGGTTCAGAGGTCGATTGTGTGTTCTGAAGAATTCAGAGATTGTTTCAAAGATTTTGAGTGAGGCTCATAGTAGCCGAATGTCTGTTCACCCAGGTAGCACGAAAATGTATAATGATCTAAACAGTCAGTACTGGTGGCACGGTATGAAACGGGACATCTCTGATTTTGTTTCTAAGTGTTTGATATGCCAGTAAGTGAAAGCAGAACATCAGGTGCCTACAGGATTGTTACAGCCGATTATGATACCCGAGTGGAAATGGGATCGCGTCATGATGGACTTCGTATCTGGTTTACCATTGACTCCGAGCAAGAAAGATTCAATCTAGGTTACTGTTGAGAGATTGACGAAATCCTCTCATTTTATTCTCGTTCGTACCGATTACTCACTCGATAAGTTAGCTGACTTGTATATTTCCCAAATCGTGAGATTACACGGGGTACCCATTTCTATTATTTCAGATAGAGGTCCGAGATTTACGTCGCGATTTTGGAAGAAATTGCACGAGGCGTTAGGCACCAAATTGCATTTTAGCACTGCTTTCCATCCCTAGACCGACGGTCAATCCGAACGAGTTATTCAGATACTCGAGGATATGTTGAGATGTTGCATCCTTGAGTTTAGGGGCTCGTGGGAACGATACTTACCTTTGATTGAATTCACTTACAACAATAGTTTTTAATCAAGTATCAAGATGTCACCATATGAGGCATTATACGGTCGTAAATGTCGTACACCACTGTTTTGGACCGAACTGAATGAAAGCAAGATAATCGGAGTTGATTTAATCAGGGAAGCGGAGGAAAAGGTGAAAGTAATTTGTGATAGTCTGAAAGCAGCATCGGATCATCAAAAATCATATGCAGATATGAAACGCAAAGAAATTGAATATCAGATTGGTGACAAAGTATTTCTGAAGGTCTCACCTTGGAAAAAGTTACTACTATTTGGCCGTAAAGGTAAAATGAGTCCGAGATTCATCGGGCCATATGAGATCTCAGAACGGGTTGGACCAGTTGCATATAGATTGATTTTGCCTCCCGAACTAAAAAGGATTCACGATGTTTTTCACGTCTCGATGCTCTGTCGATATAGATCCGACCCTTCGCATGTGATCAGTCCATCAGAATTGAAATTCAATCTGATTTGAGCTACGAGGAAGAACCAGTCAGTATTTTGACTCGAGAGGTGAAAGAATTGAGGAACAAGAAAATTTCGTTGGTCAAAGTATTGTGGATAAAACACGGAGTCAAAGAAGTGACTTGGGAGCTCGAAGACTCGATGAGAGCACGTTACCCAAATCTATTCGCCGGTAAGATTTTCGGGGACGAAAATCCTAAAGGGGGGAGAGTTGTGACAGCCTTAATTTGACCCTAGTCGAAAAGTGGTTTCGAAACCACTAAACCGAGTCAGAAAAATTTTAAGATATTATTTTCTAAACTTTTATTTCGTGATTGATCATGTGTGAAAATTTGGTACTCTAATTTAGTAATTACGGACTTAAGTGCATGAATAGAAAATTTGGAAGGTCAATGTGTAAATACCGAATTGTGAGTGTTTTAGAAATAGAAAGGAGTTATGATGAAAATAAACCATGCATAATATGCATGGACACATTTGGCTAGGTAATGGTGGGAAAGAAAGAAGGTTATGGAGGCTATTTTTGTACATTAGCCATTTTTATCATGCATGAAATGTAAAAACAAATGAGATGATTTTTGGCTTGGATATTTTGTTTTCTTTCACCGAATATGGAAGGGAGGAAATGAGCCAAAACCATTCGGCTGGAAGAAATTTTAAATAAGGTACGGTTGTTAGATAATTCTCTTTAATTTTTATGAAATTTGGTTAGTTGTGAGGTTCCCTCCATAACCCATAAGAAAAATTTGAGTTTTTGGATGCATGAAGCATTCGGCTATGGCTTATAGGTGCTTAACGATGGAGGTTTGAAGTTATGAAGTTATAAGTAATTGCTAGATGAAATTTATGATGCTAAATTCATGTGAATTCAAATTGTGGCCAAGTGAATTTAGCTAGAAATGAGTCAATGGACCTACAAGAGCATTCGGCTCATTTGGTGTTCAAGCATACTTTCGGTCATTAGCTAGAAGTATGTAATAGTTGCAGAATTCATGAATTATTTGGTAATGTTGTATAGGTGATGTGAAGTTAGGTTAATGTATATATATTATGAGTTATAAGATGCTTTGGAATCGGGTTATGTGTTTAATTTAGACATTCTAATGGTTGAATGTAGATGTGAACTATATGTTGTGTAATTTGCGGATAAATGATGGATAGGTGGATTTTGAGTTGCTAATTGTGCACATTTATGTGAGTTTGATGTTAAAAAAGGAGAATCGGCTAATATGCTTGAGGGTGTTCGATTATGTGGATAAATTATTTGAAGTTCCGATTATATATTAAAAAGATCATAAATTTGATGTTTAAGTAATAGCTTAGAAACGATTGAGTATTTTAAATCAATGTGCTAAACTTAATAAAAGTTTTATAATTGTGGCCTAAATGTTTTATGGCAATCGGCAATTAAATAAATGCAAAACTAAAGTTTAATTGTAGTAATAGACAAGTGAGCTAGTCGAACTTAAACATAAGTAATGATTGAAACAAGTGTGGGATATATTAACATGATATATGGATTGAAGTGACCATGTGAGTTCGGCCATTTAAGCCAAATATACTTTGGCTATGTTGTATATATATATGCGTGTTAAGGTGAAATTAACATTTGATATGTGATAAAAACATAGTAACTAAATTATAATGGTGGTGGAACTAAATTGAGTTGCTTTAATGCAATTAGATGCTTGTGTAATGTTATTCTATAATTATAGGGCTTTATGCAATGTGTTTAAAAGTTATAAGAATTTAAAACTATGATGAGTTCATGAAATGATTGAATGAGTTTATTTGAATTAATGCTAGCTCAAGATCACCGAGAGCAAGGTTCAGACAAGGGGAAGGCAAAGGTCATCGAATAGCCAATAGGAGTTGTTCACCCAATACAAGGTAAGTCTATAAGCGGTTCTAATCATGCCAGAATGAGTCTCAATTGATCTAAAAATAAATTAAGTGGGAATCTTTGGGTGTATGTGCATTTGGAAATGAAATTGAATACGATATGGCTTAGACTTAATTAGTCATCTATTATCTTATTAATGAAGGAAGTAAGATATGAATAATATGATTGTTGGGGCACTATGTGTGCGTAATATAGATGAGTCAAAATGGCACTAAGTGTGCGTATGTTCATGAACTCAAATAGCACTATGTGTGCGTGTATTAAGAAGCTTGAATGGCACTATGTGTGCGTACATTCATAAGCTCTAGAGGCACTATGTATGCGTATACTATAAAGTTGAATGGCACTATGGGTGCGTACATTCGGGAGATGAAAATAGCTTTGTATGAGCACGAAGCTAGGTAAGGATTTAATTATTGGGTGGGTGATATACATATATATGTATATGTAAGATGATAGCTCAGTATGTGCAAAAGAAGGTTTGATAATGTGATTTATATTGATGGTCACTTAAGATTATAAGTTTTTAAGTCCCTTGAATTAGATAGCTATAGTAAAAGAACTCATTTAACTTGGAAAATTGTACAATCCATGACTGAGCCGAAAGGCCTTGTTCATATCGAGTGTCATTTGAATTGCAAATGAAATTGATGTATGAAGTGAGTTGAATCGGTTTTATGAGATATAAGAAGTTGGTTGGTTTTTTTTTTTTTTTTTTGTGAAATGAAATGTGATTATAAAATTGATTTCCATTAGTTATTACTCAAATCAACTTATATCCAAATTTTTTATTTTTGCTTAAGACTTTCTGAGTGAAAACTCATTTGGTTTATTTGTCTACTTTCCTTCATTAGATCTCATCTCCATCACAAGCTCGGGATCACTTTTGGAAGCCATCACTACTATCATCTACTTCTTGGTACTCTTAATAAAAGTGTAGAATTTCTCCCTATGGCATGTATAGACTATATTTTGGGATAGTTGTTACCTTAATATTAATGTGTGTATATATATATATATATATATATATACACACTTATGGCCATGTGAATATGGCTCAAAACTATAGGTTTGGACCTGAGGTGAATAACTACATTTTGAACTATGCTATTTTTACTTATAATGATATTGTATGCCTAAACTAAAGAAATGTGAATTAACCTTACTTGTTTCCAAATTGAATGTTTGTAAAACTTCATTAGTGGGGCTTAGAGATACTAGAAATAGTAGGAATGGAGTTAAACAGTGATTGAGGCATGAAATTAAAGCTTAATGAGTCTATTTTAATATGGAAGAAACAGAGTAAGCATAAGAGTTGTATATTGTGAGTTATTTACACTTGAGTGAGACTGCTCTAGACTGACTCTGTGATCCCCTGTTCTGACTTTAAAAATTCACTATACATTGTACATAAATAATTATACGTTATAATTTATATTCCTAGATTCCTTATTGAGTTTAGTTTTTAATGAAACAAACAGCAAGCCTATTTGAATTTTTTAGAGAGAGAAAATTAACTCGTAGTGAACAGAGGTCAGAGCAGTCGAACTGTATAACAGGGGAGACTTTAACTAATAAACTGTACTAATTTGCTAAACCAAAAATTCTAGTAAAAATTTAGTAGATAGATATATGAGTTTAATTTCTGGAAAAATTAACGGATCTTAATTTTGAGTTTTGGAACTCGAGATATGAATTTTTAAACGACTATGGCGCAGATTGACAGTATATTACGAAAGTAGGAATAAATAATTTAAGGTTACTTAAGTGATAGATTAAGTTTAGTAACACCTCAAGCTCGACTCCAGTAACGGTCTCGGGTAAGAGGGGTGTTACATTTATTAGTATCAGAGCAGGTTTAGTCAGTTCTCAGAACAATTAGTGTGAGTAAGAGTCTAGCTATACATGCCATACTTGTATTTTGATAGTGTGACGACTCCTGACGATTTTTAAATATTTGTTTTATAGTAATGGATCCCGAACGAGCTGGTGATGATGATATGGAAAGTAATGCGCCTGCTCACGCGGAAGGGGCAGTGCCATCTGAGGGTAGGCCAGTAACAGTTGATCACGGAGGAGTGGCTCGAGAAGCTCTCTTCCAAGCTTTGAATGATTGGTTTACCGAGTTTGTTTGTACGAATCCGGCTGTTAGACCTCCACCCCCTCATGATTCTCAGGCTACCCATGTAGCTCAAACTCCCCCAGTCACAAGGACAGTGATAAGAGAAAAGCCATCAGTTGATAAAATCAAGAAACAAGGGGTAGAAGAGTTTCGAGCAACAAAAGACGATGATGCAGAAAGAGCAGAATTTTGGCTAGAAAATACCATAAGAGTCTTTGATGAATTATCTTGTACACCTGAGGAATGTATGAAATGTGTAGTATCACTTCTTAGAGACTCAGCCTATCACTGGTGGAAGACACTGGTATCAGTTGTACCGAAAGAGAGGGTCACTTGGGATTTCTTTCAGGAGGAATTTTGAAAAAAGTACATCAGTCAGAGGTTTATTGACCAGAAGAGAAATGAGTTCCTGGAGTTGAAACAAGGTAATATGACAGTGACCGATTATGAGCATGAGTTTGTCAGGCTTAGTAAATATGCTCGAGAATGTGTGTCCACAGAGGCTACCATGTGTAAAAGGTTTGAGGATGGGTTAAATGATGATATCCGACTATCAGTGGGTGTCCTAGAAATAAAAGAGTTTGTTATTCTAGTTGAGAGAGCCTGTAAGGCGGAGGAGCTGTTAAAAAGAAAAGGCAAAGTTGAAACTGAGACGCAAGATGCGAAGAAAAGACAGATGAGCAGGTCATTCCAGGCTATATCCAAGAGGCCCAAAGAGTTTCCTACAAGATCTAGCTTTTCGACTGGGTACTCTAGTCAGAATAGAGGTAGCAGATTTAAGGATCCAAAATCTCAGACCACCTCGACAGCAAGTGTGGGTAATGTTAGACCGAGTAGATCAGGGTGTCCACGGTGTGATAGACTTCATTATGGTCCTTGTCGGGCAGGCGAAAATGTTTGTTATAAGTGTGGTGCTCCAGATCATTTTGTGCGAGAATGTCCAGAGGTGGCTAACCGAGAAGTAACATAGAGTGCTATATCCAGAAATGCTCCTACTAGAGGTAGATCACCAAGGCAACCGGGAGTAGGAGAAGTAACAGAGGCACCTCTAGAGATTCGGCGGTGAGACCAGATGTTAGAGCCCCTGCAAGGACTTATACTATCCGTGCACAAGAAGAGGTATCCTCCCCCGATGTGATTACGGGTACATTTTCTTTGTGTAATATTAATGTTACTGCTTTGATTGATCCGGGCTCAACCCATTCCTATGTCTGTATGAAATTGATGCCTAACATGAGTATTCCTATAGAATCCACAGAATTTGTGATTAAAGTATCGAATACACTAGGCAAGTATGTATTGGTAGACAAAGTATGTAGAAATTGCCCCTTAATGATTAGAGGTCTCTGTTTTCCGGCCGATCTCATGTTATTGCTGTTTGATGAGTTTGATGTTATTCTGGGTATGGATTGGTTGACTGCACATGATGTGGTAGTGAATTGTGGAAGGAAATTCATTGATTTGAAATGTGAAAGTTGTGACAACCTTAATTTGACCCTAGTCGGAAAGTGGTTTCGAAACCACTAAACTGGGTCAGAAAAATTTTAAAATATTATTTTCTAAACTTTTATTTCGTGATTGATCATGTGTGAAAATTTTGTACTCTAATTTTACCATTTGGTTACTAATTTAGTAATTAAGGACTTAAGTGCATGAATAGAAAATTTGGAAGGTCAATGTGTAAATACCGAATTGTGAGTGTTTTAGAAATAGAAAGGAGTTATGATGAAAATAAACCATGCATAATATGCATGGACACATTCGGCTAGGTAGTGGTGGGAAAGAAAGAAGGTTATGGAGGCTATTTTTGTACATTAGCCATTTTTATCATGCATGAAATGTAAAAAGAAATGAGATGATTTTTGGCTTGGATATTTTGTTTTCTTTCACCGAATATGGAAGTGAGGAAATAAGCCAAAACCATTCGGCTGGAAGAAATTTTAAATAAGGTACGGTTGTTTGTAGATAATTCTCTTTAATTTTTATGAAATTTGGTTAGTTGTGAGGTTCCCTCTATAGCCCATAAGAAAAATTTGAGTTTTTGGATGCATGAAGCATTCGGCTATGGCTTATAGGTGCTTAAAGATGGAGGTTTGAAGTTATGAAGTTATAAGTAATTGCTAGATGCAATTTATGATGCTAAATTCATGTGAATTCAAATTGTGGCCGAGTGAATTTAGCTAGAAATGAGTCAATGGACCTACAAGAGCATTCGGCTCATTTGGTGTTCAAGCATACTTTCAGTCATTAGCTAGAAGTATGTAATAGTTGCAAAATTCATGAATTATTTGGTAATGTTGTATAGGTGATGTGAAGTTAGGTTAATGTATATATATTATGAGTTATAAGATGCTTTGGAATCGGGTTATGTGTTTAATTTAGACATTCTAATGGTTGAATGTAGATGTGAACTATATGTTGTGTAATTTGCGGATAAATGATGGATAGGTGGATTTTGAGTTGCTAATTGTGCACATTTATGTGAGTTTGATGTTAAAAAAGGAGAATTGGCTAATTTGCTTAAGGGTGTTCGGTTATGTGGATAAATCATTTGAAGTTCGGATTATATATTAAAAAGATCGAAAGTTTGGTGTTTAAGTAATAGCTAGAAACAATTGAGGATTTTAAATAAATGTGCTAAACTTAATAAAAGTTTTATAATTGTGGCCTAAATGTTTTATGGCAATCGGCAATTAAATAAATGCAAAACTAAAGTTTAATTGTAGTAATAGACAAGTGAGCTAGTCGAACTTAAACATAAGTAATGATTGAAACAAGTGTGGGATATATTAACATGATAAATGGATTGAAGTGACCATGTGAGTTCGGCCATTTAAGCCAAATATACTTTGGCTATGTTGTATATATATATATATGCGTGTTAAGGTGAAATTAACATTTGATATGTGATAAAAACATAGTAACTAAATTATAATGGTGGTGGAACTAAATTGAGTTGCTTTAATGCAATTAGATGCTTGTGTAATGTTATTCTATAATTATAGGGCTTTATGCAATGTGTTTAAAAGTTATAAGAATTTAAAACTATGATGAGTTCATGAAATGATTGAATGAGTTTATTTGAATTAATGCTAGCTCAAGATCACTGGGAGCAAGGTTCGGACAAAGGGAAGGCAAAGGTCATCGAATAGCCGATAGGAGTTGTTCACCCAATACAAGGTAAGTCTATAAGCGGTTCTAATCATGCCAGAATGAGTCTCAATTGATCTAAAAATAAATTAAGTGGGAACATTTAGGTGTATGTGCATTTGGAAATGAAATTGAATACGATATGCCTTGGACTTAATTAGTCATCTATTATCTTATTAATGAAGGAAGTAAGATATGAATAATATGATTGTTGGGGCACTATGTGTGCATAATATAGATGAGTCAAAATGGCACTAAGTGTGCGTACGTTCATGAACTCAAATAGCACTATGTGTGCGTATATTAAGGAGCTTAAATGGCACTATGTGTGCGTACATTTATAAGCTCTAGAGGCACTATGTGTGCGTATACTATAAACTTGAATGGCACTCTGTGTGCGTACATTCAGGAGATGAAAATAGCTTTGTATGAGCACGAAGCTAGGTAAGGATTTAATTATTGGGTGGGTGATGTACATATATATGTGTATGTAAGATGATAGCTCAGTATGTGCAAAAGAAGGTTTGATAATGTGATTTATACTGATGGTCACTTAAGATTATGAGTTTTTAAGTCCCTTGAATTAGATAGCTATAGTAAAAGAACTCATTTGACTTGGAAAATTGTACAATCCATGACTGAGCCGAAAGGCCTTGTTCATATCGAGTGTCATTTGAATTGCAAATAAAATTGATGTATGAAGTGAGTTGAATCGGTTTTATGAGATATAAGAAGTTGGTTGGTTTTTTTTTTTTTTTTTTGTGAAATGAAATGTGATTATAAAATTGATTTCCATTAGTTATTACTCAAATCAACTTATATCCAAATTTTTGATTTTTGCTTAAGACTTACTGAGTGAAAACTCATTTGGTTTATTTGTGTATTTTCCTTCATTAGATCTCATCTCCATCACAAGCTCGGGATCACTTTTGGAAGCCATCACTACTATCATCTACTTCTTGGTACTCTTAATAAAAGTTTAGAATTTCTCCCTATGGCATGTATAGACTATATTTTGGGATAGTTGTTACCTTAATATTAATGTGTATATATATATATATATATATATATATATATACTTATGGCCATGTGAATATGGCTCAAAACTATAAGTTTGGACCTGAGGTGAATATCTACATTTTGAACTATGCTATTTTTACTTATAATGATATTGTATGCCTAAACTAAAGAAATGTCAATTAACCTTACTTGTTTCCAAATTGAATGTTTGTAAAACTTCATTAGTGGGGCTTAGAGATACTAATCTCTTAATTCATTCGAATCATATACTCGTATGGGGATTGGTTTTAGTAATGTGAAAACACTTAATTATACAATATACGTATATTACTTATATGATATTTTAACTATGAAATATGGGTATATCTTTTAGTCTTGATCGATGATCTTATGGTTAAAATTTGTATCAGGTGGATACTGTAATACCCTGTAACCCTACCGGCGACGGTCTCGGGTTAGGGGTGTTACAAAAATGGTGAAATTCTTCGGGTTAATTCAGATGAGTCAGATAGTTCATTTGCCATGATTTCTGTTATGACTGCTCAGAAATGTTTGAGAAAGGGGTATGAGGCTTATCTTGCTTTTGTGTTGAATACTAAA
Source organism: Gossypium stocksii (assembly GCA_020496765.1). NCBI lineage: Eukaryota > Viridiplantae > Streptophyta > Magnoliopsida > Malvales > Malvaceae > Gossypium > Gossypium stocksii. Next base: position 106,126,732 of record CM035627.1, on the reverse strand, counting down.
GACCCAGAAATGAAGATTGAATCAGCGTCCGTGGTATGCGAGTATCCAGATTTATTTCCGGAAGAATTACCAGGTTTGCCTCCTGTTAGAGAAGTTGAGTTTGGTATTGAGCTGATTTCAGGTACCACACCCATTTCTATTACTCCTTATAGAATGGCCCCGTCGGAATTGAAAGAATTGAAAGCTCAGCTGTAGGAATTAACTGATAAAGGCTTTGCAAGACCCAGTAGTTCGCCATGGGGTCCATTCAAACTTAACATCTTTCCTTAGCAATCTCGTCAACGGGGTAGCTATCATAGATTATCGGCAGCTTAACAAGGTAACTATCAAGAACAAATATCCACTGCCCAGAATTGATGATTTGTTTGATCAATTGAAGGGAGCCACTGTGTTTTCCAAGATAGATTTGAGATCCGGATACTATCAGATGCGAGTTAAGGAGTCAAATGTTCCAAAGACTGCATTCTGAACTAGGTATGGTCATTATGAGTTTCTTGTGATGCCGTTTGGCTTAACTAACGCTTCTGCCGTTTTTATGGACTTAATGAACCGAATATTTAGACCGTATTTGGACAAGTTATTAGTTGTGTTCATTAATGATATCTTGATTTATTCTCCTGATGAGATTGAACATAAAGAGCATTTGAGAACAGTTTTACAGATTCTGAGAGATAATAGTTGTATGCTAAGTTCAGTAAAAATGAGTTTTGGCTCCCAGAAGTTGGATTCCTTGGACATATTGTTTCATGTGAAGGTATTAGAGTTGATCCGAGCAAAATTTCAACCATTGTCGATTGGAAGCCTCCCAAAAATGTTTCAGAAGTTAGAAGTTTTCTTGGCTTAGCTGGTTATTATAGACGATTTGTGGAGGGATTTTCTATGATAGCTACCCCGTTGATGAGATTGCTAAGGAAAGATGTTAAGTTTGAATGGATCGAGAAGTGCCAGTAAAGTTTTGAAAGGTTAAAGACGTTGTTGACTGAAGCTCCCATCTTAGTACAGCCAGAACCGGGTAAAGAATTTGTTATTTACAGTGATGCGTCCTTGAATGGGCTCGGTTGCGTACTCATGCAGGAAGGAAAGGTAATTGCTTATGCCTCTAGGCAATTGAAGCCACATGAGAAAAATTATCTGACGCATGATTTGGAGTTAGCTACTATTGTATTTGCATTAAAAATTTGGAGACACTATTTGTATGGTGAAAGATGCCGGATATTTACCGATCATAAAAGTTTGAAATACTTGATGACTCAAAATGATTTGAACTTGAGGCAAAGAAGATGGTTGGAGTTGCTTAAAGATTATGAGTTAGCAATTGATTATCACCCAGGTAAGGCCAATGTAGTTGCTGATGCTTTAAATAGAAAATCTTTATCTGTATTGCGAGTTTGAATACCAATATAGCCATGTCAGATGATGGTTCTATTTTAGCTGAATTGAGAGCTAAACCGGTATTTCTTGAAGAAATTTGTGAAGCTCAGAAAGATGATAGTGAGTTACAAGCTAAAAGAGTTTAATGTGAGTCAGGCATAGAATCAGATTTCCGGATTGGTTCTGGTGATTGTTTGATGTTTAGAGACAGAATATGTGTACCAAAGAATCATGAGCTTATTCGGAAGATTTTACAGGAAGCACATAACAGTTCTTTGTCTATTCATCCAGGCAGTACAAATATGTATAATGGTTTGAAGAAATTGTACAGGTGGGTAGGAATGAAAAGAGATATTTCAGAGTTTTTTTCCAGATGCTTGATTTGTCAACAGGTAAAGGCCGAACACCAGGTACCTTCGGGATTATTGTAGCCTGTGCTAGTTCCGGAGTGGAAATGGGATAGAGTTACTATGGATTTTGTGACAGGGTTGCCATTAACACCGAAAAAGAAAGATGCAGTATGGGTTGTGATCGATAAGCTAACTAAGTCGGCTCAATTTATCCTAGTCCGTATGGAATATTCACTTGACAAGTTGGCCGAGTTATACATTTCAGAGATAGTTAGACTACATGGAGTACCATTATCGATTATTTCGGACAGAGATCTGAGATTTACTTCACGGTTCTGGAAAAAGTTACAAGAAGCTCTGGGTACAAAGTTGAGTTTTAGTACGGCTTTTCATCCTTAAACCGACAGTCAGTTAGAGAGAGTTATTCATGTACTTGAAGATATGCTTAGATGTTGTCTATTGGAATTTCAAGGCAGTTGGGAAAAATATTTACCATTGGTAGAGTTTGCCTATAATAATAGTTACCAGTCGAGTTTGAAGATGGCACCTTATGAAGCTTTGTATGGACACAAATGTCGTACATCTTTATATTGGATAGAGCTTAAGGAAAATCGAATTTACGGGGTTGATCTAGTTAAAGAAACAGAAGAAACAGTGAAAGTTATCAGAGATTGTTTAAAGGCAGCTTCAGACAGACAGAAATTGTATGCAGATTTAAAAAGAAAAGAGATCGAGTATCAGGTTGGCGACAAAGTGTTTTTAAAAGTATCCCCATGGAAAAAAGTTCTTAGATTTGGCAGGAAAGGCAAGCTAAGTCCTCGTTTTATTGGACCGTTTGAATTGATTGAGAGAGTTGGGCCATTAGCATATCGGTTAGCTTTGCTGACTGAGTTAGAGAAGATTTATGATGTGCTCCATGTGTCGATGTTACGACGATATCGTTTAGATCCGTCACATGTGATTTCTTAGACAGAGGTTGAGATACTAGCTCGAGAGGTAAAACAATTAAGGAATAAAAGTATTACTCTATTGAAAGTCTTATGGAATAGACATGGAGTGGATGAGGCTACTTGGGAGCCTAAAGAGGCCATGTGAAAACAGTACCCAAATCTCTTCACAGGTAAGATTTTCGGGGACGAAAATCCCTAAGGGGGGAGAAATGTAACATCCCAAAATAGGGCCTAATTGGAATAGTGGTTTTGTGACCACAAATTCGAGATAGAAATAATTATTTTATAATTATTTTGAGGTTTATGTTATGATTGCAAGATAGTGTGAAAATTTCGTGAAGAAATTCTATGCATAAAGTGCTTAATTTGAAATTAGGGACTAAATTGAATAAGTTGCAAAACTTGCATTCTAGAAGCTTTTAGTATGAATTGCTTTGGAATATTAATTAGGAGGTCTTAAATAGAATTTGACCAATTTCTAAAATTTTGGACAAAAATGGGCTTGTACATGAAAATTTTTAAAGAAAGGTATTAAGGGTATTTTAGTCATTTGGAAATAAAAAGGAATTAAAAGGGAAAAAGATGACAAAATTGCTATCATCTTCTTCATTAGCACGAAATTTCAAGGGTTCTCCATAGCTAGGGTTTTTTTCAAGCTTCCAAGCTCCATAGTAAGTGATTTTAAGTCTCGTTTTTAATGATTTTTACGTTTTTGGAATCCCGGTAGCTCGATAAAGCTTATGCTAGCAATAATTTAAGCTAGGGTTCATATTTGGAAAAATACCCATAGGTGAAAAGTGTTTATTTTGATGTTTTATGATAAAATATGAGGTTCTAGATTATGTTAGACAACTTGTGCTACTCGGTTTTGAGTAAAAACGAGTAAAAGGGCTTAATCGGGAAAAATACATATTGTTCATAAGTGTATGTTATAGTAAGAATTTGAGGTTTTTGTTGGTAAATAAATGATCAGCATGTCTTAAAATATAAGAATTTCTGATAAAGTTTGATTTCCGAGCCTTGGGGCAAAAGTGTAAATATGCAAAAGTTTCGGGGCAAAAGTGTAATTTTTCCAAAGTTTGAGTAAAGGGCTGTTTTGAAAAATGTGGATATTAAATAAGCTAAATTTGCTATTATAGATCAAGAAGAAAGAACTCCGGGAGTAGATCGGGGAAAGGAAAAAGTAAAGGACTAAATTGTAAAGTTTAGTCACATTTTGTATCGAGGTAAGTTTACGGTAAATAAATGCAATATTCTTTTATTTTATATTAAAATCGTCAATTTCCAGCATTTATATATTCATTTTATGATAATATTTCAAGTTAGATAAAAGAGAATCTAATAGATAAGAAGTATCAGGAAGCCCCGTTGAACTCTAGGAATGTAGGGATACGAATGTCATGACATTTGGGATTGACAGGACAGGACAGAAATGAGCCATGTAAGTCCATATAAGATATATGGCTTTGGAGATAGGAATGAGCCATGTAAGTCCATATCAGATATATGGCTTTGGAGACAGGAATAATTCATGTAAGTCCATGCCAAGGACATGGCATTGGCAGGATATTGTTAGACATGAAAGACCCTAGTATCCTTAGTATTCCAAGCGGTTCAATGGGCCATTGTACAAGTTAAATTACAGAGAATTATCAGCAAGGGAAAGGTATATTGTATTTATGAATATTGAAGAGTCAAGTAAGAAAGAAGGTAAGTGATTAAGGAAGAAGGTAGGAAATGAGATGTAAAGAAAGTTTATGATGCTAGGTGACATTATGCATAATTATCCTTTGTGATGAATGTTGTGATTTATTTGCTTGTAAACTTATTAAGCCTAGTGCTTACTCTCTTTATTTTGTTCTTTTTTATAGTTTTTGCCAAGCTCACTTGGGAATCGAAAGGAACGTCGGAGATCCGGACACACTATCGAAGGAATTATTTTGGTATAGTTAGACGTTTCATTTCATGTATGGCATGTATAGGGACTTGGCTTCTTTTGGTATGATAAGTTCAATGAATGGTGTGTAAATACTTGTTAGTGAATAGCTAATGAAATGGCTAATGATACACATGTTTAATAGCATGTATGCTTGAATGGTAACTATCACATGGAAACTAAGGAAAATGTGAAAGTAGCTTAAAAACAGATTCAAACAGTAGAAATGACGTGATTTTGAAAAATCACTAGAAATAGTAGGAATAGATTTAAATAGTGATTGAGGCATGAAATTAAAGCTTAACGAGTATATTTTACTATGGAAGAAACAGAGTAAGCAGAATAGTTGTATATTGTGAGTTATTTACACTTGAGTGAGACTGCTCCAGACTGACTCTGTGATCCCCTGTTCTGAATTTAAAAATTCACCATAAATTGTACATAAATAATTAGGATTATAATTTATATTCCTAGATTCCTTAATGAGTGTAGTTTTTAATGAAACAAACAACATGCCTATTTGAATTTTCTAGAGAGAGAAAATTAACTCGTAGTGAACAGAGGTTAGAGCAGTTGAACTGTGTAACAGGGGAGATTTTAACTAATAAACCGTACTGATTTGCTAAACCAAAAATTCTAGTAAACATTGAGTAGATAGATATATGAGTCTTATTTTAGGAAAAATTTACGGATCTTAATTTTGAATTTCAGAACTCGAGATATGAATTTTTAAGCCACTATGACACAGATTGACAGTATATTACGAAAGTTGGAATAAATAATTTAAGGTTACTTAAGTGATAGATTAAGTTTAGTAACACCTCAAGCTCGACTCCGATGACGGTCTCGGGTAAGAGGGGTGTTACAATATTATTGCATAATTTTAACTTGATATGATGGAATATTTTTACAAAATGGAAAATGCCAACATCTTTACTATTAATAAAAATAATGCTAAATCCTTCTTCTTATTGACATTTGGCTATTTGTTAAAATACAAGCCATGGGAAGGGAAAATAAAATAAAATAAAATGGAAGGCTAGTTATTTCCACCGAGCAAAGAGGTAGACGAGAGTCTGCTTGAATTAGCAATACTGTGAGGATATGTTGCCCACATGAATAAGTTGGGAACGAATGAATTAATTAGGTACTGTTGGAGGAGGAGGCAACCATTTGGTACCTTCAATATAGTCAAGAACCAATAATGGTTCAGCTTCTGCATCCGAGAGTTGTTTGATGAATTTCTCTCGTATAGCTGGAGTCGCACCTTTCCCCTTGCATTTCTATTCTCTGTAGTATACAGTTCTGCGTGTCAAACCGTTCTCACATTATATATCTTAATAAATTTATCAATAAGTTGGGAAAGATTAGTTTACTTGAAGGCATGTAATGTTGTAAGGTTGTGTATTATCTTACTTGGCTCGTTCAGGTTGGCGATTACTAGCCCATCCCTCGGGATGGACTATTTCGTCAATTTCAGTATAAGAATAAACAACCCTCGGACTGCTCTTCCAAGCCCTGCCCAAAAATACGTCCTTCGCTGTTCCTGTAATTCTGCCATGCACGAACGAAAAACCCGTGTCCTCCTATGAACTTTCTCTCGCATGTGCTGTAATTATTGCCATTTCTGGATCTCCTTCTGGATATCCTTCCACGAATATTTTCGAGTTCTGCATCCAACTTTTCTTGTCAAATATATATATGGGGGTATAATACATCATATTTCACACATTGAGAATATTAATACCAGAAATAAAGATGTCCCGCTTCCGAAAATAAAATCAACGATGCCACGAATATGGCAGTCCTTAAAGAAATGGTTGCCCCTGTCATCACACAATGTGTCTTGGAAGCCAATGAACTTGAAGTTATAGAAGGCTGACCTGTCGTCGGAGACTCTCAAAGCAACCGCTTGTGCTCCTACCATTTTCCCGTCTGGCCTAGGAGCAGAGTTCTGTTTGCATAACATGCCACAAAATAAAAAAAGAACCCCTTTAATAGTCAATTCAATAAAGGACGGATCATGGATGTCTAAACTCTACATTAACTTACCACTATATTGAGATTAGCACCCACAAAGTAACTACTCTCAGTAATAAGAGTGGACTATCTACGGTTCCATATTGCTTGGCGGTGCCGTCAAATGTCAAATTTGACATGTTTTTAGGATCTCCTAAAAATGTAATGAAAGGCTTATCTCTTTCAATTCTAATTTTCTCTTTGTAAGATCCAAGTCCGATGTATATAATCACACGTTTGGCGTTCCCTGATGGAACGCTCTCAATGGCTTTGGTTATGGTATCGAATTCTGCACCCCTACCTTGCATCACCTTTATGATTCTAGATTCTGTCTCGGCTGCAACCAATTCAGGGTCTAAGGTTTTACCCCTTTCCTTCACTGGCTTGATAATGCCATTAAACCAAGCTTCTACTTGGGATTTATCTACTGGTATTGGTTGTGAGACAACAATTGGAGCAAATAGGAGAATACTTACACACATTGCTAAAGCATAAACTTCATTGCCCTTTATTCTTTTTCCATCCATTTCCTTCTTCTTCTTTTTTTCTTTTAATAAAAAGTGTAATATGTTTATTTTCTTCGTTTATTTATTATTGAGGTTGTCTTTGAATTCTAAGTGACTCCAATTTATAAGATAAATTCGTGACAAAAAATATAAAAGAAAAAGAGCCTTGGAGGATTCCTCGCATTGCCACTCATTTGCGTAGTTCTTGGTGCAAGCATTTCTACATTTAAGACCGAGCGTTTCACAGCTGATCGTAATTAATGGGCATAAATTGAATATAATTATTGTCAAATACACGAAATTCATACTTGAGACACCCATGATCGTTGAATAATAATCCTAAGTGCAAAACCTAAACCGGGAGAATTTAATGTAAGGAATGGAAATATTTTATGCCATTGTCTTCATTTGTTGCCCCCTTAATACTTACTTGATTATTTTAAAGTTATTACAAAATTAATTATCTATTAGGTTTATATAAATGGAGAAAAGTTTGATTCTAAATGGAAATTGCCAATTAAGTTTTATGTTTTCTTTCATTCATGAATGGTGGAAATTTTATTCATAGAATCTACAAAATACAATACTGAACATAAAATATCTATAAAGAACTAAGATTCTAAATAAAATCATCAATTTTATAGGGCAATTTCAAACAAATTATGATTATATGAAACATAGGGAATGAATCTTAAATTATATTATAGGAACAGATTTAAATTAAGCAAGTAATTAAAAAACAATCAAACAGTAATTAACAAAGTTAATATTTATATTATTTCCATACTTTGTGGTCGCGACTTCAGCAATAGTTTCGGCTCGAAATTCCATCATTAACTCCCAGTTCATCTTATATAATCACATAACCTTTTTTTAACTACCACATACAATAAGATCTATTAAAAAACTAAGTTAACCACTTAAACTGTAAAATCATATATTATTACAGAATGACTAGATTTAGCTACTAAAAAACCTAAAATTATGTGAAACGAGCTATAAATAACATTATAAATAGTGGATTCGAACTTGAAGTCGTGTACTTGATCTGCCATAATTCGATGTAGCAGATTAAACTAATTTTCGAACTTTAGGAGCTTGAAAGCAGAAATTTTAAGTAGATTTTAATTACATTTTTGCAAGATTCCTTAAATTTAATATATTGCACAAATTGAGACTTTTATTGACCTTAAGGGTCGAATGAGGCCTAAGGGGAAGCTAATGAACTGTGTAATGTGCAGGAGACTGTTAGAAGGTGCGATAAACAGATGTTGGTCACTATTTTGTAACTTAAGGAGTAGAACAAAGAAATCACGACTAGCTTTGATGTTGAGACACAACATAAGGGTGTCGCGACTGTACAAACCAATTTTAGCCTGGGCCCATTAGAATACCCAACTAAATTCCCAATACAACTAGTCCAATTACCCCCTAAACTAAAACTAAAACCAAATTAAGCCCAACCTAACCCTAAGCCCAATACCCAAATCAAGCCGAAGAAGCAAAAAGCAAAAATTCAAACCCTAGCTGCCCTAGGTCTTTTGACCTCTGACACCCATCACTTCCACCTCCACTTGCACCGCCACTGCTCCATCGTCAGCACCACTTGTTCTGCCACCCCCCATATCCTGTAAAAAGAGGCGAACACGCAATCAAAAGAATAGAGACAAAACCCTTTTGTATTTTCAGCTTAAATAGCCATGGAAACAACATGTAATGGACTAGACATTAACAATAACAAGACAAGTTTTCAAATACAAAAAAGAGCAGAGATTCCAAACCAAAAGGCAAATATTCAAACACAAACGCGCAAAGGTCCTCCTCCTATTATTTTCCTTTATTTTTTCGCTTTTCGGGACTATTTGTGCATATATTCAAGGATTTTTTTATCATATATATATATATATTTTAAACCGTTTACGTAACTATATATCTCTTGATTTTTTACACTATTTATATATATACTATAAATATATATAAAGGAGAAGTATAAAAAAATTAAAAATTTTACCTTTGGGATGCCAGCCGCCGTGCACAGCGGCGCCGGCGGCGGAGCCATGGCGGTGGTTCACTGGAGGACGGCCTGGTCCTAGGAAAGCAGGAGAGAGTTGAGAGCATCTCAGATTTTTCTTGGAAGGGAGGGATTGAAATGAATTTTTTTCTAAAAATTTTGCCTTAAATAGGCCTCCAAAACGACGTCGTTTTGGGACTGGCCTTAAACGCCCAAAACGACGTCGTTTTGCCCTGTCTGACCCACAATCTGACCCGACCCGCCTCAGGATCCGCGTGTTTTTTAGCAGAAGGGTTATTTGTGCTTTTAGCCCTTCCGCCTTTTCGACACTTTTTTAATTTAGTCCTCTTTTTTATTTTTTCGTTTAATTTCGCCCAGAATTTTTGCTTGGATTTCAATTGGGTCTCCCCCTATGCTGCGCATTTTGGAGGGAGGGTTTATTTCCCATTTTGGTCCCTCATTGTTGTTTGCGTGTTCGATTCGGTCCTTTTCTTTTTATTTAGTTTCATATTGGCCCTGAACTTCTATTTTAAGTTCAATTTAGTCCTTTTCCGCTTATTTTGCATTTTATTTTCAAATTAAATTCTTTATCATTATTATTATTATTATTATTATTATTATTATTATTATTATTATTATTATTATTATTACTATTATTGTTATTATTATTATAGTATTTTACTATTACCTATTATTAGTATTAGCATTAGTTATAGTTAGTACTATTATCACTATCATTATTTTTACTATTTTTTTTATATTATTATTATTCTTACTAATATATTATTTTCTAACTTATTACCATTCTACTTATTAACATATTATTTTTATGATTATTTATATTATTATTATTCTTGTTAATGTATTATTATTATTTTCTATTTTACTATTATATATTCTTGTATTATTATTATGTTTACTATTATTCCTTTTCTACTATTGTATTTATTAGTATTATTAATATTAATATTTTTAATGTTGTTATCGTTATAAGTATTATTATTTGCAACTATTTCATCTATATACTATTAGGTTTCTTTTTTATTTTCTCTTTTTTATCTATTTATTATTTATTTATTTATTTTATTGTTATTTTTTTTACATAGCCTACTCGGTTTTACTTTTTTATTGCTATTCTTGTTATTTTAATTACGCATTTATTTATATTCCGCTATACTTATTAATACCGTAGTTTATCTTTCATTTTTTACAAATCCGTGTTATAACTCGGCACAAAAATGATTCTTTTATAAAGGCAATATTTTGTATTTAGAAATTCGAGAAATCGTGCCCTAACTTACTGGGTTTCGATTTTTTCTTGTTTAACCTAAATAGCGGAATATCTTTTTAAAACAAATAAGTTTTAAATAAAAAAGCTATTTCTCAAGAATTCGAGATGTCGTGTCTTAACGTATTGGATGTGACATTTTGTTACCCCGAGAAAGGATTTCTTAAAATAAAGGCAATATTCTGTGCTTAGAAATTCGAGAAATCGTATCCTCACTTACTGGGTTTCGATTTTTCTCGTTTAACCTAAATAACCGAATATCCTTTCAAAATTAAAATATCTAAATATTAAATAAAAAAGCTTATTCTTGAAAAGTCGAGATGTCGTGTCCTAACGCATTGGATCTAACGTTTTGTTATCTCGAAATAAGATTTTCCAAATCAAGGCAATATTCTGTATTTAGAAATTCGAGAAATCATGCCCTAACGTATTGTGTTTCGATTTTCTCATTTATCCTAAGTATCCGAATATCCTTCCAAAATTAAATACATGAGTTTCAATTAAAAGGAAAGTTTAGCCTTAAAGGTCGAGGTGTTTTGTCCTAACGTATTGGATATGACATTTCACTTTGAGACAAAACGGCCTCTGACACACATTTTCAATTTATCCAAAAGAGTTTTTTAAGCATCACCATAAATGAGGGATCGTATTTTAAATTCTTTCAAATTTTTAAATCTTCGAAACTAAGACACTAATTAATCAACTAGGTACCAATTTTGGGCGTATCGAGGGTGCTAATCCTTCCTCGGGCGTAACCGACTCCCGAACCCATCTTTTTGATTTTGGTACACCAAAATCGTTGTTTTGATAAATCAATCCGTTTATAAAAAAACAACCACTTTGTGAGGTGACCCAATCACACCTCAACAAAATAGATTGGTGGTGACTCCCATTTTTCGTTTTCATTTTCAAAATCAAAGTCGATTACCGTTTCACAAAAAAATGGTTTCGACAGCGACATACCCCTAAAGATATCCCAATAGAGGAATATTGAATCCTTTGTCGTAACACAGGTCCTGATATGTCGCAACAACTGCTCTCGACTGAACATAGCACGAGCCTGCGGGCGTTTTGGTCTGGATAATCAAACTTAAAGCTCAGGAACGTCAACTAACCTAGGTTTAAGGACGACGGCCACCTGAAATCTGTAAATAGGATCATTTTTCACATGTTGTGGCCCATAGTATAGTTTTCTGCTTTTAATTCCAGTTTCGGTATTCTTTCTTTTAGGTTTTTAGAATTATTTTCAAGTTGTTCTTTGTTTATCTCGACGGATTTGATTTGTAAAGACAATCAAACTTTGTGGATTCATATTCATCTTTCATACAAACCAGGCATTTTCTTAAACCTTACACCTCAATTCATTTATCATGTTCTATCTTTACATCAATTCCATATTCTTCATGAAAACCATGAGAAACTAATCCCTATTGGGGATTAGCGAGTGGAGGTATGATTTGTTAACTGTTTTATAGGGTTATTCAATGGATCAACTGTTTGGAAAAGGAAGAACATAAACCCTAGGAAGTCATTAAGGCGGAATTACCGCTATTAATACTAAATAATTATTTAAAATAATGGCTGATTGGTCAGAATTGTTGTCTCAAATCCACTCTTTCTGACGCCACTGAAAACGGGTTGTTACACAAATATACACTAATTATCCATTCATTTGCAAAAATATAAAAGTTTGTGAAATCACCATGACTTATTGAATTAGTGAACTTGGAGATATGATGGATATTATTGCATAATTTTAACTTGATATGATGGAATATTTTTACAAAATGGAAAATGCAACCATCTTTACTATTAATAAAAATAATGCTAAATTCTGCTTCTTATTGACATTTGGCTATTTGTTAAAATACAAGCCATGGGAAGGGAAAATAAAATAAAATAAAATGGAAGGCTAGTTATTTCCACTGAGCAAAGAGGTAGACGAGAGTATGCTTGAATTAGCAATACTGTGAGGATATGTTGCCCACATGAATAAGTTGGGAACGAATGAATTAATTAGGTACTGTTGGAGGAGGAAGCAACCATTTGGTACCTTCAATATAGTCAAGAACCAAGAATGGTTCAGCTTCTGCATCCGATAGTTGTTTGACGAATTTCTCTCGTGTAGCTGGAGTCGCACCTTTCCCCGTACATTTGTATTCTCCGTAGTATACAGTTCTGCGTGTCAAACCGTTCTCACATTATATATCTTAATAAATTTATCAATAAGTTGGGAAAGATTAGTTTACTTGAAGGCATGTAATGTTGTAAGGTTGTGTATTATCTTACTTGGCTCGTTCAGGTTGGCGATTACTAGACCATCCCCCGGGATGGACTATTTCGTCCATTTCAGTATAAGAATAAACAACCCTCGGGCTGCTCTTCCAAGCCCTGCCCAAAAATACGTCCTTCGCTGTTCCTGTAATTCTACCATGCACGAACGAAAAACCCGTGTCCTCCGATGAACTTTCTCTCGCGTGTGCTGTAATTATTGCCATTTCCGGATCTCCTTCTGGATCTCCTTCCACAAATATTTCCGAGTTCTGCATCCCATTTTTCTTGTCAAATATATATATGGGGGTATAATACATCATATTTCTCAAACTGAGAATATTAATACCAGAAATAAAGATGTCCCGCTTCCGAAAATAAAATCAACGGTGCCACGAATATGGCAGTCCTTAAAGAAATGGTTGCCCCTGTCATCGCACAATGTGTCTTGGAAGCCAATGAACTTGCAGTTATAGAAGGCCGACCTGTCGCCGGAGACTCTCAAAGCAACCGCTTGTGCTCCTACCATTTTCCCGTCTGGCCTAGGAGCAGAGTTCTGTTTGCATAACATGCCACAAAATAAAAAAAGAACCCCTTTAATAATCAATTCAATAAAGGACGAATCATGGTTGTCTAAACTCTACATTAACTTACCACTATATTGAGATTAGCACCCACAAAGTAACTACTCTCAGTAATAAGAGTGGCACTATCTACGGTTCCATATTGCTTGGCGGTGCTGTCAAATGTCAAATTTGGCATGTTTTTAGGATCTCCTAAAAATGTAATGAAAGGCTTATCTCTTTAATTCTAATTTTCTCTTTGTAAGATCCAGGTCCGATGGATATAATCACACGTTTGGCGTTCCCTGATGGAACGCTCTCGATGGCTTTGGTTATGGTATCGAATTCTCCACCCCCACCTTGCATCACCTTCATGATTCTAGGTTCTGTCTCGGCCGCAACCAATTCAGGGTCTAAGGTTTTACCCCTTTCCTTCATTGGCTTGATAATGCCATTAAACCAAGCTTCTACTTGGGATTTATCTGCCGGTATTGGTTGTGAGACAACAACCGGAGCAAACAGGAGAATACTTGCACACATTGCTAAAGCATAAACTTCATTGCCCTTTATTCTTTTTCCATCCATTTCCTTCTTCTTCTTTTTTCCTTTTAATAAAAAGTGTAATATGTTTATTTTCTTCGTTTATTGATTATTGAAGTTGTCTTCGAATTCTAAGTGACTCCAATTTATAAGATAAATTGGTGACAAAAAATATAAAAGAAAAAGAGCCTTGGAGGATTTCTCGCATTGCCACTCATTTGCGTAGTTCTTGGTGCAAGCATTGCTACATTTAAGACCGAGCGTTTCATGGCTGATCGCAATTAATGAGCATAAATTGAATATAATTGTTGTCAAATACACGAAATTCAGACTTGAGACACCCATGATCGTTGAATAATAATCCTAAGTGCAAAACCTAAACCGGGTGAATTTAATGTAAGGAATGGAAATATTTTATGTTGTTGTCTTCATATGTTGCCCCGTTAATACTTACTTGTTTATTTTAAAGTTATTACAAAATTAATTATCTATTAGGTTTATGTAAATGGAGAAAAGTTTGATTCTAAATGGAAATTGCCAATTAAGTTTTATGTTTTCTTTCATTCATGAATAGTGGAAATTTTATTCATAGAACATATTTAAATTAAGCAAGTAATTAAAAAACAATCAAACAGCAATTAACAAAGTTAATATTTATATTCCTTCCATACTTTGTGGTCGCGACTTCAGCAGTAATTTCGTCTTGAAATTCCATCATTAACTCCCGGTTCATCTTACATAATCACATAACCTTTTTTTAACTACCACATACAATAAGATCTATTAAAAAACTAAGTTAACCACTTAAACTGTAAAATCATATATTATTACAGAATGACTAGATTTAGCTACTAAAAAACCTAAAATTGTGTGAAAAGGGCTATAAATAACATTATAAATAGTGGTTTCGAACTTGAAGTCGTGTACCTAATCTGCCAGAATTCGATGTAGCAGATTAAACTAATTTTCGAACTTTAGGAGCTTGAAAGCAGAAATTTTCAGTAGATTTTAATTACATTTTTGCAAGATTTCTTAAATTTAATATATTGTACAAATTGAGACTTTTATTGACCTTAAGGGTCGAATGAGGCCTAAGGGAAAGCTAATGAACTGTGTAAGTGTGCAGGAGACTGTTAGAAGGCGCGATAAACAAATGCTGGTCACTATTTTGCAACTTAAGGAGTAGAACAAAGAAATCACGACTAGCTTTGATGTTGAGACACAACATAAGGGTGTCGCGACTGTACAAACCAATTTTAGCCCAGACCCGTTAGAATACCCAACTAAATACCCAATACAACTAGCCCAATTACCCCCTAAACTAAAACTAAATCCAAATTAAGCCCAACCTAACCCTAAGCCCAATACCCAAATCAAGCCGAAGAAGCAAAAAACAAAAATTCAAACCCTAGCTGCCCTAGGTCTTTTGACCTCTGACACCCATACAATCCACCTCCACTTGCACCGCCACTGCTCCATCGTCAGCACCACTTGTTCTGCCACCCCCCATATCCCATAAAAAGAGGCGAACACGCAATCAAAAGAATAGAGACAAAACCCTTTTGTATTTTCGGCTTAAATAGCCATGAAAACAACATGTAATGGACTAGACATTAACAATAACAAGACAAGTTTTCAAATACAAAAAAGAGCAGAGATTCCAAACCAAAAGGCAAATATTCAAACACAAACACGCAAAGGTCCTCCTCCTATTATTTTCCTTTATTTTTTCGCTTTTCGGAACTGTTTGTGCATATATTCAAGGATTTTTTTTATCATATATATAAATATATATATATTTTAAAACCATTTACGTAACTATATATCTCTTGATTTTTTAAACTATTTATATATATACTATAAATATATAGAAAGGAGAAGTATAAAAAAATTAAAAATTTTACCTTTGGGACGCCAGCCGCCGTGCACGGCGGCGCTGGCGGCGGATCCATGGCAGTGGTTCACCGGAGGACGGCCTAGTCCTGGGAAAGCGGGAGAGAGTTGAGAGCATCTCAGATTTTTTTTGGAAGGGAGGGATTGAAATGAATTTTTTTCTAAAAATTTTGCCTTAAATAGGCCTCCAAAACGACGTCGTTTTGGGACAGGCCTTAAACGCCCAAAGCGACATCGTTTTGCCCTGTCTGACCCACAATCCGACCCGACCCGCCTCAGGATCCGCGTGTTTTTTAGCGGAAGGGTTATTTGTGCTTTTAGCCCTTCCGCCTTTTCGATAATTTTTTAATTTAGTCCCCTTTTTTATTTTTTCTTTTAATTTCACCCCGAATTTTCGCTTGGATTTCAATTGGGTCTCCCCCTGATGCTGTGCATTTTGGAGGGAGGGTTTATTTCCCATTTTGGTCCCTCATTGTTGTTTGCGTGTTCGATTCGGTCCTTTTCTTTTTATTTATTTTCAGATTGGCCTTGAACTTCTATTTGAAATTCAAATTAGTCCTTTTCCTCTTATTTTGCATTTTATTTTCAAATTAAATTGTTTATCATCATCATTATTATTATTATTATTATTATTGTTGTTGTTGTTGTTGTTATTATTATTATAGTATTTTACTATTACCTATTAATACTATTAGCATTAATTATAGTTAGTACTATTATCACTATCATTATTTTTACTATTATTTTTTTATATTATTATTATTCTTACTAATATATTATTTTCTAACTTATTACCATTCTACTTATTAACATATTATTTTTATGATTGTTTATATTATTATTCTTGTTAATGTATTATTATTATTTTTTATTTTACTATTATTCTTGTATTATTATTATATTTACTATTATTCCTTTTCTACTATTGTATTTATTAGTATTGTTAATATTAATATTTTTAATGTTGTTATCATTATAAGTATTATTATTTGCAACTATTTCATTTATATACTATTAGGTTTCTTTTTTATTTTCTCTTTTTTAATCTATTTATTATTTATTTATTTTATTGTTATTTTTTTTACATAGCCTGCTCGGTTTTACTTTTTTATTGCTGTTCTTGTTATTTTAATTACGCATTTATTTATATTCCGCTATGCTTGTTAATACCGTAGTTTATTTTTCATTTTTTACAAATCCGTGTTATAACTCGGCACAAAAATGATTCTTTTATAAAGGCAATATTTTGAATTTAGAAATTCGAGAAATCGTGCCCTAGCTTACTGGGTTTCGATTTTTTCTCGTTTAACCTAAATAGCGGAATATCTTTTTAAAACAAATAAGTTTTAAATAAAAAAGCTATTTCTCGAGAATTCGAGATGTCGTGTCCTAACGTATTGGATGTGACATTTTGTTACCTCGAGAAAGGATTTCTTAAAATAAAGGCAATATTCTGTACTTGGAAATTCGAGAAATCGTACCCTAACTTACTGGGTTTCGATTTTTCTCGTTTAACCTAAATAACCGAATATCCTTTCAAAATTAAAATACCTACATTTTAAATAAAAAAGCTAATTCTTGAGAAGTCGAGATGTCGTGCCCTAACGCATTGGATCTAACGTTTTGTTATCTCGAAATAAGATTTTCCAAATCAAGGAAATATTCTATATTTAGAAATTCGAGAAATCATGCCCTAACGTATTGTGTTTCGATTTTCTCATTTACTCTAAATATCCGAATATCCTTCCAAAATTAAATACATGAGTTTCAAATCAAAGGCAAGTTTAGCCTTAAAGGTCGAGGTGTTGTGTCCTAATGTATTGGATATGACATTTCACTTTGAGACGAAACGGCCTCTGACACACATTTTCAATTTATCCAAACGACTTTTTTAAGCATCACCATAAATGAGGGATCGTATTTTAAATTCTTTCAAATTTTCAAATCTTCGAAACTAAGACACTAATTAATCAACTAGGCACCAATTTTGGGCGTATCGAGGGTGCTAATCCTTCCTCGCGCGTAACCGACTCCTGAACCCATCTTTCTGATTTTGGTAGACCAAAATCGTTGTTTTCATAAATCAATCCGTTTATAAAAAAATAACCACTTTGTGAGGTGGCCCAATCACACCTCAACAAAAAAGATTGGTGGCGACTCCCGTTTTTCATTTTCATTTTCAAAATCAAAATCGATTACCGTTTCACAAAAAAATGGTTTCGACAGCGACATACCCCTAAAGATATCCCAATAGAGGAATATTGAATCCTTTGTCGTAACACAGGTCCTGATGTGTCGCAACAATCGCTCTCGACTGAACATAGCACGAGCCTGCGGGCGTTTTGGTCTGGATAATCAAACTTAAAGCTCAGGAACGTCAACTAACCTAGGTTTAAGGATGACGGCCACCTGAAATCTGTAAATAGGATCATTTTTCACATGTTGTGGACATCAACTCCACAGTATAATTTTTTGCTTTTAATTCTAGTTTCGGTATTCTTTCTTTTAGGTTTTTAGATTTATTTTCAAGTTGTTCTTTGTTTATCTCGAGAGATCTGATTTGTAGAGACAATCAAACTTTGTGGATTCATATTCATCTTTAATACAAACCAGGCATTTTCTTAAACCCTACACCTCAATTCATTTATCATGTTCTATCTTTACATCAATTCCATATTCTTTATGAAAACCATGAGAAACTAATCCCTATTGGGGATTAGCGAGTGGAGGTATGATTTGTTAACTGTTTTATAGGGTTATTCAACGGCTCAACTATTTGGAAAAGGAAGAACATAAACCCTAGGAAGTCATTAAGGCGGAATTACCCCTATAAATACTAAATAATTAATTAAAATAATGGCTGATTGGTCAGAATTGTTGTCTCAAATCCACTCTTTTTGACGCCACTGAAAACGGGTTGTTACACAAATATACACTAATTATCCATTCATTTGGAAAAATATAAAAGTTTGTGAAATCACCATGACTTATTGAATTAGTGAACTTGGAGATATGATGGATATTATTGCATAATTTTAACTTGATATGATGGAATATTTTTACAAAATGGAAAATGCAACCATCTTTACTATTAATAAAAATAATGCTAAATTCTGCTTCTTATTGACATTTGGCTATTTGTTAAAATACAAGCCATGGGAAGGGAAAATAAAATAAAATAAAATGGAAGGCTAGTTATTCCACCGAGCAAAGAGGTAGACGAGAGTATGCTTAAATTAGCAATACTGTGAGGATATGTTGCCCACATGAATAAGTTGGGAACGAATGAATTAATTAGGTACTGTTGGAGGAGGAAGCAACCATTTGGTACCTTCAATATAGTCAAGAACCAAGAATGGTTCAGCTTCTGCATCCGATAGTTGTTTGGCAAATTTCTCTCGTGTAGTTGGAGTCGCGCCTTTCCCCGTGCATTTGTATTCTCCGTAGTATACAGTTCTGCGTGTCAAACCATTCTCACATTATATATCTTAATAAATTTATCGATAAGTTGGGAAAGATTAGTTTACTTGAAGGCATGTAATGTTATAAGGTTGTGTATTATCTTACTTGGCTCGTTCAGGTTGGCGATTACTAGACCATCCCCTGGGATGGACTATTTCGTCCATTTCAGTATAAGAATAAACAACCCTCGGGCTGCTCTTCCAAGCCCTGCCCAAAAATATGTCCTTCGCTGTTCCTGTAATTCTGCCATGCACAAATGAAAAACCCGTGTCCTCCGATGAACTTTCTCTCGCGTGTGCTGTAATTATTGCCATTTCCGGATCTCCTTCTGGATCTGCTTCCACGAATATTTCTGAGTTCTGCATCCCATTTTTCTTGTCAAATATATATATGGGGGTATAATACATCATCTTTCTCACATTGAGAATATTAATACCAGAAATAAAGATGTCCCGCTTCCGAAAATAAAATCAACGGTGCCACGAATATGGCAGTCCTTAAAGAAATGGTTGCCCCTGTCATCGCACAATGTGTCTTGGAAGCCAATGAACTTGCAGTTATAGAAGGCCGACCTGTCGCCGGAGACTCTCAAAGCAACCGCTTGTGCTCCTACCATTTTCCCGTCTGGCCTAGGAGCAGAGTTCTGTTTGCATAACATGCCACAAAATAAAAAAAGAACCCCTTTAATAATCAATTCAATAAAGGACGGATCATGGATGTCTAAACTCTACATTAACTTACCACTATATTGAAATTAGCACCCACAAAGTAATTACTCTCAGTGATAAGAGTGGCACTATCTACGGTTCCATATTGCTTGGCGGTACCGTCAAATGTCAAATTTGGCATGTTTTTAGGATCTCCTAAAAATGTAATGAAAGGCTTATCTCTTTCAATTCTAATTTTCTCTTTGTAAGATCCAGGTCCGATGGATATAATCACACGTTTGGCGTTCCCTGATGGAACGCTCTCGATGGCTTTGGTTATGGTATCGAATTCTCCACCCCCACCTTGCATCACCTTTATGATTCTAGGTTCTGTCTCGGCCGCAACCAATTCAGGGTCTAAGGTTTTACCCCTTTCCTTCACTGGCTTGATAATGCCATTAAACCAAGCTTCTACTTGGGATTTATCTGCCGGTATTGGTTGTGAGACAACAATCGGAGCAAACAGGAGAATACTTACACACATTGCTAAAGCATAAACTTCATTGCCCTTTATTCTTTTTCCATCCATTTCCTTCTTCTTCTTTTTTCCTTTTAATAAAAAGTTTAATATGTTTATTTTCTTCGTTTATTGATTATTGAAGTTGTCTTTGAATTCTAAGTGACTCCAATTTATAAGATAAATTGGTGACAAAAAATATAAAAGAAAAAGAGCCTTGGAGGATTCCTCGCATTGCCACTCATTTTCGTAGTTCTTGCTGCAAACATTGCTACATTTAAGACCGAGCGTTTCATGGCTGATCGCAATTAATGAGCATAAATTGAATATAGTTGTTATCAAATACACGAAATTCAGACTTGAGACACCCATGACCGTTGAATAATAATCCTAAGTGCAAAACATAAACCGGGTGAATTTAATGTAAGGAATGGAAATATTTTATGTCGTTGTCTTCATATGTTGCCCCCTTAATACTTACTTGTTTGTTTTAAAGGTATTACAAAATTAATTATCTATTAGGCTTATACAAATGGAGAAAAGTTTGATTCTAAATGGAAATTGCCAATTAAGTTTTATATTTTCCTTCATTCATGAATAGTGGAAATTTTATTCATAGAACAGATTTAAATTAAACAAGTAATTAAAAAACAATCAAACAGTAATTAACAAAGTTAATAGTTATATTACTTCCATACTTTGTGGTCGCGACTTCAGTAGTAGTTTCTGCTCGAAATTCCATCATTAACTCCCGGTTCATCTTATATAATCACGTAACCTTTTTTTAACTACCACATACAATAAGATCTATTAAAAAACTAACTTAACTACTTAAACTGTAAAATCATATATTATTACAGAATGACTAGATTTAGCTACTAAAAAACCTAAAATTATGTGAAAAGGGCTATAAATAACATTATAAATAGTGGATTCAAACTTGAAGTCGTGTACCTAATCTGCCATAATTCGATGTAGCAGATTAAACTAATTTTCGAACTTTAGGAGCTTAAAAGCAGAAATTTTCAGTAGATTTTAATTACATTTTTGCAAGATTTCTTAAATTTAATATATTGTACAAATTGAGACTTTTATTGACCTTAAGGGCCGAATGAGGCCTAAGTGGAAGCTAATGAACTGTGTAAGTGTGCAGGAGACTGTTAGAAGGCGCGATAAACAGATGTTGGTCACTATTTCGCAACTTAAGGAGTAGAACAAAGAAATCACAAAACTGCCTTTGATGTTGAGACACAACATAAGGGTTTCGCGACTGTACAAACCAATTTTAGCCCGGGCCCATTAGAATACCCAACTAAATACCCAATACAACTAGCCCAATTACCCCCTAAGCTAAAACTAAAACCAAATTAAGCCCAACCTAACCCTAAGCCCAATACCCAAATCAAGCCAAAGAAGCAAAAAACAAAAATTCAAAACCTAGCTGCCCTAGGTCTTTTGACCTCTGACACCCATCACATCCACCTCCACTTGCACCGCCACTGCTCCATCATTAGCACCACTTGTTTTGCCACCCCCCATATCCTATAAAAAGAGGCGAACACGCAATCAAAAGAATAGAGACAAAACCCTTTTGTATTTTCGGCTTAAATAGCCATGAAAACAACATGTAATGGACTAGACATTAACAATAACAAGACAAGTTTTCAAATACAAAAAAGAGCAGAGATTCCAAACCAAAAGGCAAATATTCAAACACAAACGCGCAAAGGTCCTCCTCCTATTATTTTCCTTTATTTTTTCGCTTTTCGGAACTGTTTGTGCATATATTCAAGGATTTTTTTATCATATATATATATATATTAAAACCGTTTACGTAACTATATATCTCTTGATTTTTTACACTATTTATATATATACTATAAATATATAAAAAGGAGAAGTATAAAAAAATTAAAAATTTTACATTTGGGACGACGGCCGCTGTGCACGGCGGCACTGGTGGCGGAGCCGTGGTGGTGGTTCATCGAAGGACAGCCTGGTCCTGGGAAAGCGGGAGAGAGTTGAGAGCATTTCAGATTTTTTTTGGAAGAGGGGATTGAAATGAATTTTTTTCTAAAAATTTTGCCTTAAATAGGCCTCCAAAACGACGTCGTTTTGGGACTGGCCTTAAACGCCCAAAACAACATTGTTTTGCCCTGTCTGACCCACAATCCGACCCGACCCGCCTCAGGATCCGCGTTTTTTTAACGGAAGGGTTATTTCTGCTTTTAGCCCTTCCGCCCTTTCGACACTTTTAAATTTAGTCCCCTTTTTTTTCTTTTAATTTCTCCCCGTATTTTTGCTTGGATTTCAATTGGGTCTCCCCCTGATGCTGCGCATTTTGGAGGGAGGGTTTATTTCCCATTTTGGTCCCTCATTGTTGTTTGTGTGTTCGATTCGGTCCTTTTCTTTTTATTTATTTTCAGATTGGCCCTGAACTTCTATTTTAGGTTAAATTTAGTCCTTTTCCGCTTATTTTGCATTTTATTTTCAAATTAAATTGTTTATCATTATTATTATTATTATTATTATTATTATTATTATTATTATTATTATTATTATAGTATTTTACTATTACCTATTACTAGTATTAGCAGTAATTATAGTTAGTACTATTATTACTATCATTATTTTTACTATTATTTTTTATATTATTATTATTATTATTATTATTCTTACTAATATATTATTTTCTAACTTATTACCATTCTACTTATTAACAAATTATTTTTATGATTATTTATATTATTATTATTATTCTTGTTAATGTATTATTATTATTTTCTATTTTACTATTATTCTTGTATTATTATTATATTTACTATTATTCCTTTTCTACTATTGTATTTATTGGTATTGTTAATATTAATATTTTTAATGTTGTTATCATTATAAGTATTATTATTTGCAACTATTTCATTTATATACTATTAGGTTTCTTTTTTTATTTTCTCTTTTTTAATCTATTTATTATTTATTTATTTTATTGTTATTTTTTTACATAGCCTGCTCGGTTTTACTTTTTTATTGCTGTTCTTGTTATTTTAATTGAGCATTTATTTATATTCCACTATGCTTGTTAATACCGTAGTTTATTTTTCATTTTTTACAAATCCGTGTTATAACTCGGCACAAAAATGATTCTTTTGTAAAGGCAATATTTTGTATTTAGAAATTTGAGAAATCGTGCCCTAACTTACTGGGTTTCGATTTTTTCTCGTTTAACCTAAATAGCGGAATATCCTTTTAAAAGAAATAAGTTTTAAATAAAAAAGCTATCTCTCAAGAATTCGAGATGTCGTGTCCTAACGTATTGGATATGACATTTTGTTACCTCGAGAAAGGATTTCTTAAAATAAAGGCAATATTCTGTATTTGGAAATTCAAGAAATCGTACCCTAACTTACTGGGTTTCGATTTTTCTCATTTAACCTAAATAACTGAATATCCTTTTAAAATTAAAATACCTAAATTTTAAATAAAAAAGCTTATTCTTGAGAAGTCGAGATGTCGTGTCCTAACGCATTGGATCTGACGTTTTGTTATCTCGAGATAAGATTTTCCAAATCAAGGCAATATTCTGTATTTAGAAATTCGAGAAATCATGCCCTAACGTATTGTGTTTCGATTTTCTCATTTTCTCTAAGTATCCGAATATCCTTCCAAAATTAAATACATGAGTTTCAAATAAAAGGCAAGTTTAGCCTTAAAGGTCGAGGTGTTGTGTCCTAACGTATTGGATATGACATTTCACTTTGAGACGAGACGGCCTCTAACACGCATTTTCAATTTATCCAAACTGTAACACCCCAAAACCGGCCCAGACGTTATGGCTGAATCTGGCGATGTCACATTGAAAAGACTATTTTTTTCAAAACGACTTTATTCAATTAGAAACATGTTCGGTAGAAAAGTTACTTGATTAAAACCTAAGCTTGAGATTTAGAAATTCAAAATACTTGTTAAGTCCTAATGAAAACCCATGTTTAAGTAAAAAGGTTCATATGATAATGTTATTTCAAACTAGTTGATTTAAGAATTTTTTTCAAAGTAAAAATAAAAATAGGCAGTCAAAACAAAAATAAACCCTAATTACAGCCATATCGGAGACACAAGGCCTTATTACATCATATGAAAATAAAATAACAAAACTGAAGTAATTGAAAGAAATGTTTTATTTAAAATCCCTAAGTAACTTGCAGTGTAGCCACCTCCGAGTCCTCTCCCAAGTTAAGCCGTCTACTGAGGGTCACCTGAAACATTTAATTTAAGGGTGTAAGTTTCGCAACTCAGTGTGTACAACCCTTGGCAATCAAATCAATTCATTATACACATATCACATTAGGCCTAAGCCCTAACAATATCAATGGTCTGGGCCTTAGCCCACATTGACCTCATATCATATCAAAATCACATGAATACAATGCTCCCACCCCGAATCCAACCCTGCACTCCACCCGTACCATCCTTACACTCCTGTGGGGATATAAATATCAACCCACCCATCCCTACATTCTAAAGGTAGCACTGGTTGTGGCACTACTCAAACGTTGCAGTGGGGCTGCTATATAATGAGCTTAAAGCCACCGGTGGATCCACGGTCGTCAAGCGACTATGCGATCCTCATATCTTCCTCCGTTCAATTTATCCCCCCCAAATGCAACATACATATTATGAATGCACATACAACATTTTACGAGTGCACATACAAGTTTTTCTATACATTAAGCATTTAGGGGTATTTCAGTCATTTTACTACTCAGGGGTATTTCGGTAATTTTCTACCCTACAAGGGGGTTTCAGTACTCCTACCCTATGAGGGTGTTTTAGTAATTCTACCCTACAGGGCATTATAGTAATTCTACCTTAGAGGGTATTTTTGTAATTCCATCCTAGAAGGGTATTTTCGTAATTCTAACCTACAGGGGTATTTTCGTAATTTCTTAAAGGTACAGACTTTAATTATGGTTTTGGCCCATTAACAAGTCCTCGCGACTAAAGTGAATGGACACTATGCACCAGGTAGGATTAAAGAGAAGAGGAGGTGGGTCACTCGGACCGCTTAAGTACCAAGCTCTTCCTAGATCCAATCCTAGACATGCACACATCCATTACCACACCTTAGTCTAACAACTTGTCCACGAACATGTTTAATTATTTAATTAAGTCTTATGTAAAATTTGAGAGATTAGAACTAAGCCTATAGTCCATTAAAAACCCTAGTATGCATTTCTACAATCCCATAAGGCCCATTAGGCCCAATCATATTTATAAAACCCATTAAGCCCCAAGCATGCTTATGTAGCCCATTAGGCCCAATCATAATTCAATCATACAAACATGCATGTCAATCCATCATAAGATTTCATATCACCACTTTGTCACTTTGGGCCTACAAGTTCGGCAGGCCCATTCGGGATTTCGACTTTTGCCGATTTTCGTGTGTGTAGTGTATGTACACACCTAATTGACGACCCGCACTACACTATTCTCAGCCTCAACCTACAATCAAAACCACTTTCGAATCAATTCTATGCCTTAAACTACAACTTAATCAAATCCCGAAGCCTTACTGTAACCTTACCGTGTACCTTCGGCTTTCCTAACCTTTCCTTAGCAAATATTCCCGAATATTCTTAGATCATCCGCTAGAGGTCCTTTCCACGCTTGGAATCCTAAAACCCTACCCCTAGTTTAATAGGGTTAATCGACAAGAAAAGAGAGCATTAGATAGCCCTTTAGCTTTTATCAAAACACACTAAAAGATGGTTAACTAAGTACTTACCGAAACTAGTCTCTGATCTCGTGGCCTAGATATCTACTAAGTGTGCCCTCAGCTTTTAAAAACTAAATTAAGGGTTGCAAATAACAAAACAGATCTGTGATGAAGGAAATCAAAAGAAATCGGCAAATGGAGAAAACTATGAATATTCGGCAAAACAATAGATGGCTAAAAGGCAAAGGGAAAATTCGGCAAAGATGGAACAAAGGGGAGAAAAAGAATTCGGCAAGAGGAGGAGAGAAAATAAACTATATGAAAGTAAGGAAAACCCTGATATGAAATTTGGCACTCCTTAAATAGCTAATAGCCGCACCTAGCTCTTCCTAGAGTCCAATTCTGCATCATCACATCTTCTCTTTAATCTCCTATTATCTCTCTTTTATCATCACCTTAAAATTCTCTCATGATCACTCCCTAAAAGAGTCCATCTTCATGCCACTTCCAACCTTCTAGAAGGTCAAAATTAAACTCCTAAAAATACTAGGCTAGGATCCAAAACTTAACCAAGGCCCAATACTTCTAGGCCCAAAATTCAGGGTGTTACACAAACGACTTTTTTAAGCATCACCATAAATGAGGGATTGTATTTTAAATTCTTTCAAATTTTCAAATCTTCAACACTAATACACTAATTAATCAACTAGGCACCAGTTTTGGGCGTATCGAGGGTGCTAATCCTTCCTCGTGCGTAACCGACTCCCGAACCCATACTTCTGATTTTGGTAGACCAAAATCGTTGTTTTGATAAATCAATCCTTTTATAAAAAAACAACCACTTTGTGAGGTGACCCAATCACACCTCAACAAAAAAGATTGGTGGCGACTCCCGTTTTCCATTTTCACTTTCAAAATCAAAGTCGATTACCGTTTCACAAAAAAATGGTTTTGACAGCGACATACCCCTAAAGATATCCCAATAGAGGAATATTGAATCCTTTGTCGTAACAAAGGTCCTGATGTGTCGCAACAACCGCTCTCGACTGAACATAGCACGAGCCTGCGGGCGTTTTGGTCTGGATAATCAAACTTAAAGCTCAGGAATGTCAACTAACCTAGGTTTAAGGACGACGGCCACCTGAAATCTGTAAATAGGATCATTTTTCACATGTTGTGGACATCAACTCCATAGTATAGTTTTCTGCTTTTAATTCCAGTTTCGGTATTCTTTCTTTTAGGTTTTTAGATTTATTTTCAAGTTGTTCTTTGTTTATCTCGAGGGATTTGATTTGTAAAGACAATCAAACTTTGGGGATTCATATTCATCTTTAATACAAACTAGGCGTTTTCTTTAACCCTACACCTCAATTCATTTATCATGTTCTATCTTTACATCAATTCCATATTCTTTATGAAAACCATGAGAAACTAATCCCTATTGGGGATTAGCGAGTGGAGGTATGATTTGTTAACTGTTTTATAGGGTTATTCAACGGATCAACTGTTTGGAAAAGGAAGAACATAAACCCTAGGAAGTCATTAAGGTGGAATTACCGCTATAAATACTAAATAATTAATTAAAATAATGGCTGATTGGTCAGAATTGTTGTCTCAAATCCACTCTTTCTGATGCCACTGAAAACGGGTTGTTACACAAATATACACTAATTATCCATTCATTTGGAAAAATATAAAAGTTTGTGAAATCACCATGACTTATTGAATTAGTGAACTTGGAGATATGATGGATATTATTGCATAATTTTAACTTGATATGATGGAATATTTTTACAAAATGGAAAATGCAACCATTTTTACTATTACTAAAAATAATGCTAAATTCTGCTTCTTATTGACATTTGGCTATTTGTTAAAATACAAGCCATGGGAAGGGAAAATAAAATAAAATAAAATGGAAGGCTAGTTATTTCCACTGAGCAAAGAGTTAGACGAGAGTCTACTTGAATTAGCAATACTATGAGGATATGTTGCACACATGAATAAGTTGGGAACGAATGAATTAATTAGGTACTGTTGGAGGAGGAAGCAACCATTTGGTACCTTCAATATAGTCAAGAACCAAGAATGGTTCAGCTTCTGCATCCGATAGTTGTTTGACGAATTTCTCTCGCGTAGCTGGAGTCGCGCCTTTCCCCGTGCATTTGTATTCTCCGTAGTATACAGTTCTGCGTGTCAAACCGTTCTCACATTATATATCTTAATAAATTTATCAATAAGTTGGGAAAGATTAGTTTACTTGAAGGCATGTAATGTTGTAAGGTTGTGTATTATCTTACTTGGCTCGTTCAGGTTGGCGATTACTAGACCATCCCCCGGGATGGACAATTTCGTCCATTTCAGTATAAGAATAAACAACCCTCGGGCTGCTCTTCCAAGCCCTGCCCAAAAATAAGTCCTTCGCTGTTCCTGTAATTCTGCCATGCACGAACGAAAAACCCGTGTCCTCCGATGAACTTTCTCTCGCGTGTGCTGTAATTATTGCCATTTCCGGATCTCCTTCTGGATCTCCTTCCACGAATATTTCCGAGTTCTGCATCCCACTTTTCTTGTCAAATATATATATGGGGGTATAATACATCATATTTCACGCATTGAGAATATTAATACTAGAAATAAAGATGTCCCGCTTCCGAAAATAAAATCAACGGTGCCACGAATATGGCAGTCCTTAAAGAAATGGTTGCCCCTGTCATCGCACAATGTGTCTTGGAAGCCAATGAACTTGCAGTTATAGAAGGCCGACCTGTCACCGGAGACTCTCAAAGCAACCGCTTGTGCTCCTACCATTTTCCCGTCTGGCCTAGGAGCAGAGTTCTGTTTGCATAACATGCCACAAAATAAAAAAAGAACCCCTTTAATAATCAATTCAATAAAGGACGGATCATGCATGTCTAAACTCTACATTAACTTACCACTATATTGAGATTAGTACCCACAAAGTAACTACTCTCAGTAATAAGAGTGGCACTATCTACGGTTCCATATTGCTTGGCGGTGCCGTCAAATGTCAAATTTGGCATGTTTTTAGGATCTCCTAAAAATGTAATGAAAGGCTTATCTCTTTCAATTCTAATTTTCTCTTTGTAAGATCCAGGTCCGATGGATATAATCACACGTTTGGCGTTCCCTGATGGAACGCTCTCGATGGCTTTGGTTATGGTATCGAATTCTCCACCCCCACCTTGCATCACCTTTATGATTCTAGGTTCTGTCTCGGCCGCAACCAATTCAGGGTCTAAGGTTTTACCCCTTTCCTTCATTGGCTTGATAATGCCATTAAACCAAGCTTCTACTTGGGATTTATCTGCCGGTATTGGTTGTGAGACAACAACCGGAGCAAACAGGAGAATACTTACACACATTGCTAAAGCATAAACTTCATTGCCCTTTATTCTTTTTCCATCCATTTCCTTCTTCTTCTTTTTTCCTTTTAATAAAAAGTGTAATATGTTTATTTTCTTCGTTTATTGATTATTGAAGTTGTCTTTGAATTCTAAGTGACTCCAATTTATAAGATAAATTGGTGACAAAAAATATAAAAGAAAAAGAGCCTTGGAGGATTCCTCGCATTGCCACTCATTTGCGTAGTTCTTGGTGCAAGCATTGCTACATTTAAGACCGAGCGTTTCATGGCTGATCGCAATTAATGAGCATAAATTGAATATAATTGTTGTCAAATACACGAAATTCAGACTTGAGACACCCAGAATCGTTGAATAATAATCCTAAGTGCAAAACATAAACCGGGTGAATTTAATGTAAGGAATGGAAATATTTTATGTCGTTGTCTTCATATGTTGCCCCCTTAATACTTACTTGTTTATTTTAAAGTTATTACAAAATTAATTATCTATTAGGTTTATGTAAATGGAGAAAAGTTTGATTCTAAATGGAAATTGCCAATTAAGTTTTATGTTTTCTTTCATTCATGAATAGTGGAAATTTTATTCATAGAACATATTTAAATTAAGCAAGTAATTAAAAAACAATCAAACAGTAATTAACAAAGTTAATATTTATATTACTTCCATACTTTGTGGTCGCGACTTCAGCGGTAATTTCGTCTTGAAATTCCATCATTAACTCCCGGTTCATCTTACATAATCACATAACCTTTTTTTAACTACCACATACAATAAGATCTATTAAAAAACTAAGTTAACCACTTAAACTGTAAAATCATATATTATTACAGAATGACTAGATTTAGCTACTAAAAAACCTAAAATTGTGTGAAAAGGGCTATAAATAACATTATAAATAGTGGATTTGAACTTGAAGTCGTGTACCTAATCTGCCATAATTCGATGTAGCAGATTAAACTAATTTTCGAACTTTAGGAGCTTGAAAGCAGAAATTTTCAGTAGATTTTAATTACATTTTTGCAAGATTTCTTAAATTTAATATATTGTACAAATTGAGACTTTTATTGACCTTAAGGGTCGAATGAGGCCTAAGGGAAGCTAATGCACTGTGTAAGTGTGTAGGAGACTGTTAGAAGGCGCGATAAACAGATGCTGGTCACTATTTTGCAACTTAAGGAGTAGAACAAAGAAATCATGACTAGCTTTGATGTTGAGAGACAACATAAGGGTGTCGCGACTGTACAAACCAATTTCAGCCCAGGCTCGTTAGAATACCCAACTAAATACGCAATACAACTAGCCCAATTACCCCCTAAACTAAAACTAAATCCAAATTAAGCCCAACCTAACCCTAAGCCCAATACCCAAATCAAGCCGAAGAAGCAAAAAACAAAAATTCAAACCCTAGCTGCCCTAGGTCTTTTGACCTCTGACACCCATCACATCCACCTCCACTTGCACTGCCACTGCTCCATCGTCAGCACCACTTGTTCTGCCAGCCCCCATATCCTATAAAAAGAGGCGAACACGCAATCAAAAGAATAGAGACAAAACCCTTTTGTATTTTCGGCTTAAATAGCCATGAAAACAACATGTAATGGACTAGACATTAACAATAACAAGACAAGTTTTCAAATACAAAAAAGAGCAGAGATTCCAAACCAAAAGGCAAATATTCAAACACAAATGCGCAAAGGTCCTCCTCCTATTATTTTCCTTTATTTTTTTGCTTTTTGGAACTGTTTGTGCATATATTCAAGGATTTTTTTTATCATATATATATATATATATATTTTTAAAACCATTTACGTAACGATATATCTCTTGATTTTTTAAACTATTTATATATATACTATAAATATATAAAAAGGAGAAGTATAAAAAAATTAAAAATTTTACCTTTGGGACGCCAGCCGCCGTGCACGGCGGCGCTGGCAGCGGAGCCATGGCAGTGGTTCACCGGAGGACGGCCTGGTCCTGGGAAAGCGGGAGAGAGTTGAGAGCATCTCAGATTTTTTTTGGAAGGGAGGGATTGAAATGAATTTTTTTCTAAAAATTTTGCCTTAAATAGGGCTCCAAAACGACGTCGTTTTGGGACAGGCCTTAAACGCCCAAAACGACATCGTTTTGCCCTGTCTGACCCACAATCCGACCCGACCCGCCTCAGGATCCACGTGTTTTTTAGCGGAAGGGTTATTTGTGCTTTTAGCCCTTCCGCCTTTTCGATAATTTTTTAATTTAGTCCCCTTTTTTATTTTTTCTTTTAATTTCGCCCCGAATTTTTGCTTGGATTTCTATTGGGTCTCCCCCTGATGCTGTGCATTTTGGAGGGAGGGTTTATTTCCCATTTTGGTCCCTCATTGTTGTTTGCGTGTTCGATTCGGTCCTTTTCTTTTTGTTTATTTTCAGATTGGCCTTGAACTTCTATTTTAAATTCAAATTAGTCCTTTTCCGCTTATTTTGCATTTTATTTTCAAAGTAAATTGTTTATCATCATCATTATTATTATTATTATTATTATTATTATTATTATTATTATTGTTGTTGTTGTTGTCGTTGTTATTATTATTATAGTATTTTACTATTACCTATTAATAGTATTAGCATTAATTATAGTTAGTACTATTATCACTATCATTATTTTTACTATTATTTTTTTATATTATTATTATTCTTACTAATATATTATTTTCTAACTTATTACCATTCTACTTATTAACATATTATTTTTATGATTATTTATATTATTATTATTCTTGTTAATGTATTATTATTATTTTCTATTTTACTATTATTCTTGTATTATTATTATATTTACTATTATTCCTTTTCTACTATTGTATTTATTAGTACTGTTAATATTAATATTTTTAATGTTGTTATCATTATAAGTATTATTATTTGCAACTATTTCATTTATATACTATTAGGTTTCTTTTTTATTTTCTCTTTTTTAATCTATTTATTATTTATTTATTTTATTGTTATTTTTTTACATAGCCTGCTCGGTTTTACTTTTTTATTGCTGTTCTTGTTATTTTAATTACGCATTTATTTATATTCCGCTATGCTTGTTAATACCGTAGTTTATTTTTCATTTTTTACAAATCCGTGTTATAACTCGGCACAAAAATGATTCTTTTATAAAGGCAATATTTTGAATTTAGAAATTCGAGAAATCGTGCCCTAGCTTACTGGGTTTCGATTTTTTCTCGTTTAACCTAAATAGCAGAATATCTTTTTAAAACAAATAAGTTTTAAATAAAAAAGCTATTTCTCGAGAATTCGAGATGTCGTGTCCTAACGTATTGGATCTGACATTTTGTTACCTCGAGAAAGGATTTCTTAAAATAAAGGCAATATTCTGTACTTGGAAATTCGAGAAATCGTACCTTAACTTACTGGGTTTCGATTTTTCTCGTTTAACCTAAATAACCGAATATCCTTTCAAAATTAAATTACCTACATTTTAAATAAAAAAGCTTATTCTTGAGAAGTCGAGATGTCGTGTCCTAACGCATTGGATCTAACGTTTTGTTATCTCGAAATAAGATTTTCCAAATCAAGGAAATATTCTATATTTAGAAATTCGAGAAATCATGCCCTAACGTATTGTGTTTCGATTTTTTCATTTACTCTAAGTATCCAAATATCCTTCCAAAATTAAATACATGAGTTTCAAATCAAAGGCAAGTTTAGCCTTAAAGGTCGAGGTGTTGTGTCCTAATGTATTGGATATGACATTTCACTTTGAGACGAAACGGCCTCTCACACACATTTTCAATTTATCCAAACGACTTTTTTGAGCATCACCATAAATGAGGGATCGTATTTTAAATTCTTTCAAATTTTCAAATCTTCGAAACTAAGACACTAATTAACCAACTAGGCACCAATTTTGGGCATATCGAGGGTGCTAATCCTTCCTCGCGCATAACCGACTCCTGAACCCATCTTTCTGATTTTGGTAGACCAAAATCGTTGTTTTGATAAATCAATCCGATTAAAAAAAAAAAACAACCACTTTGTGAGGTGGTCCAATCACACCTCAACAAAAAAGATTGGTGGCGACTCCCATTTTTCGTTTTCATTTTCAAAATTAAAGTCGATTACCGTTTCACAAAAAAATGGTTTCGACAGCGACATACCCCTAAAGATATCTCAATAGAGGAATATTGAATCCTTTGTCGTAACACAGGTCCTGATGTGTCGCAACAACCGCTCTCGACTGAACATAGCATGAGCCTGCGGGCGTTTTGGTCTGGATAATCAAACTTAAAGCTCAGGAACGTCAACTAACCTAGGTTTAAGGATGATGACCACCTGAAATCTGTAAATAGGATCATTTTTCACATGTTGTGGACATCAACTCCATAGTATAGTTTTTTGCTTTTAATTACAGTTTCGGTATTCTTTCTTTTAGGTTTTTAGATTTATTTTCAAGTTGTTCTTTGTTTATCTCGAGAGATCTGATTTGTAAAGACAATCAAACTTTGTGGATTCATATTCATCTTTAATACAAACCAGGCATTTTCTTAAACCCTACACCTCAATTCATTTATCATGTTCTATCTTTACATCAATTCCATATTCTTTATGAAAACCATGAGAAACTAATCCCTATTGGGATTAGCGAGTGGAGGTATGATTTGTTAACTGTTTTATAGGGTTATTCAACGGATCAACTGTTTGGAAAAGGAAGAACATAAACCCTAGGAAGTCATTAAGGCGGAATTACCCCTATAAATACTAAATAATTAATTAAAATAATGGCTGATTGGTCAGAATTGTTGTCTCAAATCCACTCTTTTTGACGCCACTGAAAACGGGTTGTTACACAAATATACACTAATTATCCATTCATTTGGAAAAATATAAAAGTTTGTGAAATCACCATGACTTATTGAATTAGTGAACTTGGAGATATGATGGATATTATTGCATAATTTTAACTTGATATGATGGAATATTTTTACAAAATGGAAAATGCAACCATCTTTACTATTAATAAAAATAATGCTAAATTCTGCTTCTTATTGACATTTGGCTATTTGTTAAAATACAAGCCATGGGAAGGGAAAATAAAATAAAATAAAATGGAAGGCTAGTTATTTCCACTGAGCAAAGAGGTAGACGAGAGTATGCTTGAATTAGCAATATTGTGAGGATATGTTGCCCACATGAATAAGTTGGGAACGAATGAATTAATTAGGTACTGTTGGAGGAGGAAGCAACCATTTGGTACCTTCAATATAGTCAAGAACCAAGAATGGTTCAGCTTCTGCATCCGATAGTTGTTTGACGAATTTCTCTCGTGTAGCTAGAGTCGCGCCTTTCCCCGTACATTTGTATTCTCCATAGTATACAGTTCTGCGTGTCAAACCGTTCTCACATTATATATCTTAATAAATTTATCAATAAGTTGGGAAAGATTAGTTTACTTGAAGGCATGTAATGTTGTAAGGTTGTGTATTATCTTACTTGGCTCGTTCAGGTTGGCGATTACTAGACCATCCCCCGGGATGGACTATTTTGTCCATTTCAGTATAAGAATAAACAACCCTCGGGCTGCTCTTCCAAGCCCTGCCCAAAAATACGTCCTTCGCTGTTCCTGTAATTCTGCCATGCACGAACGAAAAGCCCGTGTCCTCCGATGAACTTTCTCTCGCGTGTGCTGTAATTATTGCCATTTCTGGATCTCCTTCTGGATCTCCTTCCACGAATATTTCCGAGTTCTGCATCCCATTTTTCTTGTCAAATATATATATATGGGGGTATAATACATCATATTTCTCACATTGAGAATATTAATACCAGAAATAAAGATGTCCCGCTTCCGAAAATAAAATCAACGGTGCCACGAATATGGCAGTCCTTAAAGAAATGGTTGCCCCTGTCATCGCACAATGTGTCTTGGAAGCCAATGAACTTGCAGTTATAGAAGGCCGACCTGTCGCCGGAGACTCTCAAAGCAACCGCTTGTGCTCCTACCATTTTCCCGTCTGGCCTAGGAGCAGAGTTCTGTTTGCATAACATGCCACAAAATAAAAAAAGAACCCCTTTAATAATCAATTCAATAAAGGACGGATCATGGATGTCTAAACTCTATATTAACTTACCACTATATTAAGATTAGCACCCACAAAGTAACTACTCTCAGTAATAAGAGTGGCACTATCTACGGTTCCATATTGCTTGGCGGTGCCGTCAAATGTCAAATTTGGCATGTTTTTAGGATCTCCTAAAAATGTAATGAAAGGCTTATCTCTTTCAATTCTAATTTTCTCTTTGTAAGATCCAGGTCCGATGGATATAATCACACGTTTGGCGTTCCCTGATGGAACGCTCTCGATGGCTTTGGTTATGGTATCGAATTCTCCACCCCCACCTTGCATCACCTTTATGATTCTAGGTTCTGTCTCGGCCGCAACCAATTCAGGGTCTAAGGTTTTACCCCTTTCCTTCACTGGCTTGATAATGCCATTAAACCAAGCTTCTACTTGGGATTTATCTGCCGGTATTGGTTGTGAGACAACAACCGGAGCAAACAGGAGAATACTTACACACAATGCTAAAGCATAAACTTCATTGCCCTTTATTCTTTTTCCATCCATTTCCTTCTTCTTCTTTTTTCCTTTTAATAAAAAGTGTAATATGTTTATTTTCTTCGTTTATTGATTATTGAGGTTGTCTTTGAATTCTAAGTGACTCCAATTTATAAGATAAATTAGTGACAAAAAATATAAAAGAAAAAGAGCTTTGGAGGATTCCTCGTATTGCCACTCATTTGCGTAGTTCTTGCTGCAAACATTGCTACATTTAAGACCGAGCATTTCATGGCTGATCGCAATTAATGAGCATAAATTGAATATAATTGTTGTCAAATACACGAAATTCAGACTTGAGACACCCATGACCGTTGAATAATAATCCTAAGTGCAAAACATAAACCGGGTGAATTTAATGTAAGGAATGGAAATATTTTATGTCGTTGTCTTCATATGTTGCCCCCTTAAAACTTACTTGTTTATTTTAAAGTTATTACAAAATTAATTATCTATTAGGCTTATATAAATGGAGAAAAGTTTGATTCTAAATGGAAATTTCCAATTAAGTTTTATGTTTTCTTTCATTCATGAATAGTGGAAATTTTATTCATAGAACAGATTTAAATTAAGCAAGTAATTAAAAAACAATCAAACAGTAATTAACAAAGTTAATATTTATATTACTTCCATACTTTGTGGTCGCGACTTCAGTAGTAGTTTCGGCTCAAAATTCCATCATTAACTCCCGGTTCATCTTATATAATCACGTAACCTTTTTTTAACTACCACATACAATAAGATCTATTAAAAAACTAACTTAACTACTTAAACTGTAAAATCATATATTATTATAGAATGACTAGATTTAGCTACTAAAAAACCTAAAATTATGTAAAAAGGGCTATAAATAACATTATAAATAGTGGATTCGAACTTGAAGTCGTGTACCTAATCTGCCATAATTCGATGTAGCAGATTAAACTAATTTTCGAACTTTAGGAGCTTGAAAGCAGAAATTTTCAGTAGATTTTAATTACATTTTTGCAAGATTTCTTAAATTTAATATATTGTAAAAATTGAGACTTTTATTGACCTTAAGGGTGGAATGAGGCCTAAGGGGAAGCTAATGAACTGTGTAAGTGTGCAGGAGACTGTTAGAAGGCGCGATAAACAGATGTTGGTCGCTATTTCGCAACTTAAGGAGTAGAACAAAGAAATCACAAAACTGCCTTTGATGTTGAGACACAACATAAGGGTTTCGCGACTGTACAAACCAATTTTAGCCCGGGCCCGTTAGAATACCCAACTAAATACCCAATACAACTAGCCCAATTACCCCCTAAGCTAAAACTAAAACCAAATTAAGCCCAACCTAACCCTAAGCCCAATACCCAAATCAAGCAAAAGAAGCAAAAAACAAAAATTCAAACCCTAGCTGCCCTAGGTCTTTTGACCTCTGACACCCATCACATCGACCTCCACTTGCACCGCCACTGCTCCATCATCAGCACCACTTGTTCTGCCACCCCCCATATCCTATAAAAAGAGGCGAACACACAATCAAAAGAATAGAGACAAAACCCTTTTGTGTTTTTGGCTTAAATAGCCATGGAAACAACATGTAATGGACTAGACATTAACAATAACAAGACAAGTTTTCAAATACAAAAAAGAGCAGAGATTCCAAACCAAAAGGCAAATATTCAAACACAAACGCGCAAAGGTCCTCCTCCTATTATTTTCCTTTATTTTTTCACTTTTGGAACTGTTTGTGCATATATTCAAGGATTTTTTATCATATATATATATATTAAAACCGTTTACGTAACTATATATCTCTTGATTTTTTACACTATTTATCTATATACTATAAATATATAAAAAGGAGAAGTATAAAAAAATTAAAAATTTTACATTTGGGACGACGGCCACCGTGCACAGCGGCACTGGCGGCGGAGCCATGGCGGTGGTTCACCGGAGGACAGCCTGGTCCTGGGAAAGCGGGAGAGAGTTGAGAGCATCTCAGATTTTTTTTGGAAGGGAGGGATTGAAATGAACTTTTTTCTAAAAATTTTGCCTTAAATAGGCCTCCAAAACGACATCGTTTTGGGACTGGCCTTAAACTCCCAAAACAACATTGTTTTGCCCTATCTGACCCACAATCCGACCCGACCCGCCTCAGGATCCGCGTTTTTTTAACGGAAGGGTTATTTCTGCTTTTAGCCCTTCCGCCCTTTCGACACTTTTAAATTTAGTCCCCTTTTTTTTCTTTTAATTTCTCCCCGTATTTTTGCTTGGATTTCAATTGGGTCTCCCCCTGATGCTGCGCATTTTGGAGGGAGGGTTTATTTCCCATTTTGGTCCCTCATTGTTGTTTGTGTGTTCGATTCGGTCCTTTTCTTTTTATTTATTTTCAGATTGGCCCTGAACTTCTATTTTAGGTAGAATTTAGTCCTTTTCCGCTTATTTTGCATTTTATTTTCAAATTAAATTGTTTATCATTATTATTATTATTATTATAGTATTTTACTATTACCTTTTACTAGTATTAGCATTAATTATAGTTAGTACTATTATCACTATCATTATTTTAACTATTATTTTTTATATTATTATTATTCTTACTAATATATTATTTTCTAACTTATTACCATTCTACTTATTAACAAATTATTTTTATGATTATTTATATTATTATTATTATTCTTGTTAATGTATTATTATTATTTTCTATTTTACTATTATTCTTGTATTATTATTATTATATTTACTATTATTCCTTTTCTACTATTGTATTTATTGGTATTGTTAATATTAATATTTTTAATGTTGTTATCATTATGAGTATTATTATTTGCAACTATTTCATCTATATACTATTAGGTTTCTTTTTTTATTTTCTCTTTTTTAATCTATTTATTATTTATTTATTTTATTGTTATTTTTTTTACATAGCCTGCTCGGTTTTACTTTTTTATTGCTGTTCTTGTTATTTTAATTGAGCATTTATTTATATTCCGCTATGCTTGTTAATACCGCAGTTTATTTTTCATTTTTTACAAATCCGTGTTATAACTCGGCACAAAAATGATTCTTTTGTAAAGGCAATATTTTGTATTTAGAAATTCGAGAAATCGTGCCCTAGCTTACTGGGTTTCGATTTTTCTCGTTTAACCTAAATAGCGGAATATCCTTTTAAAACAAATAAGTTTTAAATAAAAAAGCTATTTCTCGAGAATTCGAGATGTCGTGTCCTAACGTATTGGATATGACATTTTGTTACCTCGAGAAAGGATTTCTTAAAATAAAGGCAATATTCTGTATTTGGAAATTCGAGAAATCGTACCCTAACTTACTAGGTTTCGATTTTTCTCGTTTAACCTAAATAACTGAAAATCCTTTTAAAATTAAAATACCTAAATTTTAAATAAAAAAGCTTATTCTTGAGAAGTCGAGATGTCGTGTCCTAACGCATTGGATCTGACGTTTTGTTATCTCGAGATAAGATTTTCCAAATCAAGGCAATATTCTGTATTTAGAAATTCGAGAAATCATGCCCTAACGTATTGTGTTTCAATTTTCTCATTTACTCTAAGTATCCGAATATCCTTCCAAAATTAAATACATGAGTTTCAAATAAAAGGCAAGTTTAGCCTTAAAGGTCGAGGTGTTGTGTCCTAACGTATTGGATATGACATTTCACTTTGAGACGAGACGGCCTCGAACACACATTTTCAATTTATCCAAACTGTAACACCCCAAACCCGGCCCAGACGTTATGTGTAACACCCCAAACCCAGCCTGGACGTTACGGCCAAGTCTGATGTGTCACATTGAAGTGTTTTTCGAAAACCGTGTTTTCATTGAAAACACTTCTTAATGTTTTAAAAAACTCTTGCCGTTAAGCTTGTATAGAACCTTAGCTTTGTGTTTGTTTATTGTTCCAAAACGTGATTTCATTGTAAAAAAACAAAACATAACAACTTTGTAAAATCTAATTGAAAATTTCGAAAGCTTGAAAACCTTTATAGTTGCGAAAACATGTTAGGTTGAAAGACAGTTTAAGTACCGGAAAGTTAGACCTTCTTTGTGATGACTTAAAGTGAATGGAAGCTAGGCACCAGGTAGGATTCCAGAAAAGAGGAGGTGAGTCGAATAGACTGCTTAAGTACCAAGCTCTTCTTGGATCCACTCCTAGACATGCACACTACCATTGCCACACTTTAACTATTTGAAATATTTATCTACAAGATCATTTAAAATTGTGGAAGTTTTGCTTGGTTATCGTATTATTTTGAAAACAAGTAACTTTTATAAAAATCACGTCTTAAAATCATTTATTTTCAACTCGATTTAAATAATATCCTACGTAAGCTAAAACCAATTTAAATAAGTAAAGAATAAAAACCCAAAATAAAAATAATTAAAGAGGCCCTTTTTACAACCCAAAACCAGAAATAAATAATTAAATCTAACTTCAAATAGGTAACTTAATTAGAAATCCAATAGTCCAGTCCATGTGGCCACTTTGAATCCCTCCCAGCTCCAAGTCCACCAGTCTAAGGCTCATCTGCAAGGGTGGAAGGAAAAAGGGTGAGTTTGGAAAACTCAGTGTACAACAAGCCACTTACAGAGCCCAAATCAATATCAGCATACTAGGCCTAAGCCCCCAAATCAGTCTCAACATATAACTGGGCCGAAGCCTTTCCATTTAACAGTTACTGGACCGAAGCCTTTCATAAATCATATCTCTGGGCCGAAGCCTTTTCTGTAAACGGTATGGCCCAAAGGCCCATTTTAACATCACATATAATACCAAAGTATGTGTGCGAAGCCTATTTCAATATCACACGTAATGTCAATGTATGTATGCAAAGCCCAGTTGGGGAGACTACTCAACCCACCATCCGCTACTCTCCACCCGTACCAACCAACACACCATGTGGGGATGCTACTCAACCCACCCCGCCGCTACTCTCCACTGGCAGCATAGCTGCTTTATCATATAACTGGAGGCCTAGCCTCTTTTAATAACTGGGGCAGAAGCCCTTTTGGTAAACTGAGGCAAAAGCCCTTTTCGGTATACTGGGACAAAGCCCTTTAACACTTCCTCCAATCATATAAACCCAACCCATGCATGTAATGATTATAATATGGCATATCGTATACATATCGTAGCATATCATGTGCATATCATGTGCATATCATATCATTTCATGAAAAATATCAATATCATAATCATCATATTCAGAATGAAACCCTAGGGTATAATAGATATTTTTCACCTAGGGGCAAAATAGACATTTTCATGTTTTAAGGGTAATTACGTAATTTTATCCATTATTAGGGTTTTCCATACTTATTCATCAATTCCAAATGTTTAAACAGCAATTTTAGCCTATTTTAGTAAAACCGAGTTATGGGCTAAAAACCCCTAATGGGCCCTATGTAGCTAGTTCAGTCGTCTAAGCCCACTTAGTCCAAATCCTACAATTAACTACTAATTTAACTAGTTTTAAGCCTATAGTCTATTAATAAATGTATATTGCCCATTTTTACCTATATGGGCCCGTAAGCCCATTGGGCCTAATTTTAGCCCATCGAGGCCCAACTTACCATCGTGCACAAAATCGTGCCCTTACCTGTTCTATCGATCCAATCACCGATCTTATCGTATGTATCACGGCTCAAACCATTCACAAAACCACAAGTTTGAAATGCCGAAGTTTAGGCATTTTGGCTTTTCAGCAAATATTAATCTAAGCTACTATGAGGTTCATTACACACCTGCTTGCAACGAACGATGACTATATCCGATCCAATTCAATCCTACATTCGATTACTAAAACATTAGACCACGAATCAATGATAACTAAATTTAACATACTCTTACCATATTCGGGCATCCATGAACAAGGCCCTAAATCCTTACCTTTGCTGAAGTTGATATCCAAATCTGGATCCGAATGCTCCACTGATCCAAGCCCTTAGTCAGCAGCCTTTAACCCTTACAAGCACAGAGTAAAATAATTGGTAACAGCCCCTTAAAGCCTTAGGCGCTATTTCGACAGCCTCCCTAAACACATAGGGATTCCAACTTTTCCAAATCCCAAAAATAAGAATAGATCACAGTCAAGTCATTCATATCACCAACTTATATCCACGGTCAAACTAGCCCAATCATCACACAAGTTAGTCATTTACCCACGAGGGGCAAAATAGTCATTTAACACCCTAGGGGCAAAACGGTAATTTTACCCCATAGGGGTGTCTCGGTAATTCTACCCTACAGGGGTATTTCGGTAAATTTGCAAATCGAGGGTAAAATAGTAATTTTTACAAAATTAGGGGTAAAATAGTAATTTTACAAATTAGGGGTAAAATGGTAATTTTACAAATCAAGGGTATGTTCGTCATTTTACAAATCGAGGGTACTTCTGTCATTGTACAAATCAAGGGTAATTCGATAATTTTATAAATCGGGATATTTCTTGTAATTTTGCAAATCAAGGGTAATTCGGTAATTTTGTAAACCAAGGTATTTCAATAATTTTGTAAACCAAGGGTATTTTAGTAACTTTGTAAACTAAAGCATTTCTAAACAGAGATAACAATGCGAATGGGCCTAGGGCCCATTCTCGGCCCAAATGGGCCCACACGCTCGTGTGGCCCTTTTAACCTAGATCTAGCCACAGATATGAGATTCACCTAATCTAGCCCAATATTTACTATACAATCAAACAACTTATCCAATTGGGCCCGCAGGCCCATTGGACCCACATGGCCTCTTCGGCCCATCGCAGCCCGAAGTAGCCGTCCTACCGC
Organism: Gossypium stocksii; assembly: GCA_020496765.1. Taxonomy (NCBI): domain Eukaryota; kingdom Viridiplantae; phylum Streptophyta; class Magnoliopsida; order Malvales; family Malvaceae; genus Gossypium; species Gossypium stocksii. Next base: position 106,083,930 of record CM035627.1, on the reverse strand, counting down.
TAGAGCAGTGAGAAATACACACCTGATAGGAGACTGAAGTTAATCCGCGCTCCAAACGCTCTTAGCCGATGCCCAACCCAAACGGGCACGCCATAAAGCGAAAGGGATCAACCAAGAAGGCTGTGCCTACTCTCCTCCTGGTTGCTCTATTTAAAGCTAGCTCCTCACCTGCTCTCATGTTAGCTTTCCGATGTGGGATTCTCCATCAATCCCCCCAAAATTAAAGCATTAGCAAAATAATCAACCTTTGCATGCAACGGGATTCGAACCAAAGTCCTCTCAATAATCCTGTCAAGCCGTCACCACTCGGACACAAGCTCCTTTGTGTCATAAGTCCAACACATTTAACTTTAAAGCTCACCTACTTGCTTCCAGATTTATTCAAAAGAAAAACCAAAATAAATTGCAAGAGCCAAGACTTGAACCTTAGACCCTTTGCTTCCTTGTCCCCTAAGTGGCGCTACTTTGCCACTACACCACATTCCTTTTTTTGTGTCTTATTACACACATAATTCCTTACAACTCCTCTTTTCCAAGTCCTCTATTCCTTAAGTCCAAAAATCCAAGAATTCTCCGGGTTTTTAACCAACACTTGGGCCTTCCATAGGCCCAATAACACACTCCAAACACGAATTACACATCCATATATCAAAATTTCAACATTGCACCAAATATCACAAAAATCCTGGAATCCCAAAAATTAGCCCAAGACTTTTCCCCACACTATGAATCCTTTGCAGTTCACTAAAATACCACATTAACCCATTAATAATAACCTTCCATAAAAGAATTCAACACATCAATAATTTTATTTCGAACTATCTCACACCCGCACCCAGGCCCAAGGCCCAATACTTCTAGGCCCAAATTCAGGGTGTTACATTATGGCTGAATCTGGCGATGTCACATTGAAAAGACTATTTTTTTCAAAACGACTTTATTCAATTAGAAACATGTTCGGTAGAAAAGTTACTTGATTAAAACCTAAGCTTGAGATTTAGAAATTCAAAATACTTGTTAAGTTCTAATGAAAACCCATGTTTAAGTAAAAAGGTTCATATGATAATGTTATTTCAAACTAGTTGATTTAAGAATTTTTTTCAAAATAAAAATAAAAATAGGCAGTCAAAACAAAAATAAACCCTAATTACAGCCATATCGGAGACACAAGGCCTTATTACATCATATGAAAATAAAATAACAAAACTGAAGTAATTGAAAGAAATATTTTATTTAAAATCCCTAAGTAACTTGCAGTGTAGCCACCTCCGAGTCCTCTCCCACGTCAAGCCGTCTACTGAGGGTCACCTGAAACATTTAATTTAAGGGTGTGAGTTTCGCAACTCAGTGTGTACAATCCTTGGCAATCAAATCAATTCATTATACACATATCACATTGGGCTTAAGCCCTAACAATATCAATGGTCTGGGCCTTAGCCCACATTGACCTCATATCATATCAAAATCACATGAATGCAATGCTCCCACCCCGAATCCAACCCTGCACTCCACCTGTACCAACCCTACACTCCTGTGGGGATATAAATATCAACCCACCCATCCCTACATTCTAAAGGTAGCACTGGTTGTGGCACTACTCAAACGTTGCAGTGGGGCTGCTATATAATGAGCTTAAAGCCACCGGTGGATCCACGGTCGTCAAGCGACTATGCGATCCTCATATCTTCCTCCGTTCAATTTATCCCCCGCTAATGCAACATACATATTATGAATGCACATACAACATTTTATGAGTGCACATATAAGTTTTTCTATACATTAAGCATTTAGGGGTATTTCAGTCATTTTACTACTCAAGGGTATTTCGGTAATTTTCTACCCTACAAAGGTGTTTCAGTACTCCTACCCTATGAGGGTGTTTTAGTAATTCTACCCTACAGGGCATTATAGTAATTCTACCTTAGAGGGTATTTTCGTAATTCCATCCTACAGGGGTATTTTCGTAATTCTAACCTACAGGGGTATTTTCGTAATTTCTTAAAGGTACAGACTTTAATTATGGTTTTGGCCCATTAACAAGGCCTCACAACTAAAGTGAATGGACACTATGCACCAGGTAGGATTAAAGAGAAGAGGAGGTGGGTCACTCGAACCGCTTAAGTACCAAGCTCTTCCTAGATCCAATCCTAGACATGCACACATCCATTACCACACCTTAGTCTAACAACTTGTCCACGAACATGTTTAATTATTTAATTAAGTCTTATGTAAAATTTGAGAGATCAGAACTAAGCCTATAGTCCATTAAAAACCTTAGTATGCATTTCTACGATCCCATAAGGCCTATTAGGCCCAATCATATTTATAAAACCCATTAAGCCCCAAGCATGCTTATGTAGCCCATTAGGCCCAATCATAATTAATCATACAAACATGCATGTCAATCCATCATAAGATTTCATATCACAACTTTGCCACTTTGGGCCCACAAGTTCGGCAGGCCCATTCGGGATTTCGGCTTTTGCCGATTTTCGTGTGTGTAGTGTATGTACACACCTGATTGACGACCCGTACTACACTATTCTCAGCCTCAACCTACAATCAAAACCATTTTCGAATCAATTCTATGCCTTAAACTACAACTTAATCAAATCTCGAAGCCTTACTGTAACCTTACCGTGTACCTTCGGCTTTCCTAACCTTTCCTTAGCAAATATTCCTGAATATTCTTAGATCATCCGCTAGAGGTCCTTTCCACGCTTGGAATCCTAGAACCCTACCCCTAGTTTAACAAGGTTAATCGACAAGAAAAGAGAGGATTAGATAGCCCTTTAGCTTTTATCAAAACACACTAAAAGATGGTTAACTAAGTACTTTCCGAAACTAGTCTCTGATCTCGTGGCCTAGATATCTACTAAGTGTGCCCTCAGCTTTTAAAAACTCAATTAAGGGTTGCAAATAACAAAACAGATCTGTGATGAAGGAAATCAAAAGAAATCGGCAAATGGAGAAAACTATGAATATTCGGTAAAACAATAGATGGCTAAAAGGCAAAGGGAAAATTCGGCAAAGATGGAACAAATGGGAGAAAAAGAATTTGGCAAGAGGAGGAGAGAAAATAAACTATATGAAATTAAGGAAAACCCTGATATGAAATTTGGCACTCCTTAAATAGCTAATAGCCGAACCTAGCCCTTCCTAGAGTCCAATTCTGCAAATCTCCTATTATCTCTCTTTTATCATCACCTTAAAATTCTCTCATGATCACTCCCTAACAGAGTCCATCTTCATGCCACTTCCAACCTTCTAGAAGGCCAAAATTAAACTCCTAAAAATACTAAGCTAGGATCCAAAACTTAACCAAGGGCCAATACTTCTAGGCCCAAAATTCGAGGTGTTACACAAACGACTTTTTTAAGCATCACCATAAATGAGGGATCGTATTTTAAATTCTTTCAAATTTTCAAATCTTTGACACTAAGACGCTAATTAATCAACTAGGCACCAATTTTGGGCGTATCGAGGGTGCTAATCCTTCCTCGTGTGTAACCGGCTCCCGAACCCATCCTTCTGATTTTGGTAGACCAAAATCGTTGTTTTGATAAATCAATCCGTTTATAAAAAAACAACCACTTTGTGAGGTGACCCAATCACACCTCAACAAAAAAGATTGGTGGCGTCTCCCGTTTTCCGTTTTCATTTTCAAAATCAAAGTCGATTACCGTTTCACAAAAAAATGGTTTCGACAGCGACATACCCCTAAAGATATCCCAATAGAGGAATATTGAATCCTTTGTCGTAACACAGGTCCTGATGTGTCGCAACAACCGCTCTCGGCTGAACATAGCACGAGCCTGTGGGCGTTTTGGTCTGGATAATCAAACTTAAAGCTCAGGAACGTCAACTAACCTAGGTTTAAGGACGACGGCCACCTGAAATATGTAAATAGGATCATTTTTCACATGTTGTGGACATCAACTCCATAGTATAGTTTTCTGCTTTTAATTCCAGTTTCGGTATTCTTTCTTTTAGGTTTTTAGATTTATTTTCAAGTTGTTCTTTGTTCATCTCGAGGGATTTGATTTGTAAAGACAATCAAACTTTGTGGATTCATATTCATCTTTAATACAAACCAGGCGTTTTCTTAAACCCTACACCTCAATTCATTTATCATGTTCTATCTTTACATCACTTCCATATTCTTTATGAAAACCATGAGAAACTAATCCCTATTGGGGATTAGCGAGTGGAGGTATGATTTGTTAACTGTTTTATAGGGTTATTTAACGGATCAACTGTTTGGAAAAGGAAGAACATAAACCCTAGGAAGTCATTAGGGTAGAATTACCGCTATAAATACTAAATAATTAATTAAAATAATGGCTGATTGGTTAGAATTGTTGTCTCAAATCCACTCTTTCTGACGCCACTGAAAACGGTTTGTTACACAAATATACACTAATTATCCATTCATTTGCAAAAATATAAAAGTTTGTGAAATCACCATGACTTATTGAATTAGTGAACTTGGAGATATGATGGATATTATTGCATAATTTTAACTTGATATGACGGAATATTTTTACAAAATGGAAAATGCAACCATTTTTACTATTAATAAAAATAATGCTAAATTCTGCTTCTTATTGACATTTGGCTATTTGTTAAAATACAAGCCATGGCAAGGGAAAATAAAATAAAATAAAATGGAAGGCTAGTAATTTCCACTTAGCAAAGAGGTAGACGAGAGTATGCTTGAATTAGCAATACTGTGAGGATATGTTGCCCACATGAATAAGTTGGGAACGAATGAATTAATTAGGTACTGTTGGAGGAGGAAGCATCCATTTGGTACCTTCAATATAGTCTAGAACCAAGAATGGTTCAGCTTCTGCATCTGATAGTTGTTTGACGAATTTCTCTTGTGTAGCTGGAGTCGCGCCTTTCCCCGTGCATTTGTATTGTAACACCCCAGACCCGGCCCAGACGTTATGGCCATGTCCGGTGTGCTACATCACCTAGACTATGCTACGCCGTCCTATATACTAAGTCTGATGTTTGAGATTTTTGAAAAGTAATACTTGTTTTTCTTGAAATTCCCGATTTAATTATTATTCAACCTAATTTCTATCTCATTTGTTAATCGTTTCATTTTAGTCTTATTGTCCTCCTTAGTCTTCAGTAAAGTCAGGTTGGTTAACAAAATGTTTGTTTAATTTTGAAAACGGTGTAGGTTTGTGTTTGCAATAAAACGGTAGAGAAATCCCGAATAACAGTTATAGCGGCCTTATTACAACCCATGTCAAAATAAAACCAATAAAAGGTAATTAAATAAAAAAAAACCAACTATGATGAAAGTTCAGTCCTCGTGGCCACTCTGAATCCCTCCCAGCGTCCAAGTCACGATCTAGGGCTCACCTACAAGGATGGAAAGAAAGGGTGAGTTTGGGAAAACTCAGTGTGTGCAGAACCCATCCAAAGCCCAAATTGGCTCAAGCCCACTGGGCCTAAACCCTAACTAGTCTCAGTCAGATACTGGGCCGAAGCCCTATTCAGAAACAGTAATCTGGGCCAAGGCCCTATAACAGATACTGGGCTAAACCCTATTCAGATAACAGATTGGCCCATAGGCCCATAACAGTACAGTACAGTAATACAGTATAAATGCAAACCCAGTTGGGGAGAGTACTCAACCCACCAATCGCTACACACCACCCGTACCAGCCAACACACCATGTGGGGAATAACTCGACCCACCCAGCCCACACACCACAGTCGCAGCATGGCTGCTCAGTTAAACAGTATACGAGGCAAAGCCCCTTTCAGAAATAGTACGAGGCATAGCCCCTTTTCAGTAACGTGGCTGTGCCACTCACACTTCCTCCATTATCAAAACCCAACCCATGCAATAGATACATATCATGGCATGCAATAACAGTAGCAGTCATGTCAAACAGTACAGTCAATTTTAGCCCTAAGGGTATAACGGAAATTTTCTACCTAGGGGCAAAACAATAATTTCTTACCCTAAGGGTATTTCAGTAATTTTGCTCTCATGTTACAGATTTTATGCTTATTACAGTATTTATTAATCACATAGTTGTCACAGAAGTCCGGTTAACTCAGTTTTTCAGTCTTAGCATTCAAGCCCTAAAACCCCTAATGAGCCCTATTACGTCGATTGGCCCATTAGGCCCATTTAGTCCCAATTTCATAGTCAGTTATCTTGTTTTAACTGTTTTCACGCCTACAGTTCATAATATTACCTTTAAACCCATTTTTACTCACATGGACCCAAATCGCCCATTGGGCCCATATTTGGCCCACCGAGGCCCAACTTACCATAATGTCCAAAATTTAACGGTCAACACGCCTAACAGTGCTGATTCCAAAACTAACCTTCTCCTACTAACTTGAGAACATTCGCACACTCACAAGCTCTCGAAATACTGAAACTTCGGCATTTCGGCTTTTCGGCTTTTGCCGATTTGCGCATTGAAAGGAGTTCGAAACACACACCTGTTTTGCAGTTTGTCCTACGAGATCTCCTATGCGTTAATCCCTACAATCCAATACTTAATTGATTAGACCATACCAACACTTAATCTAAATTGAAAACTTACCCAAAGCCTTACTTACACATTCGGCCAACACCTCCAATGGCCTTAATGTTCTTACCTTGCCGATTTAGATCCCTTTAGATCTAGATCTGATGTTCCAATGTCTTCAACTCCTTGTTTGATCACCTTCTTCTCTAACTAACACACAAAAAGAACAAAGAAAACACCACTTGATTTACCAAAAGTCCAAAATGACAAAATCCTTAACTTTAGGGACTTTCGACTTTTCCAAATATGAAATATTGAACAGATCTGAAGTATTTAACACTTACCAATGATTTCTCTTCAGTTCCTATGCAGATCTGATGTAAATCTGACCCTTAAACATCAGTAGAAACCTTATCTCTAAGATTTGCAATTTCGGCTATCTCCCTACAACTATGGTGATTTTGGCTTTTCAACAAGAGAAGAGGATGGTGTTTTGGGCTGTAGATTTTGGGTGATGGTGTCGACAATGGTGTGGCTCAAGGGAGAGTAGTAATCGGCCACAACAGGTGAAAGGAATAGGGGTGATTCGGCTTACAAGAAATCGGCAAGAAAGGAAGCAGTTTTTGGGATTTCTGGCACTTTGAGCAATCGATTATGGTTGATTTTAAGAGGAATGAAAGCAAAAGAAAGAGTGGATCTGTGCAAGGTGGGTATTCGGCTAGGGAAGAGATCAAAGGGGAAGAAGAAAAATGAAAAAAACAATGGTAGAGGTGGAGAGGAAGAATTCGGCTATGAGCTTTCCATGGAGGTAACTTTTGGCTTTTCTGACAGTAGAACAGAGAAAAATTCCTAAGGTGGCTAACCCTAATTGTCATGACAGAAAAAAGAAAATGATATAACCCTAATATCACACTTGAGTAATCGGCCCAAGTTCATAAAAGCCCTTGCCGAAATTCCTACTTAAAATAGTCACATGCCCGGCACATGCTTAAAAATTAAAAAGAACACTACGCTTACCTTGCAACTCGAACCCTTGTCCTTGAATACCCACTTAGGCGCCACTTTTTTAGGAGCTTAGTGGTGCCACCTTGCCACTCTACCAAGGCTCCCTTTGTGACATATTTTACACGGTTTTTCTTAAAGGCCCACTTAACCAAGTCCCCTTTCACTTGAAAATCCAACTTAATATTTTACCGGGTTTTAACTTAAGCTTGGGCCTTCTAAAGGCCCACTAACACACTTAAACATAATTTCAACAATCAGAACACCAAAATTCCAAGATTTCACCAAAGGCACAAAAACCTGAAAAAAAATCCCGAAAATCCTATAATTCATTCATAATTTATTTAATTACTAAACTAAACACCAATTGTAATAATGCCATTTATATTTTTATAATAAAAAAATAATAATAATAGTAATAACAATAATAATTTTATAAATATGTTTTTATCTAATGATAATAATTTTTAAATACAGTAATATTTTTTTCTAATAACCATAATTATAATTTTCATAAAATTTTAAAACATCAGTAATAATAAATACAGAAATATTTTCTAAGAATAATTTAATTCAAAATTTTTTTCTTAAACCATAATATTTAAAACTTCTCAATTATTCTGATTTTCTTCTATCCGAACCTAGACTCAAAGCCCAATTCTTCTAGGCCCAAATTCAGGGTGTTACATGTATTCTCCGTAGTATACAGTTCTGCGTGTCAAACCGTTCTCACATTATATATCTTAATAAATTTATCAATAAGTTGGGAAAGATTAGTTTACTTGAAGGCATGTAATGTTGTAAGGTTGTGTATTATCTTACTTGGCTCGTTCAGGTTGGCGATTACTAGACCATCCCCTGGGATGGACTATTTCGTCCATTTCAGTATAAGAATAAACAACCCTCGGGCTGCTCTTCCAAGCCCTGCCCAAAAATACGTCCTTCGCTGTTCCTGTAATTCTGCCATGCACGAACGAAAAACCCGTGTCCTCCGATGAACTTTCTCTCGCGTGTGCTGTAATTATTGCCATTTTCGGATCTCCTTCTAGATCTCCTTCCATCAATATTTCCGAGTTCTGCATCCCACTTTTCTTGTCAAATATATATATGGGGGTATAATACATCATATTTCACGCATTGAGAATATTAATACCAGAAATAAAGATGTCCCGCTTCCGAAAATAAAATCAACAGTGCCACGAATATGGCAGTCCTTAAAGAAATGGTTGCCCCTATCATCGCACAATGTGTCTTGGAAGCCAATGAACTTGCAGTTATAGAAGGCCGACCTATCGCCGGAGACTCTCAAAGCAACCGCTTGTGCTCCTACCATTTTCCCGTCTGGCCTAGGAGCAGAGTTCTGTTTGCATAACATGCCACAAAATAAAAAAAGAACCCCTTTAATAATCAATTCAATAAAGGACGGATCATGGATGTCTAAACTCTACATTAACTTACCACTATATTCAGATTAGCACCCACAAAGTAACTACTCTCAGTAATAAGAGTGGCACTATCTACGGTTCCATATTGCTTGGCGGTGCCGTCAAATGTCAAATTTGGCATGTTTTTAGGATCTCCTAAAAATGTAATGAAAGGCTTATCTCTTTCAATTCTAATTTTCTCTTTGTAAGATCCAGGTCCGATGGATATAATCACACGTTTGGCGTTCCCTGATGGAACGCTCTCGATGGCTTTGGTTATGGTATCGAATTCTCCACCCCCACCTTGCATCACCTTTATGATTCTAGGTTCTGTCTCGGCCGCAACCAATTCAGGGTCTAAGGTTTTACCCCTTTCCTTCACTGGCTTGATAATGCCATTAAACCAAGCTTCTACTTGGGATTTATCTGCCGGTATTGGTTGTGAGACAACAACCGGAGCAAACAGGAGAATACTTACACACAATGCTAAAGCATAAACTTCATTGCCCTTTATTCTTTTTCCATCCATTTCCTTCTTCTTCTTTTTTCCTTTTAATAAAAAGTGTAATATGTTTATTTTCTTCGTTTATTGATTATTGAAGTTGTCTTTGAATTCTAAGTGACTCCAATTTATAAGATAAATTGGTGACAAAAAATATAAAAGAAAAAGAGCCTTGGAGGATTCCTCGCATTGCCAATCATTTGTGTAGTTCTTGGTGCAAGCATTGCTACATTTAAGACCGAGCGTTTCATGGCTGATCGCAATTAATGAGCATAAATTGAATATAATTGCTGTCAAATACACGAAATTCAGACTTGAGACACCCATGATCGTTGAATAATAATCCTAAGTGCAAAACCTAAACCGGGTGAATTTAATGTAAGGAATGGAAATATTTTATGTCGTTGTCTTCATATGTTGCCCCCTTAATACTTACTTGTTTATTTTAAAGTTATTACAAAATTAATTATCTATTAGGTTTATGTAAATGGAGAAAAGTTTGATTCTAAATGGAAATTGCCAATTAAGTTTTATGTTTTCTTTCATTCATGAATAGTGGAAATTTTATTCATAGAACATATTTAAATTAAGCAAGTAATTAAAAAACAATCAAACAGTAATTAACAAAGTTAATATTTATATTACTTCCATACTTTGTGGTTGCGACTTCAGCAGTAATTTCATCTCGAAATTCCATCATTAACTCCCGGTTCATCTTACATAATCACATAACCTTTTTTTAACTACCACATACAATAAGATCTATTAAAAAACTAAGTTAACCACTTAAACTGTAAAATCATATATTATTACAGAATGACTAGATTTAGCTACTAAAAAACCTAAAATTGTGTGAAAAGGGCTATAAATAACATTATAAATAGTGGATTCGAACTTGAAGTCGTGTACCTGATCTGCAAGAATTCGATGTAGTAGATTAAACTAATTTTCGAACTTTAGGAGCTTGAAAGCAGAAATTTTCAGTAGATTTTAATTACATTTTTGCAAGATTTCTTAAATTTAATATATTGTAAAAATTGAGACTTTTATTGACCTTAAGGGTCGAATGAGGCCTAAGGGAAAGCTAATGAACTGTGTAAGTGTGCAGGAGACTGTTAGAAGGCGCGATAAACAGATGCTGGTCAATGTTTTTCAACTTAAGGAGTAGAACAAAGAAATCACGACTAGCTTTGATGTTGAGACAAAATATAAGGGTGTCGCGACTGTACAAACCAATTTTAGCCCAGGCCCGTTAGAATACCCAACTAAATACCCAATACAACTAGCCCAATTACCCCCTAAACTAAAACTAAATCCAAATTAAGCCCAACCTAACCCTAAGCCCAATACCCAAATCAAGCCGAAGAAGCAAAAAACAAAAATTCAAACCCTAGCTGCCCTAGGTCTTTTGACCTCTGACACCCATCACATCCACCTCCACTTGCACTGGCACTGCTTCATCGTCAGCACCACTTGTTCTGCCACCCCCCATATCCTATAAAAAGAGGCGAACACACAATCAAAAGAATAGAGACAAAACCCTTTTGTATTTTCAGCTTAAATAGCCATGAAAACAACATGTAATGGACTAGACATTAACAATAACAAGAAGAGTTTTCAAATACAAAAAAGAGCAGAGATTCCAAACCAAAAGGCAAATATTCAAACACAAACGCGCAAAGGTCCTCCTCCTATTATTTTCCTTTATTTTTTCGCTTTTCGGAACTGTTTGTGCATATATTCAAGGATTTTTTTATCATATATATATATATATTTTAAAACCATTTACGTAACTATATATCTCTTGATTTTTTAAACTATTTATATATATACTATAAATATATAAAAAGGAGAAGTATAAAAAAATTAAAAATTTTACCTTTGGGACGCCAGCCGCCGTGCACGGCGGCGCTGGCGGCGGAGCCATGGCGGTGGTTCACCGAAGGACGGCCTGGTCCTGGGAAAGCGGGAGAGAGTTGAGAGCATCTCAGATTTTTTTTGGAAGGGAGGGATTGAAATGAATTTTTTTCTAAAAATTTTGCCTTAAATAGGCCTCCAAAACGACGTCGTTTTGGGACAGGCCTTAAACGCCCAAAACGACATCGTTTTGCCCTGTCTGACCCACAATCCGACCCGACCCGACCCGCCTCAGGATCTGCGTGTATTTTAGCGGAAGGGTTATTTGTGCTTTTAGCCCTTCCGCCTTTTCGATAATTTTTTAATTTAGTCCCCTTTTTTATTTTTTCTTTTAATTTCGCCCCGAATTTTTGCTTGGATTTCAATTGGGTCTCCCCCTGATGCTGTGCATTTTGGAGGAAGGGTTTATTTCCCATTTTGGTCCCTCATTGTTGTTTGCGTGTTCGATTCGGTCCTTTTCTTTTTATTTATTTTCAGATTGGCCTTGAACTTCTATTTTAATTTCAAATTAGTCCTTTTCCGCTTATTTTGCATTTTATTTTCAAATTAAATTGTTTATCATCATCATTATTATTATTATTATTATTATTATTGTTGTTGTTGTTATTATTATTATAGTATTTTACTATTACCTATTAATAGTATTAGCATTAATTATAGTTAGTACTATTATCACTATCATTATTTTTACTATTATTTTTTTATATTATTATTATTCTTACAAATATATTATTTTCTAACTTATTACCATTCTACTTATTAACATATTATTTTTATGATTATTTATATTATTATTATTCTTGTTAATGTATTATTATTATTTTCTATTTTACTATTATTCTTGTATTATTATTATATTTACTATTATTCCTTTTCTACTATTGTATTTATTAGTATTGTTAATATTAATATTTTTAATGTTGTTATCATTATAAGTATTATTATTTGCAACTATTTCATTTATATACCATTAGGTTTCTTTTTTATTTTCTCCTTTTTAATCTATTTATTATTTATTTATTTTATTGTTATTTTTTTTACATATCCTGCTCGGTTTTACTTTTTTATTGTTGTTCTTGTTATTTTAATTACGCATTTATTTATATTCCGCTATGCTTGTTAATACCGTAGTTTATTTTTCATTTTTTACAAATCCGTGTTATAACTCGGCACAAAAATGATTCTTTTATAAAGGCAATATTTTGTATTTAGAAATTCGAGAAATCGTGCCCTAGCTTACTGGGTTTCGATTTTTTCTCGTTTAACCTAAATAGCGGAATATCTTTTTAAAACAAATAAGTTTTAAATAAAAAAGCTATTTCTCGAGAATTCGAGATGTTGTGTCCTAACGTATTGGATGTGACATTTTGTTACCTCGAGAAAGGATTTCTTAAAATAAAGGCAATATTCTGTACTTGGAAATTCGAGAAATCGTACCCTAACTTACTGGGTTTCGATTTTTCTCGTTTAACCTAAATAACCGAATATCCTTTCAAAATTAAAATACCAACATTTTAAGTAAAAAAGCTTATTCTTGAGAAGTCGAGATGTCGTGTCCTAACGCATTGGATCTAACGTTTTGTTATCTCGAAATAAGATTTTCCAAATCAAGGAAATATTCTATATTTAGAAATTCGAGAAATCATGCCCTAACGTATTGTGTTTCTATTTTCTCATTTACTCTAAGTATCCGAATATCCTTCCAAAATTAAATACATGAGTTTCAAATCAAAGGCAAGTTTAGCCTTAAAAGTCGAGGTGTTGTGTCCTAATGTATTGGATATGACATTTCACTTTGAGACGAAACGGCCTCTAACACACATTTTCAATTTATCCAAACGAATTTTTTAAGCATCACCATAAATGAGGGATCGTATTTTAAATTCTTTCAAATTTTCAAATCTTCGAAACTAAGACACTAATTAATCAACTAGGCACCAATTTTGGGCGTATCGAGGGTGCTAATCCTTCCTTGCGCGTAACCGACTCCTGAACCTATCTTTCTGATTTTGGTAGACCAAAATCGTTGTTTTGATAAATCAATCCGTTTATAAAAAAACAACCACTTTGTGAGGTGGCCCAATCACACCTCAACAAAAAAGATTGGTGGCGACTCCCGTTTTTCGTTTTAATTTTCAAAATTAATGTCGATTACCGTTTCACAAAAAAATGGTTTCGACAGCGACATACCCCTAAAGATATCTCAATAGAGGAATATTGAATCCTTTGGCGTAACACAGGTCTTGATGTGTCGCAACAACCGCTCTCGACTGAACATAGCACGAGCCTGCGGGCGTTTTGATATAGATAATCAAACTTAAAGCTCAGGAACGTCAACTAACCTAGGTTTAAGGATGACGGCCACCTGAAATCTGTAAATAGGATCATTTTTCACATGTTGTGGATATCAACTCCATAGTATAGTTTTTTGCTTTTAATTCCAGTTTCAGTATTCTTTCTTTTAGGTTTTTAGATTTATTTTCAAGTTGTTCTTTGTTTATCTCGAGAGATCTGATTTGTAAAGACAATCAAACTTTGTGGATTCATATTAATCTTTAATACAAACCAAGCATTTTCTTAAACCCTACACCTCAATTCATTTATCATGTTCTATCTTTACATCAATTCCATATTTTTTATGAAAACCATGAGAAGCTAATCCCTATTGGGATTAGCGAGTGGATGTATGATTTGTTAACTGTTTTATAAGGTTATTCAACGGATCAACTGTTTGGAAAAGGAAGAACATAAACCCTAGGAAGTCATTAAGGCGGAATTACCCCTATAAATACTAAATAGTTAATTAAAATAATGGCTGATTGGTCAGAATTGTTGTCTCAAATCCACTCTTTTTGACGCCACTGAAAACGGGTTGTTACACAAATATACACTAATTATCCATTCATTTGGAAAAATATAAAAGTTTGTGAAATCACCATGACTTATTGAATTAGTGAACTTGGAGATATGATGGATATTATTACATAATTTTTACTTGATATGACGGAATATTTTTACAAAATGGAAAATGCAACCATTTTTACTATTAATAAAAATAATGCTAAATTCTGCTTCTTATTGACAATTGGCTATTTGTTAAAATACAAGCCATGGGAAGGGAAAATAAAATAAAATAAAATGGAAGGCTAGTTATTTCCACTGAGCAAAGAGGTAGACGAGAGTATGCTTGAATTAGCAATACTGTGAGGATATGTTGCCCACATGAATAAGTTGGGAACGAATGAATTAATTAGGTACTGTTGGAGGAGGAAGCAACCATTTGGTACCTTCAATATAGTCAAGAACCAAGAATGGTTCAGCTTCTGCATCCGATAGTTGTTTGACGAATTTCTCTCGTGTAGCTGGAGTCGCGCCTTTCCCCGTACATTTGTATTCTCCGTAGTATACAGTTCTGCGTGTCAAACCGTTCTCACATTATATATCTTAATAAATTTATCAATAAGTTGGGAAAGATTAGTTTACTTGAAGGCATGTAATGTTGTAAGGTTGTGTATTATCTTACTTGGCTCGTTCAGGTTGGCGATTACTAGACCATCCCCCGGGATGGACTATTTCGTCCATTTCAGTATAAGAATAAACAACCCTTGGGCTGCTCTTCCAAGCCCTGCCCAAAAATACGTCCTTCGCTGTTCCTGTAATTCTGCCATGCACGAACGAAAAACCCGTGTCCTCTGATGAACTTTCTCTCGCGTGTGCTGTAATTATTGCCATTTCCGGATCTCCTTCTGGATCTCCTTCCACGAATATTTCCGAGTTCTGCATCCCATTTTTCTTGTCAAATATATATATGGGGGTATAATACATCATATTTCTCACATTGAGAATATTAATACCAGAAATAAAGATGTCCCGCTTCCGAAAATAAAATCAACGGTGCCACGAATATGGCAGTCCTTAAAGAAATGGTTGCCCCTGTCATCACACAATGTGTCTTGGAAGCCAATGAACTTGCAGTTATAGAAGGCTGACCTGTCGCCGGAGACTCTCAAAGCAACCGCTTGTGCTCCTACCATTTTCCCGTCTGGCCTAGGAGCAGAGTTCTGTTTGCATAACATGCCACAAAATAAAAAAAGAACCCCTTTAATAATCAATTCAATAAAGGACGGATCATGGATGTCTAAACTCTACATTAACTTACCACTATATTCAGATTAGCACCCACAAAGTAACTACTCTCAGTAATAAGAGTGGCACTATCTACGGTTCCATATTGCTTGGCGGTGCCGTCAAATGTCAAATTTGGCATGTTTTTAGGATCTCCTAAAAATGTAATGAAAGGCTTATCTCTTTCAATTCTAATTTTCTCTTTGTAAGATCCAGGTCCGATGGATATAATCACACGTTTGGCGTTCCCTGATGGAACGCTCTCGATGGCTTTGGTTATGGTATCGAATTCTCCAACCCCACCTTGCATCACCTTTATGATTCTAGGTTCTGTCTCGGCCGCAACCAATTCAGGGTCTAAGGTTTTACCCCTTTCCTTCACTGGCTTGATAATGCCATTAAACCAAGCTTCTACTTGGGATTTATCTGCCGGTATTGGTTGTGAGACAACAACCGGAGCAAACAGGAGAATACTTACACACAATGCTAAAGCATAAACTTCATTGCCCTTTATTCTTTTTCCATCCATTTCCTTCTTCTTCTTTTTTCCTTTTAATAAAAAGTGTAATATGTTTATTTTCTTCGTTTATTGATTATTGAGGTTGTCTTTGAATTCTAAGTGACTCCAATTTATAAGATAAATTGGTGACAAAAAATATAAAAGAAAAAGAGCCTTGGAGGATTCCTCGCATTGCCACTCATTTGCGTAGTTCTTGCTGCAAACATTGCTACATTTAAGACCGAGCATTTCATGGCTGATCGCAATTAATGAGCATAAATTGAATATAATTGTTGTCAAATACACGAAATTCAGACTTGAGACACCCATGATCGTTGAATAATAATCCTAAATGCAAAACATAAATCGGGTGAATTTAATGTAAGGAATGGAAATATTTTATGTCGTTGTCTTCATATGTTGCCCCCTTAATACTTACTTGTTTATTTTAAAGTTATTACAAAATTAATTATCTATTAGGCTTATATAAATGGAGAAAAGTTTGATTCTAAATGGAAATTTCCAATTAAGTTTTATGTTTTCTTTCATTCATGAATAGTGGAAATTTTATTCATGGAACATATTTAAATTAAGCAAGTAATTAAAAATCAATCAAACAGTAATTAACAAAGTTAATATTTATATTACTTCCATACTTTGTGGTCGCGACTTCAGTAGTAGTTTCGGCTCGAAATTCCATCATTAACTCCCGGTTCATCTTATATAATCACGTAACCTTTTTTTAACTACCACATACAATAAGATCTATTAAAAAACTAACTTAACTACTTAAACTGTAAAATCATATATTATTACAGAATGACTAGATTTAGCTACTAAAAAACCTAAAATTATGTGAAAAGGGCTATAAATAACATTATAAATAGTGGATTCGAACTTGAAGTCGTGTACCTGATCTGCCAGAATTGGATGTAGCAGATTAAACTAATTTTCGAACTTTAGGAGCTAGAAAGTAGAAATTTTTAGTAGATTTTAATTACATTTTTGCAAGATTTCTTAAATTTAATATATTGTAAAAATAGAGACTTTTATTGACCTTAAGGGTCGAATGAGGCCTAAGGGGAAGCTAATGAACTGTGTAAGTGTGCAGGAGACTGTTAGAAGGCGCGATAAACAGATGTTGGTCACTATTTCGCAACTTAAGGAGTAGAACAAAGAAATCACAAAATTGCCTTTGATGTTGAGACACAACATAAGGGTTTCGCGACTGTACAAACCAATTTTAGCCCGGGCCCGTTAGAATACCCAACTAAATACCCAATACAACTAGCCCAATTACCCCCTAAGCTAAAACTAAAACCAAATTAAGCCCAACCTAACCCTAAGCCCAATACCCAAATCAAGCCAAAGAAGCAAAAAACCAAAATTCAATCCCTAGCTGCCCTAGGTCTTTTGACCTCTGACACCCATCACATCCACCTCCACTTGCACCGCCACTGCTCCATCATCAGCACCACTTGTTCTGCCACCCCCCATATCCTATAAAAGAGGCAAACACGCAATCAAAAGAATAGAGACAAAACCCTTTTGTATTTTTGGCTTAAATAGCCATGGAAACAACATGTAATGGACTAGACATTAACAATAACAAGACAAGTTTTCAAATACAAAAAAGAGCAGAGATTCCAAACCAAAAGGCAAATATTCAAACACAAACGCGCAAAGGTCCTCCTCCTATTATTTTCCTTTATTTTTTCGCTTTTCGGAACTGTTTGTGCATATATTCAAGGATTTTTTTATCATATATATATATATATTAAAACCGTTTACGTAACTATATATCTCTTGATTTTTTACACTATTTATATATATACTATAAATATATAAAAAGGAGAAGTATAAAAAAATTAAAAATTTTACATTTGGGACGAAGGCCGCCGTGCACGGCGGCACTGGCGGCGGAGCCATGGCGGTGGTTCACCGGAGGACAGCTTGGTCCTGGGAAAGCGGGAGAGAGTTGAGAGCATCTCAGATTTTTTTTAGAAGGGAGGGATTGAAATGAATTTTTTTCTAAAAATTTTGCCTTAAATAGGCCTCCAAAACGACGTCGTTTTGGGACTGGCATTAAACGCCCAAAACAACATTGTTTTGCCCTGTCTGACCCACAATCCGACCCGACCCGCCTCAGGATCCGCGTTTTTTTAACGGAAGGGTTATTTCTGCTTTTAGCCCTTCCGCCCTTTCGACACTTTTAAATTTAGTCCCCTTTTTTTTTCTTTTAATTTCTCCCCGTATTTTTGCTTGGATTTCAATTGGGTCTCCCCCTGATGCTGCGCATTTTGGAGGGAGGGTTTATTTCCCATTTTGGTCCCTCATTGTTGTTTGTGTGTTCGATTCGGTCCTTTTCTTTTTATTTATTTTCAGATTGGCCCTGAACTTCTATTTTAGGTTGAATTTAGTCCTTTTCCGCTTATTTTGCATTTTATTTTCAAATTAAATTGTTTATCATTATTATTATTATTATTATTATTATTATAGTATTTTACTATTACCTATTACTAGTATTAGCATTAATTATAGTTAGTACTATTATCACTATCATTATTTTTACTATTATTTTTTATATTATTATTATTCTTACTAATATATTATTTTCTAACTTATTACCATTCTACTTATTAACAAATTAGTTTTATGATTATTTATATTATTATTATTATTCTTGTTAATGTATTATTATTATTTTCTATTTTACTATTATTCTTGTATTATTATTATATTTACTATTATTCCTTTTCTACTATTGTATTTATTGGTATTGTTAATATTAATATTTTTAATGTTGTTATCATTATAAGTATTGTTATTTGCAACTATTTCATTTATATACTATTAGGTTTCTTTTTTTATTTTCTCTTTTTTAATCTATTTATTATTTATTTATTTTATTGTTATTTTTTTTTACATAGCCTGCTCGGTTTTACTTTTTTATTGCTGTTCTTGTTATTTTAATTGAGCATTTATTTATATTCCGCTATGCTTGTTAATACCGTAGTTTATTTTTCATTTTTTACAAATCTGTGTTATAACTCGGCACAAAAATGATTCTTTTGTAAAGGCAATATTTTGTATTTAGAAATTCGAGAAATCGTGCCCTAGCTTACTGGGTTTCGATTTTTTCTCGTTTAACCTAAATAGCAGAATATCCTTTTAAAACAAATAAGTTTTAAATAAAAAAGCTATTTCTCGAGAATTCGAGATGTCGTGTCCTAACGTATTGGATGTGACATTTTGTTACCTCGAGAAAGGATTTCTTAAAATAAAGGCAATATTCTGTATTTGGAAATTCGAGAAATCGTACCCTAACTTACTGGGTTTCGATTTTTCTCGTTTAACCTAAATAATTGAATATCCTTTTAAAATTAAAATACCTAAATTTTAAATAAAAAAGCTTATTCTTGAGAAGTCGAGATGTCGTGTCCTAACGCATTGGATCTGACGTTTTGTTATCTCGAGATAAGATTTTCCAAATCAAGGCAATATTCTGTATTTAGAAATTCGAGAAATCATGCCCTAACGTATTGTGTTTCGATTTTCTCATTTACCCTAAGTATCTGAATATCCTTCCAAAATTAAATACATGAGTTTCAAATAAAAGGCAAGTTTAGCCTTAAAGGTCGAGGTGTTGTGTCCTAACGTATTGGATATGACATTTCACTTTGAGACGAGATGGCCTCTAACACACATTTTCAATTTATCCAAACTGTAACACCCCAAACCCGGCCCAGACGTTATGGCTGAATCTGGCGATGTCACATTGAAAAGACTATTTTTTTCAAAACGACTTTATTCAATTAGAAACATGTTCGGTAGAAAAGTTACTTGATTAAAACCTAAGCTTGAGATTTAGAAATTCAAAATACTTGTTAAGTCCTAATGAAAACCCATGTTTAAGTAAAAAGGTTCATATGATAATGTTATTTCAAACTAGTTGATTTAAGAATTTTTTTCAAAGTAAAAATAAAAATAGGCAGTCAAAACAAAAATAAACCCTAATTACAGCCATATCGGAGACACAAGGCCTTTTTACATCATATGAAAATAAAATAACAAAACTGAAGTAATTGACAGAAATATATTATTTAAAATCCCTAAGTAACTTGCAGTGTAGCCACCTCCGAGTCCTCTCCCACGTCAAGCCGTCTACTGAGGGTCACCTGAAACATTTAATTTAAGGGTGTGAGTTTCGCAACTCAGTGTGTACAACCCTTGGCAATCAAGTCAATTCATTATACACATATCACATTGGGCTTAAGCCCTAACAATATCAATGGTCTGGGCCTTAGCCCACATTGACCTCATATCATATCAAAATCACATGAATGCAATGCTCCCACCCCGAATCCAACCCTGCACTCCACCTGTACCAATCCTACACTCCTGTGGGGATATAAATATCAACCCACCCATCCTTACATTCTAAAGGTAGCACTGGTTGTGGCACTACTCAAACGTTGCAGTGGGGCTGCTATATAATGAGCTTAAAGCCACCGGTGGATCCACGGTCGTCAAGCGACTATGCGATCCTCATATCTTCCTCCGTTCAATTTATCCCCCGCTAATGCAACATACATATTATGAATGCACATACAATATTTTATGAGTGCACATACAAGTTTTTCCATACATTAAGCATTTAGGGGTATTTCAGTCATTTTACTCAGGGGTATTTCGGTAATTTTCTACCCTACAAGGGTGTTTCAGTACTCCTACCCTATGAGGGTGTTTTAGTAATTCTACCCTACAGGGCATTATAGTAATTCTACCTTAGAGGGTATTTTCGTAATTCCATCCTACAGGGGTATTTTCGTAATTCTAACCTACAGGGGTATTTTCGTAATTTCTTAAAGGTACAGACTTTAATTATGGTTTTGGCCCATTAACAAGGCCTCACAACTAAAGTGAATGGACACTATGCACCAGGTAGGATTAAAGAGAAGAGGAGGTGGGTCACTCGGACCGCTTAAGTACCAAGCTCTTCCTAGATCCAATCCTAGACATGCACACATCCATTACCACACCTTAGTCTAACAACTTGTCCACGAACATGTTTAATTATTTAATTAAGTCTTATGTAAAATTTGAGAGATCAGAACTAAGCCTATAGTCCATTAAAAACCCTAGTATGCATTTCTACAATCCCATAAGGCCCATTAGGCCCAATCATATTTATAAAACCCATTAAGCCCCAAGCATGTTTATGTAGCCCATTAGGCCCAATCATAATTAATCATACAAACATGCATGTCAATCCATCATAAGATTTCATATCACAACTTTGCCACTTTGGGCCCACAAGTTCGGCAGGCCCATTCGGGATTTCGGCTTTTGCCGATTTTCGTGTGTGTAGTGTATGTACACACCTGATTGACGACCCGCACTACACTATTCTCAGCCTCAACCTACAATCAAAACCACTTTGGAATCAATTCTATGCCTTAAACTACAACTTAATCAAATCCCGACGCCTTACTGTAACCTTACCGTGTACCTTCGGCTTTCCTAACGTTTCCTTAGCAAATATTCCCGAATATTCTTAGATCATCCGCTAGAGGTCCTTTCCACGCTTGGAATCCTAGAACCCTACCCCTAGTTTAACAGGGTTAATCGACAAGAAAAGAGAGGATTAGATAGCCCTTTAGCTTTTATCAAAACACACTAAAAGATGGTTAACTAAGTACTTACCAAAACTAGTCTCTGATCTCGTGGCCTAGATATCTACTAAGTGTGCCCTCAGCTTTTAAAAACTCAATTAAGGGTTGCAAATAACAAAACAGATCTGTGATGAAGGAAATCAAAAGAAATCGGCAAATGGAGAAAACTATGAATATTCGGCAAAACAATAGATGGCTAAAAGGCAAAGGGAAAATTCGGCAAAGATGGAACAAAGGGGAGAAAAAGAATTCGGCAAGAGGAGGAGAGAAAATAAACTATATGAAAGTAAGGAAAACCCTTATATGAAATTCGGCACTCCTTAAATAGCTAATAGCCGAACCTAGCACTTCCTAGAGTCCAATTCTGCAAATCTCCTATTATCTCTCTTTTATCATCACCTTAAAATTCTCTCATGATCACTCCTTAACAGAGTCCATCTTCATGCCACTTCCAACCTTCTAGAAGGCCAAAATTAAACTCCTAAAAATACTAAGCTAGGATCCAAAACTTAACCAAGGCCCAATACTTCTAGACCCAAAATTCGGGGTGTTACACAAACGACTTTTTTAAGCATCACCATAAATGAGGGATCGTATTTTAAATTCTTTCAAATTTTCAAATCTTCGACACTAAGACACTAATTAATCAACTAGGTACCAATTTTAGGCATATCGAGGGTGCTAATCCTTCCTCGTGCGTAACCGGCTCCCGAACCCATCCTTCTGATTTTGGTAGACCAAAATCGTTGTTTTGATAAATCAATCCGTTTATAAAAAAACAACCACTTTGTGAGGTGACCCAATCACACCTCAACAAAAAAGATTGGTGGCGACTCCCGTTTTCCGTTTTCATTTTCAAAATCAAAGTCGATTACCGTTTCACAAAAAAATGGTTTCGACAGCGACATACCCCTAAAGATATCTCAATAGAGGAATATTGAATCCTTTGTCGTAACACAGGTCCTGATGTGTCGCAACAACCGCTCTCGACTGAACATAGCACGAGCCTGCGGGCGTTTTGGTCTGGATAATCAAACTTAAAGCTCAGGAACGTCAACTAACCTAGGTTTAAGGACGACGGCCACCTGAAATCTGTAAATAGGATCATTTTTCACATGTTGTGGACATCAACTCCATAGTATAGTTTTCAGCTTTTAATTCCAGTTTCGGTATTCTTTCTTTTAGGTTTTTAGATTTATTTTCAAGTTGTTCTTTGTTCATCTCGAGGGATTTGATTTGTAAAGACAATCAAACTTTGTGGATTCATATTCATCTTTAATACAAACCAGGCGTTTTCTTAAACCCTACACCTCAATTCATTTATCATGTTCTATCTTTACATCAATTCCATATTCTTTATGAAAACCATGAGAAACTAATCCCTATTGGGGATTAGCGAGTGGAGGTATGATTTGTTAACTGTTTTATAGGGTTATTCAACGGATCAACTGTTTGGAAAAGGAAGAACATAAACCCTAGGAAGTCATTAGGGTGGAATTACCGCTATAAATACTAAATAATTAATTAAAATAATGGCTAATTGGTCAGAATGGTTGTCTCAAATCCACTCTTTCTGACGCCACTGAAAACGGGTTGCTACACAAATATACACTAATTATCCATTCATTTGCAAAAATATAAAAGTTTGTGAAATCACCATGACTTATTGAATTAGTGAACTTGGAGATATGATGGATATTATTGCATAATTTTAACTTGATATGACGGAATATTTTTACAAAATGGAAAATGCAACCATTTTTACTATTAATAAAAATAATGCTAAATTCTGCTTCTTATTGACATTTGGCTATTTGTTAAAATACAAGCCATCGCAGGGGAAAATAAAATAAAATAAAATGGAAGGCTAGTTATTTCCACTTAGCAAAGAGGTAGACGAGAGTCTACTTGAATTAGCAATACTGTGAGGATATGTTGCCCACATGAATAAGTTGGGAACGAATGAATTAATTAGGTACTGTTAGAGGAGGAAGCAACCATTTGGTACCTTCAATATAGTCAAGAACCAAGAATGGTTCAGCTTCTGCATCCGATAGTTGTTTGACGACTATCGCGCCTTTCCCCGTGCATTTGTATTCTCCGTAGTATATAGTTCTGCGTGTCAAACCGTTCTCACATTATATATCTTAATAAATTTATCAATAAGTTGGGAAAGATTAGTTTACTTGAAGGCATGTAATGTTGTAAGGTTGTGTATTATCTTACTTGGCTCGTTCAGGTTGGCGATTACTAGACCATCCCCCGGGATGCACTATTTCGTCCATTTCAGTATAAGAATAAACAACCCTCGGGCTGCTCTTTCAAGCCCTGCCCAAAAATACGTCCTTCGCTGTTCCTGTAATTCTGCCATGCACGAACAAAAAACCCGTGCCCTCCGATGAACTTTCTCTCGCGTGTGCTGTAATTATTGCCATTTCCGGATCTCCTTCTGGATCTCCTTCCACAAATATTTCCGAGTTCTGCATCCCACTTTTCTTGTCAAATATATATATGGGGGTATAATACATCATATTTCACGCATTGAGAATATTAATACCAGAAATAAAGATGTCCCGCTTCCGAAAATAAAATCAACAGTGCCACGAATATGGCAGTCCTTAAAGAAATGGTTGCCCCTGTCATCGCACAATGTGTCTTGGAAGCCAATGAACTTGCAGTTATAGAAGGCCGACCTGTCGCCGGAGACTCTCAAAGCAACCGCTTGTGCTCCTACCATTTTCCCGTCTGGCCTAGGAGCAGAGTTCTGTTTGCATAACATGCCACAAAATAAAAAAAGAACCCCTTTAATAATCAATTCAATAAAGGACGGATCATGGATGTCTAAACTCTACATTAACTTACCACTATATTGAGATTAGCACCCACAAAGTAACTACTCTCAGTAATAAGAGTGGCACTATCTACGGTTCCATATTGCTTGGCGGTGCCGTCAAATGTCAAATTTGGCATGTTTTTAGGATCTCCTAAAAATGTAATGAAAGGCTTATCTCTTTCAATTCTAATTTTCTCTTTGTAAGATCCAGGTCCGATGGATATAATCACACGTTTGGCGTTCCCTGATGGAACGCTCTCGATGGCTTTGGTTATGGTATCGAATTCTCCACCCCCACCTTGCATCACCTTTATGATTCTAGGTTCTGTCTCGGCCGCAACCAATTCAGGGTCTAAGGTTTTACCCCTTTCCTTCACTGGCTTGATAATGCCATTAAACCAAGCTTCTACTTGGGATTTATTTGCCGGTATTGGTTGTGAGACAACAACCGGAGCAAACAGGAGAATACTTACACACAATGCTAAAGCATAAACTTCATTGCCCTTTATTCTTTTTCCATCCATTTCCTTCTTCTTCTTTTTTCCTTTTAATAAAAAGTGTAATATGTTTATTTTCTTCGTTTATTGATTATTGAAGTTGTCTTTGAATTCTAAGTGACTCCAATTTATAAGATAAATTGGTGACAAAAAATATAAAAGAAAAAGAGCCTTGGAGGATTCCTCGCATTACCACTCATTTGTGTAGTTCTTGGTGCAAGCATTGCTACATTTAAGACCGAGCGTTTTCATGGCTGATCGCAATTAATGAGCATAAATTGAATATAATTGTTGTCAAATACACGAAATTCAGACTTGAGACACCCATGATCGTTGAATAATAATCCTAAGTGCAAAACCTAAACCGGGTGAATTTAATGTAAGAAATGGAAATATTTTATGTCGTTGTCTTCATATGTTGCCCCCTTAATACTTACTTGTTTATTTTAAAGTTATTACAAAATTAATTATCTATTAGGTTTATGTAAATGGAGAAAAGTTTGATTCTAAATGGAAATTGCCAATTAAGTTTTATGTTTTCTTTCATTCATGAATAGTGGAAATTTTATTCATAGAACATATTTAAATTACGCAAGTAATTAAAAAACAATCAAACAGTAATTAACAAAGTTAATATTTATATTACTTCCATACTTTGTGGTCGCGACTTCAGCAGTAATTTCGTCTTGAAATTCCATCATTAACTCCCGGTTCATCTTACATAATCACATAACCTTTTTTTAACTACCACATACAATAAGATCTATTAAAAAACTAAGTTAACCACTTAAACTGTAAAATCATATATTATTACAGAATGACTAGATTTAGCTACTAAAAAACCTAAAATTGTGTGAAAAGGGCTATAAATAACATTATAAATAGTGGATTCGAACTTGAAGTCGTGTACCTGATCTGCCAGAATTTGATGTAGCAGATTAAACTAATTTTCGAACTTTAGGAGCTTGAAAGCAGAAATTTTCAGTAGATTTTAATTACATTTTTGCAAGATTTCTTAAATTTAATATATTGTACAAATTGAGACTTTTATTGACCTTAAGGGTCGAATGAGGCCTAAGGGAAAGCTAATGAACTGTGTAAGTGAGCAGGAGACTGTTAGAAGGCGCGATAAACAGATGCTGGTCACTGTTTTGCAACTTAAGGAGTAGAACAAAGAAATCACGACTAGCTTTGATGTTGAGACACAACATAAAGGTGTCGCGACTGTACAAACCAATTTTAGCCCAGGCCCGTTAGAATACCCAACTAAATACCCAATACAACTAGCCCAATTACCCCCTAAACTAAAACTAAATCCAAATTAAGCCCAACCTAACCCTAAGCCCAATACCCAAATCAAGCCGAAGAAGCAAAAAACAAAAATTCAAACCCTAGCTGCCCTAGGTCTTTTGACCTTTGACACCCATCACATCCACCTCCACTTGCACTGCCACTGCTTCATCGTTAGCACCACTTGTTCTGCCACCCCCCATATCCTATAAAAAGAGGCGAACACACAATCAAAAGAATAGAGACAAAACCCTTTTGTATTTTCGGCTTAAATAGCCATGAAAACAACATGTAATGGACTAGACATTAACAATAACAAGACAAGTTTTCAAATACAAAAAAGAGCAGAGATTCCAAACCAAAAGGCAAATATTCAAACACAAACGCGCAAAGGTCCTCCTCCTATTATTTTCCTTTATTTTTTTGCTTTTCGGAACTGTTTGTGCATATATTCAAGGATTTTTTGATCATATATATATATATATATATATATATTTTAAAACCATTTACGTAACTATATATCTCTTGATTTTTTAAACTATTTATATATATACTATAAATATATAAAAAGGAGAAGTATAAAAAAATTAAAAATTTTACCTTTGGGACGCCAGCCGCCTTGCACGGCGGCGCTGGCGGCGGAGCCATGGCGGTGGTTCACCGAAGGACGGCCTAGTCCTGGGAAAGCGGGAGAGAGTTGAGAGCATCTCAGATTTTTTTTTGAAGGGAGGGATTGAAATGAATTTTTTTCTAAAAATTTTGCCTTAAATAGGCCTCCAAAACGACGTCGTTTTGGGACAGGCCTTAAACGCCCAAAACGACATCGTTTTGCCCTGTCTGACCCACAATCCGACCCGACCCGCCTCAGGATCCACGTGTTTTTTAGCGGAAGGGTTATTTGTGCTTTTAGCCCTTCCGCCTTTTCGATAATTTTTTAATTTAGTCCCCTTTTTTATTTTTTCTTTTAATTTCGCCCCGAATTTTTGCTTGGATTTCAATTGGGTCTCCCCCTGATGCTGTGCATTTTGGAGGGAGGGTTTATTTCCCATTTTGGTCCATCATTGTTGTTTGCGTGTTCGATTCGGTCCTTTTCTTTTTATTTATTTTCAGATTGGCCTTGAACTTCTATTTTAAATTCAAATTAGTCCTGTTCCGCTTATTTTGCATTTTATTTTCAAATTAAATTGTTTATCATCATCATTATTATTATTATTATTATTTTTATTATTGTTGTTGTTATTATTATTGTAGTATTTTACTATTACCTATTAATAGTATTAGCATTAATTATAGTTAGTACTATTATCACTATCATTATTTTTATTATTTTTTTTATTATTATTCTTACTAATATATTATTTTCTAACTTATTACCATTCTACTTATTAACATATTATTTTTATGATTATTTATATTATTATTATTCTTGTTAATGTATTATTATTATTTTCTATTTTACTATTATTCTTGTATTATTATTATATTTACTATTATTCCTTTTCTACTATTGTATTTATTAGTATTGTTAATATTAATATTTTTAATGTTGTTATCATTATAAGTATTATTATTTGCAACTATTTCATTTATATACTATTAGGTTTCTTTTTTATTTTCTCCTTTTTAATCTATTTATTATTTATTTATTTTATTGTTATTTTTTTTACATAGCCGGCTCGGTTTTACTTTTTTATTGTTGTTCCTGTTATTTTAATTACGCATTTATTTATATTCCGCTATGCTTGTTAATACCGTAGTTTATTTTTCATTTTTTACAAATCCGTGTTATAACTCGGCACAAAAATGATTCTTTTATAAAGGCAACATTTTGTATTTAGAAATTCGAGAAACTGTGCCCTAGCTTACTGGGTTTCGATTTTTTCTCGTTTAACCTAAATAGCGGAATATCTTTTTAAAACAAATAAGTTTTAAATAAAAAAGCTATTTCTCGAGAATTCGAGATGTCGTGTCCTAACGTATTGGATGTGACATTTTGTTACCTCGAGAAAGGATTTCTTAAAATAAAGGCAATATTCTGTACTTGGAAATTCGAGAAATCGTACCCTAACTTACTGGGTTTCGATTTTTCTCGTTTAACCTAAATAACTGAATATCCTTTCAAAATTAAAATACCTACATTTTAAATAAAAAAGCTTATTCTTGAGAAGTCGAGATGTCGTGTCCTAACGCATTGGATCTAACGTTTTGTTATCTCGAAATAAGATTTTCCAAATCAAGGAAATATTCTATATTTAGAAATTCGAGAAATCATGCCCTAACGTATTGTGTTTCGATTTTCTCATTTACTCTAAGTATCCGAATATCCTTCCAAAATTAAATACATGAGTTTCAAATCAAAGGCAAGTTTAGCCTTAAAGGTCGAGGTGTTGTGTCCTAACGTATTGGATATGACATTTCACTTTGAGACGAAACGGCCTCTGACACACATTTTCAATTTATCCAAACGACTTTTTTAAGCATCACCATAAATGAGGGATCGTATTTTAAATTCTTTCAATTTTTGAAATCTTCGAAACTAAGACACTAATTAATCAACTAGGCACCAATTTTGGGCGTATCGAGGGTGCTAATCCTTCCTCGCGCGTAACCGACTCCTGAACCCATCTTTTTGATTTTGGTAGACCAAAATCGTTGTTTTGATAAATCAATCCGTTTATAAAAAAACAACCACTTTGTGAGGTGGCCCAATCACACCTCAACAAAAAAGATTGGTGGCGACTCCCGTTTTTCGTTTTCATTTTCAAAATTAAAGTCGATTACCGTTTCACAAAAAAATGGTTTTCACAGCGACATACCCCTAAAGATATCTCAATAGAGGAATATTGAATCCTTTGTCGTAACACAGGTCCTGATGTGTCGCAACAACCGCTCTCAACTGAACATAGCACGAGCCTGCGGGCGTTTTGGTCTGGATAATCAAACTTAAAGCTCAGGAACGTCAACTAACCTAGGTTTAAGGATGACGGCCACCTGAAATCTGTAAATAGGATCATTTTTCACATGTTGTGGACATCAACTCCATAGTATAGTTTTTTGCTTTTAATTCCAGTTTTGGTATTCTTTCTTTTAGGTTTTTAGATTTATTTTCAAGTTGTTCTTTGTTTATCTCGAGAGATCTGATTTGTAAAGACAATCAAACTTCGAGGATTCATATTCATCTTTTATACAAACCAGGCATTTTCTTAAACCCTCCACCTCAATTCATTTATCATGTTCTATCTTTACATCAATTCCATATTCTTTATGAAAACCATAAAAAACTAATCCCTATTGGGATTAGCGAGTGGAGGTATGATTTGTTAACTGTTTTATAGGGTTATTCAACGGATCAACTGTTTGGAAAAGGAAGAACATAAACCCTAGGAAGTCATTAAGGCGGAATTACCCCTATAAATACTAAATAGTTAATTAAAATAATGGCTGATTGGTCAGAATTGTTGTCTCAAATCCACTCTTTTTGACGCCACTGAAAACGGGTTGTTACACAAATATACACTAATTATCCATTCATTTGGAAAAATATAAAAGTTTGTGAAATCACCATGAGTTATTGAATTAGTGAACTTGGAGATATGATGGATATTATTGCATAATTTTAACTTGATATGATGGAATATTTTTACAAAATGGAAAATGCAACCATCTTTACTATTAATAAAAATAATGCTAAATTCTGCTTCTTATTGACATTTGGCTATTTGTTAAAATACAAGCCATGGGAAGGGAAAATAAAATTAAAAAAAAATGGAAGGCTAGTTATTTCCACTGAGCAAAGAGGTAGACGAGAGTATGCTTGAATTAGCAATACTGTGAGGATATGTTGCCCACATGAATAAGTTGGGAACGAATGAATTAATTAGGTACTGTTGGAGGAGGAAGCAACCATTTGGTACCTTCAATATAGTCAAGAACCAAGAATGGTTCAGCTTCTGCATCCGATAGTTGTTTGACGAATTTCTCTCGTGTAGCTGGAGTCGCGCCTTTCCCCGTGCATTTGTATTCTCCGTAGTATACAGTTCTGCGTGTCAAACCGTTCTCACATTATATATCTTAATAAATTTATCAATAAGTTGGGAAAGATTAGTT
Source organism: Gossypium stocksii (assembly GCA_020496765.1). Taxonomy (NCBI): domain Eukaryota; kingdom Viridiplantae; phylum Streptophyta; class Magnoliopsida; order Malvales; family Malvaceae; genus Gossypium; species Gossypium stocksii. Next base: position 106,053,550 of record CM035627.1, on the reverse strand, counting down.
TACTTGAAGGCATGTAATGTTGTAAGGTTGTGTATTATCTTACTTGGCTCGTTCAGGTTGGCGATTGCTAGACCATCCCCCGGGATGGACTATTTCGTCCATTTCAGTATAAGAATAAACAACCCTTGGGCTGCTCTTCCAAGCCCTGCCCAAAAATACGTCCTTCGCTGTTCCTGTAATTCTGCCATGCACGAACGAAAAACCCGTGTCCTCCGATGAACTTTCTCTCGCGTGTGCTGTAATTATTGCCATTTCCGGATCTCCTTCTGGATCTCCTTCCACGAATATTTCTGAGTTCTGCATCCCATTTTTCTTGTCAAATATATATATGGGGGTATAATACATCATATTTCTCACATTGAGAATATTAATACCAGAAATAAAGATGTCCCGCTTCCGAAAATAAAATCAACGGTGCCACGAATATGGCAGTCCTTAAAGAAATGGTTGCCCCTGTCATCACACAATGTGTCTTGGAAGCCAATGAACTTGCAGTTATAGAAGGCCGACCTGTCGCCGGAGACTCTCAAAGCAACCGCTTGTGCTCCTACCATTTTCCCGTCTGGCCTAGGAGCAGAGTTCTGTTCGCATAACATGCCACAAAATAAAAAAGAACCCCTTTAATAATCAATTCAATAAAGGATGGATCATGTATGTCTAAACTCTACATTAACTTACCACTATATTAAGATTAGCACCCACAAAGTAACTACTCTCAGTAATAAGAGTGGCACTATCTACGGTTCCATATTGCTTGGCGGTGCCGTCAAATGTCAAATTTGGCATGTTTTTAGGATCTCCTAAAAATGTAATGAAAGGCTTATCTCTTTCAATTCTAATTTTCTCTTTGTAAGATCCAGGTCCAATGGATATAATCACACGTTTGGCGTTCCCTGATGGAACGCTCTCGATGGCTTTGGTTATGGTATCGAATTCTCCACCCCCACCTTGCATCACCTTTATGATTCTAGGTTCTGTCTCGGCCGCAACCAATTCAGGGTCTAAGGTTTTACCCCTTTCCTTCACTGGCTTGATAATGCCATTAAACCAAGCTTCTACTTGGGATTTATCTGCCGGTATTGGTTGTGAGACAACAACCGGAGCAAACAGGAGAATACTTACACACAATGCTAAAGCATAAACTTCATTGCCCTTTATTCTTTTTCCATCCATTTCCTTCTTCTTCTTTTTTCCTTTTAATAAAAAGTGTAATATGTTTATTTTCTTCGTTTATTGATTATTGAGGTTGTCTTTGAATTCTAAGTGACTCCAATTTATAAGATAAATTGGTGACAAAAAATATAAAAGAAAAAGAGCCTTGGAGGATTCCTCGCATTGCCACTCATTTGCGTAGTTCTTGCTGCAAACATTGCTACATTTAAGACCGAGCATTTCATGGCTGATCGCAATTAATGAGCATAAATTGAATATAATTGTTGTCAAATACACGAAATTCAGACTTGAGACACCCATGACCGTTGAATAATAATCCTCAGTGCAAAACATAAACCGGGTGAATTTAATGTAAGGAATGGAAATATTTTATGTCGTTGTCTTCATATGTTGCCCCCTTAATACTTACTTGTTTATTTTAAAGTTATTACAAAATTAATTATCTATTAGGCTTATATAAATGGAGAAAAGTTTGATTCTAAATGGAAATTGCCAATTAAGTTTTATGTTTTCTTTCATTCATGAATAGTGGAAATTTTATTCATAGAACAGATTTAAATTAAGCAAGTAATTAAAAATCAATCAAACAGTAATTAACAAAGTTAATATTTATATTACTTCCATACTTTGTGGTCGCGACTTCAGTAGTAGTTTCGGCTTGAAATTCCATCATTAACTCCCGGTTCATCTTATATAATCACGTAACCTTTTTTTAACTACCACATACAATAAGATCTATTAAAAAACTAACTTAACTACTTATACTGTAAAATCATATATTATTACAGAATGACTAGATTTAGCTACTAAAAAACCTAAAATTATGTGAAAAGGGCTATAAATAACATTATAAATAGTGGATTCGAACTTGAAGTCGTGTACCTGATCTGCCATAATTCGATGTAGCATATTAAACTAATTTTCGAACTTTAGGAGCTTGAAAGCAGAAATTTTCAGTAGATTTTAATTACATTTTTGCAAGATTTCTTAAATTTAATATATTGTAAAAATTGAGACTTTTATTGACCTTAAGGGTCGAATGAGGCCTAAGGGGAAGCTAATGAACTGTGTAAGTGTGCAGGAGACTGTTAGAAGGCGCGATAAACAGATGTTGGTCACTATTTCGTAACTTAAGGAGTAGAACAAAGAAATCACAAAACTGCCTTTGATGTTGAGACACAACATAAGGGTTTCGCGGCTGTACAAACCAATTTTAGCCCGGGCCCGTTAGAATACCCAACTAAATACCCAATACAACTAGCCCAATTACCCCCTAAGCTAAAACTAAAACCAAATTAAACCCAACCTAACCCTAAGCCCAATACCCAAATCAAGCCAAAGAAGCAAAAAACAAAAATTCAAACCCTAGCTGCCCTAGGTCTTTTGACCTCTGACACCCATCACATCCACCTCCACTTGCACCGCCACTGCTCCATCATCAGCACCACTTGTTCTGCCACCCCCCATATCCTATAAAAAGAGGCGAACACGCAATCAAAAGAATAGAGACAAAACCCTTTTGTATTTTTGGCTTAAATAGCCATGGAAACAACATGTAATGGACTAGACATTAACAATAACAAGACAAGTTTTCAAATACAAAAAAGAGCAGAGATTCCAAACCAAAAGGCAAATATTCAAACACAAACGCGCAAAGGTCCTCCTCCTATTATTTTCCTTTATTTTTTCGCTTTTCGGAACTGTTTGTGCATATATTCAAGGATTTTTTTATCATATATATATATATATATATATTAAAACCGTTTACGTAACTATATATCTCTTGATTTTTTACACTATTTATATATATACTATAAATATATAAAAAGGAGAAGTATAAAAAAAATTAAAAATTTTACATTTGGGACGACGGCCGCCGTGCACGGCGGCACTGGCGGCGGAGCCATGGCGGTGGTTCACCGGAGGACAGCTTGGTCCTGGGAAAGCGGGAGAGAGTTGAGAGCATCTCAGATTTTTTTTGGAAGGGAGGGATTGAAATGAATTTTTTTCTAAAAATTTTGCCTTAAATAGGCCTCCAAAACGACGTCGTTTTGGGACTGGCATTAAACGCCCAAAACAACATTGTTTTGCCCTGTCTGACCCACAATCCGACCCGACCCGCCTCAGGATCCGCGTTTTTTTAACGGAAGGGTTATTTCTGCTTTTAGCCCTTCCGCCCTTTCGACACTTTTAAATTTAGTCCCCATTTTTTTCTTTTAATTTCTCCCCGTATTTTTGCTTGGATTTCAATTGGGTCTCCCCCCTGATGCTGCGCATTTTGGAGGGAGGGTTTATTTCCCATTTTGGTCCCTCATTGTTGTTTGTGTGTTCGATTCGGTCCTTTTCTTTTTATTTATTTTCAGATTGGCCCTGAACTTCTATTTTAGGTTGAATTTAGTCCTTTTCCGCTTATTTTGCATTTTATTTTCGAATTAAATTGTTTATCATTATTATTATTATTATAGTATTTTACTATTACCTATTACTAGTATTAGCATTAATTATAGTTAGTACTATTATCACTATCATTATTTTTACTATTATTTTTTATATTATTATTATTCTTACTAATATATTATTTTCTACCTTATTACCATTCTACTTATTAACAAATTATTTTTATGATTATTTATATTATTATTATTATTCTTGTTAATGTATTATTATTATTTTCTATTTTACTATTATTCTTGTATTATTATTATATTTACTATTATTCCTTTTCTACTATTGTATTTATTGGTATTGTTAATATTAATATTTTTAATGTTGTTATCATTATAAGTATTATTATTTGCAACTATTTCATTTATATACTATTAGGTTTCTTTTTTTATTTTCTCTTTTTTAATCTATTTATTATTTATTTATTTTATTGTTATTTTTTTTTACATAGCCTGCTCGGTTTTACTTTTTTATTGCTGTTCTTGTTATTTTAATTGAGCATTTATTTATATTCCGCTATGCTTGTTAATACCGTAGTTTATTTTTCATTTTTTACAAATCCGTGTTATAACTCGGCACAAAAATGATTCTTTTGTAAAGGCAATATTTTGTATTTAGAAATTCGAGAAACCGTGCCCTAGCTTACTGGGTTTCGATTTTTTCTCGTTTAACCTAAATAGCGGAATATCTTTTTAAAACAAATAAGTTTTAAATAAAAAAGCTATTTCTCGAGAATTCGAGATGTCGTGTCCTAACGTATTGGATCTGACATTTTGTTACCTCGAGAAAGGATTTCTTAAAATAAAGGCAATATTCTGTACTTGGAAATTCGAGAAATCGTACCCTAACTTACTGGGTTTCGATTTTTCTCGTTTAACCTAAATAACCGAATATCCTTTCAAAATTAAAATACCTACATTTTAAATAAAAAAGCTTATTCTTGAGAAGTCGAGATGTCGTGTCCTAACGCATTGGATCTAACGTTTTGTTATCTCGAAATAAGATTTTCCAAATCAAGGAAATATTCTATATTTAGAAATTCGAGAAATCATGCCCTAACGTATTGTGTTTCGATTTTCTCATTTACTCTAAGTATCCGAATATCCTTCCAAAATTAAATACATGAGTTTCAAATCAGAGGCAAGTTTAGCCTTAAAGGTCGAGGTGTTGTGTCCTAACGTATTGGATATGACATTTCACTTTGAGACGAAACGGCCTCTGACACACATTTTCAATTTATCCAAACTGTAACACCCCAAACCCGGCCCAGACGTTATGGCTGAATCTGGCGATGTCACATTGAAAAGACTATTTTTTTCAAAACGACTTTATTCAATTAGAAACATGTTCGGTAGAAAAGTTACTTGATTAAAACCTAAGCTTGAGATTTAGAAATTCAAAATACTTGTTAAGTCCTAATGAAAACCCATGTTTAAGTAAAAAGGTTCATATGATAATGTTATTTCAAACTAGTTGATTTAAGAATATTTTTCAAAGTAAAAATAAAAATAGGCAGTCAAAACAAAAATAAACCCTAATTACAGCCATATCGGAGACACAAGGCCTTATTACATCATATGAAAATAAAATAAAAAAACTGAAGTAATTGACAGAAATATTTTATTTAAAATCCCTAAGTAACTTGCAGTGTAGCCACCTCCGAGTCCTCTCCCACGTCAAGCCGTCTACTGAGGGTCACCTGAAACATTTAATTTAAGGGTGTGAGTTTCGCAACTCAGTGTGTACAACCCTTGGCAATCAAATCAATTCATTATACACATATCACATTAGGCTTAAGCCCTAACAATATCAATGGTCTGGGCCTTAGCCCACATTGACCTCATATCATATCAAAATCACATGAATGCAATGCTCCCACCCCGAATCCAACCCTGCACTCCACCTGTACCAATCCTACACTCCTGTAGGGATATAAATATCAACCCACCCATCCCTACATTCTAAAGGTAGCACTGGTTGTGGCACTACTCAAACGTTGCAGTGGGGCTGCTATATAATGAGCTTAAAGCCACCGGTGGATCCACGGTCGTCAAGCGACTATGCGATCCTCATATCTTCCTCCGTTCAATTTATCCCCCGCTAATGCAACATACATATTATGAATGCACATACAATATTTTATGAGTGCACATACAAGTTTTTCCATACATTAAGCATTTAGGGGTATTTCAGTCATTTTACTCCTCAAGGGTATTTCGATAATTTTCTACCCTACAAGGGTGTTTCAGTACTCCTACCCTATGAGGGTGTTTTAGTAATTCTACCCTACAGGGCATTATAGTAATTCTACCTTAGAGGGTATTTTCGCAATTCCATCCTACAGGGGTATTTTCGTAATTCTAACCTACAGGGGTATTTTCGTAATTTCTTAAAGGTACAGACTTTAATTATGGTTTTGGCCCATTAACAAGGCCTCACAACTAAAGTGAATGGACACTATGCACCAGGTAGGATTAAAGAGAAGAGGAGGTGGGTCACTCGGACCGCTTAAGTACCAAGCTCTTCCTAGATCCAATCCTAGACATGCACACATCCATTACCACACCTTAGTCTAACAACTTGTCCACGAAAATGTTTAATTATTTAATTAAGTCTTATGTAAAATTTGAGAGATTAGAACTAAGCCTATAGTCCATTAAAAACCCTAGTATGCATTTCTACAATCCCATAAGGCCCATTAGGCCCAATCATATTTATAAAACCCATTAAGCCCCAAGCATGTTTATGTAGCCCATTAGGCCCAATCATAATTAATCATACAAACATGCATGTCAATCCATCATAAGATTTCATATCACAACTTTGCCACTTTGGGCCCACAAGTTCGGCAGGCCCATTCGGGATTTTGGCTTTTGCCGATTTTCCTGTGTGTAGTGTATGTACACATCTGATTGACGACCCGCACTACACTATTCTCAGCCTCAACCTACAATCAAAACCACTTTGGAATCAATTCTATGCCTTAAACTACAACTTAATCAAATCCCGAAGCCTTACTGTAACCTTACCGTGTACCTTCGGCTTTCCTAACCTTTCCTTAGCAAATATTCCCGAATATTCTTAGATCATCCGCTAGAGGTCCTTTCCACGCTTGGAATCCTAGAACCCTACCCCTAGTTTAACAGGCTTAATCGACAAGAAAAGAGAGGATTAGATAGCCCTTTAGCTTTTATCAAAACACACTAAAAGATGGTTAACTAAGTACTTACCGAAACTAGTCTCTGATCTCGTGGCCTAGATATCTACTAAGTGTGCCCTCAGCTTTTAAAAACTCAATTAAGGGTTGCAAATAACAAAACAGATCTGTGATGAAGGAAATCAAAAGAAATCGGCAAATGGAGAAAACTATGAATATTCGGCAAAACAATAGATGGCTAAAAGGCAAAGGGAAAATTCGGCAAAGATGGAACAAAGGGGAGAAAAAGAATTCGGCAAGAGGAGGAGAGAAAATAAACTATATGAAAGTAAGGAAAACCCTGATATGAAATTCGGCACTCCTTAAATAGCTAATAGCCGAACCTAGCCCTTCCTAGAGTCCAATTCTGCAAATCTCCTATTATCTCTCTTTTATCATCACCTTAAAATTCTCTCATGATCACTCCTTAACAGAGTCCATCTTCATGCCACTTCCAACCTTCTAGAAGGCCAAAATTAAACTCCTAAAAATACTAAGCTAGAATCCAAAACTTAACCAAGGCCCAATACTTCTAGACCCAAAATTCGGGATGTTACACAAACGACTTTTTTAAGCATCACCATAAATGAGGGATCGTATTTCAAATTCTTTCAAATTTTCAAATCTTCGACACTAAGACACTAATTAATCAACTAGGTACCAATTTTAGGCGTATCGAGGGAGCTAATCCTTCCTCGTGCGTAACCGGCTCCCGAACCCATCCTTCTGATTTTGGTAGACCAAAATCGTTGTTTTGATAAATCAATCCGTTTATAAAAAAACAACCACTTTGTGAGGTGACCCAATCACACCTCAACAAAAAAGATTGGTGGCGACTCCCGTTTTCCGTTTTCATTTTCAAAATCAAAGTCGATTACCGTTTCACAAAAAAATGGTTTCGACAGCAACATACCCCTAAAGATATCTCAATAGAGGAATATTGAATCCTTTGTCGTAACACAGGTCCTGATGTGTCGCAACAACCGCTCTCGACTGAACATAGCACGAGCCTGCGGGCGTTTTGGTCTGGATAATCAAACTTAAAGCTCAGGAACGTCAACTAACCTAGGTTTAAGGACGACGGCCACCTGAAATCTGTAAATAGGATCATTTTTCACATGTTGTGGACATCAACTCCATAGTATAGTTTTCAGCTTTTAATTCCAGTTTCGGTATTCTTTCTTTTAGGTTTTTAGATTTATTTTCAAGTTGTTCTTTGTTCATCTCGAGGGATTTGATTTGTAAAGACAACCAAACTTTGTGGATTCATATTCATCTTTAATACAAACCAGGCGTTTTCTTAAACCCTACACCTCAATTCATTTATCATGTTCTATCTTTACATCAATTCCATATTCTTTATGAAAACCATGAGAAACTAATCCCTATTGGGGATTAGCGAGTGGAGGTATGATTTGTTAACTGTTTTACAGGGTTATTCAACGGATCAACTGTTTGGAAAAGGAAGAACATAAACCCTAGGAAGTCATTAGGGTGGAATTACCGCTATAAATACTAAATAATTAATTAAAATAATGGCTGATTGGTTAGAATGGTTGTCTCAAATCCACTCTTTCTGACGCCACTGAAAACGGGTTGTTACACAAATATACACTAATTATCCATTCATTTGCAAAAATATAAAAGTTTGTGAAATCACCATGACTTATTGAATTAGTGAACTTGGAGATATGATGGATATTATTGCATAATTTTAACTTGATATGACGGAATATTTTTACAAAATGGAAAATGCAACCATTTTTACTATTAATAAAAATAATGCTAAATTCTGCTTCTTATTGACATTTGGCTATTTGTTAAAATACAAGCCATCGCAGGGGAAAATAAAATAAAATAAAATAAAATGGAAGGCTAGTTATTTCCACTTAGCAAAGAGGTAGACGAGAGTCTACTTGAATTAGCAATACTGTGAGGATATGTTGCCCACATGAATAAGTTGGGAACGAATGAATTAATTAGGTACTGTTGGAGGAGGAAGCAACCATTTGGTACCTTCAATATAGTCAAGAACCAAGAATGGTTCAGCTTCTACATCCGATAGTTGTTTGACGAATTTCTCTCGTGTAGCTGGAGTCGCGCCTTTCCCCGTGCATTTGTATTCTCCGTAGTATACAGTTCTGCGCGTCAAACCGTTCTCATATCTTAATAAATTTATCAATAAGTTGGGAAAGATTAGTTTACTTGAAGGCATGTAATGTTGTAAGGTTGTGTATTATCTTACTTGGCTCGTTCAGGTTGGCGATTACTAGACCATCCCCCGGGATGGACTATTTCGTCCATTTCAGTATAAGAATAAACAACCCTTGGGCTGCTCTTCCAAGCCCTACCCAAAAATACGTCCTTCGCTGTTCCTGTAATTCTGCCATGCACGAACGAAAAACCCGTGCCCTCCGATGAACTTTCTCTCGCGTGTGCTGTAATTATTGCCATTTCTGGATCTCCTTCTGGATCTCCTTCCACAAATATTTCCGAGTTCTGCATCCCACTTTTCTTGTCAAATATATATATGAGGGTATAATACATCATATTTCACGCATTGAGAATATTAATACCAGAAATAAAGATGTCCCGCTTCCGAAAATAAAATCAACAGTGCCACGAATATGGCAGTCCTTAAAGAAATGGTTGCCCCTGTCATCGCACAATGTGTCTTGGAAGCCAATGAACTTGCAGTTATAGAAGGCCGACCTGTCGCCGGAGACTCTCAAAGCAACCGCTTGTGCTCCTACCATTTTCCCGTCTGGCCTAGGAGCAGAGTTCTGTTTGCATAACATGCCACAAAATAAAAAAAGAACCCCTTTAATAATCAATTCAATAAAGGACGGATCATGGATGTCTAAACTCTACATTAACTTACCACTATATTGAGATTAGCACCCACAAAGTAACTACTCTCAGTAATAAGAGTGGCACTATCTACGGTTCCATATTGCTTGGCGGTGCCGTCAAATGTCAAATTTGGCATGTTTTTAGGATCTCCTAAAAATGTAATGAAAGGCTTATCTCTTTCAATTCTAATTTTCTCTTTGTAAGATCCAGGTCCGATGGATATAATCACACGTTTGGCGTTCCCTGATGGAACGCTCTCGATGGCTTTGGTTATGGTATCGAATTCTCCACCCCCACCTTGCATCACCTTTATGATTCTAGGTTCTGTCTCGGCCGCAACCAATTCAGGGTCTAAGGTTTTACCCCTTTCCTTCACTGGCTTGATAATGCCATTAAACCAAGCTTCTACTTGGGATTTATCTGCCGGTATTGGTTGTGAGACAACAACCGGAGCAAACAGGAGAATACTTACACACATTGCTAAAGCATAAACTTCATTGCCCTTTATTCTTTTTCCATCCATTTCCTTCTTCTTCTTTTTTCCTTTTAATAAAAAGTGTAATATGTTTATTTTCTTCGTTTATTGATTATTGAAGTTGTCTTTGAATTCTAAGTGACTCCAATTTATAAGATAAATTGGTGACAAAAAATATAAAAGAAAAAGAGCCTTGGAGGATTCCTCGCATTACCACTCATTTGTGTAGTTCTTGGTGCAAGCATTGCTACATTTAAGACCGAGCGTTTTCATGGCTGATCGCAATTAATGAGCATAAATTGAATATAATTGTTGTCAAATACACGAAATTCAGACTTGAGACACCCATGATCGTTGAATAATAATCCTAAGTGCAAAACCTAAACCGGGTGAATTTAATGTAAGAAATGGAAATATTTTATGTCGTTGTCTTCATATGTTGCCCCCTTAATGCTTACTTGTTTATTTTAAAGTTATTACAAAATTAATTATCTATTAGGTTTATGTAAATGGAGAAAAGTTTGATTCTAAATGAAAATTGCCAATTAAGTTTTATGTTTTCTTTCATTCATGAATAGTGGAAATTTTATTCATAGAACATATTTAAATTAAGCAAGTAATTAAAAAACAATCAAACAGTAATTAACAAAGTTAATATTTATATTACTTCCATACTTTGTGGTCGCGACTTCAGCAGTAATTTCGTCTTGAAATTCCATCATTAACTCCCGGTTCATCTTACATAATCACATAACCTTTTTTTAACTACCACATACAATAAGATCTATTAAAAAACTAAGTTAACCACTTAAACTGTAAAATCATATATTATTACAGAATGACTAGATTTAGCTACTAAAAAACCTAAAATTGTGTGAAAAGGGCTATAAATAACATTATAAATAGTGGATTCGAACTTGAAGTCGTGTACCTGATCTGCCAGAATTTGATGTAGCAGATTAAACTAATTTTCGAACTTTAGGAGCTTGAAAGCAGAAATTTTCAGTAGATTTTAATTACATTTTTGCAAGATTTCTTAAATTTAATATATTGTACAAATTGAGACTTTTATTGACCTTAAGGGTCGAATGAGGCCTAAGGGAAAGCTAATGAACTGTGTAAGTGAGCAGGAGACTGTTAGAAGGCGCGATAAACAGATGCTGGTCACTGTTTTGCAACTTAAGGAGTAGAACAAAGAAATCACGACTAGCTTTGATGTTGAGACACAACATAAAGGTGTCGCGACTGTACAAACCAATTTTAGCCCAGGCCCGTTAGAATACCCAACTAAATACCCAATACAACTAGCCCAATTACCCCCTAAACTAAAACTAAATCCAAATTAAGCCCAACCTAACCCTAAGCCCAATACCCAAATCAAGCCGAAGAAGCAAAAAACAAAAATTCAAACCCTAGCTGCCCTAGGTCTTTTGACCTCTGACACCCATCACATCCACCTCCACTTGCACTGCCACTGCTTCATCGTTAGCACCACTTGTTCTGCCACCCCCCATATCCTATAAAAAGAGGCGAACACACAATCAAAAGAATAGAGACAAAACCCTTTTGTATTTTCGGCTTAAATAGCCATGAAAACAACATGTAATGGACTAGACATTAACAATAACAAGACAAGTTTTCAAATACAAAAAAGAGCAGAGATTCCAAACCAAAAGGCAAATATTCAAACACAAACGCGCAAAGGTCCTCCTCCTATTATTTTCCTTTATTTTTTTGCTTTTCGGAACTGTTTGTGCATATATTCAAGGATTTTTTGATCATATATATATATATATATATATATATTTTAAAACCATTTACGTAACTATATATCTCTTGATTTTTTAAACTATTTATATATATACTATAAATATATAAAAAGGAGAAGTATAAAAAAATTAAAAATTTTACCTTTGGGACGCCAGCCGCCTTGCACGGCGGCGCTGGCGGCGGAGCCATGGCGGTGGTTCACCGAAGGACGGCCTAGTCCTGGGAAAGCGGGAGAGAGTTGAGAGCATCTCAGATTTTTTTTTGAAGGGAGGGATTGAAATGAATTTTTTTCTAAAAATTTTGCCTTAAATAGGCCTCCAAAACGACGTCGTTTTGGGACAGGCCTTAAACGCCCAAAACGACATCGTTTTGCCCTGTCTGACCCACAATCCGACCCGACCCGCCTCAGGATCCACGTGTTTTTTAGCGGAAGGGTTATATGTGCTTTTAGCCCTTCCGCCTTTTCGATAATTTTTTAATTTAGTCCCCTTTTTTATTTTTTCTTTTAATTTCGCCCCGAATTTTTGCTTGGATTTCAATTGGGTCTCCCCCTGATGCTGTGCATTTTGGAGGGAGGGTTTATTTCCCATTTTGGTCCCTCATTGTTGTTTGCGTGTTCGATTCGGTCCTTTTCTTTTTATTTATTTTCAGATTGGCCTTGAACTTCTATTTTAAATTCAAATTAGTCCTGTTCCGCTTATTTTGCATTTTATTTTCAAATTAAATTGTTTATCATCATCATTATTATTATTATTTTTATTTTTATTATTGTTGTTGTTATTATTATTATAGTATTTTACTATTAGCTATTAATAGTATTAGCATTAATTATAGTTAGTACTATTATCACTATCATTATTTTTATTATTTTTTTTTATTATTATTCTTACTAATATATTATTTTCTAACTTATTACCATTCTACTTATTAACATATTATTTTTATGATTATTTATATTATTATTATTCTTGTTAATGTATTATTATTATTTTCTATTTTACTATTATTCTTGTATTATTATTATATTTACTATTATTCCTTTTCTACTATTGTATTTATTAGTATTGTTAATATTAATATTTTTAATGTTGTTATCATTATAAGTATTATTATTTGCAACTATTTCATTTATATACTATTAGGTTTCTTTTTTATTTTCTCCTTTTTAATCTATTTATAATTTATTTATTTTATTGTTATTTTTTTTACATAGCCGGCTCGGTTTTACTTTTTTATTGTTGTTCCTGTTATTTTAATTACGCATTTATTTATATTCCGCTATGCTTGTTAATACCGTAGTTTATTTTTCATTTTTTACAAATCCGTGTTATAACTCGGCACAAAAATGATTCTTTTATAAAGGCAATATTTTGTATTTAGAAATTCGAGAAACTGTGCCCTAGCTTACTGGGTTTCGATTTTTTCTCGTTTAACCTAAATAGCGGAATATCTTTTTAAAACAAATAAGTTTTAAATAAAAAAGCTATTTCTCGAGAATTCGAGATGTCGTGTCCTAACGTATTGGATGTGACATTTTGTTACCTCGAGAAAGGATTTCTTAAAATAAAGGCAATATTCTGTACTTGGAAATTCGAGAAATCGTACCCTAACTTACTGGGTTTCGATTTTTCTCGTTTAACCTAAATAACTGAATATCCTTTCAAAATTAAAATACCTACATTTTAAATAAAAAAGCTTATTCTTGAGAAGTCGAGATGTCGTGTCCTAACGCATTGGATCTAACGTTTTGTTATCTCGAAATAAGATTTTCCAAATCAAGGAAATATTCTATATTTAGAAATTCGAGAAATCATGCCCTAACGTATTGTGTTTCGATTTTCTCATTTACTCTAAGTATCCGAATATCCTTCCAAAATTAAATACATGAGTTTCAAATCAAAGGCAAGTTTAGCCTTAAAGGTCGAGGTGTTGTGTCCTAACGTATTGGATATGACATTTCACTTTGAGACGAAACGGCCTCTGACACACATTTTCAATTTATCCAAATGACTTTTTTAAGCATCACCATAAATGAGGGATCGTATTTTAAATTCTTTCAATTTTTGAAATCTTCGAAACTAAGACACTAATTAATCAACTAGGCACCAATTTTGGGCGTATCGAGGGTGCTAATCCTTCCTCGCGCGTAACCGACTCCTGAACCCATCTTTTTGATTTTGGTAGACCAAAATCGTTGTTTTGATAAATCAATCCGTTTATAAAAAAACAACCACTTTGTGAGGTGGCCCAATCACACCTCAACAAAAAAGATTGGTGGCGACTCCCATTTTTCGTTTTCATTTTCAAAATTAAAGTCGATTACCGTTTCACAAAAAAATGGTTTTCACAGCGACATACCCCTAAAGATATCTCAATAGAGGAATATTGAATCCTTTGTCGTAACACAGGTCCTGATGTGTCGCAACAACCGCTCTCGACTGAACATAGCACGAGCCTGCGGGCGTTTTGGTCTGGATAATCAAACTTAAAGCTCAGGAACGTCAACTAACCTAGGTTTAAGGATGACGGCCACCTGAAATCTGTAAATAGGATCATTTTTCACATGTTGTGGACATCAACTCCATAGTATAGTTTTTTGCTTTTAATTCCAGTTTTGGTATTCTTTCTTTTAGGTTTTTAGATTTATTTTCAAGTTGTTCTTTGTTTATCTCGAGAGATCTGATTTGTAAAGACAATCAAACTTTGAGGATTCATATTCATCTTTAATACAAACCAGGCATTTTCTTAAACCCTCCACCTCAATTCATTTATCATGTTCTATCTTTACATCAATTCCATATTCTTTATGAAAACCATAAAAAACTAATCCCTATTGGGATTAGCGAGTGGAGGTATGATTTGTTAACTGTTTTATAGGGTTATTCAACGGATCAACTGTTTGGAAAAGGAAGAACATAAACCCTAGGAAGTCATTAAGGCGGAATTACCCTTATAAATACTAAATAGTTAATTAAAATAATGGCTGATTGGTCAGAATTGTTGTCTCAAATCCACTCTTTTTGACGCCACTGAAAACGGGTTGTTACACAAATATACACTAATTATCCATTCATTTGGAAAAATATAAAAGTTTGTGAAATCACCATGAGTTATTGAATTAGTGAACTTGGAGATATGATGGATATTATTGCATAATTTTAACTTGATATGATGGAATATTTTTACAAAATGGAAAATGCAACCATCTTTACTATTAATAAAAATAATGCTAAATTCTGCTTCTTATTGACATTTGGCTATTTGTTAAAATACAAGCCATGGGAAGGGAAAATAAAAAAAAAAAAAATGGAAGGCTAGTTATTTCCACTGAGCAAAGAGGTAGACGAGAGTATGCTTGAATTAGCAATACTGTGAGGATATGTTGCCCACATGAATAAGTTGGGAACGAATGAATTAATTAGGTACTGTTGGAGGAGGAAGCAACCATTTGGTACCTTCAATATAGTCAAGAACCAAGAATGGTTCAGCTTCTGCATCCGATAGTTGTTTGACGAATTTCTCTCGTGTAGCTGGAGTCGCGCCTTTCCCCGTGCATTTGTATTCTCCGTAGTATACAGTTCTGCGTGTCAAACCGTTCTCACATTATATATCTTAATAAATTTATCAATAAGTTGGGAAAGATTAGTTTACTTGAAGGCATGTAATGTTGTAAGGTTGTGTATTATCTTACTTGGCTCGTTCAGGTTGGCGATTGCTAGACCATCCCCCGGGATGGACTATTTCGTCCATTTCAGTATAAGAATAAACAACCCTTGGGCTGCTCTTCCAAGCCCTGCCCAAAAATACGTCCTTCGCTGTTCCTGTAATTCTGCCATGCACGAACGAAAAACCCGTGTCCTCCGATGAACTTTCTCTCGCGTGTGCTGTAATTATTGCCATTTCCGGATCTCCTTCTGGATCTCCTTCCACGAATATTTCTGAGTTCTGCATCCCATTTTTCTTGTCAAATATATATATGGGGGTATAACACATCATATTTCTCACATTGAGAATATTAATACCAGAAATAAAGATGTCCCGCTTCCGAAAATAAAATCAACAGTGCCACGAATATGGCAGTCCTTAAAGAAATGGTTGCCCCTGTCATCACACAATGTGTCTTGGAAGCCAATGAACTTGCAGTTATAGAAGGCCGACCTGTCGCCGGAGACTCTCAAAGCAACCGCTTGTGCTCCTACCATTTTCCCGTCTGGCCTAGGAGCAGAGTTCTGTTCGCATAACATGCCACAAAATAAAAAAGAACCCCTTTAATAATCAATTCAATAAAGGATGGATCATGTATGTCTAAACTCTACATTAACTTACCACTATATTAAGATTAGCACCCACAAAGTAACTACTCTCAGTAATAAGAGTGGCACTATCTACGGTTCCATATTGCTTGGCGGTGCCGTCAAATGTCAAATTTGGCATGTTTTTAGGATCTCCTAAAAATGTAATGAAAGGCTTATCTCTTTCAATTCTAATTTTCTCTTTGTAAGATCCAGGTCCAATGGATATAATCACACGTTTGGCGTTCCCTGATGGAACGCTCTCGATGGCTTTGGTTATGGTATCGAATTCTCCACCCCCACCTTGCATCACCTTTATGATTCTAAGTTCTGTCTCGGCCGCAACCAATTCAGGGTCTAAGGTTTTACCCCTTTCCTTCACTGGCTTGATAATGCCATTAAACCAAGCTTCTACTTGGGATTTATCTGCCGGTATTGGTTGTGAGACAACAACCGGAGCAAACAGGAGAATACTTACACACAATGCTAAAGCATAAACTTCATTGCCCTTTATTCTTTTTCCATCCATTTCCTTCTTCTTCTTTTTTCCTTTTAATAAAAAGTGTAATATGTTTATTTTCTTCGTTTATTGATTATTGAGGTTGTCTTTGAATTCTAAGTGACTCCAATTTATAAGATAAATTGGTGACAAAAAATATAAAAGAAAAAGAGCCTTGGAGGATTCCTCGCATTGCCACTCATTTGCGTAGTTCTTGCTGCAAACATTGCTACATTTAAGACCGAGCATTTCATGGCTGATCGCAATTAATGAGCATAAATTGAATATAATTGTTGTCAAATACACGAAATTCAGACTTGAGACACCCATGACCGTTGAATAATAATCCTCAGTGCAAAACATAAACCGGGTGAATTTAATGTAAGGAATGGAAATATTTTATGTCGTTGTCTTCATATGTTGCCCCCTTAATACTTACTTGTTTATTTTAAAGTTATTACAAAATTAATTATCTATTAGGCTTATATAAATGGAGAAAAGTTTGATTCTAAATGGAAATTGCCAATTAAGTTTTATGTTTTCTTTCATTCATGAATAGTGGAAATTTTATTCATAGAACAGATTTAAATTAAGCAAGTAATTAAAAATCAATCAAACAGTAATTAACAAAGTTAATATTTATATTACTTCCATACTTTGTGGTCGCGACTTCAGTAGTAGTTTCGGCTTGAAATTCCATCATTAACTCCCGGTTCATCTTATATAATCACGTAACCTTTTTTTAACTACCACATACAATAAGATCTATTAAAAAACTAACTTAACTACTTATACTGTAAAATCATATATTATTACAGAATGACTAGATTTAGCTACTAAAAAACCTAAAATTATGTGAAAAGGGCTATAAATAACATTATAAATAGTGGATTCGAACTTGAAGTCGTGTACCTGATCTGCCATAATTCGATGTAGCATATTAAACTAATTTTCGAACTTTAGGAGCTTGAAAGCAGAAATTTTCAGTAGATTTTAATTACATTTTTGCAAGATTTCTTAAATTTAATATATTGTAAAAATTGAGACTTTTATTGACCTTAAGGGTCGAATGAGGCCTAAGGGGAAGCTAATGAACTGTGTAAGTGTGCAGGAGACTGTTAGAAGGCGCGATAAACAGATGTTGGTCACTATTTCGTAACTTAAGGAGTAGAACAAAGAAATCACAAAACTGCCTTTGATGTTGAGACACAACATAAGGGTTTCGCGGCTGTACAAACCAATTTTAGCCCGGGCCCGTTAGAATACCCAACTAAATACCCAATACAACTAGCCCAATTACCCCCTAAGCTAAAACTAAAACCAAATTAAACCCAACCTAACCCTAAGCCCAATACCCAAATCAAGCCAAAGAAGCAAAAAACAAAAATTCAAACCCTAGCTGCCCTAGGTCTTTTGACCTCTGACACCCATCACATCCACCTCCACTTGCACCGCCACTGCTCCATCATCAGCACCACTTGTTCTGCCACCCCCCATATCCTATAAAAAGAGGCGAACACGCAATCAAAAGAATAGAGACAAAACCCTTTTGTATTTTTGGCTTAAATAGCCATGGAAACAACATGTAATGGACTAGACATTAACAATAACAAGACAAGTTTTCAAATACAAAAAAGAGCAGAGATTCCAAACCAAAAGGCAAATATTCAAACACAAACGCGCAAAGGTCCTCCTCCTATTATTTTCCTTTATTTTTTCGCTTTTCGGAACTGTTTGTGCATATATTCAAGGATTTTTTTATCATATATATATATATATATATTAAAACCGTTTACGTAACTATATATCTCTTGATTTTTTACACTATTTATATATATACTATAAATATATAAAAAGGAGAAGTATAAAAAAAATTAAAAATTTTACATTTGGGACGACGGCCGCCGTGCACGGCAGCACTGGCGGCGGAGCCATGGCGGTGGTTCACCGGAGGACAGCTTGGTCCTGGGAAAGCGGGAGAGAGTTGAGAGCATCTCAGATTTTTTTTGGAAGGGAGGGATTGAAATGAATTTTTTTCTAAAAATTTTGCCTTAAATAGGCCTCCAAAACGACGTCGTTTTGGGATTGGCATTAAACGCCCAAAACAACATTGTTTTGCCCTGTCTGACCCACAATCCGACCCGACCCGTCTCAGGATCCGCGTTTTTTTTAACGGAAGGGTTATTTCTGCTTTTAGCCCTTCCGCCCTTTCGACACTTTTAAATTTAGTCCCCATTTTTTTCTTTTAATTTCTCCCCGTATTTTTGCTTGGATTTCAATTGGGTCTCCCCCCTGATGCTGCGCATTTTGGAGGGAGGGTTTATTTCCCATTTTGGTCCCTCATTGTTGTTTGTGTGTTCGATTCGGTCCTTTTCTTTTTATTTATTTTCAGATTGGCCCTGAACTTCTATTTTAGGTTGAATTTAGTCCTTTTCCGCTTATTTTGCATTTTATTTTCAAATTAAATTGTTTATCATTATTATTATTATTATAGTATTTTACTATTACCTATTACTAGTATTAGCATTAATTATAGTTAGTACTATTATCACTATCATTATTTTTACTATTATTTTTTATATTATTATTATTCTTACTAATATATTATTTTCTACCTTATTACCATTCTACTTATTAACAAATTATTTTTATGATTATTTATATTATTATTATTATTCTTGTTAATGTATTATTATTATTTTCTATTTTACTATTATTCTTGTATTATTATTATATTTACTATTATTCCTTTTCTACTATTGTATTTATTGGTATTGTTAATATTAATATTTTTAATGTTGTTATCATTATAAGTATTATTATTTGCAACTATTTCATTTATATACTATTAGGTTTCTTTTTTTATTTTCTCTTTTTTAATCTATTTATTATTTATTTATTTTATTGTTATTTTTTTTTACATAGCCTGCTCGGTTTTACTTTTTTATTGCTGTTCTTGTTATTTTAATTGAGCATTTATTTATATTCCGCTATGCTTGTTAATACCGTAGTTTATTTTTCATTTTTTACAAATCCGTGTTATAACTCGGCACAAAAATGATTCTTTTGTAAAGGCAATATTTTGTATTTAGAAATTCGAGAAACCGTGCCCTAGCTTACTGGGTTTCGATTTTTTCTCGTTTAACCTAAATAGCGGAATATCTTTTTAAAACAAATAAGTTTTAAATAAAAAAGCTATTTCTCGAGAATTCGAGATGTCGTGTCCTAACGTATTGGATGTGACATTTTGTTACCTCGAGAAAGGATTTCTTAAAATAAAGGCAATATTCTGTACTTGGAAATTCGAGAAATCGTACCCTAACTTACTGGGTTTCGATTTTTCTCGTTTAACCTAAATAACCGAATATCCTTTCAAAATTAAAATACCTACATTTTAAATAAAAAAGCTTATTCTTGAGAAGTCGAGATGTCGTGTCCTAACGCATTGGATCTAACGTTTTGTTATCTCGAAATAAGATTTTCCAAATCAAGGAAATATTCTATATTTAGAAATTCGAGAAATCATGCCCTAACGTATTGTGTTTCGATTTTCTCATTTACTCTAAGTATCCGAATATCCTTCCAAAATTAAATACATGAGTTTCAAATCAGAGGCAAGTTTAGCCTTAAAGGTCGAGGTGTTGTGTCCTAACGTATTGGATATGACATTTCACTTTGAGACGAAACGGCCTCTGACACACATTTTCAATTTATCCAAACTGTAACACCCCAAACCCGGCCCAGACGTTATGGCTGAATCTGGCGATGTCACATTGAAAAGACTATTTTTTTCAAAACGACTTTATTCAATTAGAAACATGTTCGGTAGAAAAGTTACTTGATTAAAACCTAAGCTTGAGATTTAGAAATTCAAAATACTTGTTAAGTCCTAATGAAAACCCATGTTTAAGTAAAAAGGTTCATATGATAATGTTATTTCAAACTAGTTGATTTAAGAATATTTTTCAAAGTAAAAATAAAAATAGGCAGTCAAAACAAAAATAAACCCTAATTACAGCCATATCGGAGACACAAGGCCTTATTACATCATATGAAAATAAAATAAAAAAACTGAAGTAATTGACAGAAATATTTTATTTAAAATCCCTAAGTAACTTGCAGTGTAGCCACCTCCGAGTCCTCTCCCACGTCAAGCCGTCTACTGAGGGTCACCTGAAACATTTAATTTAAGGGTGTGAGTTTCGCAACTCAGTGTGTACAACCCTTGGCAATCAAATCAATTCATTATACACATATCACATTAGGCTTAAGCCCTAACAATATCAATGGTCTGGGCCTTAGCCCACATTGACCTCATATCATATCAAAATCACATGAATGCAATGCTCCCACCCCGAATCCAACCCTGCACTCCACCTGTACCAATCCTACACTCCTGTAGGGATATAAATATCAACCCACCCATCCCTACATTCTAAAGGTAGCACTGGTTGTGGCACTACTCAAACGTTGCAGTGGGGCTGCTATATAATGAGCTTAAAGCCACCGGTGGATCCACGGTCGTCAAGCGACTATGCGATCCTCATATCTTCCTCCGTTCAATTTATCCCCCGCTAATGCAACATACATATTATGAATGCACATACAATATTTTATGACTGCACATACAAGTTTTTCCATACATTAAGCATTTAGGGGTATTTCAGTCATTTTACTCCTCAGGGGTATTTCGATAATTTTCTACCCTACAAGGGTGTTTCAGTACTCCTACCCTATGAGGGTGTTTTAGTAATTCTACCCTACAGGGCATTATAGTAATTCTACCTTAGAGGGTATTTTCGCAATTCCATCCTACAGGGGTATTTTCGTAATTCTAACCTACAGGGGTATTTTCGTAATTTCTTAAAGGTACAGACTTTAATTATGGTTTTGGCCCATTAACAAGGCCTCACAACTAAAGTGAATGGACACTATGCACCAGGTAGGATTAAAGAGAAGAGGAGGTGGGTCACTCGGACCGCTTAAGTACCAAGCTCTTCCTAGATCCAATCCTAGACATGCACACATCCATTACCACACCTTAGTCTAACAACTTGTCCACGAACATGTTTAATTATTTAATTAAGTCTTATGTAAAATTTGAGAGATCAGAACTAAGCCTATAGTCCATTAAAAACCCTAGTATGCATTTCTACAATCCCATAAGGCCCATTAGGCCCAATCATATTTATAAAACCCATTAAGCCCCAAGCATGTTTATGTAGCCCATTAGGCCCAATCATAATTAATCATACAAACATGCATGTCAATCCATCATAAGATTCATATCACAACTTTGCCACTTTGGGCCCACAAGTTCGGCAGGCCCATTCGGGATTTCGGCTTTTGCCGATTTTCCTGTGTGTAGTGTATGTACACACCTGATTGACGACCCGCACTACACTATTCTCAGCCTCAACCTACAATCAAAACCACTTTGGAATCAATTCTATGCCTTAAACTACAACTTAATCAAATCCCGAAGCCTTACTGTAACCTTACCGTGTACCTTCGGCTTTCCTAACCTTTCCTTAGCAAATATTCCCGAATATTCTTAGATCATCCGCTAGAGGTCCTTTCCACGCTTGGAATCCTAGAACCCTACCCCTAGTTTAACAGGCTTAATCGACAAGAAAAGAGAGGATTAGATAGCCCTTTAGCTTTTATCAAAACACACTAAAAGATGGTTAACTAAGTACTTACCGAAACTAGTCTCTGATCTCGTGGCCTAGATATCTACTAAGTGTGCCCTCAGCTTTTAAAAACTCAATTAAGGGTTGCAAATAACAAAACAGATCTGTGATGAAGGAAATCAAAAGAAATCGGCAAATGGAGAAAACTATGAATATTCGGCAAAACAATAGATGGCTAAAAGGCAAAGGGAAAATTCGGCAAAGATGGAACAAAGGGGAGAAAAAGAATTCGGCAAGAGGAGGAGAGAAAATAAACTATATGAAAGTAAGGAAAACCCTGATATGAAATTCGGCACTCCTTAAATAGCTAATAGCCGAACCTAGCCCTTCCTAGAGTCCAATTCTGCAAATCTCCTATTATCTCTCTTTTATCATCACCTTAAAATTCTCTCATGATCACTCCTTAACAGAGTCCATCTTCATGCCACTTCCAACCTTCTAGAAGGCCAAAATTAAACTCCTAAAAATACTAAGCTAGAATCCAAAACTTAACCAAGGCCCAATACTTCTAGACCCAAAATTCGGGATGTTACACAAACGACTTTTTTAAGCATCACCATAAATGAGGGATCGTATTTCAAATTCTTTCAAATTTTCAAATCTTCGACACTAAGACACTAATTAATCAACTAGGTACCAATTTTAGGCGTATCGAGGGAGCTAATCCTTCCTCGTGCGTAACCGGCTCCCGAACCCATCCTTCTGATTTTGGTAGACCAAAATCGTTGTTTTGATAAATCAATCCGTTTATAAAAAAACAACCACTTTGTGAGGTGACCCAATCACACCTCAACAAAAAAGATTGGTGGCGACTCCCGTTTTCCGTTTTCATTTTCAAAATCAAAGTCGATTACCGTTTCACAAAAAAATGGTTTCGACAGCAACATACCCCTAAAGATATCTCAATAGAGGAATATTGAATCCTTTGTCGTAACACAGGTCCTGATGTGTCGCAACAACCGCTCTCGACTGAACATAGCACGAGCCTGCGGGCGTTTTGGTCTGGATAATCAAACTTAAAGCTCAGGAACGTCAACTAACCTAGGTTTAAGGACGACGGCCACCTGAAATCTGTAAATAGGATCATTTTTCACATGTTGTGGACATCAACTCCATAGTATAGTTTTCAGCTTTTAATTCCAGTTTCGGTATTCTTTCTTTTAGGTTTTTAGATTTATTTTCAAGTTGTTCTTTGTTCATCTCGAGGGATTTGATTTGTACAGACAACCAAACTTTGTGGATTCATATTCATCTTTAATACAAACCAGGCGTTTTCTTAAACCCTACACCTCAATTCATTTATCATGTTCTATCTTTACATCAATTCCATATTCTTTATGAAAACCATGAGAAACTAATCCCTATTGGGGATTAGCGAGTGGAGGTATGATTTGTTAACTGTTTTACAGGGTTATTCAACGGATCAACTGTTTGGAAAAGGAAGAACATAAACCCTAGGAAGTCATTAGGGTGGAATTACCGCTATAAATACTAAATAATTAATTAAAATAATGGCTGATTGGTTAGAATGGTTGTCTCAAATCCACTCTTTCTGACGCCACTGAAAACGGGTTGTTACACAAATATACACTAATTATCCATTCATTTGCAAAAATATAAAAGTTTGTGAAATCACCATGACTTATTGAATTAGTGAACTTGGAGATATGATGGATATTATTGCATAATTTTAACTTGATATGACGGAATATTTTTACAAAATGGAAAATGCAACCATTTTTACTATTAATAAAAATAATGCTAAATTCTGCTTCTTATTGACATTTGGCTATTTGTTAAAATACAAGCCATCGCAGGGGAAAATAAAATAAAATAAAATAAAATGGAAGGCTAGTTATTTCCACTTAGCAAAGAGGTAGACGAGAGTCTACTTGAATTAGCAATACTGTGAGGATATGTTGCCCACATGAATAAGTTGGGAACGAATGAATTAATTAGGTACTGTTGGAGGAGGAAGCAACCATTTGGTACCTTCAATATAGTCAAGAACCAAGAATGGTTCAGCTTCTACATCCGATAGTTGTTTGACGAATTTCTCTCGTGTAGCTGGAGTCGCGCCTTTCCCCGTGCATTTGTATTCTCCGTAGTATACAGTTCTGCGCGTCAAACCGTTCTCATATCTTAATAAATTTATCAATAAGTTGGGAAAGATTAGTTTACTTGAAGGCATGTAATGTTGTAAGGTTGTGTATTATCTTACTTGGCTCGTTCAGGTTGGCGATTACTAGACCATCCCCCGGGATGGACTATTTCGTCCATTTCAGTATAAGAATAAATAACCCTTGGGCTGCTCTTCCAAGCCCTACCCAAAAATACGTCCTTCGCTGTTCCTGTAATTCTGCCATGCACGAACGAAAAACCCGTGCCCTCCGATGAACTTTCTCTCGCGTGTGCTGTAATTATTGCCATTTCTGGATCTCCTTCTGGATCTCCTTCCACAAATATTTCCGAGTTCTGCATCCCACTTTTCTTGTCAAATATATATATGAGGGTATAATACATCATATTTCACGCATTGAGAATATTAATACCAGAAATAAAGATGTCCCGCTTCCGAAAATAAAATCAACAGTGCCACGAATATGGCAGTCCTTAAAGAAATGGTTGCCCCTGTCATCGCACAATGTGTCTTGGAAGCCAATGAACTTGCAGTTATAGAAGGCCGACCTGTCGCCGGAGACTCTCAAAGCAACCGCTTGTGCTCCTACCATTTTCCCGTCTGGCCTAGGAGCAGAGTTCTGTTTGCATAACATGCCACAAAATAAAAAAAGAACCCCTTTAATAATCAATTCAATAAAGGACGGATCATGGATGTCTAAACTCTACATTAACTTACCACTATATTGAGATTAGCACCCACAAAGTAACTACTCTCAGTAATAAGAGTGGCACTATCTACGGTTCCATATTGCTTGGCGGTGCCGTCAAATGTCAAATTTGGCATGTTTTTAGGATCTCCTAAAAATGTAATGAAAGGCTTATCTCTTTCAATTCTAATTTTCTCTTTGTAAGATCCAGGTCCGATGGATATAATCACACGTTTGGCGTTCCCTGATGGAACGCTCTCGATGGCTTTGGTTATGGTATCGAATTCTCCACCCCCACCTTGCATCACCTTTATGATTCTAGGTTCTGTCTCGGCCGCAACCAATTCAGGGTCTAAGGTTTTACCCCTTTCCTTCACTGGCTTGATAATGCCATTAAACCAAGCTTCTACTTGGGATTTATCTGCCGGTATTGGTTGTGAGACAACAACCGGAGCAAACAGGAGAATACTTACACACATTGCTAAAGCATAAACTTCATTGCCCTTTATTCTTTTTCCATCCATTTCCTTCTTCTTCTTTTTTCCTTTTAATAAAAAGTGTAATATGTTTATTTTCTTCGTTTATTGATTATTGAAGTTGTCTTTGAATTCTAAGTGACTCCAATTTATAAGATAAATTGGTGACAAAAAATATAAAAGAAAAAGAGCCTTGGAGGATTCCTCGCATTACCACTCATTTGTGTAGTTCTTGGTGCAAGCATTGCTACATTTAAGACCGAGCGTTTTCATGGCTGATCGCAATTAATGAGCATAAATTGAATATAATTGTTGTCAAATACACGAAATTCAGACTTGAGACACCCATGATCGTTGAATAATAATCCTAAGTGCAAAACCTAAACCGGGTGAATTTAATGTAAGAAATGGAAATATTTTATGTCGTTGTCTTCATATGTTGCCCCCTTAATGCTTACTTGTTTATTTTAAAGTTATTACAAAATTAATTATCTATTAGGTTTATGTAAATGGAGAAAAGTTTGATTCTAAATGAAAATTGCCAATTAAGTTTTATGTTTTCTTTCATTCATGAATAGTGGAAATTTTATTCATAGAACATATTTAAATTAAGCAAGTAATTAAAAAACAATCAAACAGTAATTAACAAAGTTAATATTTATATTACTTCCATACTTTGTGGTCGCGACTTCAGCAGTAATTTCGTCTTGAAATTCCATCATTAACTCCCGGTTCATCTTACATAATCACATAACCTTTTTTTAACTACCACATACAATAAGATCTATTAAAAAACTAAGTTAACCACTTAAACTGTAAAATCATATATTATTACAGAATGACTAGATTTAGCTACTAAAAAACCTAAAATTGTGTGAAAAGGGCTATAAATAACATTATAAATAGTGGATTCGAACTTGAAGTCGTGTACCTGATCTGCCAGAATTTGATGTAGCAGATTAAACTAATTTTCGAACTTTAGGAGCTTGAAAGCAGAAATTTTCAGTAGATTTTAATTACATTTTTGCAAGATTTCTTAAATTTAATATATTGTACAAATTGAGACTTTTATTGACCTTAAGGGTCGAATGAGGCCTAAGGGAAAGCTAATGAACTGTGTAAGTGAGCAGGAGACTGTTAGAAGGCGCGATAAACAGATGCTGGTCACTGTTTTGCAACTTAAGGAGTAGAACAAAGAAATCACGACTAGCTTTGATGTTGAGACACAACATAAAGGTGTCGCGACTGTACAAACCAATTTTAGCCCAGGCCCGTTAGAATACCCAACTAAATACCCAATACAACTAGCCCAATTACCCCCTAAACTAAAACTAAATCCAAATTAAGCCCAACCTAACCCTAAGCCCAATACCCAAATCAAGCCGAAGAAGCAAAAAACAAAAATTCAAACCCTAGCTGCCCTAGGTCTTTTGACCTCTGACACCCATCACATCCACCTCCACTTGCACTGCCACTGCTTCATCGTTAGCACCACTTGTTCTGCCACCCCCCATATCCTATAAAAAGAGGCGAACACACAATCAAAAGAATAGAGACAAAACCCTTTTGTATTTTCGGCTTAAATAGCCATGAAAACAACATGTAATGGACTAGACATTAACAATAACAAGACAAGTTTTCAAATACAAAAAAGAGCAGAGATTCCAAACCAAAAGGCAAATATTCAAACACAAACGCGCAAAGGTCCTCCTCCTATTATTTTCCTTTATTTTTTTGCTTTTCGGAACTGTTTGTGCATATATTCAAGGATTTTTTGATCATATATATATATATATATATATATTTTAAAACCATTTACGTAACTATATATCTCTTGATTTTTTAAACTATTTATATATATACTATAAATATATAAAAAGGAGAAGTATAAAAAAATTAAAAATTTTACCTTTGGGACGCCAGCCGCCTTGCACGGCGGCGCTGGCGGCGGAGCCATGGCGGTGGTTCACCGAAGGACGGCCTAGTCCTGGGAAAGCGGGAGAGAGTTGAGAGCATCTCAGATTTTTTTTTGAAGGGAGGGATTGAAATGAATTTTTTTCTAAAAATTTTGCCTTAAATAGGCCTCCAAAACGACGTCGTTTTGGGACAGGCCTTAAACGCCCAAAACGACATCGTTTTGCCCTGTCTGACCCACAATCCGACCCGACCCGCCTCAGGATCCACGTGTTTTTTAGCGGAAGGGTTATATGTGCTTTTAGCCCTTCCGCCTTTTCGATAATTTTTTAATTTAGTCCCCTTTTTTATTTTTTCTTTTAATTTCGCCCCGAATTTTTGCTTGGATTTCAATTGGGTCTCCCCCTGATGCTGTGCATTTTGGAGGGAGGGTTTATTTCCCATTTTGGTCCCTCATTGTTGTTTGCGTGTTCGATTCGGTCCTTTTCTTTTTATTTATTTTCAGATTGGCCTTGAACTTCTATTTTAAATTCAAATTAGTCCTGTTCCGCTTATTTTGCATTTTATTTTCAAATTAAATTGTTTATCATCATCATTATTATTATTATTATTATTTTTATTATTGTTGTTGTTATTATTATTATAGTATTTTACTATTAGCTATTAATAGTATTAGCATTAATTATAGTTAGTACTATTATCACTATCATTATTTTTATTATTTTTTTTTATTATTATTCTTACTAATATATTATTTTCTAACTTATTACCATTCTACTTATTAACATATTATTTTTATGATTATTTATATTATTATTATTCTTGTTAATGTATTATTATTATTTTCTATTTTACTATTATTCTTGTATTATTATTATATTTACTATTATTCCTTTTCTACTATTGTATTTATTAGTATTGTTAATATTAATATTTTTAATGTTGTTATCATTATAAGTATTATTATTTGCAACTATTTCATTTATATACTATTAGGTTTCTTTTTTATTTTCTCCTTTTTAATCTATTTATAATTTATTTATTTTATTGTTATTTTTTTTACATAGCCGGCTCGGTTTTACTTTTTTATTGTTGTTCCTGTTATTTTAATTACGCATTTATTTATATTCCGCTATGCTTGTTAATACCGTAGTTTATTTTTCATTTTTTACAAATCCGTGTTATAACTCGGCACAAAAATGATTCTTTTATAAAGGCAATATTTTGTATTTAGAAATTCGAGAAACTGTGCCCTAGCTTACTGGGTTTCGATTTTTTCTCGTTTAACCTAAATAGCGGAATATCTTTTTAAAACAAATAAGTTTTAAATAAAAAAGCTATTTCTCGAGAATTCGAGATGTCGTGTCCTAACGTATTGGATGTGACATTTTGTTACCTCGAGAAAGGATTTCTTAAAATAAAGGCAATATTCTGTACTTGGAAATTCGAGAAATCGTACCCTAACTTACTGGGTTTCGATTTTTCTCGTTTAACCTAAATAACTGAATATCCTTTCAAAATTAAAATACCTACATTTTAAATAAAAAAGCTTATTCTTGAGAAGTCGAGATGTCGTGTCCTAACGCATTGGATCTAACGTTTTGTTATCTCGAAATAAGATTTTCCAAATCAAGGAAATATTCTATATTTAGAAATTCGAGAAATCATGCCCTAACGTATTGTGTTTCGATTTTCTCATTTACTCTAAGTATCCGAATATCCTTCCAAAATTAAATACATGAGTTTCAAATCAAAGGCAAGTTTAGCCTTAAAGGTCGAGGTGTTGTGTCCTAACGTATTGGATATGACATTTCACTTTGAGACGAAACGGCCTCTGACACACATTTTCAATTTATCCAAATGACTTTTTTAAGCATCACCATAAATGAGGGATCGTATTTTAAATTCTTTCAATTTTTGAAATCTTCGAAACTAAGACACTAATTAATCAACTAGGCACCAATTTTGGGCGTATCGAGGGTGCTAATCCTTCCTCGCGCGTAACCGACTCCTGAACCCATCTTTTTGATTTTGGTAGACCAAAATCGTTGTTTTGATAAATCAATCCGTTTATAAAAAAACAACCACTTTGTGAGGTGGCCCAATCACACCTCAACAAAAAAGATTGGTGGCGACTCCCGTTTTTTCGTTTTCATTTTCAAAATTAAAGTCGATTACCGTTTCACAAAAAAATGGTTTTCACAGCGACATACCCCTAAAGATATCTCAATAGAGGAATATTGAATCCTTTTTCGTAACACAGGTCCTGATGTGTCGCAACAACCGCTCTCGACTGAACATAGCACGAGCCTGCGGGCGTTTTGGTCTGGATAATCAAACTTAAAGCTCAGGAACGTCAACTAACCTAGGTTTAAGGATGACGGCCACCTGAAATCTGTAAATAGGATCATTTTTCACATGTTGTGGACATCAACTCCATAGTATAGTTTTTTGCTTTTAATTCCAGTTTTGGTATTCTTTCTTTTAGGTTTTTAGATTTATTTTCAAGTTGTTCTTTGTTTATCTCGAGAGATCTGATTTGTAAAGACAATCAAACTTTGAGGATTCATATTCATCTTTAATACAAACCAGGCATTTTCTTAAACCCTCCACCTCAATTCATTTATCATGTTCTATCTTTACATCAATTCCATATTCTTTATGAAAACCATAAAAAACTAATCCCTATTGGGATTAGCGAGTGGAGGTATGATTTGTTAACTGTTTTATAGGGTTATTCAACGGATCAACTGTTTGGAAAAGGAAGAACATAAACCCTAGGAAGTCATTAAGGCGGAATTACCCCTATAAATACTAAATAGTTAATTAAAATAATGGCTGATTGGTCAGAATTGTTGTCTCAAATCCACTCTTTTTGACGCCACTGAAAACGGGTTGTTACACAAATATACACTAATTATCCATTCATTTGGAAAAATATAAAAGTTTGTGAAATCACCATGAGTTATTGAATTAGTGAACTTGGAGATATGATGGATATTATTGCATAATTTTAACTTGATATGATGGAATATTTTTACAAAATGGAAAATGCAACCATCTTTACTATTAATAAAAATAATGCTAAATTCTGCTTCTTATTGACATTTGGCTATTTGTTAAAATACAAGCCATGGGAAGGGAAAATAAAAAAAAAAAAATGGAAGGCTAGTTATTTCCACTGAGCAAAGAGGTAGACGAGAGTATGCTTGAATTAGCAATACTGTGAGGATATGTTGCCCACATGAATAAGTTGGGAACGAATGAATTAATTAGGTACTGTTGGAGGAGGAAGCAACCATTTGGTACCTTCAATATAGTCAAGAACCAAGAATGGTTCAGCTTCTGCATCCGATAGTTGTTTGACGAATTTCTCTCGTGTAGCTGGAGTCGCGCCTTTCCCCGTGCATTTGTATTCTCCGTAGTATACAGTTCTGCGTGTCAAACCGTTCTCACATTATATATCTTAATAAATTTATCAATAAGTTGGGAAAGATTAGTTTACTTGAAGGCATGTAATGTTGTAAGGTTGTGTATTATCTTACTTGGCTCGTTCAGGTTGGCGATTGCTAGACCATCCCCCGGGATGGACTATTTCGTCCATTTCAGTATAAGAATAAACAACCCTTGGGCTGCTCTTCCAAGCCCTGCCCAAAAATACGTCCTTCGCTGTTCCTGTAATTCTGCCATGCACGAACGAAAAACCCGTGTCCTCCGATGAACTTTCTCTCGCGTGTGCTGTAATTATTGCCATTTCCGGATCTCCTTCTGGATCTCCTTCCACGAATATTTCTGAGTTCTGCATCCCATTTTTCTTGTCAAATATATATATGGGGGTATAATACATCATATTTCTCACATTGAGAATATTAATACCAGAAATAAAGATGTCCCGCTTCCGAAAATAAAATCAACGGTGCCACGAATATGGCAGTCCTTAAAGAAATGGTTGCCCCTGTCATCACACAATGTGTCTTGGAAGCCAATGACCTTGCAGTTATAGAAGGCCGACCTGTCGCCGGAGACTCTCAAAGCAACCGCTTGTGCTCCTACCATTTTCCCGTCTGGCCTAGGAGCAGAGTTCTGTTCGCATAACATGCCACAAAATAAAAAAGAACCCCTTTAATAATCAATTCAATAAAGGATGGATCATGTATGTCTAAACTCTACATTAACTTACCACTATATTAAGATTAGCACCCACAAAGTAACTACTCTCAGTAATAAGAGTGGCACTATCTACGGTTCCATATTGCTTGGCGGTGCCGTCAAATGTCAAATTTGGCATGTTTTTAGGATCTCCTAAAAATGTAATGAAAGGCTTATCTCTTTCAATTCTAATTTTCTCTTTGTAAGATCCAGGTCCAATGGATATAATCACACGTTTGGCGTTCCCTGATGGAACGCTCTCGATGGCTTTGGTTATGGTATCGAATTCTCCACCCCCACCTTGCATCACCTTTATGATTCTAAGTTCTGTCTCGGCCGCAACCAATTCAGGGTCTAAGGTTTTACCCCTTTCCTTCACTGGCTTGATAATGCCATTAAACCAAGCTTCTACTTGGGATTTATCTGCCGGTATTGGTTGTGAGACAACAACCGGAGCAAACAGGAGAATACTTACACACAATGCTAAAGCATAAACTTCATTGCCCTTTATTCTTTTTCCATCCATTTCCTTCTTCTTCTTTTTTCCTTTTAATAAAAAGTGTAATATGTTTATTTTCTTCGTTTATTGATTATTGAGGTTGTCTTTGAATTCTAAGTGACTCCAATTTATAAGATAAATTGGTGACAAAAAATATAAAAGAAAAAGAGCCTTGGAGGATTCCTCGCATTGCCACTCATTTGCGTAGTTCTTGCTGCAAACATTGCTACATTTAAGACCGAGCATTTCATGGCTGATCGCAATTAATGAGCATAAATTGAATATAATTGTTGTCAAATACACGAAATTCAGACTTGAGACACCCATGACCGTTGAATAATAATCCTCAGTGCAAAACATAAACCGGGTGAATTTAATGTAAGGAATGGAAATATTTTATGTCGTTGTCTTCATATGTTGCCCCCTTAATACTTACTTGTTTATTTTAAAGTTATTACAAAATTAATTATCTATTAGGCTTATATAAATGGAGAAAAGTTTGATTCTAAATGGAAATTGCCAATTAAGTTTTATGTTTTCTTTCATTCATGAATAGTGGAAATTTTATTCATAGAACAGATTTAAATTAAGCAAGTAATTAAAAATCAATCAAACAGTAATTAACAAAGTTAATATTTATATTACTTCCATACTTTGTGGTCGCGACTTCAGTAGTAGTTTCGGCTTGAAATTCCATCATTAACTCCCGGTTCATCTTATATAATCACGTAACCTTTTTTTAACTACCACATACAATAAGATCTATTAAAAAACTAACTTAACTACTTATACTGTAAAAATCATATATTATTACAGAATGACTAGATTTAGCTACTAAAAAACCTAAAATTATGTGAAAAGGGCTATAAATAACATTATAAATAGTGGATTCGAACTTGAAGTCGTGTACCTGATCTGCCATAATTCGATGTAGCATATTAAACTAATTTTCGAACTTTAGGAGCTTGAAAGCAGAAATTTTCAGTAGATTTTAATTACATTTTTGCAAGATTTCTTAAATTTAATATATTGTAAAAATTGAGACTTTTATTGACCTTAAGGGTCGAATGAGGCCTAAGGGGAAGCTAATGAACTGTGTAAGTGTGCAGGAGACTGTTAGAAGGCGCGATAAACAGATGTTGGTCACTATTTCGTAACTTAAGGAGTAGAACAAAGAAATCACAAAACTGCCTTTGATGTTGAGACACAACATAAGGGTTTCGCGGCTGTACAAACCAATTTTAGCCCGGGCCCGTTAGAATACCCAACTAAATACCCAATACAACTAGCCCAATTACCCCCTAAGCTAAAACTAAAACCAAATTAAACCCAACCTAACCCTAAGCCCAATACCCAAATCAAGCCAAAGAAGCAAAAAACAAAAATTCAAACCCTAGCTGCCCTAGGTCTTTTGACCTCTGACACCCATCACATCCACCTCCACTTGCACCGCCACTGCTCCATCATCAGCACCACTTGTTCTGCCACCCCCCATATCCTATAAAAAGAGGCGAACACGCAATCAAAAGAATAGAGACAAAACCCTTTTGTATTTTTGGCTTAAATAGCCATGGAAACAACATGTAATGGACTAGACATTAACAATAACAAG
Source organism: Gossypium stocksii (assembly GCA_020496765.1). Classification (NCBI taxonomy): domain Eukaryota; kingdom Viridiplantae; phylum Streptophyta; class Magnoliopsida; order Malvales; family Malvaceae; genus Gossypium; species Gossypium stocksii. The sequence goes on along the minus strand of CM035627.1, from coordinate 106,019,676 downwards.
ACAAGTTTTCAAATACAAAAAAGAGCAGAGATTCCAAACCAAAAGGCAAATATTCAAACACAAACGCGCAAAGGTCCTCCTCCTATTATTTTCCTTTATTTTTTCGCTTTTCGGAACTGTTTGTGCATATATTCAAGGATTTTTTTTATCATATATATATATATATATATTAAAACCGTTTACGTAACTATATATCTCTTGATTTTTTACACTATTTATATATATACTATAAATATATAAAAAGGAGAAGTATAAAAAAAATTAAAAATTTTACATTTGGGACGACGGCCGCCGTGCACGGCAGCACTGGCGGCGGAGCCATGGCGGTGGTTCACCGGAGGACAGCTTGGTCCTGGGAAAGCGGGAGAGAGTTGAGAGCATCTCAGATTTTTTTTGGAAGGGAGGGATTGAAATGAATTTTTTTCTAAAAATTTTGCCTTAAATAGGCCTCCAAAACGACGTCGTTTTGGGATTGGCATTAAACGCCCAAAACAACATTGTTTTGCCCTGTCTGACCCACAATCCGACCCGACCCGTCTCAGGATCCGCGTTTTTTTTAACGGAAGGGTTATTTCTGCTTTTAGCCCTTCCGCCCTTTCGACACTTTTAAATTTAGTCCCCATTTTTTTCTTTTAATTTCTCCCCGTATTTTTGCTTGGATTTCAATTGGGTCTCCCCCCTGATGCTGCGCATTTTGGAGGGAGGGTTTATTTCCCATTTTGGTCCCTCATTGTTGTTTGTGTGTTCGATTCGGTCCTTTTCTTTTTATTTATTTTCAGATTGGCCCTGAACTTCTATTTTAGGTTGAATTTAGTCCTTTTCCGCTTATTTTGCATTTTATTTTCAAATTAAATTGTTTATCATTATTATTATTATTATAGTATTTTACTATTACCTATTACTAGTATTAGCATTAATTATAGTTAGTACTATTATCACTATCATTATTTTTACTATTATTTTTTATATTATTATTATTCTTACTAATATATTATTTTCTACCTTATTACCATTCTACTTATTAACAAATTATTTTTATGATTATTTATATTATTATTATTATTCTTGTTAATGTATTATTATTATTTTCTATTTTACTATTATTCTTGTATTATTATTATATTTACTATTATTCCTTTTCTACTATTGTATTTATTGGTATTGTTAATATTAATATTTTTAATGTTGTTATCATTATAAGTATTATTATTTGCAACTATTTCATTTATATACTATTAGGTTTCTTTTTTTATTTTCTCTTTTTTAATCTATTTATTATTTATTTATTTTATTGTTATTTTTTTTTACATAGCCTGCTCGGTTTTACTTTTTTATTGCTGTTCTTGTTATTTTAATTGAGCATTTATTTATATTCCGCTATGCTTGTTAATACCGTAGTTTATTTTTCATTTTTTACAAATCCGTGTTATAACTCGGCACAAAAATGATTCTTTTGTAAAGGCAATATTTTGTATTTAGAAATTCGAGAAACCGTGCCCTAGCTTACTGGGTTTCGATTTTTTCTCGTTTAACCTAAATAGCGGAATATCTTTTTAAAACAAATAAGTTTTAAATAAAAAAGCTATTTCTCGAGAATTCGAGATGTCGTGTCCTAACGTATTGGATGTGACATTTTGTTACCTCGAGAAAGGATTTCTTAAAATAAAGGCAATATTCTGTACTTGGAAATTCGAGAAATCGTACCCTAACTTACTGGGTTTCGATTTTTCTCGTTTAACCTAAATAACCGAATATCCTTTCAAAATTAAAATACCTACATTTTAAATAAAAAAGCTTATTCTTGAGAAGTCGAGATGTCGTGTCCTAACGCATTGGATCTAACGTTTTGTTATCTCGAAATAAGATTTTCCAAATCAAGGAAATATTCTATATTTAGAAATTCGAGAAATCATGCCCTAACGTATTGTGTTTCGATTTTCTCATTTACTCTAAGTATCCGAATATCCTTCCAAAATTAAATACATGAGTTTCAAATCAGAGGCAAGTTTAGCCTTAAAGGTCGAGGTGTTGTGTCCTAACGTATTGGATATGACATTTCACTTTGAGACGAAACGGCCTCTGACACACATTTTCAATTTATCCAAACTGTAACACCCCAAACCCGGCCCAGACGTTATGGCTGAATCTGGCGATGTCACATTGAAAAGACTATTTTTTTCAAAACGACTTTATTCAATTAGAAACATGTTCGGTAGAAAAGTTACTTGATTAAAACCTAAGCTTGAGATTTAGAAATTCAAAATACTTGTTAAGTCCTAATGAAAACCCATGTTTAAGTAAAAAGGTTCATATGATAATGTTATTTCAAACTAGTTGATTTAAGAATATTTTTCAAAGTAAAAATAAAAATAGGCAGTCAAAACAAAAATAAACCCTAATTACAGCCATATCGGAGACACAAGGCCTTATTACATCATATGAAAATAAAATAAAAAAACTGAAGTAATTGACAGAAATATTTTATTTAAAATCCCTAAGTAACTTGCAGTGTAGCCACCTCCGAGTCCTCTCCCACGTCAAGCCGTCTACTGAGGGTCACCTGAAACATTTAATTTAAGGGTGTGAGTTTCGCAACTCAGTGTGTACAACCCTTGGCAATCAAATCAATTCATTATACACATATCACATTAGGCTTAAGCCCTAACAATATCAATGGTCTGGGCCTTAGCCCACATTGACCTCATATCATATCAAAATCACATGAATGCAATGCTCCCACCCCGAATCCAACCCTGCACTCCACCTGTACCAATCCTACACTCCTGTAGGGATATAAATATCAACCCACCCATCCCTACATTCTAAAGGTAGCACTGGTTGTGGCACTACTCAAACGTTGCAGTGGGGCTGCTATATAATGAGCTTAAAGCCACCGGTGGATCCACGGTCGTCAAGCGACTATGCGATCCTCATATCTTCCTCCGTTCAATTTATCCCCCGCTAATGCAACATACATATTATGAATGCACATACAATATTTTATGACTGCACATACAAGTTTTTCCATACATTAAGCATTTAGGGGTATTTCAGTCATTTTACTCCTCAGGGGTATTTCGATAATTTTCTACCCTACAAGGGTGTTTCAGTACTCCTACCCTATGAGGGTGTTTTAGTAATTCTACCCTACAGGGCATTATAGTAATTCTACCTTAGAGGGTATTTTCGCAATTCCATCCTACAGGGGTATTTTCGTAATTCTAACCTACAGGGGTATTTTCGTAATTTCTTAAAGGTACAGACTTTAATTATGGTTTTGGCCCATTAACAAGGCCTCACAACTAAAGTGAATGGACACTATGCACCAGGTAGGATTAAAGAGAAGAGGAGGTGGGTCACTCGGACCGCTTAAGTACCAAGCTCTTCCTAGATCCAATCCTAGACATGCACACATCCATTACCACACCTTAGTCTAACAACTTGTCCACGAACATGTTTAATTATTTAATTAAGTCTTATGTAAAATTTGAGAGATCAGAACTAAGCCTATAGTCCATTAAAAACCCTAGTATGCATTTCTACAATCCCATAAGGCCCATTAGGCCCAATCATATTTATAAAACCCATTAAGCCCCAAGCATGTTTATGTAGCCCATTAGGCCCAATCATAATTAATCATACAAACATGCATGTCAATCCATCATAAGATTTCATATCACAACTTTGCCACTTTGGGCCCACAAGTTCGGCAGGCCCATTCGGGATTTCGGCTTTTGCCGATTTTCCTGTGTGTAGTGTATGTACACACCTGATTGACGACCCGCACTACACTATTCTCAGCCTCAACCTACAATCAAAACCACTTTGGAATCAATTCTATGCCTTAAACTACAACTTAATCAAATCCCGAAGCCTTACTGTAACCTTACCGTGTACCTTCGGCTTTCCTAACCTTTCCTTAGCAAATATTCCCGAATATTCTTAGATCATCCGCTAGAGGTCCTTTCCACGCTTGGAATCCTAGAACCCTACCCCTAGTTTAACAGGCTTAATCGACAAGAAAAGAGAGGATTAGATAGCCCTTTAGCTTTTATCAAAACACACTAAAAGATGGTTAACTAAGTACTTACCGAAACTAGTCTCTGATCTCGTGGCCTAGATATCTACTAAGTGTGCCCTCAGCTTTTAAAAACTCAATTAAGGGTTGCAAATAACAAAACAGATCTGTGATGAAGGAAATCAAAAGAAATCGGCAAATGGAGAAAACTATGAATATTCGGCAAAACAATAGATGGCTAAAAGGCAAAGGGAAAATTCGGCAAAGATGGAACAAAGGGGAGAAAAAGAATTCGGCAAGAGGAGGAGAGAAAATAAACTATATGAAAGTAAGGAAAACCCTGATATGAAATTCGGCACTCCTTAAATAGCTAATAGCCGAACCTAGCCCTTCCTAGAGTCCAATTCTGCAAATCTCCTATTATCTCTCTTTTATCATCACCTTAAAATTCTCTCATGATCACTCCTTAACAGAGTCCATCTTCATGCCACTTCCAACCTTCTAGAAGGCCAAAATTAAACTCCTAAAAATACTAAGCTAGAATCCAAAACTTAACCAAGGCCCAATACTTCTAGACCCAAAATTCGGGATGTTACACAAACGACTTTTTTAAGCATCACCATAAATGAGGGATCGTATTTCAAATTCTTTCAAATTTTCAAATCTTCGACACTAAGACACTAATTAATCAACTAGGTACCAATTTTAGGCGTATCGAGGGAGCTAATCCTTCCTCGTGCGTAACCGGCTCCCGAACCCATCCTTCTGATTTTGGTAGACCAAAATCGTTGTTTTGATAAATCAATCCGTTTATAAAAAAACAACCACTTTGTGAGGTGACCCAATCACACCTCAACAAAAAAGATTGGTGGCGACTCCCGTTTTCCGTTTTCATTTTCAAAATCAAAGTCGATTACCGTTTCACAAAAAAATGGTTTCGACAGCAACATACCCCTAAAGATATCTCAATAGAGGAATATTGAATCCTTTGTCGTAACACAGGTCCTGATGTGTCGCAACAACCGCTCTCGACTGAACATAGCACGAGCCTGCGGGCGTTTTGGTCTGGATAATCAAACTTAAAGCTCAGGAACGTCAACTAACCTAGGTTTAAGGACGACGGCCACCTGAAATCTGTAAATAGGATCATTTTTCACATGTTGTGGACATCAACTCCATAGTATAGTTTTCAGCTTTTAATTCCAGTTTCGGTATTCTTTCTTTTAGGTTTTTAGATTTATTTTCAAGTTGTTCTTTGTTCATCTCGAGGGATTTGATTTGTACAGACAACCAAACTTTGTGGATTCATATTCATCTTTAATACAAACCAGGCGTTTTCTTAAACCCTACACCTCAATTCATTTATCATGTTCTATCTTTACATCAATTCCATATTCTTTATGAAAACCATGAGAAACTAATCCCTATTGGGGATTAGCGAGTGGAGGTATGATTTGTTAACTGTTTTACAGGGTTATTCAACGGATCAACTGTTTGGAAAAGGAAGAACATAAACCCTAGGAAGTCATTAGGGTGGAATTACCGCTATAAATACTAAATAATTAATTAAAATAATGGCTGATTGGTTAGAATGGTTGTCTCAAATCCACTCTTTCTGACGCCACTGAAAACGGGTTGTTACACAAATATACACTAATTATCCATTCATTTGCAAAAATATAAAAGTTTGTGAAATCACCATGACTTATTGAATTAGTGAACTTGGAGATATGATGGATATTATTGCATAATTTTAACTTGATATGACGGAATATTTTTACAAAATGGAAAATGCAACCATTTTTACTATTAATAAAAATAATGCTAAATTCTGCTTCTTATTGACATTTGGCTATTTGTTAAAATACAAGCCATCGCAGGGGAAAATAAAATAAAATAAATAAAATGGAAGGCTAGTTATTTCCACTTAGCAAAGAGGTAGACGAGAGTCTACTTGAATTAGCAATACTGTGAGGATATGTTGCCCACATGAATAAGTTGGGAACGAATGAATTAATTAGGTACTGTTGGAGGAGGAAGCAACCATTTGGTACCTTCAATATAGTCAAGAACCAAGAATGGTTCAGCTTCTACATCCGATAGTTGTTTGACGAATTTCTCTCGTGTAGCTGGAGTCGCGCCTTTCCCCGTGCATTTGTATTCTCCGTAGTATACAGTTCTGCGCGTCAAACCGTTCTCATATCTTAATAAATTTATCAATAAGTTGGGAAAGATTAGTTTACTTGAAGGCATGTAATGTTGTAAGGTTGTGTATTATCTTACTTGGCTCGTTCAGGTTGGCGATTACTAGACCATCCCCCGGGATGGACTATTTCGTCCATTTCAGTATAAGAATAAATAACCCTTGGGCTGCTCTTCCAAGCCCTACCCAAAAATACGTCCTTCGCTGTTCCTGTAATTCTGCCATGCACGAACGAAAAACCCGTGCCCTCCGATGAACTTTCTCTCGCGTGTGCTGTAATTATTGCCATTTCTGGATCTCCTTCTGGATCTCCTTCCACAAATATTTCCGAGTTCTGCATCCCACTTTTCTTGTCAAATATATATATGAGGGTATAATACATCATATTTCACGCATTGAGAATATTAATACCAGAAATAAAGATGTCCCGCTTCCGAAAATAAAATCAACAGTGCCACGAATATGGCAGTCCTTAAAGAAATGGTTGCCCCTGTCATCGCACAATGTGTCTTGGAAGCCAATGAACTTGCAGTTATAGAAGGCCGACCTGTCGCCGGAGACTCTCAAAGCAACCGCTTGTGCTCCTACCATTTTCCCGTCTGGCCTAGGAGCAGAGTTCTGTTTGCATAACATGCCACAAAATAAAAAAAGAACCCCTTTAATAATCAATTCAATAAAGGACGGATCATGGATGTCTAAACTCTACATTAACTTACCACTATATTGAGATTAGCACCCACAAAGTAACTACTCTCAGTAATAAGAGTGGCACTATCTACGGTTCCATATTGCTTGGCGGTGCCGTCAAATGTCAAATTTGGCATGTTTTTAGGATCTCCTAAAAATGTAATGAAAGGCTTATCTCTTTCAATTCTAATTTTCTCTTTGTAAGATCCAGGTCCGATGGATATAATCACACGTTTGGCGTTCCCTGATGGAACGCTCTCGATGGCTTTGGTTATGGTATCGAATTCTCCACCCCCACCTTGCATCACCTTTATGATTCTAGGTTCTGTCTCGGCCGCAACCAATTCAGGGTCTAAGGTTTTACCCCTTTCCTTCACTGGCTTGATAATGCCATTAAACCAAGCTTCTACTTGGGATTTATCTGCCGGTATTGGTTGTGAGACAACAACCGGAGCAAACAGGAGAATACTTACACACATTGCTAAAGCATAAACTTCATTGCCCTTTATTCTTTTTCCATCCATTTCCTTCTTCTTCTTTTTTCCTTTTAATAAAAAGTGTAATATGTTTATTTTCTTCGTTTATTGATTATTGAAGTTGTCTTTGAATTCTAAGTGACTCCAATTTATAAGATAAATTGGTGACAAAAAATATAAAAGAAAAAGAGCCTTGGAGGATTCCTCGCATTACCACTCATTTGTGTAGTTCTTGGTGCAAGCATTGCTACATTTAAGACCGAGCGTTTTCATGGCTGATCGCAATTAATGAGCATAAATTGAATATAATTGTTGTCAAATACACGAAATTCAGACTTGAGACACCCATGATCGTTGAATAATAATCCTAAGTGCAAAACCTAAACCGGGTGAATTTAATGTAAGAAATGGAAATATTTTATGTCGTTGTCTTCATATGTTGCCCCCTTAATGCTTACTTGTTTATTTTAAAGTTATTACAAAATTAATTATCTATTAGGTTTATGTAAATGGAGAAAAGTTTGATTCTAAATGAAAATTGCCAATTAAGTTTTATGTTTTCTTTCATTCATGAATAGTGGAAATTTTATTCATAGAACATATTTAAATTAAGCAAGTAATTAAAAAACAATCAAACAGTAATTAACAAAGTTAATATTTATATTACTTCCATACTTTGTGGTCGCGACTTCAGCAGTAATTTCGTCTTGAAATTCCATCATTAACTCCCGGTTCATCTTACATAATCACATAACCTTTTTTTAACTACCACATACAATAAGATCTATTAAAAAACTAAGTTAACCACTTAAACTGTAAAATCATATATTATTACAGAATGACTAGATTTAGCTACTAAAAAACCTAAAATTGTGTGAAAAGGGCTATAAATAACATTATAAATAGTGGATTCGAACTTGAAGTCGTGTACCTGATCTGCCAGAATTTGATGTAGCAGATTAAACTAATTTTCGAACTTTAGGAGCTTGAAAGCAGAAATTTTCAGTAGATTTTAATTACATTTTTGCAAGATTTCTTAAATTTAATATATTGTACAAATTGAGACTTTTATTGACCTTAAGGGTCGAATGAGGCCTAAGGGAAAGCTAATGAACTGTGTAAGTGAGCAGGAGACTGTTAGAAGGCGCGATAAACAGATGCTGGTCACTGTTTTGCAACTTAAGGAGTAGAACAAAGAAATCACGACTAGCTTTGATGTTGAGACACAACATAAAGGTGTCGCGACTGTACAAACCAATTTTAGCCCAGGCCCGTTAGAATACCCAACTAAATACCCAATACAACTAGCCCAATTACCCCCTAAACTAAAACTAAATCCAAATTAAGCCCAACCTAACCCTAAGCCCAATACCCAAATCAAGCCGAAGAAGCAAAAAACAAAAATTCAAACCCTAGCTGCCCTAGGTCTTTTGACCTCTGACACCCATCACATCCACCTCCACTTGCACTGCCACTGCTTCATCGTTAGCACCACTTGTTCTGCCACCCCCCATATCCTATAAAAAGAGGCGAACACACAATCAAAAGAATAGAGACAAAACCCTTTTGTATTTTCGGCTTAAATAGCCATGAAAACAACATGTAATGGACTAGACATTAACAATAACAAGACAAGTTTTCAAATACAAAAAAGAGCAGAGATTCCAAACCAAAAGGCAAATATTCAAACACAAACGCGCAAAGGTCCTCCTCCTATTATTTTCCTTTATTTTTTTGCTTTTCGGAACTGTTTGTGCATATATTCAAGGATTTTTTGATCATATATATATATATATATATATTTTAAAACCATTTACGTAACTATATATCTCTTGATTTTTTAAACTATTTATATATATACTATAAATATATAAAAAGGAGAAGTATAAAAAAATTAAAAATTTTACCTTTGGGACGCCAGCCGCCTTGCACGGCGGCGCTGGCGGCGGAGCCATGGCGGTGGTTCACCGAAGGACGGCCTAGTCCTGGGAAAGCGGGAGAGAGTTGAGAGCATCTCAGATTTTTTTTTGAAGGGAGGGATTGAAATGAATTTTTTTCTAAAAATTTTGCCTTAAATAGGCCTCCAAAACGACGTCGTTTTGGGACAGGCCTTAAACGCCCAAAACGACATCGTTTTGCCCTGTCTGACCCACAATCCGACCCGACCCGCCTCAGGATCCACGTGTTTTTTAGCGGAAGGGTTATATGTGCTTTTAGCCCTTCCGCCTTTTCGATAATTTTTTAATTTAGTCCCCTTTTTTATTTTTTCTTTTAATTTCGCCCCGAATTTTTGCTTGGATTTCAATTGGGTCTCCCCCTGATGCTGTGCATTTTGGAGGGAGGGTTTATTTCCCATTTTGGTCCCTCATTGTTGTTTGCGTGTTCGATTCGGTCCTTTTCTTTTTATTTATTTTCAGATTGGCCTTGAACTTCTATTTTAAATTCAAATTAGTCCTGTTCCGCTTATTTTGCATTTTATTTTCAAATTAAATTGTTTATCATCATCATTATTATTATTATTATTATTTTTATTATTGTTGTTGTTATTATTATTATAGTATTTTACTATTAGCTATTAATAGTATTAGCATTAATTATAGTTAGTACTATTATCACTATCATTATTTTTATTATTTTTTTTTATTATTATTCTTACTAATATATTATTTTCTAACTTATTACCATTCTACTTATTAACATATTATTTTTATGATTATTTATATTATTATTATTCTTGTTAATGTATTATTATTATTTTCTATTTTACTATTATTCTTGTATTATTATTATATTTACTATTATTCCTTTTCTACTATTGTATTTATTAGTATTGTTAATATTAATATTTTTAATGTTGTTATCATTATAAGTATTATTATTTGCAACTATTTCATTTATATACTATTAGGTTTCTTTTTTATTTTCTCCTTTTTAATCTATTTATAATTTATTTATTTTATTGTTATTTTTTTTACATAGCCGGCTCGGTTTTACTTTTTTATTGTTGTTCCTGTTATTTTAATTACGCATTTATTTATATTCCGCTATGCTTGTTAATACCGTAGTTTATTTTTCATTTTTTACAAATCCGTGTTATAACTCGGCACAAAAATGATTCTTTTATAAAGGCAATATTTTGTATTTAGAAATTCGAGAAACTGTGCCCTAGCTTACTGGGTTTCGATTTTTTCTCGTTTAACCTAAATAGCGGAATATCTTTTTAAAACAAATAAGTTTTAAATAAAAAAGCTATTTCTCGAGAATTCGAGATGTCGTGTCCTAACGTATTGGATGTGACATTTTGTTACCTCGAGAAAGGATTTCTTAAAATAAAGGCAATATTCTGTACTTGGAAATTCGAGAAATCGTACCCTAACTTACTGGGTTTCGATTTTTCTCGTTTAACCTAAATAACTGAATATCCTTTCAAAATTAAAATACCTACATTTTAAATAAAAAAGCTTATTCTTGAGAAGTCGAGATGTCGTGTCCTAACGCATTGGATCTAACGTTTTGTTATCTCGAAATAAGATTTTCCAAATCAAGGAAATATTCTATATTTAGAAATTCGAGAAATCATGCCCTAACGTATTGTGTTTCGATTTTCTCATTTACTCTAAGTATCCGAATATCCTTCCAAAATTAAATACATGAGTTTCAAATCAAAGGCAAGTTTAGCCTTAAAGGTCGAGGTGTTGTGTCCTAACGTATTGGATATGACATTTCACTTTGAGACGAAACGGCCTCTGACACACATTTTCAATTTATCCAAATGACTTTTTTAAGCATCACCATAAATGAGGGATCGTATTTTAAATTCTTTCAATTTTTGAAATCTTCGAAACTAAGACACTAATTAATCAACTAGGCACCAATTTTGGGCGTATCGAGGGTGCTAATCCTTCCTCGCGCGTAACCGACTCCTGAACCCATCTTTTTGATTTTGGTAGACCAAAATCGTTGTTTTGATAAATCAATCCGTTTATAAAAAAACAACCACTTTGTGAGGTGGCCCAATCACACCTCAACAAAAAAGATTGGTGGCGACTCCCGTTTTTCGTTTTCATTTTCAAAATTAAAGTCGATTACCGTTTCACAAAAAAATGGTTTTCACAGCGACATACCCCTAAAGATATCTCAATAGAGGAATATTGAATCCTTTTTCGTAACACAGGTCCTGATGTGTCGCAACAACCGCTCTCGACTGAACATAGCACGAGCCTGCGGGCGTTTTGGTCTGGATAATCAAACTTAAAGCTCAGGAACGTCAACTAACCTAGGTTTAAGGATGACGGCCACCTGAAATCTGTAAATAGGATCATTTTTCACATGTTGTGGACATCAACTCCATAGTATAGTTTTTTGCTTTTAATTCCAGTTTTGGTATTCTTTCTTTTAGGTTTTTAGATTTATTTTCAAGTTGTTCTTTGTTTATCTCGAGAGATCTGATTTGTAAAGACAATCAAACTTTGAGGATTCATATTCATCTTTAATACAAACCAGGCATTTTCTTAAACCCTCCACCTCAATTCATTTATCATGTTCTATCTTTACATCAATTCCATATTCTTTATGAAAACCATAAAAAACTAATCCCTATTGGGATTAGCGAGTGGAGGTATGATTTGTTAACTGTTTTATAGGGTTATTCAACGGATCAACTGTTTGGAAAAGGAAGAACATAAACCCTAGGAAGTCATTAAGGCGGAATTACCCCTATAAATACTAAATAGTTAATTAAAATAATGGCTGATTGGTCAGAATTGTTGTCTCAAATCCACTCTTTTTGACGCCACTGAAAACGGGTTGTTACACAAATATACACTAATTATCCATTCATTTGGAAAAATATAAAAGTTTGTGAAATCACCATGAGTTATTGAATTAGTGAACTTGGAGATATGATGGATATTATTGCATAATTTTAACTTGATATGATGGAATATTTTTACAAAATGGAAAATGCAACCATCTTTACTATTAATAAAAATAATGCTAAATTCTGCTTCTTATTGACATTTGGCTATTTGTTAAAATACAAGCCATGGGAAGGGAAAATAAAAAAAAAAAAATGGAAGGCTAGTTATTTCCACTGAGCAAAGAGGTAGACGAGAGTATGCTTGAATTAGCAATACTGTGAGGATATGTTGCCCACATGAATAAGTTGGGAACGAATGAATTAATTAGGTACTGTTGGAGGAGGAAGCAACCATTTGGTACCTTCAATATAGTCAAGAACCAAGAATGGTTCAGCTTCTGCATCCGATAGTTGTTTGACGAATTTCTCTCGTGTAGCTGGAGTCGCGCCTTTCCCCGTGCATTTGTATTCTCCGTAGTATACAGTTCTGCGTGTCAAACCGTTCTCACATTATATATCTTAATAAATTTATCAATAAGTTGGGAAAGATTAGTTTACTTGAAGGCATGTAATGTTGTAAGGTTGTGTATTATCTTACTTGGCTCGTTCAGGTTGGCGATTGCTAGACCATCCCCCGGGATGGACTATTTCGTCCATTTCAGTATAAGAATAAACAACCCTTGGGCTGCTCTTCCAAGCCCTGCCCAAAAATACGTCCTTCGCTGTTCCTGTAATTCTGCCATGCACGAACGAAAAACCCGTGTCCTCCGATGAACTTTCTCTCGCGTGTGCTGTAATTATTGCCATTTCCGGATCTCCTTCTGGATCTCCTTCCACGAATATTTCTGAGTTCTGCATCCCATTTTTCTTGTCAAATATATATATGGGGGTATAATACATCATATTTCTCACATTGAGAATATTAATACCAGAAATAAAGATGTCCCGCTTCCGAAAATAAAATCAACGGTGCCACGAATATGGCAGTCCTTAAAGAAATGGTTGCCCCTGTCATCACACAATGTGTCTTGGAAGCCAATGACCTTGCAGTTATAGAAGGCCGACCTGTCGCCGGAGACTCTCAAAGCAACCGCTTGTGCTCCTACCATTTTCCCGTCTGGCCTAGGAGCAGAGTTCTGTTCGCATAACATGCCACAAAATAAAAAAGAACCCCTTTAATAATCAATTCAATAAAGGATGGATCATGTATGTCTAAACTCTACATTAACTTACCACTATATTAAGATTAGCACCCACAAAGTAACTACTCTCAGTAATAAGAGTGGCACTATCTACGGTTCCATATTGCTTGGCGGTGCCGTCAAATGTCAAATTTGGCATGTTTTTAGGATCTCCTAAAAATGTAATGAAAGGCTTATCTCTTTCAATTCTAATTTTCTCTTTGTAAGATCCAGGTCCAATGGATATAATCACACGTTTGGCGTTCCCTGATGGAACGCTCTCGATGGCTTTGGTTATGGTATCGAATTCTCCACCCCCACCTTGCATCACCTTTATGATTCTAGGTTCTGTCTCGGCCGCAACCAATTCAGGGTCTAAGGTTTTACCCCTTTCCTTCACTGGCTTGATAATGCCATTAAACCAAGCTTCTACTTGGGATTTATCTGCCGGTATTGGTTGTGAGACAACAACCGGAGCAAACAGGAGAATACTTACACACAATGCTAAAGCATAAACTTCATTGCCCTTTATTCTTTTTCCATCCATTTCCTTCTTCTTCTTTTTTCCTTTTAATAAAAAGTGTAATATGTTTATTTTCTTCGTTTATTGATTATTGAGGTTGTCTTTGAATTCTAAGTGACTCCAATTTATAAGATAAATTGGTGACAAAAAATATAAAAGAAAAAGAGCCTTGGAGGATTCCTCGCATTGCCACTCATTTGCGTAGTTCTTGCTGCAAACATTGCTACATTTAAGACCGAGCATTTCATGGCTGATCGCAATTAATGAGCATAAATTGAATATAATTGTTGTCAAATACACGAAATTCAGACTTGAGACACCCATGACCGTTGAATAATAATCCTCAGTGCAAAACATAAACCGGGTGAATTTAATGTAAGGAATGGAAATATTTTATGTCGTTGTCTTCATATGTTGCCCCCTTAATACTTACTTGTTTATTTTAAAGTTATTACAAAATTAATTATCTATTAGGCTTATATAAATGGAGAAAAGTTTGATTCTAAATGGAAATTGCCAATTAAGTTTTATGTTTTCTTTCATTCATGAATAGTGGAAATTTTATTCATAGAACAGATTTAAATTAAGCAAGTAATTAAAAATCAATCAAACAGTAATTAACAAAGTTAATATTTATATTACTTCCATACTTTGTGGTCGCGACTTCAGTAGTAGTTTCGGCTTGAAATTCCATCATTAACTCCCGGTTCATCTTATATAATCACGTAACCTTTTTTTAACTACCACATACAATAAGATCTATTAAAAAACTAACTTAACTACTTATACTGTAAAATCATATATTATTACAGAATGACTAGATTTAGCTACTAAAAAACCTAAAATTATGTGAAAAGGGCTATAAATAACATTATAAATAGTGGATTCGAACTTGAAGTCGTGTACCTGATCTGCCATAATTCGATGTAGCATATTAAACTAATTTTCGAACTTTAGGAGCTTGAAAGCAGAAATTTTCAGTAGATTTTAATTACATTTTTGCAAGATTTCTTAAATTTAATATATTGTAAAAATTGAGACTTTTATTGACCTTAAGGGTCGAATGAGGCCTAAGGGGAAGCTAATGAACTGTGTAAGTGTGCAGGAGACTGTTAGAAGGCGCGATAAACAGATGTTGGTCACTATTTCGTAACTTAAGGAGTAGAACAAAGAAATCACAAAACTGCCTTTGATGTTGAGACACAACATAAGGGTTTCGCGGCTGTACAAACCAATTTTAGCCCGGGCCCGTTAGAATACCCAACTAAATACCCAATACAACTAGCCCAATTACCCCCTAAGCTAAAACTAAAACCAAATTAAACCCAACCTAACCCTAAGCCCAATACCCAAATCAAGCCAAAGAAGCAAAAAACAAAAATTCAAACCCTAGCTGCCCTAGGTCTTTTGACCTCTGACACCCATCACATCCACCTCCACTTGCACCGCCACTGCTCCATCATCAGCACCACTTGTTCTGCCACCCCCCATATCCTATAAAAAGAGGCGAACACGCAATCAAAAGAATAGAGACAAAACCCTTTTGTATTTTTGGCTTAAATAGCCATGGAAACAACATGTAATGGACTAGACATTAACAATAACAAGACAAGTTTTCAAATACAAAAAAGAGCAGAGATTCCAAACCAAAAGGCAAATATTCAAACACAAACGCGCAAAGGTCCTCCTCCTATTATTTTCCTTTATTTTTTCGCTTTTCGGAACTGTTTGTGCATATATTCAAGGATTTTTTTATCATATATATATATATATATATTAAAACCGTTTACGTAACTATATATCTCTTGATTTTTTACACTATTTATATATATACTATAAATATATAAAAAGGAGAAGTATAAAAAAAATTAAAAATTTTACATTTGGGACGACGGCCGCCGTGCACGGCAGCACTGGCGGCGGAGCCATGGCGGTGGTTCACCGGAGGACAGCTTGGTCCTGGGAAAGCGGGAGAGAGTTGAGAGCATCTCAGATTTTTTTTGGAAGGGAGGGATTGAAATGAATTTTTTTCTAAAAATTTTGCCTTAAATAGGCCTCCAAAACGACGTCGTTTTGGGATTGGCATTAAACGCCCAAAACAACATTGTTTTGCCCTGTCTGACCCACAATCCGACCCGACCCGCCTCAGGATCCGCGTTTTTTTAACGGAAGGGTTATTTCTGCTTTTAGCCCTTCCGCCCTTTCGACACTTTTAAATTTAGTCCCCATTTTTTTCTTTTAATTTCTCCCCGTATTTTTGCTTGGATTTCAATTGGGTCTCCCCCCTGATGCTGCGCATTTTGGAGGGAGGGTTTATTTCCCATTTTGGTCCCTCATTGTTGTTTGTGTGTTCGATTCGGTCCTTTTCTTTTTATTTATTTTCAGATTGGCCCTGAACTTCTATTTTAGGTTGAATTTAGTCCTTTTCCGCTTATTTTGCATTTTATTTTCAAATTAAATTGTTTATCATTATTATTATTATTATAGTATTTTACTATTACCTATTACTAGTATTAGCATTAATTATAGTTAGTACTATTATCACTATCATTATTTTTACTATTATTTTTTATATTATTATTATTCTTACTAATATATTATTTTCTACCTTATTACCATTCTACTTATTAACAAATTATTTTTATGATTATTTATATTATTATTATTATTCTTGTTAATGTATTATTATTATTTTCTATTTTACTATTATTCTTGTATTATTATTATATTTACTATTATTCCTTTTCTACTATTGTATTTATTGGTATTGTTAATATTAATATTTTTAATGTTGTTATCATTATAAGTATTATTATTTGCAACTATTTCATTTATATACTATTAGGTTTCTTTTTTTATTTTCTCTTTTTTAATCTATTTATTATTTATTTATTTTATTGTTATTTTTTTTTACATAGCCTGCTCGGTTTTACTTTTTTATTGCTGTTCTTGTTATTTTAATTGAGCATTTATTTATATTCCGCTATGCTTGTTAATACCGTAGTTTATTTTTCATTTTTTACAAATCCGTGTTATAACTCGGCACAAAAATGATTCTTTTGTAAAGGCAATATTTTGTATTTAGAAATTCGAGAAACCGTGCCCTAGCTTACTGGGTTTCGATTTTTTCTCGTTTAACCTAAATAGCGGAATATCTTTTTAAAACAAATAAGTTTTAAGTAAAAAAGCTATTTCTCGAGAATTCGAGATGTCGTGTCCTAACGTATTGGATGTGACATTTTGTTACCTCGAGAAAGGATTTCTTAAAATAAAGGCAATATTCTGTACTTGGAAATTCGAGAAATCGTACCCTAACTTACTGGGTTTCGATTTTTCTCGTTTAACCTAAATAACCGAATATCCTTTCAAAATTAAAATACCTACATTTTAAATAAAAAAGCTTATTCTTGAGAAGTCGAGATGTCGTGTCCTAACGCATTGGATCTAACGTTTTGTTATCTCGAAATAAGATTTTCCAAATCAAGGAAATATTCTATATTTAGAAATTCGAGAAATCATGCCCTAACGTATTGTGTTTCGATTTTCTCATTTACTCTAAGTATCCGAATATCCTTCCAAAATTAAATACATGAGTTTCAAATCAGAGGCAAGTTTAGCCTTAAAGGTCGAGGTGTTGTGTCCTAACGTATTGGATATGACATTTCACTTCGAGACGAAACGGCCTCTGACACACATTTTCAATTTATCCAAACTGTAACACCCCAAACCCGGCCCAGACGTTATGGCTGAATCTGGCGATGTCACATTGAAAAGACTATTTTTTTCAAAACGACTTTATTCAATTAGAAACATGTTCGGTAGAAAAGTTACTTGATTAAAACCTAAGCTTGAGATTTAGAAATTCAAAATACTTGTTAAGTCCTAATGAAAACCCATGTTTAAGTAAAAAGGTTCATATGATAATGTTATTTCAAACTAGTTGATTTAAGAATATTTTTCAAAGTAAAAATAAAAATAGGCAGTCAAAACAAAAATAAACCCTAATTACAGCCATATCGGAGACACAAGGCCTTATTACATCATATGAAAATAAAATAAAAAAACTGAAGTAATTGACAGAAATATTTTATTTAAAATCCCTAAGTAACTTGCAGTGTAGCCACCTCCGAGTCCTCTCCCACGTCAAGCCGTCTACTGAGGGTCACCTGAAACATTTAATTTAAGGGTGTGAGTTTCGCAACTCAGTGTGTACAACCCTTGGCAATCAAATCAATTCATTATACACATATCACATTAGGCTTAAGCCCTAACAATATCAATGGTCTGGGCCTTAGCCCACATTGACCTCATATCATATCAAAATCACATGAATGCAATGCTCCCACCCCGAATCCAACCCTGCACTCCACCTGTACCAATCCTACACTCCTGTAGGGATATAAATATCAACCCACCCATCCCTACATTCTAAAGGTAGCACTGGTTGTGGCACTACTCAAACGTTGCAGTGGGGCTGCTATATAATGAGCTTAAAGCCACCGGTGGATCCACGGTCGTCAAGCGACTATGCGATCCTCATATCTTCCTCCGTTCAATTTATCCCCCGCTAATGCAACATACATATTATGAATGCACATACAATATTTTATGACTGCACATACAAGTTTTTCCATACATTAAGCATTTAGGGGTATTTCAGTCATTTTACTCCTCAGGGGTATTTCGATAATTTTCTACCCTACAAGGGTGTTTCAGTACTCCTACCCTATGAGGGTGTTTTAGTAATTCTACCCTACAGGGCATTATAGTAATTCTACCTTAGAGGGTATTTTCGCAATTCCATCCTACAGGGGTATTTTCGTAATTCTAACCTACAGGGGTATTTTCGTAATTTCTTAAAGGTACAGACTTTAATTATGGTTTTGGCCCATTAACAAGGCCTCACAACTAAAGTGAATGGACACTATGCACCAGGTAGGATTAAAGAGAAGAGGAGGTGGGTCACTCGGACCGCTTAAGTACCAAGCTCTTCCTAGATCCAATCCTAGACATGCACACATCCATTACCACACCTTAGTCTAACAACTTGTCCACGAACATGTTTAATTATTTAATTAAGTCTTATGTAAAATTTGAGAGATCAGAACTAAGCCTATAGTCCATTAAAAACCCTAGTATGCATTTCTACAATCCCATAAGGCCCATTAGGCCCAATCATATTTATAAAACCCATTAAGCCCCAAGCATGTTTATGTAGCCCATTAGGCCCAATCATAATTAATCATACAAACATGCATGTCAATCCATCATAAGATTTCATATCACAACTTTGCCACTTTGGGCCCACAAGTTCGGCAGGCCCATTCGGGATTTCGGCTTTTGCCGATTTTCCTGTGTGTAGTGTATGTACACACCTGATTGACGACCCGCACTACACTATTCTCAGCCTCAACCTACAATCAAAACCACTTTGGAATCAATTCTATGCCTTAAACTACAACTTAATCAAATCCCGAAGCCTTACTGTAACCTTACCGTGTACCTTCGGCTTTCCTAACCTTTCCTTAGCAAATATTCCCGAATATTCTTAGATCATCCGCTAGAGGTCCTTTCCACGCTTGGAATCCTAGAACCCTACCCCTAGTTTAACAGGCTTAATCGACAAGAAAAGAGAGGATTAGATAGCCCTTTAGCTTTTATCAAAACACACTAAAAGATGGTTAACTAAGTACTTACCGAAACTAGTCTCTGATCTCGTGGCCTAGATATCTACTAAGTGTGCCCTCAGCTTTTAAAAACTCAATTAAGGGTTGCAAATAACAAAACAGATCTGTGATGAAGGAAATCAAAAGAAATCGGCAAATGGAGAAAACTATGAATATTCGGCAAAACAATAGATGGCTAAAAGGCAAAGGGAAAATTCGGCAAAGATGGAACAAAGGGGAGAAAAAGAATTCGGTAAGAGGAGGAGAGAAAATAAACTATATGAAAGTAAGGAAAACCCTGATATGAAATTCGGCACTCCTTAAATAGCTAATAGCCGAACCTAGCCCTTCCTAGAGTCCAATTCTGCAAATCTCCTATTATCTCTCTTTTATCAACACCTTAAAATTCTCTCATGATCACTCCTTAACAGAGTCCATCTTCATGCCACTTCCAACCTTCTAGAAGGCCAAAATTAAACTCCTAAAAATACTAAGCTAGAATCCAAAACTTAACCAAGGCCCAATACTTCTAGACCCAAAATTCGGGATGTTACACAAACGACTTTTTTAAGCATCACCATAAATGAGGGATCGTATTTTAAATTCTTTCAAATTTTCAAATCTTCGACACTAAGACACTAATTAATCAACTAGGTACCAATTTTAGGCGTATCGAGGGAGCTAATCCTTCCTCGTGCGTAACCGGCTCCCGAACCCATCCTTCTGATTTTGGTAGACCAAAATCGTTGTTTTGATAAATCAATCCGTTTATAAAAAAACAACCACTTTGTGAGGTGACCCAATCACACCTCAACAAAAAAGATTGGTGGCGACTCCCGTTTTTCGTTTTCATTTTCAAAATCAAAGTCGATTACCGTTTCACAAAAAAATGGTTACGACAGCGACATACCCCTAAAGATATCTCAATAGAGGAATATTGAATCCTTTGTCGTAACACAGGTCCTGATGTGTCGCAACAACCGCTCTCGACTGAACATAGCACGAGCCTGCGGGCGTTTTGGTCTGGATAATCAAACTTAAAGCTCAGGAACGTCAACTAACCTAGGTTTAAGGACGACGGCCACCTGAAATCTGTAAATAGGATCATTTTTCACATGTTGTGGACATCAACTCCATAGTATAGTTTTCAGCTTTTAATTCCAGTTTCGGTATTCTTTCTTTTAGGTTTTTAGATTTATTTTCAAGTTGTTCTTTGTTCATCTCGAGGGATTTGATTTGTAAAGACAATCAAACTTTGTGGATTCATATTCATCTTTAATACAAACCAGGCGTTTTCTTAAACCCTACACCTCAATTCATTTATCATGTTCTATCTTTACATCAATTCCATATTCTTTATGAAAACCATGAGAAACTAATCCCTATTGGGGATTAGCGAGTGGAGGTATGATTTGTTAACTGTTTTACAGGGTTATTCAACGGATCAACTGTTTGGAAAAGGAAGAACATAAACCCTAGGAAGTCATTAGGGTGGAATTACTGCTATAAATACTAAATAATTAATTAAAATAATGGCTGATTGGTTAGAATGGTTGTCTCAAATCCACTCTTTCTGACGCCACTGAAAACGGGTTGTTACACAAATATACACTAATTATCCATTCATTTGCAAAAATATAAAAGTTTGTGAAATCACCATGACTTATTGAATTAGTGAACTTGGAGATATGATGGATATTATTGCATAATTTTAACTTGATATGACGGAATATTTTTACAAAATGGAAAATGCAACCATTTTTACTATTAATAAAAATAATGCTAAATTCTGCTTCTTATTGACATTTGGCTATTTGTTAAAATACAAGCCATCGCAGGGGAAAATAAAATAAAATAAAATGGAAGGCTAGTTATTTCCACTTAGCAAAGAGGTAGACGAGAGTCTACTTGAATTAGCAATACTGTGAGGATATGTTGCCCACATGAATAAGTTGGGAACGAATGAATTAATTAGGTACTGTTGGAGGAGGAAGCAACCATTTGGTACCTTCAATATAGTCAAGAACCAAGAATGGTTCAGCTTCTGCATCCGATAGTTGTTTGACGAATTTCTCTCGTGTAGCTGGAGTCGCACCTTTCCCCGTGCATTTGTATTCTCCGTAGTATACAGTTCTGCGTGTCAAACCGTTCTCATATCTTAATAAATTTATCAATAAGTTGGGAAAGATTAGTTTACTTGAGGGCATGTAATGTTGTAAGGTTGTGTATTATCTTACTTGGCTCGTTCAGGTTGGCGATTACTAGACCATCCCCCGGGATGGACTATTTCGTCCATTTCAGTATAAGAATAAACAACCCTCGGGCTGCTCTTCCAAGCCCTACCCAAAAATACGTCCTTCGCTGTTCCTGTAATTCTGCCATGCACGAACGAAAAACCCGTGCCCTCCGATGAACTTTCTCTCGCGTGTGCTGTAATTATTGCCATTTCCGGATCTCCTTCTGGATCTCCTTCCACAAATATTTCCGAGTTCTGCATCCCACTTTTCTTGTCAAATATATATATGGGGGTATAATACATCATATTTCACGCATTGAGAATATTAATACCAGAAATAAAGATGTCCCGCTTCCGAAAATAAAATCAACAGTGCCACGAATATGGCAGTCCTTAAAGAAATGGTTGCCCCTGTCATCGCACAATGTGTCTTGGAAGCCAATGAACTTGCAGTTATAGAAGGCCGACCTGTCGCCGGAGACTCTCAAAGCAACCGCTTGTGCTCCTACCATTTTCCCGTCTGGCCTAGGAGCAGAGTTCTGTTTGTATAACATGCCACAAAATAAAAAAAGAACCCCTTTAATAATCAATTCAATAAAGGACGGATCATGGATGTCTAAACTCTACATTAACTTACCACTATATTGAGATTAGCACCCACAAAGTAACTACTCTCAGTAATAAGAGTGGCACTATCTACGGTTCCATATTGCTTGGCGGTGCCGTCAAATGTCAAATTTGGCATGTTTTTAGGATCTCCTAAAAATGTAATGAAAGGCTTATCTCTTTCAATTCTAATTTTCTCTTTGTAAGATCCAGGTCCGATGGATATAATCACACGTTTGGCGTTCCCTGATGGAACGCTCTCGATGGCTTTGGTTATGGTATCGAATTCTCCACCCCCACCTTGCATCACCTTTATGATTCTAGGTTCTGTCTCGGCCGCAACCAATTCAGGGTCTAAGGTTTTACCCCTTTCCTTCACTGGCTTGATAATGCCATTAAACCAAGCTTCTACTTGGGATTTATCTGCCGGTATTGGTTGTGAGACAACAACCGGAGCAAACAGGAGAATACTTACACACATTGCTAAAGCATAAACTTCATTGCCCTTTATTCTTTTTCCATCCATTTCCTTCTTCTTCTTTTTTCCTTTTAATAAAAAGTGTAATATGTTTATTTTCTTCGTTTATTGATTATTGAAGTTGTCTTTGAATTCTAAGTGACTCCAATTTATAAGATAAATTGGTGACAAAAAATATAAAAGAAAAAGAGCCTTGGAGGATTCCTCGCATTACCACTCATTTGTGTAGTTCTTGGTGCAAGCATTGCTACATTTAAGACCGAGCGTTTTCATGGCTGATCGCAATTAATGAGCATAAATTGAATATAATTGTTGTCAAATACACGAAATTCAGACTTGAGACACCCATGATCGTTGAATAATAATCCTAAGTGCAAAACCTAAACCGGGTGAATTTAATGTAAGAAATGGAAATATTTTATGTCGTTGTCTTCATATGTTGCCCCCTTAATGCTTACTTGTTTATTTTAAAGTTATTACAAAATTAATTATCTATTAGGTTTATGTAAATGGAGAAAAGTTTGATTCTAAATGAAAATTGCCAATTAAGTTTTATGTTTTCTTTCATTCATGAATAGTGGAAATTTTATTCATAGAACATATTTAAATTAAGCAAGTAATTAAAAAACAATCAAACAGTAATTAACAAAGTTAATATTTATATTACTTCCATACTTTGTGGTCGCGACTTCAGCAGTAATTTCGTCTCGAAATTCCATCATTAACTCCCGGTTCATCTTACATAATCACATAACCTTTTTTTAACTACCACATACAATAAGATCTATTAAAAAACTAAGTTAACCACTTAAACTGTAAAATCATATATTATTACAGAATGACTAGATTTAGCTACTAAAAAACCTAAAATTGTGTGAAAAGGGCTATAAATAACATTATAAATAGTGGATTCGGATTCGAACTTGAAGTCGTGTACCTGATCTGCCAGAATTTATGTAGCAGATTAAACTAATTTTCGAACTTTAGGAGCTTGAAAGCAGAAATTTTCAGTAGATTTTAATTACATTTTTGCAAGATTTCTTAAATTTAATATATTGTACAAATTGAGACTTTTATTGACCTTAAGGGCCGAATGAGGCCTAAGGGAAAGCTAATGAACTGTGTAAGTGTGCAGGAGACTGTTAGAAGGCGCGATAAACAGATGCTGGTCACTGTTTTGCCAACTTAAGGAGTAGAACAAAGAAATCACGACTAGCTTTGATGTTGAGACACAACATAAAGGTGTCGCGACTGTACAAACCAATTTTAGCCCAGGCCCGTTAGAATACCCAACTAAATACCCAATACAACTAGCCCAATTACCCCCTAAACTAAAACTAAATCCAAATTAAGCCCAACCTAACCCTAAGCCCAATACCTAAATCAAGCCGAAGAAGCAAAAAACAAAAATTCAAACCCTAGCTGCCCTAGGTCTTTTGACCTCTGACACCTATCACATCCACCTCCAATTGCACCGCCACTGCTTCATCGTCAGCACCACTTGTTCTGCCACCCCCCATATCCTATAAAAAGAGGCGAACACACAATCAAAAGAATAGAGACAAAACCCTTTTGTATTTTCGGCTTAAATAGCCATGAAAACAACATGTAATGGACTAGACATTAACAATAACAAGACAAGTTTTCAAATACAAAAAGAGCAGAGATTCCAAACCAAAAGGCAAATATTCAAACACAAACGCGCAAAGGTCCTCCTCCTATTATTTTCCTTTATTTTTTTGCTTTTCGGAACTGTTTGTGCATATATTCAAGGATTTTTTGATCATATATATATATATATATTTTAAAACCATTTACGTAACTATATATCTCTTGATTTTTTAAACTATTTATATATATACTATAAATATATAAAAAGGAGAAGTATAAAAAAATTAAAATTTTACCTTTGGGACGCCAGCCGCCGTGCACGGCGGCGCTGGCGGCGGAGCCATGGCGGTGGTTCACCGAAGGACGGCCTAGTCCTGGGAAAGCGGGAGAGAGTTGAGAGCATCTCAGATTTTTTTTGGAAGGGAGGGATTGAAATGAATTTTTTTCTAAAAATTTTGCCTTAAATAGGCCTCCAAAACGACGTCGTTTTGGGACAGGCCTTAAACGCCCAAAACGACATCGTTTTGCCCTGTCTGACCCACAATCCGACCCGACCCGCCTCTGGATCTGCGTGTTTTTTAGCGGAAGGGTTATTTGTGCTTTTAGCCCTTCCGCCTTTTCGATAATTTTTTAATTTAGTCCCTTTTTTATTTTTTCTTTTAATTTCGCCCAGAATTTTTGCTTGGATTTCAATTGGGTCTCCCCCTGATGCTGTGCATTTTGGAGGGAGGGTTTATTTCCCATTTTGGTCCCTCATTGTTGTTTGCGTGTTCGATTCGGTCCTTTTCTTTTTATTTATTTTCAGATTGGCCTTGAACTTCTATTTTAAATTCAAATTAGTCCTTTTCCGCTTATTTTGCATTTTATTTTCAAATTAAATTGTTTATCATCATCATTATTATTATTATTATTTTTATTTTTATTATTGTTGTTGTTATTATTATTATAGTATTTTACTATTACCTATTAATAGTATTAGCATTAATTATAGTTAGTACTATTATCACTATCATTATTTTATTATTATTTTTTATTATTATTCTTACTAATATATTATTTTCTAACTTATTACCATTCTACTTATTAACAAATTATTTTTATGATTATTTATATTATTTTATTCTTGTTAATGTATTATTATTATTTTCTATTTTACTATTATTCTTGTATTATTATTATATTTACTATTATTCCTTTTCTACTATTGTATTTATTAGTATTGTTAATATTATATTTTAATGTTGTTATCATTATAAGTATTATTATTTGCAACTATTTCATTTATATACTATTAGGTTTCTTTTTTATTTTCTCCTTTTTAATCTATTTATTATTTATTTATTTTATTGTTATTTTTTTTACATAGCTTGCTCGGTTTTACTTTTTTATTGTTGTTCTTGTTATTTTAATTACGCATTTATTTATATCCCGCTATGCTTGTTAATACCGTAGTTTATTTTTCATTTTTTACAAATCCGTGTTATAACTCGGCACAAAAATGATTCTTTTATAAAGGCAATATTTTGTATTTAGAAATTCGAGAAACCGTGCCCTAGCTTACTGGGTTTCGATTTTTCTCGTTTAACCTAAATAGCGGAATATCTTTTTAAAACAAATAAGTTTTAAATAAAAAAGCTATTTCTCGAGAATTCGAGAATGTCGTGTCCTAACGTATTGGATGTGACATTTTGTTACCTCGAGAAAGGATTTCTTAAAATAAAGGCAATATTCTGTACTTGGAAAATTCGAGAAATCGTACCCTAACTTACTGGGTTTTCGATTTTTTTTCGTTTAACCTAAATAACCGAATATCCTTTCAAAATTAAAATACCTACATTTTAAAATAAAAAAGCTTATTCTTGAGAAGTCGAGATGTCGTGTCCTAACGCATTGGATCTAACGTTTTGTTATCTCGAAATAAGATTTTCCAAATCAAGGAAATATTCTATATTTAGAAATTCGAGAAATCATGCCCTAACGTATTGTGTTTCGATTTTCTCATTTACTCTAAGTATCCGAATATCCTTCCAAAATTAAATACATGAGTTTCAAATCAGAGGCAAGTTTAGCCTTAAAGGTCGAGGTGTTGTGTCCTAACGTATTGGATATGACATTTCCACTTTGAGACGAAACGGCCTCTGACACACATTTTCAATTTATCCAAACGACTTTTTTATGCATCACCATAAATGAGGGATCGTATTTTAAATTCTTTCAAATTTTGAAATCTTCGAAACTAAGACACTAATTAATCAACTAGGCACCAATTTTGGGCGTATCGAGGGTGCTAATCCTTCCTCGCGCGTAACCGACTCCTGAACCATCTTTCTGATTTTGGTAGACCAAAATCGGTGTTTTGATAATCAATCCGTTTATAAAAAAACAACCACTTTGTGAGGTGGCCCAATCACACCTCAACAAAAAAGATTGTGGCGACTCCCGTTTTTTCGTGTTTCACTTTCAAAATAAAGTCGATTACCGTTTCACAAAAAAATGGTTTTCACAGCGACATACCCCTAAAGATATCTCAATAGAGGAATATTGAACTCCTTTGTCGTAACACAGGTCCTGATGTGTCGCAACAACCGCTCTCGACTGAACATAGCACGAGCCTGCGGGCGTTTTGGTCTGGATAATCAAACTTAAAGCTCAGGGAACGTCAACTAACCTATGTTTAAGGATGACGGCCACCTGAAATCTGTAAATAGGATCATTTTTCACATGTTGTGGACATCAACTCCATAGTATAGTTTTTTGCTTTTAATTCCAGTTTCGGTAATTCTTTCTTTTAGGTTTTTAGATTATTTTCAAGTTGTTCTTTGTTTATCTCGAGAGATCTGATTTGTAAAGACAATCAAACTTTGTGGATTCATATTCATCTTTAATACAAACCAGGCATTTTCTTAACCCTACACCTCAATTCATTTATCATGTTCTATCTTTACATCAATTCCATATTCTTTATGAAAACCATAAAAAACTAATCCCTATTGGGATTAGCGAGTGGAGGTATGATTTGTTAACTGTTTTATAGGGTTATTCAACGGATCAACTGTTTGGAAAAGGAAGAACATAAACCCTAGGAAGTCATTAAGGCGGAATTACCCCTATAAATACTAAATAATTAATTAAAATAATGGCTGATTGGTCAGAATTGTTGTCTCAAATCCACTCTTTTTGACGCCACTGAAAAACGGGTTGTTTACACAAATATACACTAATTATCCATTCATTTGCAAAAATATAAAAGTTTGTGAAATCACCATGACTTATTGAATTAGTGAACTTGGAGATATGATGGATATTATTGCATAATTTTAACTTGATATGATGGAATATTTTTACAAAATGGAAAATGCAACCATCTTTACTATTAATAAAAATAATGCTAAATTCTGCTTCTTATTGACATTTGGCTATTTGTTAAAATACAAGCCATGGGAAGGGAAAATAAAATAAAAAAAAATGGAAGGCTAGTTATTTCCACTGAGCAAAGAGGTAGACGAGAGTATGCTTGAATTAGCAATACTGTGAGGATATGTTGCCCACATGAATAAGTTGGGAACGAATGAATTAAGTTAGGTACTGTTGGAGGAGGAAGCAACCATTTGGTACCTTCAATATAGTCAAGAACCAAGAATGGGTTCAGCTTCTGCATCCGATAGTTGTTTGACGAATTTCTCTCGTGTAGCTGGAGTCGCGCCTTTCCCCGTGCATTTGTATTCCTCGTAGTATACAGTTCTGCGTGTCAAACCGTTCTCACATTATATATCTTAATAAATTTATCAATAAGTTGGGAAAGATTAGTTTACTTGAAGGCATGTAATGTTGTAAGGTTGTGTATTATCTTACTTGGCTCGTTCAGGTTGGCGATTGCTAGACCTTCCCCCGGGATGGACTATTTCGTCCATTCAGTATAAGAATAAACAACCCTTGGGCTGCTCTTCCAAGCCCTGCCCAAAAATACGTCCTTCGCTGTTCCTGTAATTCTGCCATGCACGAACGAAAAACCCGTGTCCTCCGATGAACTTTCTCTCGCGTGTGCTGTAATTATTGCCATTTCCGGATCTCCTTCTGGATCTCCTTCCACGAATATTTCCGAGTTCTGCATCCCATTTTCTTGTCAAATATATATATGGGGGGTATAATACATCATATTTCTCACATTGAGAATATTAATACCAGAAATAAAGATGTCCCGCTTTCCGAAAATAAAATCAACGGTGCCACGAATATGGCAGTCCTTAAAGAAATGGTTGCCCCTGTCATCACACAATGGTCTTGGAAGCCAATGAACTTGCAGTTATAGAAGGCCGACTGTCGCCGGAGACTCTTCAAAGCAACCGCTTGTGCTCCTACCCATTTTCCCGTCTGGCCTAGGAGCAGAGTTCTGTTTGCATAACATGCCACAAAATAAAAAAGAACCCCTTTAATAATCAATTCAATAAAGGACGGATCATGGATGTCTAAACTCTACATTAACTTACCACTATATTAAGATTAGCACCCACAAAGTAACTACTCTCAGTAATAAGAGTGGCACGCTATCTACGGTTCCATATTGCTTGGCGGTGCCGTCAAATGTCAAATTTGGCATGTTTTTAGGATCTCCTAAAAATGTAATGAAAGGCTTATCTCTTTCAATTCTAATTTTCTCTTTGTAAGATCCAGGTCCAATGGATATAATCACACGTTTGGCGTTCCCTGATGGAACGCTCTCGATGGCTTTGGTTATGGTATCGAATTCTCCACCCCCACCTTGC
The DNA here is from genome assembly GCA_020496765.1 of Gossypium stocksii. Classification (NCBI taxonomy): domain Eukaryota; kingdom Viridiplantae; phylum Streptophyta; class Magnoliopsida; order Malvales; family Malvaceae; genus Gossypium; species Gossypium stocksii. Next base: position 105,990,370 of record CM035627.1, on the reverse strand, counting down.
ATCACCTTTATGATTCTAGGTTCTGTCTCGGCCGCAACCAATTCAGGGTCTAAGGTTTTACCCCTTTCCTTCACTGGCTTGATAATGCCATTAAACCAAGCTTCTACTTGGGATTTATCTGCCGGTATTGGTTGTGAGACAACAACCGGAGCAAACAGGAGAATACTTACACACAATGCTAAAGCATAAACTTCATTGCCCTTTATTCTTTTTCCATCCATTTCCTTCTTCTTCTTTTTTCCTTTTAATAAAAAGTGTAATATGTTTATTTTCTTCGTTTATTGATTATTGAGGTTGTCTTTGAATTCTAAGTGACTCCAATTTATAAGATAAATTGGTGACAAAAAATATAAAAGAAAAAGAGCCTTGGAGGATTCCTCGCATTGCCACTCATTTGCGTAGTTCTTGCTGCAAACATTGCTACATTTAAGACCGAGCATTTCATGGCTGATCGCAATTAATGAGCATAAATTGAATATAATTGTTGTCAAATACACGAAATTCAGACTTGAGACACCCATGACCGTTGAATAATAATCCTCAGTGCAAAACATAAACCGGGTGAATTTAATGTAAGGAATGGAAATATTTTATGTCGTTGTCTTCATATGTTGCCCCCTTAATACTTACTTGTTTATTTTAAAGTTATTACAAAATTAATTATCTATTAGGCTTATATAAATGGAGAAAAGTTTGATTCTAAATGGAAATTGCCAATTAAGTTTTATGTTTTCTTTCATTCATGAATAGTGGAAATTTTATTCATAGAACAGATTTAAATTAAGCAAGTAATTAAAAATCAATCAAACAGTAATTAACAAAGTTAATATTTATATTACTTCCATACTTTGTGGTCGCGACTTCAGTAGTAGTTTCGGCTTGAAATTCCATCATTAACTCCCGGTTCATCTTATATAATCACGTAACCTTTTTTTAACTACCACATACAATAAGATCTATTAAAAAACTAACTTAACTACTTATACTGTAAAATCATATATTATTACAGAATGACTAGATTTAGCTACTAAAAAACCTAAAATTATGTGAAAAGGGCTATAAATAACATTATAAATAGTGGATTCGAACTTGAAGTCGTGTACCTGATCTGCCATAATTCGATGTAGCAGATTAAACTAATTTTCGAACTTTAGGAGCTTGAAAGCAAAATTTTCAGTAGATTTTAATTACATTTTTGCAAGATTTCTTAAATTTAATATATTGTAAAAATTGAGACTTTTATTGACCTTAAGGGTCGAATGAGGCCTAAGGGGAAGCTAATGAACTGTGTAAGTGTGCAGGAGACTGTTAGAAGGCGCGATAAACAGATGTTGGTCACTATTTCGCAACTTAAGGAGTAGAACAAAGAAATCACAAAACTGCCTTTGATGTTGAGACACAACATAAGGGTTTCGCGACTGTACAAACCAATTTTAGCCCGGGCCCGTTAGAATACCCAACTAAATACCCAATACAACTAGCCCAATTACCCCCTAAGCTAAAACTAAAACCAAATTAAGCCCAACCTAACCCTAAGCCCAATACCCAAATCAAGCCAAGAAGCAAAAAACAAAATTCAAACCCTAGCTGCCCTAGGTCTTTTGACCTCTGACACCCATCACATCCACCTCCACTTGCACCGCCACTGCTCCATCATCAGCACCACTTGTTCTGCCACCCCCCATATCCTATAAAAAGAGGCGAACACGCAATCAAAAGAATAGAGACAAAACCCTTTTGTATTTTTGGCTTAAATAGCCATGGAAACAACATGTAATGGACTAGACATTAACAATAACAAGACAAGTTTTCAAATACAAAAAAGAGCAGAGATTCCAAACCAAAAGGCAAATATTCAAACACAAACGCGCAAAGGTCCTCCTCCTATTATTTTCCTTTATTTTTTCGCTTTTCGGAACTGTTTGTGCATATATTCAAGGATTTTTTTATCATATATATATATATATATATATAAAACCGTTTACGTAACTATATATCTCTTGATTTTTTACACTATTTATATATATACTATAAATATAAAAAGGAGAAGTATAAAAAAATTAAAAATTTTACATTTGGGACGACGGCCGCCGTGCACGGCGGACTGGCGGCGGAGCCATGGCGGTGGTTCACCGGAAGGACAGCTTGGTCCTGGGAAAGCGGGAGAGAGTTGAGAGCATCTCAGATTTTTTTTGGAAGGGAGGGATTGAAATGAATTTTTTTCTAAAAATTTTGCCTTAAATAGGCCTCCAAAACGACGTCGTTTTGGGACTGGCCTTAAACGCCCAAAACAACATTGTTTTGCCCTGTCTGACCCACAATCCGACCCGACCCGCCTCAGGATCCGCGTTTTTTTAACGGAAGGGTTATTTCTGCTTTTAGCCCTTCCGCCCTTTCGACACTTTTAAATTTAGTCCCCTTTTTTTTTCTTTTAATTTCTCCCCGTATTTTTGCTTGGATTTCAATTGGGTCTCCCCCTGATGCTGCGCATTTTGGAGGAGGGTTTATTTCCCATTTTGGTCCCTCATTGTTGTTTGTGTGTTCGATTCGGTCCTTTTCTTTTTATTTATTTTCAGATTGGCCCTGAACTTCTATTTTAGGTTGAATTTAGTCCTTTTCCGCTTATTTTGCATTTTATTTTCAAATTAAATTGTTTATCATTATTATTATTATTATATAGTTTTTACTATTACCTATTACTAGTATTAGCATTAATTATAGTTAGTACTATTATCACTATCATTATTTTTACTATTATTTTTTATATTATTATTATTCTTACTAATATATTATTTTCTAACTTATTACCATTCTACTTATTAACAAATTATTTTTATGATTATTTATATTATTATTATTATTCTTGTTAATATTATTATTATTTTCTATTTTACTATTATTCTTGTATTATTATTATATTTACTATTATTCCTTTTCTACTATTGTATTTATTGGTATTGTTAATATTAATATTTTTAATGTTGTTATCATTATAAGTATTATTATTTGCAACTATTTCATTTATATACTATTAGGTTTCTTTTTTTATTTTCTCTTTTTTAATCTATTTATTATTTATTTATTTTATTGTTATTTTTTTTACATAGCCTGCTCGGTTTTACTTTTTTATTGCTGTTCTTGTTATTTTAATTGAGCATTTATTTATATTCCGCTATGCTTGTTAATACCGTAGTTTATTTTTCATTTTTTACAAATCCGTGTTATAACTCGGCACAAAAATGATTCTTTTGTAAAGGCAATATTTTGTATTTAGAAATTCGAGAAATCGTGCCCTAGCTTACTGGGTTTCGATTTTTCTCGTTTAACCTAAATAGCGGAATATCCTTTTAAAACAAATAAGTTTTAAATAAAAAAGCTATTTCTCGAGAATTCGAGATGTCGTGTCCTAACGTATTGGATATGACATTTTGTTACCTCGAGAAAGGATTTCTTAAAATAAAGGCAATATTCTGTATTTGGAAATTCGAGAAATCGTACCCTAACTTACTAGGTTTCGATTTTTCTCGTTTAACCTAAATAACTGAAAATCCTTTTAAAATTAAAATACCTAAATTTTAAATAAAAAAGCTTATTCTTGAGAAGTCGAGATGTCGTGTCCTAACGCATTGGATCTGACGTTTTGTTATCTCGAGATAAGATTTTCCAAATCAAGGCAATATTCTGTATTTAGAAATTCGAGAAATCATGCCCTAACGTATTGTGTTTCATTTTCTCATTTACTCTAAGTATCCGAATATCCTTCCAAAATTAAATACATGAGTTTCAAATAAAAGGCAAGTTTAGCCTTAAAGGTCGAGGTGTTGTGTCCTAACGTATTGGATATGACATTTCACTTTGAGACGAGACGGCCTCGAACACACATTTTCAATTTATCCAAACTGTAACACCCCAAACCCGGCCCAGACGTTATGTGTAACACCCCAAACCCAGCCTGGACGTTACGGCCAAGTCTGATGTGTCACATTGAAGTGTTTTTCGAAAACCGTGTTTTCATTGAAAACACTTCTTAATGTTTTAAAAAACTCTTGCCGTTAAGCTTGTATAGAACCTTAGCTTTGTGTTTGTTTATTGTTCCAAAACGTGATTTCATTGTAAAAAAACAAAACATAACAACTTTGTAAAATCTAATTGAAAATTTCGAAAGCTTGAAAACCTTTATAGTTGCGAAAACATGTTAGGTTGAAAGACAGTTTAAGTACCGGAAAGTTAGACCTTCTTTGTGATGACTTAAAGTGAATGGAAGCTAGGCACCAGGTAGGATTCCAGAAAAGAGGAGGTGAGTCGAATAGACTGCTTAAGTACCAAGCTCTTCTTGGATCCACTCCTAGACATGCACACTACCATTGCCACACTTTAACTATTTGAAATATTTATCTACAAGATCATTTAAAATTGTGGAAGTTTTGCTTGGTTATCGTATTATTTTGAAAACAAGTAACTTTTATAAAAATCACGTCTTAAAATCATTTATTTTCAACTCGATTTAAATAATATCCTACGTAAGCTAAAACCAATTTAAATAAGTAAAGAATAAAAACCCAAAATAAAAATAATTAAAGAGGCCCTTTTTACAACCCAAAACCAGAAATAAATAATTAAATCTAACTTCAAATAGGTAACTTAATTAGAAATCCAATAGTCCAGTCCATGTGGCCACTTTGAATCCCTCCCAGCTCCAAGTCCACCAGTCTAAGGCTCATCTGCAAGGGTGGAAGGAAAAAGGGTGAGTTTGGAAAACTCAGTGTACAACAAGCCACTTACAGAGCCCAAATCAATATCAGCATACTAGGCCTAAGCCCCCAAATCAGTCTCAACATATAACTGGGCCGAAGCCTTTCCATTTAACAGTTACTGGACCGAAGCCTTTCATAAATCATATCTCTGGGCCGAAGCCTTTTCTGTAACGGTATGGCCCAAAGGCCCATTTTAACATCACATATAATACCAAAGTATGTGTGCGAAGCCTATTTCAATATCACACGTAATGTCAATGTATGTATGCAAAGCCCAGTTGGGGAGACTACTCAACCCACCATCCGCTACTCTCCACCCGTACCAACCAACACACCATGTGGGGATGCTACTCAACCCACCCCGCCGCTACTCTCCACTGGCAGCATAGCTGCTTTATCATATAACTGGAGGCCTAGCCTCTTTTAATAACTGGGGCAGAAGCCCTTTTGGTAAACTGAGGCAAAAGCCCTTTTCGGTATACTGGGACAAAGCCCTTTAACACTTCCTCCAATCATATAAACCCAACCCATGCATGTAATGATTATAATATGGCATATCGTATACATATCGTAGCATATCATGTGCATATCATGTGCATATCATATCATTTCATGAAAAATATCAATATCATAATCATCATATTCAGAATGAAACCCTAGGGTATAATAGATATTTTTCACCTAGGGGCAAAATAGACATTTTCATGTTTTAAGGGTAATTACGTAATTTTATCCATTATTAGGGTTTTCCATACTTATTCATCAATTCCAAATGTTTAAACAGCAATTTTAGCCTATTTTAGTAAAACCGAGTTATGGGCTAAAAACCCCTAATGGGCCCTATGTAGCTAGTTCAGTCGTCTAAGCCCACTTAGTCCAAATCCTACAATTAACTACTAATTTAACTAGTTTTAAGCCTATAGTCTATTAATAAATGTATATTGCCCATTTTTACCTATATGGGCCCGTAAGCCCATTGGGCCTAATTTTAGCCCATCGAGGCCCAACTTACCATCGTGCACAAAATCGTGCCCTTACCTGTTCTATCGATCCAATCACCGATCTTATCGTATGTATCACGGCTCAAACCATTCACAAAACCACAAGTTTGAAATGCCGAAGTTTAGGCATTTTGGCTTTTCAGCAAATATTAATCTAAGCTACTATGAGGTTCATTACACACCTGCTTGCAACGAACGATGACTATATCCGATCCAATTCAATCCTACATTCGATTACTAAAACATTAGACCACGAATCAATGATAACTAAATTTAACATACTCTTACCATATTCGGGCATCCATGAACAAGGCCCTAAATCCTTACCTTTGCTGAAGTTGATATCCAAATCTGGATCCGAATGCTCCACTGATCCAAGCCCTTAGTCAGCAGCCTTTAACCCTTACAAGCACAGAGTAAAATAATTGGTAACAGCCCCTTAAAGCCTTAGGCGCTATTTCGACAGCCTCCCTAAACACATAGGATTCCAACTTTTCCAAATCCCAAAAATAAGAATAGATCACAGTCAAGTCATTCATATCACCAACTTATATCCACGGTCAAACTAGCCCAATCATCACACAAGTTAGTCATTTACCCACGAGGGGCAAAATAGTCATTTAACACCCTAGGGGCAAAACGGTAATTTTACCCCATAGGGGTCTCGGTAATTCTACCCTACAGGGGTATTTCGGTAAATTTGCAAATCGAGGGTAAAATAGTAATTTTTACAAAATTAGGGGTAAAATAGTAATTTTACAAATTAGGGGTAAAATGGTAATTTTACAAATCAAGGGTATGTTCGTCATTTTACAAATCGAGGGTACTTCTGTCATTGTACAAATCAAGGGTAATTCGATAATTTTATAAATCGGGATATTTCTTGTAATTTTGCAAATCAAGGGTAATTCGGTAATTTTGTAAACCAAGGTATTTCAATAATTTTGTAAACCAAGGGTATTTTAGTAACTTTGTAAACTAAAGCATTTCTAAACAGAGATAACAATGCGAATGGGCCTAGGGCCCATTCTCGGCCCAAATGGGCCCACACGCTCGTGTGGCCCTTTTAACCTAGATCTAGCCACAGATATGAGATTCACCTAATCTAGCCCAATATTACTATACAATCAAACAACTTATCCAATTGGGCCCGCAGGCCCATTGGACCCACATGGCCTTTCTTCGGCCCATCGCAGCCCGAAGTAGCCGTCCTACCTTAGAGCCGCTAGTGAGAAATACACACCTGATAGGAGACTGAAGTTAATCCGCGCTCCAAACGCTCTTAGCCGATGCCCAACCCAAACGGGCACGCCATAAAGCGAAAGGGATCAACCAAGAAGGCTGTGCCTACTCTCCTCCTGGTTGCTCTATTTAAAGCTAGCTCCTCACCTGCTCTCATGTTAGCTTTCCGATGTGGGATTCTCCATCAATCCCCCCAAAATTAAAGCATTAGCAAAATAATCAACCTTTGCATGCAACGGGATTCGAACCAAAGTCCTCTCAATAATCCTGTCAAGCCCGTCACCACTCGGACACAAGCTCCTTTGTGTCATAAGTCCAACACATTTAACTTTAAAGCTCACCTACTTGCTTCCAGATTTATTCAAAAGAAAACCAAAATAAATTGCAAGAGCCAAGACTTGAACCTTAGACCCTTTGCTTCCTTGTCCCCTAAGTGGCGCTACTTTGCCACTACACCACATTCCTTTTTTTGTGTCTTATTACACACATAATTCCTTACAACTCCTCTTTTCCAAGTCCTCTATTCCTTAAGTCCAAAAATCCAAGAATTCTCCGGGTTTTTAACCAACACTTGGGCCTTCCATAGGCCCAATAACACACTCCAAACACGAATTACACATCCATATATCAAAATTTCAACATTGCACCAAATATCACAAAAATCCTGGAATCCCAAAAATTAGCCCAAGACTTTTCCCCACACTATGAATCCTTTGCAGTTCACTAAAATACCACATTAACCCATTAATAATAACCTTCCATAAAAGAATTCAACACATCAATAATTTTATTTCGAACTATCTCACACCCGCACCCAGGCCCAAGGCCCAATACTTCTAGGCCCAAATTCAGGGTGTTACATTATGGCTGAATCTGGCGATGTCACATTGAAAAGACTATTTTTTTCAAAACGACTTTATTCAATTAGAAACATGTTCGGTAGAAAAGTTACTTGATTAAAACCTAAGCTTGAGATTTAGAAATTCAAAATACTTGTTAAGTTCTAATGAAAACCCATGTTTAAGTAAAAAGGTTCATATGATAATGTTATTTCAAACTAGTTGATTTAAGAATTTTTTTCAAAATAAAAATAAAAATAGGCAGTCAAAACAAAAATAAACCCTAATTACAGCCATATCGGAGACACAAGGCCTTATTACATCATATGAAAATAAAATAACAAAACTGAAGTAATTGAAAGAAATATTTTATTTAAAATCCCTAAGTAACTTGCAGTGTAGCCACCTCCGAGTCCTCTCCCACGTCAAGCCGTCTACTGAGGGTCACCTGAAACATTTAATTTAAGGGTGTGAGTTTCGCAACTCAGTGTGTACAATCCTTGGCAATCAAATCAATTCATTATACACATATCACATTGGGCTTAAGCCCTAACAATATCAATGGTCTGGGCCTTAGCCCACATTGACCTCATATCATATCAAAATCACATGAATGCAATGCTCCCACCCCGAATCCAACCCTGCACTCCACCTGTACCAACCCTACACTCCTGTGGGGATATAAATATCAACCCACCCATCCCACATTCTAAAGGTAGCACTGGTTGTGGCACTACTCAAACGTTGCAGTGGGGCTGCTATATAATGAGCTTAAAGCCACCGGTGGATCCACGGTCGTCAAGCGACTATGCGATCCTCATATCTTCCTCCGTTCAATTTATCCCCCGCTAATGCAACATACATATTATGAATGCACATACAACATTTTATGAGTGCACATATAAGTTTTTCTATACATTAAGCATTTAGGGGTATTTCAGTCATTTTACTACTCAAGGGTATTTCGGTAATTTTCTACCCTACAAAGGTGTTTCAGTACTCCTACCCTATGAGGGTGTTTTAGTAATTCTACCCTACAGGGCATTATAGTAATTCTACCTTAGAGGGTATTTTCGTAATTCCATCCTACAGGGGTATTTTCGTAATTCTAACCTACAGGGGTATTTTCGTAATTTCTTAAAGGTACAGACTTTAATTATGGTTTTGGCCCATTAACAAGGCCTCACAACTAAAGTGAATGGACACTATGCACCAGGTAGGATTAAAGAGAAGAGGAGGTGGGTCACTCGAACCGCTTAAGTACCAAGCTCTTCCTAGATCCAATCCTAGACATGCACACATCCATTACCACACCTTAGTCTAACAACTTGTCCACGAACATGTTTAATTATTTAATTAAGTCTTATGTAAAATTTGAGAGATCAGAACTAAGCCTATAGTCCATTAAAAACCTTAGTATGCATTTCTACGATCCCATAAGGCCTATTAGGCCCAATCATATTTATAAAACCCATTAAGCCCCAAGCATGCTTATGTAGCCCATTAGGCCCAATCATAATTAATCATACAAACATGCATGTCAATCCATCATAAGATTTCATATCACAACTTTGCCACTTTGGGCCCACAAGTTCGGCAGGCCCATTCGGGATTTCGGCTTTTGCCGATTTTCGTGTGTGTAGTGTATGTACACACCTGATTGACGACCCGTACTACACTATTCTCAGCCTCAACCTACAATCAAAACCATTTTCGAATCAATTCTATGCCTTAAACTACAACTTAATCAAATCTCGAAGCCTTACTGTAACCTTACCGTGTACCTTCGGCTTTCCTAACCTTTCCTTAGCAAATATTCCTGAATATTCTTAGATCATCCGCTAGAGGTCCTTTCCACGCTTGGAATCCTAGAACCCTACCCCTAGTTTAACAAGGTTAATCGACAAGAAAAGAGAGGATTAGATAGCCCTTTAGCTTTTATCAAAACACACTAAAAGATGGTTAACTAAGTACTTTCCGAAACTAGTCTCTGATCTCGTGGCCTAGATATCTACTAAGTGTGCCCTCAGCTTTTAAAAACTCAATTAAGGGTTGCAAATAACAAAACAGATCTGTGATGAAGGAAATCAAAAGAAATCGGCAAATGGAGAAAACTATGAATATTCGGTAAAACAATAGATGGCTAAAAGGCAAAGGGAAAATTCGGCAAAGATGGAACAAATGGGAGAAAAAGAATTTGGCAAGAGGAGGAGAGAAAATAAACTATATGAAATTAAGGAAAACCCTGATATGAAATTTGGCACTCCTTAAATAGCTAATAGCCGAACCTAGCCCTTCCTAGAGTCCAATTCTGCAAATCTCCTATTATCTCTCTTTTATCATCACCTTAAAATTCTCTCATGATCACTCCCTAACAGAGTCCATCTTCATGCCACTTCCAACCTTCTAGAAGGCCAAAATTAAACTCCTAAAAATACTAAGCTAGGATCCAAAACTTAACCAAGGGCCAATACTTCTAGGCCCAAAATTCGAGGTGTTACACAAACGACTTTTTTAAGCATCACCATAAATGAGGATCGTATTTTAAATTCTTTCAAATTTTCAAATCTTTGACACTAAGACGCTAATTAATCAACTAGGCACCAATTTTGGGCGTATCGAGGGTGCTAATCCTTCCTCGTGTGTAACCGGCTCCCGAACCCATCCTTCTGATTTTGGTAGACCAAAATCGTTGTTTTGATAAATCAATCCGTTTATAAAAAAACAACCACTTTGTGAGGTGACCCAATCACACCTCAACAAAAAAGATTGGTGGCGTCTCCCGTTTTCCGTTTTCATTTTCAAAATCAAAGTCGATTACCGTTTCACAAAAAAATGGTTTCGACAGCGACATACCCCTAAAGATATCCCAATAGAGGAATATTGAATCCTTTGTCGTAACACAGGTCCTGATGTGTCGCAACAACCGCTCTCGGCTGAACATAGCACGAGCCTGTGGGCGTTTTGGTCTGGATAATCAAACTTAAAGCTCAGGAACGTCAACTAACCTAGGTTTAAGGACGACGGCCACCTGAAATATGTAAATAGGATCATTTTTCACATGTTGTGGACATCAACTCCATAGTATAGTTTTCTGCTTTTAATTCCAGTTTCGGTATTCTTTCTTTTAGGTTTTTAGATTTATTTTCAAGTTGTTCTTTGTTCATCTCGAGGGATTTGATTTGTAAAGACAATCAAACTTTGTGGATTCATATTCATCTTTAATACAAACCAGGCGTTTTCTTAAACCCTACACCTCAATTCATTTATCATGTTCTATCTTTACATCACTTCCATATTCTTTATGAAAACCATGAGAAACTAATCCCTATTGGGGATTAGCGAGTGGAGGTATGATTTGTTAACTGTTTTATAGGGTTATTTAACGGATCAACTGTTTGGAAAAGGAAGAACATAAACCCTAGGAAGTCATTAGGGTAGAATTACCGCTATAAATACTAAATAATTAATTAAAATAATGGCTGATTGGTTAGAATTGTTGTCTCAAATCCACTCTTTCTGACGCCACTGAAAACGGTTTGTTACACAAATATACACTAATTATCCATTCATTTGCAAAAATATAAAAGTTTGTGAAATCACCATGACTTATTGAATTAGTGAACTTGGAGATATGATGGATATTATTGCATAATTTTAACTTGATATGACGGAATATTTTTACAAAATGGAAAATGCAACCATTTTTACTATTAATAAAAATAATGCTAAATTCTGCTTCTTATTGACATTTGGCTATTTGTTAAAATACAAGCCATGGCAAGGGAAAATAAAATAAAATAAAATGGAAGGCTAGTAATTTCCACTTAGCAAAGAGGTAGACGAGAGTATGCTTGAATTAGCAATACTGTGAGGATATGTTGCCCACATGAATAAGTTGGGAACGAATGAATTAATTAGGTACTGTTGGAGGAGGAAGCATCCATTTGGTACCTTCAATATAGTCTAGAACCAAGAATGGTTCAGCTTCTGCATCTGATAGTTGTTTGACGAATTTCTCTTGTGTAGCTGGAGTCGCGCCTTTCCCCGTGCATTTGTATTGTAACACCCCAGACCCGGCCCAGACGTTATGGCCATGTCCGGTGTGCTACATCACCTAGACTATGCTACGCCGTCCTATATACTAAGTCTGATGTTTGAGATTTTTGAAAAGTAATACTTGTTTTTCTTGAAATTCCCGATTTAATTATTATTCAACCTAATTTCTATCTCATTTGTTAATCGTTTCATTTTAGTCTTATTGTCCTCCTTAGTCTTCAGTAAAGTCAGGTTGGTTAACAAAATGTTTGTTTAATTTTGAAAACGGTGTAGGTTTGTGTTTGCAATAAAACGGTAGAGAAATCCCGAATAACAGTTATAGCGGCCTTATTACAACCCATGTCAAAATAAAACCAATAAAAGGTAATTAAATAAAAAAAAACCAACTATGATGAAAGTTCAGTCCTCGTGGCCACTCTGAATCCCTCCCAGCGTCCAAGTCACGATCTAGGGCTCACCTACAAGGATGGAAAGAAAGGGTGAGTTTGGGAAAACTCAGTGTGTGCAGAACCCATCCAAAGCCCAAATTGGCTCAAGCCCACTGGGCCTAAACCCTAACTAGTCTCAGTCAGATACTGGGCCGAAGCCCTATTCAGAAACAGTAATCTGGGCCAAGGCCCTATAACAGATACTGGGCTAAACCCTATTCAGATAACAGATTGGCCCATAGGCCCATAACAGTACAGTACAGTAATACAGTATAAATGCAAACCCAGTTGGGGAGAGTACTCAACCCACCAATCGCTACACACCACCCGTACCAGCCAACACACCATGTGGGGAATAACTCGACCCACCCAGCCCACACACCACAGTCGCAGCATGGCTGCTCAGTTAAACAGTATACGAGGCAAAGCCCCTTTCAGAAATAGTACGAGGCATAGCCCCTTTTCAGTAACGTGGCTGTGCCACTCACACTTCCTCCATTATCAAAACCCAACCCATGCAATAGATACATATCATGGCATGCAATAACAGTAGCAGTCATGTCAAACAGTACAGTCAATTTTAGCCCTAAGGGTATAACGGAAATTTTCTACCTAGGGGCAAAACAATAATTTCTTACCCTAAGGGTATTTCAGTAATTTTGCTCTCATGTTACAGATTTTATGCTTATTACAGTATTTATTAATCACATAGTTGTCACAGAAGTCCGGTTAACTCAGTTTTTCAGTCTTAGCATTCAAGCCCTAAAACCCCTAATGAGCCCTATTACGTCGATTGGCCCATTAGGCCCATTTAGTCCCAATTTCATAGTCAGTTATCTTGTTTTAACTGTTTTCACGCCTACAGTTCATAATATTACCTTTAAACCCATTTTTACTCACATGGACCCAAATCGCCCATTGGGCCCATATTTGGCCCACCGAGGCCCAACTTACCATAATGTCCAAAATTTAACGGTCAACACGCCTAACAGTGCTGATTCCAAAACTAACCTTCTCCTACTAACTTGAGAACATTCGCACACTCACAAGCTCTCGAAATACTGAAACTTCGGCATTTCGGCTTTTCGGCTTTTGCCGATTTGCGCATTGAAAGGAGTTCGAAACACACACCTGTTTTGCAGTTTGTCCTACGAGATCTCCTATGCGTTAATCCCTACAATCCAATACTTAATTGATTAGACCATACCAACACTTAATCTAAATTGAAAACTTACCCAAAGCCTTACTTACACATTCGGCCAACACCTCCAATGGCCTTAATGTTCTTACCTTGCCGATTTAGATCCCTTTAGATCTAGATCTGATGTTCCAATGTCTTCAACTCCTTGTTTGATCACCTTCTTCTCTAACTAACACACAAAAAGAACAAAGAAAACACCACTTGATTTACCAAAAGTCCAAAATGACAAAATCCTTAACTTTAGGGACTTTCGACTTTTCCAAATATGAAATATTGAACAGATCTGAAGTATTTAACACTTACCAATGATTTCTCTTCAGTTCCTATGCAGATCTGATGTAAATCTGACCCTTAAACATCAGTAGAAACCTTATCTCTAAGATTTGCAATTTCGGCTATCTCCCTACAACTATGGTGATTTTGGCTTTTCAACAAGAGAAGAGGATGGTGTTTTGGGCTGTAGATTTTGGGTGATGTGTCGACAATGGTGTGGCTCAAGGGAGAGTAGTAATCGGCCACAACAGGTGAAAGGAATAGGGGTGATTCGGCTTACAAGAAATCGGCAAGAAAGGAAGCAGTTTTTGGGATTTCTGGCACTTTGAGCAATCGATTATGGTTGATTTTAAGAGGAATGAAAGCAAAAGAAAGAGTGGATCTGTGCAAGGTGGGTATTCGGCTAGGGAAGAGATCAAAGGGGAAGAAAAAAATGAAAAAAACAATGGTAGAGGTGGAGAGGAAGAATTCGGCTATGAGCTTTCCATGGAGGTAACTTTTGGCTTTTCTGACAGTAGAACAGAGAAAAATTCCTAAGGTGGCTAACCCTAATTGTCATGACAGAAAAAAGAAAATGATATAACCCTAATATCACACTTGAGTAATCGGCCCAAGTTCATAAAAGCCCTTGCCGAAATTCCTACTTAAAATAGTCACATGCCCGGCACATGCTTAAAAATTAAAAAGAACACTACGCTTACCTTGCAACTCGAACCCTTGTCCTTGAATACCCACTTAGGCGCCACTTTTTTAGGAGCTTAGTGGTGCCACCTTGCCACTCTACCAAGGCTCCCTTTGTGACATATTTTACACGGTTTTTCTTAAAGGCCCACTTAACCAAGTCCCCTTTCACTTGAAAATCCAACTTAATATTTTACCGGGTTTTAACTTAAGCTTGGGCCTTCTAAAGGCCCACTAACACACTTAAACATAATTTCAACAATCAGAACACCAAAATTCCAAGATTTCACCAAAGGCACAAAAACCTGAAAAAAAATCCCGAAAATCCTATAATTCATTCATAATTTATTTAATTACTAAACTAAACACCAATTGTAATAATGCCATTTATATTTTTATAAAAAAAATAATAATAATAGTAATAACAATAATAATTTTATAAATATGTTTTTATCTAATGATAATAATTTTTAAATACAGTAATATTTTTTTCTAATAACCATAATTATAATTTTCATAAAATTTTAAAACATCAGTAATAATAAATACAGAAATATTTTCTAAGAATAATTTAATTCAAAATTTTTTTCTTAAACCATAATATTTAAAACTTCTCAATTATTCTGATTTTCTTCTATCCGAACCTAGACTCAAAGCCCAATTCTTCTAGGCCCAAATTCAGGGTGTTACATGTATTCTCCGTAGTATACAGTTCTGCGTGTCAAACCGTTCTCATTATATCTTAATAAATTTATCAATAAGTTGGGAAAGATTAGTTTACTTGAAGGCATGTAATGTTGTAAGGTTGTGTATTATCTTACTTGGCTCGTTCAGGTTGGCGATTACTAGACCATCCCCCGGGATGGACTATTTCGTCCATTTCAGTATAAGAATAAACAACCCTCGGGCTGCTCTTCCAAGCCCTGCCCAAAAATACGTCCTTCGCTGTTCCTGTAATTCTGCCATGCACGAACGAAAAACCCGTGTCCTCCGATGAACTTTCTCTCGCGTGTGCTGTAATTATTGCCATTTTCGGATCTCCTTCTGGATCTCCTTCCACAATATTTCCGAGTTCTGCATCCCACTTTTCTTGTCAAATATATATATGGGGGTATAATACATCATATTTCACGCATTGAGAATATTAATACCAGAAATAAAGATGTCCCGCTTCCGAAAATAAAATCAACAGTGCCACGAATATGGCAGTCCTTAAAGAAATGGTTGCCCCTGTCATCGCACAATGTGTCTTGGAAGCCAATGAACTTGCAGTTATAGAAGGCCGACCTGTCGCCGGAGACTCTCAAAGCAACCGCTTGTGCTCCTACCATTTTCCCGTCTGGCCTAGGAGCAGAGTTCTGTTTGCATAACATGCCACAAAATAAAAAAAGAACCCCTTTAATAATCAATTCAATAAAGGACGGATCATGGATGTCTAAACTCTACATTAACTTACCACTATATTAGATTAGCACCCACAAAGTAACTACTCTCAGTAATAAGAGTGGCACTATCTACGGTTCCATATTGCTTGGCGGTGCCGTCAAATGTCAAATTTGGCATGTTTTTAGGATCTCCTAAAAATGTAATGAAAGGCTTATCTCTTTCAATTCTAATTTTCTCTTTGTAAGATCCAGGTCCGATGGATATAATCACACGTTTGGCGTTCCCTGATGGAACGCTCTCGATGGCTTTGGTTATGGTATCGAATTCTCCACCCCCACCTTGCATCACCTTTATGATTCTAGGTTCTGTCTCGGCCGCAACCAATTCAGGGTCTAAGGTTTTACCCCTTTCCTTCACTGGCTTGATAATGCCATTAAACCAAGCTTCTACTTGGGATTTATCTGCCGGTATTGGTTGTGAGACAACAACCGGAGCAAACAGGAGAATACTTACACACATTGCTAAAGCATAAACTTCATTGCCCTTTATTCTTTTTCCATCCATTTCCTTCTTCTTCTTTTTTCCTTTTAATAAAAAGTGTAATATGTTTATTTTCTTCGTTTATTGATTATTGAAGTTGTCTTTGAATTCTAAGTGACTCCAATTTATAAGATAAATTGGTGACAAAAAATATAAAAGAAAAAGAGCCTTGGAGGATTCCTCGCATTGCCACTCATTTGTGTAGTTCTTGGTGCAAGCATTGCTACATTTAAGACCGAGCGTTTTCATGGCTGATCGCAATTAAATGAGCATAAATTGAATATAATTGTTGTCAAATACACGAAATTCAGACCTTGAGACAACCCCATGATCGTTGAATAATAATCCTAAGTGCAAAACCTAAACCGGGTGAATTTAATGTAAGGTATGGAAATATTTTATGTCGTTGTCTTCATATGTTGCCCCCTTAATACTTACTTTTTTATTTAAAGTTATTACAAAAATTAATTATCTATTAGGTTTATGTAAATGGAGAAAAGTTTGATTCTAAATGGAAATTGCCAATTAAGTTTTATGTTTTCTTTCATTCATGAATAGTGGAAATTTTATTCATAGAACATATTTAATTAAGCAAGTAATTAAAAAACAATCAAACAGTAATTAACAAAGTTAATATTTATATTACTTCCATACTTTGTGGTGGCGACTTCAGCAGTAATTTAGTCTCGAAATTCCTCATTAACTCCCGGTTTCATCTTACATAATCACATAACCTTTTTTTTAACTACCACATACAATAAGATCTATTAAAAAACTAAGTTAACCACTTAAACTGTAAAATCATATATTATTACAGAATGACTAGATTTAGCTACTAAAAACCTTAAATTGTGTGAAAAGGGCTATAAATAAACATATAAATAGTGGATTCGAACTTGAAGTCGTGTTACCTGATCTGCAGAATTTCGATGTAGCAGATTAAACTAATTTTCGAACTTTAGGAGCTTGAAAGCAGAAATTTTCAGTAGATTTTAATTACATTTTTTGCAAGATTTCTTAATTTAATATATTGTAAAAATTGAGACTTTTATTGACCTTAAGGGTCGAATGAGGCCTAAGGGAAAGCTAATGAACTGTGTAAGTTGAGCAGGAGACTGTTAGAAGCGCGATAAACAGATGCTGGTCACTGTTTGCAACTTAAGGAGTAGAACAAAGAAATCACGACTAGCTTTCGATGTTGAGACACAAATAAAGGGTGTCGCGACTGTACAAACCAATTTTAGCCCAGGCCCGTTAGAATACCCAACTAAATACCCAATACAACTAGCCCAATTACCCCCTAAACTAAAACTAAATCCAAATTAAGCCCAACCTAACCCTAAGCCCAATACCCAAATCAAGCCGAAGAAGCAAAAAACAAAAATTCAAACCCTAGCTGCCCTAGGTCTTTTGACCTCTGACACCCATCACATCCACCTCCACTTGCACTGCCACTGCTTCATCGTCAGCACCACTTGTTCTGCCACCCCCCATATCCTATAAAAAGAGGCGAACACACAATCAAAAGAATAGAGACAAAACCCTTTTGTATTTTCGGCTTAAATAGCCATGAAAACAACATGTAATGGACTAGACATTAACAATAACAAGACAAGTTTTCAAATACAAAAAAGAGCAGAGATTCCAAACCAAAAGGCAAATATTCAAACACAAACGCGCAAAGGTCCTCCTCCTATTATTTTCCTTTATTTTTTTGCTTTTCGGAACTGTTTGTGCATATATTCAAGGATTTTTTTATCATATATATATATATATTATTTTAAAACCATTTACGTAACTATATATCTCTTGATTTTTTAAACTATTTATATATATACTATAAATATATAAAAAGGAGAAGTATAAAAAAATTAAAAATTTTACCTTTGGGACGCCAGCCGCCGTGCACGGCGGCGCTGGCGGCGGAGCCATGGCGGTGGTTCACCGAAGGACGGCCTGGTCCTGGGAAAGCGGGAGAGAGTTGAGAGCATCTCAGATTTTTTTTGGAAGGGAGGGATTGAAATGAATTTTTTTCTAAAAATTTTGCCTTAAATAGGCCTCCAAAACGACGTCGTTTTGGGACAGGCCTTAAACGCCCAAAACGACATCGTTTTGCCCTGTCTGACCCACAATCCGACCCGACCCGCCTCAGGATCTGCGTGTTTTTTAGCGGAAGGGTTATTTGTGCTTTTAGCCCTTCCGCCTTTTCGATAATTTTTTAATTTAGTCCCCTTTTTTATTTTTTCTTTTAATTTCGCCCCGAATTTTTGCTTGGATTTCAATTGGGTCTCCCCCTGATGCTGTGCATTTTGGAGGAGGGTTTATTTCCCATTTTGGTCCCTCATTGTTGTTTGCGTGTTCGATTCGGTCCTTTTCTTTTTATTTATTTTCAGATTGGCCTTGAACTTCTATTTTAAATTCAAATTAGTCCTTTTCCGCTTATTTTGCATTTTATTTTCAAATTAAATTGTTTATCATCATCATTATTATTATTATTATTATTATTATTATTGTTGTTGTTATTATTATTATAGTATTTTACTATTACCTATTAATAGTATTAGCATTAATTATAGTTAGTACTATTATCACTATCATTATTTTTACTATTATTTTTTATATTATTATTATTCTTACTAATATATTATTTTCTAACTTATTACCATTCTACTTATTAACATATTATTTTTATGATTATTTATATTATTATTATCTTGTTAATGTATTATTATTATTTTCTATTTTACTATTATTCTTGTATTATTATTATATTTACTAATATTCCTTTTCTACTATTGTATTTATTAGTATTGTTAATATTAATATTTTTAATGTTGTTATCATTATAAGTATTATTATTTGCAACTATTTCATTTATATACTATTAGGTTTCTTTTTTATTTTCTCCTTTTTAATCTATTTATTATTTATTTATTTTATTGTTATTTTTTTTACATAGCCGGCTCGGTTTTACTTTTTTATTGTTGTTCTTGTTATTTTAATTACGCATTTATTTATATTCCGCTATGCTTGTTAATACCGTAGTTTATTTTTCATTTTTTACAAATCCGTGTTATAACTCGGCACAAAAATGATTCTTTTATAAAGGCAATATTTTGTATTTAGAAATTCGAGAAATCTGTGCCCTAGCTTACTGGGTTTCGATTTTTTCTCGTTTAAAACCTAAATAGCGGAATATCTTTTTAAAAACAAATAAGTTTTAAATAAAAAAGCTATTTCTCGAGAATTCGAGATGTCGTGTCCTAACGTATTGGATGTGACATTTTGTTACCTCGAGAAAGGATTTCTTAAAATAAAGGCAATATCTGTACTTGGAAATTCGAGAAATCGTACCCTAACTTACTGGGTTTCGATTTTTCTCGTTTAACCTAAATAACAGAATATCCTTTCAAAATTAAAATACCTACATTTTAAATAAAAAAGCTTATTCTTGAGAAGTCGAGATGTCGTGTCCTAACGCATTGGATCTAACGTTTTGTTATCTCGAAATAAGATTTTCCAAATCAAGGAAATATTCTATATTTAGAAATTCGAGAAATCATTGCCCTAACGTATTGTGTTCTGATTTTCTCATTTACTCTAAGTATCCGAATATCCTTCCAAAATTAAATACATGAGTTTCAAATCAAAGGCAAGTTTAGCCTAAAGGTCGAGGTGTTGTGTCCTAACGTATTGGATATGACATTTTCACTTTGAGACGAAACGGCCTCTGAACACACATTTTCAATTTATCCAAACTGACTTTTATTAAGCATCACCATAAATGAGGGATCGTATTTTAAATTCTTTCAATATTTGAATCTTCGAAACTAAGACACTAATTAATCAACTAGGCACCAATTTTGGGCGTATCGAGGGTGCTAATCCTTCCTCTGCGCGTAACCGACTCCTGTAACCAATCTTTTTGATTTTGGTAGACCAAAATCGTTGTTTTGATAAATCAATCCGTTTATAAAAAAACAACCACTTTGTGAGGTGGCCCAATCACACCTCAACAAAAAAGATTGGTGGCGACTCCCGTTTTCGTTTTAATTTTCAAAATTAAAGTCGATTACCGTTCACAAAAAAATGGTTTCGACAGCGACATACCCCTAAAGATATCTCAATAGAGGAATATTGAATCCTTTGCGTAACACAGGTCTTGATGTGTCGCAACAACCGCTCTCGACTGAACATAGCACGAGCCTGCGGGCGTTTTGATATAGATAATCAAACTTAAAGCTCAGGAACGTCAAGTAACCTAGGTTTAAGGATGACGGCCACCTGAAATCTGTAAATAGGATCATTTTTCACATGTTGTGGATATCAACTCCATAGTATAGTTTTTTGCTTTTAATTCCAGTTTCAGTATTCTTTCTTTTAGGTTTTTAGATTTATTTTCAAGTTGTTCTTTGTTTATCTCGAGAGATCTGATTTGTAAAGACAATCAAACTTTGTGGATTCATATTAATCTTTAATACAAACCAAGCATTTTCTTAAACCCTACACCTCAATTCATTTATCATGTTCTATCTTTACATCAATTCCATATTTTTTATGAAAACCATAGAGAAGCTAATCCCTATTGGGATTAGCGAGTGGATGTATGATTTGTTAACTGTTTTATAGGGTTATTCAACGGATCAACTGTTTGGAAAAGGAAGAACATAAACCCTAGGAAGTCATTAAGGCGGAATTACCCCTATAAATACTAAATAGTTAATTAAAATAATGGCTGATTGGTCAGAATTGTTGTCTCAAATCCACTCTTTTTGACGCCACTGAAAACGGGTTGTTACACAAATATACACTAATTATCCATTCATTGGAAAAATATAAAAGTTTGTGAAATCACCATGAGCTTATTGAATTAGTGAACTTGGAGATATGATGGATATTATTGCATAATTTTTACTTGATATGAAGGAATATTTTTACAAAATGGAAAATGCAACCATCTTTACTATTAATAAAAATAATGCTAAATTCTGCTTCTTATTGACATTTGGCTATTTGTTAAAATACAAGCCATGGGAAGGGAAAATAAAATAAAAAAAAATGGAAGGCTAGTTATTTCCACTGAGCAAAGAGGTAGACGAGAGTATGCTTGAATTAGCAATACTGTGAGGATATGGTTGCCCACATGAATAAGTTGGAACGAATGAATTAATTAGGTACTGTTGGAGGAGGAAGCAACCATTTGGTACCTTCAATATAGTCAAGAACCAAGAATGGTTCAGCTTCTGCATCCGATAGTTGTTTGACGAATTTCTCTCGTGTAGCTGGAGTCGCGCCTTTCCCCGTACATTTGTATTCTCGTAGTATACAGTTCTGCGTGTCAAACCGTTCTCACATATATATCTTAATAAATTTATCAATAAGTTGGGAAAGATTAGTTTACTTGAAGGCATGTAATGTTGTAAGGTTGTGTATTATCTTACTTGGCTCGTTCAGGTTGGCGATTACTAGACCATCCCCCGGGATGGACTATTCGTCCATTTCAGTATAAGAATAAACAACCCTTGGGCTGCTCTTCCAAGCCCTGCCCAAAAATACGTCCTTCGCTGTTCCTGTAATTCTGCCATGCACGAACGAAAAACCCGTGTCCTCTGATGAACTTTCTCTCGCGTGTGCTGTAATTATTGCCATTTCCGGATCTCCTTCTGGATCTCCTTCCACGAATATTTCCGAGTTCTGCATCCCATTTTTCTTGTCAAATATATATATGGGGGTATAATACATCATATTTCTCACATTGAGAATATTAATACCAGAAATAAAGATGTCCCGCTTCCGAAAATAAAATCAACGGTGCCACGAATATGGCAGTCCTTAAAGAAATGGTTGCCCCTGTCATCACACAATGTGTCTTGGAAGCCAATGAACTTGCAGTTATAGAAGGCGACCTGTCGCCGGAGACTCTCAAAGCAACCGCTTGTGCTCCTACCATTTTCCCGTCTGGCCTAGGAGCAGAGTTCTGTTTGCATAACATGCCACAAAATAAAAAAAGAACCCCTTTAATAATCAATTCAATAAAGGACGGATCATGGATGTCTAAACTCTACATTAACTTACCACTATATTCAGATTAGCACCCACAAAGTAACTACTCTCAGTAATAAGAGTGGCACTATCTACGGTTCCATATTGCTTGGCGGTGCCGTCAAATGTCAAATTTGGCATGTTTTTAGGATCTCCTAAAAATGTAATGAAAGGCTTATCTCTTTCAATTCTAATTTTCTCTTTGTAAGATCCAGGTCCGATGGATATAATCACACGTTTGGCGTTCCCTGATGGAACGCTCTCGATGGCTTTGGTTATGGTATCGAATTCTCCAACCCCACCTTGCATCACCTTTATGATTCTAGGTTCTGTCTCGGCCGCAACCAATTCAGGGTCTAAGGTTTTACCCCTTTCCTTCACTGGCTTGATAATGCCATTAAACCAAGCTTCTACTTGGGATTTATCTGCCGGTATTGGTTGTGAGACAACAACCGGAGCAAACAGGAGAATACTTACACACAATGCTAAAGCATAAACTTCATTGCCCTTTATTCTTTTTCCATCCATTTCCTTCTTCTTCTTTTTTCCTTTTAATAAAAAGTGTAATATGTTTATTTTCTTCGTTTATTGATTATTGAGGTTGTCTTTGAATTCTAAGTGACTCCAATTTATAAGATAAATTGGTGACAAAAAATATAAAAGAAAAAGAGCCTTGGAGGATTCCTCGCATTGCCACTCATTTGCGTAGTTCTTGCTGCAAACATTGCTACATTTAAGACCGAGCATTTCATGGCTGATCGCAATTAATGAGCATAAATTGAATATAATTGTTGTCAAATACACGAAATTCAGACTTGAGACACCCATGATCGTTGAATAATAATCCTAAATGCAAAACATAAATCGGGTGAATTTAATGTAAGGAATGGAAATATTTTATGTCGTTGTCTTCATATGTTGCCCCCTTAATACTTACTTGTTTATTTTAAAGTTATTACAAAATTAATTATCTATTAGGCTTATATAAATGGAGAAAAGTTTGATTCTAAATGGAAATTTCCAATTAAGTTTTATGTTTTCTTTCATTCATGAATAGTGGAAATTTTATTCATGGAACATATTTAAATTAAGCAAGTAATTAAAAATCAATCAAACAGTAATTAACAAAGTTAATATTTATATTACTTCCATACTTTGTGGTCGCGACTTCAGTAGTAGTTTCGGCTCGAAATTCCATCATTAACTCCCGGTTCATCTTATATAATCACGTAACCTTTTTTTAACTACCACATACAATAAGATCTATTAAAAAACTAACTTAACTACTTAAACTGTAAAATCATATATTATTACAGAATGACTAGATTTAGCTACTAAAAAACCTAAAATTATGTGAAAAGGGCTATAAATAACATTATAAATAGTGGATTCGAACTTGAAGTCGTGTACCTGATCTGCCAGAATTGGATGTAGCAGATTAAACTAATTTTCGAACTTTAGGAGCTAGAAAGTAGAAATTTTTAGTAGATTTTAATTACATTTTTGCAAGATTTCTTAAATTTAATATATTGTAAAAATAGAGACTTTTATTGACCTTAAGGGTCGAATGAGGCCTAAGGGGAAGCTAATGAACTGTGTAAGTGTGCAGGAGACTGTTAGAAGGCGCGATAAACAGATGTTGGTCACTATTTCGCAACTTAAGGAGTAGAACAAAGAAATCACAAAATTGCCTTTGATGTTGAGACACAACATAAGGGTTTCGCGACTGTACAAACCAATTTTAGCCCGGGCCCGTTAGAATACCCAACTAAATACCCAATACAACTAGCCCAATTACCCCCTAAGCTAAAACTAAAACCAAATTAAGCCCAACCTAACCCTAAGCCCAATACCCAAATCAAGCCAAAGAAGCAAAAAACCAAAATTCAATCCCTAGCTGCCCTAGGTCTTTTGACCTCTGACACCCATCACATCCACCTCCACTTGCACCGCCACTGCTCCATCATCAGCACCACTTGTTCTGCCACCCCCCATATCCTATAAAAGAGGCAAACACGCAATCAAAAGAATAGAGACAAAACCCTTTTGTATTTTTGGCTTAAATAGCCATGGAAACAACATGTAATGGACTAGACATTAACAATAACAAGACAAGTTTTCAAATACAAAAAGAGCAGAGATTCCAAACCAAAAGGCAAATATTCAAACACAAACGCGCAAAGGTCCTCCTCCTATTATTTTCCTTTATTTTTTCGCTTTTCGGAACTGTTTGTGCATATATTCAAGGATTTTTTTATCATATATATATATATATATTAAAACCGTTTACGTAACTATATATCTCTTGATTTTTTACACTATTTATATATATACTATAAATATATAAAAAGGAGAAGTATAAAAAAATTAAAAATTTTACATTTGGGACGAAGGCCGCCGTGCACGGCGGCACTGGCGGCGGAGCCATGGCGGTGGTTCACCGGAGGACAGCTTGGTCCTGGGAAAGCGGGAGAGAGTTGAGAGCATCTCAGATTTTTTTTAGAAGGGAGGGATTGAAATGAATTTTTTTCTAAAAATTTTGCCTTAAATAGGCCTCCAAAACGACGTCGTTTTGGGACTGGCATTAAACGCCCAAAACAACATTGTTTTGCCCTGTCTGACCCACAATCCGACCCGACCCGCCTCAGGATCCGCGTTTTTTTAACGGAAGGGTTATTTCTGCTTTTAGCCCTTCCGCCCTTTCGACACTTTTAAATTTAGTCCCCTTTTTTTTCTTTTAATTTCTCCCCGTATTTTTGCTTGGATTTCAATTGGGTCTCCCCCTGATGCTGCGCATTTTGGAGGGAGGGTTTATTTCCCATTTTGGTCCCTCATTGTTGTTTGTGTGTTCGATTCGGTCCTTTTCTTTTTATTTATTTTCAGATTGGCCCTGAACTTCTATTTTAGGTGAATTTAGTCCTTTTCCGCTTATTTTGCATTTTATTTTCTAAATTAAATTGTTTATCATTATTATTATTATTATAGTATTTTACTATTACCTATTACTTGTATTAGCATTAATTATAGTTAGTACTATTATCACTATCAGTATTTTTACTATTATTTTTTATATTATTATTATTCTTACTAATATATTATTTTCTACCTTATTACCATTCTACTTATTAACAAATTATTTTTATGATTATTTATATTATTATTATTATTCTTGTTAATGTATTATTATTATTTTCTATTTTACTATTATTCTTGTATTATTATTATATTTACTATTATTCCTTTTCTACTATTGTATTTATTGGTATTGTTAATATTAATATTTTTAATGTTGTTATCATATAAGTATTATTATTTGCAACTATTTCATTTATATACTATTAGGTTTCTTTTTTTATTTTCTCTTTTTTAATCTATTTATTATTTATTTATTTTATTGTTATTTTTTTTTACATAGCCTGCTCGGTTTTACTTTTTTATTGCTGTTCTTGTTATTTTAATTGAGCATTTATTTATATTCCGCTATGCTTGTTAATACCGTAGTTTATTTTTCATTTTTTACAAATCCGTGTTATAACTCGGCACAAAAATGATTCTTTTGTAAAGGCACTATTTTGTATTTAGAAATTCGAGAAACCGTGCCCTAGCTTACTGGGTTTCGATTTTTTCTCGTTTAACCTAAATAGCGGAATATCTTTTTAAAACAAATAAGTTTTAAATAAAAAAGCTATTTCTCGAGGAATTCGAGATGTCGTGTCCTAACGTATTGGATGTGACATTTTGTTACCTCGAGAAAGGATTTCTTAAAATAAAGGCAATATTCTGTACTTGGAAATTCGAGAAATCGTACCCTAACTTACTGGGTTTCGATTTTTCTCGTTTAACCTAAATAACCGAATATCCTTTCAAAATTAAAATACCTACATTTTAAATAAAAAAGCTTATTCTTGAGAAGTCGAGATGTCGTGTCCTAACGCATTGGATCTAACGTTTTGTTATCTCGAAATAAGATTTTCCAAATCAAGGAAATATTCTATATTTAGAAATTCGAGAAATCATGCCCTAACGTATTGTGTTTCGATTTTCTCATTACTCTAAGTATCGAATATCCTTCAAAATTAAATACATGAGTTTCAATCAGAGGCAAGTTTAGCCTTAAAGGTCGAGGTGTTGTGTCCTAACGTATTGGATATGACATTTCACTTTGAGACGAAACGGCCCTCTGACACACATTTTCAATTTATCCAAACTGTAACACCCCAAACCCGGCCCAGACGTTATGGCTGAATCTGGCGATGTCACATTGAAAAGACTATTTTTTTCAAAACGACTTTATCAATTAGAAACATGTTCGGTAGAAAAGTTACTTGATTAAAACCTAAGCTTGAGATTTAGAAATTCAAAATACTTGTTAAGTCCTAATGAAAACCCATGTTTAAGTAAAAAGGTTCATATGATAATGTTATTTCAAACTAGTTGATTTAAGAATATTTTCAAAGTAAAAATAAAAATAGGCAGTCAAAACAAAAATAAACCCTAATTACAGCCATATCGGAGACACAAGGCCTTATTACATCATATGAAAATAAATAAAAAAACTGAAGTAATTGACAGAAATATTTTATTTAAAATCCCTAAGTAACTTGCAGTGTAGCCACCTCCGAGTCCTCTCCCACGTCAAGCCGTCTACTGAGGGTCACCTGAAACATTTAATTTAAGGGTGTGAGTTTCGCAACTCAGTGTGTACAACCCTTGGCAATCAAATCAATTCATTATACACATATCACATTAGGCTTAAGCCCTAACAATATCAATGGTCTGGGCCTTAGCCCACATTGACCTCATATCATATCAAAATCACATGAATGCAATGCTCCCACCCCGAATCCAACCCTGCACTCCACCTGTACCAATCCTACACTCCTGTAGGGATATAAATATCAACCCACCCATCCCTACATTCTAAAGGTAGCACTGGTTGTGGCACTACTCAAACGTTGCAGTGGGGCTGCTATATAATGAGCTTAAAGCCACCGGTGGATCCACGGTCGTCAAGCGACTATGCGATCCTCATATCTTCCTCCGTTCAATTTATCCCCCGCTAATGCAACATACATATTATGAATGCACATACAATATTTTATGACTGCACATACAAGTTTTTCCATACATTAAGCATTTAGGGGTATTTCAGTCATTTACTCCTCAGGGGTATTTCGATAATTTTCTACCCTACAAGGGTGTTTCAGTACTCCTACCCTATGAGGGTGTTTTAGTAATTCTACCCTACAGGGCATTATAGTAATTCTACCTTAGAGGGTATTTTCGCAATTCCATCCTACAGGGGTATTTTCGTAATCTAACCTACAGGGGTATTTTCGTAATTTCTTAAAGGTACAGACTTTAATTATGGTTTTGGCCCATTAACAAGGCCTCACAACTAAAGTGAATGGACACTATGCACCAGGTAGGATTAAAGAGAAGAGGAGGTGGGTCACTCGGACCGCTTAAGTACCAAGCTCTTCCTAGATCCAATCCTAGACATGCACACATCCATTACCACACCTTAGTCTAACAACTTGTCCACGAACATGTTTAATTATTTAATTAAGTCTTATGTAAAATTTGAGAGATCAGAACTAAGCCTATAGTCCATTAAAAACCCTAGTATGGCATTTCTACAATCCCATAAGGCCCATTAGGCCCAATCATATTTATAAAACCCATTAAGCCCCAAGCATGTTTATGTAGCCCATTAGGCCCAATCATAATTAATCATACAAACATGCATGTCAATCCATCATAAGATTTCATATCACAACTTTGCCACTTTGGGCCCACAAGTTCGGCAGGCCCATTCGGGATTTCGGCTTTTGCCGATTTTCCTGTGTGTAGTGTATGTACACACCTGATTGACGACCCGCACTACACTATTCTCAGCCTCAACCTACAATCAAAACCACTTTGGAATCAATTCTATGCCTTAAACTACAACTTAATCAAATCCCGAAGCCTTACTGTAACCTTACCGTGTACCTTCGGCTTTCCTAACCTTTCCTTAGCAAATATTCCCGAATATTCTTAGATCATCCGCTAGAGGTCCTTTCCACGCTTGGAATCCTAGAACCCTACCCCTAGTTTAACAGGCTTAATCGACAAGAAAAGAGAGGATTAGATAGCCCTTTAGCTTTTATCAAAACACACTAAAAGATGGTTACTAAGTACTTACCGAAACTAGTCTCTGATCTCGTGGCCTAGATATCTACTAAGTGTGCCCTCAGCTTTTAAAAACTCAATTAAGGGTTGCAAATAACAAAACAGATCTGTGATGAAGGAAATCAAAAGAAATCGGCAAATGGAGAAAACTATGAATATTCGGCAAAACAATAGATGGCTAAAAGGCAAAGGGAAAATTCGGCAAAGATGGAACAAAGGGGAGAAAAAGAATTCGGCAAGAGGAGGAGAGAAAATAAACTATATGAAAGTAAGGAAAACCCTGATATGAAATTCGGCACTCCTTAAATAGCTAATAGCCGAACCTAGCCCTTCCTAGAGTCCAATTCTGCAAATCTCCTATTATCTCTCTTTATCATCACCTTAAAATTCTCTCATGATCACTCCTTAACAGAGTCCATCTTCATGCCACTTCCAACCTTCTAGAAGGCCAAAATTAAACTCCTAAAAATACTAAGCTAGAATCCAAAACTTAACCAAGGCCCAATACTTCTAGACCCAAAATTCGGGATGTTACACAACGACTTTTTTAAGCATCACCATAAATGAGGGATCGTATTTCAAATTCTTTCAAATTTTCAAATCTTCGACACTAAGACACTAATTAATCAACTAGGTACCAATTTTAGGCGTATCGAGGGAGCTAATCCTTCCTCGTGCGTAACCGGCTCCCGAACCCATCCTTCTGATTTTGGTAGACCAAAATCGTTGTTTTGATAAATCAATCCGTTTATAAAAAAACAACCACTTTGTGAGGTGACCCAATCACACCTCAACAAAAAAGATTGGTGGCGACTCCCGTTTTCCGTTTTCATTTTCAAAATCAAAGTCGATTACCGTTTCACAAAAAAATGGTTTCGACAGCAACATACCCCTAAAGATATCTCAATAGAGGAATATTGAATCCTTTGTCGTAACACAGGTCCTGATGTGTCGCAACAACCGCTCTCGACTGAACATAGCACGAGCCTGCGGGCGTTTTGGTCTGGATAATCAAACTTAAAGCTCAGGAACGTCAACTAACCTAGGTTTAAGGACGACGGCCACCTGAAATCTGTAAATAGGATCATTTTTCACATGTTGTGGACATCAACTCCATAGTATAGTTTTCAGCTTTTAATTCCAGTTTCGGTATTCTTTCTTTTAGGTTTTTAGATTTATTTTCAAGTTGTTCTTTGTTCATCTCGAGGGATTTGATTTGTACAGACAACCAAACTTTGTGGATTCATATTCATCTTTAATACAAACCAGGCGTTTTCTTAAACCCTACACCTCAATTCATTTATCATGTTCTATCTTTACATCAATTCCATATTCTTTATGAAAACCATGAGAAACTAATCCCTATTGGGGATTAGCGAGTGGAGGTATGATTTGTTAACTGTTTTACAGGGTTATTCAACGGATCAACTGTTTGGAAAAGGAAGAACATAAACCCTAGGAAGTCATTAGGGTGAATTACCGCTATAAATACTAAATAATTAATTAAAATAATGGCTGATTGGTTAGAATGGTTGTCTCAAATCCACTCTTTCTGACGCCACTGAAAACGGGTTGTTACACAAATATACACTAATTATCCATTCATTTGCAAAAATATAAAAGTTTGTGAAATCACCATGACTTATTGAATTAGTGAACTTGGAGATATGATGGATATTATTGCATAATTTTAACTTGATATGACGGAATATTTTACAAAATGGAAAATGCAACCATTTTTACTATTAATAAAAATAATGCTAAATTCTGCTTCTTATTGACATTTGGCTATTTGTTAAAATACAAGCCATCGCAGGGGAAAATAAAATAAAATAAATAAAATGGAAGGCTAGTTATTTCCACTTAGCAAAGAGGTAGACGAGAGTCTACTTGAATTAGCAATACTGTGAGGATATGTTGCCCACATGAATAAGTTGGGAACGAATGAATTAATTAGGTACTGTTGGAGGAGGAAGCAACCATTTGGTACCTTCAATATAGTCAAGAACCAAGAATGGTTCAGCTTCTACATCCGATAGTTGTTTGACGAATTTCTCTCGTGTAGCTGGAGTCGCGCCTTTCCCCGTGCATTTGTATTCTCCGTAGTATACAGTTCTGCGCGTCAAACCGTTCTCATATCTTAATAAATTTATCAATAAGTTGGGAAAGATTAGTTTACTTGAAGGCATGTAATGTTGTAAGGTTGTGTATTATCTTACTTGGCTCGTTCAGGTTGGCGATTACTAGACCATCCCCCGGGATGGACTATTTCGTCCATTTCAGTATAAGAATAAATAACCCTTGGGCTGCTCTTCCAAGCCCTACCCAAAAATACGTCCTTCGCTGTTCCTGTAATTCTGCCATGCACGAACGAAAAACCCGTGCCCTCCGATGAACTTTCTCTCGCGTGTGCTGTAATTATTGCCATTTCTGGATCTCCTTCTGGATCTCCTTCCACAAATATTTCCGAGTTCTGCATCCCACTTTTCTTGTCAAATATATATATGAGGGTATAATACATCATATTTCACGCATTGAGAATATTAATACCAGAAATAAGATGTCCCGCTTCCGAAAATAAAATCAACAGTGCCACGAATATGGCAGTCCTTAAAGAAATGGTTGCCCCTGTCATCGCACAATGTGTCTTGGAAGCCAATGAACTTGCAGTTATAGAAGGCCGACCTGTCGCCGGAGACTCTCAAAGCAACCGCTTGTGCTCCTACCATTTTCCCGTCTGGCCTAGGAGCAGAGTTCTGTTTGCATAACATGCCACAAAATAAAAAAAGAACCCCTTTAATAATCAATTCAATAAAGGACGGATCATGGATGTCTAAACTCTACATTAACTTACCACTATATTGAGATTAGCACCCACAAAGTAACTACTCTCAGTAATAAGAGTGGCACTATCTACGGTTCCATATTGCTTGGCGGTGCCGTCAAATGTCAAATTTGGCATGTTTTTAGGATCTCCTAAAAATGTAATGAAAGGCTTATCTCTTTCAATTCTAATTTTCTCTTTGTAAGATCCAGGTCCGATGGATATAATCACACGTTTGGCGTTCCCTGATGGAACGCTCTCGATGGCTTTGGTTATGGTATCGAATTCTCCACCCCCACCTTGCATCACCTTTATGATTCTAGGTTCTGTCTCGGCCGCAACCAATTCAGGGTCTAAGGTTTTACCCCTTTCCTTCACTGGCTTGATAATGCCATTAAACCAAGCTTCTACTTGGGATTTATCTGCCGGTATTGGTTGTGAGACAACAACCGGAGCAAACAGGAGAATACTTACACACATTGCTAAAGCATAAACTTCATTGCCCTTTATTCTTTTTCCATCCATTTCCTTCTTCTTCTTTTTTCCTTTTAATAAAAAGTGTAATATGTTTATTTTCTTCGTTTATTGATTATTGAAGTTGTCTTTGAATTCTAAGTGACTCCAATTTATAAGATAAATTGGTGACAAAAAATATAAAAGAAAAAGAGCCTTGGAGGATTCCTCGCATTACCACTCATTTGTGTAGTTCTTGGTGCAAGCATTGCTACATTTAAGACCGAGCGTTTTCATGGCTGATCGCAATTAATGAGCATAAATTGAATATAATTGTTGTCAAATACACGAAATTCAGACTTGAGACACCCATGATCGTTGAATAATAATCCTAAGTGCAAAACCTAAACCGGGTGAATTTAATGTAAGAAATGGAAATATTTTATGTCGTTGTCTTCATATGTTGCCCCCTTAATGCTTACTTGTTTATTTTAAAGTTATTACAAAATTAATTATCTATTAGGTTTATGTAAATGGAGAAAAGTTTGATTCTAAATGAAAATTGCCAATTAAGTTTTATGTTTTCTTTCATTCATGAATAGTGGAAATTTTATTCATAGAACATATTTAAATTAAGCAAGTAATTAAAAAACAATCAAACAGTAATTAACAAAGTTAATATTTATATTACTTCCATACTTTGTGGTCGCGACTTCAGCAGTAATTTCGTCTTGAAATTCCATCATTAACTCCCGGTTCATCTTACATAATCACATAACCTTTTTTTAACTACCACATACAATAAGATCTATTAAAAAACTAAGTTAACCACTTAAACTGTAAAATCATATATTATTACAGAATGACTAGATTTAGCTACTAAAAAACCTAAAATTGTGTGAAAAGGGCTATAAATAACATTATAAATAGTGGATTCGAACTTGAAGTCGTGTACCTGATCTGCCAGAATTTGATGTAGCAGATTAAACTAATTTTCGAACTTTAGGAGCTTGAAAGCAGAAATTTTCAGTAGATTTTAATTACATTTTTGCAAGATTTCTTAAATTTAATATATTGTACAAATTGAGACTTTTATTGACCTTAAGGGTCGAATGAGGCCTAAGGGAAAGCTAATGAACTGTGTAAGTGAGCAGGAGACTGTTAGAAGGCGCGATAAACAGATGCTGGTCACTGTTTTGCAACTTAAGGAGTAGAACAAAGAAATCACGACTAGCTTTGATGTTGAGACACAACATAAAGGTGTCGCGACTGTACAAACCAATTTTAGCCCAGGCCCGTTAGAATACCCAACTAAATACCCAATACAACTAGCCCAATTACCCCCTAAACTAAAACTAAATCCAAATTAAGCCCAACCTAACCCTAAGCCCAATACCCAAATCAAGCCGAAGAAGCAAAAAACAAAAATTCAAACCCTAGCTGCCCTAGGTCTTTTGACCTCTGACACCCATCACATCCACCTCCACTTGCACTGCCACTGCTTCATCGTTAGCACCACTTGTTCTGCCACCCCCCATATCCTATAAAAAGAGGCGAACACACAATCAAAAGAATAGAGACAAAACCCTTTTGTATTTTCGGCTTAAATAGCCATGAAAACAACATGTAATGGACTAGACATTAACAATAACAAGACAAGTTTTCAAATACAAAAAAGAGCAGAGATTCCAAACCAAAAGGCAAATATTCAAACACAAACGCGCAAAGGTCCTCCTCCTATTATTTTCCTTTATTTTTTTGCTTTTCGGAACTGTTTGTGCATATATTCAAGGATTTTTTGATCATATATATATATATATATATATATTTTAAAACCATTTACGTAACTATATATCTCTTGATTTTTTAAACTATTTATATATATACTATAAATATATAAAAAGGAGAAGTATAAAAAAATTAAAAATTTTACCTTTGGGACGCCAGCCGCCTTGCACGGCGGCGCTGGCGGCGGAGCCATGGCGGTGGTTCACCGAAGGACGGCCTAGTCCTGGGAAAGCGGGAGAGAGTTGAGAGCATCTCAGATTTTTTTTTGAAGGGAGGGATTGAAATGAATTTTTTTCTAAAAATTTTGCCTTAAATAGGCCTCCAAAACGACGTCGTTTTGGGACAGGCCTTAAACGCCCAAAACGACATCGTTTTGCCCTGTCTGACCCACAATCCGACCCGACCCGCCTCAGGATCCACGTGTTTTTTAGCGGAAGGGTTATATGTGCTTTTAGCCCTTCCGCCTTTTCGATAATTTTTTAATTTAGTCCCCTTTTTTATTTTTTCTTTTAATTTCGCCCCGAATTTTTGCTTGGATTTCAATTGGGTCTCCCCCTGATGCTGTGCATTTTGGAGGGAGGGTTTATTTCCCATTTTGGTCCCTCATTGTTGTTTGCGTGTTCGATTCGGTCCTTTTCTTTTTATTTATTTTCAGATTGGCCTTGAACTTCTATTTTAAATTCAAATTAGTCCTGTTCCGCTTATTTTGCATTTTATTTTCAAATTAAATTGTTTATCATCATCATTATTATTATTATTATTATTTTTATTATTGTTGTTGTTATTATTATTATAGTATTTTACTATTAGCTATTAATAGTATTAGCATTAATTATAGTTAGTACTATTATCACTATCATTATTTTTATTATTTTTTTTTATTATTATTCTTACTAATATATTATTTTCTAACTTATTACCATTCTACTTATTAACATATTATTTTTATGATTATTTATATTATTATTATTCTTGTTAATGTATTATTATTATTTTCTATTTTACTATTATTCTTGTATTATTATTATATTTACTATTATTCCTTTTCTACTATTGTATTTATTAGTATTGTTAATATTAATATTTTTAATGTTGTTATCATTATAAGTATTATTATTTGCAACTATTTCATTTATATACTATTAGGTTTCTTTTTTATTTTCTCCTTTTTAATCTATTTATAATTTATTTATTTTATTGTTATTTTTTTTACATAGCCGGCTCGGTTTTACTTTTTTATTGTTGTTCCTGTTATTTTAATTACGCATTTATTTATATTCCGCTATGCTTGTTAATACCGTAGTTTATTTTTCATTTTTTACAAATCCGTGTTATAACTCGGCACAAAAATGATTCTTTTATAAAGGCAATATTTTGTATTTAGAAATTCGAGAAACTGTGCCCTAGCTTACTGGGTTTCGATTTTTTCTCGTTTAACCTAAATAGCGGAATATCTTTTTAAAACAAATAAGTTTTAAATAAAAAAGCTATTTCTCGAGAATTCGAGATGTCGTGTCCTAACGTATTGGATGTGACATTTTGTTACCTCGAGAAAGGATTTCTTAAAATAAAGGCAATATTCTGTACTTGGAAATTCGAGAAATCGTACCCTAACTTACTGGGTTTCGATTTTTCTCGTTTAACCTAAATAACTGAATATCCTTTCAAAATTAAAATACCTACATTTTAAATAAAAAAGCTTATTCTTGAGAAGTCGAGATGTCGTGTCCTAACGCATTGGATCTAACGTTTTGTTATCTCGAAATAAGATTTTCCAAATCAAGGAAATATTCTATATTTAGAAATTCGAGAAATCATGCCCTAACGTATTGTGTTTCGATTTTCTCATTTACTCTAAGTATCGAATATCCTTCCAAAATTAAATACATGAGTTTCAAATCAAAGGCAAGTTTAGCCTTAAAGGTCGAGGTGTTGTGTCCTAACGTATTGGATATGACATTTCACTTTGAGACGAAACGGCCTCTGACACACATTTTCAATTTATCCAAATGACTTTTTTAAGCATCACCATAAATGAGGGATCGTATTTTAAATTCTTTCAATTTTTGAAATCTTCGAAACTAAGACACTAATTAATCAACTAGGCACCAATTTTGGGCGTATCGAGGGTGCTAATCCTTCCTCGCGCGTAACCGACTCCTGAACCCATCTTTTTGATTTTGGTAGACCAAAATCGTTGTTTTGATAAATCAATCCGTTTATAAAAAAACAACCACTTTGTGAGGTGGCCCAATCACACCTCAACAAAAAAGATTGGTGGCGACTCCCGTTTTTCGTTTTCATTTTCAAAATTAAAGTCGATTACCGTTTCACAAAAAATGGTTTTCACAGCGACATACCCCTAAAGATATCTCAATAGAGGAATATTGAATCCTTTTTCGTAACACAGGTCCTGATGTGTCGCAACAACCGCTCTCGACTGAACATAGCACGAGCCTGCGGGCGTTTTGGTCTGGATAATCAAACTTAAAGCTCAGGAACGTCAACTAACCTAGGTTTAAGGATGACGGCCACCTGAAATCTGTAAATAGGATCATTTTTCACATGTTGTGGACATCAACTCCATAGTATAGTTTTTTGCTTTTAATTCCAGTTTTGGTATTCTTTCTTTTAGGTTTTTAGATTTATTTTCAAGTTGTTCTTTGTTTATCTCGAGAGATCTGATTTGTAAAGACAATCAAACTTTGAGGATTCATATTCATCTTTAATACAAACCAGGCATTTTCTTAAACCCTCCACCTCAATTCATTTATCATGTTCTATCTTTACATCAATTCCATATTCTTTATGAAAACCATAAAAAACTAATCCCTATTGGGATTAGCGAGTGGAGGTATGATTTGTTAACTGTTTTATAGGGTTATTCAACGGATCAACTGTTTGGAAAAGGAAGAACATAAACCCTAGGAAGTCATTAAGGCGGAATTACCCCTATAAATACTAAATAGTTAATTAAAATAATGGCTGATTGGTCAGAATTGTTGTCTCAAATCCACTCTTTTTGACGCCACTGAAACGGGTTGTTACACAAATATACACTAATTATCCATTCATTTGGAAAAATATAAAAGTTTGTGAAATCACCATGAGTTATTGAATTAGTGAACTTGGAGATATGATGGATATTATTGCATAATTTTAACTTGATATGATGGAATATTTTTACAAAATGGAAAATGCAACCATCTTTACTATTAATAAAAATAATGCTAAATTCTGCTTCTTATTGACATTTGGCTATTTGTTAAAATACAAGCCATGGGAAGGGAAATAAAAAAAAAAAAATGGAAGGCTAGTTATTTCCACTGAGCAAAGAGGTAGACGAGAGTATGCTTGAATTAGCAATACTGTGAGGATATGTTGCCCACATGAATAAGTTGGGAACGAATGAATTAATTAGGTACTGTTGGAGGAGGAAGCAACCATTTGGTACCTTCAATATAGTCAAGAACCAAGAATGGTTCAGCTTCTGCATCCGATAGTTGTTTGACGAATTTCTCTCGTGTAGCTGGAGTCGCGCCTTTCCCCGTGCATTTGTATTCTCCGTAGTATACAGTTCTGCGTGTCAAACCGTTCTCACATTATATATCTTAATAAATTTATCAATAAGTTGGGAAAGATTAGTTTACTTGAAGGCATGTAATGTTGTAAGGTTGTGTATTATCTTACTTGGCTCGTTCAGGTTGGCGATTGCTAGACCATCCCCCGGGATGGACTATTTCGTCCATTTCAGTATAAGAATAAACAACCCTTGGGCTGCTCTTCCAAGCCCTGCCCAAAAATACGTCCTTCGCTGTTCCTGTAATTCTGCCATGCACGAACGAAAAACCCGTGTCCTCCGATGAACTTTCTCTCGCGTGTGCTGTAATTATTGCCATTTCCGGATCTCCTTCTGGATCTCCTTCCACGAATATTTCTGAGTTCTGCATCCCATTTTTCTTGTCAAATATATATATGGGGGTATAATACATCATATTTCTCACATTGAGAATATTAATACCAGAAATAAAGATGTCCCGCTTCCGAAAATAAAATCAACGGTGCCACGAATATGGCAGTCCTTAAAGAAATGGTTGCCCCTGTCATCACACAATGTGTCTTGGAAGCCAATGACCTTGCAGTTATAGAAGGCCGACCTGTCGCCGGAGACTCTCAAAGCAACCGCTTGTGCTCCTACCATTTTCCCGTCTGGCCTAGGAGCAGAGTTCTGTTCGCATAACATGCCACAAAATAAAAAAGAACCCCTTTAATAATCAATTCAATAAAGGATGGATCATGTATGTCTAAACTCTACATTAACTTACCACTATATTAAGATTAGCACCCACAAAGTAACTACTCTCAGTAATAAGAGTGGCACTATCTACGGTTCCATATTGCTTGGCGGTGCCGTCAAATGTCAAATTTGGCATGTTTTTAGGATCTCCTAAAAATGTAATGAAAGGCTTATCTCTTTCAATTCTAATTTTCTCTTTGTAAGATCCAGGTCCAATGGATATAATCACACGTTTGGCGTTCCCTGATGGAACGCTCTCGATGGCTTTGGTTATGGTATCGAATTCTCCACCCCCACCTTGCATCACCTTTATGATTCTAGGTTCTGTCTCGGCCGCAACCAATTCAGGGTCTAAGGTTTTACCCCTTTCCTTCACTGGCTTGATAATGCCATTAAACCAAGCTTCTACTTGGGATTTATCTGCCGGTATTGGTTGTGAGACAACAACCGGAGCAAACAGGAGAATACTTACACACAATGCTAAAGCATAAACTTCATTGCCCTTTATTCTTTTTCCATCCATTTCCTTCTTCTTCTTTTTTCCTTTTAATAAAAAGTGTAATATGTTTATTTTCTTCGTTTATTGATTATTGAGGTTGTCTTTGAATTCTAAGTGACTCCAATTTATAAGATAAATTGGTGACAAAAAATATAAAAGAAAAAGAGCCTTGGAGGATTCCTCGCATTGCCACTCATTTGCGTAGTTCTTGCTGCAAACATTGCTACATTTAAGACCGAGCATTTCATGGCTGATCGCAATTAATGAGCATAAATTGAATATAATTGTTGTCAAATACACGAAATTCAGACTTGAGACACCCATGACCGTTGAATAATAATCCTCAGTGCAAAACATAAACCGGGTGAATTTAATGTAAGGAATGGAAATATTTTATGTCGTTGTCTTCATATGTTGCCCCCTTAATACTTACTTGTTTATTTTAAAGTTATTACAAAATTAATTATCTATTAGGCTTATATAAATGGAGAAAAGTTTGATTCTAAATGGAAATTGCCAATTAAGTTTTATGTTTTCTTTCATTCATGAATAGTGGAAATTTTATTCATAGAACAGATTTAAATTAAGCAAGTAATTAAAAATCAATCAAACAGTAATTAACAAAGTTAATATTTATATTACTTCCATACTTTGTGGTCGCGACTTCAGTAGTAGTTTCGGCTTGAAATTCCATCATTAACTCCCGGTTCATCTTATATAATCACGTAACCTTTTTTTAACTACCACATACAATAAGATCTATTAAAAAACTAACTTAACTACTTATACTGTAAAATCATATATTATTACAGAATGACTAGATTTAGCTACTAAAAAACCTAAAATTATGTGAAAAGGGCTATAAATAACATTATAAATAGTGGATTCGAACTTGAAGTCGTGTACCTGATCTGCCATAATTCGATGTAGCATATTAAACTAATTTTCGAACTTTAGGAGCTTGAAAGCAGAAATTTTCAGTAGATTTTAATTACATTTTTGCAAGATTTCTTAAATTTAATATATTGTAAAAATTGAGACTTTTATTGACCTTAAGGGTCGAATGAGGCCTAAGGGGAAGCTAATGAACTGTGTAAGTGTGCAGGAGACTGTTAGAAGGCGCGATAAACAGATGTTGGTCACTATTTCGTAACTTAAGGAGTAGAACAAAGAAATCACAAAACTGCCTTTGATGTTGAGACACAACATAAGGGTTTCGCGGCTGTACAAACCAATTTTAGCCCGGGCCCGTTAGAATACCCAACTAAATACCCAATACAACTAGCCCAATTACCCCCTAAGCTAAAACTAAAACCAAATTAAACCC
This sequence comes from Gossypium stocksii, assembly GCA_020496765.1. Lineage (NCBI taxonomy): Eukaryota > Viridiplantae > Streptophyta > Magnoliopsida > Malvales > Malvaceae > Gossypium > Gossypium stocksii. The sequence goes on along the minus strand of CM035627.1, from coordinate 105,950,562 downwards.
AACCTAACCCTAAGCCCAATACCCAAATCAAGCCAAAGAAGCAAAAAACAAAAATTCAAACCCTAGCTGCCCTAGGTCTTTTGACCTCTGACACCCATCACATCCACCTCCACTTGCACCGCCACTGCTCCATCATCAGCACCACTTGTTCTGCCACCCCCCATATCCTATAAAAAGAGGCGAACACGCAATCAAAAGAATAGAGACAAAACCCTTTTGTATTTTTGGCTTAAATAGCCATGGAAACAACATGTAATGGACTAGACATTAACAATAACAAGACAAGTTTTCAAATACAAAAAAGAGCAGAGATTCCAAACCAAAAGGCAAATATTCAAACACAAACGCGCAAAGGTCCTCCTCCTATTATTTTCCTTTATTTTTTCGCTTTTCGGAACTGTTTGTGCATATATTCAAGGATTTTTTTATCATATATATATATATATATATTAAAACCGTTTACGTAACTATATATCTCTTGATTTTTTACACTATTTATATATATACTATAAATATATAAAAAGGAGAAGTATAAAAAAAATTAAAAATTTTACATTTGGGACGACGGCCGCCGTGCACGGCAGCACTGGCGGCGGAGCCATGGCGGTGGTTCACCGGAGGACAGCTTGGTCCTGGGAAAGCGGGAGAGAGTTGAGAGCATCTCAGATTTTTTTTGGAAGGGAGGGATTGAAATGAATTTTTTTCTAAAAATTTTGCCTTAAATAGGCCTCCAAAACGACGTCGTTTTGGGATTGGCATTAAACGCCCAAAACAACATTGTTTTGCCCTGTCTGACCCACAATCCGACCCGACCCGCCTCAGGATCCGCGTTTTTTTTAACGGAAGGGTTATTTCTGCTTTTAGCCCTTCCGCCCTTTCGACACTTTTAAATTTAGTCCCCATTTTTTTCTTTTAATTTCTCCCCGTATTTTTGCTTGGATTTCAATTGGGTCTCCCCCCTGATGCTGCGCATTTTGGAGGGAGGGTTTATTTCCCATTTTGGTCCCTCATTGTTGTTTGTGTGTTCGATTCGGTCCTTTTCTTTTTATTTATTTTCAGATTGGCCCTGAACTTCTATTTTAGGTTGAATTTAGTCCTTTTCCGCTTATTTTGCATTTTATTTTCAAATTAAATTGTTTATCATTATTATTATTATTATAGTATTTTACTATTACCTATTACTAGTATTAGCATTAATTATAGTTAGTACTATTATCACTATCATTATTTTTACTATTATTTTTTATATTATTATTATTCTTACTAATATATTATTTTCTACCTTATTACCATTCTACTTATTAACAAATTATTTTTATGATTATTTATATTATTATTATTATTCTTGTTAATGTATTATTATTATTTTCTATTTTACTATTATTCTTGTATTATTATTATATTTACTATTATTCCTTTTCTACTATTGTATTTATTGGTATTGTTAATATTAATATTTTTAATGTTGTTATCATTATAAGTATTATTATTTGCAACTATTTCATTTATATACTATTAGGTTTCTTTTTTTATTTTCTCTTTTTTAATCTATTTATTATTTATTTATTTTATTGTTATTTTTTTTTACATAGCCTGCTCGGTTTTACTTTTTTATTGCTGTTCTTGTTATTTTAATTGAGCATTTATTTATATTCCGCTATGCTTGTTAATACCGTAGTTTATTTTTCATTTTTTACAAATCCGTGTTATAACTCGGCACAAAAATGATTCTTTTGTAAAGGCAATATTTTGTATTTAGAAATTCGAGAAACCGTGCCCTAGCTTACTGGGTTTCGATTTTTTCTCGTTTAACCTAAATAGCGGAATATCTTTTTAAAACAAATAAGTTTTAAGTAAAAAAGCTATTTCTCGAGAATTCGAGATGTCGTGTCCTAACGTATTGGATGTGACATTTTGTTACCTCGAGAAAGGATTTCTTAAAATAAAGGCAATATTCTGTACTTGGAAATTCGAGAAATCGTACCCTAACTTACTGGGTTTCGATTTTTCTCGTTTAACCTAAATAACCGAATATCCTTTCAAAATTAAAATACCTACATTTTAAATAAAAAAGCTTATTCTTGAGAAGTCGAGATGTCGTGTCCTAACGCATTGGATCTAACGTTTTGTTATCTCGAAATAAGATTTTCCAAATCAAGGAAATATTCTATATTTAGAAATTCGAGAAATCATGCCCTAACGTATTGTGTTTCGATTTTCTCATTTACTCTAAGTATCCGAATATCCTTCCAAAATTAAATACATGAGTTTCAAATCAGAGGCAAGTTTAGCCTTAAAGGTCGAGGTGTTGTGTCCTAACGTATTGGATATGACATTTCACTTCGAGACGAAACGGCCTCTGACACACATTTTCAATTTATCCAAACTGTAACACCCCAAACCCGGCCCAGACGTTATGGCTGAATCTGGCGATGTCACATTGAAAAGACTATTTTTTTCAAAACGACTTTATTCAATTAGAAACATGTTCGGTAGAAAAGTTACTTGATTAAAACCTAAGCTTGAGATTTAGAAATTCAAAATACTTGTTAAGTCCTAATGAAAACCCATGTTTAAGTAAAAAGGTTCATATGATAATGTTATTTCAAACTAGTTGATTTAAGAATATTTTTCAAAGTAAAAATAAAAATAGGCAGTCAAAACAAAAATAAACCCTAATTACAGCCATATCGGAGACACAAGGCCTTATTACATCATATGAAAATAAAATAAAAAAACTGAAGTAATTGACAGAAATATTTTATTTAAAATCCCTAAGTAACTTGCAGTGTAGCCACCTCCGAGTCCTCTCCCACGTCAAGCCGTCTACTGAGGGTCACCTGAAACATTTAATTTAAGGGTGTGAGTTTCGCAACTCAGTGTGTACAACCCTTGGCAATCAAATCAATTCATTATACACATATCACATTAGGCTTAAGCCCTAACAATATCAATGGTCTGGGCCTTAGCCCACATTGACCTCATATCATATCAAAATCACATGAATGCAATGCTCCCACCCCGAATCCAACCCTGCACTCCACCTGTACCAATCCTACACTCCTGTAGGGATATAAATATCAACCCACCCATCCCTACATTCTAAAGGTAGCACTGGTTGTGGCACTACTCAAACGTTGCAGTGGGGCTGCTATATAATGAGCTTAAAGCCACCGGTGGATCCACGGTCGTCAAGCGACTATGCGATCCTCATATCTTCCTCCGTTCAATTTATCCCCCGCTAATGCAACATACATATTATGAATGCACATACAATATTTTATGACTGCACATACAAGTTTTTCCATACATTAAGCATTTAGGGGTATTTCAGTCATTTTACTCCTCAGGGGTATTTCGATAATTTTCTACCCTACAAGGGTGTTTCAGTACTCCTACCCTATGAGGGTGTTTTAGTAATTCTACCCTACAGGGCATTATAGTAATTCTACCTTAGAGGGTATTTTCGCAATTCCATCCTACAGGGGTATTTTCGTAATTCTAACCTACAGGGGTATTTTCGTAATTTCTTAAAGGTACAGACTTTAATTATGGTTTTGGCCCATTAACAAGGCCTCACAACTAAAGTGAATGGACACTATGCACCAGGTAGGATTAAAGAGAAGAGGAGGTGGGTCACTCGGACCGCTTAAGTACCAAGCTCTTCCTAGATCCAATCCTAGACATGCACACATCCATTACCACACCTTAGTCTAACAACTTGTCCACGAACATGTTTAATTATTTAATTAAGTCTTATGTAAAATTTGAGAGATCAGAACTAAGCCTATAGTCCATTAAAAACCCTAGTATGCATTTCTACAATCCCATAAGGCCCATTAGGCCCAATCATATTTATAAAACCCATTAAGCCCCAAGCATGTTTATGTAGCCCATTAGGCCCAATCATAATTAATCATACAAACATGCATGTCAATCCATCATAAGATTTCATATCACAACTTTGCCACTTTGGGCCCACAAGTTCGGCAGGCCCATTCGGGATTTCGGCTTTTGCCGATTTTCCTGTGTGTAGTGTATGTACACACCTGATTGACGACCCGCACTACACTATTCTCAGCCTCAACCTACAATCAAAACCACTTTGGAATCAATTCTATGCCTTAAACTACAACTTAATCAAATCCCGAAGCCTTACTGTAACCTTACCGTGTACCTTCGGCTTTCCTAACCTTTCCTTAGCAAATATTCCCGAATATTCTTAGATCATCCGCTAGAGGTCCTTTCCACGCTTGGAATCCTAGAACCCTACCCCTAGTTTAACAGGCTTAATCGACAAGAAAAGAGAGGATTAGATAGCCCTTTAGCTTTTATCAAAACACACTAAAAGATGGTTAACTAAGTACTTACCGAAACTAGTCTCTGATCTCGTGGCCTAGATATCTACTAAGTGTGCCCTCAGCTTTTAAAAACTCAATTAAGGGTTGCAAATAACAAAACAGATCTGTGATGAAGGAAATCAAAAGAAATCGGCAAATGGAGAAAACTATGAATATTCGGCAAAACAATAGATGGCTAAAAGGCAAAGGGAAAATTCGGCAAAGATGGAACAAAGGGGAGAAAAAGAATTCGGTAAGAGGAGGAGAGAAAATAAACTATATGAAAGTAAGGAAAACCCTGATATGAAATTCGGCACTCCTTAAATAGCTAATAGCCGAACCTAGCCCTTCCTAGAGTCCAATTCTGCAAATCTCCTATTATCTCTCTTTTATCAACACCTTAAAATTCTCTCATGATCACTCCTTAACAGAGTCCATCTTCATGCCACTTCCAACCTTCTAGAAGGCCAAAATTAAACTCCTAAAAATACTAAGCTAGAATCCAAAACTTAACCAAGGCCCAATACTTCTAGACCCAAAATTCGGGATGTTACACAAACGACTTTTTTAAGCATCACCATAAATGAGGGATCGTATTTTAAATTCTTTCAAATTTTCAAATCTTCGACACTAAGACACTAATTAATCAACTAGGTACCAATTTTAGGCGTATCGAGGGAGCTAATCCTTCCTCGTGCGTAACCGGCTCCCGAACCCATCCTTCTGATTTTGGTAGACCAAAATCGTTGTTTTGATAAATCAATCCGTTTATAAAAAAACAACCACTTTGTGAGGTGACCCAATCACACCTCAACAAAAAAGATTGGTGGCGACTCCCGTTTTTCGTTTTCATTTTCAAAATCAAAGTCGATTACCGTTTCACAAAAAAATGGTTACGACAGCGACATACCCCTAAAGATATCTCAATAGAGGAATATTGAATCCTTTGTCGTAACACAGGTCCTGATGTGTCGCAACAACCGCTCTCGACTGAACATAGCACGAGCCTGCGGGCGTTTTGGTCTGGATAATCAAACTTAAAGCTCAGGAACGTCAACTAACCTAGGTTTAAGGACGACGGCCACCTGAAATCTGTAAATAGGATCATTTTTCACATGTTGTGGACATCAACTCCATAGTATAGTTTTCAGCTTTTAATTCCAGTTTCGGTATTCTTTCTTTTAGGTTTTTAGATTTATTTTCAAGTTGTTCTTTGTTCATCTCGAGGGATTTGATTTGTAAAGACAATCAAACTTTGTGGATTCATATTCATCTTTAATACAAACCAGGCGTTTTCTTAAACCCTACACCTCAATTCATTTATCATGTTCTATCTTTACATCAATTCCATATTCTTTATGAAAACCATGAGAAACTAATCCCTATTGGGGATTAGCGAGTGGAGGTATGATTTGTTAACTGTTTTACAGGGTTATTCAACGGATCAACTGTTTGGAAAAGGAAGAACATAAACCCTAGGAAGTCATTAGGGTGGAATTACTGCTATAAATACTAAATAATTAATTAAAATAATGGCTGATTGGTTAGAATGGTTGTCTCAAATCCACTCTTTCTGACGCCACTGAAAACGGGTTGTTACACAAATATACACTAATTATCCATTCATTTGCAAAAATATAAAAGTTTGTGAAATCACCATGACTTATTGAATTAGTGAACTTGGAGATATGATGGATATTATTGCATAATTTTAACTTGATATGACGGAATATTTTTACAAAATGGAAAATGCAACCATTTTTACTATTAATAAAAATAATGCTAAATTCTGCTTCTTATTGACATTTGGCTATTTGTTAAAATACAAGCCATCGCAGGGGAAAATAAAATAAAATAAAATGGAAGGCTAGTTATTTCCACTTAGCAAAGAGGTAGACGAGAGTCTACTTGAATTAGCAATACTGTGAGGATATGTTGCCCACATGAATAAGTTGGGAACGAATGAATTAATTAGGTACTGTTGGAGGAGGAAGCAACCATTTGGTACCTTCAATATAGTCAAGAACCAAGAATGGTTCAGCTTCTGCATCCGATAGTTGTTTGACGAATTTCTCTCGTGTAGCTGGAGTCGCACCTTTCCCCGTGCATTTGTATTCTCCGTAGTATACAGTTCTGCGTGTCAAACCGTTCTCATATCTTAATAAATTTATCAATAAGTTGGGAAAGATTAGTTTACTTGAGGGCATGTAATGTTGTAAGGTTGTGTATTATCTTACTTGGCTCGTTCAGGTTGGCGATTACTAGACCATCCCCCGGGATGGACTATTTCGTCCATTTCAGTATAAGAATAAACAACCCTCGGGCTGCTCTTCCAAGCCCTACCCAAAAATACGTCCTTCGCTGTTCCTGTAATTCTGCCATGCACGAACGAAAAACCCGTGCCCTCCGATGAACTTTCTCTCGCGTGTGCTGTAATTATTGCCATTTCCGGATCTCCTTCTGGATCTCCTTCCACAAATATTTCCGAGTTCTGCATCCCACTTTTCTTGTCAAATATATATATGGGGGTATAATACATCATATTTCACGCATTGAGAATATTAATACCAGAAATAAAGATGTCCCGCTTCCGAAAATAAAATCAACAGTGCCACGAATATGGCAGTCCTTAAAGAAATGGTTGCCCCTGTCATCGCACAATGTGTCTTGGAAGCCAATGAACTTGCAGTTATAGAAGGCCGACCTGTCGCCGGAGACTCTCAAAGCAACCGCTTGTGCTCCTACCATTTTCCCGTCTGGCCTAGGAGCAGAGTTCTGTTTGTATAACATGCCACAAAATAAAAAAAGAACCCCTTTAATAATCAATTCAATAAAGGACGGATCATGGATGTCTAAACTCTACATTAACTTACCACTATATTGAGATTAGCACCCACAAAGTAACTACTCTCAGTAATAAGAGTGGCACTATCTACGGTTCCATATTGCTTGGCGGTGCCGTCAAATGTCAAATTTGGCATGTTTTTAGGATCTCCTAAAAATGTAATGAAAGGCTTATCTCTTTCAATTCTAATTTTCTCTTTGTAAGATCCAGGTCCGATGGATATAATCACACGTTTGGCGTTCCCTGATGGAACGCTCTCGATGGCTTTGGTTATGGTATCGAATTCTCCACCCCCACCTTGCATCACCTTTATGATTCTAGGTTCTGTCTCGGCCGCAACCAATTCAGGGTCTAAGGTTTTACCCCTTTCCTTCACTGGCTTGATAATGCCATTAAACCAAGCTTCTACTTGGGATTTATCTGCCGGTATTGGTTGTGAGACAACAACCGGAGCAAACAGGAGAATACTTACACACATTGCTAAAGCATAAACTTCATTGCCCTTTATTCTTTTTCCATCCATTTCCTTCTTCTTCTTTTTTCCTTTTAATAAAAAGTGTAATATGTTTATTTTCTTCGTTTATTGATTATTGAAGTTGTCTTTGAATTCTAAGTGACTCCAATTTATAAGATAAATTGGTGACAAAAAATATAAAAGAAAAAGAGCCTTGGAGGATTCCTCGCATTACCACTCATTTGTGTAGTTCTTGGTGCAAGCATTGCTACATTTAAGACCGAGCGTTTTCATGGCTGATCGCAATTAATGAGCATAAATTGAATATAATTGTTGTCAAATACACGAAATTCAGACTTGAGACACCCATGATCGTTGAATAATAATCCTAAGTGCAAAACCTAAACCGGGTGAATTTAATGTAAGAAATGGAAATATTTTATGTCGTTGTCTTCATATGTTGCCCCCTTAATGCTTACTTGTTTATTTTAAAGTTATTACAAAATTAATTATCTATTAGGTTTATGTAAATGGAGAAAAGTTTGATTCTAAATGAAAATTGCCAATTAAGTTTTATGTTTTCTTTCATTCATGAATAGTGGAAATTTTATTCATAGAACATATTTAAATTAAGCAAGTAATTAAAAAACAATCAAACAGTAATTAACAAAGTTAATATTTATATTACTTCCATACTTTGTGGTCGCGACTTCAGCAGTAATTTCGTCTCGAAATTCCATCATTAACTCCCGGTTCATCTTACATAATCACATAACCTTTTTTTAACTACCACATACAATAAGATCTATTAAAAAACTAAGTTAACCACTTAAACTGTAAAATCATATATTATTACAGAATGACTAGATTTAGCTACTAAAAAACCTAAAATTGTGTGAAAAGGGCTATAAATAACATTATAAATAGTGGATTCGGATTCGAACTTGAAGTCGTGTACCTGATCTGCCAGAATTTAATGTAGCAGATTAAACTAATTTTCGAACTTTAGGAGCTTGAAAGCAGAAATTTTCAGTAGATTTTAATTACATTTTTGCAAGATTTCTTAAATTTAATATATTGTACAAATTGAGACTTTTATTGACCTTAAGGGCCGAATGAGGCCTAAGGGAAAGCTAATGAACTGTGTAAGTGTGCAGGAGACTGTTAGAAGGCGCGATAAACAGATGCTGGTCACTGTTTTGCAACTTAAGGAGTAGAACAAAGAAATCACGACTAGCTTTGATGTTGAGACACAACATAAAGGTGTCGCGACTGTACAAACCAATTTTAGCCCAGGCCCGTTAGAATACCCAACTAAATACCCAATACAACTAGCCCAATTACCCCCTAAACTAAAACTAAATCCAAATTAAGCCCAACCTAACCCTAAGCCCAATACCTAAATCAAGCCGAAGAAGCAAAAAACAAAAATTCAAACCCTAGCTGCCCTAGGTCTTTTGACCTCTGACACCTATCACATCCACCTCCAATTGCACCGCCACTGCTTCATCGTCAGCACCACTTGTTCTGCCACCCCCCATATCCTATAAAAAGAGGCGAACACACAATCAAAAGAATAGAGACAAAACCCTTTTGTATTTTCGGCTTAAATAGCCATGAAAACAACATGTAATGGACTAGACATTAACAATAACAAGACAAGTTTTCAAATACAAAAAAGAGCAGAGATTCCAAACCAAAAGGCAAATATTCAAACACAAACGCGCAAAGGTCCTCCTCCTATTATTTTCCTTTATTTTTTTGCTTTTCGGAACTGTTTGTGCATATATTCAAGGATTTTTTGATCATATATATATATATATATATTTTAAAACCATTTACGTAACTATATATCTCTTGATTTTTTAAACTATTTATATATATACTATAAATATATAAAAAGGAGAAGTATAAAAAAATTAAAAATTTTACCTTTGGGACGCCAGCCGCCGTGCACGGCGGCGCTGGCGGCGGAGCCATGGCGGTGGTTCACCGAAGGACGGCCTAGTCCTGGGAAAGCGGGAGAGAGTTGAGAGCATCTCAGATTTTTTTTGGAAGGGAGGGATTGAAATGAATTTTTTTCTAAAAATTTTGCCTTAAATAGGCCTCCAAAACGACGTCGTTTTGGGACAGGCCTTAAACGCCCAAAACGACATCGTTTTGCCCTGTCTGACCCACAATCCGACCCGACCCGCCTCTGGATCTGCGTGTTTTTTAGCGGAAGGGTTATTTGTGCTTTTAGCCCTTCCGCCTTTTCGATAATTTTTTAATTTAGTCCCTTTTTTTATTTTTTCTTTTAATTTCGCCCAGAATTTTTGCTTGGATTTCAATTGGGTCTCCCCCTGATGCTGTGCATTTTGGAGGGAGGGTTTATTTCCCATTTTGGTCCCTCATTGTTGTTTGCGTGTTCGATTCGGTCCTTTTCTTTTTATTTATTTTCAGATTGGCCTTGAACTTCTATTTTAAATTCAAATTAGTCCTTTTCCGCTTATTTTGCATTTTATTTTCAAATTAAATTGTTTATCATCATCATTATTATTATTATTATTTTTATTTTTATTATTGTTGTTGTTATTATTATTATAGTATTTTACTATTACCTATTAATAGTATTAGCATTAATTATAGTTAGTACTATTATCACTATCATTATTTTTATTATTATTTTTTATTATTATTCTTACTAATATATTATTTTCTAACTTATTACCATTCTACTTATTAACAAATTATTTTTATGATTATTTATATTATTATTATTCTTGTTAATGTATTATTATTATTTTCTATTTTACTATTATTCTTGTATTATTATTATATTTACTATTATTCCTTTTCTACTATTGTATTTATTAGTATTGTTAATATTAATATTTTTAATGTTGTTATCATTATAAGTATTATTATTTGCAACTATTTCATTTATATACTATTAGGTTTCTTTTTTATTTTCTCCTTTTTAATCTATTTATTATTTATTTATTTTATTGTTATTTTTTTTACATAGCTTGCTCGGTTTTACTTTTTTATTGTTGTTCTTGTTATTTTAATTACGCATTTATTTATATCCCGCTATGCTTGTTAATACCGTAGTTTATTTTTCATTTTTTACAAATCCGTGTTATAACTCGGCACAAAAATGATTCTTTTATAAAGGCAATATTTTGTATTTAGAAATTCGAGAAACCGTGCCCTAGCTTACTGGGTTTCGATTTTTTCTCGTTTAACCTAAATAGCGGAATATCTTTTTAAAACAAATAAGTTTTAAATAAAAAAGCTATTTCTCGAGAATTCGAGATGTCGTGTCCTAACGTATTGGATGTGACATTTTGTTACCTCGAGAAAGGATTTCTTAAAATAAAGGCAATATTCTGTACTTGGAAATTCGAGAAATCGTACCCTAACTTACTGGGTTTCGATTTTTTTCGTTTAACCTAAATAACCGAATATCCTTTCAAAATTAAAATACCTACATTTTAAATAAAAAAGCTTATTCTTGAGAAGTCGAGATGTCGTGTCCTAACGCATTGGATCTAACGTTTTGTTATCTCGAAATAAGATTTTCCAAATCAAGGAAATATTCTATATTTAGAAATTCGAGAAATCATGCCCTAACGTATTGTGTTTCGATTTTCTCATTTACTCTAAGTATCCGAATATCCTTCCAAAATTAAATACATGAGTTTCAAATCAGAGGCAAGTTTAGCCTTAAAGGTCGAGGTGTTGTGTCCTAACGTATTGGATATGACATTTCACTTTGAGACGAAACGGCCTCTGACACACATTTTCAATTTATCCAAACGACTTTTTTAAGCATCACCATAAATGAGGGATCGTATTTTAAATTCTTTCAAATTTTGAAATCTTCGAAACTAAGACACTAATTAATCAACTAGGCACCAATTTTGGGCGTATCGAGGGTGCTAATCCTTCCTCGCGCGTAACCGACTCCTGAACCCATCTTTCTGATTTTGGTAGACCAAAATCGTTGTTTTGATAAATCAATCCGTTTATAAAAAAACAACCACTTTGTGAGGTGGCCCAATCACACCTCAACAAAAAAGATTGGTGGCGACTCCCGTTTTTCGTTTTCACTTTCAAAATTAAAGTCGATTACCGTTTCACAAAAAAATGGTTTTCACAGCGACATACCCCTAAAGATATCTCAATAGAGGAATATTGAATCCTTTGTCGTAACACAGGTCCTGATGTGTCGCAACAACCGCTCTCGACTGAACATAGCACGAGCCTGCGGGCGTTTTGGTCTGGATAATCAAACTTAAAGCTCAGGAACGTCAACTAACCTATGTTTAAGGATGACGGCCACCTGAAATCTGTAAATAGGATCATTTTTCACATGTTGTGGACATCAACTCCATAGTATAGTTTTTTGCTTTTAATTCCAGTTTCGGTATTCTTTCTTTTAGGTTTTTAGATTTATTTTCAAGTTGTTCTTTGTTTATCTCGAGAGATCTGATTTGTAAAGACAATCAAACTTTGTGGATTCATATTCATCTTTAATACAAACCAGGCATTTTCTTAAACCCTACACCTCAATTCATTTATCATGTTCTATCTTTACATCAATTCCATATTCTTTATGAAAACCATAAAAAACTAATCCCTATTGGGATTAGCGAGTGGAGGTATGATTTGTTAACTGTTTTATAGGGTTATTCAACGGATCAACTGTTTGGAAAAGGAAGAACATAAACCCTAGGAAGTCATTAAGGCGGAATTACCCCTATAAATACTAAATAATTAATTAAAATAATGGCTGATTGGTCAGAATTGTTGTCTCAAATCCACTCTTTTTGACGCCACTGAAAACGGGTTGTTACACAAATATACACTAATTATCCATTCATTTGCAAAAATATAAAAGTTTGTGAAATCACCATGACTTATTGAATTAGTGAACTTAGAGATATGATGGATATTATTGCATAATTTTAACTTGATATGATGGAATATTTTTACAAAATGGAAAATGCAACCATCTTTACTATTAATAAAAATAATGCTAAATTCTGCTTCTTATTGACATTTGGCTATTTGTTAAAATACAAGCCATGGGAAGGGAAAATAAAATAAAAAAAAATGGAAGGCTAGTTATTTCCACTGAGCAAAGAGGTAGACGAGAGTATGCTTGAATTAGCAATACTGTGAGGATATGTTGCCCACATGAATAAGTTGGGAACGAATGAATTAATTAGGTACTGTTGGAGGAGGAAGCAACCATTTGGTACCTTCAATATAGTCAAGAACCAAGAATGGTTCAGCTTCTGCATCCGATAGTTGTTTGACGAATTTCTCTCGTGTAGCTGGAGTCGCACCTTTCCCCGTGCATTTGTATTCTCCGTAGTATACAGTTCTGCGTGTCAAACCGTTCTCACATTATATATCTTAATAAATTTATCAATAAGTTGGGAAAGATTAGTTTACTTGAAGGCATGTAATGTTGTAAGGTTGTGTATTATCTTACTTGGCTCGTTCAGGTTGGCGATTGCTAGACCATCCCCCGGGATGGACTATTTCGTCCATTTCAGTATAAGAATAAACAACCCTTGGGCTGCTCTTCCAAGCCCTGCCCAAAAATACGTCCTTCGCTGTTCCTGTAATTCTGCCATGCACGAACGAAAAACCCGTGTCCTCCGATGAACTTTCTCTCGCGTGTGCTGTAATTATTGCCATTTCCGGATCTCCTTCTGGATCTCCTTCCACGAATATTTCCGAGTTCTGCATCCCATTTTTCTTGTCAAATATATATATGGGGGTATAATACATCATATTTCTCACATTGAGAATATTAATACCAGAAATAAAGATGTCCCGCTTCCGAAAATAAAATCAACGGTGCCACGAATATGGCAGTCCTTAAAGAAATGGTTGCCCCTGTCATCACACAATGTGTCTTGGAAGCCAATGAACTTGCAGTTATAGAAGGCCGACCTGTCGCCGGAGACTCTCAAAGCAACCGCTTGTGCTCCTACCATTTTCCCGTCTGGCCTAGGAGCAGAGTTCTGTTTGCATAACATGCCACAAAATAAAAAAGAACCCCTTTAATAATCAATTCAATAAAGGACGGATCATGGATGTCTAAACTCTACATTAACTTACCACTATATTAAGATTAGCACCCACAAAGTAACTACTCTCAGTAATAAGAGTGGCACTATCTACGGTTCCATATTGCTTGGCGGTGCCGTCAAATGTCAAATTTGGCATGTTTTTAGGATCTCCTAAAAATGTAATGAAAGGCTTATCTCTTTCAATTCTAATTTTCTCTTTGTAAGATCCAGGTCCAATGGATATAATCACACGTTTGGCGTTCCCTGATGGAACGCTCTCGATGGCTTTGGTTATGGTATCGAATTCTCCACCCCCACCTTGCATCACCTTTATGATTCTAGGTTCTGTCTCGGCCGCAACCAATTCAGGGTCTAAGGTTTTACCCCTTTCCTTCACTGGCTTGATAATGCCATTAAACCAAGCTTCTACTTGGGATTTATCTGCCGGTATTGGTTGTGAGACAACAACCGGAGCAAACAGGAGAATACTTACACACAATGCTAAAGCATAAACTTCATTGCCCTTTATTCTTTTTCCATCCATTTCCTTCTTCTTCTTTTTTCCTTTTAATAAAAAGTGTAATATTTTTATTTTCTTCGTTTATTGATTATTGAGGTTGTCTTTGAATTCTAAGTGACTCCAATTTATAAGATAAATTGGTGACAAAAAATATAAAAGAAAAAGAGCCTTGGAGGATTCCTCGCATTGCCACTCATTTGCGTAGTTCTTGCTGCAAACATTGCTACATTTAAGACCGAGCATTTCATGGCTGATCGCAATTAATGAGCATAAATTGAATATAATTGTTGTCAAATACACGAAATTCAGACTTGAGACACCCATGACCGTTGAATAATAATCCTCAGTGCAAAACATAAACCGGGTGAATTTAATGTAAGGAATGGAAATATTTTATGTCGTTGTCTTCATATGTTGCCCCCTTAATACTTACTTGTTTATTTTAAAGTTATTACAAAATTAATTATCTATTAGGCTTATATAAATGGAGAAAAGTTTGATTCTAAATGGAAATTGCCAATTAAGTTTTATGTTTTCTTTCATTCATGAGTAGTGGAAATTTTATTCATAGAACAGATTTAAATTAAGCAAGTAATTAAAAATCAATCAAACAGTAATTAACAAAGTTAATATTTATATTACTTCCATACTTTGTGGTCGCGACTTCAGTAGTAGTTTCGGCTTGAAATTCCATCATTAACTCCCGGTTCATCTTATATAATCACGTAACCTTTTTTTAACTACCACATACAATAAGATCTATTAAAAAACTAACTTAACTACTTATACTGTAAAATCATATATTATTACAGAATGACTAGATTTAGCTACTAAAAAACCTAAAATTATGTGAAAAGGGCTATAAATAACATTATAAATAGTGGATTCGAACTTGAAGTCGTGTACCTGATCTGCCATAATTCGATGTAGCAGATTAAACTAATTTTCGAACTTTAGGAGCTTGAAAGCAAAAATTTTCTGTAGATTTTAATTACATTTTTGCAAGATTTCTTAAATTTAATATATTGTAAAAATTGAGACTTTTATTGACCTTAAGGGTCGAATGAGGCCTAAGGGGAAGCTAATGAACTGTGTAAGTGTGCAGGAGACTGTTAGAAGGCGCGATAAACAGATGTTGGTCACTATTTCGCAACTTAAGGAGTAGAACAAAGAAATCACAAAACTGCCTTTGATGTTGAGACACAGCATAAGGGTTTCGCGACTGTACAAACCAATTTTAGCCCGGGCCCGTTAGAATACCCAACTAAATACCCAATACAACTAGCCCAATTACCCCCTAAGCTAAAACTAAAACCAAATTAAACCCAACCTAACCCTAAGCCCAATACCCAAATCAAGCCGAAGAAGCAAAAAACAAAAATTCAAACCCTAGCTGCCCTAGGTCTTTTGACCTCTGACACCCATCACATCCACCTCCACTTGCACCGCCACTGCTCCATCATCAGCACCACTTGTTCTGCCACCCCCCATATCCTATAAAAAGAGGCGAACACGCAATCAAAAGAATAGAGACAAAACCCTTTTGTATTTTTGGCTTAAATAGCCATGGAAACAACATGTAATGGACTAGACATTAACAATAACAAGACAAGTTTTCAAATACAAAAAAGAGCAGAGATTCCAAACCAAAAGGCAAATATTCAAACACAAACGCGCAAAGGTCCTCCTCCTATTATTTCCTTTATTTTTTCGCTTTTCGGAACTGTTTGTGCATATATTCAAGGATTTTTTTATCATATATATATATATATATATATATTAAAACCGTTTACGTAACTATATATCTCTTGATTTTTTACACTATTTATATATGTACTATAAATATATAAAAAGGAGAAGTATAAAAAAATTAAAAATTTTACATTTGGGACGACGGCCGCCGTGCACGGTGGTACTGGCGGCGGAGCCATGGCGGTGGTTCACCGGAAGACAGCTTGGTCCTGGGAAAGCGGGAGAGAGTTGAGAGCATCTCAGATTTTTTTTGGAAGGGAGGGATTGAAATGAATTTTTTTCTAAAAATTTTGCCTTAAATAGGCCTCCAAAGCGACGTCGTTTTGGGACTGGCCTTAAACGCCCAAAACAACATTGTTTTGCCCTGTCTGACCCACAATCCGACCCGACCCGCCTCAGGATCCGCGTTTTTTTAACGGAAGGGTTATTTCTGCTTTTAGCCCTTCCGCCCTTTCGACACTTTTAAATTTAGTCCCTTTTTTTTTCTTTTAATTTCTCCCCGTATTTTTGCTTGGATTTCAATTGGGTCTCCCCCTGATGCTGCGCATTTTGGAGGAAGGGTTTATTTCCCATTTTGGTCCCTCATTGTTGTTTGTGTGTTCGATTCGGTCCTTTTCTTTTTATTTATTTTCAGATTGGCCCTGAACTTCTATTTTAGGTTGAATTTAGTCCTTTTCCGCTTATTTTGCATTTTATTTTCAAATTAAATTGTTTATCATTATTATTATTATTATAGTATTTTACTATTACCTATTACTAGTATTAGCATTAATTATAGTTAGTACTATTATCACTATCATTATTTTTACAATTATTTTTTATATTATTATTATTCTTACTAATATATTATTTTCTAACTTATTACCATTCTACTTATTAACAAATTATTTTTATGATTATTTATATTATTATTATTATTCTTGTTAATATATTATTATTATTTTCTATTTTACTATTATTCTTGTATTATTATTATATTTACTATTATTCCTTTTCTACTATTGTATTTATTGGTATTGTTAATATTAATATTTTTAATGTTGTTATCATTATAAGTATTATTATTTGCAACTATTTAATTTATATACTATTAGGTTTCTTTTTTTATTTTCTCTTTTTTAATCTATTTATTATTTATTTATTTTATTGTTATTTTTTTTACATAGCCTGCTCGGTTTTACTTTTTTATTGCTGTTCTTGTTATTTTAATTGAGCATTTATTTATATTCCGCTATGCTTGTTAATACCGTAGTTTATTTTTCATTTTTTACAAATCTGTGTTATAACTTGGCACAAAAATGATTCTTTTGTAAAGGCAATATTTTGTATTTAGAAATTCGAGAAATCGTGCCCTAGCTTACTGGGTTTCAATTTTTTCTCGTTTAACCTAAATAGCGGAATATCCTTTTAAAACATATAAGTTTTAAATAAAAAAGCTATTTCTCGAGAATTTGAGATGTCGTGTCCTAACGTATTGGATGTGACATTTTGTTACCTCGAGAAAGGGTTTCTTAAAATAAAGGCAATATTCTTTATTTGGAAATTCGAGAAATCGTACCCTAAGTTACTGGGTTTCGATTTTTCTCGTTTAACCTAAATAACTGAATATCCTTTTAAAATTAAAATACCTAAATTTTAAATAAAAAAGCTTATTCTTGAGAAGTCGAGATGTCGTGTCCTAACGCATTGGATCTGACGTTTTGTTATCTCGAGATAAGATTTTCCAAATCAAGGCAATATTCTGTATTTAGAAATTCGAGAAATCATGCCCTAACGTATTGTGTTTCGATTTTCTCATTTACTCTAAGTATCCGAATATCCTTCCAAAATTAAATACATGAGTTTCAAATAAAAGGCAAGTTTAGCCTTAAAGGTCGAGGTGTTGTGTCCTAACGTATTGGATATGACATTTCACTTTGAGACGAGACGGCCTCTAACACACATTTTCAATTTATCCAAACTGTAACACCCCAAACCCGGCCCAGACGTTATGGCTGAATCTGGCGATGTCACATTGAAAAGACTATTTTTTTCAAAATGACTTTATTCAATTAGAAACATGTTCAGTAGAAAAGTTACTTGATTAAAACCTAAGCTTGAGATTTAGAATTCAAAATACTTGTTAAGTCCTAATGAAAACCCATGTTTAAGTAAAAAGGTTCATATGATAATGTTATTTCAAACTAGTTGATTTAAGAATTTTTTTCAAAGTAAAAATAAAAATAGGCAGTCAAAACAAAAATAAACCCTAATTACAGCCATATTGGAGACACAAGGCCTTATTACATCATATGAAAATAAAATAACAAAACTAAAGTAATTGAAAGAAATATTTTATTTAAAATCCCTAAGTAACTTGCAGTGTAGCCACCTCCGAGTCCTCTCCCACGTCAAGCCGTCTACTGAGGGTCACCTGAAACATTTAATTTAAGGGTGTGAGTTTCGCAACTCAGTGTGTACAACCCTTGGCAATCAACTCAATTCATTATACACATATCACATTGGGCTTAAGCCCTAACAATATCAATGGTCTGGGCCTTAGCCCACATTGACCTCATATCATATCAAAATCACAAGAATGCAATGCTCCCACCCCGAATCCAACCCTGCACTCCACCTGTACCAACCCTACACTCCTGTGGGGATATAAATATCAACCCACCCATCCCTACATTCTAAAGGTAGCACTGGTTGTGGCACTACTCAAACGTTGCAGTGGGGCTGCTATATAATGAGCTTAAAGCCACCGGTGGATCCACGGTCGTCAAGCGACTATGCGATCCTCATATCTTTCTCCGTTCAATTTATCCCCCGCTAATGCAACATACATATTATGAATGCACATACAACATTTTATGAGTGCACATACAAGTTTTTCCATACATTAAGCATTTAGGGGTATTTCAGTCATTTTACTACTCAGGGGTATTTCGGTAATTTTCTACCCTACAAGGGTGTTTCAGTACTCCTACCTTATGAGGGTGTTTTAGTAATTCTACCCTACAGGGCATTATAGTACTTCTACCTTAGAGGGTATTTTCGTAATTCCATCCTACAGGGGTATTTTCGTAATTCTAACCTACAAGGGTATTTTCGTAATTTCTTAAAGGTACAGACTTTAATTATGGTTTTGGCCCATTAACAAGGCCTCACAACTAAAGAGAATGGACACTATGCACCAGGTAGGATTAAAGAGAAGAGGAGGTGGGTCACTCGGACCGCTTAAGTACCAAGCTCTTCCTAGATCCAATCCTAGACATGCACACATCCATTACCACACCTTAGTCTAACAACTTGTCCACGAACATGTTTAATTATTTAATTAAGTCTTATGTAAAATTTGAGAGATCAGAACTAAGCCTATAGTCCATTAAAAACCCTAGTATGCATTTCTACAATCCCATAAGGCCCATTAGGCCCAATCATATTTATAAAACCCATTAAGCCCCAAGCATGCTTATGTAGCCCATTAGGCCCAATCATAATTAATCATACAAACATGCATGTCAATCCATCATAAGATTTCATATCACAACTTTGCCACTTTGGGCCCACAAGTTCGGCAGGCCCATTCGGGATTTCGGCTTTTGCCGATTTTCTTGTGTGTAGTGTATGTACACACCTGATTGACGACCCGCACTACACTATTCTCAGCCTCAACCTACAATCAAAACCACTTTCGAATCAATTCTATGCCTTAAACTACAACTTAATCAAATCCCGAAGCCTTACTGTAACCTTACCGTGTACCTTCGGCTTTCCTAACCTTTCCTTAGCAAATATTCCTGAATATTCTTAGATCATCCGCTAGAGGTCCTTTCCACACTTGGAATCCTAGAACCCTACCCCTAGTTTAACAGGGTTAATCGACAAGAAAAGAGAGGATTAGATAGCCCTTTAGCTTTTATCAAAACACACTAAAAGATGGTTAACTAAGTACTTACCGAAACTAGTCTCTGATCTCGTGGCCTAGATATCTACTAAGTGTGCTCTCAGCTTTTAAAAACTCAATTAAGGGTTGCAAATAACAAAACAGATCTGTGATGAAGGAAATCAAAAGAAATCAGCAAATGGAGAAAACTATGAATATTCGGCAAAACAATAGATGGCTAAAAGGCAAAGGGAAAATTCGGCAAAGATGGAACAAATGGGAGAAAAACAATTCGGCAAGAGGAGGAGAGAAAATAAACTATATGAAAGTAAGGAAAACCCTGATATGAAATTTGGCACTCCTTAAATAGCTAATAGCCGAACCTAGCCCTTCCTAGAGTCCAATTCTGCAAATCTCCTATTATCTCTCTTTTATCATCACCTTAAAATTCTCTCATGATCACTCCCTAATAGAGTCCATCTTCATGCCACTTCCAACCTTTTAGAAGGCCAAAATTAAACTCCTAAAAATACTAAGCTAGGATCCAAAACTTAACCATGGCCCAATACTTCTAGGCCCAAAATTCGGGGTGTTACACAAACGACTTTTTTAAGCATCACCATAAATGAGGGATCGTATTTCAATTCTTTCAAATTTTCAAATCTTCGACACTAAGACACTAATTAATCAACTAGGCACCAATTTTGGGTGTATCGAGGGTGCTAACCCTTTCTCGTGTGTAACCGGCTCCCGAACCCATCCTTTTGATTTTGGTAGACCAAAATCGTTGTTTTGATAAATCAATCCGTTTATAAAAAAACAACCACTTTGTGAGGTGACCTAATCACACCTCAACAAAAAAGACTGGTACCGACTCCCATTTTCCGTTTTCATTTTCAAAACCAAAGTCGATTACCGTTTCACAAAAAAAGGGTTTCGACAGCGACATACCCCTAAAGATATCCCAATAGAGGAATATTGAATCCTTTGTCGTAACACATGTCCTGATGTGTCGCAACAACCGCTCTCGACTGAACATAGCATGAGCCTGCGGGCGTTTTGGTCTGGATAATCAAACTTAAAGCTCAGGAACGTCAACTAACCTAGGTTTAAGGACGACGGCCACCTGAAATCTGTGAATAGGATCATTTTTCACATGTTGTGGACATCAACTCCATAGTATAGTTTTCTGCTTTTAATTCCAGTTTCGGTATTCTTTCTTTTAGGTTTTTAGATTTATTTTCAAGTTGTTCTTTGTTTATCTCAAGGGATTTGATTTGTAAAGACAATCAAACTTTGTGGATTCATATTCACCTTTAATACAAACCAGGCGTTTTCTTAAACCCTACACCTCAATTCATTTATCATGTTCTATCTTTACATCAATTCCATATTCTTTATGAAAACCATGAGAAACTAATCCCTATTGGGGATTAGCGAGTGGAGGTATGATTTGTTAACTATTTTATAGGGTTATTCAATAGATCAACTGTTTGGAAAAGGAAGAACATAAACCCTAGGAAGTCATTAAGGCGGAATTACCCCTATAAATACTAAATAATTAATTAAAATAATGGCTGATTGGTCAGAATTGTTGTCTCAAATCCACTCTTTCTGACGCCACTAAAAACGGGTTGTTACACAAATATACACTAATTATCCATTCATTTGCAAAAATATAAAAGTTTGTGAAATCACCATGACTTATTGAATTAGTGAACTTGGAGATATGATGGATATTATTGCATAATTTTAACTTGATATGACGGTATATTTTTACAAAATGGAAAATGCAACCATTTTTACTATTAATAAAAATAATGCTAAATTCTGCTTCTTATTGACATTTGGCTATCTGTTAAAATACAAGCCATGGCAAGGGAAAATAAAATAAAATAAAATGGAAGGCTAGTTATTTCCACTGAGCAAAGAGGTAGACGAGAGTCTACTTGAATTAGCAATACTGTGAGGATATGTTGCCCGCATGAATATGTTGGGAACGAATGAATTAATTAGGTACTGTTGGAGGAGGAAGCAACCATTTGGTACCTTCAATATAGTCAAGAACCAAGAATGGTTCAGCTTCTGCATCTGATAGTTGTTTGACGAATTTCTCTCGTGTAGCTGGAGTCGCGCCTTTCCCCGTGCATTTGTATTCTCCGTAGTATACAGTTCTGCGTGTCAAACCGTTCTCACATTATATATCTTAATAAATTTATCAATAAGTTGGGAAAGATTAGTTTACTTGAAGGCATGTAATGTTGTAAGGTTGTGTATTATCTTACTTGGCTCGTTCAGGTTGGCGATTACTAGACCATCCCCCGGGATGGACTATTTCGTCCATTTCAGTATAAGAATAAACAACCCTCGGGCTGCTCTTCCAAGCCCTGCCCAAAAATACGTCCTTCGCTGTTCCTGTAATTCTGCCATGCACGAACGAAAAACCCGTGTCCTCCGATAAACTTTCTCTCGCGTGTGCTGTAATTATTGCCATTTTCGGATCTCATTTTGGATCTCCTTCCACAAATATTTCTGAGTTCTGCATCCCACTTTTCTTGTCAAATATATATATGGAGGTATAATACATCATATTTCACGCATTAAGAATATTAATACCAGAAATAAAGATGTCCCGCTTCTGAAAATAAAATCAACGGTGCCACGAATATGGCAGTCCTTAAAGAAATGGTTGCCCCTGTCATCGCACAATGTGTCTTGGAAGCCAATGGACTTGTAGTTATAGAAGGCCGACCTGTCGCCAGAGACTTTCAAAGCAACCGCTTGTGCTCCTACCATTTTCCCGTCTGGCCTAGGAGCAGAGTTCTGTTTGCATAATATTCCACAAAATAAAAAAAAGAACCCCTTTAATAATCAATTCAATAAAGGACGGATCATGGATGTCTAAACTCTACATTAACTTACCACTATATTGAGATTAGCACCCACAAAGTAACTACTCTCAGTAATAAGAGTGGCACTATCTACGGTTCCATATTGCTTGGTGGTGCCGTCAAATGTCAAATTTGGCATGTTTTTAGGATCTCCTAAAAATGTAATGAAAGGCTTATCTCTTTCAATTCTAATTTTCTCTTTGTAAGATCCAGGTCCGATGGATATAATCACACGTTTGGCGTTCCCTGATGGAACGCTCTCGATGGCTTTGGTTATGGTCTCGAATTCTCCATCCCCACCTTGCATCACCTTTATGAGTCTAGGTTCTGTCTCGGCCGCAACCAATTCAGGGTCTAAGGTTTTACCCCTTTCCTTCACTAGCTTGATAATGCCATTAAACCAAGCTTCTACTTGGGATTTATCTACCGGTATTGGTTGTGAGACAACAACCGGAGCAAACAGAAGAATACTTACACACATTGCTAAAGCATAAACTTCATTGCCCTTTATTCTTTTTCCATCCATTTCCTTCTTCTTCTTTTTTCCTTTTAATAAAAAGTGTAATATGTTTATTTTCTTCGTTTATTGATTATTGAAGTTGTCTTTGAATTCTAAGTGACTCCAATTTATAAGATAAATTGGTGACAAAAAATATAAAAGAAAAAGAGCCTTGGAGGATTCCTCGCATTGCCACTCATTTGCGTAGTTCTTGGTGCAAGCATTGCTACATTTAAGACCGAGCGTTTCATGGCTGATCGCAATTAATGAGCATAAATTGAATATAATTGTTGTCAAATACACGAAATTCAGACTTGAGACACCCATGATCGTTGAATAATAATCCTAAGTGCAAAACCTAAACCGGGTGAATTTAATGTAAGGAATGGAAATATTTTATGTCGTTGTCTTCATATGTTGCCCCCTTAATACTTACTTGTTTATTTTAAAGTTATTACAAAATTAATTATCTATTAGGTTTATGTAAATGGAGAAAAGTTTGATTCTAACTGGAAATTGCCAATTAAGTTTTATGTTTTCTTTCATTCTTGAATAGTGGAAATTTTATTCATAGAACATATTTAAATTAAGCAAGTAATTAAAAAACAATCAAACAGTAATTAACAAAGTTAATATTTATATTACTTCCATACTTTGTGGTCGCAACTTCAGCAGTAATTTCGTCTCGAACTTCCATCATTAACTCCCGGTTCATCTTACATAATCACATAACCTTTTTTTAACTACCACATACAATAAGATCTATTAAAAAACTAAGTTAACCACTTAAACTGTAAAATCATATATTATTACAGAATGACTAGATTTAGCTACTAAAAAACCTAAAATTGTGTGAAAAGGGCTATAAATAACATTATAAATAGTGGATTCGAACTTGAAGTCGTGTACGTGATCTGCCAGAATTCGATGTAGCAGATTAAACTAATTTTCGAACTTTAGGAGCTTGAAAGCAGAAATTTTCAGTAGATTTTAATTACATTTTTGCAAGATTTCTTAAATTTAATATATTGTACAAATTGAGACTTTTATTGACCTTAAGGGTCGAATGAGGCCTAAGGGAAAGCTAATGAACAGTGTAAGTGTGCAGGAGACTGTTAGAAGGCGCGATAAACAGATGCTGGTCACTGTTTTGCAACTTAAGGAGTAGAACAAAGAAATCACGACTAGCTTTGATGTTGAGACACAACATAAGGGTGTCGCTACTGTACAAACCAATTTTAGCCCAGGCCCGTTAGAATACCCAACTAAATACCCAATACAACTAGCCCAATTACCCCTTAAACTAAAACTAAATCCAAATTAAGCCCAACCTAACCCTAAGCCCAATACCCAAATCAAGCCGAAGAAGCAAAAAACAAAAATTCAAACCCTAGCTGCCCTAGGTCTTTTGACCTCTGACACCCATCACATCCACCTCCACTTGCACCGCCACTGCTTCATCGTCAGCACCACTTGTTCTGCCACCCCCCATATCCTATAAAAAGAGGCGAACACACAATCAAAAGAATAGAGACAAAACCCTTTTTGTATTTTCGGCTTAAATAGCCATGAAAACAACATGTAATGGACTAGACATTAACAATAACAAGACAAGTTTTCAAATACAAAAAAGAGCAGAGATTCCAAACCAAAAGGCAAATATTCAAACACAAATGCGCAAAGGTCCTCCTCATATTATTTTCCTTTATTTTTTCGCTTTTCGGAACTGTTTGTGCATATATTCAAGGATTTTTTTATCATATATATATATATATATATTTTAAAACCATTTACGTAACTATATATCTCTTGATTTTTTAAACTATTTATATATATACTATAAATATATAAAAAGGAGAAGTATAAAAAAATTAAAAATTTTACCTTTGGGACGCCAGCCGCCGTGCACGGCGGCGCTGGCGGCGGAGCCATGGCGGTGTTCACCGGAGGACGGCCTGGTCCTGGGAAAGCGGGAGAGAGTTGAGAGCATCTCAGATTTTTTTTGGAAGGGAGGGATTGAAATGAATTTTTTTCTAAAAATTTTGCCTTAAATAGGCCTCCAAAACGACGTCATTTTGGGACAGGCCTTAAACACCCAAAACGACATCGTTTTGCCCTGTCTGACCCACAATCCGACCCGACCCGCCTCAGGATCCGCGTGTTTTTTAGCAGAAGGGTTATTTGTGCTTTTAGCCCTTCCGCCTTTTTGATAATTTTTTAATTTAGTCCTCTTTTTTATTTTTTCTTTTAATTTCGCCCCGAATTTTTGCTTGGATTTCAATTGGGTCTCCCCCTGATGCTGTGCATTTTGGAGGGAGGGTTATTTCCCATTTTGGTCCCTCATTGTTGTTTGCGTGTTCGATTCGGTCCTTTTCTTTTTATTTATTTTCAGATTGGCCTTGAACTTCTATTTTAAATTCAAATTAGTCCTTTTCCGCTTATTTTGCATTTTATTTTCAAATTAAATTGTTTATCATCATCATCATCATTATTATTATTATTATTATTATTATTATTGTTATTGTTATTGTTATTATTATTATAGTATTTTACTATTACCTATTAATAGTATTAGCATTAATTATAGTTAGTACTATTATCACTATCATTATTTTTACTATTATTTTTTATATTATTATTATTCTTACTAATATATTATTTTCTAACTTATTACCATTCTACTTATTAACATATTATTTTTATGATTATTTATATTATTATTATTCTTGTTAATGTATTATTATTATTTTCTATTTTACTATTATTCTTGTATTATTATTATATTTACTATTATTCCTTTTCTACTATTGTATTTATTAGTATTGTTAATATTAATATTTTTAATGTTGTTATCATTATAAGTATTATTATTTGCAACTATTTCATTTATATACTATTAGGTTTCTTTTTTAATCTATTTATTATTTATTTATTTTATTGTTATTTTTTTTCCATAGCCTGCTCGGTTTTACTTTTTTATTGCTGTTCTTGTTATTTTAATTACGCATTTATTTATATTCCGCTATGCTTGTTAATACCGTAGTTTATTTTTCATTTTTTACAAATCCATGTTATAACTCAGCACAAAAATGATTCTTTTATAAAGGCAATATTTTGTATTTAGAAATTCGAGAAATCGTGCCCTAGCTTACTGGGTTTCGATTTTTTCTCGTTTAACCTAAATAGCGGAATATCTTTTTAAAACAAATAAGTTTTAAATAAAAAAGCTATTTCTCGAGAATTCGAGATGTCGTGTCCTAACGTATTGGATGTGACATTTTGTTACCTCGAGAAAGGATTTCTTAAAATAAAGGCAATATTCTGTACTTGGAAATTCGAGAAATCGTACCCTAACTTACTGGGTTTCGATTTTTCTCGTTTAACCTAAATAACCGAATATCCTTTCAAAATTAAAATACCTACATTTTAAATAAAAAAGCTTATTCTTGAGAAGTCGAGATGTCGTGTCTTAACGCATTGGATCTAACGTTTTGTTATCTCGAAATAAGATTTTCCAAATCAAGGAAATATTCTATATTTAGAAATTCGAGAAATCATGCCCTAACGTATTGTGTTTCGATTTTCTCATTTACTCTAAGTATCCGAATATCCTTCCAAAATTAAATACATGAGTTTCAAATAAAAGGCAAGTTTAGCCTTAAAGGTCGAGGTGTTGTGTCCTAATGTATTGGATATGACATTTCACTTTGAGACTAAACGGCCTCTGACACACATTTTCAATTTATCCAAACGACTTTTTTAAGCATCACCATAAATGAGGGATCGTATTTTAAATTCTTTCAAATTTTCAAATCTTCGAAACTAAGACACTAATTAATCAACTAGGCACCAAACACTAATTAATCAACTAGGCACCAATTTTGGGCGTATCAAGGGTGCTAATCCTTCCTCGCGCGTAACCGACTCCTGAACCCATCTTTCTGATTTTGGTAGACCAAAATCGTTGTTTTGATAAATCAATCCGTTTATAAAAAAACAACCACTTTGTGAGTTGGCCCAATCACACCTCAATAAAAAAGATTGGTGGGGACTCCCGTTTTTCGTTTTCATTTTCAAAATCAAAGTCGATTACTGTTTTACAAAAAAAATGGTTTCGACAGCGACATAACCCTAAAGATATCTCAATAGAGGAATATTGAATCCTTTGTCCTAACACAGGTCCTGATGTGTCGCAACAACCGCTCTCGACTGAACATAGCACGAGCCTGCGGGCGTTTTGGTCTGGATAATCAAACTTAAAGCTCAGGAACGTCAACTAAACTAGGTTTAAGGATGACCTGAAATCTGTAAATAGGATCATTTTTCACATGTTGTGGACATCAACTCCATAGTATAGTTTTTTTCTTTTAATTCCAGTTTCGGTATTCTTTCTTTTAGGTTTTTAGATTTATTTTCAAGTTGTTCTTTGTTTATCTCGAGAGATCTGATTTGTAAAGACAATCAAACTTTGTGGATTCATATTCATCTTTAATACAAACCAGGCATTTTCTTAAACCCTACACCTCAATTCATTTATCATGTTCTATCTTTACATCAATTCCATATTCTTTATGAAAACCATGAGAAACTAATCCCTATTGGGATTAGCGAGTGGAGGTATGATTTGTTAACTGTTTTATAGGGTTATTCAACGGATCAACTGTTTGGAAAAGGAAGAACATAAACCCTAGGAAGTCATTAAGGCGGAATTACCCCTATAAATACTAAATAATTAATTAAAATAATGGCTGATTGGTCAGAATTGTTGCCTCAAATCCACTCTTTTTGACGCCACTGAAAACGGGTTGTTACACAAATATACACTAATTATCTATTCATTTGGAAAAATATAAAAGTTTGTGAAATCACCATGACTTATTGAATTAGTGAACTTGGAGATATGATGGATATTATTGCATAATTTTAACTTGATATGATGGAATATTTTTACAAAATGGAAAATGCAACCATCTTTACTATTAATAAAAATAATGCTAAATTCTGCTTCTTATTGACATTTGGCTATTTGTTAAAATACAAGCCATGGGAAGGGAAAATAAAATAAAATAAAATGGAAGGCTAGTTATTTCCACCGAGCAAAGAGGTAGACGAGAGTCTGCTTGAATTAGCAATACTGTGAGGATATGTTGCCCACATGAATAAGTTGGGAACAAATGAATTAATTAGGTACTGTTGGAGGAGGAAGCAACCATTTGGTACCTTCAATATAGTCAAGAACCAAGAATGGTTTAGCTTCTGCATCTGATAGTTGTTTGACGAATTTCTCTCGTGTAGCTGGAGTCGCGCCTTTCCCCGTACATTTGTATTCTCCGTAGTATACAGTTCTGCATGTCAAACCGTTCTCACATTATATATCTTAATAAATTTATCAATAAGTTGGGAAAGATTAGTTTACTTGAAGGCATGTAATGTTGTAAGGTTGTGTATTATCTTACTTGGCTCGTTCAGGTTGGCGATTACTAGACCATCCCCCGGGATGGACTATTTTGTCCATTTCAGTATAAGAATAAACAACCCTCGGGCTGCTCTTCCAAGCCCTGCCCAAAAATATGTCCTTCGCTGTTCTTGTAATTCTGGCATGCACGAACGAAAAACCCGTGTCCTCTGATGAACTTTCTCTCACGTGTGCTGTAATTATTGCCATTTCCGGATCTCCTTCTGGATCTCCTTCCATGAATATTTCCGAGTTCTGCATCCCATTTTTCTTGTCAAATATATATATGGGGGTATAATACATCATATTTCTCACATTTAGAATATTAATACCAGAAATAAAGATATCCCGCTTCTGAAAATAAAATCAACGGTGCCACGAATATGGCAGTCCTTAAAGAAATGGTTGCCCCTGTCATCGCACAATGTGTCTTGGAAGCCAATGAACTTGCAGTTATAGAAGGCCGACCTGTCGCCGGAGTCTCTCAAAGCAACCGCTTGTGCTCCTACCATTTTCCCGTCTGGCCTAGGAGCAGAGTTCTGTTTGCATAACATGCCACAAAATAAAAAAAGAACCCCTTTAATAATCAATTCAATAAAGAACCCCTACCATTTTCGTAATTCTAACCTACAAGGGTATTTTCGTAATTTCTTAAAGGTACAGACTTTAATTATGGTTTTGGCCCATTAACAAGTCCTCGCGACTAAAGTGAATGGACACTATGCACTAGGTAGGATTAAAGAGAAGAGGAGGTGGGTCACTCGGACCGCTTAAGTACCAAGCTCTTCCTAGATCCAATCCTAGACATGCACACATCCATTACCACACCTTAGTCTAACAACTTGTCCACGAACATGTTTAATTATTTAATTAAGTCTTATGTAAAATTTGAGAGATCAGAACTAAGCCTATAATCCATTAAAAACCCTAGTATGCATTTCTACGATCCCATAAGGCCCATTAGGCCCAATCATATTTATAAAACCCATTAAGCCCCAAGCATGCTTATGTAGCACATTAGGCCCAATCATAATTAATCATGCAAACATGCATGTCAATCCATCATAAGATTTCATACCACAACTTTGCCACTTTGGGCCCACAAGTTCGGCAGGCCCATTCGGGATTTCGGCTTTTGCCGATTTTCGTGTGTGTAGTGTATGTACACACCTGATTGACGACCCGCACTACACTATTCTCAGCCTCAACCTACAATCAAAACCACTTTGGAATCAATTCTATGCCTTAAACTACAACTTAATCAAATCCCGAAGCCTTATTGTAACCTTACCGTGTACCTTCGGCTTTCCTAACCTTTCCTTAGCAAATATTCCCGAATATTCTTAGATCATCCGCTAGAGGTCCTTTCCACGCTTGGAATCCTAGAACCCTACCCCTAGTTTAACAGGGTTAATCGACAAGAAAAGAGAGGATTAGATAGCCCTTTAGCTTTTATCAAAACACACTAAAAGATGGTTAACTAAGTACTTACCGAAACTAGTCTCTGATCTTGTGGCCTAGATATCTACTAAGTGTGCCTTTAGCTTTTAAAAACTCAATTAAGGGTTGCAAATAACAAAACAGATCTGTGATGAAGGAAATCAAAAGAAATTGGCAAATGGAGAAAACTATGAATATTCGGCAAAACAATAGATGGCTAAAAGGCAAAGGGAAAATTCAGCAAAGATGGAACAAAGGGGAGAAAAAGAATTTGGCAAGAGGAGGAGAGAAAATAAACTATATGAAAGTAAGGAAAACCCTGATATGAAATTCGGCACTCCTTAAATAGCTAATAGCCGAACCTAGCCCTTCCTAGAGTCCAATTCTGCACCATCACTTCTTCTCTTTAATCTCCTATTATCTCTCTTTTATCATCACCTTAAAATTCTCTCATGATCACTCCCTAACAGAGTCCATCTTCATGCCACTTCCAACCTTTTAGAAGGCAAAAATTAAACTCCTAAAAATACTAAGCTAGGATCCAAAACTTAACCAAGGCCCAATACTTCTAGGCCCAAAATTCGAGGTGTTACACAAATAACTTTTTTAAGCATCACCATAAATGAGGGATCGTATTTTAAATTCTTTCAAATTTTCAAATCTTCGACACTAAGACACTAATTAATCAACTAGGCACAAATTTTGGGCGTATCGAGGGTGCTAATCCTTCCTCGTGCGTAACCGACTCCCGAACCCATCCTTCTGATTTTGGTAGACCAAAATCGTTGTTTTGATAAATCAATCCGTTTATAAAAAAAAAAAACCACTTTGTGAGGTGACCCAATCACACCTCAACAAAAAAGATTGGTGGTGACTCCCGTTTTTCGTTTTCATTTTCAAAATCAAAGTCGATTACCGTTTCACAAAAAATGGTTTCGACAGCGACATACCCTAAAGATATCCCAATAAAGGAATATTGAATCCTTTGTCGTAACACAGGTCCTGATGTGTCGCAACAACAACTCTTGACTGAACATAGCACAAGCCTGCGGGCGTTTTGGTTTGGATAATCAAACTTAAATCTAAGAAACGTCAACTAACCTAGGTTTAAGGACGACGGCCACCTGAAATCTATAAATAGGATCATTTTTCACATGTTGTGGACATCAATTCCATAGTATAGTTTTCTGCTTTTAATTCCAGTTCCGATATTCTTTCTTTTAGGTTTTTAGATTTATTTTCAAGTTGTTCTTTGTTTATTTCGAGAGATCTGATTTGTAAAGACAATCAAACTTTGTGGATTCATATTCATCTTTAATACAAATCAAGCGTTTTCTTAAACCCTACACCTCAATTCATTTATCATGTTCTATCTTTACATCAATTCCATATTCCTTATGAAAACCATGAGAAAGTAATCCCTATTGGGGATTAGCGGGTGGAGGTATGATTTGTGAACTGTTTTATAGGGTTATTCAACGGATCAACTGTTTGGAAAAGGAAGAACATAAACCCTAGGAAGTCATTAAGGTGGAATTAACCCTATAAATACTAAATAATTAATTAAAATAATGGCTGACTGGTCAGAATTGTTGTCCCAAATCCACTCTTTCTGACGGCACTGAAAACGGGTTGTTACACAAATATACACTAATTATCCATTTATTTGCAAAAATATAAAAGTTTGTGAAATCACCATGGCTTATTGAATTAGTGAACTTGGAGATATGATGGATATTATTGCATAATTTTAACTTGATATGATGGAATATTTTTACAAAATGGAAAATGCCAACATCTTTACTATTAATAAAAATAATGCTAAATTCTGCTTCTTATTGACATTTGGCTATTTGTTAAAATACAAGCCATGGGAAGGGAAAATAAAATAAAATAAAATGGAAGGCTAGTTATTTCCACTGAGCAAAGAGGTAGACGAGAGTCTCCTTGAATTAGCAATACTATAAGGATATGTTGCCCACATGAATAAGTTGGGAACGAATAAATTAATTAGGTACTTTTGGAGGAGGAAGCAACCATTTGGTACCTTCAATATAGTCAAGAACCAAGAATGGTTCAGCTTCTGCATCCAATAGTTGTTTGACAAATTTCTCTCGTGTAGCTGGAGTCGCGCCTTTCCCCGTGCATTTGTATTCTCTGTAGTATACAGTTCTGCGTGTCAAACCGTTCTCACATTATATATCTTAATAAATTTATCAATAAGTTGGGAAAGATTAGTTTACTTGAAGGCATGTAATGTTGTAAGGTTGCGTATTATCTTACTTGGCTCGTTCAGGTTGGCGATTACTAGACCATCCCCCAGGATGGACTATTTTGTCCATTTCAGTATAAGAATAAACAACCCTCGGACTGCTCTTCCAAGCCCTGCCCAAAAATACGTCCTTCACTGTTCCTGTAATTCTCCCATGCACGAACGAAAAACCCGTGTCCTCCGATGAACTTTCTCTCGCGTGTGCTGTAACTATTGCCATTTCCGGATCTCCTTCCGGATCTCCTTCCACGAATATTTCCAAGTTCTGCATCCTACTTTTCTTGTCAAATATATATATGGGGGTATAATACATCATATTTCACGCATTGAGAATATTAATACCAGAAATAAAGATGTCCCGCTTCCGAAAATAAAATCAACAGTGCCACGAATATGGCAGTCCTTAAAGAAATGGTTGCCCTGTCATCGCACAATGTGTCTTGGAAGCCAATGAACTTGCAGTTATAGAAGGCCGACCTGTCGTCGGAGACTCTCAAAGCAACCGCTTGTGCTCCTACCATTTTCCCGTCTGGCCTAGGAGCAGAGTTCTGTTTGCATAACATGCCACAAAATAAAAAAAGAACCCCTTTAATAATCAATTCAATAAAGGACGGATCATGGATGTCTAAACTCTACATTAACTTACTCCTATATTGAGATTAGCACCCACAAAGTAACTACTGTCAGTAATAAGAGTGTCACTATCTACGGTTCCATATTGCTTGGCGGTGCCGTCAAATGTCAAATTTGGCATGTTTTTAGGATCTCCTAAAAATGTAATGAAAGGCTTATCTCTTTCAATTCTAATTTTCTCTTTGTAAGATCCAGGTCCGATGGATATAATCATACGTTTGGCGTTCCCTGATGGAACGCTCTCGATGGCTTTGGTTATGGTATCGAATTCTCCACCCCCACTTTGCATCACCTTTATGATTCTAGGTTCTGTCTCCGCCGCAACCAATTCAGGGTCTAAGGTTTTACCC
The DNA here is from genome assembly GCA_020496765.1 of Gossypium stocksii. Taxonomy (NCBI): domain Eukaryota; kingdom Viridiplantae; phylum Streptophyta; class Magnoliopsida; order Malvales; family Malvaceae; genus Gossypium; species Gossypium stocksii. The sequence continues at coordinate 105,917,169 of CM035627.1, read as the reverse complement.
CTTTCCTTCACTGGCCTGATAATGCCATTAAACCAAGCTTCTACTTGGGATTTATCTGCCAGTATTGGTTGTGAGACAACAACCGGAGCAAACAGGAGAATACTTACACACATTGCTAAAGCATAAACTTCATTGCCCTTTATTCTTTTTCCATCCATTTCCTTCTTCTTCTTTTTTTCCTTTTAATAAAAAGTATAATATGTTTATTTTCTTTGTTTATTGATCATTGAGGTTGTCTTTGAATTCTAAGTGACTCCAATTTATAAGATAAATTGGTGACAAAAAGTATAAAAGAAAAAGAGCCTTGGAGGATTCCTCGCATTGCCACTCATTTGCGTAGTTCTTGGTGCAAGCATTGCTACATTTAAGACCGAGCGTTTCACGGCTGATCGCAATTAATGAGCATAAATTGAATATAATTGTTGTCAAATACATGAAATTCAGACTTGAGACACCCATGATCGTTGAATAATAATCCTAAGTGCAAAACCTAAACCGGGTGAATTTAATGTAAGGAATGGAAATATTTTATGTCGTTGTCTTTCTTTGTTGCCCCCTTAATACTTACTTGTTTATTTTAAAGTTATTACAAAATTAATTATCTATTAGGTTTATATAAATGGAGAAAAGTTTGATTCTGAATGGAAATTGCCAATTAAGTTTTATGTTTTCTTTCATTCATGAATGGTGGAAATTTTATTCATAGAATCTACAAAATACAATACTGAACATAAAATATCTATAAAGTACTAAGATTCTAAATAAAAACATCAATTTTATAGGGCAATTTCAAACAAATTGTGATTATATGAAACATAGGGAATGAATCTTAAAGTATATTATAGGAACATATTTAAATTAAGTAAGTAATTAACAAAGTTAATATTTATATTACTTCCATACTTTGTGGTTGCGACTTCAGTAGTAGTTTCGGCTCGAAATTCCATCATTAACTCCCGGTTCATCTTATATAATCACATAACCTTTTTTTAACTACCACATACAATAAGATCTATTAAAAAACTAAGTTAACCACTTAAACTGTAAAAACATATATTATTACAGAATGATTAGATTTAGCTACTAAAAAACCTAAAATTATGTGAAAAGGGCTATAAATAACATTATAAATAGTGGATTCGAACTTGAAGTCGTGTACCTGATCTGCCATAATTCGATGTAGCAGATTAAACTAATTTTCAAACTTTGGGAGCTTGAAAGCAGAAATTTTCAGTAGATTTTAATTACATTTTTGCAAGATTTCTTAAATTTAATATATTGTACAAATTGAGACGTTTATTGACCTTAAGGGTCGAATGAGGCCTAAGGGGAAGCTAATGAACTGTGTAACTGTGCAGGAGACTGTTAGAAGGCGCGATAAACAGATGTTGGTCACTATTTCGCAACTTAAGGAGTAGAACAAAGAAATCACAAAACTGCCTTTGATGTTGAGACACAACATAAGGGTGTCGCTGTCGAAACCATTTTTAATTTTGAAAAACGGGGTCGACTTTTAAAAACAAAAGTGGGAGTCGCAACCAATCTCTTTTTACTTAGGTGTGATTGGATCACCTTATAAAACATTTTGGTCTACGAATTTTAGAAAACAAGTTCAGGAGTCGGTTACGTACGAGGAAGGATTAGCACCCCCTTAACGCCCAAAATTGGTACCGAATTGATTATTTATTATCCTAATGTCAAATATTTGAAAAGATTTTAAAACATGATCCCTTTTTAAACTTAAACAATTTAAATTGAAGCTTGAGATTTCTTTGTTCCGAAAGAATACAAACATCATATCCAGCACGTTAGGACATAATATTTTAAACTCTCGTAATTAAAATCATCTCATGATTTACAAAATTCATTAAAAGGATATTTAGTTATTTAGTCCAATGGAAAATCGCAACCCAGCACGTTAGGGTACTATTTCCCGAATTTCTAAACACAAAAAACATTGCCTTATTTAAGAAAAACTTTTGGATAAATGGTCGTGATTTAAAAAATGAAATAAATTTTCTAAAACAATGATTTGAGTGAAATGTGGCATTAATAATCGACATAAATAATTTTTGAAGAACAATTCATGATCACAGAGCATATTAATAATTAATATAGACTTTTAAGTAAAAGAATGACATAATATAACGAATAGTAACGTAACAATTATACTAGGATAAATGAGGAATACAAAATATAAATAAACAAATGATGGACATAAAGTAAACATAATAAATTCAGAAATATGCGAAATATAAAAGCTAGAAAAATGAATACAAAACTTTACACACAAAATGAAATATGAAAACAATGTAATTAATATGAAATAAATAAAGTATTTAAAACAAAGAATTAGATATTACAATGAAAAAAAAGAATGAATGATAGATTTTTTAAATGGTTAATATACATAAAATAATTAGTATGTTTTTAAATAGATAATAAAAAAGGGTAATTTATAAAATAGAACAATTTAATACATGTTGTAGTAGCCCATTTTTGCCTGGGTTGTACAAGTAGAAAATAAATAAGAATAAAAATAAATAAATTTTTAAAAGTCACAATAAATGTCCATTTACATATTCTGTTTTGACCCAAATATCAAATTACAAACCCACCTAAGACTTAACCCAAAACACTTAGACCCAATACCCTATTAGGCCGAACCTAAATCAGGCCCAAAACACCCGTGACCGAAACACCACTGCAGAATTATAGCCCAACGGACCTAGATTACACCCCAAACCAGTGACCCAAATACACGGGGCCTAATGGGGCCCAAATGCTTAACTCCAGGGCAGAAACCCTAAGGTTTCTGCATCCTTTCGCGCCGCAAACACCAAGACTGGCCTCCAGTCGCGCCGCAATCAGCACGAGGATCGCGCCTCTTTGCCACCAGAATCCTCGCCGGATTTGCGCCTTCGCCAGCAAAAAGGAAAGAAAACCCAGCAGCAAGAATAACAAATATGGCAAAAGAATCCATTCATTTGTTTCTATTTTTGTAATCGATTATTAAAACCAAACGAAACAGTGTAAAAACTTACGGATACAAATGCATATACAAGCAATAAAAATCACATGTGAATAGGTGATTCTTGATTGTTTTTGTTTCGTATTTTATTATTTTCTTTTTTTCCTTCGATTTCAATACATGCAAAACATTTTTATACAAAAATATTATTAAAATAAAAAGGGAAAGAAGGTTACCTTCGAATCGTCTCGAAAAAGGAAGGTTTTGACCTTCCGATCGCCACGAGGGGTGGCGCGTACGGTGGCGCGTGCGGTGGCTCGGCACCGAAGCTTAGGCCGGATTCTGGGCAGCCCAGACCTGAGGGGAGAGCATCTAAAGTTTTTTTTTTAAAGGGGGTGTTTAAATGAGTTTTTTAGGCTGAATTTTTGTTTATATAAGCCGGTTATACGATGCCGTTTTGGAGTTATCCCTATTGCCCAAAACGACGTCGTTTCAAGGCCCGACCCGCACGTTGACCCGATTACCCGGGGAGGATCCGCGTGTTTTTGTTAAAGGGGTTAATTGCCCTATAGGTCCTTCCGCAATTTTGAATGTTTGTAATTATGTCCAATCGCATTTTTCTTTTTTTAAAATTTGGCCCTGAACTTTGGCCATTGTTTCAATTAAATCCCTTAGGCCATTTTAAGGCAGATTTGGCAACGACGTTGTTTAGGAGATGGGGCATAATTGCCCAATAGGTCCCTGTGATGCTACGCGCATTCCAATCTGATCCATTTACGATTTAATTTAAAATTTTATTTTCATTTCAGTTTAATCCCTGCTTCTTCGAATTTTTTTATTTTTATTTTTTATAATCATTTTTTATTATTATAAAAAATCATATAATTATTTTATTTATTTTATTTTTAAAAATTTCATATTACGTATATATTATATATTATATTAAATGTTCTATTATTTTTTAAAAAGACTTATTTTATATCACCTTAAAATTTGTATGTTATATAATATTTTAAAGAAACTGATTGTAAATATAAAGTTTTGTTTTATATTGTCTTTTAAATATGTATATTATTTTTTTATATACAGGTATTAAATTATTATATTTTATTTTGTAAATTTTTTTATTTAAAATGTATTAATTAGTATATACTAATTGTCGAAACCGTTTTTTATAGTGTTTGGAAAAACGGGGTTGACTTTAGAAACAAAAATGGAGTCGCCACCAATCTTTTTAGGTGTGATTGGATCACCTTTTTAAAATATTAATTTTGGCCTACGAAAATTTGAGAAAACAGGTTCGGGAGTCGGTTACGTACGGGGAAGGATTAGCAACCCCGTAACGCCCAAAAATTGGTACCAAACTGATTATAAAATGTCCTAATGTCGAAGATGTGAAAAAGATTTTTATATTTGATTCTTTTGAGTTTTAAAAAACCTACAATTCCTTTTAAGAGACATTTAATTATTTGGATAAAAAAAGGTCGAATCTCAGTAAGTTAGAGCACGACCCTTTAAATTTCCAAAACGTTAAACATTCTCCGTTTTTTAGAAATCTCTACCTTGAAATTTTAAAACGTCACATCCAGTAAGTTAGGACACGATATCTTAAATTTTCAAAGATAGCTTTTATTTGAAAATCGTTCATTTTATTTTAAAAAGGATACTTAATCGTTTAGAATTAATGAAAGAAATCGAAGTCCAGTAAGTTAGGACACGATTCTTTCAAAAAATCTTGAACGTCAAATATTGCCTTAAATTTGCATAAATATTAAGGCAATATACAGATCATAAGACATACTAACATTTCATACAAATATGGGCAAATAAAAAATAATATAAAATAATAAATCATGCATGTAACAAAATAATTATGCAAGAAGAAAGAAAAAAAAAAAACCAAGGTCTAATTAAACTAAAATAAATTGCGAAATATATACAATAAAGTTTAAGAATGAATTTAAATTTATATGAAGGAAAAATAAACGTAATATTTTAAACAATAATGGACATTTAGAAAGGAATAGTGTCAAATAATATATTTTTAAAAGACAAATATATGTATAAAATTTTTAAGAAAATGTATATAAAAAACTTAAGATTTTTTTTAAAAAAAGGGAAACATTATAGCATATAACAATTTAATATAAAAAAAAGGGTAACATATATATAAAAAATTTACATTATTAAATTAATTTAAAGTATTATACTTATTGATGTATTTTAAATAAATAATACGTGACTTAGAAAATTTTTAAAAGGAATAAATATATAATATACAACCATTTTTTAAAAAAATACTTTATACATGTGTCCATAACTTTATATTATTAAATTAACTTAAAATATAATACAATATATAAATTTAAATACAATATATAAAAGAAAACATAAAAACATATATACAAAGTATAACAAAATAATTTCTTAGAAAACATAAAATAAATAATGTATATTCAAAATATTTAAGGAAATAAAGAAATTGGGTTGAAATTGCGGTAAAATGAAAAAATGAATAAAATTGAATTTAAATAATATGTACAGGGTAAATTTTTTAAAACAATAAAAACTGGATTTGGCCCTTAATTGAAACGCGTGTCGAAAGGTGAGGGACTCACTAGGCAAATATGCCCTAATCCCAAAACGACACCATTCGAATATTAGCACCACAAGGGTTCAGGGACCAAATTAAAACTAGAAAGAATTGTTGGGGCAGAATTAAAAATAAAAGAAAACTAAAATTGAATATAATTAAAAACAACAAAATTACGGAGGGACCAAAAGGGTAAATTTCCCTTTCATCAGAAACACGCGGATCCTCCCCGGGTAAACGGGTCAACACGCGGATCCTAGGAGCTAAACGACATCGTTTTGTGCTTATCGAATTAAGCCAAAACGGCGTCGTTTTATTAGTGCTATATAAACCAAAATTTGGCCTAACAAATCATTTTGGCCCCGAGTTTTAAAAAAAAAAACTAAGAAAAATCCTCTGAAAGAGGAACAGAAGAGGGCCTCCGAGCTTCGGCCACCATTCGGCCTAGCTCCGGTCATCGGCCATTCGATACGCCCACGCACCCACGCGCCGCCATCTACACCGCCATGTGCGGTTGTTGGAGGTGAAAAATCCTCATTTTTCGGCGCCGTTCGAAAGGTAAAACCTTTTATTTATTTTTTTAAAAAAATATTATTTGCTAAAATAAAAAAAAACTTGTATGCTTGAATGAAACAACAGTAAGAGAAGAAAATCACCTTTCGAAAAGTAATTGTTTTTTATTTCTGTTTTTATATTTGTACTCGTAGGTATTCATAGTCCCCTACATCCACTGTTCTTGGCTTTTTATAGCCGATTCAAAATCAAAAAATAAATTTTTACAACTTTATTGCTTTGATTTCTTGCTATATTTGTGTTGCTGTGGCCTGTCTTTCCTTTTTTTTTTTTGCAGGTGAATGCGAGGATCCAGTAATGGACGCACTAATTGCGGCGCGATGGTGTTGGCTACTTGCGGCACTAACCCTAGCTAGGGTTTCCCGAATGGTGAAGGCGTGTTGGGCTGATTGGACTTGCTTAAGTCTTGGGCCTCTGGTGTAGTTGGGTCACGGGTATAGAGATCAGGTTTTGAGTGTAACGGGTTCACTGGGTAGTTGGTGTTTTGGGCTATGTATTCTGTAATTGGGTCTGCTTTTGGGTTGTAAAAACTAGACACTTTATTATTGTTTTTAATGGACTATTTTTTATTTTGGTTTGTAATTCCTTTTGTTGGGCCGGGCAAAATTAGGTTCATACACTAATCATTTTAAAAATTCGTCATTTTTTTATATATATTGTTTAAATATCCAAATTTTTTAAATACTTCATTTATTTTTATATTGTTTCTTTGTGTATAAAAGTTTTATATTCATTTCTTGTCTTATTTTGTATATTTTCAAATTGTGTTGATTTATTTTCGTATTTTATTTTGTATTTTGCTTGTTATTATTTAGCATAGTAATTTTATCACAAGTTTTATTTGTTATTTTTTATGTTTATTTTTGCATGAAATGTTGGTATGTATCATGTAATTTATATTGCTTTAGTATCGATATCTTGAAATATATTAATGTTATATTCTGCATGCATCATTGTTTTTTAAAAATATATTTCATTTAATCCAAAAGTATTTTTAAAAATGAGGCAATGTTTTGTGTTTAGAAATTCTGGAAATACTGCCCTAACGTGCTGGGTTGCGATTTCCCGTTTGCCTAAATAATAAAATATCCTTTTTAATAGATTTTGTAAATCACGAGATGATTTTAGTTTCGAGAATTTAAAAACATCGTGTCCTAACGTGCTGGATGTGATGTTTGTATCCTTTCGAAATAAAGGAATCTCGAGTTTTTAACTCAAATTGTTCAGGTTTTTAAAAGGGATCATACTTTCAAATCTTTTCAAATTTTTGAAATTAGGACAGAAAATTAATCAATTGGTACCAATTTTGGGCGTTACGAGGGTACTAATCCTTCCTCGTACGTAACCGACTCCCGAATCTGTTTTCTAAAAATTCGTAGACCAAAATGTTTTATAAGGTGACCCAATCACACCTAAGTAAAAAAGGATTGGTGGCGACTCCCATTTTTGTTTTTCTAGTCGATCCCGTTTTCCAAAAATTTAAAAATGGTTTCAACAGCTTGGCGACTCCACTGGGCATAATAAGAGAGTCAAGCCGTAAAATTGATTATTTTCTGTCCTTTTGTCGAAATTTTAAAATTCGATTCGAAAATTATGATCTTTTTGCATGTGTTTGTTGCATATGATTGTTATTTTTCTCACACACATTGGATTGCATGACCGTTGTGATCACACCCTTAAGTGGGAGTGAGAAGCTACGCCTTCGCGAGGTTTTCACCTCCGCATGGGCTAATGGATCGCTTCCAGGATACATCCGTACCTATGTCTCCGTGAGATTTTCATCTCCGCATGGCCATAGGGAAATGTATCCCCCTGAACTGAACTCGGTCTATATGAGCCTATAATGGGTGAGGATCGAGGAATCTGCTGGTTCAGGTACCCTTTTCCTTTAGAACCAAAAACACATATAGTGAACCCTAGGAGCTCGCCTTAGGTAGAACTATGATTGACCCATAGCAATTACCCATATAGGTGTTTGCTTATTTTCTATTCTCTTTGAATTATGTCTTATATACATGTCATTGGCCAATTTTATTTTGTTGTCATTGCATGTCATTCAGCATTTAAAGGTCTCGGTTCACGGTTTGATTTCTAAATTAGAAAGTTTTGTTATGGAGAATGAATATCTTGATAAAGTGGAGGACAATGCTACAGTCCATGCAGGGTCTGAAAATACCCAATTAGAGAAAGTAGATAGTGTCACTAAGGGGCATACGTTGGAGTTGTGGAACTTCACTCGTATCAGCGTAGCACAGAACGAGCTTTAGGAGTTAAAAGATATTTGGGCTCGTTGGGATGATAAGACTAAGCAGCTGTTCCACCAAAATTACAGAGATCTACCCTACTTGCTTGACGTCAAGGTGGATAAGCATCTATTTTGAGCTATGGTACAGTTCTAGAACCCTGCCTATAATTGTTTTACATTCGGATTTTAGTACCTACTTTGGAGGAGTATACGACTTTGCTTCGTTGTCCGAGGATCTGAGATAACAAAGCTTACTTTAGGCCTGCTAATGTCCCAACCTTCGTGAAGAAATTGATGAGTATCATAGGGATGAGTGAGCAGTGGGTCACAGCTCGAATCCAACAAAAGGGTGATGGTAAATGCATTCCTTGGGCCAGTTTGAGGGATCTGATATTAGCACACCCGGATGTAAAGAGGAAAGTTGATGTCTTGGCTCTAAGTATTTACGGTTTGGTAATCTTCCCCAAGGCTTTGAGGCACATTGATGAGACAGTCACTGATTTGTTCAACCGACTCAGAAAATAGGTCACGCCTGTACCTTCGATCTTAGCTGAGATGTTCAGATCCTTGAGTGCATGAGGGCAAGTGAAGGTAGGTTCAGTGGATGCGCGCAGTTATTAATGGTTTGGTTCCACAATCACTTTTGAAAGGTTGACAAAGTTCCTTGCCGAGTGTTCTTTGAAATTTATTCTCCTTTAAAGGACACGGCAGCCACGCCAAGGAGAGATGATATTTCAGAGGAAAGGTGGATGGAAATTCTTCAAAATCTCTGAGAGGAACATGTTGAGTGGAAAGCCTCTTGGATGGTTCTTGACATGATCCTCTATCAGTGTGGGAGTTTTGATTGGATGCCTCTTCCTAGAGTCTAAGGAGCTGTTGGATATGCACCATTGCTCGTACTAAGGCAATATAAAGTGAAGCAGTGTATACCAGCAACACAAGGATTAGCTCAATGTGAATTCTCGTATAAGGGAGATAATTATAAGAAGAAGATTCGAGAGATTTCTGAGGCTTGGAAGCGGACTTGCTTTGTGAAGGTTCTGACTGAGGTTCCGATGACATCCCTAGAGTACAAGGGGTGGTTTGGCCGAAGGGTTAATGATAACATCCCTAGGCCAAGTCTGGAGGGTGCTCGATCGATGAAAGAGTGTTTACGAGTAGTTCCATCAAAAATTGAAATTATAAAGCAAGAATTTGAAAGAAAAAGTTTAGAGCTCGGGAAAAAGATAGAGAAGCTGGAGGAAGAGAATATGTACCTAAGTTTAGACGTAGATGTTCAGAAAATTGAGGTTGATAAAGTAAGAAAATAGAAGAGAAAGATTGAGGAAGATCGTGATGACTTGAAGACAGAATATAAGAAGATACAACTATCAGTAAAAAGAGCCAGATTGAGGAAGACTTCGGAGCAGTGGCAACAAGAGGTTCAAGAAGAAAAAGCCAAAGCTGATCATTAGGAGAGGAAGTTTCAAGAAATGCAAGCACAGAATCAGGCCCTAGAAAGGAGATTGGCAGAGAGTCAGAAAGAGAAACGCGGATTAAAGGCTAAAGTGGCTGAACCCAGACGGTCTCTTCATCTCTACCGAAGTCGTAATTCTGCAGCCGAGTTAAGGACAAGTCTTAACAAGATCAAGGAAATAAAAGGCAAAATAGAAGGGTTAGAGTTAGCGTTGCAAAACTGCAAACTCTGGATCAAGCAGCTTGAGGCAAGAGAAGGACATTGGAAGGCAAAATAGAAGGGTTAGGGTTAGCGTTGCAAAGGCAAAATAGAAGGGTTAGAGTTAGCGTTGCAAAACTGCAAACTCTGGATCAAGCAGCTTGAGGCAAGAGAAGGACATTGGAAGGGAGAGCTTCACCATTGTCAAGATCAAGTTAGAAGTAGGAATTACCTCATGGGTGAGGCCATAGTCCAAATTCGGGAAGTGGCTGATCATTTGCAAGTTTTGGCAGCACAGGCGGATGTGTTAAGTGTAAAGTATGAGTTAGAGTCAGATAGGGGTCGAGAGTTAGCTTCGTTATTTGATAGGGTTAAGACTTTGGGCCTAAGGGCAAAAGCGTATTTGTAATCCATTTTGTGTAAAGATTTTTATTTTTTAAATAAAGTTTTCTAAATGAAACTGGATCAGAATCGATATCTTTTTGCATTCATTTGTATTACATCAGATCATATGCATCTAGATCCATAAAAGGACCCTAATTAGGTAAAATATTTTCAGAGTTAATTTGGAAAACATGGAACAAAAGTTGGAGAGATTAGAGCAAAGGAAAAAACAAATGCAAGAACAATTGACCAAAATTCAACAAGATATACGTGATCAAATGTTAGAGTTCCAAAGAAATGTGATTAGTCAGTTAAGACAGTTACTAGCCGAAGGGTTTGAAAAGGGGAAAAGCCCAGTGGTCAACAGTGGGGATGATAATGAAAACCTCGTTCATTCCCAAGGTTTTACTCCAATAAACATCTGGACCCAACCAGACGCATATCCGCAATGGGTACCTATTACAATTAGACCCCAACAGCATCAGGCCGATATGCCGGCACCAATAAACTACTCGATAGGCTCAGGTCCCAATCTAGGGGGCAATCCAACCAATCCCATCGTCATTGATTTGGCTAATATAGAAGAAACAAAAAAGGCCAGTGTGGAGCTCTCAAAACAATGTGAAGCCTGTTACAAAAGGAAAAATCGAGAGTGGAGTTCCCAGGATAATACTCTGAGGGCAATGAAGAAAAAAGAAAATGAAGTGAAAAACACAAGTATATATGGTAGAGGTTATTCAAAATTGACTCCTATAGGCCAGCCAAGAACGAAAACTACTAGCCATCAGGTTCCTCAAAAGCAAGAATCTAGTCTAAGACCGAACTCTGAAAGGCTCCAATGTACGCCCATCCCAATGATGTACAAGGAGATATATCGAAGTTTGTTTGATGCACACGTGGTGTCCTCGTTTTATTTAAAACCGTTGCAATCCCTATGCCCCAAATGGTATGATTCGAACGCTTAATGCAAATATCATGCGGGAATCACAGGACATTCGATTGAGAACTGCACTGCTTTCAAAAAGGTGATTGAAAGACTTGTCAAAATAGGGGTTGTCAAATTCCAGGATCCTTCTAGTGTAGAAAATCCATTACTCAATCATGTTGTTAAAGGGGTAAATATTGTGATGGAAAGGGGCATGAGTTCCAAGAATGTGACAAGTTCAAGGCTTTAGTACGAGACTTGATATTGGGGGATCTGAATGACGTGTTCGAAAAGAGAACCAGGGAGTAAAAGTTTCCGTGCCTTTGCATATTTGGGAGTGGTTTGGACAACATGACTGTGGAAGTGATCCTTGTATTTTTAAGGCTAATCTAGAGTAGTATTCAGAACATGCTTATTGCCTTAAGCCTAGAGGCAATAAGAATCCTTTTGTGAAATAGGCTTGTGTCTGAAATTTTATTTCAATAAAATGTATCTTTTTTTTAATACAATATTCTTTTATTCTTTCCATGTATAGACTCTTTTGTTCTTTGGACTTTCCTTCAGATATTCTTTTATTCATGATCATACCAATAATCATTCTTTGAATCATTTATTCTTTGGAATCTTCCTTCGAACCTATAATTGGTTCCCAGATATCAACGATGTGAGCAACGCTGTTATTGACTTAGAGTCTCATTTCGAGTAAGATACGTGTCTAGGGGGAGCTCAGGACTTTGAAGATGACAGAGATTATAACATTATTTCTTGGCTTGTTAAGAATAGTAAAACAAGATGATAAATAGATCTTACTTTGCAAAGGATCAATAAACATTATGAACCTAGAGGAAAAGATCAGAGCTTTAGAACTCAAAGATGTTTTCGCATGATTGTATATGCCTGGGCTACTTAGACTTATGGATGCTGTTAAGGCTAGAAGAGGTCCATAAGAATGTCAGAAGGATTCCTGCAGGTGGTTTTACTATGACGAGGCTAAATATGAAGTTCGGGCACTACTAGTCTACCATGGAAGGGGATTGCATCAGTTATACCGCAAAAAACTGAATTAGAAAAGACAAGATTTATGGGCTTATTCCATTTCTTCACCAACTTTTTTGTGTGGGAGGCATGGATGTTATAGGGTCACGCTCGTCAAAAGTTTATCTTTGTGGTTGTTGACTACTCCGTTAAGAGGATGAAAGTAGCTTTATATGCCAATATTACAAAGTCAATAAACATCAAATTTCCAATAAAAAGGACCCAGAAAAGTTCATATCCAAAGTTTAGGCGCCATATCACAGTGCAGTAAAGGCAGCCAAAAAAGAGAAATGATAAACGATAAATTATACATATTTTTACCTCATGTTTAGCCTATATTTTGGATGGATTATCATTAATTTTGTGAGAATTGGTGCTCTTAATCTTTCTTTTTCATATCTTATACTTAGGAGAGTATAGGGAAGAGAAAAGAACAGAAAATGGACCAAAAACGGAGAAAATGGGCCAAAATGTGTAATCGACACGGCTCAAGCCACGGTCGTGCCACACGAAGACCACACGATCTAGCCCCCGACAAGCACGGCCAGGGCACATGGCCGTGCCACCTCAACAGTCCCGAACACGGTCTCTCGTCGAAATCAAACGGGCGTGGCACACGGGCGTGTTCTAGTCATAAGGAAGAGGAATTTCACTCGGATTTGGATACTTAGGGGCTAAGAAAGCCATTCTAAACTTTATATAAAGACCCCAAGAGGCAACTCTAAAGATATACTCTTTTCTCTCAGAAAAGAGCGCCATATTTCAACCAACACAAGGAGTGAAAGCAAGGGATTACTCCAAGGGAAGCCGATTGATTCATCCCATAAGCCAGAATTCTACATCAAGACAGAGGATCTCCCTAAATTCCTTCAGGGGTTTTCGGGTTCTTTATGTTTTGTTATCTTAAATCTTCTGAGATGTTTTTTTCTTTATTATGAACTAAACCCCTCAAATACTTGAGGGGGATGAAACCTAAGACGGATCTTGTTATTACTTATTCTTGAGTTATATGATAAATACTTGAGTTGTTCTTTATTATGTGTGCTTAATTCTTGTGTTAATAATCCTAGGTATTAATTCAAGAAACGGATGTGCTTAAAGCAGAGGAGCAAAAGCCCCTGTGATAAGAGTAGATCTACCATAATTAAGCAGAGTTGCATGCAACCCTAGACATAGGGCGACATAAATCTGCCAGATTAGGGTCAAACCTAATATGGGGAACCATAGATCGAATTAATGCAACCTAGGGTGTTAATTAATAAAGAAACTTTAGTTAACAACCTAGGCCTAGTTGCTCTTCGCCTCGACGGAGGGTTTAGCATAAATTAGGGATCTCTACGGATCAAGTCAAGTGAATAAATCGTCTAGCTCAAGAATTAATAACAAGTGAAGTCTAGGTGGATCCTCCCTTAAGTATTGCTTATATCAATGAGCTCTTCCCTAAAGTTTTCCCCAATTTACTCTTTGTGCACATTTAGTTAGTTTTAGAATTAGTTTCAACCAAACCTCTTTTATTTTTAGGCTAGATAATAGAAAGGAAGTAAGTATTAGTACTTTTGGTTCCCTTAGGTACAATAACTCGATCTTGTCGCTAAACTATACTACTGTTCAATAGGTGCGCTTGCCTTTAAGATCGTGATATTAGTTAGTTTTGGTGTGATCAGTTTTTATAAATTTTATTACTTAATATTGCGAGCATATCAAGTTTTTGGTGCCATTGCCGGGGAACTGAAATATTAAGAAACTCGATTTCTATTACTTTAGCCATTACTAAATTTATCTATTTTCAGTTTTTATTTATTTTTTATTTTATTATTTTTATTTTATTTTATTTTATTCTAATTTTCTTTGTTTTTTTTCCTTTTAGGTATTTCTAGTTTATGACTAGAAACAACTCAGTAGGACTATTACTTTTTGACGAAGATTTAGAGGTAACAGTTCGCAGAAACCATAGAGAGATCAGACGAAGCCTACAATATCTAGAACAAGATCAAGAACAAAGCCCAGAACCTACAGAAGAAATGGAAGCAAATCAAAACGTTCCACCACCTCCTGCAATAGTCGCGCCACCAGCAAATCAGGAAGAAGCTCCTCGCACTATGTATGATTATGCTAAACCTAGTTTGGCTGGTACCCAAACTAGTATTCTTAGACCTACTATTGCTGCTAATAATTTTGAATTAAAGCCTAACACTATTCAGATGATACAGCAATTGGTGCAGTTTGATGGTTTACAGGATGAAGATTCCAATTCACACATAGCCAATTTTTTGGAACTTTGTGATACTTTTAAAATTAATGGTGTTTCTGATGATGCCATTCGTCTAAGGCTATTTCTATTATCTTTGAGAAACAAAGCCAAACAGTGGTTAAATTCTTTACCACGAGGCTCAATCACCACATGGGAATAGATGACCAAAAAATTTTTACTTAAATATTTTCCTCCAGCTAAAATAGCTAAATTACGAAACGATATCTCTTCTTTTGTGCAGATGGATTTAGAAACACTATATGATGCCTGGGAGAGATACAAAGATCTTTTGAGAAGATGCCCTCATCATGGCCTACCTTTGCGGCTACAAGTTCAAACCTTTCACAACAGTTTGAACCCATCGACGAGACAGATGATCGATGCAGCCGCAGGAGGAACAATCAATAACAAAACACCAAAAGCAGCTTATGAATTTATTGAAGAGATGTCACTGAATAATTATCAGTGGCAAGTCATGAGGACAAAGCCAACGAAAGCTGCAGGAGTTTATAATATTGATACTGTAGCTATGCTTTCTAACCAAGTAGAACTTTTAAATAAAAAGTTTGATCATTTTGTTGGTTCTACGCAGGCACAAGGAATAATGCAGTGCGAGACAACTCAGGCAAATATGTTCACTCCAGACTACTCATCTTCTACCAATGGCACAGAAACCGAGCAGGCCAATTATATGGGTAACAATTTTAGATCTCAAAATAATCCATATAGTAACACATATAATGCAGGTTGGCAAAACCATCCCAATTTTTCTTGGGGAGGTCAAGGGAATCAAAGACAACAACCTACTCAGGAATTTCAGCAGCCACCGCTACAACAGGAGAAAAAGCCCAACCTTGAAGAGATGTTTACCAAATTCATGGCCATGTCAGAGACCCGCTTTCAGAACACTAAAACGGCATTAAAGAACTAGCAAGCATCAATCAAAGGCCTTGAGAATCAAATTGGTCAACTCGCCAAGTTAATATCAGAAAGACCACAAGGTGGACTTCCAAGTAACACTGAGACCAATCCTAAAGAGCAACTTCATGCCATAAATACAACAGATAAGGAGGCATTAACCAAAGATGACCCTAAGTTAGGCAAGGAACCTAAGGTGAGTAAAGGTAAGGTAGAGGTAAGCAACAACAAGCCAGACATCAAGGAACACAAGCCTCGTATACCATACCCAAGAGCGCTACAGAAAGACCACACAGATGAACAATTAGGTAAGTTTCTTAAACACTTAAAAAAATTACACATTAACTTACCATTTGTTGAAGCAATTTTGTAGATGCCAGACGCGGTTAAATTCTTAAAAGAACTCTTGACAAACAAGCGGAAGCTAGAGGAGAAATCTCATGTGGAATTAAATGTAATCTGCTTAGCTATTCTACAAAATAGACTACCGACCAAACTAAAAGATCCATGGAGTTTTACTATCCCTTGTTTACTTGGTAGCCTAGAGGAAAAAAATGCTTTAGCTGATTTAGGGGCAAGCATAAATGTCATGCCTTATAACCTGTTTAAACAACTAGATCTTGGAACCCCTAAGAAAACCAAGATGAGCATTCAACTAGCTGATAAAACTATTAGGGCACCTAAGGGAATAATTGAAGATGTACTTGTCAAAATCTATAAATTTATATTCCCAATTGACTTTGTTGTTTTAGACATTGATGAGGCTAGCAATGTACCCTTAATTCTAGGGCGACCCTTTTTAGCAACTGCTAGAACTAAAATTGATTTAGAAACAGGTGAACTCAAATTACGAGTAGGTGATGATACAGTCACCATACGAGCTCACAACTCAATTCAAACTACAGACGAGAATAGAGATTTGAGTCCCTGTAAAAACACTGAACTCACCACACAAACTTCTGTGCAGGACGTACTCCACATAAAGACAACGCAAACACTGGCAAATTCACCTACAGGAGATGAACTAGAAAAGCAAATGCTCCAGATCGAGGAACTAGATGAGTGGCTGAACTTTCACGAAAAACCCAAAATATGCCACACCAAAATAGAGCATCACCAAGACGACCCTCAAGGACAAACAGATCAACTCAAGGTGGGAGATAAGGTAATTTTAGAGGAAGACGATCTACGAAGCTCAAATTTAAAAGAACATACGAGTGATACACCCTACTTCACGGTAATGAAAGTCTTTCCATATGGTACAATTGAGGTAACTCACCCAACCCATGATACTTTCAAGGTAAACGACCATCGGCTTAAATTTTATAAAGGTGAGAATTTTATAGACTACAGGGAGGAGCTTCAACTCCACGAAATCCCTTTGTGATACATCTAGGTAGAGTCAAGCTTAGACTCTAAATAAGCGCTTCTCGGGAGGCAACCCAAGCACTAACTTAGTAATTTTTCATCTATTTTGTTTTTAGTATTTTTCATGCACCACACTAACCCTTTTTAATGCAGAGATTTAGGACCACACGGCCAGTCCCACAAGCGTGCCCCAGGTCGTGTGAACACTTCAAATAGAGACACGGTCATGTACCAAGGTCGTGTATAAACAGAGCAAAAATTTTCCGAAAACACGGGCCACCAATATCTCGCCACGGCCGTGGCAACCTTTCGACTTCAACACGGGCTACCAACAACACCCCACGGCCGTGCTACATGGTCGTGGCAACCCTGCAGTATCAATACGGGCTTACACAAACCCCCACACCCGTGTCCCCAGACCGTGGAAGACACTGTCAAATTTCACAAGGCCGTGGAACATATCACACGATCGTATGAAACACGAACATGATCACACACGGCCGTGTATACCATCACACGACCGTGTGAGTGACGAAGAACCGATCTCCCACGGCCGTATACAACATTCCCATGGGCGTATTGATAAATGATAAATTATACATATTTTTACCTCATATTTAGCCTAAATTTTGGATGGATTTTTAGCAATTTTGTGAGAATTGGTGCTCTTAATCTTCTTTTTTCATATCTTATACTCAGGAGAGCATAGGGAAGAGAAAAGAACGGAAAACGGGCCAAAAACGATGAAAAAAGGGCCAAAATGTCTGAACAACACGAGCCAAGAAATGCCACACGGCTGTGCCACACGGTCGTGCCACACGGCCGTGCCACATGAAGATCACACGGTCTAGCCCTCGACAAGCACAGCCAGGCCACACGGCCGTGGCCCACCAATAGATTCATACGGCTTTTGTCGAAGTCACACAGGCGTGGCACACGGGCGTGTTCTAGTCATGAAGAAGAGGAATTTCACTCGAATTGGGATGCCTAGAGGCTAAGAAAGGCCCCCCAAAAGGCTCTATATAAAGACCCCATGAGGCAATAGAAAGGGGACACTTTGATACACTTTAGATACGAAATATTTAGATTTCTTCTCGTCTTTCTGCCACACAAAGGGTAGAAGTAAGGGATTACTCCAAAGGAGAAGCTGATTGGTTCATCCCAGAAGCCGAAATTCTACAGCATCATAGAAGATCTCCCTAAAATTCCTTCAGGGGTTTTTGGTTTCTTTTATGTTTTGTTATTTCATATCTTCTGAGATGTTCTCTTTCTTTATTATGAACTAAACCCCTTAAATACTTGAGGGGGATAAAACCTAAGACAAATCTTGTTATTTATTCTTGAATTATTTGATAAATACTTGAGTTGTTCTTAATTATGTGTTCTTCATTCTTGATTTAATAATCCTAGGTATTACTTCAAGAATTAGATGTGCTTAGAGCAGAGGAGCAAAAGTCCCTGTGATAAGAGTAGATCTACCATAATTAAGCGGAGTTGCATGCAACCCTAGACATAGGGCGACATAAATCTGCTGGATTAGGGTCAAACCTAATATGGGGAACCATAGATCGAATTAATGCAACCTAGGGAGTTAATTAATAAAGGAACTTTAATTAACAACTTAGGCCTAGTTGCTCTACGCCTCGACGGAGGGTTTAGCATAGATTAGGGATCTCTACGGATCAAGTCAAGTAAATAAATCATATAGTTCAAGGAAACAATAACAAGTGAAGTCTAGGTGGATTCTCCCTTAAGTATTGTCCATATAAATTAGCTTTTCCCTAAAAGTATTCCCAATTTACTCTTTGTGCTTTCTTAGTTTAGATTTAGAATTAGTTTAAACAACTCTCTCTTATTTTTAGGCTAGATAATAGAAAGGAAGTAAGTAATAGTACTTTTGGTTCCCTTGGGTACGATAACTCGGTCTTGCCACTAAACTATACTACTGTTCGATAGGTGTGCTTGCCTTAACGTCGTGATATTAGTTAGTTTTGGTGTGATCCAGATCTTTATAAATTTTATTACTTAATATCGGGAGCCGTTATCATGTGTACTTCGAACTAGACGCGCCAAAACCCCCGGATATTGAAAGACATGGGCAAAACATGACTCACACGGGCGTGTGACATGCCCGTGTGACCCAAAAACTATAAATAGGGGCCACTATTCATTTTCTTCCTCACTCAAAACCCTCAAATCCTCCTCCCCCAACTACCATAAGCACCGCCACAGCTCTCAAAACACCACCACCCTCGAAATCAGCCGACCCATGCCCGTGCAAACCCGACCCACGACCGTGCAACCTTTTACTCGTTTCTATTTTCTCATTTTTCTCATTTATTTTTAATTATATTTCATTTTCTTTTCTATTTAGTTAAATTTTACTTTATTCTAAATTGTTAATTTAAGCATGGAATTAGTTATATTAGGATGAATAATCTAGAATAGTATAGAATATATTAGGATTGTATGCCATTTAAATTCATTTTTGTTTGCCACTTAAATTCATATTTGCATGCCATTTTTCTCATATTTTTAGTATAAATACATACCCATATTTCTTAATTTTGTTACAAAATTCAAAATGATTAATTTCTACTATTCAAGTTAATCCTCATTTTCTTAGGAACATTATCATTCTAATCTACATTTTAATTTTGTTTAAACTCAATCTTTAGGACTAATGCTTGTTATTTTATTTCAGATACTATGTCGTCATCACGCGGTAAGAAAACTGTCGTCCCCGTCTCTAAGAAACGTAAGGGGCTAGGGAGTTCATCTGCGAGACCCACCTCTGAGGCTCGACACCCATTCATCACATTTTTCCAAGCCTCGCAGGAGGAGCATTATCAATTACTCTGAGCCCGCCCTATATCCACAGGCCGCTGCATAGATTTGGCCGGCCTCGAGCAGACATATTTAGTGGACGACGTCTGAGCCCTACTCATGACCAAGCCATGGGAGCAGTTCTTCCAGATTATCGAGCCCACCTACTTAGAACTCACTTTAGAGTTCTGCTCCACATTCCATCTACAGACCGTGATGACCAGATTTGATGATCCAGGGACGATCCAGTTTCGTCTGGGAGGACTCGTGCGACACCTCAGCGTGCCAAAGTTTGGCTCAGCACTTGGGCTTTACACAGAGCAATTTATGACAGACGAGGACTTTCCCAACCTTTCTCGCCGCATCCATATTCGGCCCATTAACTGTTGGATGAAATCGCCTCGGGATGTCAGGCATATAACCCCAGTGTCAGCAAGGCGACCGTCCTCGTTCCCTCTCTGCGGTATATTCATGCTCTCTTTGCTCACACTCTTACAGGTAGACAAGAGAGCACAGGCATCGTCAACACTCATGATGCCTACTTCCTGTGGTGCATGGCGAATGGCCACATCATCGATCTAGCATACTTCATCGTGTATGCCATGCAGCACCAGACAGAGAGGCACCGCAAAGGCGTCTTATCATGGGGCACTACATCACACGGTTGGCTCGTTACTTCGGGCTCCTCAACACTTCAGCCTAGACATCCTCCTACACCCTGATTGGTTAGATGTCTCCCCAAGGTATCACGACTATGCTACATATGAGGATGATCGAGCGGAGGCCAGGAGGCACACCCCTTCAGTTCTGCCTTGTTCAGGAGGGCGAGGACCCAGAGGACATTATTGATGATGTCCCACCACCACCACCAGAGGAGGACGCACCCACCGAGCCACCACCCCCTCGCCGCCCATCTCATGCAGTAGCCGCCCACGCTGACTTATCTGAGCACTTTTCACACTTTGAGCAGCAATGCTTTTGGTGCCTCGATTATATCGACGCTACCTTAGAACAGATATGCCAGCATCTCAGCATCACTCCACCACCGCGTGATCCATCTGAGGATTAGATTTATCTATTTCTCTTAACTTTATTTTTTTTACGTTATTTTACTTTATTCTAACTTTTGAACACTAATCTTTATTTTTTTTCTTTTTTTCTAGCTTTATTTTCCTTTTTACGTTTATTTTTATTTTCTTTCATTTTATCTTTTTCATTATTTGAATATTAGTATTTTTAGTATTTTATTTTATTTTATTTTCTTGCTTTCCCTAACGGCCATCCCTAACAAGTAATTTCCATTGCTCTAACTTCCCCACGACTAATAAATACTTTTGCAGTTTCAAAAGGAGCTTTCCAGCTCAAATCTCTACGAAAAAGGGAACACCTTGCCACAACTGCCAACTCTTCCAATCTCCGTCTCACAAATCCATCCAAAATTCAGGAAGTTTCATACCTCCCCCTCTCTTATGATATTATGCTTTCTTTGCTACTAATGTTATCTTTGTACATTGAGGACAATGTACATCTTAAGTGTGGGGGGGGAAGGAACTTACTTTAAATCTTTTTATTATCTGTAAAAACCCTAAAATCTGATGCTTTGTTCTTAATTGCATTATCTTCAACATCCTATTAGGAATTCATTCTGATTGATTTATAATTTCTATTGATAAGTTGAGAATTAAGACATAGGTGCTTGTACTTTGATTATTCAAACTTTAAAACATTAGGGAATCAAGCATGATAAGTTGAAATTTTTTAGAACTCCATTTTTTTCATAAGTTCTTTTCCTTAATTCTAAGTGTTATCTTGAGATTTGAAATTCGCAGGATTGATATCAAAAGCCATAATTTTGGTGAGATTTTTGAGCCTTTTGAGCATACATTCTTTCGTGCTCACTTTTATTATTGCTTTAAGTGAGTCAATACTGATTTGTTATTCTAAAACTTGCTTTGATTATACATGTCGAGACCACATCATTGATTTGATATACTGAGATGATAAAGGCACCTAGGATTTAACCCACTTACTCCACAAAAGCTTACCTCCATAAATTAACCCCTAGTGAACCCTATTGAACCTAACAACCTTTTCTTTGACTTACCTCTAATATTAACCTATAACCCATTTTTGTTGAATTCCATTCAATTACTTTGACCCCTCTTTTTGTCGAGATTTGAGTTGAACTTATTATCTAGCTTTATTCTCTTTTCTATATTGTAAAGTTATAAAATTTCAATGTAAAATACTTGAATTGTTCTTAAAAAAAATGTATGTTCAGTTGTAATCTGTAATAGTTCAAATGGTTTTTTGCATATTTCTATTTTAAGGCTACCAAGGCGGAAATGATGTTATCATAAGAATTAGCTCGAAGAATATGTTCTAGTGATAGAGATTTTTCTAGCTAGATAATTTTTCAGTTCAATCTCGATTCTAACCCTCTTTTGCAGCCTGTGACAACACCCCTAACCAAGCCCCATTACAACCATTGAAAGACCTTTTGATCAATGTATCATGTCAATCTATAGTGGTGGAGATGTGATTTTCTTGCAAGCCTATGGTAATAACCTTTTAGGTTGACTAGAGAGTACTTAATTTTTGAACCCTAAACACTTCGAGTGGATAGAGTGAATCTTTAGTGAGGATGTCAACTTCTGTTAATTAAGATTAAGAGATAATTACTTAGGAGAAGGGAGAAAACTTATGTTTCAATGATAAAACTCTCAACTTAGAGTGATTGAATCTTTAATGTTCTTCTGATTGAATTATCATTGTATGAATACCTGTGAATTAGCTTGAAACATTAGTGATAAAGATTGTAAATTGAGAGGAATGTTTCTTATTCAGGGATTGAGATTTTGCTTGAGGACAAGCAAAGGCTTAAGTGTGGGGGTATTTGATAAACGATAAATTATGCATATTTTTACCTCATGTTTAGCCTATATTTTGGATGGATTATCATTAATTTTGTGAGAATTGGTGCTCTTAATATTTCTTTTTCATATCTTATACTCAAGAGAGCATAGGGAAGAGAAAAGAACGAAAAATAGACCAAAAACGGAGAAAATAGGCCAAAATGTGTAATTGACACGGCCCAAGAAGTCATCACACGGCCGTGGCACACGGTCGTGTCACACGAAGACCACACGATCCAGCCCTTGACAAGCACGGCCAGGGCACATGGTCGTGCCACCTCAACAGTCCCAAACACGGTCTCTTGTCGAAATCACACGGGCGTGTTCTAGTCGTGAGGAAGAGGAATTTCACTCAGATTTGGATAATTAGGGGCTAAGAAAGCCATTCTAAACTCTATATAAAGACCCCAGGAGGCAACTCTAAAGATATACTCTTTTCTCTCAGGAAAGAGCGCCATATTTCTACCACCACAAGGAGTGAAAGCAAGGGATTACTCCAAGGGAAGCCGATTGATTCATCCCAGAAGCCAGAATTCTACATCAAGACAGAAGATCTCCTTAAATTCCTTCAGGGGTTTTCGGGTTCTTTATGTTTTGTTATCCTAAATCTTCTGAGATGTTTTATTTCTTTATTATGAACTAAACCCATCATATACTTGAGGGGGATGAAACCTAAGATGGATCTTGTTATTATTTATTCTTGAGTTATATGATAAATACTTGAGTTGTTCTTTATTATGTGTGCTTAATTCTTGTGTTAATAATCCTAGGTATTAATTCAAGAAACGGATGTGCTTAAAGCAGAGGAGCAAAAGTCCCTGTGATAAGAGTAGATCTACCATAATTAAGCAGAGTTGCATGCAACCCTAGACATAGGGCGACATAAATCTACCGGATTAGGGTCAAACCTAATATGGGGAACCATAGATCGAATTAATGCAACCTAGGGTGTTAATTAATAAAGAAACTTTAGTTAACAACCTAGGCCTAGTTGCTATTCGCCTCGACGGAGGGTTTAGCATAAATTAGGGATCTCTACGGATCAAGTCAAGCGAATAAATTGTCTAGCTCAAGAATCAATAACAAGTGAAGTTTAGGTGGATTCTTCCTTAAGTATTGCTTATATCAATCAGCTCTTCCCTAAATTTTTCCCCAATTTACTCTTTGTGCACTTTTAGTTAGTTTTAGAATTAGTTTCAACCAAACCTCTTTTATTTTTAGGCTAGATAATAGAAAGGAAGTAAGTATTAGTACTTTTGATTCCCTTGGGTACGATAACTCGGTCTTGCCGCTAAACTATACTATTGTTCGATAGGTGTGCTTGCCTTTAAGATCGTGATATTAGTTAGTTTTGGTGTGATCAGTTTTTATAAATTTTATTACTAATATCACGAGCATATCAAGAAACAAAAGTAAAAAAAAAAAGAGAAAAAAACAAATTAAATTGTGAAAGATGACCGAGACTTGTAAAGATTGGCATAAGAAGCTACCATTTACTCTCTATGCTTATCAAGCGTCGACCAGGACTTTCGCTAGGGCAACACTTTTCCCATTAGTCTATGGAATAGAGATGGTTCGGCCCATGAAAATCGAGAATCCTTTTCTCTAAGCTTCGATTGAGTTAAAGTCTCCAGTGGACTTGGTTAAAGAAAAAGGTTTGAAAGTATTCATCCTAGTCAAATATGCCAGAAATGGATGATGCTGAATTATGATGAAAAGGTTCACCGAAACGAATTTTATGATGGGAACTTGATATTGTAGAAGATCCTTTCTATACAAAAGGATTTCAAAGGAAAATGAATGCTTAAGGACTTTATGTGGTAAAGGAGGCTTTCCTCAGAGGAGCACTAATTTTGACTGAGATAAACTTATCCAATCCTGTAAATCCAGATTCAGTTCAGAGAGGAAAGGCCAAGGTGAAAACCCGCAAAGGGCGATTTGTGATCTTCACAAAAAAGAGAAGAAAAAGAAAAAAAAAAGAAAAAAGAAAAAGAAAAGAAAAAAAGAAAATAGGAAAAAAGAAGAAGATGGAGAGGCCAATGCGAAAACCCACAAAGGGCGCCTTGAGACCAACGGGGTTTTGAGTTGAAAACCCAAAAAAGGACGACTCAAATTTTGATCAAAGTGAGGCAAATTATAGTCTTACTATACCTGAATTAACAATTAAGAAGTATGCTGCGTCTTGGGGCATCAACAAAGTACTCCAGATCCCCTAAACACATATTGAGCTCAAAATGGTCCTCAAGAAGTTGGTACAGAGAAGCTCAGGCTAAGATATCTGGGGCACCTAATTCTCGTCTTGCCTATCTTTAATTTGCTAACTTTGATTGCCATACGCCTTAATCAAATTCTTTTTATTTCCTTGGCTATCCTTGATTAATTGTTTTGAGCTATGCTCCTGATTAATTTCCTTCTTGTCCATAGTTGTAGTCTTTTTCAAGCATTTTATATTGAAATAACAATTAATGGACTAATAATATTTTCATAAAAGGAGTTTCGCATATTACTCTGGAAAATTCTAGATAATACAAGAAACTGAAACAGGACAATTGTTTAAAGAAGTCCCATGTGTAAGGGTCGGAGGTACTTAAGAAAATTGAGACTATCTCTTTTGTCCAAATTAATGAGTTGAGAAAATATTGATCCTAGGAGAGGATCATTTCATAATCTTCTTCAGTGGGTCGTAACATTCGGGGAATGGAATGATAGACCAAATTGATGGAGAAGGTTCAGAGCATACTTCGAGAAGAACAAAGATGAAGCTCTTAATGAACAATGGACGATGGCACCTTAAAAAGGAATCATCCTCGTGACATTTTGCATTCATAACATTCATAACACATTTGGCTAGAAGCATTTGATCCATTCTAATCATAGCATCCTAAACATAAACATAAGCATATGGAACCGATTCTACAGGATATGTCCCTAGAGGGCGGTGTAGCAATATCGGTGATTTCAGATCTTGTCTCCTCGAGATAGTAGTGAGGTAGATTGATGTTGGCAGATCTTATCTTTCCAAAGTAGCAGGGGAGCGGATTTTAGCCATTTGCCTTATCTTTCTAAGGTAGCAAGGGAGTCGGCTGGAGATTGTAGTCTCATTTTCCTGATGTAGCAAGGAAGTAGACTAAAAAGGGAAGATTTGTCTCCTCGAGATAGCAGCGAGGCAGATTGATGTTGGCAAATCTTATCTTTCTGAAGTAGCAGGGGAGTAGATTTTAGCCATTAGCCTTATTTTCCTGAGGTAGCAAGGGAGTCTACTGAAGATTGTAGTCTAATCTTCCTGATGTAGCAAGGAAGTAGACTAAAAAATGAAGATGTTGCCTCCTCAAGATAGCAGTGAGGCAGATTGATGTTGGCAAATCTTATCTTTCCGAAGAAGCAGGGGAGCAGATTTTAGCCATTAGCCTTATCTTCTTGAGGTAGCAAGGGAGTCAGCTGAAGATTGTAGTTTAATCTTCCTAATGTAGCAAGGAAGTAGACTGAAAAATAAAGATTTTGTCTCTTTGAAATAATAGCGAGGCAGATCGATGTTGGCAAATATTATCTTTCCGAAGAAGCAGGAGAGCAGATTTTAGTCATTAGCCTTATCTTCCTAAGGTAGCAAGGGAGTCGGCTGAAGATTGTAGTTTAATCTTCCTAATGTAGCAAGGAAGTAGACTGAAAAATGAAGATTTTGTCTACTTGAGATAACAGCGAGGCAGATCGATGTTGGCAAATCTTATCTTTCTGAAGAAGCATGAGAGCAGATTTTAGCGATTAGCCTTATCTTCTTGAGGTAGCAAGAGAGTTGCTGAAGATTGTAGTCTAATCTTCATGATGTAGCAAGGAAGTAGACTGAAAAATGAAGGTTTTGTCTCCTTGAGATAGCAACGAGGAAGATCGATGTTGGCAAATCTTATCTTTTCGAAGTAGCAGGGGAGAAGATTTTAGTCATTAGCCTTATCTTCCTAAGGTAGCAAGGGAGCGGGCTGAAGATTGTACTCTTATCTTCTTGATGTAGCAAGGGAGTAGACTGAAGATTGAAGATCTGGCAGCCTTGTGTTTTGCAAGGAGCAGGTTTAAGGCAACGATCTAGCAATCCCTGAGTCTGCAGGGAGCAGATCGAGAATATCAGCATGGCGTCCCTGAAGTTGCAGTAGAGCAGGCTGAAGATAGTAGATATTGTCTTCCTGAAGTTGCAGTGAAGCAAATTGAAGCTGTCATATTTATGGTCCAATACCTCTGAAGTTGCAGATGGGTTAGAGGCAATTTGAAGAAGATGAGGATCAAGATCTCAAGACTCGACAAGACCGGGCAAAATTGGTCCTTTTATGGTCTTTGCTCTATTCCTGTTACACAACAATGAGCAAAGAGGGGCAACTGTAGTAGCCTATTTTTGCTCGGGCTGTACAATTAGAAAATAAACAAGAATAAAAATAAATAAATTTTTAAAAGTCACAATAAATGTCCATTTACATATTCTGTTTTGACCCAAATATCAAATTACAAACCCACCTAAGACTTAACCCAAAACACTTAGACCTAATACCCTATTAGCCCGAACCTGAATCAGGCCCAAAACACCCATGACCCAAACACCACTGCAGAATTATAGCCCAACGGACGCAGATTACACCCCAAACTAGTGACCCAAATACACGGGGCCCAATGGGGCCCAAATGCTTAACTCCAGGGCAGAAACCCTAGGGTTTCTACATCCTTTTGTGCCGCAAACACCAAGACTGGCCTCCAATTGTGCCGCAATCAGCGCAAGGATCGCGCCTCTCTGCCACCAGAATCCTCACCGGATTTGTGCCTTCGCCTGCAAAAAGGAAAGAAAAACTATCAGCAAGAACAACAAATATGGCAAAAGAATCCATTCATTTGTTTCTATTTTTGTAATTGGTTATAAAAACCAAATGAAACAGTGTAAAAACTTACGGATACAAACGCATATATAAGCAATAAAAATCACAAGTGAATAGGTGATTCTCGATTATTTTTGTTTCGTATTTTATTATTTTCGTATTTTTTCCTTCGATTTCAATACATGCAAAACATTTTTATACAAAAATATTACTAAAATAAAAAGGGGAAGAAGGTTATCTTCGAATCACTTGGAAAAAGGAAGGTTTTGACCTTCCGACTGCTACGAGCGATGGCACGTACAGTGGCTCGGCACCAGAGCTTAGGCCGGATTCTGGGCAGCCCAGACTTGAGGGGAGAGCATCTAAAGTTTTTTTTAAACGGGGTGTTTAAATGAGTTTTTAAGCCGAATTTTTGTTTATATAAGCCGGTTATATGACACCATTTTGGGAGTTATCCCTATTGCCCAAAATGACGTCGTTTCAAGGCCTGACCCGCGCGTTGACCCGATTACCCGGGGAGGATCCACGTGTTTTTGTTAAAGGGTTTAATTACCCTATAGCATTTTTGAATGTTTGTAATTATGTCCAATCATATTTTTATTTTTTTAAAATTTGGCCCTGAACTTTGGCCATTGTTTCAATTAAATCCCTTGGGCCATTTGAAGGCAGATTGGGCAACGACGTCGTTTAGGAGATGGGGCATAATTGCCCAATAGGTCCCTATGATGCTACGCGCGTTCCAATCTGATCCATTTACAATTTAATTTCAAATTTTATTTTTATTTCAGTTTAATCCCTGCTTCTTCGAATTTTTTTATTTTTTAGTTTTTATAATCATTTTTATTATTATAAAAAATCATATAATTACTTCATTTCTTTTTTTATTGTTTCTTTGTGTATAAAAGTTTTATATTCATTTATTGTCTTATTTTGTATATTTTCAAAATTTTGTTGATTTATTTTCGTATTTTATTCTGTATTTTGGTTATTATTATTTAGCATAGTAATTTTATCACAAGTTTTATTTGTTATTTTTTATGTTTATTTTTGCATGAAATGTTGGTATGTATCATGTAATTTATATTGCTTTAGTATCGATATCTTGAAATATATTAATGTTATATTTTGCTTGCATCATTGTTTTTTAAAAATATATTTCATTTAATCCAAAAGTATTTTTAAAAATGAGGCAATGTTTTGTGTTTAGAAATTCGAGAAATAGTGCCCTAACGTGCTGGGTTGCGATTTCCCGTTTGCCTAAATAATAAAATATCCTTTTTAATAGATTTTGTAAATCACGAGATGATTTTAGTTTCGAGGATTTAAAAACATTGTGTCCTAACGTGCTGGATGTGATGTTTGTATCCTTTCGAAATAAAGGAATCTCGAGTTTTTAACTCAAATTGTTCAGGTTTTTAAAAGGGATCATACTTTCAAATCTTTTCAAATTTTCGACATTAGGACAGAAAATTAATCAATTGGTACCAATTTTGGGCGTTACGAGGGTGTTAATCCTTCCTCGTACGTAACCGACTCCCAAACCTATTTTCTAAAAATTCATAGACCAAAATGTTTTATAAGGTGATCCCGTTTTCCAAAAATTTAAAAATGGTTTCGACACATGTATTTATATATAACGAAAAATAAATATTTTTTTAAAAAATAAATTAAAAAAACTTTATATTAAAAATGATTTAAAATATTACACAATACACTAAAATAATAATACCTAATACATAATAAGTAATATACAAAAATAATAATATATAATAAAACAATTTTATATATATAAAAATATATATATACAATTAAAACGAATAAATAATAAAAAAGAATTAAGTCAGAATAAAAACAAAATTGAAAAAGGATTAAATTTAAATTTTAATGAAATTATGTGGGTAATTTTAAAAAAAACTAAAACCGAATTAGGGACCTATTTAAAATGCGCTCTATAAATGAGGGACTCACTGGGCAAATAGACCCTAATCCCAAGAACGACACCGTTCCAATGTTTGCATTTAGAAGGCCTAGGGATCAAAATGTCGCACAAATGAAAATATGGGGCCAAATTTTAAAAAAAGAAAAATAAAAAAAACTAATTTGAGATGCATTGTAAAAGCAGAAGGATCACACATGTAAATTTCCCATATTATCAGTAAAACACGCGGATCCTTTAAGCCTGGGTCGGGTCGAACGGGTCAAGAACAAAACGGCGCCGTTTAGTGCTTATTGACTTAAGCCAAAACGGCGTCATTTTACACTGCTATATAAGCAAATTTTTTCACAAAAATTCATTTAGACCTTGCTTTTTAAAAAAAAAATTCGAAAAACTCTCCCAGTCTTTCTTCGCATCTGATATCCGGCCACTGCTCAGGTGTCGGGCCACCGCATCGGCCACCACCGCCGGCCACCGTGGAACTCCAAAAGCCACAAATTTTCCGGTGGTTTCAAGGGTAAACTTCATTACTCTTTACTTTTTAATAATATTTTGCATCAAAGCAAATAAAAAAACAAATCTAAACTATTTTCCCTTAATTTTAAAATCTGTTTTGATCGGTGCTTTGCATGTATAGAAAGAAAAAAACAAAATGAAAGTAATGCTTAAAATGAAATACTAAATCGAAAATACCATTTGCTGTCTGATTTCTTTTGTATATTGTCCAAAAAAACTCCTATTTACACTGTTTTCAATCAGTTTTTATAACTGATTATTATAAAGAAGAAATAAATACAAGGACTCTTTTTCCATATTCTTTGCTACTGTTGTCTGTCCTTCCCTTATTTGCAGGTCCATGGCGAGATCTCTGGCGATAGGGCGCTATCTGCGCGCTGATTGCGGTTCGACTAGGGTCTGCGTTGGGCACTTACGGCGCCTAGGGTTTCAGAAACCCTAGGCTTGCTGATTCAGTTTGAGTGTTAGGCTGGCGCTGCTATTGGGCTATGGGTTAAGGGTATAGTCGGGTTAAGTCTAGGTTTCTATGTAATAGAGTATTTGGGCCACGGGCAGATTTTGGTTTAGGCTAGCTGTATAAGGACTGTTTTAATGGACATTTTACTAAAAATTATTTATTTTTTTTTGGTTTTTTCTTTCTTTTATAAAATATAGGCCCGGGCAAATTGGGCCTATAATAGTCGCGACTGTTAGCCTGGGCCCATTAGAATACCCAACTAAATACCCAATACAACTAGCCCAATTACCCCCTAAACTAAAACCCAATAAGCCCAACCTAACCTTAAGCCCAATACCCAAATCAAGCCAAAGAAGCAAAAAACAAAAATTCAAACCTTAGCCGCCCTAGGTCTTTTGACCTCTAACACCCATCACATCCACCTCCACTTGCATCGCCACTGCTCCATCGTCAGCACCACTTGTTCTACCACTGGCACCCATATCCTGTAAAAAGAGGCGAACACGCAATCAAAAGAATAGAGATAAAACCCTTTTGTATTTTCGGCTTAAATAGCCATGGAAACAACATGTAATGGACTAGACATTATCAATAACAAAACAAGTTTTCAAATACAAAAAAGAGTAGAGATTCCACACCAAATGGAAAATATTCAAACACAAACGAGCAAAGGTCCTCCTATTATTTTCCTTTATTTTTTCACTTTTCAGAACTGTTTGTGCATATATTCAAGGATTTTTTTATCATATATATACATATATATATATATATATTAAAACCGTTTACGTAACTATATATCTCTTGATTTTTTACGCTATTTATATATATACTATAAATATATAAAAAGGAAAAGTATAAAAAATTAAAAATTTTACCTTTGGGACGCCGGCCGCCGTGCACGGTGGTGCCGGCAGTGGAGCCATGGTGGTGGTTCACCAAAGGACGGCCTGGTCCTGGGAAAGGGGGAGAGAGTTGAGAGCATCTCAGATTTTTTTTTTTGGAAGGGAGGGATTGAAATGAATTTTTTTTCTAAAAATTTTACCTTACATAGGCCTCTAAAACGACGTCATTTTGGGACTGGCCTTAAACGCCCAAAACGACGTCGTTTTGGGACTGGCCTTAAACGCCTAAAACGACGTCGTTTTGCCCTGTCCGACCCATAATCTGACCCGACCCGCCTCAGGATCTGCATATTTTTTAGAAGAAGGGTTATTTGCACTTTTAGCCCTTCCGCTTTTTCGACTCTTTTTAATTTATTCCCCTTTTTATTTTTTCTTTTAATTTCGCCCCGAATTTTTGCTTGGATTTCAATTGGGTCTCCCCTTGATGCTGCGTGTTTTGGAGGGAGGGTTTATTTCCCATTTTGGTCCCTCATTGTTGTTTGCGTGTTCGATTCGGTCCTTTTCTTTTTACTTATTTTTAGATTGGCCCTGAACTTCTATTTTAGGTTCAATTTAGTCCTTTTCCGCTTATTTTGCATTTTATTTTCAAATTAATTTGTTTATCATCATCATCATCATTACTATTATTATTATTGTTATTATTGTTGTTGTTGTTGTTGTTATAGCATTTTACTATTACCTATTATTAGTATTAGCATTAATTATAGTTAGTACTATTATCACTATCATTATTTTTACTATTATTTTTTTATATTATTATTATCTTACTAATATATTAGTTTCTATTTTATTACCATTCTACTTATTAACATATTATTTTTATGATTATTTATATTATTATTATTCTTGTTAATGTATTATTATTATTTTCTATTTTACTATTATTCTTGTATTATTATATTTACTATTATTCCTTTTCTACTATTGTATTTATTAGTATTGTTAATATTAATATTTTTAAAGTTGTTATTATTATAAGTATTATTATTTGCAACTATTTCATTTATATACTATTAGGTTTCTTTTTTATTTTCTCTTTTTTAATCTATTATTTATTTATTTATTTATTGTTTTTTTACATAGCCTGCTCGGTTTTACTTCTTTATTATTGTTCTTGTTATTTTAATTACGCATTTATTTATATTTCGCTATGATTGTTAATAGCGTAGTTTCTCTTTCATTTTTTACAAATCCGTGTTATAACTCGACAAAAAAATCATTCTTTTATAAAGACAATATTTTGTATTTAGAAATTCGAGAAATCGTGCCCTAACTTACTGGGTTTTATTTTTTCTCGTTTAACCTAAATAGCGGAACATCCTTTTAAAACAAATAAGTTTTAAATAAAAAAGCTATTTCTCGAGAATTCGAGATGTCGTGTCCTAACGTATTGGATGTGACATTTTGTTACCTCGGGAAAGGATTTCTTAAAATAAAGGCAATATTGTATATTTGGAAATTCGAGAAATTGTACCCTAACTTACTGGGTTTCGATTTTTCTTGTTTAACCTAAATAATCGAATATCCTGTTAAAATTAAAATACCTAAATTTTAAATAAAAAAGCTTATTCTTGAGAATTCGAGATGTCGTGTCCTAACTGTAACACCCTCTAACCCCAAACCGTTGCCGGAAC
The DNA here is from genome assembly GCA_020496765.1 of Gossypium stocksii. Taxonomy (NCBI): domain Eukaryota; kingdom Viridiplantae; phylum Streptophyta; class Magnoliopsida; order Malvales; family Malvaceae; genus Gossypium; species Gossypium stocksii. The sequence continues at coordinate 105,884,216 of CM035627.1, read as the reverse complement.
AGTGTTACAAGGCATTACCAGACTTATACACTAATAGACGAATAAAAGCGAGACATAAATTTGAGTTTCAATCTAAAACCATCTAATTTCCATTAAATAGTTCTTAATATAGGCCTACGGGACCAAAAATAGGTTTAGAAAATGATTTGGGATTAAACCAGGAACTTTAAAAATTTTTCTTTGAAGACAGGGGCACATGGCCATGTGGTTTGGGACATGGCCGTGTGGCCTGCCCGTGTGGATCCCCATGGCCGTGGGGCCAGGCCATGGGCAGATCTGACTTGCCATACACGGCCGTACAACTAGCCCATGGGCAAGTCTGACTTCCCCACACGGCCTGGGCACACGCCCATGCGTCTTGGCCGTGTGAAAACATGATTTTTCACCAATTTTAAGCTACTTTCACCCCCTAAACATACCTAATTCATGCCTAAACATATTTACATTCAAAATATTAAACATTTACAAGTGATAAACACCAAACCTAGTACATGCCACGTTACCAAAAGATAGATACATCACCACAATTTGGAGCTGAGATCGAGATTGACTTGGATGCTTGACTGAACCTCAATTTAACCTAACCTGCGCACAGAAAACAACTGTACGCTGAGTATTGGAAATACTCAGTGGTATTACCATATTTCAAATTACAAAAACAATAATATATCATAACCTTACATAAACAACTATTGAATCATACACATAAGTTCATACCATATTATCATCAATAGATTGCAACAATTTACAAACTTTAGATCGTTTCTCAAGCATTTACAATATCTCAAATCACATTTCAACTTAGACTTTTCATGAATCTTTTATTCATGTATTCATACTCATCATACAAATCTCACATCAGAAATTTCATTTCACATCCCATATCACAACATCTCTTTCGCTTTTCATCTATAATTTCGAACAATCAATTCAGTTAACTTACTCATTTCACTTAAACACCCCTATTAACCTGACTCGGACTTCAGCAGATAATGGACCCAATTAAACATATCAGAATGGCAACCAACGCCTCATCGGCTTAGCCGAAGTAAAGTGGCTACCAAAGCCTCATCGGATAGTTCGAAGTACATCTATGACACACCAAGTGTCTCATCGGCTGAGCCGAAGCAAAGTGGCTACCAAAGCCTCATTGAAACTACCCCAAGCAAATCTATGGCACACCAAGTGCCTTATCGACTCGAGGTTGAAGAATTTTTGAACTGTTTCGATCCTATGGCATGCCAATTATATCCACTAAGCCCAACTAGTTAATAGGGTATCGGAATCACTTATTCATATCACTTCCACTTTCAATTGAATGAAATCATTCAAATTCAATCATAATAGCATTTCAATCTCAATTTGCTTCAAAATCACATAATCATACATTCACCAATCAATTCCAAATCAATTCACATACATTCACCAATCAATTCCAAATCAATTCACATAATCATACATTCACCAATCAATTCCAAATCATATTTAATTCAAATATCACTACTTACCTTAATTTCATTCTCTATACACCTATATTAAATTTAAACATATAACAAATAATAATTTGAATTAAGGTAATACAAACCCGAATTTGTCGTATTTACTCCTCAATCACTTTTTCTTTCCCTTTCGTATTTATCGCCTCGGTTTCCTTGTTTGCTACAAAAATTAACATAATTACAATTAATTAATAACACATATATTTTTATATAAATTTCTAACTTTCCATGCAACTTTTACCATAATACCAAATTTGTCCTAACCATTATCATCTTCTTCCTTTTAAAATTCATATCATTTCCTTATTCAATTTCCATCAAAACTTCAATATAACTATCAAATTTTCATCATTTTTCCATAATTTCGAATTTCTTTCAATTTAGCCCCTAAAACACAAAACTTATAGCCTAGTTTACACTTAAGTCCTTTAATCAATTCTAATCAATAACTTTATCAAATTAATCCTTAATTTCATCATTTGTTCAACATGAACCCTACTCAAATACCTAAAAACTTTCAATATCTCCACAAAAATCCAAGAGTATTCAACTCTAAAGCTTCAAAAACGTCAAAATCACAACAAAAGGGCTTAATTAAACTTACCAAATTAAGCTTGAGACTCAAACCCTAAATTTTCCGTTTTCTTTTCTTTTTCTTCTTTCTTTCTTCTTTCCCTGCTATTTTCGTTTGCTTTGTTCTCTTTTTCTTTTGTTTTTTTATTTTATTTACTTTATTTCTTTTACTAAATTAATAACAATAAAATATCTAATTATAATTAATTATATACATACATTTGTATACCTTTATATTATGACACATGTAATTCATCTTTACCATACACTTGTCATTATCACAACTAATTAATAAAAATAATATTTACATAATTAATAATAATAATTATAATAAATAAATAAATATCTTTTACTTAATTAATAAGTAAATACATATATATTATACATTTGTACCAATAATATAAAAGCACATGTATTTATTCTCTCTTTTACATATTTCACTAATTTGGTCTAATAACTAATTTAATCCCTTAATATTTTTCTATTCTATAATTGAACTTTTATTCCCTATTCAATTTAGTCCTTTTTACTAATTATTTCTAATTAAACTAAATTCACTTAATCAAAATCTAATTCAATTCATAACTAACTTCGTAAATGTTTTTAATACATATTTGCGGACTCGTTTCCTAAGACGGAGGCCCTACGACTTGTCTTTCCGGTGCCCGTGAAATTTGGGTCGTTACACTAACGCATTGGATCTGATGTTTTGTTATCTCGAGATAAGATTTTCCAAATCAAGGCAATATTCTATATTTAGAAATTTGAGAAATCATGCCCTAACGTATTGTGTTTCAATTTTCTCGTTTACTCTAAGTATCCGAATATCCTTCCAAAATTAAATGCATGAGTTTCAAATAAAAGGTAAGTTTAGCCTTAAAGGTCAAGGTGTTGTGTCCTAACGTATTGGATATGACATTTCACTTTGAGACGAGACGGCCTCTGACACACATTTTCAATTTATCCAAACGACTTTTTTAAGCATCATCATAAATGAGGGATCGTATTTTAAATTCTTTCAAATTTTCAAATCTTCAACACTAAGACACTAATTAATTAACTAGGTACCAATTTTGGCCGTATCGAGGGTGCTAATCCTTCCTTGTGCGTAACTGACTCCCGAACTCGTCTTTCTGATTTTGGTAGACCAAAATTATTGTTTTGATCAATCAATCTGTTTATAAAAAAAAACTACTTTTTGAGGTGACCCAATCACACCTCAACAAAAAAGATTGGTGGCGACTCCCGTTTTTAGTTTTCATTTTCAAAATCAAAGTCGATTACCGTTTCACAAAAAAATGGTTTCGACAGCGACATACCCCTAAAGATATCCCAATAGAGGAATATTGAATCCTTTGTCGTAACACAGGTCTTGATGTGTCGCAACAACAACTCTCGACTGAACATAGCACGACCCTGCGGGCGTTTTGGTCTGGATAATCAAACTTAAAGCTCAGGAACGTCAACTAACCTAGGTTTAAGGACGACGGCCACCTAAAATCTATAAATAGGATCATTTTTCACATGTTGTGGACATCAATTCCATAGTATAGTTTTCTGCTTTTAATTCCAGTTCCAATATTCTTTCTTTTAGGTTTTTAGATTTATTTTCAAGTTGTTCTTTGTTTATCTCGAAAGATCTGATTTGTAAAGATAATCAAACTTTGTGGATTCATATTCATCTTTAATACAAATCAAGCGTTGTCTTAAACCCTACACCTCAATTCATTTATCATGTTCTATCTTTACATCAATTCCATATTCTTTATGAAAACCATGAGAAACTAATCCCTATGGGGGATTAGCGAGTGGAGGTATGATTTGTTAACTATTTTATAGGGTTATTCAACGGATCAACTGTTTGGAAATGGAAGAACATAAACCCTTGGAAGTCATTAAGGCAGAATTAACCCTATAAATACTAAATAATTAATTAAAATAATGGTTGATTGGTCAGAATTGTTGTCCCAAATCCACTCTTTTTGACGCCACTGAAAACAGGTTGTTACACAAATATACACTAATTATCCATTTATTTGCAAAAATATAAAAGTTTGGGAAATCACCATGCCTTATTGAATTAGTGAACTTGGAGATATGATGGATATTATTGCATAATTTTAACTTGATATGATGGAATATTTTTACAAAATGGAAAATGCCAACATCTTTACTATTAATAAAAATAATGCTAAATTCTGCTTCTTATTGACATTTGGCTATTTGTTAAAATACAAGCCATGGGAAGGGAAAATAAAATAAAATAAAATGGAAGGGTAGTTATTTCCACCGAGCAAAAAGGTAGACAAGAGTCTGCTTGAATTAGCAATAATGTGAGGATATGTTGCCCACATGATAAGTTGGGAACGAATGAATTAATTAGGTACCGTTGGAGGAGGAAGCAACCATTTGGTACCTTCAATATAGTCAAGAACCAAGAAAGGTTTAGCTTCTGTATCCGATAGTTGTTTGACGAATTTCTCTCGTGTAGCTGGAGTCGCGCCTTTCCCCGTGCATTTGTATTCTCTGTAGTATACAGTTCTACGTGTCAAACCGTTCTCACATTATATATCTTAATAAATTTATCAATAAGTTGGGAAAGATTAGTTTACTTGAAGGCATGTAATGTTGTAAGGTTGTGTATTATCTTACTTGGCTCGTTCAGGTTGGCGATTACTAGACCATCCCCTGGGATGGACTATTTCGTCCATTTCAGTATAAGAATAAACAACCATCGGGCTGCTCTTCCAAGCCCTGCCCAAAAATACGTCTTTCGCTGTTCCTGTAATTTTGCCATGCACGAACGAAAAACCCGTGTCCTCCGATGAACTTTCTCTCGCGTGCGCTGTAATTATTGCCATTTCCGGATCTCCTCCTAGATCTCCTTCCACGAATATTTCCGAGTTCTGCATCCCACTTTTCTTGTCAAATATATATATGGGGGTATAATACATCATATTTCACGCATTGAGAATATTAATACCAGAAATAAAGATGTCCCGCTTCCGAAAATAAAATCAACAGTGCCACGAATATAGCAGTCCTTAAAGAAATGGTTGCCCCTGTCATCGCACAACGTGTCTTGGAAGCCAATGAACTTGCAGTTATAGAAGGCCGACCTGTCGCCGGAGACTCTCAAAGCAACCGTTTGTGCTCCTACCATTTTCCCGTCTGGCCTAGGAGCAGAGTTCTATTTGCATAACATGCCACAAAATAAAAAAAGAACCCCTTTAATAATCAATTCAATAAAGGACGGATCATGGATGTCTAAACTCTACATTAACTTACCACTATATTGAGATTAGCACCCACAAAGTAACTACTCTCAGTAATAAGAGTGGCACTATCTACGGTTCCATATTGCTTGGCGGTGCCGTCAAATGTCAAATTTGGCATGTTTTTAGGATCTCCTAAAAATGTAATGAAAGGCTTATCTCTTTCAATTCTAATTTTCTCTTTGTAAGATCCAGGTCCGATGGATATAACCACACGTTTGGCGTTCCCTGATGGAACGCTCTCGATGGCTTTGGTTATGGTATCCAATTCTCCACCCCCACCTTGCATCACCTTTATGATTCAAGGTTCTGTCTCGGCCGCAACCAATTCAGGGTCTAAGGTTTTACCCCTTTCCTTCACTGGCTTGATAATGCCATTAAACCAAGCTTCTACTTGGGATTTATCTGCCGGTATTGGTTGTGAGACAACAACCGGAGCAAACAGGAGAATACTTACACACATTGCTAAAGCATAAACTTCATTGCCCTTTATTCTTTTTCCATCCATTTCCTTCTTCTTCTTTTTTCCTTTTAATAAAAAGTGTAATATGTTTATTTTCTTCGTTTATTGATTATTGAGGTTGTCTTTGAATTCTAAGTGACTCCAATTTATAAGATAAATTGGTGACAAAAAATATAAAAGAAAAAGAGCATTGGAGGATTCCTCGCATTGCCACTCATTTGCGTAGTTCTTGGTGCAAGCATTGCTACAGTTAAGACCGAGCGTTTCACGGCTGATCACAATTAATGAGCATAAATTGAATATAATTGTTGTCAAATACTCGAAATTCAGACTTGAGACACCCATGATCGTTGAATAATAATCCTAAGTGCAAAACCTAAACCGGGTGAATTTAATGTAAGAAATGGAAATATTTTATGTCGTTGTCTTCATTTGTTGCCCCTTAATACTTACTTATTTATTTTAAAGTTATTACAAAATTAATTATCTATTGGGTTTATATAAATGGAGAAAAGTTTGATTCTAAATAGAAATTGCCAATTAAGTTTTATGTTTTCTTTCATTTATTAAAGGTGAAAATTTTATTCATAGTGTAATACCCCATTTTTGCCCGGGCCCATACCAAAAAATAATAAACACAAAATAATAAAACAAGGTCCAAGCCCAGTCCAAAATATATCATTTAGCCCAATCAGAATGGCCCATTACTTGAAAGGATTGAAGGTCCATCTACAAACTTGACATATATGGAAACATAATCTTCAAGGATATGCAATCTTAGAAATGATATGCAAATCTTAGATATGATATGCAATCCTAGAAGATATGATATGCAATCTTAGAAGATATGATTTTGGTATCTTAGAGATTTAATTTGTAGATACTCTTTAATCTTAACTGTTGATGTAATTGATCTGTACCGTTGGATTTGGAGAGGCTCAACTATAAATAGAGGCCTCCCCCCCTCATTGTAAATGATCACTTGAGTTTTGGGGAAGCAATAAGAATTCTTGAGAGCATTCACTCAAATTTCTCTCCCTCTTGCGTTCTTTTTTTCTGTGGTTTGTTCTTATTTTATTCTTTGTTCATCTTCGTTTTCAACCCTTTTTTATTTTGATTTAATCCCTATTTCCTTGATTTTTAATTCTCTTTTATATTTTATTTTTTAATTTTAGTATTATATCAGTTTATTTTTTTATTAAATTCTATATTATTCATTGTTTTAAAAAATATATATTTCATTTAATTGAAAAGTTTTTTCTTAAAAAAGGCAATGCTTGGTGTTTGGGAGCTTCGAGAAAAGTAGTGGCCTAACTTACTGGGTTGGATTTTTCTCGTCGAATTCAAATATCCGGGTACCCTTCAAAACGTTTTGAGTTTAAAAAAATAAACAACTATTCTTGAGATTTCAAAACGTTGTGTCCTAACTTACTGGATATGGCGTTTTGTTGTTTCAAGATAGAAATTTTCCAAAGGCAAACTTAGCTTCAAAGGTTTTGAAATATTGCGTCCTAACTTACTAAATGTGATGTTTTGATTCTTTTGAGATAAGTGAGTTTTAATTTTCAAATTCGAGGCATTCAAATAGTTTTCTTTCAAAAGAGGATTGCAATTTAAAACTTTCAAATTTCTGACATAAAAGACGTCAAATAATCAATTAGGTACCAATTTTTTAGGCGTTACGAGGGTGCTAACCCTTCCTCGTACGTAACCGACTTCCGAACCCATTTTCTTAAAATTCGTAGGCTAAAATTAGTATTTTAAAACAAAATGTTTTATAAGGTGATCCGATCACACCTAAGCAAAAAAGATTGGTGGCAACTCCCGTTTTAGTTTTTAAAGTCGACCCCGTTTTTTCAAAACCCCATAAAAAAATGGTTTCGACAGCCTGGCAACTCCACTGGGGACGAATAAGAGAGTCGAGCCATAATTGATTATTTTTTGTCTTAATGTCAGAAATTTGAAAATTTTAAAATACGATCCTCTTTCATTACATGTGTTTGCATTATCAAATATGTTTGTTATATTCTTGCACACATTGCATTTGCATGACCGTTGTGGTCACACCCTTAAGTGGGAGTGAGAAACTATGCATTCGTGAGGTTTTCACCTCCGTGCAGGATAGTGGATCACTTTCTGGATACATCCATACTTATGTCTTCGTGAGATTTTCATCTCCGTCCAGCCATAGGGAAATGTGTCCCCCTGAACCGAACTCGATTCAAATGAGCCTATAATGGGTGAGGATCGAGGAATCTGCTGGTTCGGGTACCTCAACTTTAGAACTGAACCACATGTAGAAAGACCATAAGAGCTCAACTTAGATAGAATTATACCTTATTTATTACCCTTGTAGCTCATCTTTGAGTTTATTGTTATCATGTGATACTAACTATTTTCTTTCTTTTGTTGCATGTCATTTTGCATTTAAAAGGTATCGATTCACGTTCGGTTTCTAAGTTAGAGAGTTTTGTTATGGAAAATGGACTTCTTAATAAAGTGGAAGATAACGCTACCGTCCATAAATGGTCAGAGGAAACACAACTAGCAAAAGGAGATAGTGTAGCTAAAGGATACACATCAGAAGTATGGGACTACACTCACATCAGTGTGACACAAAATAATCTCTAGGAGTTAAAGGAAATATAGGATCAGTGGAGTAACGAAGCCAAGCAGTTGTTCTACAACAACTATGGGGACTTGCAGTATTTACTTGACAGGAAGATAGATGAACAATTCAAAGTGAGCATGGGGAGTACTGATGGACACTTCTACTATTACAGCTTTTCCCTTTTATATTAGGATGGTGGCCCTGTGGATGGTAAGGGTGTTGGAAGGAAAGTGATTGACAGAGTGCATAAGACCTACAAAATTGAGTTGGATGGAAAGAATTTTGCCTTTGATGGTAAAAAGGCTTATTTACTATAGGACTGCTACCAAACAACAAGCTTGAGTTTACTGTTGTACTTTAGGATGTTGCACCTATCAGAAACAGTAGAAATGCAAGCCCTGATGGCCGGGACAGCCCAAATGGACGTGAAAGAAAGAGATTAAAGAAGACCGTATCATCCAAAGACCTTTAAAATGGAGATTGGCTACGCTGTGAAGAAACCCATGCACTGCGTGGGTAGGAATCTGAAAACTCTCAAGAAGCACTGAGGATGTTAGATATCATTTTAAGGCAGCATGCTGCGAAATAGAGATGCCTACTTGTTCGCCAATCTTTCTTTCAAGATAATCGGAATAACTTAATAGACATTGGAGGAGGTGTCCTTGGCTGTAGAGGTTACCTCATGGGAGAAGTCATAGCTCAATTTCAAGAGGTAGCTGATCATTTACAGACCCTGGCAGAACAGGCAGGTGCATTGAGCACCAATTTTAGCTACAGTCCATTCGTGGTTAGGAGTTTGCTTGGTTGTTAGGACTTTTGACATTAGGGCGAAGGCGTATTTGTAATCCGTTTATATGTAAAGATATTTATTTTCTAAATAAAGTTTTCTAAATGAAATTGAATCGAGATCGATGCCTTTTTGCATTCACGCATTTGCATTACATTACATCATATGCATTTAAATTCATAGAAAGACCCTAATTAGTGGAAGTTATTACAGAAGAGAGAAAAATCTAGAAACTACACATAGTTACGGTACACGAGCTAAAACTAAGAATATAAATCAAATATTTGAACACTTCAAAAGGACATGCAAGACTAGTTGCAAGAGCAATTGGAAAAGATACAACATAACATGAAGGAGAAAATGTTGGAGGCCTAGAAGAATATGATGGCTCAGATGGCCCAACTACTGACTGGGGCCATGGATAAAGGAAAGGCCCCCATGGCTATTACTGGAGAGGACAATGAGGATTATCCTCCAGGTTTTGCCCCACCTCATATGCAAGCACAACCAGATAGGCATCCCCGAAGGCCGTCTGTTACAAAAAGGCCTCAACAGGGGCAAATGGATACTAGAATGCATACGAACATTCAGGCTGGCTCGGGATCCAATCCATGAGACAACCCTGCTAATCATGTTATCTCTGATCTGGACATAGCAGAGAAGGAGGGAATATTAATGGAGTCCTCAAGGCAGTTAGAGGACCGTTGCAGGTGGTTGGAAGAGAAGTTTAAAGCTTTAGAAGGTGCTGACAGTCATCATGGGGTTGACGCTAAAGACTTGAGCTTGGTCCCAGATTTGGTGCTTCCTCATAAGTTTAAGATGCCAGAGTTTGAGAAGTACAGTGAGACCAGTTGCCCTAAAGCCCACATCACCATGTTCTGTAGACGCATGACGGGATATGTAAATAATGATCAACTGCTAATCCATTGTTTCCAAGATAGTTTGGTGGGGGCAGTATCAAGATGGTACAATCAGTTGAGCCAGGCTAGAATTAGTTCCTGGAGAGACCTTGCTCAGGCTTTTATAAAGCAATACAACCATGTGACAGACATGACACCGGATTGAATCACTTTGCAGAACATGGAAAGGAAGCCGAATGAAAGTTTTAGACATTACGCGCAGAGATGGAGGGAAGTTGCTATGTAAGTTCAGCCACCGCTCCTAAAAAAGGAAACTACCATACTCTTCATCAACACCTTGAAGGCCCCATTCATTACTCATATGATTGGAAGCACCACTAAGAGTTTTGCTGACATAGTTATGGTAGGGGAAATGATCGAAAATGCCATAAAGGGTGGCAAGATTGAAGCAGGGAAAACTACTAAGAGGTCAGTTCCAAAGAGAAGGGAGAACGAAGTGAATAATGTGAGTACATATAACAAAGGGTACTCAAGAGCTATTACTGTCAATCAACCAAGAGTAACTGTTGTGGGGCAACAGGGTTCGACAAGACAGGAATTGGGCACAAGGCAAAACTCTGAAAAGTTCCAATTTACGCCAATCCCGACGTCGTATAGGGAACTCTATCAGAATTTATTTGATGCACACATGGTAGTTCCCTATTATTTGGAACCAATGCAACCTCCATATCCCAAATGGTATGATGCCAATGCTCGATGTGAGTACCATGCAGGGATAGCGGGATATTCCATAGAAAATTGTACCATCTTCAAGAAATTGGTTGAAAGGTTCATCAAAATGGGGATTGTGAAGTTTGATGATACCCCTGGTACAAAGAACCCGTTACCAAACCATGGTGATAAGGGGGTAAACATAATTGATTAAAGGATCAAGGGGGATATGGCAAACATAAGAACCCCGTTGAAGATGGAAATGATATTGATAGTATCAGTCTTTGAGGAATGAATTGAGCGAAGAAACCTGTTGGGCATTTTTTGAATAACTGGTCTGTAAAGGAATTTCATGTAGTTTTTAGAGATTATACAGAGTTATATTCAAAACATGCTTGTTGCCTTAAGCCTAAAGGCAATAAGAATCCTTTTGTGAAATGGGCTTGTGTCTGAAATTTTTGTTTCAATAAAATGCATCTTTTGAATATAATATTCTTTTATTCTTGCCATGTATAAATTCTTTTGTTCTCTAGACTTTCTTTCAGACATTTTTATGTTCATACCCATAACAATCATTCTTTGAATCATTTATTCTTTGGAATATTCCTTTGACCCCACAATGGGGCCCCAGATATCAACGACATGAGCAACGTTGCTATTAACTTAGAATCTCCTTTTTGAGTGAGATGTGTGTTTTGGGGGATCTCAGAACTTTGAGGATGATAGAGATTGTAACATTATTTCTGGACTTGTTAAAAGGATAAATAGGAGCCTGCTTTACAAAGGATCAATGGACATTGTGAACCTAGGAAGAGATCAGAGCTTACAAAAACAAAGCAAGATATCATTGAGTTATTCTAATAACTCAAAAATATTTTCACGATTGTATCAAGATATGCCTGGGCTACTTAGACCTAAGGATGTGGTCAAGGCTAAAAGAGGTCCATAAGAATATTAGAAAGACATTCAAGTGGTTTTACAATGGCCAGACTAAGCATGAGGTTTGGGCATTGCTGGTCCACCATGGAAGGGGATCGCATTAGCTATGCCATAAAGGCCGAATTATAGGAAACAAGGGTTACGTGACTCCTCTATTTCCTTCATATGTGGGGCATGCGTATTATGAGGCCAGTCTCGTCGAAAGCTCCCAATTGACATCAAATCATCAAGAGGGTGAATGTTGTTTCTTATGCCAATATTGTAAAGTCAACAGTCACTAAATTTTAAAAAGAAAAAAGAAAAAAGAAAAAAAGAAAAAAGAAAGAAATTTTTCAAAGAATGCCAAAAATGATCATGTTCAATAAATTCACAACTGTAAAACAACAAAATTTACAGTATGTTCAAAGATCAGATGGCATGTTACAGTACAGCAAAAGATGCTGAAAAGAAAAAGTACAAAAAGAAAGAAAAAAATAAAAAATATTATGGAAAGTGAACCTAGACTTGCAAGGATTGGCATAAGAAGCTACCACTTACCCTCTATGCTTACGACGACCAGGACTTTAGCTGGGACAACACTTTTCCCATTAGTTTATGGAATAGAGGTGGTTCTACCCATCGAGATTTTTTTCCTCCAAACCTTGATTAAACCAGGAATTGGATGAAGTTAAAGGAAAGGGTGAAAAAGTTCATAGTAAAAAACAAATGAGGCTGATTCATGACGGAAAAGGTTCACTTAATGGAATTTCATGATAGGGACCTGATATTGAGGAAGATCATTTCTATTCAAAAGGATTTCAAATGGAGGTGAACGCCAAAATGATAAAGGACCTTAGGTGGTAAAGAAGGTTTTCCCCAGAGGAGCATTGAGTTTGACTGAGATAAACTCCTATAAACTCAGACTCGGATACCCAGAAGAAGAGAGGCCAAGGTGAAAACCTGCAAAGGACGCTTTGTGACCTTAAAAAAAAAAAGACAAAAGAAAAAGAAAAAATAAAAAATAAAAAAAAGAAGAAAAAGAAAAAAGAACAAAAAAGGAAAAAGAAAAGAAATGGGAGAGGCCAAGGTGAAAACCCGCAAAGGGCGCTTTGAGACCAAAGGGGTTTTGAGTTGAAAACCTGAAAAAAGGAGGCTCAAATTTTGATCAAAGTAGGGCAAATGGTAGTCTCGCTATACCTAAATTGACAATAAAGAAGTACGCTACGACTTGGGGCATCGACAAAGTACTTCGGATCCCTTAAACACATATTGAACTCAAAATGGTCCTCAAGAAGTTGATACAGCAAAGCTCAGGCTGCGATATCTAGGGCACCTAATTTTCATCTTACCTATTTTGAAGTTGCTAACTTTGATTACCTTATTCTTTTCAAGATTAGCCCTAATTAATTTGTTGGCTATCTTTGATTAATTGCTTCGAGCTATGCTCTTAACTAATTTCTTTCTTGTCCATTATTGTGACCTTTTTCAAGCATTTTATATTGAAATAACAATTAATGGACTGATAATATTTTCACAGAAGAAGTTTTATATATTACTCTGGAAGTTTCTAGATAATATAAGAAACCAAAACAGGACATTTGTTTAAAGAATTCCTGTATGTAACGGTCGGAGGTACTTAAGGGAATTAAGATTACTTCTGTTGTCCCAAATGGTGGCACAAATTAAGCAAATATCGATTCAAGAGAGGGTCATTTCACAAACATCTCCAGTGGGTTGCAACATTCGGGGAATGGTACAACAAGACCAAATGGATTCAAAGTATACGAACAGAGTATGATTGATAAATTGAAAAGGAATGAATGAGTGTTGACATCCAAAATAGGGATCATTCTCATAACATTTTTGCATCATAGTATGTTTAATTAGGAAGCATTTGACTCATTTCGATCATGGCATCCTAATCATCAAGCATAAGCATATACACATTCTACAGGTTATGTCCTCTAGAGGACAATGTAGATCAAAGATGTCAGCATGGCGTCCCTGTACGGCCAGGGAGCAGGTTGAAGAAAACAGATCTGGCATCCCTAAACAGTAGCGAAACAGACCAAAGACGATGAGCCTTAACCCCCTAAGCGGTAGGGTAACAGGCTAAATATAGCAGATCTCATCCCAGTGGCAGGAGTGGAGCAGATCAAAGACTCGCCTTAACTCCCTAAGCAGTAGGGTAATAGGCAAAGTATAGCAGATCTTATCTTCGTTGAGCAGAAGCGGAGCAGATCAAATTCTAGCAGATCTTAACCCCCTAAGCAGTAGGGTAACAGATTAAATTTTGGCAAATCTTATCTCCATATATCAGCGATGGAGTAGATTTCAGCCACTCGCCTTAACCCCCTAAGCAGTAGGGTAACAGGCTAAAATTTCAGATCTGGCATCCCTAAGCAGCAATGGAACAGATCAAAGATGATGCGCCTTGACCCTCTAAGTAGTAGGGTAACAAGCTAAAATTTCAGATCTGGCATCCCTAAGCAGTGTGGAACATATCGAAGATGATGCGCCTTAAGCCCCTAAGCAGTAGGGTAACAGGCTAAAATTTCAGATTTGGCATCCCTAAGCAGTAGTGGAATAGATCGAAGACGATGCGCCTTAACCCCCTAAGCAGTGGGGTAACAGGCTAAAATTGCAGATCTTATCTCCCTAAGCAATAGTGGAGTGGATCGAAGACTCGCCTTAACCCCCTAAGCAATAGGGTAACAGGCTAAAATTACAGATCTTATCTCCCTAAGCAGTAGTAGAGAAGATCGAAGACTCGCCTTAACCCCCTAAACAATGGGGTAACAGCTAAAATTACAGATATTATCTTTGCTGAGCAGTAGTGGAGCAGATTAAAGATAGCGGATATTGCCTTTCTAAAGTTGCAGTGAAGTAGATTGAAGCCGTCAGACTTATAGTCCAATACCCTCGAAGGGTTGGAAATTATCAAGGACCAAGAACTCAAGACTCGGCGAGCCCGGGCAAAATTGGTCCTTTTATAGTCTTTACTCTATTCTCGTTACACGGCAATGAGTAAAGAGGGGCAGCTGTAATACCCCATTTTTGCCCGGGCCCATACTAAAAAATAATAAACCCAAAATAATAAAACAAGGTCCAAGCCCAGTCTAAAATATATCATTTGGCCCGATCAGAATGGCCCATTACTTGAAAGGATTGAAGGTCCATCTACAAACTTGACATATATGGAAACATAATCTTCAAGGATACACAATCTTAGAAATGATATGCAATCCTAGAAGATATGATATGCAATCTTAGAAGATATGATTTTGGTATCTTAGAGATTTAATTTGTAGATACTCTTTAATTTTAACCGTTGATGTAATTGATCTGTACCGTTGGATTTGGAGAGGCTCAACTATAAATAGAGGCCTCCCCCTCTCATTGTAAATGATCACTTGAGTTTTGGGGAAACAATAAGAATTCTTGAGAGCATTCACTCAAATTTCTCTCCCTCTTGTGTTCTTATTTTCTGCGGTTTGTTCTTATTTTATTCTTTGTTCATCTTCGTTTTCAACCCTTTTTTATTTTGATTTAATCCCTATTTCCTTGATTTTTAATTCTCTTTTATATTTTATTTTTTAATTTTAGTATTATATCAGTTTATGTTTTTATTAAATTCTATATTATTCATTGTTTTAAAAAATATATATTTCATTTAATTGAAAAGTTTTTTTCTTAAAGAAGGCAATGCTTGGTGTTTGGGGGCTTCGAGAAAAGTAGTGCCCTAACTTACTAGGTTGTGATTTTTCTCGTCGAATTCGAATATCCAAGTACCCTTCAAAACGTTTTTAGTTTAAAAATATAAACAACTATTCTTGAGATTTCAAAACGTTGTGTCCTAACTTACTGGATATGGCGTTTTGTTGTTTCAAGATAGAAATTTTCCAAAGGCAAACTTAGCTTTGAAGGTTTTGAAATATTACGTCCTAACTTACTGGATGTGATGTTTTGATTCTTTTGAGATAAGTGAGTTTTAGTTTTCAAATTCGAGGCATTCAAATAGGTTTCTATCAAAAGAGGATTGCATTTTAAAACTTTCAAATTTCCGACATAAAAGACGTCAAATAATCAATTAGGTATCAATTTTTTGGGCGTTACGAGGGTGCTAACCCTTCCTTGTACGTAACCGACTTCCGAACCCGTTTTCTTGAAATTCGTAGGCCAAAATCAGTATTTTAAAACAAAATGTTTTATAAGGTGATCCGATCACACCTAAGCAAAAAAGATTGGTGGCGACTCCCTTTTTAGTTTTTAAAGTCGACCCCGTTTTTTCAAAACCCCATAAAAAAATGGTCTCGACACATAGAATCTACGAAATACAATACTGAACACAAAATATCTATAAAGTACTAAGATTCTAAATAAAAACATCAATTTTATAAGGCAATTTCAAACAAATTGTGATTATATGAAACATAGGGAATGAATCTTAAAGTATATTATAGGAACAGATTTAAATTAAGCAAGTAATTAAAAAACAATCATACAGTAATTAACAAAGTTAATATTTATATTACGTCCATACTTTCTGGTCGCGACTTCAGCAGTAGTTTCGGCTCGAAATTCCATCATTAACTCCCGGTTCATCTTATATAATCACATAACCTTTTTTTAGCTACCACATACAATAAGATCTATTTAAAAACTAAGTTAACCACTTAAACTATAAAAACATATATTATTATAGAATGACTTGATTTAGCTACTAAAAAACCTAAAATTATGTGAAAAGGGCTATAAATAACATTATAAACAATGGATTCGAACTTGAAGTCGTGTACCTGATCTGCCATAATTCGATGTAGCATATTAAACTAATTTTCAAACTTTAGGAGCTTGAAAGCAGAAATTTTCAGTAGATTTGAATTACATTTTTGCAAGATTTCTTAACTTTAATATATTGTACAAATTGAGACTTTTATTGACCTTAAGGGTCGAATGAGGCCTAAGGGCAAGCTAATGAACTATGTAAGTGTGCAGGTGACTGTTAGAAGGTGCAATAAATAGATGCTGGTCACTATTTCACAACGTAAGGAGTAGAACAAAGAAATCATGAAACTGCCTTTGATGTTGAGACACAACATAAGGGTGTCGCGGCATACCCCTAAAGATATCCCAATAGGAGTATATTGAATCCTTTGTCGTAACACAGGTCCTGATGTGTCGCAACAACGACTCTTGACTGAACATAGCACGAGCCGGCAGGCGTTTTGGTCTGGATAATCAAACTTAAAGCTTAGAAACGTCAACTAACCTAGGTTTAAGGACGACGACCACCTGAAATATGTAAATATGATCATTTTTCACATGTTGTGGACATCAATTCCATAGTATAGTTTTCTGCTTTTAATTCCAGTTCTGGTATTCTTTCTTTTAGGTTTTTAGATTTATTTTTAAGTTGTTCTTTGTTTATCTCGAGAGATCTACTTTGTAAAGACAATCAAACTTTATGGATCCATATTCATCTTTAATACAAATCAAGCGTTTTCTTAAACCCTACACCTCAATTCATTTATCATGTTCTATCTTTACATCAATTCCATATTTTTTATGAAAACCATGAGAAACTAATCCCTATGGGGGATTAGCGAGTGGAGGTATGATTTGTTAACTGTTTTATAGGGTTATTCAACGGATCAATTGTTTGGAAAAGGAAGAACATAAACGTTAGGAATTCATTAAGGCGAAATTAACCCTATAAATACTAAATAATTAATTAAAATAATGGCTGACTGGTCAGAATTGTTGTCCCAAATCCACTCTTTCTGATGCCACTGAAAACGGGTTGTTAAACAAATATACACTAATTATCCATTTATTTGCAAAAATATAAAAGTCTGTGAAATCACCATGACTTATTGAATTAGTGAACTTGAACATATGATTGATATTATTGCATAATTTTATCTTGATATGATGGAATATTTTTACAAAATGGAAAATGCCAACATCTTTACTATTAATAAAAATAATGCTAAATTCTGCTTCTTATTGACATTTGGCTATTTGTTAAAATACAAGCCATGGGAAGGGAAAATAAAATAAAATAAAATGGAAGGCTAGTTATTTCCACTGAGCAAAGAGGTAGACGAGAGTCTGCTTGAATTAGCAATACTGTGACGATATGTTGCCCACATGAATAAGTTGGGAACGAATAAATTAATTAGGTACTATTGGAGGAGGAAGCAACCATTTGGTACCTTTAATATAGTCAAGAACCAAGAATGGTTCAGCTTCTACATCCGATAGTTGTTTGACGAATTTCTCTCGTGTAGCTGGAGTCGCGCCTTTCCCCATGTATTTGTATTCTCCGTAGTATACAGTTCTGCGTGTCAAACCGTTCTCACATTATATATCTTAATAAATTTATCAATAAGTTGGGAAAGATTAGTTTACTTGAAGGCATGTAATGTTGTAAGGTTGTGTATTATCTTACTTGGCTCGTTCAGGTTGGCGATTACTAGACCATCCCACGGGATGGACTATTTCGTCCAGGGATTTAAATTACGGTCGCGGCTACGTTTTCGGTCGCCTTGCATTTATCGCGGTTGCGGACATAACGGATGCTATTGCGTTCACTGCGGCCATCACAGTCGTGAATTTTTTTAAAATTTGCACAACTTAGTGTAAAACATAATAATTATAATTATAATTATAAAAAGTCACTTTTAATGATTTTTAGAATATTTTTTAACACTTATAAACTTTTATTAATATGATATGAGAATACAACTTTTATTAAAGTCTAACAAATTAAAGTAAATGGATTAATTTATCAATTTGAGTAATGTAGAGGGATGCATTTCAGAATTAAACCTCAAGTTTATTTATAGATGAATTAATTAGATCCATTTATATTTTGTGGTAATAAAATCATTTAATAAAAAAATAAGTTCACAAAAAATTTAAAATTTAAACTCTAGGTATTACTATTAAGTATTAACCCCAAAAAAAGAAAAAAGAAATACATCTTTAACAAGAAAAAAAAATCTTATAATATAAAAAAATTGTATGGACTCACGGTAGAAAAAAATCAGCCTAAACTAAACTTAGAAGTTAAAACCCCAAACCCAAATATCTTTTCCAAAACAGAACCTTTCCCCTTCAGCTTCTCCCTTCAAGTTCATCCCTAACCTAAACTTACAAGTTAAAACCCCAAACCTAAAGATCTCTTCCAAAACAGAACCTTTCCCCTTCGGCTTCTCCCTTCAAGCTCATCCCTAACCTAAACTTACAAGGTAAAACCGACTTACAACAATATTTGCATTTTAGTATTTACGGCAAAAACAAGCAAGAATCAAGAGTCAAGACAAAAAATTTCAGGTACTTGCTTGAAAATTACTTGAAAATTATGCTTCTCAAGTTCAAATGGTAGCTCTGCTGTGCTGTGTGTTGTGTTGTGAATTGTGATTTTATGACTTTTGTTTGGAAGAGATGAATTTTTTTTAATTTTACTGTAACGGAAAATAACGGGAATAGCGGCCCGTTATTGCTGTAATTGGCCGTTACCCGTTAAATTACGGCCGCGATCCACCGCTATCAGTGTGACTCCGCTTCACACCGCTATTTTCGACAATAGCGGTTTCGGACGGCGCTGCTACTGCTATATAACGGCAGCTATTTCGGTATTGGACCACTATTTATATCCCTGATTTCGTCCATTTCAGTATAAGAATAAACAACCCTCGGACTGCTCTTCTAAGCCCTGCCCAAAAATACGTCCTTCGCTGTTCCTGTAAGTCTGCCATGTACGAACGAAAAACCCGTGTCCTCCGATGAACTTTCTCTCGCGTGTGCTGTAATTATTGCCATTCTGGGTCTCCTTCTGGATCTCCTTCCACGAATATTTTCGAGTTCTGCATCCCACTTTTCTTGTCAAATATATATATGGGGGTATAATACATCATATTTCACGCATTGAGAATATTAATACCAGAAATAAAGATGTCCCGCTTCCGAAAATAAAATCAACAGTGCCACGAATATGGTAGTCCTTAAAGAAATGGTTGCCCCTTTCATCGCACAATGTGCCTTGGAAGCCAATGAACTTGCAGTTATAGAAGGCCGACCTGTCGCCGGAGACTCTCAAAGCAACCGCTTGTGCTCCTACCATTTTTCCGTCTGGCCTAGGAGCAGAGTTCTGTTTGCATAACATGCCACAAAATAAAAAGAGAACCCCTTTAATAATCAATTCAATAAAGGACGAATCATGGATGTCTAAACTCTACATTAACTTACCACTATATTGAGATTAGCACCCATAAAGTAACTACTCTCAGTAATAAGAGTGGCACTATCTACGGTTCTATATTGCTTGGCAGTGCCGTCAAATGTCAAATTTGGCATGTTTTTAGGATCTCCTAAAAATGTAATGAAAGGCTTATCTCTTTCAATTCTAATTTTCTTTTTGTAAGATCCAGGTCCGATGGATATAATCAAACATTTGGCGTTCCCTGATGGAACGCTCTCGATGGCTTTGGTTATGGTATCGAATTCTCCACCCCCACATTGCATCACCTTTATGATTTAAGGTTCTGTCTCGGCCGCAACCAATTCAGGGTCTAAGGTTTTACCCCTTTCCTTCACTGGCTTGATAATGCCATTAAACCAAGCTTCTACTTGGGATTTATCTGCTGATATTGGTTATGAGACAACAACCGGAGCAAAGAGGAGAATACTTACACACATTGCTAAAGCATAAACTTCATTGCCCTTTATTCTTTTTCTATCCATTTCCTTCTTCTTCTTTTTTCCTTTTAATAAAAAGTGTAATATGTTTATTTTCTTCGTTTATTGATTATTGAGGTTGTCTTTGAATTCTAAGTGACTCCAATTTATAAGATAAATTGGTGACAAAAAATATAAAAGAAAAAGAGCCTTGGAGGATTCCTCGCATTGCCACTCATTTGCGTAGTTCTTGGTGCAAGCATTGCTACGTTTAAGACCGAGCGTTTCACGGCTGATCGCAATTAATGAGCATAAATTGAATATAATTGTTGTCAAATACACGAAATTCAGACTTGAGACACCCATGATCGTTGAATAATAATCCAAAGTGCAAAACCTAAACCAGGTGAATTTAATGTAAGGAATGGAAATATTTTATGTCTGTCTTCATTTGTTGCCCCTTTAATACTTGTTTATTTTAAAGTTATTACAAAATTAATTATCTATTAGGTTTATATAAATGGAGAAAAGTTTGATTCTAAATGGAAATTGCCAATTAAGTTTTATGTTTTCTTTCATTCATGAATGGTGGAAATTTTATTCATAGAATCTACAAAATACAATACTGAACATAAAATATCTATAAAGTACTAAGATTCTAAATAAAAACATCAATTTTATAGGGCAATTTCAAACAAATTGTGATTATATGAAACATAGGGAATGAATCTTAAAGTATGTTATAGGAACATATTTAAATTAAGCAAGTAATTAAAAAACAATCAAACAGTAATTAACAAAGTTAATATTTATATTACTTCCATACTTTGTAGTTGCGACTTCAGCAGAAGTTTCGGCTCGAAATTCCATCATTAACTCCCGGTTCATCTTATATAATCACATAACCTTGTTTTAACTACCACATACAATAAGATCTATTAAAAAACTAAGTTAACCACTTAAACTGTAAAAACATATATTATTACAGAATGACTTGATTTAGCTACTAAAAAAACTAAAATTATGTGAAAAGGGCTATAAATAACATTATAAATAGTGGATTTGAACTTGAAGTCATGTACCTGATCTGCCATAATTCGATGTAGCAGATTAAACTAATTTTCGAACTTTAGGAGCTTGAAAGCAGAAATTTTTAGTAGAGTTTAATTACATTTTTGCAAGATTTCTTAAATTTAATATATTGTACAAATTGAGACTTTTATTGACCTTAAGGGTCGAATGAGGCCTAGGGGGAAGCTAATGAACTGTGTAAGTGTACAGGAGACTGTTAGAAGGCGCGATAAACATATGCTGGTCACTATTTCGCAACTTAAAGAGTAGAACAAAGAAATCACGAAACTGCCTTTGATGGTGAGACACAACATAAGGGTGTCGCTGTCGAAACCATTTTTAATTTTGAAAAACGGGGTCGACTTTTAAAAACAAAAGTGGGAGTCGCCACCAATCCCTTTTTACTTAGGTGTGATTGGATTACCTTATAAAACATTTTGGTCTACGAATTTTAGAAAACAGGTTCGGGAGTCGGTTACATACGAGGAAGGATTAGCATCCCCTTAACGCCCAAAATTGGTACCGAATTGATTATTTATTGTCCTAATGTCAAAATTTTAAAAAGATTTTAAAACATGATCCCTTTTTAAACTTAAACAATTTAAATTGAAGCTTGAGATTTTTTTGTTCCAAAAGAATACAAACATCATATCCAGCACGTTAGGACATAATATTTTAAACTCTCGTAATTAAAATCATCTCATGATTTACAAAATTCATTAAAAGGATATTTAGTTATTTAGTCCAACGGAAAATCACAACCCAGCACGTTAGGGCACTATTTCTCACATTTCTAAACACAAAAAACATTGCCTTATTTAAGAAAAACTTTTGGATAAATGGTCGTGATTTAAAAAATGAAATAAATTTTCTAAAACAATGATTTGAGTGAAATGTGGCATTAATAATCGACATAAATAATTTTTGAAGAACAATTCATGATCACAGAGCATATTAATAATTAATATAGACTTTTAAGTAAAAGAATGACATAATATAACGAATAGTAACGTAACAATTATACTAGGATAAATGAGGAATACAAAATATAAATAAACAAATGATGGACATAAAGTAAACATAATAAATTCAGAAATATGCGAAATATAAAAGCTAGAAATATGAATACAAAACTTTACACACAAAATTAAATACGGAAACAATGTAATTAATATGAAATAAATAAGGTATTTAAAACAAAGAATTAGATATTACAATGAAAAAAAAAGAATGATGATAGATTTTTTTAAATGGTTAATATACGTTGTTAAATATGACTCCTATTTCTAGTCAAATTTGAGAGATAATCTTCTAGTTAAACTCTGTTTAGTTGTTTCAATCAAA
The DNA here is from genome assembly GCA_020496765.1 of Gossypium stocksii. Taxonomy (NCBI): domain Eukaryota; kingdom Viridiplantae; phylum Streptophyta; class Magnoliopsida; order Malvales; family Malvaceae; genus Gossypium; species Gossypium stocksii. The sequence continues at coordinate 105,861,419 of CM035627.1, read as the reverse complement.
CACTAATTAGTTTAGATTATTTTATTATTATTTGACCTTTGAATTTAGCCTATAAATAGGCTCTTTTACAACCTTAGAAATAACACCCATTAGAGATTAGAACTCATAACACATTTAGAGAATTTTTTGTGTTTACGTTTTGAGGGTTCTTTGTTTTTGGGGTTTAGTTATTATCTCCATCTTTTGTACTCTTCGTTCTTTTGCCATTATAGTAAAATTATCTTTGCCCGTGGTTTTTTATCCTCTTTGGAGGGGTTTTTCCACGTTAAATTTGTGTGTTCAATTTCTCAATTTCTTCTGCTAATTTTACTTGTTCGTTGCTTAATCGGGTCGAATTTTTAACAATTGGTATTAGAGCTAGTTCAAATTTTATAGATCAGCCCATTCAGATATGGCAGCAACAAGGTTTGAAATTGAGAAGTTCGATGGTGAGACAAATTTCAATCTGTGGCAAGTTCGGATGATGGCAATTCTAGTTCAATCAGGTTTGAAAAAGGTTGTTACCAGAAAAAAGCCTGAGAATCTAAATAAAACAGAATGGGAAGAGCTTGATGAAAAGGCTTTGTCTGCAATCTAGTTGTGCCTCGTGAATACGGTATTGCAGGAGGTATTGACGGAGAAAACCTCATCCGCCTTATGGAAAAGGTTAGAAACTCTTTATGCGACTAAGTCTCTGGCTAACCGTTTAGTGTTAAAACAACGTCTATTTACGTTTCGCATGAACGAAGGTGAGCTTCTTAGAGATCACATCAGTCAATTTATTATTCTTTTAAATGAATTAAAGAACGTTGAGGTTAATATTGATGATGAAGATCAAGCTATGCTATTATTGTGCTCTTTACCCCCTTCATACAAGTCTTTCAGAGAAACCCTGATTTATGGCAGAGACAAACTCTCGTTCGAAGTTGTGAAGGGTCATTTGTTGAGTAGAGACAAGCTCGATAATGAGCTTCATTTGGATAGCAAGGTAGACAGGCAAGCTTCCGTTTTGGTAGCATCAAAGAAACGAGACAAAAGGTGTAGCTATTGTAAAAAGTTAGGTCACGTCAAAGCAGATTGTTATAAACTGCAAAATAAAAGAGCTGCTAAGAGTAACGAGGAAGATGTAGCTGGTGCTAATTTGGCCGATGAAAACAGTGATGATTTTTTGTTAGTGTCAACGGGCGATAACTCTAAGTTTACGTCCGAGTGGATCCTAGATTCTGGATGTTCTTTCCACATGTGTCCCAATAGAGAATGGTTCTCCACATATAGTTCGGTTGAAGGTGGAGTTGTGCGTATGAGAAACGATTCATCTAGCAAGGTAATTGGTATTGGTACTGTTAAAATTAGGATACACGACAGGACGATTAGGACACTCTCAAATGTCAAGTATGTACCTGATTTACGAAAGAATCTCATCTCTTTGAGTATTTTAGACTTGAAAGGATGCAAAATCAACATCGAGTCAAGCGGCATTAAAGTATCTCGTGGATCTCTCGTTTTATTAAAAGGTAAAAGAACTGGCAGTCTTTATATTCTGGAAGGTTCTACAGTGACCGGTGAAATCGGACGTCCCTCGTCCGTTATAGAGTCAAAGTCAACTCGTTTGGAGCGGAGGCAACTTGGTCATAGGAGGGAAAAAGGTATGACAGTTTCGTTGAAGAGAGGTTCTCTTTTGGATGCAGGTTTTGAAAAGTTAGGGCACTTTGTTCGTAAAAATCAGACCCGGGGTAATTCTGATTTAGCAGTGTACAAGTCGAAGGCTAGAAGTCTTCTAGTTTCTAAGCACATATTCGACTCAGTTAATCCCTTGCATAATTTAAGATAGGCTCGTGGCGAGCTTTGGTAAAGATGGCGTTGTGGAAATATGAGTCAAGGTGGAGATTTGTTAAATATGACTCCTATTTCTAGTCAAATTTGAGAGATAATCTTCTAGTTAAACTCTGTTTAGTTGTTTCAATCAAACACTAATTAGTTTAGATTATTTTATTATTATTTGACCTTTGAATTTAGCCTATAAATAGGCTCTTTTACAACCTTAGAAATAACACCCATTAGAGATTAGAACTCATAACACATTTAGAGAATTTTTTGTGTTTACGTTTTGAGGGTTCTTTGTTTTTGGGGTTTAGTTATTATCTCCATCTTTTGTACTCTTCGTTCTTTTGCCATTATAGTAAAATTATCTTTGCCCGTGGTTTTTTATCCTCTTTGGAGGGGTTTTTCCACGTTAAATTTGTGTGTTCAATTTCTCAATTTCTTCTGCTAATTTTACTTATTCGTTGCTTAATTGGGTCGAATTTTTAACATACGTAAAATAATTAATATGTTTTTAAATAGACAATAAAAAAGGGTAATTTATAAAATATAACAATTTAATACATGTTGTAGCAGCCCATTTTTGCCTGGGCTGTACAAGTAGAAAATAAATAAGAATAAAAATAAATAAATTTTTAAAAGTCCCAATAAATGTCCATTTACATATTCTGTTTTAACCCAAATATCAAATTACAAACCCACCTAAGACTTAACCCAAAACACTTAGACCCAATACCCTATTAGCCCGAACCCGAGTCAGGCCCAAAACACCCGTGACCCAAACACCACTGCAGAATTACAGCCCAACGGACCCAGATTACACCCCAAACCAGTGACCCAAATACACGGGGCCAAATGGGGCCCAAATGCTTAACTCCAGGGCAAAAACCCTAGGGTTTCTACATCATTTCGCGCTACAAACACCAAGACTGGCCTCCAGTCATGCCGCAATCAGCGCGAGGATCGCGCCTCTCTGCCACCAGAATCCTCACCAGATTTGCGTCTTCGCTTGCAAAAAGGAAAGAAAAACCAACAGCAAGAACAACAAATATGGCAAAAGAATCCATTCATTTGTTATTTTTTTTGTAATCGGTTATAAAAACCAAACAAAACAGTGTAAAAACTTACGGATACAAACGCATATATAAGCAATAAAAATCACAAGTGAATAGGTGATTCTCGATTATTTTTGTTTCGTGTTTTATTATTTTCTTTTTTTTCCTTCGATTTCAATACATGCAAAACATTTTTATACAAAAATATTACTAAACTACAAAGGGGAAGAAGGTTACCTTCGAATCGTCTCGAAAAAGGAAGGTTTTGACCTTCCGATCGCCTCGAGCGGTGGCGCGTACGGTGGCGCGTGCGGTGGCTCAGCACCAGAGCTTAGGCCGGATTCTGGGCAGCCCAGACCTGAGGGGAGAGCATCTGAAGTTTTTTTTAAAGGGGGTGTTTAAATGAGTTTTTTAGGCTGAATTTTGTTTATATAAGCCGGTTATACGACGCCGTTTTGAAGTTATCCCTATTGCCCAAAACGACATCGTTTCAAGGCCTGACCCGCACGTTGACCCGATTACCCGGGGAGGATCCGCGTGTTTTTGTTAAAGGGGTTAATTGCCCTATAGGTCCTTCCACAATTTTGAATGTTTGTAATTATGTCCAATCGCAGTTTTCTTTTTTTTTTTTTAAATTTGGCCCTGAACTTTGGCCATTGTTTCAATTAAATCCCTTGGGCCATTTTAAGGCAGATTTGGCAATGACGTTGTTTAGGAGATGGGGCATAATTGCCCAATAGGTCCCTATGATGCTACGCGCGTTCCAATCTGATCCGTTTACGATTTAATTTCAAATTTTATTTTCATTTCAGTTTAATCCCTGATTCTTCGAATTTTTTTTATTTTTTAGTTTTTATAATCATTTTTTATTATTATAAAAAATCATATAATTATTTTATTTATTTTATTTTTAAAAAATTTCATATTACGTATATATTATATATTATATTAAATGTTCTATTATTTTTTAAAAAGACTTATTTTATATCACCTTAAATTTGTATATTATATAATATTTTAAAGAAATTGATTGTAAATATAAATTTTTGTTTTATATTGTCTTTTAAATATGTATATTATTTTTTATATACAGGTATTAAATTATTATATTATATGTTGTAAATTTTTTTATTTAAAACGTATTAATTAATCTTATATATGTATATACTAATTGTCGAAACCGTTTTTATAGTGTTTGGAAAAACGGGGTCGACTTTAGAAACAAAAATGGAATCACCACTAATCTTTTTAGGTGTGATTGGATCATCTTTTTAAAATATTAATTTTGGCCTACGAAAATTCGAGAAAACAGGTTCGGGAGTCGATTACGTACGGGGAAGGATTAGGATCCCCGTAACGCCCAAAAATTGGTACCAAACTGATTATAAAATGTCCTAATGTCGAAGATGTGAAAAAGATTTTTATATTTGATTCTTTTGAGTTTTAAAAAACCTACAATTCCTTTTAAGAGACATTTAATTATTTGGATAAAAAAAGGTCGAATCTCAGTAAGTTAGAGCACGACCCTTTAAATTTCCCAAACGTTAAACATTCTCCATTTTTTAGAAATCTCTACCTTGAAATTTTAAAACATCACATCCAGTAAGTTAGGACATGATATCTTAAAATTTCAAAGATAGCTTTTATTTGAAAATCGTTCGTTTGAGTCAAAGTCTCCAGTGGACTTGGCTAAAGAAAAAGGTTTGAAAGTACCCATCCTAGTCAAATATGCCAAAAATAGATGATGCTGAATTATGACGAAAAGGTTCACCGAAAGGAATTTTATGATGAGAACTTGATATTGAAGAAGATCCTTTCTATACAAAAGGATTTCAAAGGAAAATGAATGCTTAAGGACTTTATGTGGTAAATGAGGCTTTCCCCGGAGGAGCACTGATTTTGACTGAGATAAACTTATCCAATCCTGTAAATTCAGATTCAATTCAGAGAGGAAAGGCCAAGGTGAAAACCCGCAAAGGGCGCTTTGTGATCTTTACAAAAAAAGAGAAGAAAAAGAAAAAAGAAAAAAGAAAAAAGAAAAAAAGAAAAAGAAAAAGAAAAAGAAAAGAAAAAAAGAGAAAAGAAGAAGATGGAGAGGCCAAGGCGAAAACCCACAAAAGGCGCCTTGAGACCAAAGGGTTTTTGAGTTGAAAACCCAAAAAGGGCGACTCAAATTTTGATCAAAGTGGGGCAAATGGTAGTCTTACTATACCTGAATTAACAATGAAGAAGTATGCTACGTCTTGGGGCATCAACAAAGTACTCCGGATCCCCTAAACACATATTGAGCTCAAAATGGTCCTCAAGAAGTTGGTACAGAGAAGCTCAGGCTAAGATATCTAGGGCACCTAATTCTCGTCTTGCCTATTTTTAATTTGCTAACTTTGATTTCCATACGTCTTAATCAAATTCCTTTTATCACCTTGGCTATCCTTGATTAATTTTTTTGAGCTATGCTCCTGATTAATTTCTTTCTTGTCCATAGTTGTGGTCTTTTTCAAGCATTTTATATTGAAATAACAATTAATGGACTAATAATATTTTCATAAAAGGAGTTTCGCATATTACTCTGGAAAATTCTAGATAATACAAGAAACTGAAACAGGACAATTGTTTAAAGAAGTCCCATATGTAAGGGTCAGAGGTACTTGAGAAAATTAAGACTATCTCTTTTGTCCAAATTAATGAGTTGAGCAAATATTGATCCTAAGACAGGATCATTTCATAAACTTCTTCAGTGGGTCGTAACATTCGGGGAATGGAATGATAGACCAAATTGATGGAGAAGGTTCAGAGCATACTTCGAGAAGAACAAAGATGAAGCCATTAATGAACAATGGGCGATGGCACCTTAGAAAGGAATCATCCTCGTGACATTTTGCATTCATAACCTTTATAACACATTTGGCTAGGAGCATTTGATTCATTCTAATCATAGCATCCTAAACATAAACATAAGCATATAGAACCGATTCTATAGGATATGTCCTCAGAGGGCGGTATAGCAATATCGGTGATTTCAGATCTTGTCTCCTCGAGATAGTAGTGAGGTAGATCGATGTTGGCAGATCTTATCTTTCTGAAGTAGCAGGGGAGCGGATTTTAGCCATTAGCCTTATCTTCTTGAGGTAGCAAGGGAGTCAGCTAAAGATTGTAGTCTCATCTTCCTGATGTAACAAGGAAGTAGACTAAAAAAGGAAGATTTGTCTCCTCAAGATAGCAGCGAGGCAGATTGATGTTGGCAAATCTTATCTTTTCGAAGTAGCAGGGGAGCAGATTTTAGCCATTAGCCTTATCTTCTTGAGGTAGCAAGGGAGTCAGCTAAAGATTGTAGTCTAATCTTCCTGATGTAGCAAGGAAGTAGACTGAAAAATAAAGATGTTGCCTCCTCAAGATAGCAGTGAGGCAGATTGATGTTGGCAAATCTTATCTTTCTGAAGAAGCAGGGGAGCAGATTTTAGCCATTAGCCTTATCTTCCTGAGGTAGCAAAGGAGTCGGCTGAAGATTGCAGTCTAGTCTTCCTGATGTAGCAAGTAAGTAGACTGAAAAATAAAGATTTTGTCTCCTTGAAATAATAGCGAGGCAGATCGATGTTGGCAAATCTTATCTTTCCGAAGAAGCAGGAGAGCAGATTTTAGTCATTAGCCTTATCTTCCTGAGGTAGCAATGGAGTAAGCTGAAGATTGTAGTCTAATCTTCCTGATGTAGCAAGGAAGTAGACTAAAAAATGAAGATTTTATCTCCTTAAGATAACAACGAGGCATATCGATGTTGGCAAATCTTATCTTTCGGAAGAAGCATGAGAGCAGATTTTAGCCTTATCTTCCTGAGGGAGCAAGGGAGTCGGCTGAAGATTGTAGTCTATTCTTCCTGATGTAGCAATGAAGTGACTGAAAAATGAAGATTTTGTCTCCTTGAGATAGCAGCGAGGCAGATCGATGTTGGCAAATCTTATCTTTCCGAAGTAGCAGGGGAGCAGATTTTAGTCATTAGCCTTATCTTCCTAAGGTAGCAAGGGAGCGGGCTGAAGATTGTAGTTTTATCTTCCTGATGTAGCAAGGGAGTAGAGTGAAGATTGAAGATCTGGCAGCCTTGTGTTTTGCAAGGAGCAGGTTTAAGACAACGATTTGGCAATCCCTGAGTCTGCAGGGAGTAGATCGAGAATATCAGCATGGCGTCCCTGAAGTTGCAGTAGAGGAGGCTGAAGATAGCAGATATTGTCTTCCTGAAGTTGCAGTGAAGCAAATTGAAGCTGTCATATTTATGGTCCAATACCTCTGAAGTTGCAGATGGGTTGGAGGCAGTTTGAAGAAGATGAGGATCAAGATCTTAAGATTCGGCAAGACCGGGCAAAATTGGTCCTTTTATGGTCCTTGCTCTATTCCTGTTACACAGCAATGAGCAAAGAGGGGCAGCTGTAGTAGCCCATTTTTTCTCGGGCTGTACAATTAGAAAATAAACAAGAATAAAAATAAACAAATTTTTAAAAGTCCCAATAAATGTCCATTTACATATTCTGTTTTGACCCAAATATCAAATTACAAACCCACCTAAGACTTAACCCAAAACACTTAGACCTAATACCCTATTAGCCCGAACCTGAATCAGGCCCAAAACACCCGTGACCCAAACACCACTGCAGAATTACAGCCCAACGGACCCAGATTACACCCTAAACCAGTGACCCATATACACGGGGCCCAATGGGGCCCAAATGCTTAACTCCAGGGTAGAAACCCTAGGGTTTCTGCATCCTTTCGCGCCGCAAACACCAAGACTGGCCTCCAGTCGCGCCGCAATCAGCACGAGGATCACGCCTTTCTGCCATCAGAATCCTCGCTGGATTTGCGCCTTCGCCTGCAAAAAGGAAAGAAAAACTAGCAGCAAGAACAACAAATATGGCAAAAGAATCCATTCATTTGTTTCTATTTTTGTAATCGGTTATAAAAACCAAACGAAACAGTGTAAAAACTTACGGATACAAACGCATATACAAGCAATAAAAATCACAAGTGAATAGGTGATTCTCAATTATTTTTGTTTCGTATTTTATTATTTTCTTTTTTTTTTCCTTCGATTTCAATACATGCAAAACATTTTTATACAAAAATATTACTAAAATAAAAAGGGGAAGAAGCTTACCTTCGAATCGCTTGGAAAAATGAAGGTTTTGACCTTCCGACCGCCACAAGCGATGGCGCGTACAGTGGCGCGTTTGGTGGCTCGGCACCGGAGCTTAGGCCGGATTTTGGGTAGCCCAGACTTGAGGGGAGAGCATCTAAAGTTTTTTTTAAAGGGGGTGTGAGTTTTTAGGCCGAATTTTTGTTTATATAAGCCGGTTATACGACACCGTTTTGGGAGTTATCCCTATTGCCCAAAACGACGTCGTTTCAAGGCCTGACCCGCGCGTTGACCCGATTACCCGGGGAGGATCCGCGTGTTTTTTTTAAAGGGTTTAATTACCCTATAGCATTTTTGAATGTTTGTAATTATGTCCAATCGTATTTTTCTTTTTTTTTAAATTTGGCCCTGAACTTTGGCCATTGCGTCAATTAAATCCCTTGGGCCATTTTAAGGCAGATTTGGCAACGACGTCGTTTAGGAGATGGGGCATAATTGCCCAATAGGTCCCTTTGATGCTACGCGCGTTCCAATCTGATCCGTTTACGATTTAATTTCAAATTTTATTTTCATTTCAGTTTAATCCCTGATTCTTCGAATTTTTTTATTTTTTAGTTTTTATAATCATTTTTTATTATTATAAAAAATCATATAATTATTTTACTTATTTTATTTTTAAAAAATTTCATATTACGTACATATTATATATTATATTAAATGTTCTATTATTTTTTAAAAAGACTTATTTTATATCACCTTAAAATTTGTATATTATATAATATTTTAAAGAAATTGATTGTAAATATAAAGTTTTGTTTTATATTGTCTTTTAAATATGTATATTATTTTTTTTATATACAGGTATTAAATTATTATATTATATGTTGTAAATTTTTTTTATTTAAAACGTATTAATTAATCTTATATATGTATATACTAATCATTTTAAAAATTCGTCATTTTTATATATATATATTATTTAAATATCCAAATTTTTTAAATACTTTATTTATTTTTTTATTGTTTCTTTGTGTATAAAAGTTTTATATTCATTTCTTGTCTTATTTTATATATTTTCAAAATTTTGTTGATTTATTTTCGTATTTTATTCTGTATTTTGCTTATTATTATTTAGCATAGTAATTTTATCACAAGTTTTATTTGTTATTTTTTATGTTTATTTTTGCATGAAATGTTGGTATGTATCATGTAATTTATATTGCTTTAGTATCGATATCTTGAAATATATTAATGTTATATTTTGCTTGCATCATTGTTTTTTAAAAATATATTTCATTTAATCCAAAAGTATTTTTAAAAATGAGGCAATGTTTTGTGTTTAGAAATTCGGGAAATAGTGCCCTAACGTGCTGGGTTGCGATTTCCCGTTTGCCTAAATAATAAAATATCCTTTTTAATATATTTTGTAAATCATGAGATGATTTTAGTTTCAAGGATTTAAAAACATCGTGTCCTAACGTGCTGGATGTGATGTTTGTATACTTTCGAAATAAAGGAATCTCGAGTTTTTAACTTAAATTGTTCATGTTTTTAAAAGGTATCATACTTTCAAATCTTTTCAAATTTTCGACATTAGGACAGAAAATTAATCAATTGGTACCAATTTTGGGCGTTACGAGGGTGCTAATCATTCCTCGTACGTAACCGACTCCCGAACTTGTTTTCTAAAAATTCATAGACCAAAATGTTTTATAAGGTGATCCCGTTTTCCAAAAATTTAAAAATGGTTTCGACATATGTATTTATATATAACAAAAAAATAAATATTTTTTAAAAAATAAATTAAAAAAACTTTATATTAAAAATGATTTAAAATATTACACAATACACTAAAAGAATAATACCTAATACATAATAAGTATTATACAAAAATAATAATATATAATAAAATAATTATATATATATAAAAATATATATATATACAATTAAAATGAATAAATAATAAAAAAGAATTAAGTCAGAATAAAAACAAAATTGAAAAAGGATTAAATTTAAATTTTAATGAAATTATATGGGTAATTTAAAAAAAAAACTAAAACCGAATTAGGGACCTATTTAAAATGCGCTCTATAGATGAGGGACTCACTGGGCAAATAAACCCTAATCCCAAGAACGACACCGTTCCAATGTTTGCATTTAGAAGGCCTAAGGATCAAAATGTCGCACAAATGAAAATATGGGGCCAAATTTTAAAAAAAGAAAAACAAAAAAAGACTAATTTGAGATGCATTGTAAAAGCAAAAGGATCACGCACGTAAATTTCCCATATTATCAGTAAAACACGCGGATCCTTTAAGCCTGGGTCGGGTCGAACGGGTCAAGAACAAAACGGCGCCGTTTAGTGCTTATTGACTTAAGCCAAAACGGCGTTGTTTTACACTGTTATATAAGCAAATTTTTTCACAAAAATTCATTTAGACCTTGCTTTTTTTAAAAAAAAATCGAAAAACTCTCTCAGTCTTTCTTCGCATGCGATTTTCGGCCACTGCTCAGGTGTCGGGCCACCGCATCGGCCACCAAAAGTCACAAATTTTCCGGCGGTTTCAAGGGTAAACTTCCTTACTCTTTACTTTTTAATAATATATTGCATCAAAGCAAATAAAAAAACAAATCTAAACTGTTTTCCCTTAATTTTAAAATCTGTTTTGATCGATGCTTTGCATGTATAGAAAGAAAAAAACAAAATGAAAGTAATGCTTAAAATGAAATACTAAATCGAAAATACCCTTTGCTATCTGATTTCTTTTGTATATTGTCCAAAAAAACTCCCATTTACACTATTTTCAATTAGTTTTTATAACCGATTATTATAAAAAAGAAATAAATACAGGGACTCTTTTTCCATATTCTTTGCTACTGTTGTCTGTCCTTCCCTTTTTTGCAGGTCCATGGCGAGATCTTTGGCAATAGGGCGCTACTTGCGTGCTGATTGCGGCGCGACTAGGGTCTACATTGGGCACTTGCGGCCCCTAGGGTTTCAGAAACCCTAGGCTTGCTGATTCGGTTTGAGTGTTAGGCTGGCGCTACTATTGGGCTACGGGTTAAGGGTATAGTCGGGTTAAGTCTAGGTTTCTATGTAATAGAGTATTTAGGCCACGGGTATAATGGAGTATTGGGCCACGGGTAGATTTTGGTTTAGGCTAGCTGTAAAATTGGGCCTGTAAATCTGGGTTGTATAAGGACTGTTTTAATGGACATTTTACTAAAAATTATTTATTTATTTTTTTGGTTTTTTCTTTCTTTTATAAAATATAGGCCCGGGAAAATTGGGCCTATAACAGTCGCAACTGTACAAACCAATTTTAGCCTGGGCCCATTAGAATACCCAACTAAATACCCAATACAACTAGCCCAATTACCCCTTAAACTAAAACCCAATTAAGCCCAACCTAACCCTAAGCCCAATACCCAAATCAAGCCAAAGAAGCAAAAAACAAAAATTCAAACCCTAGCCGCCCTAGGTCTTTTGACCTGTAACACCCATCACATCCACCTCCACTTGCACCACCATTGCTCCATCGTCAGCACCACTTGTTCTGCCACGCACCCGTATCCTGTAAAAAGAGGCGAACACGCAATCAAAAGAATAGAGACAAAACCCTTTTGTATTTTCGGCTTAAATAGCCATGGAAACAACATGTAATGGACTAGACATTATCAATAACAAGACAAGTTTTCAAATACAAGAAAGAGCAGAGATTCCACACCAAATGGCAAATATTCAAACACAAACGAGCAAAGGTCCTCCTCCTATTATTTTCCTTTATTTTTTCGCTTTGCGGAACTATTTTTGCATATATTCAAGGATTTTTTTATCATATATATATATTTTAAAACCGTTTACGTAACTATATATCTCTTGATTTTTTTTACACTATTTCTATATATACTATAAATATATAAAAAGGAAAAGTATAAAAAATTAAAAATTTTACCTTTGGGACGCCGGCCGCCGTGCACAGCGGCGCCGGCGGCGGAGCCATGGCGGTGGTTCACCAGAGGACGGCCTGGTCCTGGGAAAGGGGGAGACAGTTGAGAGCATCTCAGATTTTTTTTTGGAAGGGAGGGATTGAAATGAATTTTTTTTTCTAAAAATTTTGCCTTAAATAGGCCTCTAATACGACGTCGTTTTGGGACTGGCCTTAAATGCCCAAAACGACGTCGTTTTGCCCTGTCCGACCATTAATCTGACCCGACCCGCCTCAGGATCCACGTATTTTTTAGTGGAAGGGTTATTTGCGCTTTTAGCCCTTCCACTTTTTCGACTCTTTTTAATTTATTCCCCTTTTTATTTTTTATTTTAATTTCTCCCCGAATTTTTGCTTGGATTTCAGTTGGGTCTCCCCCTAATGCTGCGTGTTTTGGAGGGAGGGTTTATTTCCCATTTCGGTCCCTCATTGTTGTTTGCGTGTTCGATTCGGTCCTTTTCTTTTTATTTATTTTCAAATTGGCCCTGCAGTTCTATTTTAGGTTCAATTTAGTCCTTTTCCGCTTATTTTGCATTTTATTTTAAATTAATTTGTTTATCATTATTGTTGTTGTTGTTGTTGTTGTTGTTGTTGTTGTTATTATAGTATTTTACTATTACCTATTATTAGTATTAGCATTAATTGTAGTTAGTACTATTATCACTATCATTATTTTTACTATTATTTTTTTATATTATTATTATTCTTACTAATATATTATTTTCTATTTTATTACCATTCTACTTATTAACATATTATTTTTATGATTATTTATATTATTATTATTCTTGTTAATGTATATTATTTTCTATTTTACTATTATTCTTGTATTATTATTATATTTACTATTATTCCTTTTCTACTATTGTATTTATTAGCATTGTTAATATTAATATTTTTAAATTTGTTATTATTATAAGTATTATTATTTGCAACTATTTCATTTATATACTATTAGGTTTCTTTTTTATTTTCTCTTTTTTAATCTATTATTTATTTATTTGTTTATTTTTTTTTACATAGCCTCCTTGGTTTTACTTCTTTATTGCTATTCTTGTTATTTTAATTACGGATTTATTTATATTCCGCTATGCTTGTTAATAGCGTAGTTTATCTTTCATTTTTTACAAATCCGTGTTATAACTCGACAAAAAAATGATTCTTTTATAAAGGCAATATTTATTTAGAAATTCGAGAAATCGTGCCCTAACTTACTGGGTTTCATTTTTTCTCGTTTAACCTAAATAGCGGAATATCCTTTTAAAACAAATAAGTTTTAAATAAAAAAGCTATTTCTCGAGAATTTGAGATGTCGTGTCCTAACGTATTGGATGTGACATTTTGTTACCTCGGGAAAGGATTTCTTAAAATAAAGACAATATTCTATATTTGGAAATTCGAGAAATCGTACCCTAACTTACTGGGTTTCGATTTTTCTCGTTTAACCTAAATAACCGAATATCCTTTTAAAATTAAAATACCTAAATTTTAAATAAAAAAGATTATTCTTGAGAATTCGAGATGTCGTGTCCTAACGCATTGGATCTGACGTTTTGTTATCTCGAGATAAGATTTTCCAAATCAAGGCAATATTCTGTATTTAGAAATTCGAGAAATCATGCCCTAACATATTGTGTTTTGATTTTCTCGTTTACTCTAAGTATCCGAATATCCTTCCAAAATTAAATACATGAGTTTCAAATAAAAGGTAAGTTTAGCCTGAAAGGTCAAGGTGTTGTGTCCTAACGTATTGGATATGACATTTCACTTTGAAACGAGACGGCCTCTGACACACATTTTCAATTTATCCAAACGATTTTTTTAAGCATCACCATAAATGAGGGATCGTATTTTAAATTATTTCAAATTTTCAAATCTTCGACACTAAGACATTAATTAATCAACTAGGTACCAATTTTGGGCTTATCGAGGGTGCTAATCCTTCCTCGTGCGTAACCGACTCCCAAACCCGTCTTTTTGATTTTGGTAGACCAAAATTGTTGTTTTGATAAATCAATCCGTTTATAAAAAAAAAACCACTTTTTGAGGTGACCCAATCACACCTCAACAAAAAAGATTGGTGGCGACTCCCGTTTTTCATTTTCAGTTTCAAAATCAAAGTCGATTACCGTTTCACAAAAAAAATGGTTTCGACAGTGACATACCCATAAAGATATCCCAATAGAGGAATATTGAATCCTTTGTCGTAACACAGGTCTCGATGTGTCGCAACAACAATTCTCGACTGAACATAGCACCAGCCTGCGGGCGTTTTGGTTTGGATAATCAAACTTAAAGCTCAGGAACGTCAACTAACATAGGTTTAAGGACGACGGCCACCTGAAATCTATAAATAGGATCATTTTTCACATGTTGTGGTCATCAATTCCATAGTATAGTTTTCTGCTTTTAATTCCAGTTCCGATATTCTTTCTTTTAGGTTTTTAGATTTATTTTCAAGTTGTTCTTTGTTTATCTCGAGAGATCTGATTTGTAAAGACAATCAAACTTTGTGGATTCGTATTCATCTTTAATACAAATCAAGCGTTGTCTTAAACCCTACACCTCAATTCATTTATCATGTTCTATCTTTACATCAATTCCATATTGTTTATGAAAACCAAGCAAAACTAATCCCTATGGGGGATTAGCGAGTGGAGGTATGATTTGTTAATTGTTTTATAGGGTTATTCAACGGATCAACTATTTGGAAAAGGAAGAACATAAACTCTAGGAAGTCATTAAAGCGGAATTAACCCTATAAATACTAAATAATTAATTAAAATAATGGCTGACTGGTCAGAATTGTTGTCCCAAATCCACTCTTTCTGACGCCACTGAAAACGGGTTGTTACACAAATATACACTAATTATCCATTTATTTGCAAAAATATAAAAGTTTGTGAAACCACCATGACTTATTGAATTAGTGAACTTGGAGATATGATGGATATTATTGCATAATTTTAACTTGATATGATGGAATATTTTTACAAAATGGAAAATGCCAACATCTTTACTATTAATAAAAATAATGCTAAATTCTGCTTCTTATTGAAATTTGGCTATTTGTTAAAATACAAGCCATGGGAAGGGAAAATAAAATAAAATAAAATGGAAGGCTAGTTATTTCCACCGAGCAAAGAGGTAGATAAGAGTCTGCTTGAATTAGCAATACTGTGAGGATATGTTGCCCAATGAATAAGTTGGGAACGAATGAATTAATTAAGTACTGTTGGAGGAGGAAGCAACCATTTGGTACCTTCAATATAGTCAAGAACCAAGAAAGGTTTAGCTTCCGCATCCGATAGTTGTTTGACGAATTTCTCTCGTGTAGTGGGAGTCGCGCCTTTCCCCGTGCATTTGTATTCTCCGTAGTATACAGTTCTGCGTGTCAAACCGTTCTCACATTATATATCTTAATAAATTTATCAATAAGTTGGGAAAGATTAGTTTACTTGAAGGCATGTAATGTTGTAAGGTTGTGTATTATCTTACTTGGCACGTTCAGGTTGGCGATTACTAGACCATCCCCCGGGATGGACTATTTCGTCCATTTCAGTATAAGAATAAACAACCCTCGGACTGCTCTTCCAAGCCCTGCCCAAAAATACGTCCTTCGCTGTTCCTGTAATTCTGCCATGCACGAACGAAAAACCCGTGTCCTCCGATGAACTTTCTCTCGCGTGTGCTGTAATTATTGCCATTTTTGGATCTCCTTCTGGATCTCCTTCCACGAATATTTCTGAGTTCTGTATCCTACTTTTCTTATCAAATATATATATGGGGGTATAATACATCATATTTCATGCATTGAGAATATTAATACCAGAAATAAAGATGTCCCGCTTCCGAAAATAAAATCAACAGTGCCACGAATATGGCAGTCCTTAAAGAAATGGTTGCCTCTGTCATCGCACAAAGTGTCTTGGAAGCCAATGAACTTGCAGTTATAGAAGGCCGACCTGTCGCCGGAGACTCTCAAAGCAACAGCTTGTGCTCCTACCATTTTCCCGTCTGGCCTAGGAGCAGAGTTCTGTTTGCATAACATGCCACAAAATAAAAAAAGAACCCCTTTAATAATCAATTCAATAAAGGACGGATCATGGATGTCTAAACTCTACATTAACTTATGTTGAAGTTAGTTCCCATGCAGCACATGCAGTAGCCAAGCAGCAGTTATGCGGGTGAAGTATGAAGAAGAAAATTAAGCTATACTTACGCCACATAAAGTATGTGTTTTGTACTGAACCAAGTGCTACTGTTTCATTTTGTTACTTTAATGACTATTTTGTATTCTAGTTCAATTTGAACTTTGTTAGGCTGATATTTGATGTAAACTCATGATTGATGTAGCTGTCAATTAGCTTTAATTAAGTGTTCAGCTATGTCTTCTTATTTCAAAGTCTAAGTGGTGTTAGGTGTAGCCTAGGTAGACTTTGACTTGTTATCACAAGTAATCTCCTCTTATATATGTATTTTGTTTTGTAAAACTTATATGACTGAAAATATCTTCCAACTTTTCCTCTGCTTTTCTTCTTCTTCATTTTCTTACTCGTTTTCGGCTTACTGTTAAAGCATACATTACCAGCATAGGTAATACTCTTTTCCGTTCACCAGTTAAAGAACAGATTACCAGCATAGGTAATACGCCTTCTCAGACACAAAACCAATTACCTACATAAGTAATACTTCTCCTCGTCACCAATAGTCATACCAGCAAAAACTTGCTGTCAAAACAAAGATTACCTCCATAGGTAATACGTGCTTCCAACCCCAACAACTTACCGCTATATTGAAATTAGCACCCACAAAGTAACTACTCTCAGTAATAAGAGTGGCACTATCTACGGTTCCATATTGCTTGGCGGTGCCGTCAAATGTCAAATTTGGCATGTTTTTAGGATCTCCTAAAAATGTAATGAAAGGCTTATCTCTTTCAATTCTAATTTTCTCTTTATAAGATCCAGGTCCGATGGATATAATCACACGTTTGGCGTTCCCTGATGGAACGCTCTCGATGGCTTTGGTTATGGTATCGAATTCTCTACCCCCACCTTGCATCACCTTTATGATTCTAGGTTCTGTCTCGGCCGCAACCAATTCAGGGTCTAAGGTTTTACCCATTTCCTTCAGTGGCTTGATAATGCCATTAAACCAAGCTTCTACTTGGGATTTACCTGCCGGTATTGGTTGTGAGACAACAACCGGAGCAAAGAGGAGAATACTTACACACATTGCTAAAGCATAAACTTCATTGCCTTTTATTCTTTTTCCATCCATTTCCTTCTTCTTCTTTTTTCCTTTTAATAAAAAGTGTAATATGTTTATTTTCTTCGTTTATTGATTATTGAGGTTGTCTTTGAATTCTAAGTGACTCCAATTTATAAGATAAATTGGTGACAAAAAAATATAAAAGAAAAAGAGCCTTGGAGGATTCCTCGCATTGCCACTTATTTGCGTAGTTCTTGGTGCAAGCATTGCTACATTTAAGACCGAGCGTTTCACGGCTGATCGCAATTAATGAGCATAAATTGAATATAATTGTTGTCAAATACACGAAATTCGAACTTGAGACACCCATGATCGTTGAATAATAATCCTAAGTGCAAAACCTAAACCCGGTGAATTTAATGTAAGGAATGGAAATATTTTATGTCTGTCTTCATTTGTTGCCCCCTTAATACTTGCTTGTTTATTTTAAAGTTATTACAAAATTAATTATCTATTAGGTTTATATAAATGGAGAAAAGTTTGATTCTAAATGGAAATTGCCAATTTTTTTTTTTTGCAAGTAAGTATATTGTAAGCACCCAATTTTGTCCAGGCCATATACCAATTAAAAGCAAAGCCAAATTAAAAGCAAAAATAATTAAAGTCCTTTTACAAACCCCTTTTCAGTCTAAATTACAATATAAAAGGGCCTGATTACCCAATATCCCACTCAAACCACTAAACCTAGGCCAACCCAAAAACTACAGCCCATTACACCATTAGCCCAAGCTAACTACCCAAACCCTATTACACCCGTGACCCAAAGAACCTAAACCCAATACATAAACTAAATCGGTCCAAACAAATCAGACCCAATAAGCTATGTGGCCCGATGGCCCAAATCTGTTTTCAGATTTGGGAACCCTAGGGTTTCAACCCCCCTTTTTTGCGCCGCAGCTCCCATGAAGCCTCAGCCTTCACCGTCGCAATCTCCACACATCACACGCGCGCTCACCGCTGGATCTCTCGGGGTTTACCTGCAAGAAGAGAAAGGAACGACTGACATGGTAAGAAATCGGAGATAATTTGCTATACCAAATTTGTACACTAAAACAGAGGCTATAAAAGCCCTTTTGAATGTGTAAAACGACCACATATTCAAGGATACACAGATATACAGATACTTATACAAAGTATTCAATAGAGAACATTTTTGAAATCGCAACAAAGGTGTTTTGTTTTTATTTTGTTTGTATTTTTGTTTTATTTTCATTTTTTATCTCTATACGAAACAGAAACATCGAAAGTTTTGTTCTTTTTATTACTTTTATACAAAAATACATTTAAAATAAAAAGAATAAAAGATTGTACCTATGATTCGCCTGGAAAGGGGAGGAATTTTGAACCTCCAACCATCGTGTACGGTGGCACGTGAGGCGTGTACAGCGGGGGCCGGCAATCGTCGCCGGAGTTCAGGCCGAAGAGGGGGAGAGCATTCTAGGCTCGTCTCTTTGTTTTTTTTTTTAAATGTTTTAGAAATGAAATTTTTGGTTTTTTTTAGCTTATATAGCTTTATTAAAACGGCGTCGTTTTGCTTAATTCAATAAGCATTAAAACGGCGTCGTTTAAACAAAAGGACCCGCGTGTCAACCCGACCCGGCCAAAGGATCCGCGTGTTTTCTGTTATTGGGATAATTTCCCAATTGATCCTTCCGCATTTTTATCCTTTGAAATTAGGTTTATTTTATCTTTTAATTTTGCTCAAATATTTTGTTTTTATTTTAATTTGGTCCTTGGGCTCTTTTAAAAAGTAAGCGCATAAACAGTGTCGTTCTAAAAGGGGGATATTTTCCGTTTTAATCCCCCTCCTTGTGCGCACATTTTAATTTGACCCTTTTTGTATTTTTTTTAAAATTCCTAATTTTCATCTGTTTTTTTATTTCTATTCTAATTTAATCCTTTCTAAATTTTATTTTTTTTATTCTGACTTTATTTCTTTTTAGATTATTATTATTTATTTCAATATTTTGTATATATATTTTATCTTAAACCCTTTTTATATATTAAATTATTTTAATAATATTATTTCATTCGTTATTTTTCGTATATATTATTTATTTTATTCTAAATCTTTTTATAAATATAAAAATTGTTTTATTTATTTTATATTATTATTTTCATATATTATTTTATGCATTATAAGTATTATTTTAAAACTTGTATATTATTATCATATATTATTCTTTTTTTATCAAAAAAATTATGTATTATTTTACATTTATATATATATATATATTGTATGATATTTCAAATTTTTTTATAAAGTTTTGTTTCATTACTTTTATATATATTATTTTATTATATTTTATAAATTACTTTTTCTTTATCTATTTACAAAGTATTAATTAATTTTTAATCATTTTTTTATATCTACATTATTATAATATCCATTTTTTAAATACCGTATTTATTTTAATTGTTATTTAAACATTTTACTTCTTAACTTATTTTGTATATTTTTTAAGTTTTGCTAGTCTCTTTTTGTATTTTCTTCTATATTTACTTATCATTGTTTTAGTATGTTAATTTTATCACATCAATTATCCATCATTCTACATTGTTGTTTTTTTAATCAATTATATTTGCATGAAATATTGGTATGTATTATGTAATTTATATTGCTTCAATTTTGATATATTGTAATATATTACTCGCATCATTATTTTAAAAGAATTTCAAATGAAAGTTTTTTTTTAAAAAATAAGGCAATATTTTTGTATTTAAAAATTCGGGAAATAGTACCCTAACGTGTTGGGTTGTGATTTCTTATTTATTTAAATACCTAAAATACCCTTTTAAACAAATTTTCCAAATCACAATATGATCTTAGTTATGAGAATTTAAAAACATCGTGTCCTAACGTGCTGGATGTGATGTTAGTATTCTTTCGAAACAAAAGAATCTCAATTTTCAATTCAAATTATTCAGATTTTAAAAAAGAGATCATACTTTTAAATCTTTTCAAGGTTTCGACATTAGGACAGAAAATCAATCAATTGGTACCAATTTTGGGCGTTACGAGGGTGCTAATCCTTCCTCGTACGTAACCGACTCCCGAACCTGTTTTCTAAAAAAATCGTAGACCAAAATGTTTTATTTGGTGATCCAATCACACCTAAAAAGATTAGTGGCGACTCCCATTTTCATTTTTCTTAAAGTCGATTCCCGTTTTTTCAAAACTCTAAAAATGGTTTCGACATATATATTATTGATAAGAAAAGAAGAGAACAAAAAAAAGGCTTTGGGATTACCCAACCCGACCAGTACGACAAGGAAAACTACAACAACTTAACAAGGCCAAAAAAGAAACTGCAACAAACCCCTAGCAAGGAAACCAAAAATGCTCAACATACGATAAACAACGGTAAACCAGCTAAAAACGCCACAAACGCTGCACCAATCAATCCTCAACATATGATTACAATACGAACTACAGCCACAACCAAAAAATTCCTCCCAGATTCATGAACAACTTCCCAAAACCGACCACTACTGAAGACGACCAAACCGAAGTAGTGATTAAAAAGCATTCCATAGATAATAGGACCTCCTCCAACCAAATTCACACCAAAACCATCACTGCAACCTCTACACTTGCCATTAGAACTGCCCTTACTAAGACCTCCTCAACCCAACAACCCGAATAAAACCAAAAACAACTAGAAATAAAAGCCCAACATGCCCCCTAAACAACCCACTACAACACCCCATTACATAACACAAACATAAACGAAACGGCCCCAGCTACAATAAAAAGAACCCAACCCAAAACAGAATATATCCAAATAATACCCCAAACCACCTCCACCCACACAACAAATAGCCATCCAACACCACCAATCACTCCAGCTCAATCCACATAAGCAAACCTACACACAAAGATCATAACGACCATGAATAGGAGACCTAACAAAACTGATTCCACAAGTCAGCACCCCAATTCCTTTTCAGACAAAAACACCCCAAAAGATCCAGCAAACAAAGCGATATCATACCAGCCAGGAAACTAAAATTCCCATTTACCTTCACAAAACCCCTTTTTCTTGTAAACATTCCTACACAACCAATGACGAATCAAACCACCCAAAAAAACCCTGATGAAATCATCATCAACAAACGAATCCACACCATAAAATTTTTGAACCATCATTGGCATTTAAATCCCAAACACCTATCTCAAAGACTCTATAAATCCATAAAGCTGTTCAAACATTCCATGCATATTCAACCAACAATATTACCAGAAAGCTATCTTAAAACCCAAATATCTCCATAAATACCTCCCAAAATCAGTACCACAAACTGGCCAATTCAATTACACTTGATGATACCACAAAAACCTTATATCAACTTTCGCACTAATTTTGGAACTAGTTATTGAATTTCTGCTCTCATAATTTCTTCAATAACCTCTTCTTCATCTCCAAGAACTCTGAACCCCACTTTCTTACCTATTGCCCAAGTGTTAATTGCTTCCCTAAGAATCACCCTCATTCTGTTGCTTAAATCAGAATCAGAAAGGGATAAATTAACGATCCTCTCATCCTCTTTAGAAAACTCCCTTCCTTTTTCCTTAAGTATGGCTCTGTCCCTCTTTTTCCTTTATTTTAACTTTAAAAAACTGTTTTGAATCTCAAACATAGATCAAATTTTCTTTTTCGAGCCTTTCTTTTTTTTCCTGCGAAGAATCATCCAATTCAATTCTTCTTCCAAATCCAATTTTGAACCCATAAAGACATCTCTACTATTTTCATTTTCCTGACAGCTGTTGAAACCTTCCACAGGATCAATACATTCTACCGGGTTAGAAACTCGATCTATCTTACAACCCACTCCCAAACTTAATCCATTAACACAACCCCTTCTTTTAAGGCTCCTAAATTAAACTCACCAACTCCCAAGCCCATATCCCTTGCGTCCATCAAAGCCCTTTCCATACCAATGCCCGATTCATTTCCCTCACCCATAATAGATTCTTTGGAAACATGCTCTGTCACTTCCTCTTCATTTACCACCTCCATCTTTTTTTGACAATCATTAATATTGGAAATTGCCAATTAAGTTTTATGTTTTCTTTCATTCATGAAAGGTGGAAATTTTATTCATAGAATCTACAAAATACAATATTGAACATAAAATATCTATAAAGTACTAAGATTCTAAATAAAAACATCAATTTTATAGGTCAATTTCAAACAAATTGTGATTATATGAAACATAGGGAATGAATCTTAAAGTATATTATAGGAACAAATTTAAATTAAGCAAGTAATTAAAAAACAATCAAACAGTAATTAACAAAGTTAATATTTATATTACTTCTATACTTTGTGGTTGCGACTTCAGCAGTAGTTTCGGCTCGAAATTTTGTCATTAACTCCCAGTGTCGAAACCGTTTTCAAATTTTGAAAAATAGGGTCGACTTTAAAAATGAAAATTGAGTCGCGACCAATCTTTTTAGGTGTGATCGGATCACCTTATAAAACATTTTATTTCAAAACATTGATTCTGGCCTATGAAATTCAAGAAAAGGATTCAGGAGTCGGTTACATACGAGGAAGGATTAGCACCCTCGTAACGCAAAAAATTGGTACCGAATTGATTATTCTTTTGTCTTAATGTCGAAAATTCGAAAAGATTTTAAAACATGATCTTTTTTAAAAACTTGAACAATTTGAGTTGAAACTCGAGATTCCTTTGTTCCGAAAGGATACAAACATCACATCCAGCACGTTAGGACACAATGTTTTAAACCCTTGTAACCAAAATCATCTTATGGTTTACAAAATTCATTAAAAGGATATCTAGTTGTTTAGCCAAATGGAAAACCGAAACCCAGCACGTTAGGGCACTATTTTTCGAATTTCTAAACTCAAAACATTGCCTTATTTTAAAATTTTTTTGGATAAAATGTGACGATTAAATGAAATACATTTTTAAAACAATGATTAGGGCAAAATGAAACGTTAATACATTACAAAACATAAATACTAAAGCAATATATAAATTATGTGACATACTAATATTTCATACAAATATAGACAATTAAAAATAAAAACAACATAAAATAATAGATTGTAATATAATAACTATGCTAAAGCAAAAATAGAGAAATACATAACTTGAACAGACAAATAAAAGATATAAAGTAAACCAAGACAAATTTAAAAAAATACACGAAGTATAAAAACTTAGAAATGAATATAAAACTATAAAATAAAAAAAAGGTAAAATATCAATAGAAAATAAATGAGGTGTTTAAAACAACAAATAGATATTATGATAAAAAGGATAAAAAATGACTATTTTAAAAAGGGGTTAATATATGTGCATATAAAATAATTAATATATTTTAAAACTTAGGATATAAAAGATATCTACATATATATAAAAGATAACTTATAATAAGTATAACAAATTAATATATTACTTTATAAAAAGATAACATACTAATTTTAAAAAAATAATATAAAAACTTTACATTATTAATAAATTAATTTAAAATATTATACAATATACAAAATTTTAAAATAATACATAATATATAATAAAAAAACAATTAATATGGATACTATATGTACAAGAAAGACTAATTTATAAAACTTTTAACCATAAAGAAATATATATATATAAAGGAAATTAAATACAACATTGTAGACACTCAATTTTGCCCGGGCCCAGAAATAAGTCCACAAAAAAAAACGAAGTCCAAAGTCCAGTCCAGAATTACAAATATGATTTGGCCCGATCGAAATGGCCCATTACTTGAAAAGATTTAAGGTCTATCTACAAGCTTGACTCATATGGAAATATAATCTTCAATGATATGCAATCTTAGATATGATATGCAATCTTAGATATGATACAATCTTAGATATGATATGCAATCTTAGAAGATATGATTTTGTGATCTTAGAGATTTAATTTGTAGATACCCTTTAATCTTAACCATTGATGTAATTGATTTGTACCGTTGGATTTGAGGAGGCTCAACTATAAATAGAGGCCTCTCCCTTCATTGTAAACACACTTGAGTTTTGGGAAGCAATAAAAATTCTTGAGAGCATTCACTCAAATTTCTCTCCCTCTTGCGTTCTTACTCTTTGTGGTTTGTTCTTATTTTATTCTTCGTCCATCTTCGTTTTTCAACCTTTTTTTTTTATTTTAATTTCTTCGTTTTTCAAATATGTATGTTTATTCCTATCTTTTATACATTTTATTATTATATTATATATATTTTCCTTTATATTTTTTTGGTAGAGTAAAACTTTATGTACTAAAAAAATCTATATATTTATTATATTAGTATATATGTTTACCTGTATATATATATATTTCTCTAAAGTTAAAGTTTCATAAATCATTTGTATAAATGGCTCACCATTTTTTTAATTTAAAATGTAAAATCTTATATTTATTTCTTAGGTGTTTTTTTTATAAATTTTGAATTAATCTATTTCATATCTTTTATTTGACTATTCAATTTTTTTTATAAAAATTTAAAGTTGTTATCTTCTTTTACATTGTTTGTTTGTATCATTAGATGTGTTATATCATTGTTTTATTGAATTGTTGGTTATTAATGTGTTTGTGATCTTTAAAAATTGTGCTCTGATATGTATATTTTATAATGCATTAATGTTCCATTTTATTCATTGATTTAAAAAATATACTTTTTTAAATTGCTTCAATTTATCCCAAAGTTTTTGTTTTCTTAAATAAGGCAATGTTTCGTGTTTAGAAAATAGGGAAATAGTGCCCTAACGTGCTGGGTTGCAATTTTCCGTTTAACTAAATAACTAAATATCCTTTTAATGAATTTTGTAAATCTCAAGATGATTTTGGTTACGAGGATTAAAAATATCGTGTCCTAACGTGCTGGATGTGATGTTTGTATTCTTTCGGAACAAAGGAATCTTGAATTTCAATTTAAATTGTTCAAATTTTTAAAAAAGGGATCATGTTTTTTAAATCTTTTCGAATTTTTGACATTAGGACAGAAAACTAATCAATTTGGTACCAGTTTTGGTCGTTACGAGGGTGCTAATCCTTCCTCATACATAACTGACTCCCGAACCTTTTTTTTTTTGAATTTTCGTAGGCCAAAATTAATGTTTTGAAATAAAATATTTTATAAGGTGATCCAATCACACCTAAGCAAAAGGATTGGTGGCGACTCTATTTTCGTTTTTCAAAAACAAGTCGACCCTGTTTTTAAACATAAAAAAAATGGTTTCGACAGCTTGGCGACTCCACTGGGGACCAATAAGAGAGTCAAGCCGTTAAAATTGATTATTTTCTGTCCTTTTGTCGAAACTTGAAAATTTGATTTGGAAATTATGATCTTTAGCATGTGTTTGTTGCATATGATTGTTATTTTCCTTGTACACATTGCATTGCATGACCGTTGTGGTCACAACCGTAAATGGGAGTGAGAAGCTATGCCTTCGTGAGGTTTTCACCTCCGTGCAGGATAGTGGATTGCTTCCAGGATACATCCGTACCTACGTCTTCGTGAGGTTTTCGCCTCCGTGCAACCGTAGGGAAATGTATCCCCCTGAACTGAACTCGGTCCATATGAGCCTATAATGGGTGAGGATCGAGGAATCCGCTGGTTCAGGTACCTCAATCTTAGAGCTAAACCACATGTAAAAGACTTATGTACCCACCTTAGGAAGAACTATATTGAACTTTAGTGGTAACCAAATATGCATTATTTACTTGCTTTATGATTTATTTTGTGATACTAACTTGTTATGTTTCCTTTTTGTACATGTCATCTCATGTTTTAAAAGGGTATCGAGTCACGGTCAATTGCTAAGTTAGAAAGCTGGTTATGGAGAACGAATTCCTTGATAAAGTGGGAAACAATGCAGCTGTCCATAAATGGTCAGAGGAAACACAACTAGCAAAAGGTGATAGCTTAACTAAAGGGTACATGTCAGAGTTATGGGACTATACTTATAGCAGCGTGACACAGAATGATCTCCTGGAAGTAAAGGAAATATGGGATCGATAGAACGCTAAGACTAAGCAGTTGTTCTACGACAATTATGGGGACTTGCCGAACTTGCTTGACATGGAAATAGACGAACAATTGTTTTGGGACATCACTCAGTATTGGAATCTTACATATAGTTGCTTCACTTTTTGGAAAGGTTGATATGGTACCCACGGTAGAGGAATATTCGATTTTGTTGCGTTGTCCTAAGACTCAAGTTGACAAAGTTTACTCAAGGGCTAACTGTATTCCAACTTTTGTGAGGAAGTTGATGAACATCACGGGGAGAAAGAGTAGGCTAAAAAAGAAGAGAAAAGGGGTCGTAGAATTTTGCTGTCTCTTTGAGCTCCTTAGGGACTCTTGTTTTGTTATTTTCTCTCCGAATTTTAGGGTATGGATTCGTTTGAGCAAAAGGGAAATGGGGCAGCGTTCGAATCCTTGCCTCCTCCGCCACCTGTGCCTCATGATGTTGTTCTGATTAAAGCAAAATCGGATGCGAAGAGGATTGTTTGACACCCTACGGCAAGGCGTGGTGTTGGAACTGAAGGGCAGAAGGTAACTGTACTCACCAATCACTTCAAAGTGAGCATGGGGAGTACTGATGGACACTTATACCATTACAGTGTTTCTCTTTCATATGAAGATGGTCGCCCTATGGATGGTAAGGGTGTTGGAAGGAAAGTGATTGACAGAGTGCATGTGACCTACAAAAATAAATTGGATCGAAAGAATTTTGCCTATGATGGTGATAAAAGCTTATTTATTATAGGTCCGCTACTAAACAACAAGCTTGAGTTTATTGTTGTATTTAAGGATGTTGCACCTATCAGAAACAATAGAAATGCAAGCCCTGATAGCCTGGACAGCCCAAATGGGCGTGAAAGAAAGAGATTAAGAAGACCATATCTTTCAAAGACCTTTAAAGAGAAGATTAACTGTGCTACGAAGATATCTATGCGAGCAATTCAAAATGCACTGCGTGGGCAGGAATTTGAAAACTTTCAAGAAGCATTGAAGATACTGGTTGTCATTTTGAGGTAGCATGCTACGAAATAAGAATGCATACTGGTTCGCCAATCTTGCTTTTAAGATAACCAAAACAACTTCATAGACACTAGAGGAGGTGTCCTTGGCTATAGAGATTACCTCATGGGTGAAGCGATAGCTCAGATTCGAGAGGTAGCTGATTATCTATAGACCCTGATGGTATAGGCCGATACATTGAGTACAAAGTATGAGCTACAGTCCGTTTGTGGTCAAGAGTTAGCCTTGTTGCTTAATAAAGTTAAGACTTTGAGCATTAGGGCGAGAGCATATATGTAGCTCGTTTTATGTAAAGGATTTTGTTTTCTAATAAAGTTTCCTAAATGGAATTGAATAGAGATCGATACCTTTTTTGTATTCATGCATTTCCATTATATTACATCAAAGAAAAGAAGGTGTTGATTCGAAATTCGATTCCTAAATAGAATAGTTTGTCATAAGGAAACAAATTTCTTGATAAAGTGGATTATAGTGCGGTCGTCTGAATATAGTCCAAGTAAACACGACGAGAGAAAGCTGGTAGTCCACGGTGGAATACATGATGTAATTGCCAGAGATTCAAGCCAACAAAGGTTATCTAAGAGCATGACGAGAGAAAACCAGAAGTCCACGAAGGAATACATGACTTGATTTAATTGCCAACGATGATTATCCAAGAGCCGGCACTTTTTGATGAATATCATGGAGATAAGCGAGCAAGAGATCGAGGCTCAGATTAAGCAGCAAGGAGCTAGCAAAGGCATCTTTTGGAGAATTTACAGGATTCGACCATGAAGAAAAGATCAGCGTTTACTTGGACTATGAAGGGCAATACCACATATGTAATCTATTTTCATGTAAAGAAATCTGTTTTCTAGAAAAATTATTCTAATGGAATTGAATTCAAGATCAACATCTCCTTTTCTTTTGCATTCATGCATTTGTATTGCATCACATCACATGCATTTAAATCCATAAAAATACCCTAATTAGTAAAGGTTAAAAAGAGAAAGAAAGAGAGAAAGAGAGAAGAGGGTCACGGCTGAGTGAAAAGAAGATGCTCCCTTACATATCCCAGACTTTTGTATCAGGAGGGATAGTTTACCCAGAGATGGGGATGTTTGGAAATGAAAATCATTCCATCAATGCCGTACATAAAGAAGGGACTGATTAAGGAAATCTGGAGGGCATTCGTCCTTACGAACTAGGAAAGTCCTTAAACAACTGAACTGCGGAAGAACTTCCTATAGTCTTTAGAAATTATACAGAGTAGTCTACAGAACACTCTTGTTACTTTAAAGCCTAGGAGTAACAAGATTTCATTTGTGAAATAGGCTCATGTTTAGACATTTTTGTTTCAATAAAACATACTTTTGTTATCGATATGAGCAAATATTCTTTCATTCTTTTATACCGATAAATATTCTTTTAACCTTTTAAATTCTCTTTCTAAACTTTCACTTCATTCATAACATGTAAATAGTCATTCTTGAATTCATTCCTTGTACATTCTTTTGTGCCTATCATAGGTCCCTAGATATCAATGACAGGGGCAGCGATACTACTGATTCAAAGTTCCTTTTGAGCGTGACATGTGTTTAGAGGAAACTCAGTACTTTGAAGGTGCCAGAATTTGTGACTTGTTTCTGAATTTGTTGAAAATGGTAAAGCAAAAAGAGAAATAAATTTTACCTCATGAAAAGGTGGTAAAAGATATGGCCTTAGAAGGAAGGAAATTTTGTAAATTGGAACAAAGCTAGCCCAAAAAAAAATTTCTTTCACCGCACATTGATACTTTGGTGGACAATATTGCCGGATACTCGTTGTTTCTTAAGATACAATCTAAACTTCCTGGAGCTTCACAGTTCCTTCTTTGTTTGCTTCTCGATAGAAAAACTCTGATCTTTATGGGCTATGGAAGCAGAACAATTTGTCTAAGTATAGCATCGTGACTCAGTGTATGGCACCAGCTAGGGTGAAGGATCAGTACTTTACAAACTTACTTCTAAAAATCAAATGCAAAGCTTGGAGGACTGAATTCCATATTAGTAATTGAGCAAACACCTTCAATTCCAGTTGTTTCAAAGGTTCCAAGCATCATCCTTGGAATGGATGCATTGTTTAGCTCTCTTGAGCAGTCTGATGTAACGTCAATAACTGCGATGGTTAGCTTCAGGCAATGGCCATTGATTTCTAGCTATAGGGCATCAGGCCGTACACAGTCTTAAAGCTTGAAATAGTAGATTCTTTCTTCAAAGCCAGTTTTTGACAAAATGGATGAGGGTATCATGAGGAAAGCTCTCTTAGACTTCTATACAGGTTCAGGGAAGAAGAAGCCTGATCAGATCATTATTTCAGGGATCGGGTTAGCGAGTCTCAGTTCAATCAAGTTTTGAACAAAGAACTTGGTCAAGTTATCGAGGTTTGCAAGTTTCTTGACGAGAATTAGAACCCTAAGTTTGTGGTTATTGTTGCACAAAAAAAAAACTATCATACCAAGTTCATCCAGACAATGTGCTACCTGGTATTGTCATTGACAACAAAGTATGCCATCCGAAGAACAATGATTTTTACCTTTGTACTCATGCTGGAATGATAGGAATCGCAAGGCCAACCCACTATCATGTTCTCTTAGAATAGGTTGGGTTTTCAGCTGATGATCTACAGGAGCTTGTCTATTCTTTATCTTACGTGTATCGAAGGAGCACCACAGCCATATCTGTTGTGGCCCCTATTTGCTACGCTCATTTGACATCTTCACAATTGGGGCAATTTATGAAGTTTGTGGATGCTTCAGAGACATCATCGAGCCATGGTGGGGTGACTGCTCTGGGAGCACTTTATGTACCTCAGTTTTCCAAGTTGAAGGATAATGTCAGCAACTTCATTCTTATCTGTTGAGAATCGTTGAACCATCTTTTTGTAGGGTTTATCAAACGACAGCCAGGATTGTTACTGGGGTAATCCCTTTTTCATGGGTTTATAATTCGATGGAGTCAAGAATTGAATACCTCTAGTGAACTTAACTTGAAAGTATTCATCCTAATCAAATGTACTAGGAATAGATGACACAGACTTATGAAGAAGAGGGTTCGTTTACAAGAACTTCTTAAGAAAGCCAAGGTGAAAACCCGCAAAGGGCGCTTTGGAACTTCTATTTCAAAAAAAAAAAAAAAAGAAGAAGAAAAAAGATAAAAGAAGAAAAAGAAAAAATGGAGAAGCCAAGGTGAAAACCCGCAAAAGGCGCCTTGAGACCAAAGGGGTTTTGAGTTGAAAACTCGAAAGGGCAGCTCAAATTTTGAAAGGCGTGTAGTGACCTTTCTATACCGGATTCGACAAGAAGTGAAATATGTTACATACCGAGGCATCAACAAACTACTTTGGATCTTCTAAACACATGTTAAACACAAAGCAGTCTTCATGGAATTTGTATATAGAAGCCTAGGCTGCGATATCTAGGGCATCTGATTTTTGTCCTGTTTACTATCTTTGGATTCTCTTTCTTCTCAAAGATAGAATCCTAGATTAATCTCCTTTGTATTATTTTTGATAAATCATTCGAGCTCTAATTTTCCTCAAGATCAATTTATTTGTTGTCCATTATTCATAAAGCATGTTGCATTGAAATAATGATTGATGAGCTAAAATATCTTCACAAACGAAGTTTTGCATATTACTCTGGAAATTTCTAGATAATACAAGAAAACTAAAACAGGACAATTGTTTAAAGAATTCCCATATGTATGGAGGTACTCGAGAGGATTTCTTCTTCAGTCCAAATGGTGATTAGACGATATCAATCCTAAAATAGGATCATTTCATAAACATCTCCAGCAGGTAACATTCGAGAATGGTACAATAGGCCAAATTAATTCAAAGCATACGAGCTGAGTATGATTGATACTTTGAGTGAGATAAAGATGAAACTTTGATGAATGAATAAGTAATGACATCCGAAATAGGAGTCATATTCATAGCATTTTTGCATCATAATATGTCTAATTAGGAGCATTTGACTCATTTCGATTATGGCATCCTAATCATCAGGCATGAGCACATACACATTCTACAGGACAATGTAGATCAAAGATAACAGATTTGGCGTCTACGTGTTCGACGTGGAGCAGATTAAAAATAGCAGATTTGACATCTCTGTATTGACAGGGAACAAATCGAAGATAACAGATTTGGCATCTCTGTATTAGACGGGGAACATATCGAAGACATAGCAGATCTGACCTTTATTGAAGCAGATCCAAGATGATTTGGCATCTCTGTATTAGACGGGGAGCAGATCGAAGACATAGCAGATCTGACTTTCATTGAAGCAGATCCAAGATGATTTGGGATCTCTGTATTAAACAGGGAGCAGATCGAAGACACAGCAGATCTGACCTTCATTGAAGCAGATCCAAGATGATTTGGCATCTCTGTATTAGACGGGGAGCAGATCGAAGACATAGCAGATCGGACCTTCATTAAAGCAGATCCAAGATGATTTGGCATCTCTGTATTAGATGGGGAGCAGATCGAAGACATAGCAAATCTGACCTTCATTGAAGTAGATCCCAGATGATTTATCATCTCTGTATTAGACGGGGAGCAGATCGAAGACATAGCAGATCTGACCTTCATTGAAGCAGATCCAAGATGATTTGGTATCTCTGTATTAGACAGGGAGCAGATCGAAGACACAGCGGATCTGACCTTCATTGAAGCAGATCCAAGATGATTTGGCATCTCTGTATTAGACGGGGAGCAGATCGAAGACATAACAGATTGGACCTTTATTGAAGCAGATCCAAGATGATTTGGCATCTCTGTATTAGACGGGGAGCAGATCGAAGACATAGCAGATCTGACCTTCATGTGTCTACATCGAAGTTGATCCAAGATGATAGATTTGGCATCTCTGTATTAGACGGGGAACAAATCGGAGATAATAGATTTGGCATCTCTGTATTAGACGGGGAGCAGATTTAAGAAGCAGATTTGGCGTCTCTGTATTAGACAGGGAGCAGATCAAAGATAACAGATTTGGCATCTCTGTATTAGACGGGGAGCAGATCAAAGATAGCAGATATCGCCTTCCTGAGTTGCAGTGAAGTAGATTGAAGCCGTCAAGAGGCCATTTAAAGAAGATCAAGGATCAAGAACTCAAGACTCAGCGAGCCTGGGCAAAATTGGTCATTTTATAGTCTTTGCTCTATTCCTGTTACACAGCAATGAGCAAAGAGGGGCAGCTGTAGACACTCAATTTTGCCCGGGCCCAGAAATAAGTCCAAAAACAAAAAAAAAAAACGAAGTCCAAAGTCCAGTCCAGAATTACAAATATAATTTGGCTCGATCGAAATGGCCCATTACTTGAAAAGATTTAAGGTCCATCTACAAGCTTGACTCATATGGAAATATAATCTTCAATGATATGCAATCTTAGATATGATACAATCTTAGATATGATATGCAATCTTAGAATATATGGTTTTGTAATCTTAGAGATTTAATTTGTAGATACCCTTTACTCTTAACCGTTTATGTAATTGATCTGTACCGTTGGATTTGAGGAGGCTCAACTATAAATAGAGGCCTCTCCCTTCATTGTAAACACACTTGAGTTTTGGGAAGCAATAAGAATTCTTGAGAGCATTCACTCAAATTTCTCTTCCTCTTGCGTTCTTACTCTCTGTGGTTTGTTCTTATTTTATTCTTCGTCCATCTTCGTTTTTCAACCTTTTTTTTATTTTAATTTCTTCGTTTTTCAAATATGTATATTTATTCCTATCTTTTATACATTTTATTATTATATTATATATATTTTCCTTTATATTTTTTTGGTAGAGTAAAATTTTATGTACTAAAAAAATCTATATATTTATTATATTAGTATATATGTTTACCCGTATATATATATATATTTCTCTAAAGTTAAAGTTTCATAAATCATTTGCATAAATGGCTCACCATTTTTTTAATTTAAAATGTAAAATCTTATATTTATTTCTTAGGTGTTTTTTTATAAATTTTGAATTAATCTATTTCATATCTTTTATTTGACTATTCAATTTTTTTTTTTTAAATTTAAAGTTGTTATCTTCTTTTACGTTGTTTGCTTGTATCATTAGATGTGTTATATCATTGTTTTATTGAATTGTTGGTTATTAATGTGTTTGTGATCTTTAAAAATTGTGCTCTGATATGTATATTTTATAATGCATTAATGTTCCATTTTTATTCATTGATTTAAAAAATATACTTTTTTAAATTGCTTCAATTTATCCCAAAGTTTTTGTTTTCTTAAATAAGGCAATGTTTCGTGTTTAGAAAATCGGGAAATAGTGTCCTAATGTGCTGGGTTGCGATTTTCCGTTTAACTAAATAACTAAATATCCTTTTAATGAATTTTGAAAATCTCAAGATGATTTTGGTTACGAGGATTAAAAATATCGTGTCCTAACGTGCTGGATGTGATGTTTGTATTCTTTCGGAACAAAGGAATCTCGAATTTCAATTTAAATTGTTCAAATTTTTAAAAAAGGGATCATGTTTTTTAAATCTTTTCGAATTTTTGACATTAGGATAGAAAACTAATCAATTTGGTACCAATTTTGGGCATTACGAGGGTGCTAATCCTTCCTCGTACGTAACCGACTCCCGAACCTGTTTTTTTTTTGAATTTTCGTAGGCCAAAATTAATGTTTTGAAATAAAATGTTTTATAAGGTGATCCAATCACACCTAAGCAAAAGGATTGGTGGCGACTCCATTCTCGTTTTTCAAAAACAAGTCGACCTCGTTTTTAAACATAAAAAAAATGGTTTCCAACAACATAATAATAATCTAAATATACATATATACAAAAATATACATATTTCAAATAGATGATATATGAGAAAAGGGATAAAATTTGTTAATAATTGTCGAAACCATTTTTAAGTTTTTGAAAAAACGGGGTCGACTATTTAAAAAAAAAACAAAAATGGGAGTCGCAACCAATCCTTTTAGGTGTGATTGGATCACCTTATAAAACGTTTTATTTCAAAACATTGATTTTGGCCTACGAAAATTCAAGAAAACGGGTCCGGGAGTCGGTTACGTACGAGGAAGGATTAGCACCCTCGTAACGCCCAAAATTGGTACCAATTGATTAATTTTCTATCCTAGTGTTGAAAATTTGAAAAGATTTGAAAATATGATCCCTTTTTAAAACCTGAATAATTTGAATTGAATTTCGAGATTCCTTTGTTCCAAAAGATTACCAAACATCACATCCAGCACGTTAGGACACGATGTTTTTGAATCCTCGTAACTAAAATCATCTCGTGATTTACAAAATTTATTAAAAAGGATATTTAGCTATTTAGACAAATGGGAAATCGCAACCCAGCACGTTAGGGTACTATTTCTCGAGTTTCTAAACACAAAAACATTGCGTCATTTTTAAAAATACTTTTGGATTAAATGAAATATACTTAAAAAAAAAAAAAACAATGATGCAAGCAAAATATAACATTAATAAATTACAAGATATCAACAATATATACTATGTAATACATACTAACATTTCATGCAAATATAAACATAAAAATAGCAAATAAAACTTGTAATAAAATTACTATGCTAAATAATAAGCAAATACAAAAAAAGGGTACAAAAATAAATCAACAAAATTTAAAAAAGGTACAAAATAAGACAAGAAACGAATATAAAACAAAATAACAAAAATGAATGAGGTATTTTTAGAAAAAAACAAAGATTGGATACTAAAATCGTAAAAAAGGGTAAAAGATTCAAAATGGCTAGCATATATATGTGAAATAATTGATATGAAATAAATAAATAAAATAGTAATTTATAATACATAATATAACAACTTAATACATGTATTTATGAAGGAAAAAAAAATATACTTATTTAAAGTAGATAATATAAAACAAAACTTTATACTTATAATAGGTCACTTTAAGATGCTATATAATATACAGGTTTTAAGAATCTATTTTACAAGGTGTTAACTTTAAAATAATATATAATATAACAAATCAACATGGATAAAAAAAATTTAAAAGAGTAATCAATAAAAATTGTTTTTAGAAAATAAGATATCATATAATATACAAAATGTAAGATAATATATAATATTTAATAATAATTTATCAATTTTGAAATAATATATAACATTTAATAATAATACAAATTTTAAGATAACATATAATGTTTAGTAATGATATTCAAATTTTAAAATAATACTAACTTATTATACAAAAAATATGAAATTAATAAAAAGAATATATAATAAAACAATTTTAAATATAACACAAGTTTAAGCAAGTGAATAATATATACAAAACATTAAAGTAAATAAATTACAATATTTAAAAAAAATCAAAATAAATATAAAATTTAAAAAAGATTAAATTCAAATTCTAATAAAATTCTAGGGTATTAAAAAAAAACAAATAAAACTGAATTCGGGCCTAATTGAAACGCACGTCAAAAGGTAAGGGACTCACTGGGTAAATATACCCTAAACCTAAAAACGACATCGATCCAGCATTCGTATTTAAATGGCTCCTGGGCCAAATTGAAAACGAAACAGATTCATCGGGGCAAAATTAAGAGACGATATAGATTTAATTAAAAAATAAAAAATGTGAAAGGACTAAAAGGATAAATTTCCCATTTATTAAAAACACACGGATCCTCCCCGGGTTGTCGGGTCAAAACGCGGATCCTTCCTAAAACGACGTCATTTTGGCCTTTAATAGCAGCCTCCAAAACGACGTCGTATAAGTAGCCTATATATATTGATATTTTTGTTAAAAAATCATTTTAAAACCATTTAAAAAAAAGAGTTTAAAAATTTTCTCTCCCTCGATCGGCCTGAACTCCGACGATAGGCCAATGGCCGCCGCCACGCACGCTTCACGCGCCTCATACGGCTCCATCGGAGGCACCGCATACGGCGATTAAGGGCCAAAACTCAGTTTTTCAACACTAGTCGAGAGGTACCCCTCTTTCCTTTATTTTTTTGAAATATTTTATGTATAAAAAATGATTCATATGCTTCTGTACCGGAAAATGTAAAAAAAAAAGAATGAAAATATAAAGAAAATAAAAAATCAAGAATCACCTTTATTCTGATTTAAAAATCAATATTGTTTGTATCTTTTGTAAGTCTTTTTTACATTGTTGCTTTCGGGCTTTATAGCCACTGTACATATTTGGGTATTTTATTTTTTCGATTTCTTGCCATATTTGCTGCTTCGGCTGTGTCTTCTTTCCTTTTGCAGGTGTATATGCGAGAATCACGGTGGTTACGAGGCATGCTAGCGGTGGCGCGACGTCCAGTGATGAAGGTTAGCAAGCAGCGACGCGAGGAAGGAACCCTAAGGTTCGGGGTTTCCAATTTTCGAAACCTTTTAGGTCGTTTGGGCCTATTTGTATTTTGGGCTACCGTATGGGTTTGGGTAGATTAGGATTGGGTCAAATTTGGTTTGGGCCAATTGGTTCTGGGTGTAAATGGGTTTTGGTTAATCATTGTGCTAAAGGGGTTTAATTTTGGGTCGCTGTAATGGGTTATTTTTGGGTTTGTGAAAGGGGTATTGGGTTTAATTTGGTTGATATGTGGGCTGCTGTAAATGGGTTTTGGGTTATTAGGCCTTAGGCCTATTTATTGTAAATTGGACATTAACAAGGACATTTTATTTATTTATTTATTTTCTTGGTTTATAATATGGCCCGGGCAAAAATGGGCTAATACAGCTGCCCCTCTTTGCTCATTATCATGTAACGGGAATAGAGCAAAGACTATAAAAGGACCAATTTTGCCCGGCCTGGCCAAATCTTGAGATCTTGATCCTCATCTTCAAATTGCCTCCAACCCATCTGCAACTTCAGAGGTATTGGACCATAAATATGACAGCTTTAGTTCGCTTCACTGCAACTTCAGGAAGGCAATATCTGCTATCTTTAACCTGCTTCCTGCAACCTCAGGGACGCCATGCTGAAATCTTCAATCTGCTATTTTTTTAATCTGCTCCCTGCCAACATAGGGATTACCAAATCTACTATTTTCGATCTACTCCCTGCCAATACAGGGATCGCCAAATCTGTCGTCTACGATATGCTCCCCGCCAATACAAGGATTGCCAAATCTGCTCTCCTCAATCTGCTCTCTGCCAATACAGGGATTGCCAGATTGTTATCTTTGATCTGCTCCCTGCCAATACAGGGATCGCCAAATCTGCTGTCTTCGATCTGCTCCCCGCCAATACAGGGATTGCCAAATCTACTATCTTCGATATGCTCCTCGCCAATACAGGGATTGCCAAATCTGCTATCTTCGATCTGCTCCCCGCCAATACAGGGATTGCCAAATCTGCTATCTTCGATCTGCTCCTCGCCAATACAGGGATTGCCAAATATACTATTTTCAATCTGCTCCTTGTAAACTCAAGGATGCCAGATTTGCTTCTTCGATCTACACCATCCCCTAGAGGACATAACTTGTAGAATGGGTATATGCTTATGTCTAATGATTAGAATGCCATGATCGAAATGAGTCAAATGCTCCTAATTAAACATATTATAATGCAAAAATGAGAATTATTCCTATTTTAGGTGTCATCTCTCATTCGTTCATCAAGATTTCATTATTCATACTATGCTCGTATGTTTTGAATCTTTCCCATCAATTTGGTCTGTCATACCATCCCCAATGCTATGACCCACGAGAGATGTTTGTGAAATGATCCTCTCTTAGGACCAATATTGCTCAACTCACTAATTTGTCTAATCATCCTTTGGACAAAAGAGAAAATCTTAATTTTCTCAAGTACCTCCGACCCTTACTCATGGAAACTCTTTAAACAATTGTCCTACTTTAGTTTCTTGTATTACCCAGAAATTTACAGAGTAATATACAAAACTTCTTTTGTGAAAATATTATTAGTTCATCAATCATTATTTCAATGCAACATGCTTTGTGAACAAATAAATTGATCTTTGAGGATAGTTAGATTCGAATAAACTATCAAAAATACAATGGAAATTAATATAGGAACATATCTTTGAGAAGAAAAAAATCCAAAGATAGTAAATAGGATAAAAACCAAGTGCCCTAGATATCGCAGCTTGGGCTTCTATATACAAACTCCATGAAGACTGCTTTGAGCTTAACATGTGTTTAGAAGATCCAAAGTACTTTGTTGATGCCCAGTATGTAACATACTTCGCTTTCTTGTCGAATCAGGTATAGCAAGATGCCTTTCAAAATTTGAGCTGCCCTTTCGGGTTTTCAACTCAAAACCCCTTTGGTCTCAAGACGCCCTTTACGGGTTTTCGCCTTGGCCTCTCCATTTTTTTTATTTAGAAGTCTCAAAGTGCCCTTTGCGGGCTTTCACCTTGGCTTCTTCTCCTTTTCAGGCAAAATACTTTTTAATTGAGTCCGAATTTCTAGGATTGGGTAAGCTTTTCCCATCCATTTCAATCAAAATTAGTGCACCACCAGAGAAAGCCTTCTTCACCACATATGGCCCCTCCCAATTTGGCATCCATTTTCCTCTAAAATCCTTCTGTGTGGGAAGGATCTTTTTCAATACAAGGTCCCCCTCGTGGAATTCTCTTGGACAAACTTTTTTGTCATAAGCTCGCATCATTCGCTTCTGATACATCTGACCATGACGAATAGCCCTTAGCCTCTTTTCTTCAATCAAGTTCAATTAATCATATCGCGATTGAATCCATTCTGCTTCATCTAGCTTTATTTTTGACAAAATCCAAAGAGAAGGGAGTTGCCCCAGTAGAGGTTCTGACAAACGTTCGATAGGCAAAGAGCGCAAATGGCAACTTCTCATGCCAATCTCTGTAAGTCTCAGTCATTTTTCCTACTATCTTCTTGATGTTTTTATTGGCCGCTTTCACTACCCCATTCATTTTTGGGTGATACGGAGATGAGTTGTGATGTTTGATCTTGAATTGGCTGCAAACTTTCACTATCATGCTGTTGTTCAAGTTCAGTGCATTGTCTGATATGATCCTTTCACGCATTCTATACCTACAAATGATCTCTTTTTTTAAAAATCGACTAACTGCTATCTTAGTAACGCTAGCATACGAAATAGTCTCCACCCATTTCGTGAAGTAGTCAATAACCACAAAGATGAAATGATGCCCATTCGATGCTTTTGGTGAGATCGGTCCGATAACATCCATGCCCACATGGAAAAAGGCCATGGAGAAGTCATAACATGCAAAGGCGAAGGTGGTACATGAATCTTATCCCCATAAATCTAGCATTTATGACATTTCTTGGCATAATTGATACAATCTCCTT
The DNA here is from genome assembly GCA_020496765.1 of Gossypium stocksii. Taxonomy (NCBI): domain Eukaryota; kingdom Viridiplantae; phylum Streptophyta; class Magnoliopsida; order Malvales; family Malvaceae; genus Gossypium; species Gossypium stocksii. The sequence goes on along the minus strand of CM035627.1, from coordinate 105,821,822 downwards.
CCATAGTAGACCAATAGTATCCAAACCTCATGATTTGTCTAGCCATCGTGAAACCGTTTGCATGTGTCCCACAAACACCTTCATGCACTTCTTCCAAGATTTTTTTAGCTTCCACAGCGTCAACACATCTCAAAAGCACCTGATCTTTCCTTCTTTTGTACAAAATATCCCATCACATAGTCGTAGGCTAATCTCCTCAATGTTCTTTTGTCATTCTCAGTCGCCTGCTCAGGGTATTCACGATTTCTTACGTATCGCAATATATCTTGATACTAAGGGTGGTCATCCTTTTCCTCTTCTTCGATGTTACAACAATGAGCTGGAACCTCAAAAATACTCATCTGAATAGGCTTCATATCCTCCTCTCTATTTACCTTAATCATGGAAGCGAGAGTTGCTAAAGCATCTGCCATCTGGTTTTCATCCCGTGGAAGATAATTGAAAGTGATGTCGTCAAACTCCTCAAGTAGCCCCAAAACTACCCTTCGATAATTAATCAATTTGGGGTCTCTTGTCTCTCATTCTCCTTTGAGCTGGTAAATCACTAATGCGGAGTCTACATATACTTCCAGTATTTTAATTTTATGCTCTATGGCTGCGTGAATTCTTATGATGCATGCCTCATACTCGGCCATATTGTTGGTACAGTCAAAATCTAATTTACATGTGAATGGATAATTATCTCCATTTGGGGATACTAAGACTGCCCCAATTCCATTTCTTACAGCATTTGATGTTCCATCAAAATTTAACTTCCACGGATACTCTTCAGTAGTTGCCACATACATTATCTCTTCATTGGAAAAGTCAAAGCTCAACGGTTCATAATCTTCTAGAGCTCTGCTAGCCAGAAATTCTGCTATTGCGCTTCATTTTATAGCCTTTTGACTCACATAGACTATATCAAACTCAGAAAGCAATATTTGCCACATTGCCATTCTTCCATTTAGGGCAGTTGACTCCATCATGTACTTTAATGGGTTAAGCTTCGAAATTAGCCAGGTTGTATGATACAGCATATATTGCCTCAATCTTCGAGTTGTCCAAATCAAAGCACAAGATAACTTTTCAATTGGTGAATATCTCATCTCACACTCAGTGAATTTCTTACTGAGGTAATATATCGTCTTCTCTTTTCTTCCTGACTTATCATGTTGACCGAGCACACATCCCATAGAATTGGTGAACACTGACAAGTACAGTATTAGCGGTCTATCTGAACTGGGTGGACATAGTATTGGAGCATTTGACAAATATTGCTTGACTTTATCAAAGGCATTCTGGCATTCCTCATCCCAAGTACCTTGGTTGCGTTTCTTAAGCAGGCGAAATATGGGATCACATTTCTCAGTTAATTGTGAAATAAACCGAGCAATGTAATTTAACCTTCCAAGAAAACCTCGAACTTCTTTCTGAGTATGCGGTGGAGGCAATTCTTGTATGGCTCTGACCTTGTTTGAGTCAACCTCTATTCCCTTTTCGCTGACTATAAAACCTGATAGTTTTCCTGACCTAGCTCCAAAGGTACACTTTGCCGGATTGAGCTTTAACTGAAGTTTCCTCAATCTCAGGAACAATTTCTTCAAGACTTCAATGTGTTCCTTCTCTGTTCGAGATTTGGCAATCATGTCATCAACGTACACCTTAATTTCTTTGTGCATCATATCGTGGAATAAGGTTACCATAGCCCTTTGATATGTTGCCCCTGCATTCTTTAACCCAAATGGCATTACCTTATAACAAAAGGTACCTCACAATGTTATGAAAGTGGTTTTATCCATGTCTTCAGGATGCATCTTTATTTGATTGTACCCTGAGAAGCCATCCATAAAAGAAAACAACAAATAGCCTGCCGTATTGTCCACCAAAGTATCAATGTGCGGTAGGTGAAAATTATCCTTTGGGCTAGCTTTATTCAAATCTCTATAATCAACACACATTCGTACCTTCCCATCCTTTTTAGGGATGGTACAATGTTAGCTACACATTCAGAGTACTTAACCTTTTGCAGGAATCCAGTATCAAACTGCTTCTTGACTTCATCTTTTATTTTCAACACAATATCAAGCCTCATCCTGAATAGCTTTTGTTGAACTAGCTTGCAATCTTTCCTTATGGGAAAGTGGTGTACTACAATGTCAGTATTCAACCCAGCTATATCCTAATACGACCATGCAAAGACATATCTGAATTCTCACAACAACTCGACAAGATCTTGTCTTGTTTCCTTGGCAATGTGCGTTCCAATTTTCACTTCTTTCCCCTCCTCCAAGGTTACACTCTCTACTACCTCTTTCTCGTGGGGCAAAATTTGCTTCCCTTTTTGCTTTACCATTCTTAACAGATCTGGAGATACGTCACAGTCCCTGTCACCTTTAAAATCCTGAGGTTCCTCTAAACACATGTCTTGCTCAAAAGAGAATTCAAGATTTGTAGTATCATTGCTCATGTCATTGATATCTAGGGACCTGTGGTGGGTACAAAAGAATGTACAAAGAACGAATGAATTTAAGAATAACTATACGTTATGAATGGAATGAAAAAAATTTAGAAAGAAATTAAAAGGTCAAAAGAATATTTATCGGTATAAAAGAATGAAAGAATATTTGCTTGGATTGATAACAAAGGTGTATTTTATTGAAACAAAAATGTCTGAGCATGAGCCTATTTCACAAATAAAATCTTATCACTCCTAGGCTTTAGAGCAACAAGAGTGTTCTGAAAATTACTCTGTATAATTTCTAAAGACTACAGAAAGTTCTTCTACAGTCCAATTGTTTAAGGAGCTTTCCAGTTCATAAGGACGAATGCCCCCAATTTTTTTTGTTCAGTCTCCTCCTCGTGTATGGCATTAACTTGATGAATTTCACTTTCAAGCAACCCCCTCTCCGGGTGAATTATCCTACCTGACACAAAAGTCTGGGATATGTGAGGGAACATCATCGATTCCCACTCAACTTCCCTTCCACTTAACCCCGCCTTTCTTCTCTCTTGCCGTTTCTCCATTTCCTTCTTTCTTTGTTTATGATCTGGCCTGAAACCCAAGCCAAAACGGTCTCTTTTCTCCTTTAGTTTCTAAACTTGAATTCTTCCTTGGAGATATCTTCCCAATCCTTTTCCTGGCAAGGCTCCTCTCCCCACTATCATCTATAAACCCATTCTCGTGGTTTTGGACATCTTGGGCACTGGTACCTCATTCCTCTCCGAAATGAATGTTGCATTGACGAATTCTAAGGAGCGGAAAGAGCATTCAATGGCCTCCTCGTTTGCCTCCACATAGGGCACGTTACTAGTAACAGTTGATATGAAGTCCTCCTCCGTATTTATAGTAACCAACCGTCCTTCTGTTACTAGTTTCAATTTTTGATGCAAAGACGAGGGCATCGCTCCCGCCGAATGTATCCAGGGCCTCCCCAACAAGTAATTATAGGAGGGCTTGATGTTCTAGTGACTTCATACGTGTTCGATCCAATCAGCAATGGTATGTCAATCCTTCCCATCACTTTCCTCTCCGTGCCATCAAATGCTCTCACTATGTTATGGCATGTTTTCATGTGAGAACTATCTATTGGCAGCCTATTCAATGTGGACAATGGTAGGACATTCAGAGCCGATCTATTATTAATTAGCACATTGGGCAGTGTATATCCTTTGCAACGAGTGGTGATGTGCAAAGCCTTGGTTGATCCCATACCCCCAGGTGGAATTTCATCATCATTGAAATAGATAAAGTTGTCAGCGCTTATGTTACTAACCAGACGATCCAACTTATTGATGGATATGTCGTTAATAACGTAGGTTTCATTGAGCACTTTTATCAATGCTTCGAGATGCACCTCTAAGCTTAGAAGTAAAGCTAACACTGATATACGAGTCGGTTGTTTGTGTAGTTGCTTTACCACGCTATATTCACTGTGCTTCAAAAATTTTAGAAACTCCTTTGCCTCTTCTTCCTTCACGGGTTCGTTAATAAGTACTTCGGCTCCTTTTTCTCGCTCAACCACCGGAGACTTTGTAAAAGCCTTGGTAGTTGAGCAGATAAAAGAAAAAACAACCAGACATGAGCTGCCCGTCAATGAACCAGTAAGGGAAGAGGAGGCTAAAGAATTTTTGAAGTTCTTAAAGCATAGCGAGTACAGTGTTGTGGAGTAATTACATAAATAGCCAGCTCGCATATCTGTATTAGATTTGCTTTTAAGTTTAGAAGCACATCGTGAGGCACTAATGAAAGTATTGAATGAAACTTATGTTACTAATGATATTTTTTTCAATAAGTTGGATCGTTTGGTTAGTAATATAAGTGCTGACAATTTCATCTATTTTAATGATGATGAAATTTCGCCTGGAGGTATGTGATCCACCAAAGCGTTGCACATCACTACTAGATGCAAAAGGTACACATTGCCAGGAGTTCTGATAGATAATGGGTCAGCACTGAATGTCTTGCCATTATAGACATTAAATAGATTGCCAATAGATAGCTCTCACATGAAAACATGCCAGAATATAGTAAGGGCATTTGATGGCACAGAAAGGAAGGTGATGGGAAGAATTGAAATACCTGTGATAATAGGCCCAACAACATATGAGGTAGACTTCCTGGTGATGGATATCAAACCTTCATACAATTGCTTATTGGGGAGACCTTGGATACATTCGGCAGGGGCAGTGCCTTTATCATTACATCAAAAGTTAAAGTTGGTAACAGAAGGCCGGCTAGTAACGATTAATGCTGAGAAAGATATTATTGCAACCGTATCCAATGAGGCACCATATGTAGAGACAAACGATGAAGCAATTGAATGTTCTTTTCAATCTTTAGAGTTTGTGAATGCAACACTCATCACTGAAGGGAACATAATCTCGGTGCCAAAAATATCTAAGACTACCAGAATGGGTTTACAACTGATGGTAGGGAAAAGAGCCTTACCAGGAAAAGGATTGGGTAGATATCTCCAAGGTGGGATACAAGTTCCAATGTTGATGGAGAAAAGAGACCGCTTTGGCTTAGGATTCAAGCCAGATGCAAGATAGAGAAAAAGAGAGCTAGAAAAGAAGCGAGAGAGAAGAAGGGCACGGTTGAGCGGAAAAGAAGTCGAGTGGGAATTGATGGCATTCCTTCATATATTCCAGACTTTTGTATTAGGAGGGATAATTCATCCTGAGAGAGGGTTGCTTGAAAATGAAAGTCATCACATTAATGCCATACATGAGGAAGAGACTAAACAAAGAAATCTGGAGGGCATTCATCCTTACGAACTTGGAAGCTCCTTAAACAATTGGACTGCAGAAGAACTTCCTGTAGTCTTTAGAAATTATACAGAGTAAAATTCAGAGCACTCTTATTGCTCTAAAGCCTAGGAGTAATAGGATTTCATTTGTGAAATAGGCTCATGTTCAAACATTTTTGTTTCAATAAAATACACCTTTGTTATCAATTCGAGCAAATATTCTTTCATTCTTTTATACTGATAAATATTCTTCTGACCTTTTAATTTCTTTCTAAGTTTTTCATTTCATTCATAAACATGTAAATAGTCATTCATTCATTCTTTGTACATTCTTTTGTGCCCATTACAGGTCACTAGATATCAATGACATGAGCAATGATACTACAAATCCTGAATTTTCTTTTGAGCAAGACATGTGTTAAAGGAACCTCAGGATTTTGAAGGTAATAGGGATTGTGACGTGTCTCCAGATTTGTTAAGAATGGTAAAGTAAGAAGATAAGTGAATTTTACCTCATAAAAAGGTAGTGGAGAATGTAATCTTGGAGGAAGGGAAATAGTGAAAATTGGGACGCACATAACCAAAGAGACAATGAAAGATCTTGTTGAGTTACTGCGGAAATTTGGAGATGTCTTTGCATGGTCATACCAAGATATGCCTGCGCTGAATACTGATACTATAGTGCATCGCCTCCCTATAAGAGAAGAATGCAAACCAGTTCAGCAGAAGCTACGAAGAATGAGGCCTAATGTAGTGCTAAAAATAAAAGAAGAAGTCAAGAAACAGTTTGATGTTGGTTTTCTACAAGTAGTCAAATACTCAGAATGGGTTGCCAACATTGTTCCTGTCCCAAAGAAGACGGAAAGGTTCGGATGTGTGTGGACTATAGGGATTTAAATAAGGCCAGCCCTAAAGACAACTTTCCTTTTCCTCATATTGACACGTTGGTGGATAACATGGCAGGTACTCGTTGTTTTCTTTCATGGACGGTTTTTCAAGATACAATCAGATAAAGATGCATCCTGAAGATATGGAGAAAACTACTTTCATAACATTGTGGGGTACCTTTTGTTATAAGGTAATGACATTCGGGCTAAAGAATGCAGGGGCAACATACCAAAGGGCTATGGTAACTTTATTCCATGACATGATGCATAAAGAAATTGAGGTATACGTTGACGACATGATTGTCAAATCTCAAACAGAGAAAGAACACATTAAACTCTTGAAGAAGTTATTCCTGAGATGGAGGAAGTTTTAATTAAAGCTTAATCTGGCAAAGTGTACCTTTGGAGCTAGGTTAGGAAAGCCATTGGGCTTTGTGGTCAGTGCAAGAGGAATAGAAGTTGACTCAGACAAGGTCAGAGCCATACAAGAATTACCTCCACCGCGTACTCAGAAAGAAGTTCGAGGTTTTCTTGGAAGGTTAAATTATATTCTCAGTTTATTTTGTAATTAACTGAGAAATGTGATCCAATATTTTGTCTACTTAAGAAGCACAACCAAGGTACTTGGGATGCTGAATGCTAGAATGCCTTTGATAAAGTTAAGCAATATTTGTCAAATGTTCCAATATTATCTTCGCCTAGTCCAGATAGACCGTTAATATTGTACTTGTCAGTGTTCAGTAACTCTATGGGATGTGTGCTTGGTCAACATGATGAGTCAAGAAGAAAAAAGAAGGCGATCTATTACCTTAGTAAGAAATTCACTGAGTGTGAGATGAGGTATTCGCCAATTGAAAAGTTGTGTTGTGCATTGATTTGGATAACTCGAAGATTGAGGCAATATATGCTATATCATACAACCTGGTTAATTTCGAAACTTCACCTATTAAAATATATGATGGAGTCAACTGCTCTAAATGGAAGAATGGCAAGGTGGCAGATACTACTCTCTGAGTTTGATATAGTCTATGTGAATCAAAAGGCTATAAAAGAAAGCGCAATAGTAGAATTTTTGGGTAGCAGAGCTCTAGAAGATTATGAACCATTGAGTTTTGACTTTTGATAACGGCTCGCAATATTAAGTAATACAATTTATAAAACACTTGATCACACCAAAACTAACTAATATCACGACCTTAAAGGCAAGCGCACCTGTTGAACAGTAGTATAGTTTAGTGGCAAGACCGAGTTATCGTACCCAACGGAACCAAAAGTACTAGTACTGACTTCCTTTCTATTATCTAGCCTAAAAATAAAAGAGGTTTGGTTGAAATTAATTCTAAAACTAACTAAAAGTGCACAAAAAGTAAATTGGGGAAAACTTTAGGGAAAAGCTGATTGATATAAGCAACACTTAAGGGAGAATCCACCTAGACTTCACTTGTTATTGGTTCTTGAGCTAGACGATTTATTCACTTGACTTGATCCGTAGAGATCCCTAATTTATGCTAAACCCTCCGTCGAGGCAAAAAGCAACTAGGCCTAGGTTGTTAACTAAAATTCCTTTATTAATTAACACCCTAGGTTGCATTAATTCGATCTATGGTTCCCCATATTAGGTTTGACCCTAATCCGGCAGATTTATGTCGCCCTATGTCTAGGGTTGCATGCAACTCCACTTAATTATGGTAGATCTACTCTTATCACAGGGACTTTTGCTCCTCTGCTTTAAGCACATCCGTTTCTTGAATTAATACCTAGGCTTATTAACACAAGAATTAAGCACACATAATTAAGAACAACTCAGTATTTATCATATAACTCAAGAATAAATAATAACAAGATTCATCTTAGGTTTCATCCCCCTCAAGTATTTGAGGGGTTTAGTTCATAATAAAGAAAGAAAACATCTCAGAAGAATTAAAATAACAAAACGTAAAGAACCCGAAAACCCCTGAAGGAATTTAGGGAGATCCTCTGTCTTGATGTAGAATTCTGGCTTCTGGGATGAATCAACCGGCTTCCCTTGGAGTAATTCTTTGCTTTCACTCTTCGTGTCAGCAGAGAGACGACTCCCTACTTTAGGGAAAAGATTACCCTTGGAAGGGGGAAATTAAGTACACCCTTAGAGTTGCCTCCTAGGGTCTTTATATAGAGTTTTTGGGAGCCTTTCTTAGCCTTTAAGTATTCAAATCTGAGTGAAATTCCTCTTCCTCACGACTAGAACACGCCTGTGTGCCACGCCCGTGTGATTTCGGCAAGAGGCTGTGTGATTCCATCGGTGGAGGCACGACCGTGTAGCTTGGCTGTGTAGCCTGGCCGTGCTTGTTGGGGGCTGGACCGTGTGATCTTCATGTGGCACGACCGTGTGCCACGGCTGTGTGGTTACTTCTTGGGCCATTCTTTTTCACATTTTGGCCCATTTTCTCCGGTTTTTGGTTCATTTTCCGTTCTCTTCTCTTCACTATGCTCTCCTGAGTATAAGATATGAAATAGAAGGATTAAGAGCACCAATTCTCACAAAATTAATAATAATTCATCCAAAATATAGGCTAAACATGAGGTAAAAATATGTATAATTTATCGTTCATCAAATACCCCCACACTTAAGCCTTTGCTTGTCCTCAAGCAAAATCTCAATCCCTAATAAAGAATCATTCTTCTCAACCTACAATCTTTATCAATAATGTTTCAAATTAATCTACAGGAAATCATACAATGAAAATTCAATCAAAATAACATTAAAGACTCAATCAATCTAAGTTGAGAATTTTATCATTGAAACATAAGCTTTCTCCCTTCTCCTAAGTAATTATCTCTCCATCTTAGTTAACAGAAGTTGACATCCTCACTAAAGATTCACTCTATCCACTCGAAGTGTTTAGGGTTCAAAATTTAAGCACTCTCTAGTCAACCTGAAAAGCTATTACCATAGGCTTGCAAGGAAATCACATCTCCACCACTATAGATTAACATGACATATCGATCAAAAGGTCTCGTAAGGGTAGTAACGGGGCTTGGTTAGGGGTGTTGTCACAGGCTACAAAAGAAGGGTTAGAATCGAGATTGAACTGAAAAGTTATCTAGCTAGAAAAATCTCTATCACCGGGAACATATTTCTAGGGCTAATTTTCATGATAATATCGTTCATGCCTAGGTAGCCTTTAAATAGAAATATGCAAAAACTTTTGAACTATTACATATGACAACTGAATTTAACTGTAAATACACGTTTTTCTCTTCTTCTTTTTTAAGAACAATTCATAATAATCTTGAATATTTACAACTTTACATGCTGGAAAAGAGAATAAAGCTAGATAATAATTTCAACTCAAATCTCGACAAAAATAAGGGTCAACTTAATTGAATGAAATTCAATAAAAAATGGGTTATTGGTTAATAATTAGAAGGTAAGTCAAAGAATGGGTTGTTAGGCTCAACGGGGTTCACTAGGGGTTAACTTATGGAGGTAGGCTTTTTGTGGAGTAAATGGGTTGAATCCTGAGTGCCTTTATCATTTCGAAATATCAAATCAATGATGTGGTCTTGACGCGTATAATCAAAGCAAGTTCTAGAATAACAAATCAGTGTTGACTCACTCAAAGCAATAATAAAAGTGAGCACGAAAGAATGTATGCTCAAAAGGCTCAAAATGTCACCAGAATTATGGCTTTTTGATGTCAATCCTGTGACTTTCAAATTTCAAGATAATACTTAGAATTAAAGAAATAACTTATGCAAAAATTGGGGTTCTCAAAAATTTCAACTTATCATGCTTGATTCCCTAATGTTTTAATTCTCAACATATCGATAGAAATCATAAATCAATCAGAATAAATTCCTAATAGGAGACTGAGAATTAGTTAAGAACAATGCATGAAGTATAACTTCAGGGATTTTCACAAATACTGTAAAGAATTCAAGTAAGCTTCCCCCCCACACTTAAGATGTACATTGCCCTTAATGTACAAGGATATAAAAATAGCAAAGAAGTATAATATCATAAGATAGGGAGGGAATTGAAACACCCTGAGTTTAGGATGAACTCATGAGGAAGAGTCAGCAATTGTGGCAGGGTGTTCCTATTTTCGTTTGAATATGAGCTGTAGAGCTCCTTTTTGAAACTGCGAAAATATTAATTAGTCGTGGGAATTTCCAATTAATAGAGATTACTCGTTAGGGATTGGCCGATATGAAAGATAGAAAATTAAATAACAGAAAACTAATAAACTAAGTTCTAAGAATACTAATGCTATAATGATTAAAAGGATTAAACATAAAAATAAAATTTATGAAGAAGAAACTAATAAAGGAAAGAAAAAAGAAAAAAATGAAAAATGAGAAAAATAGAACCAAATGGGAGAATAGAGGCACACGCCCATGTGGCTCGGGTTTAGCCCGTGTTGGCCATATTGCATGGCTGTGTGTGATCTTGTTCGTACTTCACACAGTCATGTAGGACGTCCCACGGCCGTGTGCGATGAGGCTTTGCTACTCCTACGGTCGTGTGGGAGGGCACACGGTCATGTGATATGTTCCACAGCCCTGTCTTAATTGACAGTGTTGGCCACGATCTGAAGACACAGGTGTGGGGATTTGTGCAAGCCCTTGTTGAAGTCGAAAGGTTGCCACGGCCATGTCGCACGACCATGGCTATTTATCGGTAGCCCGTGCTTTGGGAAAAATTTTTGCTCTGTTTATACACGGCCTCGCTACACGACCGTGTCTCTGCTTAAAGTGTTCACACGGCCTCAGACACGCCCGTGGGCATGGCCGTGTGGTCCTAAATTTCTGCATTAAAAAGGGTTAGTTGATGTATAAAAATACTAAAATAAAAAATAAAAGAAAAGTTACTAAGTTAGTGCTCGGGTTGCCTCCCGAGAAGCGCTTATTTATAGTCTAAGCTCGACTTTGCTCGAGCTTGTACGTCCACAGTGGTTTGAAGAGTTGATACTCTTCTATCCTGCTTACTATTTTATTATCAACGTAGGATTTGAGTCGAGTGTGATTTACCTTGAAAGTGCCGAGTGACTCATGTTTTATCTCGACTGTTCTATAGGGAAAGATTTTCTTTACCGTGAAATAAGGTGTATCACTTGTATGCTCTTTTGAATTCAAGATTCGAGGATCGTCTTCCCCTAAGATTCCTTATCTCCTACCTTGAGTTGATTCGTTTGTACCTGAGGGTCGGCTTGGTGATGCTTTGGGTTGGTTTGGCATACTTTGGGCTTTTCATGATAGTTCAGCCACTCATCTAGTTCCTCGATCTGAAGCATTCGCTTTTCAGGTGCATCTCCCTTGGATGGACTTGTCTGTGATTGGGTTGCCTTTATGTAGAGCGTTACACAGAAGGTTGGGTGGTGAGTTTAGTGTTTTTACAATGACTCGTAACTATATTATTATCAGCAGTCTTAATCGAGTTCCAAGCTTGTAAAGTAACTTTGTCATCACCTATGCGTAGTGTAAGCTCACCTGTTCCTACATCAATTATAGTTCTGGCAGTTGCTAAAAAGGGACGCCCTAAAATTAAAGGTACCTCAATATCTTCATCCATGTCAAGCACAACAAAATCAACAGGGAATATAAATTTATCTACCTTTACTAGCACATCTTCTATGATTCCCCTAGGATATTTAACAGATCTATCAGCTAATTGAATACTCATCCTAGTGGGCTGTGGTTCCCTTAGACCTAGTTGCTTGAACATTTTGTAAGGCATGAGATTAATGCTAGCACCTAAATCAGCTAAGGCTTTATCAATAAGTAAACTACCAATTAAACAAGGAATAGTAAAACTCCCTGGGTCTTTCAGTTTTGTTGGCAGTTTATTTTGGAGAATAGCTAAACATTCTTCGTTGAGTTCCACTGTGGCTAATTCTTCCAACTTTCTTTTATTTGTCATAAGTTCTTTAAGGAACTTCGCATATTTCTACATCTGCGAAATTGCTTCAACAAAAGGTAAGTTAATATGTAATTTCTTTAAGAGTTTAAGAAACTTATCGAATTGTTCGTCTGACTGGTCTTTCTTTAATGCGTTTGGGTATGGGATACGAGGCTTGTATTCTTTGATGTTTGGCTTATTGCTGCTTACCTCTACCTTAACTTTATTCAACTCAGGTTCCTCGCTTGATTCTGGATTGTCTTTGGTTAATGTCTCCTTTTCTATTGTACTGACGGCATGAATTTGCTCTCTTAGATTGGTCTCAGTGTTACTTGGGAGTCCACCTTGTGGTCTTTCTGAAATTAGCTTGGCGAGTTGACCAATTTGATTCTCAAGGCCTTTAATTGATGCTTGCTGGTTCTTTAGTGCCGTTTCGGTATTTTAAAAACGGGTTTCTGATATGGCCATAAATTTTGTGAACATTTCTTCAAGGTTCGGCTTTTTCTCTTGTTGTAGAGGTGGCTGTTGAAATCCCGGAGGAGGTGGTTGTCTATGATTCCCTTGTCCTCCCCAAGAAAAATTGGGGTGGTTCTGCCAACCTGTATTGTAAGTATTACTATAAGGGTTATTTTGAGGTCAAGAATTGTTACCCATATAGTTGGTTTGCTCAGTTTCCATGCCATGTCCATAAGAGGAGTTATCTGGATTGAACATATTTCCCTGGATTGCGTCACACTGCATCACTGGATGTGCCTACGTAGAACCAACAAAATTATCAAACTTTTTATTTAAAAGCTCTACCTGGTTAGTAAGCATGGTGACAGCATCAATATTATAAACTCTTGCAGCTTTTGTCAGCTTTGTCCTCATGACTTGCCACTGATAGTTATTTAATGACATCTCTTCTATAGACTCATAAGCTGCTTCTGGTGTTTTATTGTTGATTGTTCCTCCGGCGGCCGCATCGATCATCTGCCTTGTTGATGGATTCAAACCGCTGTGAAAGGTTTGAACTTGTAACCACAAAGGCAACCCATGGTAAGGGCACCTTCTCAAAAGATCTTTGTATCTCTCCCAGGCATCGTAAAGTGTCTCTAGATCCATCTGCACAAAAGAAGAGATATCGTTTCGCAATTTAGCTATTTTAGCTGGAGGAAAATATTTAAGTAAAAATTTTTCGGTCATCTGTTCCTACGTAGTAATTGAGCCTCGTGGTAGAGAATTTAACCACTGTTTAGCCTTGTTTCTCAAAGAGAATGGGAATAGCCTAAGACGAATGGCATCATCAGAAACACCATTTATGTTAAATGTATCGCATATTTCCAAGAAATTGGCTAGATGCGAGTTAGGATCCTCATCCTGCAAACCATCAAACTGAGCAAATTGCTGTATCATTTGAATAGTGTTAGGTTTCAGTTCAAAATTATTTGCAGCAATAGTAGGCCTAACAACGCTAGATTCAGTGCCTGCTAAATTAGGTCTAGCATAATCATACATAGTACGCAGAGCAGGATTTTGCTCAACAGGATTTGCAGCTACTACAGGAAGTAGCTGATTATCCTGATTTGCTTCCATCTCTTTAGTAGGTTCAGGTTCTTCTTCTTGTCCTTCTTTTGGATATTGCAAACTTCTTCTTATCTCTTAGCGAGTTCGACGAACTATCGCTTCTAAATCGTCGTCGAAAAGTAATGGTCCTCCTGGGTTTCTTCTAGTCATAAACTAGAGATACCTAGAAGGAAAAAGAAAAATAAAAAAATAAAATAAAAATAGAAATAAAAATAGAAATAAAAATAAAAATAAAAATAAATAAAAACTGAAAATAAATATAGTAATGGCTAAAGTAATAGAAATCGAGTTTTCTTAATATTTCAGTTCCCCGGCAACGGAGCCAAAAACTTGATAACGGCTCGTGACATTAAGTAATAAAATTTATAAAACACTTGATCACACCAAAACTAACTAATATCACGACTTTAAAGGCAAGCGCGCCTGTCAAATTAGTATAGTTTAGTGGCAAGACCGAGTTATCATACCCAAGGGAACCAAAAGTACTAGTACTTACTTCCTTTCTATTATCTAGCCTAAAAATAAAAGAGGTTTGGTTGAAACTAATTCTAAAACTAACTAAAAGTGTACAAAAAGTAAATTGGGGAAAACTTTAGGGAAAAGCTGATTGATATAAGCAACACTTAAGGGAGAATCCACCTAAACTTCACTTGTTATTGGTTTTTGAGCTAGACGATTTATTCACTTGACTTGATCCGTAGAGATCCCTAATTTATGCTAAACCCTCCGTCGAGGCGAAGAGCAACTAGGCCTAGGTTGTTAACTAAAGTTCCTTTATTAATTAACACCCTAGGTTGCATTAATTCGATCTATGGTTCCCCATATTAGGTTTGACCCTAATTCGGTAGATTTATGTTGCCCTATGTCTATGGTTGCATGCAACTTCGCTTAATTATGGTAGATCTACTTTTATCACAGGGACTTTTGCTCCTCTGCTTTAAGCACATCCGTTTCTTGAATTAATACCTAGTCTTATTAACACAAGAATTAAGCACACATAATTAAGAACAACTCAAGTATTTATCATATAACTCAAGAATAAATAATAACAAGATTCGTCTTAGGTTTCATCCCCCTCAAGTATTTGAGGGGTTTAGTTCATAATAAAGAAAGAAAACATCTCAAAAGAATTAAAATAACAAAACGTAAAGAACCCGAAAACCCCTGAAGGAATTTAAGGAGATCCTCTGTCTTGATGTAGAATTCTGGCTTCTGGGATGAATCAACCGGCTTCCCTTGGAGTAATTCTTTGCTTTCACTTTTCGTGTTGGCAGAGAGACGATTCCCTACTTTAGGGAAAAGATTACCCTTGGCAGGGGGAAATCAAGTACACCCTTAGAGTTGCCTCCTAGGGTCTTTATATAGAGTTTTTGGGAGCCTTTCTTAGCCTTTAAGTATTCAAATCCGAGTGAAATTCCTCTTCCTCACGACTAGAACATGCCTATATGCCACGCTCGTGTGATTTCGGCAAGAGGCCGTGTGATTCTATTGGTGGAGGCACGGCCGTGTGGCCTGGCCGTGCTTGTCGGGGGCTGGACTGTGTGATGTTCATGTGGCACGGCCGTGTTACTTCTTGGGCCGTGCGTTTTCACATTTTGGCCCATTTTCTCCGGTTTTTAGTTTATTTCCCATTCTTTTCTCTTCCCTATACTCTCCTGAGTATAAGATATGAAATAGAAGGATTAAGAGCACCAATTCTCACAAAATTAATAATAATTCATCCAAAATATAGGCTAAACATGAGGTAAAAATATGTATAATTTATCGTTCATCAACTTTCCCAATGAAGAGCTAATGTATGTAGCAACTACTGAAGAGTATCCGTAGAAGTTGAACTTTGATGGAGCATCAAATGTTGTAGGAAATGGAATTGGGGTAGTCTTGGTATCCCCAAATGGAGATTATTATCCATTTACATGCAAACTGGATATTGACTGCACAAACAATATGGCCGAGTATGAAGCATGCATCATGGGAATTGGGGAAGCCATAGAGCGCAAAATTAGAACACTGGAAGTATATGGAGATTTCGCATTAGTGATCTACCAGCTCAAGGGAGAATGGGAGACAAGAGACCCCAAATTGATTAATTATCGAAAGATAGTTCTAGGGCTATGATAAACGATAAATTATACATATTTTTACCTCATGTTTAGCCTATATTTTGGATGAATTATCATTAGATTTGTGAGAATTGGTGCTCTTAATCCTTCTATTTCATGTCTTATACTCAGGAGAGATAGGGAAAAGAAAATAACGAGAAACGGGCCAAAAACAGAGAAAATGGGCCAAAATGAGAAAACAACATGGCCCAAGGATTCACCACACGGCTGTGGCACATGACTGTGCCACATAAAGTCCAACACGGCCTAACCCCGACAAACATAGCCAGACCACACGGTCGTGCCACCATCAACAGGCCCGCACACGGCCTCTTATCGATCCACACTGGCGTGGCACACGGGCGTGTCCCTATCGTGAAGAAGTTCAAATCTACTCGAAAAAGGATACTTAGGGGCTAAGAAAGCCATTCTAAAACTCTATATAAAGACCCTCGGAGGCAACTTCAAGGGGGTGCTTGTTTCCCGCTAAGGGAGTACTCTTTTCTCCCAAAAAGGAGCGCCGTATTTCTGCCAACACAAGGAGTGAAAGCAAGGAATTACTCCAAGGGAAGCCGATTGATTCATCCCAGAAGCCAGAATTCTACATCAAGACAGAAGATCTCCCTAACTTCTTTCAGGGGTTTTGGGTTCTTTATGTTTTGTTATCTTGTTTCTTCTGAGATGTTTTCTTTATTAATTATGAACTAATCCGCTCAAATACTTGAGGGGGATGAAACCTAAGACAGATCTTGTTATTATTTATTCTTGAATTATATGATAAATACTTGAATTGTTCTTAATTATGTGTTCTTCATTCTTGATTTAATAATCCTAAGTATTACTTCAAGAAACTGATGTGCTTAGGCAGAGGAGCAAAAGTCCCTGTTTTAAGAGTAGATCTACCATAACTAAGCGGAGTTGCATGCAACCCTAGACATATGGCGACATAAATCTGTCGGATTAGGGTCAAACCTAATAGGGGGATCTATAGATCGAATTAATGCAACCTAGTGGTGTTAATTAATAAAGAAACTTTAATTAACCACCTAGGATTAGTTGTTCTTATCCTCGACGGAGGTATTAACATAGGTTAGGGATCTCTACGAATCAAGTCAAGCGAAGAAATCGTCTAGTTCAAGAAGTTAATAACAAGTGAAGTCTAGGTGGATTCTTTCTTAAGTATTGCTCATATCAATCAGCTTTTCCCTAAAGTTTTCCCCAATTTACTTTTTGTGCACTTTTAGTTAGTTTTAGAATTAGTTTCAACCAATCCTCTTTTATTTTTAGGTTAGATAATAGAAAGGAAGTAAGTATTAGTACTTTTAGTTCCCTTGGGTACGATAACTCAGTCTTGCCGCTAAACTATACTATTGTTCGATAAGTGCGCTTGCCTTTAAAATCATGATATTAGTTAGTTTTTGGTGTGATAAGTTTTTATAAATTTTATTACTTAATATCACGAGTATCAGGCTAATTGAGGAATGTGATGACATCACTTTCAATTACCTCCCACGAGATGAAAATCAAATGGCAAATGCTTTGGCAACTCTGGCTTCCATGATTAAAGTAAACAAAGAAGAGGACGTGAGGCCTATTCAGATGAGCATTTTTGAGGTTCTAGCTCATTGTTGTAACGTGGAAGAAGACGAAAGGGATGACTATCCTTCGTATCAAGATATATTGCGATACGTAAGAAATCGTAAATACCCTGAGCAGGTAATAGAGAATGATAAAAGAACGTTAAGGAGATTAGCCTGTGACTATGTTTTGGATGGGGATATCTTGTACAAAAGAAGGAAAGATCAGGTGTTCTTGAGATGTGTTGATGCTGTGGAAGCTAGGAAAATTTTGGAAGAAGCCCATGAGGGCATTGTGGGACCCACGCTAATGGTTTTACAATGGCTAGACAAATCATGAGGTTTGGATACTATTGGTCTACTATGGAAGGAGATTGTATCAAGTATGCCAAGAGATGTCATAAATGCCAGATTTATAGGGATAAGATTCATGTACCACCTTCACCTTTGTATGTTATGACTTCTCCATAGCCTTTTTCCATGTGGGGCATGGATGTCATTGGGCCGGTCTCATCGAAAGCTTCGAATGGGCATTGTTTCATCTTTGTGGTTATCGACTACTTCATAAAATGGGTAGAGGCTGCTTCGTAGGCTAGCGTTACTAAGTCAGCAGTTAGTCTGTTCTTGAAGAAGGAGATCATTTGTCGGTATGGAATGCCTGAGAGGATCATATCAGACAACGCACTGAACTTGAACAACAGCACGATAGCGAAAGTCTACAGTTAGTTCAAGATTAAACATCACAACTCATCTCCGTATCGCCTAAAAATGAATGGGGCAGTGGAAGCGGCCAATAAAAACATCAAGAAGATAGTGGGGAAAATGACTAAGACTTACAGAGATTGGCATGAGAAATTACCATTTGCACTCTTTACTTATCGAACATCTATAAGAACTTCTATTGGAGCAACTCCTTTCTCATTGGTTTATGGGATAGGAGCAGTTCTACCCATTGAAGTAGAAATACCTTCTCTTCGAATTTTTTCAGAGATAAAACTGGATGAAACAGAATGGATTCAATCGCGATATGATCAATTGAACTTGATTGAAGAAAATAGGTTAAGGGCTATTCGTCATGGTCAGATGTATCAGAAGCGAATGATGCGCGCTTACGACAAAAAAGTTCACCCAAAAGAATTTCACAAGGGGGACCTTGTACTGAAAAAGATCCTTCCCATGCAGAAGGATTTTAGATGGATGCCGAATTGGGAGAGACCATATGTGGTAAAAAAGGCTTTCTCTGGAGGTGCACTAATTTTGACCGAAATGGATGGGAAGAGCTTACCTAATCCTATGAATTCAAACTCAATCAAGAAGTATTTTGCTTGAAAGGGAGGAGAAGCCAATGTGAAAACCCGCAAAGGGCTCCTTGAGACCAAAGAGGTTTTGAGTTGAAAACCCGAAAAGGCGGCTCAAATTTTGAAAGGCATGCAGTGATCTTGCTATACCTAAATCAACAAGAGACGAAGTGTGATACATATTAGGGCATCAACGAAATACTTTGGATCTTATAAACACATGTTAAGCTCAGAGCAGTCTTCATGGAGGTTGTATATGGAAGCCCAAGTCGTGATATCTAGGGCACCTAGTTTTTGTCCTATTAACTATCTTTGGATTCTATTTCTTCTCAAAGATATGTTCCAGGATTAATTTCCTTTGTATTATAATTTGTTCAAGCTCTAATTATCCTCAAGATCAATTTATTTGTCGCCCATTATTTACAAAGCATGTTGCATTGAAATAATGATTGATGAACTAATAATATTTTCACAAAAGAAGTTTTACACATTACTCTAGAAATTTCTAGATAATACAAGAAATTGAAACGGGACAATTGTTTAAAGAATTCCCCTTTGTAAGGGTCGGAGGTACTTGAGAAAATTGAGACTATCTCTTTTGTCCAAATTAAGGAGTTAAGCAATATTGATCCTAAAAGAAGATCATTTCATAAACATCTTCAGTGGGTCATAACATTCGGGGAATGGTATAACAAACCAAATCGATGGAAAAGGTTCGAAGCGTACTTCGTGAAGAACGAAGATGAAACTCTTGATGAATAATGAGTGGTGGCACCTTAAAAAGGAATCATCCTCATGACATTTTGCATTCATAACATTCATAACACATTTGGCTAGGAGCATTTGATTCATTCTGATCACAGCATCCTAATCATAAACATAAGCATATAAAACCGATTCTACAGGACATGTCCCCAGAGGGCAGGTGTAGCAACATCTATAATTTCAAATCTTGTCTCCTCGAGATAGTAGCGGGGCAGATTGATGTTGGCAGATATCTTTCTGAAGTAGCAAGGGAGTAGATTTTAGCCATTAGCCTTATCTTCTTAAGGTAGAAAGGGAGCAGGCTGAAGATTGTGGTCTTATCTTCCCGATGTAACGGGAGAGTAGACTGAAAATGAAGATTTTGTCTCCTCGAGATAGTAGTGAGACAGATTGATGTTGGCAGATCTTATCTTTTTGAAGTAGCAGGGCAGCAGATTTTAGCCATTAGCCTTATCTTCCTAAGGTAGAAAGGGAGCAGGCTAAAGATTGTGGTCTTATCTTCCCGATGTAACAGGGGAGTAGACTGAAAATGAAGATTTTGTCTCCTCGAGATAGTAGTAAGACAAATTGATGTTGGCAGATCTTATCTTTTCGAAGTAGCAGGAGAGCAGATTTTAGCCATTAGCCTTATCTTCCTGAGGTAGCAAGGGAGCAGGCTGAAGATTGTAGTCTTATCTTCCTGATGTAGCAAAGGAATAGACTAAAAAATGAGGATCTTGTTTTCTTGAGTTTATAGGGAGCAGATCAAAGATAGTAGATTTGGCAATCCCTGAGTTTGCAAGAAGCAGACCAAAGATAGCAGATTTGGCCATCCCTGAGATTGCAGGGAGCAGATCGAAGATAGCAGATTTGGCCATCCCTGAGCTTGCAGGGAGCAGATCAAAGATAGCAGATTTGGCAATCCTTGAGCATGTAAGGAGCAGATCGAAGATAGCAGATTTGGCAATCCCTGAGTTTGTAAGGAGCAGATCGAAGATACCAGCATGACGTCTCTGAGTTTGCAGGGAGCAAGTTGAAAAATGCAAATCTCGTCTTCTTGAGTTTGCAGGGAGTAGATTGAAGATAGCAAATTTGGCAATCCCTGTGTTTGCAGAGAGCAGATCGAAGATAGCAAATATTGCCTTCCTAAAGCTGCAGTAAAGCGGATTGAAGCTGTCAGACATATAACTCAATCACAGAGAAATTGAAATTCCAATACCCTTGAAGTTGTAGTTGGGTTGGAAGTCATGAGGATCAAGAACTCAAGACTCAGCAAGACCGGCCAAAATTGGTCCTTTTTATTCTTTGCTCTATTCTCGTTTCATGACAATGAGCAAAGAAGGGCAGTTGTAATAGGCCAAATTTGCCCGGGCCCATACACAGTCCAAAAATAGAAATAGAATAAATTAAATTATAAACCAAATTAATAAAATCCCTTTTTACAATAAACAAGCACAAATACAAATTTAAAACTTAGCCCAAAAATTGCCCAAATACAAAACAGACCCGTTACACTTAAACCCATTTCTAATTTAACCCAACTAGCCCAGAACCCGTGTGTAACATCCCAAAATAGGGCCTAATCAGAATAGTGGTTTCGCGACCACAAATATGAGATAGAAATAATTATTTTATAATTATTTTGAGGTTTATGATATGATTGTATGATTGTGTGAAAATTTCGTGAAGAAATTCTATGCATAAAGTGCTTAATTTGAAATTAGGGACTAAATCGAATAAGTTGCAAAACTTGCATTCTAGAAGCTTTTAGTATGAAATTGCCTTGGAATATTAATTAGAGGGTCTTAAATAGAATTTGACCAATTTCTAAAATTTTGGACAAAAATGGGCTTGTACATGAAAATTTTCAAAGAAAGGCATTAAGGGTATTTTGGTCATTAGGTAATTAAAAGAATAAAATGGGAAAAAGACGACAAAAAGTGTTCATCTTCATCAAGCTTGGCCGAAACTTCATGTGTCTCCATAGCTAGGGTTTCTTCAACTTTCAAGCTTCTTAGTAAGTGCACCCAAGCCCCGTTTTTAATGTTATTTATGTTTTTGGAATCCCGGTAGCTCGATTTAGCTTATGCTAGCAATAATTTAAGTTAGGGTTCATATTTGGAAAAATATCCATAGGTGAAAAGTGTTTATTTTGATGTTTTATGATAGAATAAGAGGTTTTAAATTATGCTAGACAGCTTGTGCTACTCGGTTTTAAGTAAAAACGAGTAAAAGGGCTTAATCGATAAAAATACCTATTGTTCATAAGTACATGTTATAGTGGGAATTTGAGGTTGTTGTTGGTAAATAAATGATCAGCATGTCCTAAAACATAAGAATTTGGGATAAAGTTTAATTTCCGAGCCTTGAGGCAAAAGTGTAAATATGCAAAAGTTTAGGGGCAAAAATGTAATTTTGCCAAAGTTTGAGTTAAGGGCTGTTTTGATAAATGTGAGTATTAAATAAGCTAAATTGCTATTATAGATCAAGAAGAACGAAATTCGGGAGTAGATCGGGGAAAGGAAAAAGTAAAGGACTAAATTGTCAAGTTTAACCGTATTTTGTATCGAGGTAAGTTTACGGTAAATAAATGTAATATTTCATTATGTTACATTAATGTTGTTAATTTTCAGCATATATACATTTACTTTATGAAAATATTCGAAGTTGAACTAAAGACGAGATGACAGAGAAATAGTATCAGAAAGCCCCGTTTGAACTCTAGGAATGTTTGGGATACGGAATGTCATGATATTTTGGGTTATCAGACAGGACAGGAATATCCCATGTAAGTCCATATTAAAAATATGGCTTTGGTAGGACAGGGAACATCTCATGTAAGGCCATGCCTAGAATATGGCATTGACAGGTTATTATCAGGCAGGAAAACCCGAGTATCCTTAGTATTCCGAGTGGTTCAATGGGCTATTGTACAGGTTAAATTACAGGAAACTTTCAGCAAAGGAAAGGTAAGTTATATCCATGAGTTTATTGAATAATCAAGTAAGAAGAAAGTAAGTGAACAAGGAAGAGGGTAAGAAATGAGGTGTAAGGAAATGCTTATGATGCTTGATGATATTATGATTAACTATTATTTAGGGTGAATGTTGTGGTTTATTTACTTGTAAACTTACTAAGCTTAGTGCTTACTCTCTTTATTTTCCTTCTTTTTATAGTTCTTACTAAGCCAACTCGGGGATCGCAAGCGTCGGAGAATCCAGTCACACTATCAACAGGATCATTTTGGTATAGCTAGACGTTTCATTTCGCGTATGGCATGTATAGGGACTCGGTTTCTTTTGGTATGAATGTCCTTAGGATATGTTTAAGGAATGATATGTAAATACTTGTTGATGATTAGCTATTGGAATGACTAATCAAACATAGCTATGTATGCCTAAATGGTAATTATCACATGGAAACCATGAAAAAGGTGAAAATAGCTTGAAAACAGATTCAAATGGCAGCAGTGACGTGATTTTGGAAAATCACTAAAAATAGTAGAAATGGAATTAAATAGTGAGTGAGACATGAAATTAAAGCTTAATGAGTTTATTTTCATGTGGAAGAAGCAGAGTAAGTAAAAGAGCTGTATATTATGAGTTATTTGCATTTGAGTGAGACTGCTCCATATTGACTTCGTGATCCCCTGTTCTGAATTTAAAAATTCACCATAAATTGTACATAAATAATTAGGCATTATAGTTTATATGCCTAGATTCCTTATTGAGTCTAATTTCAAATGAAATAAACGGCATGCCTATTTGAATTTTTTACAGAGAGAAAACTAATTCGTAGTGAACAGAGGTCAGAGTAGTCGAACTGCATAACAGGGGAGACTTTAACTAATAAACTGTAATAATTGATTAGACTAAAAATTCTATAAAAAAAATTTACATAATTAAATTTTGAGTTTCGTAACTTGAGTTATGATTTATTAAGTGACTGTGATACAGTTGGACAGCTTTATAAAGAATAAAGAAATAATTTATTTTGGTTCATTTAAGCAATCGGAAAAATTTTATTGATCCCGGTTTGGCGCCAAACCATTTTAATAGCATGATTTAGGGTCTTGATGACCCTTTCTAGGGATATATTGAATGAATGAAAATAAATTAATTTTAAAAGCAAATTTCTATGCCCGATTGAGTAAGTTAAGTCCGGTAACATCTCGGGTAAGGGGTGTTATACCGTGGCTCAATAGGGCCCAAATGCCCAACCCTAGGTCAGAAACCCTAGGGTTTCTGCATCCTTTCATGCCGCAGCTAGCACACACCCCTTCGTCGAGCCACGATCAGCACACAAATCGCGCTCCGCCGCCGTGATTCTCGCTATTAACCTGCAAAAGGAAAGAAGAACAACACGGAAGCAGCAAATATGTCGAAATAGAATCGGTGTATTAATGTTTTGATTTATTTTGAGGCTATAAAAGCCCTATTATAATCTGCAATCAGTGATACGCATATTCGAGCAATAAAAATCACAGAAAAAGGTGATTCTCGACTAATTTTGTTTTGTATTTTATTTTTATTTTTTTATTTTTTCTTCAGTTTCGATATGTGCAAAATATTTTTTTATATACAAAAATATTACTAAAATAAAGAAGGAAAAGGGGGTTACCTGCAATTTGCCTAAAAAAGGAAAGTTTTTTACCTTCTGGCCGCCGCGTACGACAGCGCGTGAGGCACTTGAGGCGGTGGCCGATGACCGCTGCCAGAGGTCAGGCCGGGGAGGGGGAGAGCATTTCAAAGCATTTTTTTTGTTTTTTTTTTTTTTGAGGAATGTTTAAATGGTTTTTTAAAACTGATTTTTGGATTATATAACAACGAAAAAACGACACCGTTTTGCTTAATTCAATACGCACCAAAACGACGTCGTTTAGGACGTGACCCACGAGTTGACCCGATTACCCGGGGAGGATCCGCTCGTTTTTGATAAAAGGGAAATTTACCCCTTTAGTCCTTCCACATTTTCTATCTTTTAAATTAAGTTTATTTTACCTTTTAATTTTGTCCAATGATTCTGTTTTGATTTCAATTTGGTCCCTGAGCCTTTTAAAACACAAATATTGAAACGGTTCCGTTTTGGGAATAGGGTATATATACCCAATGAGTCCCTGTGGTATGGCATGCGTTTTTAATCTGGTCCTTTTACACATCCATTTCAAATTTTATTTTTATTTTTAATTGGATCCTTGTTTCTTTTTTATTTATATTTTATTTTATTTCTAATTATTTTAACATTATATAATAAACTATTATCATTCACTATTTATATTCGGCTATTTATTAAAATTCTACATTATTTTAAATTTATATATTATTATTACATATGATTTTAAAATTTGTATCAAATATTATTATTTTAGGATGGGTATATTATTATTAAATATTGTGTATTATTTTACATTTGGTATATTGTATAATATTTTAAAAGTAATTTATTATAAATGTAAAGTTTTTATATTGTTTACTTTTAAATATGTTTGTATATATATATATATATATATATATTGATTTGTTATATTATGTATTATTTTAAAATCTATGTCTTATAACATTTAAATTGTTTTTTAAAGTGTATTTTTTTTACCTATTAGATTATATTATTATATTTGTATACCCCTATATGTGCTTCTTTATAGTTAAAGTTTTTATAAAATATATATTTTATTTATTTTATCGTGTAAATTATCCATCTTTGTTTTGGCCATTTTTTAAAATTTTTTAGTATATGTTAATTGCTTGGTATATATATTACCTACCTTATATTATTCTTATATATTTTATCTAGTGTATAAATGTTTATATTTATTTTATTCATGTTCATAATATTATGTTTTATGTTTTATATTGCTTGCATTATTTGTGTAATTTGTCATTTTTTTACGTTAATGCTAATTATTAAAATGTTTTGTATTTTCTTAGTGAATTGCTTTTTTGGCATTAATATAACATTTTGCTCAAACCATTGTTTTAAAAATATATTTCATTTCATTTTAACATTTCATCTAAAAGTATTTTTTTTTTAAAAATAAGGCAATGTTCTGTATTTAGAAACTCGGGAAATAGTGCCCTAACGTGCTGGGTTGCGATTTCCCGTTTAATAAATAACTAAATATCCTTTTAATAAATTTTCAAATTCATGAGATGATTTTAGTTACGAGAATTAAAAACATCGTGTCCTAACGTGCTGGATGTGATGTTTGTATTCTTTCGGAACACAGGAATCTCAAGTTTTAACTTAAATTGTTCAAGTTTTAAAAAGGGGATCATCTTTTTAAATCTTTTTCGAATCTTCGACATCAAGACAGAAAACTAACCAATTTGGTACCAATTTTGGGCGTTACGAGGGTGCTAATCCTTCCTCGTACGAAACTAACTCCCGAACCTGTTTTCTTGAATTTTCGTAGGCCAAAATCAATGTTTTGAAATAAAACATTTTATAAGGTGATCCGATCACACCTAAGCAAAAAGGGATTGGTGGCGACTCCCATTTTTGTTTTTTTTTTAATTTGACCCCATTTTTCCAAACTTAAAAATGGTTTCGACAAGGTTTATATAAATGGAGAAAAGTTTGATTCTAAATGGAAATTGCCGATTAAGTTTTATGTATTCTTTCATTCATGAATGGTGGAAATTTTATTCATAGAATCTACGAAATACAATACTGAACATAAAATATCTATAAAGTACTAAGATTCTAAATAAAAACATCAATTTTATAGGGCAATTTCAAACAAATTGTGATTATATGAAACATAGGGAATGAATCTTAAAGTATATTATAGGAACAGATTTAAATTAAGCAAGTAATTAAAAAACAATCAAACAGTAATTAACAAAGTTAATATTTATATTACTTCCATACTTTGTGGTTGCGACTTTAGCAGAAGTTTCGGCTCGAAATTCCATCATTAACTCCCGGTTCATCTTATATAATCACATAACCTTGTTTTAACTACCACATACAATAAGATCTATTAAAAAACTAAGTTAACCACTTAAACTGTAAAAACATATATTAGTACAGAATGACTTGATTTAGCTACTAAAAAACCTAAAATTATGTGAAAAGGGCTATAAATAACATTATAAATAGTGGATTCGAACTTGAAGTCGTGTACTTGATCTGCCATAATTCGATGTAGCAGATTAAACTAATTTTCGGACATTAGGAGCTTGAAAGAAGAAATTTTCAGTAGATTTTTATTACATTTTTGCAAGATTTCTTAAATTTAATATATAGTACAAATTAAGACTTTTATTGACCTTAAGGGTCGAATGAGGCCTAAGGGGAAGCTAATGAACTGTGTAAGTGTACAGGAGACTGTTAGAAGGCGCAATAAACAGATGCTGGTCACTATTTCGCAACTTAAGGAGTAGAACAAAGAAATCACGAAACTGCCTTTGATGTTAAGACACAACATAAGGGTGCCGCGACATACCCCTAAAGATATCCCAATAGAGGAATATTGAATCTTTTGTCGTAACACAGGTCCTGATGTGTCGCAACAACAACTCTCGACTGAACATAGCACGAGCCTGAGGGCGTTTTGGTCTGCATAATCAAACTTAAAGCTCAGGAACGTCAACTAACCTAGGTTTAAGGACGACGACCACCTGAAATCTGTAAATAGGATCATTTTTCACATGTTATGGACATCAATTCCATAGTATAGTTTTCTGCTTTTAATTCCAATTTCGATATTCTTTCTTTTAGGTTTTTAGATTTATTTTGAAGTTGTTCTTTGTTTATCTCGAGAAATCGGATTTGTAAAGACAATCAAACTTTGTGGATTCATATTCATCTTTAATACAAATCAGGTGTTTTCTTAAACCCTACACCTCAATTCATTTATCATGTTCTATCTTTACATCAATTCCATATTCTTTATGAAAACCATGAGAAACTAATCCCTACGGGGGATTAACGAGTGGAGGTATGATTTGTTAATTGTTTTATAGGGTTATTCAACTGATCAACTGTTTGGAAAAGGAAGAACATAAACCCTAGGAAGTCATTAAGGCGGAATTAACCCTATAAATACTAAATAAATAATTAAAATAATGGCTGACTGGTCAGATTGTTGTCCCAAATCCACTCTTTCTGATGCCACTGAAAACGGGTTTTTACACAAATATACACTAATTATCCATTTATTTGCAAAAATATAGAAGTTTGTGAAATCACCATGACTTATTGAATTAGTGATCTTGGAGATATGATGGATATTATTGCATAATTTTAACTTGATATGATGGAATATTTTTACAAAATAGAAAATGCCAACATCTTTACTATTAATAAAAATAATGCTAAATTCTGCTTCTTATTGACATTTGGCTATTTGTTAAAATACAAGCCATGGGAAGGGAAAATAAAATAAAATAAAATAAAATGGAAGGCTAGTTATTTCCACCGAGCAAAGAGGTAGACGAGAGTCTGCTTGAATTAGCAATACTGTGAGGATATGTTACCCACATGAATAAGTTGGGAACGAATAAATTAATTAGGTACTGTTGGAGGAGGAAGCAACCATTTGGTACCTTCAATATAGTCAAGAACCAAGAACGGTTCAGCTTCTGCATCCGATAGTTGTTTGACGAATTTCTCTCGTGTAGCGGGAGTCGCGCCTTTCCCCGTGCATTTGTATTCTCCGTAGTCTACAGTTCTGCGTGTCAAATCGTTCTCACATTATATATCTTAATAAATTTATCAATAAGTTGGGAAAGTTTAGTTTAGAAGGCATGTAATGTTGTAAGGTTGTGTATTATCTTACTTGGCTCGTTCAGGTTGGCGATTAGTAGACCATCCCCCGGGATGGACTATTTCGTCCATTTCAGTATAAGAATAAACAACCCTCGGACTGCTCCTCCAAGCCCTGCCCAAAAATACATCCTTCGCTGTTCCTGTAATTCTGCCATGCACGAACGAAAAACCCGTGTCCTCTGATGAACTTTCTCTCGCGTGTGCTGTAATTATTGCCATTGCCGGATCTCCTTCTGGATCTCCTTCCACGAATATTTCCGAGTTCTGCATCCCACTTTTCTTGTCAAATATATATATGGGGGTATAATACATCATATTTCACGCATTGAGAATATTAATACCAGAAATAAAGATGTCCCGCTTCCGAAAATAAAATCAACAGTGCCACGAATATGGCAGTCCTTAAAGAAATGGTTGCCTCTGTCATCGCACAAAGTGTCTTGGAAGCCAATGAACTTGCAGTTATAGAAGGCCGACCTGTTGCCGGAGACTCTCAAAGCAACCGCTTGTGCTCCTACCATTTTCCCGTCTGGCCTAGGAGCAGAGTTCTGTTTGCATAACATGCCACAAAATAAAAAAAGAACCCCTTTAATAATCAATTCAATAAAGGACGGATCATGGATGTCTAAACTCTACATTAACTTACCACTATATTGAGATTAGCACCCACAAAGTAACTACTCTCAGTAATAAGAGTGGCACTATCTACGGTTCCATATTGCTTGGCAGTGCCGTCAAATGTCAAATTTGGCATGTTTTTAGGATCTCCTAAAAATGTAATGAAAGGCTTATCTCTTTCAATTCTAATTTTCTCTTTGTAAGATCCAGGTCCAATGGATATAATCACACGTTTGGCGTTCCTTGATGGAACGCTCTCGATGGCTTTGGTTATGGTATCGAATTCTCCACCCCCACCTTGCATCACCTTTATGATTCTAGGTTCTGTCTCGGCCGCAACCAATTCAGGGTCTAAGGTTTTACCCCTTTCCTTTACTGGCTTGATAATGCCATTAAACCAAGCTTCTATTTGGGATTTATCTGCCGGTATTGGTTGTGAGACAACAACCGGAGCAAAGAGGAGAATACTTACACACGTTGCTAAAGTATAAACTTCATTACCCTCTATTCTTTTTCCATCCATTTCCTTCTTCTTCTTTTTTCCTTTTAATAAAAATTGTAATATGTTTATTTTCTTCGTTTATTAATTATTGAGGTTGCCTTTGAATTCTAAGTGACTCCAATTTATAAGATAAATTGGTGACAAAAAATATAAAAGAAAAAGAGCCTTGGAGGATTCCTCGCATTGCCACTCATTTGCATAGTTCTTGGTGCAAGCATTGCTACAATTAAGACCGAGCGTTTCACGGCTAATCGTAATTAATGAGCATAAATTGAATATAATTGTTGTCAAATACACGGAATTCAGACTTGAGACACCCATGATCGTTGAATAATAATCCTAAGTGCAAAACCTAAACCGGGTGAATTTAATGCAAGGAATGGAAATATTTTATGTCGTTGTCTTCATTTGTTGCCCCCTTAATACTTGTTTATTTTAAAGTTATTACAAAATTAATTATCTATTAGGTTTATAAAAATGGAGAAAAGTTTGATTCTAAATGGAAATTGCCAATTAAGTTTTATGTATTCTTTCATTCATGAATGGTGGAAATTTCATTCATAGAATCTACGAAATACAATACTAAACATAAAATATCTATAAAGTACTAAGATTCTAGATAAAACATCAATTTTATAGGGCAATTTCAAACAAATTGTGATTATATGAAACATAGGGAATGAATCTTAAAGTATATTATAGGAATAGATTTAAATTAAGCAAGTAATTAAAAAACAATCAAATAGAAATTAACAAAGTTAATATTTTCCATACTTTGTGGTCGCGACTTCAGCAGAAGTTTCGGCTCGAAATTCCATCATTAACTCCCGGTTCATCTTATATAATCACATAACCTTGTTTTAACTACCACATACAATAAGATCTATTAAAAAACTAAGTTAACCACTTAAACTGTAAAAACATATATTAGTACAGAATGACTTGATTTTGCTACTAAAAAACCTAAAATTATGTGAAAAGGGCTATAAATAACATTATAAATAGTGGATTCGAACTTGAAGTCGTGTACTTGATCTACCATAATTCGATGTAGCAGATTAAACTAATTTTCGAACATTAGGAGCTTGAAAGAAGAAATTTTCAGTAGATTTTTATTACATTTTTGCAAGATTTCTTAAATTTAATATATAGTACAAATTAAGACTTTTATTGACCTTAAGGGTCGAATGAGGCCTAAGGGGAAGCTAATGAACTGTGTAAGTGTACAGGAGACTGTTAGAAGGCGCAATAAACAGATGCTGGTCACTATTTCGCAACTTAAGGAGTAGAACAAAGAAATCACGAAACTGCCTTTGATGTTAAGACACAACATAAGGGTGCCGCGACATACCCCTAAAGATATCCCAATAGAGGAATATTGAATCTTTTGTCGTAACACAGGTCCTGATGTGTCGCAACAACAACTCTCGACTGAACATAGCACGAGCCTGAGGGCGTTTTGGTCTGCATAATCAAACTTAAAGCTCAGGAACGTCAACTAACCTAGGTTTAAGGACGACGACCACCTGAAATCTGTAAATAGGATCATTTTTCACATGTTATGGACATCAATTCCATAGTATAGTTTTCTGCTTTTAATTCCAATTTCGATATTCTTTCTTTTAGGTTTTTAGATTTATTTTGAAGTTGTTCTTTGTTTATCTCGAGAAATCGGATTTGTAAAGACAATCAAACTTTGTGGATTCATATTCATCTTTAATACAAATCAGGCGTTTTCTTAAACCCTACACCTCAATTCATTTATCATGTTCTATCTTTACATCAATTCCATATTCTTTATGAAAACCATGAGAAACTAATCCCTACGGGGGATTAACGAGTGGAGGTATGATTTGTTAATTGTTTTATAGGGTTATTCAACTGATCAACTGTTTGGAAAAGGAAGAACATAAACCCTAGGAAGTCATTAAGGCGGAATTAACCCTATAAATACTAAATAAATAATTAAAATAATGGCTGACTGGTCAGATTGTTGTCCCAAATCCACTCTTTCTGATGCCACTGAAAACGGGTTTTTACACAAATATACACTAATTATCCATTTATTTGCAAAAATATAAAAGTTTGTGAAATCACCATGACTTATTGAATTAGTGATCTTGGAGATATGATGGATATTATTGCATAATTTTAACTTGATATGATGGAATATTTTTACAAAATAGAAAATGCCAACATCTTTACTATTAATAAAAATAATGCTAAATTCTGCTTCTTATTGACATTTGGCTATTTGTTAAAATACAAGCCATGGGAAGGGAAAATAAAATAAAATAAAATAAAATGGAAGGCTAGTTATTTCCACCGAGCAAAGAGGTAGACGAGAGTCTGCTTGAATTAGCAATACTGTGAGGATATGTTGCCCACATGAATAAGTTGGGAACGAATAAATTAATTAGGTACTGTTGGAGGAGGAAGCAACCATTTGGTACCTTCAATATAGTCAAGAACCAAGAACGGTTCAGCTTCTGCATCCGATAGTTGTTTGACGAATTTCTCTCGTGTAGCGGGAGTCGCGCCTTTCCCCGTGCATTTGTATTCTCCGTAGTCTACAGTTCTGCGTGTCAAACCGTTCTCACATTATATATCTTAATAAATTTATCAATAAGTTGGGAAAGTTTAGTTTAGAAGGCATGTAATGTTGTAAGGTTGTGTATTATCTTACTTGGCTCGTTCAGGTTGGCGATTAGTAGACCATCCCCCGGGATGGACTATTTCGTCCATTTCAGTATAAGAATAAACAACCCTCGGACTGCTCCTCCAAGCCCTGCCCAAAAATACATCCTTCGCTGTTCCTGTAATTCTGCCATGCACGAACGAAAAACCCGTGTCCTCTGATGAACTTTCTCTCGCGTGTGCTGTAATTATTGCCATTGCCGGATCTCCTTCTGGATCTCCTTCCACGAATATTTCCGAGTTCTGCATCCCACTTTTCTTGTCAAATATATATATGGGGGTATAATACATCATATTTCACGCATTGAGAATATTAATACCAGAAATAAAGATGTCCCGCTTCCGAAAATAAAATCAACAGTGCCACGAATATGGCAGTCCTTAAAGAAATGGTTGCCTCTGTCATCGCACAAAGTGTCTTGGAAGCCAATGAACTTGCAGTTATAGAAGGCCGACCTGTCGCCGGAGACTCTCAAAGCAACCGCTTGTGCTCCTACCATTTTCCCGTCTGGCCTAGGAGCAGAGTTCTGTTTGCATAACATGCCACAAAATAAAAAAAGAACCCCTTTAATAATCAATTCAATAAAGGACGGATCATGGATGTCTAAACTCTACATTAACTTACCACTATATTGAGATTAGCACCCACAAAGTAACTACTCTCAGTAATAAGAGTGGCACTATCTACGGTTCCATATTGCTTGGCAGTGCCGTCAAATGTCAAATTTGGCATGTTTTTAGGATCTCCTAAAAATGTAATGAAAGGCTTATCTCTTTCAATTCTAATTTTCTCTTTGTAAGATCCAGGTCCAATGGATATAATCACACGTTTGGCGTTCCTTGATGGAACGCTCTCGATGGCTTTGGTTATGGTATCGAATTCTCCACCCCCACCTTGCATCACCTTTATGATTCTAGGTTCTGTCTCGGCCGCAACCAATTCAGGGTCTAAGGTTTTACCCCTTTCCTTTACTGGCTTGATAATGCCATTAAACCAAGCTTCTATTTGGGATTTATCTGCCGGTATTGGTTGTGAGACAACAACCGGAGCAAAGAGGAGAATACTTACACACGTTGCTAAAGCATAAACTTCATTACCCTCTATTCTTTTTCCATCCATTTCCTTCTTCTTCTTTTTTCCTTTTAATAAAAATTGTAATATGTTTATTTTCTTCGTTTATTAATTATTGAGGTTGCCTTTGAATTCTAAGTGACTCCAATTTATAAGATAAATTGGTGACAAAAAATATAAAAGAAAAAGAGCCTTGGAGGATTCCTCGCATTGCCACTCATTTGCATAGTTCTTGGTGCAAGCATTGCTACAATTAAGACCGAGCGTTTCACGGCTAATCGTAATTAATGAGCATAAATTGAATATAATTGTTGTCAAATACACGGAATTCAGACTTGAGACACCCATGATCGTTGAATAATAATCCTAAGTGCAAAACCTAAACCGGGTGAATTTAATGCAAGGAATGGAAATATTTTATGTCGTTGTCTTCATTTGTTGCCCCCTTAATACTTGTTTATTTTAAAGTTATTACAAAATTAATTATCTATTAGGTTTATAAAAATGGAGAAAAGTTTGATTCTAAATGGAAATTGCCAATTAAGTTTTATGTATTCTTTCATTCATGAATGGTGGAAATTTCATTCATAGAATCTACGAAATACAATACTAAACATAAAATATCTATAAAGTACTAAGATTCTAGATAAAACATCAATTTTATAGGGCAATTTCAAACAAATTGTGATTATATGAAACATAGGGAATGAATCTTAAAGTATATTATAGGAATAGATTTAAATTAAGCAAGTAATTAAAAAACAATCAAATAGAAATTAACAAAGTTAATATTTTCCATACTTTGTGGTCGCGACTTCAGCAGAAGTTTCGGCTCGAAATTCCATCATTAACTCCCGGTTCATCTTATATAATCACATAACCTTGTTTTAACTACCACATACAATAAGATCTATTAAAAAACTAAGTTAACCACTTAAACTGTAAAAACATATATTAGTACAGAATGACTTGATTTTGCTACTAAAAAACCTAAAATTATGTGAAAAGGGCTATAAATAACATTATAAATAGTGGATTCGAACTTGAAGTCGTGTACTTGATCTACCATAATTCGATGTAGCAGATTAAACTAATTTTCGAACATTAGGAGCTTGAAAGAAGAAATTTTCAGTAGATTTTTATTACATTTTTGCAAGATTTCTTAAATTTAATATATAGTACAAATTAAGACTTTTATTGACCTTAAGGGTCGAATGAGGCCTAAGGGGAAGCTAATGAACTGTGTAAGTGTACAGGAGACTGTTAGAAGGCGCAATAAACAGATGCTGGTCACTATTTCGCAACTTAAGGAGTAGAACAAAGAAATCACGAAACTGCCTTTGATGTTAAGACACAACATAAGGGTGCCGCGACATACCCCTAAAGATATCCCAATAGAGGAATATTGAATCTTTTGTCGTAACACAGGTCCTGATGTGTCGCAACAACAACTCTCGACTGAACATAGCACGAGCCTGAGGGCGTTTTGGTCTGCATAATCAAACTTAAAGCTCAGGAACGTCAACTAACCTAGGTTTAAGGACGACGACCACCTGAAATCTGTAAATAGGATCATTTTTCACATGTTATGGACATCAATTCCATAGTATAGTTTTCTGCTTTTAATTCCAATTTCGATATTCTTTCTTTTAGGTTTTTAGATTTATTTTGAAGTTGTTCTTTGTTTATCTCGAGAAATCGGATTTGTAAAGACAATCAAACTTTGTGGATTCATATTCATCTTTAATACAAATCAGGCGTTTTCTTAAACCCTACACCTCAATTCATTTATCATGTTCTATCTTTACATCAATTCCATATTCTTTATGAAAACCATGAGAAACTAATCCCTACGGGGGATTAACGAGTGGAGGTATGATTTGTTAATTGTTTTATAGGGTTATTCAACTGATCAACTGTTTGGAAAAGGAAGAACATAAACCCTAGGAAGTCATTAAGGCGGAATTAACCCTATAAATACTAAATAAATAATTAAAATAATGGCTGACTGGTCAGATTGTTGTCCCAAATCCACTCTTTCTGATGCCACTGAAAACGGGTTTTTACACAAATATACACTAATTATCCATTTATTTGCAAAAATATAAAAGTTTGTGAAATCACCATGACTTATTGAATTAGTGATCTTGGAGATATGATGGATATTATTGCATAATTTTAACTTGATATGATGGAATATTTTTACAAAATAGAAAATGCCAACATCTTTACTATTAATAAAAATAATGCTAAATTCTGCTTCTTATTGACATTTGGCTATTTGTTAAAATACAAGCCATGGGAAGGGAAAATAAAATAAAATAAAATAAAATGGAAGGCTAGTTATTTCCACCGAGCAAAGAGGTAGACGAGAGTCTGCTTGAATTAGCAATACTGTGAGGATATGTTGCCCACATGAATAAGTTGGGAACGAATAAATTAATTAGGTACTGTTGGAGGAGGAAGCAACCATTTGGTACCTTCAATATAGTCAAGAACCAAGAACGGTTCAGCTTCTGCATCCGATAGTTGTTTGACGAATTTCTCTCGTGTAGCGGGAGTCGCGCCTTTCCCCGTGCATTTGTATTCTCCGTAGTCTACAGTTCTGCGTGTCAAACCGTTCTCACATTATATATCTTAATAAATTTATCAATAAGTTGGGAAAGTTTAGTTTAGAAGGCATGTAATGTTGTAAGGTTGTGTATTATCTTACTTGGCTCGTTCAGGTTGGCGATTAGTAGACCATCCCCCGGGATGGACTATTTCGTCCATTTCAGTATAAGAATAAACAACCCTCGGACTGCTCCTCCAAGCCCTGCCCAAAAATACATCCTTCGCTGTTCCTGTAATTCTGCCATGCACGAACGAAAAACCCGTGTCCTCTGATAAACTTTCTCTCGCGTGTGCTGTAATTATTGCCATTGCCGGATCTCCTTCTGGATCTCCTTCCACGAATATTTCCGAGTTCTGCATCCCACTTTTCTTGTCAAATATATATATGGGGGTATAATACATCATATTTCACGCATTGAGAATATTAATACCAGAAATAAAGATGTCCCGCTTCCGAAAATAAAATCAACAGTGCCACGAATATGGCAGTCCTTAAAGAAATGGTTGCCTCTGTCATCGCACAAAGTGTCTTGGAAGCCAATGAACTTGCAGTTATAGAAGGCCGACCTGTCGCCGGAGACTCTCAAAGCAACCGCTTGTGCTCCTACCATTTTCCCGTCTGGCCTAGGAGCAGAGTTCTGTTTGCATAACATGCCACAAAATAAAAAAAGAACCCCTTTAATAATCAATTCAATAAAGGACGGATCATGGATGTCTAAACTCTACATTAACTTACCACTATATTGAGATTAGCACCCACAAAGTAACTACTCTCAGTAATAAGAGTGGCACTATCTACGGTTCCATATTGCTTGGCAGTGCCGTCAAATGTCAAATTTGGCATGTTTTTAGGATCTCCTAAAAATGTAATGAAAGGCTTATCTCTTTCAATTCTAATTTTCTCTTTGTAAGATCCAGGTCCAATGGATATAATCACACGTTTGGCGTTCCTTGATGGAACGCTCCCGATGGCTTTGGTTATGGTATCGAATTCTCCACCCCCACCTTGCATCACCTTTATGATTCTAGGTTCTGTCTCGGCCGCAACCAATTCAGGGTCTAAGGTTTTACCCCTTTCCTTTACTGGCTTGATAATGCCATTAAACCAAGCTTCTATTTGGGATTTATCTGCCGGTATTGGTTGTGAGACAACAACCGGAGCAAAGAGGAGAATACTTACACACGTTGCTAAAGCATAAACTTCATTACCCTCTATTCTTTTTCCATCCATTTCCTTCTTCTTCTTTTTTCCTTTTAATAAAAATTGTAATATGTTTATTTTCTTCGTTTATTAATTATTGAGGTTGCCTTTGAATTCTAAGTGACTCCAATTTATAAGATAAATTGGTGACAAAAAATATAAAAGAAAAAGAGCCTTGGAGGATTCCTCGCATTGCCACTCATTTGCATAGTTCTTGGTGCAAGCATTGCTACAATTAAGACCGAGCGTTTCACGGCTAATCGTAATTAATGAGCATAAATTGAATATAATTGTTGTCAAATACACGGAATTCAGACTTGAGACACCCATGATCGTTGAATAATAATCCTAAGTGCAAAACCTAAACCGGGTGAATTTAATGCAAGGAATGGAAATATTTTATGTCGTTGTCTTCATTTGTTGCCCCCTTAATACTTGTTTATTTTAAAGTTATTACAAAATTAATTATCTATTAGGTTTATAAAAATGGAGAAAAGTTTGATTCTAAATGGAAATTGCCAATTAAGTTTTATGTATTCTTTCATTCATGAATGGTGGAAATTTCATTCATAGAATCTACGAAATACAATACTAAACATAAAATATCTATAAAGTACTAAGATTCTAGATAAAACATCAATTTTATAGGGCAATTTCAAACAAATTGTGATTATATGAAACATAGGGAATGAATCTTAAAGTATATTATAGGAATAGATTTAAATTAAGCAAGTAATTAAAAAACAATCAAATAGAAATTAACAAAGTTAATATTTTCCATACTTTGTGGTCGCGACTTCAGCAGAAGTTTCGGCTCGAAATTCCATCATTAACTCCCGGTTCATCTTATATAATCACATAACCTTGTTTTAACTACCACATACAATAAGATCTATTAAAAAACTAAGTTAACCACTTAAACTGTAAAAACATATATTAGTACAGAATGACTTGATTTAGCTACTAAAAAACCTAAAATTATGTGAAAAGGGCTATAAATAACATTATAAATAGTGGATTCGAACTTGAAGTCGTGTACTTGATCTACCATAATTCGATGTAGCAGATTAAACTAATTTTCGAACATTAGGAGCTTGAAAGAAGAAATTTTCAGTAGATTTTTATTACATTTTTGCAAGATTTCTTAAATTTAATATATAGTACAAATTAAGACTTTTATTGACCTTAAGGGTCGAATGAGGCCTAAGGGGAAGCTAATGAACTGTGTAAGTGTACAGGAGACTGTTAGAAGGCGCAATAAACAGATGCTGGTCACTATTTCGCAACTTAAGGAGTAGAACAAAGAAATCACGAAACTGCCTTTGATGTTAAGACACAACATAAGGGTGCCGCGACATACCCCTAAAGATATCCCAATAGAGGAATATTGAATCTTTTGTCGTAACACAGGTCCTGATGTGTCGCAACAACAACTCTCGACTGAACATAGCACGAGCCTGAGGGCGTTTTGGTCTGCATAATCAAACTTAAAGCTCAGGAACGTCAACTAACCTAGGTTTAAGGACGACGGCCACCTGAAATCTGTAAATAGGATCATTTTTCACATGTTATGGACATCAATTCCATAGTATAGTTTTCTGCTTTTAATTCCCGTTTCGATATTCTTTCTTTTAGGTTTTTAGATTTATTTTGAAGTTGTTCTTTGTTTATCTCGAGAAATCAGATTTGTAAAGACAATCAAACTTTGTGGATTCATATTCATCTTTAATACAAATCAGGCGTTTTCTTAAACCCTACACCTCAATTCATTTATCATGTTCTATCTTTACATCAATTCCATATTCTTTATGAAAACCATGAGAAACTAATCCCTACGGGGGATTAGCGAGTGGAGGTATGATTTGTTAATTGTTTTATAGGGTTATTCAACTGATCAACTGTTTGGAAAAGGAAGAACATAAACCCTAGGAAGTCATTAAGGCGGAATTAACCCTATAAATACTAAATAAATAATTAAAATAATGGCTGACTGGTTAGAATTGTTGTCCCAAATCCACTCTTTCTGATGCCACTGAAAACGGGTTGTTACACAAATATACACTAATTATCCATTTATTTGCAAAAATATAAAAGTTTGTGAAATCACCATGACTTATTGAATTAGTGATCTTGGAGATATGATGGATATTATTGCATAATTTTAACTTGATATGATGGAATATTTTTACAAAATGGAAAATGCCAACATCTTTACTATTAATAAAAATAATGCTAAATTCTGCTTCTTATTGACATTCGGCTATTTGTTAAAATACAAGCTATGGGAAGGGAAAATAAAATAAAATAAAATAAAATGGAAGGCTAGTTATATCCACCGAGCAAAGAGGTAGACGAGAGTCTGCTTGAATTAGCAATACTATGAGGATATGTTGCCCACATGAATAAGTTGGGAATGAATGAATTAATTAGGTACTGTTGGAGGAGGAAGCAACCATTTGGTACCTTCAATATAGTCAAGAACCAAGAACTGTTCAGCTTCTGCATCCGATAGTTGTTTGACGAATTTCTCTCGTGTAGCGGGAGTCGCGCCTTTCCCCGTGCATTTGTATTCTCCGTAGTCTACAGTTCTGCGTGTCAAACCGTTCTCACATTATATATCTTAAAAAATTTATCAATAAGTTGGGAAAGTTTAGTTTAGAAGGCATGTAATGTTGTAAGGTTGTGTATTATCTTACTTGGCTCGTTCAGGTTGGCGATTAGTAGACCATCCCCCGGGATGGACTATTTCGTCCATTTCAGTATAAGAATAAACAACCCTCGGACTGCTCCTCTAAGCCCTGCCCAAAAATACATCCTTCGCTGTTCCTGTAATTCTGCCATGCACGAACGAAAAACCCGTGTCCTCCGATGAACTTTCTCTCGCGTGTGCTGTAATTATTGCCATTGCCGAATCCCCTTCTGGATCTCCTTCCACGAATATTTCCGAGTTCTGCATCCCACTTTTCTTGTCAAATATATATATGGGGGTATAATACATCATATTTCACGCATTGAGAATATTAGTACCAGAAATAAAGATGTCCCGCTTCCGAAAATAAAATCAACAGTGCCACGAATATGGCAGTCCTTAAAGAAATGGTTGCCTCTGTCATCGCACAAAGTGTCTTGGAAGCCAATGAACTTGCAGTTATAGAAGGCCGACCTGTCGCCGGAGACTCTCAAAGCAACCGCTTGTGCTCCTACCATTTTCCTGTCTGGCCTAGGAGCAGAGTTCTGTTTGCATAACATGCCACAAAATAAAAAAAGAACCCCTTTAATAATCAATTCAATAAAGGACGGATCATGGATGTCTAAACTCTACATTAACTTACCACTATATTGAGATTAGCACCCACAAAGTAACTACTCTCAGTAATAAGAGTGGCACTATCTACGGTTCCATATTGCTTGGCAGTGCTGTCAAATGTCAAATTTGGCATGTTTTTAGGATCTCCTAAAAATGTAATGAAAGGCTTATCTCTTTCAATTCTAATTTTCTCTTTGTAAGATCTAGGTCCGATGGATATAATCACACGTTTGGCGTTCCTTGATGGAACGCTCTCGATGGCTTTGGTTATGGTATCGAATTCTCCACCCCCACCTTGCATCACCTTTATGATTCTAGGTTCTGTCTCGGCCGCAACCAATTCAGGGTCTAAGGTTTTACCCCTTTCCTTCACTGGCTTGATAATGCCATTAAACCAAGCTTCTATTTGGGATTTATCCGCAGGTATTAGTTGTGAGACAACAACCGGAGCAAAGAGGAGAATACGTACACACATTGCTAAAGCATAAACTTCATTGCCCTCTATTCTTTTTCCATCCATTTCCTTCTTCTTCTTTTTTCCTTTTAATAAAAATTTTAATATGTTTATTTTCTTCGTTTATTAATTATTGAGGTTGCCTTTGAATTCTAAGTGACTCCAATTTATAAGATAAATTGGTGACAAAAAATATAAAAGAAAAAGAGCCTTGGAGGATTCCTCGCATTGCCACTCATTTGCATAGTTCTTGGTGCAAGCATTGCTACAGTTAAGACCGAGCGTTTCACGGCTAATCGTAATTAATGAGCATAAATTGAATATAATTGTTGTCAAATACACGGAATTCAGACTTGAGACACCCATGATCGTTGAATAATAATCCTAAGTGCAAAACCTAAACCGGGTGAATTTAATGCAAGGAATGGAAATATTTTATGTCGTTGTCTTCATTTGTTGCCCCCTTAATACTTGTTTATTTTAAAGTTATTACAAAATTAATTATCTATTAGGTTTATAAAAATGGAGAAAAGTTTGATTCTAAATGGAAATTGCCAATTAAGTTTTATGTATTCTTTCATTCATGAATGGTGGAAATTTCATTCATAGAATCTACGAAATACAATACTGAACATAAAATATCTATAAAGTACTAAGATTCTAGATAAAACATCAATTTTATAGGGCAATTTCAAACAAATTGTGATTATATGAAACATAGGTAATGAATCTTAAAGTATATTATAGGAATAGATTTAAATTAAGCAAGTAATTAAAAAACAATCAAATAAAAATTAACAAAGTTAATATTTTCCATGCTTTGTG
The DNA here is from genome assembly GCA_020496765.1 of Gossypium stocksii. Lineage (NCBI taxonomy): Eukaryota > Viridiplantae > Streptophyta > Magnoliopsida > Malvales > Malvaceae > Gossypium > Gossypium stocksii. Next base: position 105,780,475 of record CM035627.1, on the reverse strand, counting down.
GTCGTGACTTCAGCAGAAGTTTCGGCTCGAAATTCCATCATTAACTCTCGGTTCATCTTATATAATCACATAACCTTGTTTTAACTACCACATACAATAAGATCTATTAAAAAACTAAGTTAACCACTTAAACTGTAAAAACATATATTATTCCAGAATGACCTGATTTAGCTACTTAAAAACCTAAAACTATGTGAAAAGGGCTATAAATAACATCATTTTTAGGAGACAATTCTACACTACCAGTTATTATTGATGCAAACTTGCAACCTAAGGAGAAAGAGGAATTAATTCAAGTGTTACAAAAGCATAAAAGAGCCATAGCTTGGAAAATTGTTGACCTCAAAGGAATCAGTCCTTCCTTTTGCACCCACAAAATTTTGATGGAGGATGAATACAAACCATGTATGCAAGCTCAAAGGAGACTGAACCCCAACATGAAGGAAATGGTCAAAACCAAGGTGATTAAACTTCTAGATGCTGGAATTATTTGTCCTATTTCTGAGAGTGCTTGGGTAAGTCCTGTGCAGGTGGTTCCTAAGAAGGGTGGCATGACTGTCATTGCCAACGAAAAGAATGAATTAATCCCTACAAGAACTGTCACCAGTTGGAGGGTTTGTATTGATTACAGGAAATTGAACGACGCCACGAGAAAAGATCACTTCCCCTTACCTTTCATTGATCAGATGTTAGAAAGACTATCAGGACATATGTATTACTATTTTTTGGATGGACTCTCTGGCTATTTCCAAATCCCGTTAGCTCCTAAAGATCAAGAGAAAATGACATTCACTTGTCCATACAGTACGTTTGCTTATCGTAGAATGCCTTTTGGATTATGTACTACCCCAGCTACTTTTCAGCGTTGCATGCTAGCAATTTTTAATGAGCTTGTGGAGGACATCATTGAGGTATTCATGGATGACTTCTCGGTATTCGGTAACTCTTTCCAACTCTACCTTAAAAATTTAAAACGAGTCTTGGTAAGATGTGGAGAAACAAATCTTGTTCTTAATTGGGAAAAATGCCATTTTATGGTACAAGAAGGTATAGTGCTGGGACACAAAATTTCTAGTAAAGGGATAGAAGTAGATAAAGCAAAAGTTGAGACCATTGAAAAACTACCTTCCCCCAGTTCAGTTAAGGCAATTAGAAGCTTTTTAGGACATGCTGGTTTTTATAGAAGATTCATTAAAGACTTTTCTAAAATAGCTAAGCCATTAACAAAATTACTAGAAAAAGACGCACCTTTCGATTTTGATCAGGAATGTTTAGAGGCATTTAACACTCTTAAAGAGAAACTCACCAATGCTCCAATTATAATTGCACCTGATTGGAATTTACCTTTTGAACTAATGTGTGATGCAAGTGATTTTGCAGTAGGTGCAATTCTTGGACAGCGAAGAGATAAGCATTTTCTGCCAATCTACTATGCTAGCAAAACTCTAACACCAGCACAAGAAAATTACACTACCACGGAAAAAAATTGCTAGCTGTGGTTTTTGCGTTCGACAAATTTAGACCATATCTAATATTGTCTAAAGTCATCATTTATACTGATCATTCCACTCTTTGCTATCTTTTAACTAAGTCTAATGCAAAACCTCGACTAATAATATGGATTTTATTATTACAGGAATTCGACTTGGAAATACAAGACAAAAGAGGAGCTGAAAACTTAGCAGCAGATCACCTTTCCAGGCTTGAGAACCCATATTTCAAAGAACTTGATGAAGCTAAAATAAACGATTCGTTTCCCGAAGAACAACTCTTAGTCATATCTGACTCTGAGGTACCTTGGTTTGCTGACATCGCAAATTTCTTAGCTGCTAACATAATACCAAAAGGGTTGACACATCAGCAAAAGAAGCGATTCTTTACTAATGTGAAAAACTACTTTTGGGAAGACCCTTTTCTTTTTTGTATTTGTACAAACCAAGTTATTTGCAGATGTGTAACAACAACTGAAGCGAATAAGATTTTGGAACATTACCATTCAGGACCGATAGGAGGACATCACAGTGGAACTAAGACCGCCCATAAAATACTCAAATCAGGTTTTTATTGGCCCACATTATTCAAAGACACCAACAGGTATGCTATTTCTTGTGATCAATGTCAATGAACAGGTAATATCTCTAAACGTTATGAAATGCCTCAGACATATATGCTTGAATGTGAAATATTCAATGTGTGGGGCATAGATTTCATAGGTCCATTCCCTAGTTCATATGGAAATAAATATATCTTAGTAGTAGTCGATTACGTGTCTAAATGGGTAGAAGCCCAAGCCTTACCTACTAATGATGCTAGAATGGTAGTAAAATTTCTTAAAAAACTTTTTTCACGATTTGGAACACCAAGAGCAATTATCAATGATAGGGGAACACATTTCTGCAATGCTCAGTTTGAGAAAGTCTTACAGTGGACAAGTTGAAGTAACTAATAAAGAGCTAAAATGCATCTTAGAGAAAACCGTACAAGCAAATAGAAAAGATTGGGCAATGAAAGTAGATGATGCTCTATGGGCATATAGAACTGTTTTCAAAACTCCCATAGGAACATCGCCTTATAGACTTGTTTTTGGGAAAAGTTGTCATTTACCCTTTCAGCTAGAACATAAAGCATTTTGGGCCATTAAATTTTTAAACCTCAACCCTGATCTTATAGGTAAAAAAAGACGCATGCAGCTAAATGAATTGGACGAATGGCGTTACAATGCATATGAAAAATCACGCTTATACAAGGAAATCACAAAGCGATGCCATGATGCTCATCTGAAACAACACAAACAATTTAAGCCCAGTAATCTAATTTTGCTGTACAACTCTAGACTTAAACTATTCCCTGGGAAGCTAAAGTCGAGATGGTCAAGCCCATTCATAGTCCAAAGTGTTCTTCCCTATGGCACAATTGAGGTAACACATCCAACCCAAGGCACTTTCAAGGTAAAAGGTCACCAACTCAAACTATATTATGGTGACAACTTTAAGAATGATAGAGAGGAGCTTAGACTCCACAATCCCTCGTAAAAGGTGTAGGTAAGACGTCAAGCTTAGACTATAAACAAGCGCTTCTCGTGAGGCAACCCGAGCACTAATAAGTTTGATTTTCTTGAATTTTTAACTAACCCCTTAAAATGCAGATTTCCCAGGACCACACGACCAGACACACGGGCGTGCCTAAGGCCGTGGACACCCCACGGGTAGAAACACGGCCGTGCGATATTGCCTTGGCCAAACCTGTCCATTTATACACGGGTGTGTGATTTCAAACACAATCGTGGGCAAAGTGAACACCAAAAGACACGACCTTGCTATAAGCCGTGTGACTCAACACGCTCGTGCCAATTAACCATGGGTGAGACTGATAAATTACCACGGGCATAGGACACGCCCGTGCCAACCAGCTGTGGCCGCACTGATAGGAGCACGAAACACACGGGCTAGACCTGGGCCACACACCCGTGCCTAACGGCCGTGTGCCTAATTTCCTGTTAATTTTATTTTTATTCTCTTCACTTTATATTTTTCCTTTTATTTTACATTTCACTTCTTATCGAGTAAGACTTAAATTCCCCACACAGTTATGCTTCAAGTTACCCAGGATCATGAACTTCAAGTAGTCATCTCTCCAATCCAACTTTCACTACTTTCAAAAAATTCATCCAATATTCAGGGAGTTTTGTTTCTTTCCCTATCTTATGATATTATGCTTCTATTGCTACTAATGTTATCTTTGTACATTGAGGGCAATGTACATCTTAAGTGTGGGGGGAAACTTACTTTCAGTCATTGTATTCTCTTCGAACCCCTAAAAAATTTTACAACTAACTTTTTACATTGTTCTCAAATTTTGAATTCTCACTTTCACTCTCTGCATTAGTCTCAATCTCCTATTAGGAATTAATTCTGATTATTGATGATTTTTATTGATATGTTGAGAATTAAGACATAGGTACTTATGCTCTGATTATTCAAACTTTAAAACATTAGGGAATCAAGCATGATAAGTTGAAATTTTTGAGAATTTAAATTTTTCTAGGTTATTTTCCCTAATTTTGAGTGTTATCTTGAGATTTCAAATTCGCAGGATTAACATCAAAAGTCATAATTCTGGTGAGATTTTTTAGCCTTTTGAGCATACATCCTTTCGTGATCACTTTTATTGTTACTTTGAGTGAGTCAATACTGATTTATTATTCTAGAACTTGCTTCAATTATACATGCCGAGACCACATCATTAATTTGATATACTGAGATGATAAAGGCACTTAGGTATAACCCACTTACTCCATAAAAGCCTACCTCCATAAATGAACCCCTAGTGAACCCCCTTGAGCCTAACAACCCATTCATTTGACTTACCCTTACAATTAACCAAAAACCCATTATTGTTGAAATCCCCCTAATTATTTTGATCCCTATTTTTGTTGAGATTTGAGTTGAATTATTATCTAGCTTTATTCTCTTTCTGTTTGATCTGTAAAATCCATAAATATTAAATTTGTCGTTTTTTGATTTGTTCCTAAAAAACGTATGTATACTTCAGTTGTAATTCAATATTTTTGCATATTTCCATGTAATTTTTGAGCTGCTATTCTTAGACAACATTATCCAAAAGAAAAGCTTTACACTAGAAATATGTTCAAGAGATAGAGATTTTTCTAGCTAGATGATTTTTCAATTCAATCTCGATTCTAACCCTCTTTTTCAGCTTATGACAACACCTCTAACCAAAGCCTCATTACAACCATTGAAAGACCTTTTGATCGATGTGTCATATCAATCTATAGTGATGAAGATTTGATTTTCTTGCAAGCCTATGGTAATAACTTTTCAGGTTGACTAAAGAGTGTTTAATTGTTGAACCCTAAACACTTTGAGTGGATAGAGTGAACCTTTAGTGAGGATGTCAAATCTTGTTAATTTTGATTGCAAGGTAATTACTTAGGAGAAGGGAAAAAACCTATGTTTTTGTGATAAAGTTCTCAACTTAGAGTGTTTGAAACTTTAATGTTCTTCTGGTTGAATTTTCATTGTATGATTACTTGTGGATTAGTTTGAAACATTATTGATAAGGATTATAAGTTGAGAAGAATGATTCTTAATTGTGAGTTGAAATTTTACTTGAGGACAAGCAAAGGCTTAAGTGTGGGGGTATTTGATAAGCGATAAATTATACATATTTTTACCCCATGCTTAGCCTAATTTCTGGATGAATTACCCCTTGATTTGTGTAAATTGATGCTCTTAAACCTTTAATTTCATGTTTTATACTCAGGTGAGCTTAAGGAAGAGAAAAGAGCAAAGAACGCGCCAAAAATGAGCAAATTAGGCCCACTTTAGTAATCAACACGGCCTAGAGGTTCGCCACACCGTGACACTTTAATAGGCTCAAGCACGGCTTGGGCCTCGATCCACACGGGCGTGGCACACGGGCGTGTCCCTGTCGTGAGGAAGTTCAATTTCACTCAGAAAAAGCTACTTAGGGACTAAAAAAGGCATCCCAAAACTCTATATAAAGACCCTAGGAGGCAACTACAAAGGTGTGCTTTATTCCCCGCTAAGGGTGGGCTTTTATTCTCCACTAAGGGTGTGCTTTTCTTCCGCCAAGACGGGGAGTTAAAGACAAGGAATTACTCAAAGGGGAGCCGATTAATCCATCTCAGAAGCCAGGATCTACATCAAAACAGAGGATCTCTCTTCAATCCTTTCAAGAGTTTTGGGTTTTCTTATGTTTTGTTATTTTATTTCTTCTGAGATGTTTTCTTTTATAATTATGAACTAAAACCCCAAATATCTAAGGGGGATGAAACCTAAGATAGATCTTGTTATTGTTATCTGAGCTATGTGATAAATATTTGATTTGTTCTTAATTGTGTTTTTAACTCTTAAATTGATATTTCCGGGATATTGATTTAAGTCGAATGTGCCTATGTAGAGGAGTAAAAGTTCCTACATAGGAGTAGATCCAACACAATTAAGCGGATTTAATCGCAATCTTAGAGATAAGACGATGAAAATCTGCCAGATTAAAGTCATATCTAATATGGGGAGCCATAGATTGAGTTAATGTGAGACTAGGGGTTTTAACTAGAAAGAGATTTCAGTTAATCAACCTAGGATTAGTAGTTCTTATCCTCGACAGAGGTATTAACATGATTTAGGGATCTTTACGGATCAAGTCAAATGAAGAAATTATCTGGTTTAGAGTTAGATAACAAGTGAAGTCTAGGTGGATTCTTCCTTAGGTATTGCCTTAATCAATTAGTTTTTCCCAAAAGTAATTTCCCCATTTTCTCTTTGTCGTTTCTTTAATTTAGTTTAGTTTACAACCACATCCTCTTTATTTTTAGGCTAGATAATAGAAAGAAAGTCATTAATAGTACTCATAGTTCCTTGGATTTGATATTCTGGTCTTGCCACTAACTATACTACTGTTCAATAGGTGTGATATGCTCGCGATATTAAGTAATAAAATTTATAAAACTGATGACACCGAAAACTAACTAATATCACAATTTTAAAGGCAAGCGCACATATCGAACAGTAGTATAGTTTAGTGGTAAGACCGAGTTATCGTACCAAAGAGAACCAAAAGTACTAATACTTACTTCCTTTCTATTATCTAGCCTAAAAATAAAAGATAATTGATTGAAACTAATTCTAAAACTAACTAAAAGTGCACAAAAATTAAATTGGGGAAAACTTTAGGGAAAAGCTTATTTATATAAGCAATACTTAAGGGAGAATCCACCTAGACTTCACTTGTTATTAACTTCTTGAACTAGATGATTTCTTCACTTGACTTGATCCATAGAGATCCCTAACTTATGTTAATACCTCTGTCAAGGATAAGAACAACTAATCCTAGGTGGTTAATTAAAGTTTCTTTATTAATTAACACCCCTAAGTTGCATTAATTCGATCTATGGATCCCCCTATTAGGTTTGACCCTAATCCGGTAGATTTATGTCGCCCTATGTCTAGGGTTGCATGCAACTCCGCTTAATTATGGTAGTTCTACTCTTAAAATAGGGACTTTTACTCCTCTGCCTAAGCACATCAAGTTCTTGAAGTAATACCTAGGATTATTAAATCAAGAATGAAGAACACATAATTAAGAACAATTCAAGTATTTATCATATAATTCAAGAATAAATAATAACAAGATCTATCTTAGGTTTCATCCCCCTTGATTATTTGAGGGGTTTAGTTCATAACTAATAAAGAAAACATCTCAGAAGAAATAAGATAACAAAACATAAAGAACCCAAAAACCCCTGAAGGAATTTAGGGAGATCCTCTGTCTTGATGTAGAATTTTGGCTTCTGGGATGAATCAATCGACTTCCCTTGGAGTAATTCCTTGCTTTCACTCCTTGTGTTGGCAGAAATATGGCACTCTTTCTTGAGAGGAAAGAGTATATCTCTAGAGTTGCCTCTTGGGGTCTTTATATAGAGTTTAGAATGGCTTTCTTAGCCCCTAGGTATCTAAATCTGAGTGAAATTGCACTTCCTCACGACAGGGACACGCCCGTGTGCCACGACAAGAGGCTGTGTGAGATTCTGTCGATGGAGGCACGGCCGTGTGGCCTGGCCGTGCTTGTCGGGGGCTGGACCGTGTGATCTTTGGCCTATTTTTCCTCGTTTTTGGCCTGTTTTTAGTTCTTTTCTCTTCCCTATGCTCTCCTGAGTGTAAGACATGAAAAGAAAGGATTAAGAGTACCAATTCTCACAAAATTGATAATAATTCATTTAGAAATTAGGCTAAACATGGGGTAAAAATATGTATAATTTATCATTTATCAAGGTGCACTTGCCGTTTATCGTGATATTGGCTGGTTTCTAGGTACGATCAGATTTTATTACTTCATCACAATCACGAGATCACCTTATCCCCTACCTTGATTTGATTCGTTTTTACCTAAGGGTCATCTTGGTGATGCTCGGGGTTGGTGTGGCATATTTTAGGCTTTTCTTGATAGTTCAACCACTCATCTAGTTCTTCAATCTGAAGCATTCGCTTTTCATGTACGTCTCCCTTGGATGGACTTGTCTGTGGTTGGGTTGCCTTTATGTGGAGTGTATCCTGCACAGAAGGTTGGGTGGTGAGATCAGTGTTTTTATAAGGATTCAAAACAGTATTTTTATCATCAACAATCTTAATCGAGTTTCAAGCTTGTAAAGTAACTTTGTCATCACCTACATGTAGTGTAAGCTCGCCTGTTCCTACATCAATTATTGTTCTAGCAGTTGCTAAAAGGGACGCCTTAGAATTAAGGGTACATTGCTACCCTCATCAATTTCTAAAACAACAAAGTCAACTGGGAATACGAATTTATCAATTTTGACAAGCACATATTCAATTATGCCTTCAGGAAATCTAATAGTTATCAGCCAATTGAATGCTCATCCTAGTTTCTTTAGGTTTCCCTAGACCTAGTTGTTTAAACAATTTATAAGGCATTACATTAATATTAGACCCTAAATCAGCTAAAGCATTTTTGACGTCTAAGCTACCAAGTAATCAAGGAATTGTAAAACTCCTGAGATCTTTTAGTTTGTTGGGCAGCTTATTCTGTAGAATAGCTTAGCACACTGCATTTAGTTCCACATGAGATGTCTCGTTTAGCTTCCGTTTATTCGTCAGTAGCTCCCTTAAAAATTTAACAGCGTTTGGCATCTGCAAAAGAGCTTCAATAAACGGTAAGTTAATGTGTAATTTCTTTAAAAGTTTGAGAAATTTATCGCATTGTTCATCTGTGCAGTCTTTCCTTAGCACATTTGGGTATGGGATACGAGGTTTATACTCTTTAACAATTGCTTCTTTGGAACTTACCTCATCATTACCTTTACTTACCACAGTCTCCTTACATAGCTCTGAGTTGGTTTTGGTTAACCCTTCCTCATCTACTGTATCCACGGCATTGAGTTGCTCTTTAGGATTAGTCTCAGTGTTGCTTGGTAATCCACCTTGCGGTCTTTCAGAAATTAGCTTGGCGAGCTAGCCTATTCGAGTTTCAAGTCCTTGAATGGATGCTTGCTGGTTCTTCAGTGTCGTTTCTGTGTTTTGAAAACGGGTTTCTGATATGGTAATAAATTTTGTGAGCATCTCTTCAAGGTTTGACTTTTTCTCTTGCTGGAATGGTAGCTGTTGAAATCCTAGAGGAGGTGGTTGTCTTTGATTTCCTTGTCCTCCCCATGAGAAATTGGGGTGGTTCTGCCAACCTGCATTGTAAGTGTTAATATAAGGGTTATTTTGAGATCTAGAATTGTTACCCATATAGTTGGCTTGCTTGGTTTCCATGCCATGTCCATAGGAGGAGTAATCGGGATTATGCATATTTATTTGAATTGAGTCACACTGCATCACTGGGTGTACCTACGTAGAACCAACAAAGTTATCAGTCTTTTTATTAAGAAGTTCTACTTGATTTGAAAGCATCGTGACTGCATCAATATTAAAAACTCTTGCCGCTTTTTGTGGTTTCATTCTCATGACTTGCCACTGATAGTTATTCAATGGCATCTCTTCTATAAACTTGTAAGCTACTTCTGGTGTTTTATTGTTAATTGTTCCACCGGCGGCTGCGTTGATCATCTGTCTTGTCGAAGGATTCAAACCATTGTGGAAGGTTTGAACTTGTAGCCACAGAGGTAATCCATGATGAGGGCACCTTCTCAAAAGATCTTTGTATCTCTCCCAAGCATCGTAAAGTGTTTCTAAATCCATCTGCACAAAAGAAGAAATATCATTCCTTAACTCGGCTATTTTAGCCAAAGGAAAATACTTGAGTAAAAACTTCTCCATCATTTGTTCCCATGTAGTGATAGACCCTCGTGGTAAAGAATTTAACCACTGTTTGGCTTTGTTTCTCAAGGAGAACGGGAATAGCCTAAGACAAATAGCATCATCAGAAACGCCATTTATTTTGAATGTATCACATAATTCCAAGAAATTGGCTAAATGAGCGTCAGGATCCTCATCCTACAAACCATCAATCTGAACGAACTATTGCATCATCTGAATAGTGTTAGGTTTCAGTTTAAAATTATTTGTAGCAATAGTAGGTCTAACAATGCTAGATTCAGTGCCTGCTAAATTAGGTTTAGCATAATTATACATAGTACGTGGGGCAGGATTTTGCTTAACAAAATTTGCGGCTACTACAGGAGGTAGCTGATTATCTTGATTGGCTTTCATCTCTTCAGTAGGCTCTGGCTCTTCTTATTGTCCTTGTTCTGGGTATTGCAAGCTTCTTCTTATCTCTCGGCGATTTCTGTGAACTGTAGCTTCTAAATCATCGTAAAAAAGCAGAGGTCCTCTCAGGTTTCTTCTAGTCATAAACTAGAGATGCCTAGAAGGGAAAAAAGGCAAAGAAAATTTTAGTAAATAAAAATAAAAATAAAGGTTGAAAACAAATAAAAATAGTAATGGCTAAAGTAATAGAAATCGAGTGTTCCTAATATCTTAGTTTCTGGGCAACGGTGCCAAAAACTTGATCGTGATTGTGATGAAGTAATAAAATCGATCGTACCTGGAAACTAACTAATATCACGATAAAAGGCAAATGCACCTACCGAATAGTAGTATAGTCAGTGGCAAGACTGGAATATCGAATCCAAGGAGCTATAAGTACTAATAATGACTTTCTTTCTATTATCTAGCCTAAAAATAAAAGGGGGCTTTTGATTCTAAATTAACTACTCTAAGCTAAACTAAAAAGAATAGCAAGGAGTAAAGAGAGAGATTGCTTTTGGGAAACTAATTGACTAAGGCAATACCTAAGGAAGAATCCACCTAGACTTCACTTGTTATCTAACTCTAAACCAGATGATTTCTCATTTGATTTGATCCGTAGAGATCCCTAAATTATGTTAATACCTCCGTCGAGGATAAGAACAACTAATTCTAGGTTGATTAATTGAAATCTCTTTCTAGTTAAAACCCCTAGTCTTGCATTAAATCGATCTATGGCTCCCCATATTAGATTTGACTCTAATCCGGTAGATTTTCGTCGTCCTATGTCTAGGATTGCGATCAACTTCGCTTAATTGTGTTGGATCTACTCCTATGCAGGGACTTTTGCTCCTCCACATAGGCACATTCGACTTAAATCAATATCCCAGACATATCAATTTAAGAATTAAAAACACAATTAAGAACAAATCAAATATTTATCACATAGCTAAGATAACAATAACAAAATCTGTCTTAGTTTTCATCCCCCTTAGATATTTGGGGTTTTAGTTCATAATTATAAAAGAAAACATCTCAAAAGAAATAAAATAACAAAACATAAGAAAACCCAAAACTCCTGAAAGGATTGAAGGGAGATCCTCTGTCTTGATGTAGATCTTGGTTTCTGAGATGAATCAATCAGCTTCCCTTTGAGTAATTCCCTGCCTTTAACTCCCCGTTTTGGTGGGAAAATAATATACCCTTTGCGGGAATTAAGCACACACTTGTAGTTGCCTCCTAGGGTCTTTATATAGAGTTTTTGAGTGCCTTTCTTAGCCCCTAAGTAGCCTTTTCCAAGTGAATTGAACTTCCTCACGATAGGGACACGCCCGTGTACCACTCCGTGTGGATCGACTACCAGGCCATGCTCGAGCTTGTTAAAGTGGCACGACTGTGTGGTGAACCTCCAGGCTGTGTTGATTACTGAATTGGGTCTAATTTACCCGTTTTTGGCCTGTTCCTTGCTCTTTTCTCTTCCTTATGCTCACCTAAGTATAAAACATGAAATAAAAGGATTAGAAGCACAAATTTCCACGAATTCAATGATAATTCATCCAGAATTTAGGCTAAGTATGAGGTAAAAATATGTATAATTTATGGTTTATCAACCTCATACTTAGCCTAAATTCTGGATGAATTATCATTGAATTTGTGGAAATTGGTGCTCCTAATCCTTTTATTTCATGTTTTATACTTAGGTGAGCATAAGGAAGAGAAAAGAGCAAGGAAGGGCCAAAAAAGGGGCAAATTAGGCCAATTCAGTAATAAAGACGGCCTGGAGTTTGCCACACGGCCGTGCCACATGGCCATGCCACTTTAACAGGCTCAAGCATAGCCTGGTAGTCGATCCACATAGGCGTGGCACACGGGCGTGTTCCTGTCGTGAGGAAGTTCAATTTCACTCAGAAAAGGCTGCTTAAGGGCTAAGAAAGGCATTCCAAAACTCTATATAAAGACCCTAGGAGGCAACTTCAAAGACATATTTTATTTTCCCGCCAAGACGGGGAGTTAAAGGTAGGGAATTACTCGAAGGGAAGCCGATTGATCCATCTCAGAAGCCAGGATCTACATCAAGACAGAGGATCTCCCTTCAATCCTTTCAGGAGTTTTGGGTTTTCATATGTTTTGTTATTTTATTTCTTCTGAGATGTTTTCTTTTATAATTATTAACTAAAAACCCCAAATATCTAAGGGGGATGAAACCTAAGATAGACCTTGTTATTGTTATTTGAGCTATGTGATAAATATTTGATTTGTTCTTAATTGTGTTTTTAACTCTTAAATTGATATGTTCGAGATATTGATTTAAGTCAAATGTGCCTATGTAGAGGAGCAAAAGTCTCTGCATAGGAGTAGATCCAACACAATTAAGCGGAGTTGATCGCAATCCTAGACAGAGGACGACGAAAATCTACCGGATTAGAGTCAAATCTAATATGGAGAGCCATAGATCGAGTTAATACAAGACTAGGGGTTTTAACTAGAAAGAGATTTTAGTTAATCAACCTAGGATTAGTTGTTCTTATCCTTGATGGAGGTATTAACATAATTTAGGGATCTCTACAGATCAAATCAAATGAAGAAATCATCTGGTTCAGAGTTAGATAATAAGTGAAGTCTAGGTGGATTCTTCCTTAGGTATTGCCTTAATCAATCAGTTTTCCCAAAAGCAATCTCTCTCTTTACTCCTTGCCATTTCTTTTTAGTTTAGTTTAGATTAGTTAATTTAAAAAAAAACCCCTTTTATTTTTAGGCTAGATAATAGAAAGAAAGTCATTACTAGTACTCATAGTTCCTTGGATTCGATATTTCGGTCTTGCCACTGACTATACTACTATTCAATAGATGCACTTGCCTTTCTATCGTGATATTAGTTAGTTTTCAGGTACGATCAGATTTTATTACTTTATCATCATCACCCGAGATCACGATCAACAAATTCTCTATTTCTATTACTAGTCTTTGCACATAATGTTTCTGATTACTTGGATTTTGTTTAACTAGACAATGTTCACTGATATATCCATTCCCTTTCCTAGTTCCATAATGACAAACACCCGAGGCAAATCGAAGGTTGCTGTCCCCACTTTCAAAAAGCAGAAGGGACCCGGAGCTACCTCCTCCAACGCAACCACTGAAATACGACACCCATTTCTATAGTTCCCATCAGGACCCTAGCAGGAGCTCTTCCAAATCCTTCAATCAAGACCCCTTGGCGTAGGTAGATGCATTGATTGGGCTGCATTAAAGCAAGTCCAACTTACCGACTCAGTAAGGGCCCTCCTCACTACCGACCCATGGGAGCATTTCTTCAACATTATCGAGCCAACATACATAGAGCTCACCCTAGAGCTTTGTTCTACATTCCAACTTTAGACAATTATGTCAGAGTTCGACGACCCACGAACAGTGCAATTTTGTCTTAGCGGCTTGGTACGCCAACTGAGTGTCCCAAAATTCAGAGTTGCTTTGGGACTTTATATAGAGGAATTTATGGACGAAGACGGCTTCCCTAAACTCCATCAACACATTCACTATGCCCCTTCCTCCTATTGGAGAGCCCTTGTCCCTGCTTCAGCCACCTATGAACCCAGTCGCTCTAAGGCATCCGCTTTCCCTCCATCATTATGATACCTACACGCCATCTTTGCTCATACTTTAACGAGTCAGTGCGAGAGCACAAGCGTCGCCAAAACTCACGACGCTTACTTCTTATTGATAAACGATAAATTATACATGTTTTTACCTCATGCTTAGCTTAATTTTTGGATGAATTATCATTGAATTTGTGGAAATTAGTGCTCTTAACCCTTCTATTTCAGGTTTTATACTCAGGAGAGCATAGGGAAGAGAAAAGAACAAGAAACGGGCCAAAAACAGATAAAATGAGCCAAAGTTTGAAAACAACACGGCCCGAAGATTCACCACACGACCGTGTCACACGGCCATGCCACCTAAAGTCCAACACAGCCCAGCCTCAACAAGCACGGCCGGACCACACGACCGTGCCACCATCAACAGGCCCGACCACGGCCTGGGCCTCGATCCACACGGGCGTGGCACACGGGTGATATCATGTGATATTAAGTAATAAAATTTATAAAAACTGATCACACCAAAACTAACTAATATCACGATGTTAAAGGGAAGTGCACCTATCGAACAGTAGTATAGTTTAGTGGCAAGACCGAGTTATCGTACCCAAGGGAACCAAAAGTACTAGTACTTACTTCCTTTCTATTATCTAACCTAAAAATAAAATAGGGTTGTTTAAATTAATTCTAAAACTAACTAAGAAAGTTTAAAGAGTGAATTGGGAAAACTTTTAGGGAAAAGCTGATTTATATGGACAATACTCAAGGGAGAATCCACCTAGACTTCACTTGTTATTATTTTCTTGAACTATATGATTTCTTTACTTGACTTGATCCGTAGAGATCCCTAACTTATGCTAAACCCTCCGTCGAGGCGTAGAGCCACTAGGCCTAAGTTGTTAATTAAAGTTCCCTTATTAATTAACTCCCTAGATTGCATTAATTCGATCTATGGCTCCCTATATTAGGTTTGACCCTAATCCAGTAGATTTATGTCGCCCTATGTCTAGGGTTGCATACAACTCCGCTTAATTATGGTAGATCTACTCTTATCACAGGGACTTTTGCTCCTCTGCTCTAAGCACATCTAATTCTTGAATTAATACCTAGGATTATTAAATCAAGAATGAAGAACGCATAATTAAGAACAATTCAAGTATTTATCAAATAAATCAAGAATAAATAACAAGATCTGTCTTAGGTTTCATCCTCCTCAATTATTTGAGGGGTTTAGTTCATAATAAAGAAGGAAAACATCTCAGAAGATATAAAATAACAAAACATAAAAGAAACCAAAAACCCTTGAAGGAATTTAGGGAGATCCTCTATGTTGCTGTAGAATTTCGGCTTCTGAGATGAATTAATCGGCCTTCTCCCTTAGAGTAATCCCTTGCTTCTACCCTCAGTGTGGCAGAAAAACGAGAGGAAAAATATCTAAAAACATGTCTATGCTTCTGCCTCATGAGGTCTTTATATAGAGAGCTTGTGGGGAGCCTTTCTTAGCATCTAAGCATCCAATTCGAGTGAAATTCCCCTTCCTCCCGACTAGAACACGTCCGTGTACCACGCCCGTGTGACTTCGACAGAGGCCGTGTGCTTTTATCGGTGGAGGCACGGTCGTGTGACCTGGCTGTGCTTGTCGGGGGCTTGACCGTGTGATCTTCATGTGGCACGACCGTGTGGCATTTCTTTGCCCGTGTTGTTCGCACATTTTGGCCCATTTTTCATCGTTTTTAGCCTGTTTTCCGTTCTTTCTTCTTCCTTATGCTCTCCTGAGTATAAGATATAAAAAGGAAGGATTAAGAGCACCAATTCTCATAAAATTGATAAGAATCCATCTAAAATATAGGCTAAACATAAGGTAAAAATATGTATAATTTAGCGTTTATCAAATACCCCCACACTTAAACCTTTGCTTGTCCTCAAACAAAATCTCAATCCCTAAAAAGAATCATTCTTCTCAACCTATAATCTTTATCAATAATGTTTCAAACTAATCCACAGGTAATCATACAATGAAAAATTCAATCAGAAGAATATTAAAGATTCAATTACTCTAAGTTGAGAATTTTATCATTGAAAACATAAGTCTTCCTTCCTTCTAAGTAGTTATCTCTCCATCTTAATTAACAGGAGTTGACATCCTCACTAAAGGTTCGCTCTATTCACTCGAAGTGTTTAGGGTTCAAAATTTTAAGCACTCTCTAGTCAACCTGAAAAGTTATTACTGTAAGCTTGCACGAAAATCAAATCTCCACCACTATAGTTTGATATGATATATCAATCAAGAGGTCCTTTCATGGTTGTAACGGGGCTTGGTTAGGGGTATTGTCACAGGCTGCAAAAAGAGGGTTAGAATCGAGATTGAACTGAAAATTATCTAGCTAGAAAAATCTCTATCATTGGAACATATTTTCAAAACTTAATAACATCATTTTGGTAGCCTTAAGAGAGAAATATGCAAAAACTTAATTTGAACTATTACACATTACAATTGAATTTGACTGTATGTACACATTTTTTTTTAAGAACAATTCAAGTAATACAATGAATTGAGTAAAGATTTACATACTGGAAAAGAGAATAAAGCTTAGATAATAAATTCAACTCAAATCTCGACAAAAATAGGGATCAAAAGTAATTGAATGGAAAATTTAACAAAAATGGGTTATTGGTTAATAATTAGAGGGTGAGTCAAGGAAAAGGTTGTTAGGCTCAATGGGGTTCACTAGGGGTTAAATTATGGAGGTAGGCTTTTGTGGAGTAAGTGGGTTAAATCTTAGGTGTCTTTATCATCTCGGTATATCAAATCAAAGATGTGGTCTTGACATGTATAATCAAAGCAAGTTCTAGAATAACAATTTAGTGTTGACTCACTGAAAGCAATAACAAAAGTGAGCACGAAAGAATGTATGCTCAAAAAGGCTCAAAATCTCACCAGAATTATGGCTTTTGATGTCAATCCTACGAATTTCAAATCTCAAGATAGTACTTAAAATTAGGGAAGAAAACTTATGCAAAAATTGGAGTTCTCAAAAATTTCAACTTATCATGCTTGATTCCTTAATGTTTTTAAGTTTGAATATTTAAAGTACAATCACCTATTTCTTTAATTCTCAACATATCAATAAAAATTATAAATCAATCAGAATTAATTCCTAATAGTAGACTGAAGATCATGCTATTGAGGACAGTGTAATTAGTTAGAACAATTTCAGGGATTTCAAAGAGAATGAAATAAAATTTAAAGTACGTTCCCCCTCCACACTTAAGATGTACATTGCCCTCAATGTACAAGGATAATATTAGCAATAAAAGTATAATACCATAAGAGAGGGAGAGATATGAAACTCCCTGAAATATGGATGGCTTTGTGAGACAGATATGGGAAGAGTTGGCATATGTGGCACGGTGTTTCCATTTCCATAGAGATTTGAGTTGTAAGGCTCCTTTGGAACTGCGAATGGATTTATTAGTCATGGGAGGTTAAGATGAGGAGGGGTTACTTCATTAGGAGATGGCCGAAGAAAATAAAATAAACAGAATAAATAAAAATAAAAATTCAAATAAAGAAAAAAATGAAAAATAAACCTAAAAAGGAAAATAAAGTTAGAAGAAAAGGTGAAAATAAGGATCAGTGTTTAAGATTTAGAATAAAGTAATAATAAAAGATAAAAGAAAAAATAAAAGTAAAACAAAATAAAGATAAAAATAAAGATAAAAAGAGGATCTAGTCCTCTGATGGATCTCGTGGTGGTGGGGAAATACCAAGGTGCTGACATATGTGCGCTAAAGTGGCGTCAATGTAATCAAGGCACTGCTCAAATCGGTCTAGGCGCTCGTGTATGTCAGCGTGTGGGACTGCTGTCTGGGTAGGTCGTCTGGGGCGTGATGGCTCGGCGGGTGCATCCTCCTCAGATGGTGGCGGTAGGACATCATCAGTAACGTCCTCTGGGTCCTCGCCTTCTTGGACAAGGTCGAAGTGAAAGTGGCCGCCACCTGGCCGTCGCTCTACCATCCTCATGGAGAGCATGCTCTGGATACCCTGGGAGGACATCTAGCCAAGTAGGGTGTACGAGGATGTCTGGGCTGCGGTGTTGAGTAGGCCGAAAAAGTAGCCTAGTCGTGTGATGTACAGGCCCATGGATATGACTCCCTTGCGGTGCCTCTCAGTCTAGTGCTGCATGGCCAACGCTATGAAGTAGGCAAGGTCGATGTGGTGGCTATTAGCCATGCACCAAATGAAATAGACGTCGTGAATATTGATGACACCTGTACTCTCCCGTCTCCCTGTCAAGGTGTGAGCAAGGAGGTTGTAAATATACCTGAAAGAAGGAGGGAGGGCGGATACCTTGCTGACGCTGGGATTATAGATCTATCGCCCTAGAGCAATCTCGTTCCAGCAATCGAGGGGTCGGATGTGGATGTGCCTGGAAAGAGTAGGGAAGTCTTCTTCTGCCATGAACTGCTCGGTATAGAGATCGAGAGTCGTGCCGAACTCTGGGACATTCAACTGTCGCACAAGACCTCCTAATCGGAATTGGACCGTGCCGGGATCGTCGAATCTGTTCATGATGGTCTGGAGGTGGAATGTGGAGCAGAACTTGAGAGTGAGTTCTAGGTAGGTGGGCTCCACAATCCTAAAGAACTGGTCCCATGGGTCGGTAGCTAGCAGGGCTCGGACATCGTCACCAGGTTTACTTGCGCGAGGGCCTCCCAGTCAATGCATCGGCCCATCGAGATAGTGCGTGCTCAGAGTAACTAGTAGCGTTCCTCCTGGGAGTCCTGTGAAAATGTGAGGAGCGGGTGGCGTGTCTCAGAGGTGGGTCTTGCTGAGGAACTTCCCAGCCCCTTTCGTTTTTTAGAGACGGGGACAATAGTCTTTCTAGCGCGGGAAAAAGACATAGTATCTGAAATAAAATAATATGAGCATTAGTTCTAAAAATTGAG
Source organism: Gossypium stocksii (assembly GCA_020496765.1). Lineage (NCBI taxonomy): Eukaryota > Viridiplantae > Streptophyta > Magnoliopsida > Malvales > Malvaceae > Gossypium > Gossypium stocksii. The sequence goes on along the minus strand of CM035627.1, from coordinate 105,761,685 downwards.
ATTAAAAATGATTTAAAATGTAAATTGATATTTTTCCTAAAATAACAAATGAGGAGTAACCTGAATAGTAAAATCTAATCATATTAAAAACTTATAACAAAAATTAAGAACTATGGGTATATATAGTGATTTTATGAAAAAAAATGGCATGCAAATATGGGTCCAAGTGGCAAAATAAAATGAAATCTAAATGGCAAGCAAAACTAAAATTAAGTGGCATGTAATCCTAATTGATTCAATATTATTCTAGAATATTCATCCTATATTCCTTAGTTCCATGCTTGAATCAACAATTAGATTAAAGTAAAAATAAATAAATATTTAAAGAAATGAAATAAAACAAAATAAATGAGAAAAATGAGAAAGTAGAACCAATTATGAGTTTGCACGGTCGTAGGGGGCTGTTACACTGGCATGGGGAGGTTATTTTTTAGTATTATGGTGGTTTTGAGGGTGGTAGAGGTGCTCACGGAGGTTGGGGAGGTTTTGGGTGTGAGATTCTAGGGTTTTAGGTAAAAAGAAAGGTTTAAAAATGGCCCCCTATTTATACATTTTGGGTCACACGGGCATGTCGCACGCCCGTGTGAATCGTATTCAGCCCGTGTTTTTCAAAAATTAGAGGTTTTAGCGCGCCATGTTCCGATAAGCACGCTCGTGTGGTTGGCTCACATGGCCGTGGGAGATCAGGTCTTCGTTACTCACATGGTCGTGTGATGGTATACACGGCCGTTTGCGATCGTGTTCGTGTTGCACACGGTCATGTGTTCTGTGCCACGGGTGTGTGAATTTTGACAGTGTCTTCCATGGGCTAAGGACACGGGCGTGGGGATTTGTGCAAGGCCCGTGTTGATATTGCAGGGTTGCCACGGCCATGTCGCACAGCCGTGGGGCGATGTTGATAGCCCGTGTGGAATTCGTAAGGTCGCCACGGCCATATCGCACGGCCATGGGAATTTATCGATGGCCCGCGTTTTGGGAAAATTTTACTCTGTTTGTACACGGTCTGGGTGCACGACCGTGCCCCTATTTTTAAATGTGCACACGGCCTAAGGTACGCCCATGTGCCTGGCCGTGTGGTCCTAAATCTCTGCATTCAAAGAGTTAGTTTATGCGTGAAAAAATACTAAAAATTTTAAAGAAAATAAAGTTACTAAGTTAGTGCTCGGGTTGCTTCCCGAGAAGCACTTATTTAGAGTCTAAGCTCGACTCTACCTGGATGTGTCAAGAAGGGGTGTGGTGGAGCCGAAGCTCCTCTCTGTTTTTCGCAAAATTCTCACCTCTATAATGTTTAAGCCGATGGCCATTTACCTTGAACGTACTGTGGTTAGGGTGAGTTACATCAATGGTGCCGTATGGAAAGACATTTAGAACAGTGAATGGACCTGACCACCTTGACTTGAGTTTTCTAGGGAATAGTTTTAGCCTTGGGTTGTAAAGTAAGACGAGATCACCTATTTTGAACTGCTTGGGTTGTTTCAGCCTTTTGTCATGACGTCGCTTCATGGCTTCCTTATATAGTCGCGAGTTCTCGTAAGCATTGAAGCACCATTCATCTAGCTCATTCAACTGCATTAATCTCTTTTTTCCTACACTTTTAAAATCAAGGTTTAAAAATTTTATAGCCCAGAATGCTTTATGTTCAAGTTCAAATGGTAGATGGCAGTTTTTTCCATAAACAAGTTTATAGGGAGATGTTCCTATGGGTGTTTTAAAAGCAGTTCTATAAGCCCATAATGCATCGTCTACCTTTCTTGACCAATCTTTCCTATTTGTTTCTATTGTTTTCTCTCATATGCGTTTTAGTTCCCTATTTGTTACTTCGACTTGGCCACTGGTTTGTGGGTGATAAGGGTTGGCTGTTCTATGGTGTACTCCATACCTTTTCAAGATTTTTTTAAATTGGGTATTGCAAAAATGTGTACCCCTCTCACTAATGATTATCCTAGGTGTTCCAAATCGAGAAAAAAGTCTTTTCAAGAAGCGTACTACCATCCTAGCATCATTTGTAGGTAGAGCTTGGGCTTCTACCCATTTGGACATGTAATCTACTGCTACTAGTATGTATTTATTCCCAAATGAATTAGGGAACGGACCCATGAAATCAATACCCCATACATCAAATATTTCGCATGAAAGTATATAGTTTTGAGGCATTTCATTATGTTGAGAGATATTACCTGTTCGTTGGCATTTATCACAAGAGGTCACATACCTGTTGGCATCTCTAAAAAGAGTAGGCCAGTAAAAGCCTGATTCGAGTACCTTATGAGTAGTTCTAGTTCCACTGTGATGTCCTCCTGTGGGTCCTGAGTGGCAGTGATTCAAAATTTGAAATGCTTCTGTGTCATCAACGCATCTTCGAATAACCTGATCTGCACAAATTCGGAAAAGGAAAGGATCTTCCCAAAAGTAGTTTTTCACATCAGTGAAGAATCGCTTCTTTTGCTGATGGGTTAGCCCTTTTAGGGTTATGTGAGCTGCTAAATAATTTGCAAAATCAGCAAACCAAGGAAGTGTCGTATCTGCTAAGGCTAGGAGTTGTTCCTCAGGGAACAAATCGTTCATCTTGTCGAGATATTTGGGCTGTGCGTTCTCTAGCCTTGGGAGGTGATCTGCTGCCAAGTTTTCGGCTCCTTTCTTGTCCTTTATTTCCAAATCGAATTCCTATAACAATAGAATCCATCTTGTCAATCATGGTTTTGCATAAGTTTTAGTTAAGAGGTAGTGAAGAGCTGAATGATCAGTATAAACAATGACTTTTGACAAAATTAAATTAGATCTAAATTTGTCAAATGCAAAAATAACAGCTAGCAATTCTTTCTCTGTGGTAGTGTAATTTGCTTGAACGGCTGTCAAAGTTCTGCTAGCATAATAGATCGGCTGGAAGTGCTTGTCCCTTCGTTGTCCTAAAACTGCACCTACTGAAAAATCACTTGCATCGCACATTAGTTGAAAAGGTAGATTCCAATCAGGTGAAATCATAATTGGGGCGTTAACTAACTTTTCCTTAAGGTTGTTGAAAGATTCCAGACATTCTTGGTCAAAGTTGAAGGGTACGTCTTTTTCTAGTAATTTAGTTAAAGGCTTAGCTATTTTAGAAAAGTCTTTAATGAATCTTTGATAAAAACCGGTGTGTCCTAAAAAGCTTCTTATAGCCTTAACTGAATTAGGAGGAGGTAGTTTTTCAATAGTTTCAATTTTCGCTTTATCTACCTCTATCCCTTTACTAGAAATTTTATGTCCTAAAACAATACCCTCTTAAACCATAAAGTGGCATTTTTCCCAATTTAGCACTAAATTTGTCTCTTCACATCTGATCAAAACACGTTCTAGATTATTAAGACAAAGTTGGAAAGAATTACCAAAAACTGAGAAATCATCCATAAATACCTCCATGATGTCTTCCACAAATTCATTGAAGATAGCTAGCATGTAACGTTGAAAAGTAGCAGGAGCGTTACATAGACCAAAAGGCATTCTGCGATAAGCAAACGTACCATATGGGCATGTGAACGTTGTTTTCTTCTGATCTTCTGGAGTTATCGGGATCTGGAAGTAACCAAAGAGGCCATCTAGGAAACAATAATACATATGACCTGATAATCTTTTCAACATCTGATAGATAAAAGGCAATGGGAAATGATCTTTCCGAGTGGCGTCATTCATCTTCCTATAATCAATGTAAACTCTCCATCCTGTGACTGTTCTTGTAGGTATTAACTCTTCCTTGTCATTAGACACCACGGTCAATCCACCTTTCTTAGGAACAACCTGCACAGGGCTTACCCAAGAACTGTCAGAAATAGGATAGATAATACCTACATCTAGAAGTTTAATTACCTCGGCTTTTACAACTTCTTTCATGTTGGGATTCAATCGTCTCTGGGCTTGCACTGATGGTTTGAATTCGTCCTCCATTAAAATTTTGTAGGTGCAGAAAGAAGGATTAATTCCCTTGATATCTAAAATTTTCCAAGCTACAGCACGTCTATGTTCTCTTAACAGATGGAGTAGTTCCTCTTTCTCTGCAAGGCTTAAATCGGATGCGATAATGACTGGTAAAGTTGATTCTTCCCCTAAAAAGGCATATTCTAAATGATTTGGCAGTTGTTTTAGTTCTAATTTAGGGGGTTCAGTAATGGAAGGTTTCTGTCTTAATTCATCACTCATCTTTAAATTTTCATAACTTATGTGCATAGTGATGATTTCATTAGAATCCAACTTTTTCCTTACTTCGTTAATTTCGGGGGTGGTTTCATCTTTCCCCCACCTTGAACAAGACACAGTTCTAACGTGTCTGTGAGAGCAAGTTCCTGGAGATTATCTTGAACAAAATAGTTAATAATATCAACAAAATAACACAAATCATCTTGTTCTTTAGAGAATCTCATGGCATCATAAATTTTAAAGACAACTTCTTCCTCGCCAACTCTAAGTACTAATTTGCCATCCCCTACATCAATAATAGCTCTAGCAGTGGCTAAAAATGGTCGTCCCAAAATTAAAGGTACTTCAATATCCTCATCCATGTCAAGCACAACAAAATCAACAGGGAATATAAATTTATCTACCTTCACTAGCACATCTTCAATGATTCCCCTAGGATATTTAACAGATCTATCGGCTAATTGAATATTCATCGTAGTGGGCTTGGGTTTCCCGAGACCTAGTTGTTTGAACATTTTGTAAGGCATGAGATTAATGCTAGCACCTAAATCAGCTAAAGCTTTATTAATAAGTAAACTACCAATCAGACAAAGGATAGTAAAACTCCCTGGATCTTTCAGTTTTGCTGGCAGTTTATTTTGGAGAATAGCTGAGCATTCCTCGTGAAATTGCCAGAAGTTCTTTAAGGAACTTTGCATACTTCCTTTTATTTGTCAGAAGTTCTTTAAGGAACTTTGCATACTTTGGCATCTATGAAATTGCTTCAACAAAAGGTAAGTTAATGTGTAATTGTTTAAAAAGTTCAAGGAACTTATCGAATTGAGCGTCTGTATGGTCTTTCTTCAATTTTGCCGGATATGGGATGCGCGGTTTGTATTTCTTGAGTGGCGGTGGAGTGTTATCCTCGGGTTCCGCTGCCTTTTCTTCTGAAAGTTCTGGGATAGTCTTCTTTTCTGGTTCAGCTAGGACCTTTCCATCTCTTAAAGTAATCGCTTTGACATGTTCTCTGGGATTTGGCTCAGTGTTACTTGGTAATCCTCCTTGTGGTCTTTCTGAAATTAATTTTGCAAGTTGACCAATTTGGTTTTCAAGCCCTTGAATTGATGCTTGTTGATTTTTCAGTGTCGTTTCAGTGCTTTGAAAACGAGTTTCTGATGCGCCATAAATTTGGTAAACATCTCTTCAAGATTCGGCTTCTTCTCATGTTGCGGTGGTGGTTGCTGAAATCCTGGAGGAGGTTGTTGTCTTTGATTTTCTTGTCCTCCCCATGAAAAATTTGGGTGATTTCTCCAACCTGCATTATAAGTATTACTATAAGGGTTATTTTGAGATATAGAATTGTTACCCATATAGTTGGCTTGTTCAGTTTCCATGCTGCGTCCATAAGATGCGAAATCTGGATTAAACGTGTTTCCTTGAGTAGCGTCGCATTGCATCACTGGTTGTGCCTGTGTAGAACTAACAAAATTATCAAACTTTTTATTTAAAAGTTCTAATTGGTTAGTAAGCATGGCGATAGCATCAATATTATAAACTCTTGCAGCTTTTGTTGGCTTTCTCCTCATGACTTGCCACTGATAATTATTCAATGACATCTCTTCAATAAATTCATAAGCTGCTTCAGGTGTTTTATTATTGATTGTCCCTCCTGCGGCTACATCGATCATTTGTCTAGTTGACAGGTTTAAACCATTGTGGAAGGTTTGAACTTGTAGCCACAAAGGTAGACCATGATGAGGGCACCTTCTCAAAAGATCTTTGTATCTCTCCCATGCATCGTATAGTGTTTCTAAATCCATCTGCACAAAAGAAGAAATATCGTTTCGTAATTTGGCTGTTTTAGCTGGAGGAAAATATTTGAGTACAAATTTTTCTGTCATTTGCTCCCATATGGTAATTGAGCCTCGTGGTAAAGAATTTAACCACTGTTTGGCTTTATTTCTCAAAGAAAATGGAAATAGCCTCAATCGAATGGCATCATCAGAAACGCCATTTATTTTGAAGGTATCACATAGTTCCAAGAAATTGGCTATGTGTGAGTTTGGATCTTCGTCCTGTAAACCATCAAACTACACCAATTGTTGTATCATCTAAATAGTGTTAGGCTTTAACTCAAAATTATTAGTAGCAATAGTAGGTCTAAGAATGCTAGTTTGGGTACCAGCCAAACTAGGTTTAGCATAATCGTACATAGTGCGAGGAGATTCTTCTTGGTTTATTGGTTCTGCTGGTAGTGCTGGAGGTGGTGGAACATTTTGATTTGCTTCCATCTTGTCTGTAGGTTCTAGATCTTGCTCAAGTTCTTGTTCTGGATAATGTAAACTGCGTCTAATTTCTCTGCGATTTCTGTGAACTGTTGCTTCTAGATCGTCGTCAAAAAGTAGTGGTCCTGTTGGGTTGTTTCTAGTCATAAACTGAAAAGACCTAAAAAGAAAAAGAAAAGAAAACTCAAAAATAATTTAAAAGAAAAATAAAAATAAATAAAAACTGAAAATAAAAATAAAAGAAAAAAATAAATATATATATAGAATGGCTAAAGTAATAGAAATCGAGCTTTCGTAATATTTTAGTTCCCCGGCAATGGCGCCAAAAACTTTATATCACGTGATATTAAGTAATAAAATTTATAAAAACTGATCACACCAAAACTAACTAATATCACGATGTTAAAGGCAAGCGCACCTATCGAACAGTAGTATAGTTTAGTGGCAAGACCGAGTTATCGTACCCAAGGGAACTAAAAGTACTAGTACTTACTTCCTTTCTATTATCTAACCTAAAAATAAAATAGGGTTGTTTAAATTAATTCTAAAACTAACTAAGAAAGTTTAAAGAGTGAATTGGGAAAACTTTTAGGGAAAAGCTGATTTATATGGACAATACTCAAGGGAGAATCCACCTAGACTTCACTTGTTATTATTTTCTTGAACTATATGATTTCTTTACTTGACTTGATCCGTAGAGATCCTTAACTTATGCTAAACCCTCTGTCGAGGCGTAGAGCAACTAGGCCTAAGTTGTTAATTAAAGTTCCCTTATTAATTAACTCCCTAGGTTGCATTAATTCGATCTATGGCTCCCCATATTAGGTTTGACCCTAATCCGGTAGATTTATGTCGCCCTATGTCTAGGGTTGCATACAACTCCGCTTAATTATGGTAGATCTACTCTTATCACAGGGACTTTTGCTCCTCTACTCTAAGCACATCTAATTCTTGAATTAATACCTAGGATTATTAAATCAAGAATGAAGAACGCATAATTAAGAACAATTCAAGTATTTATCAAATAAATCAAGAATAAATAACAAGATCTGTCTTAGGTTTCATCCCCCTCAAGTATTTAAGGGGTTTAGTTCATAATAAAGAAGGAAAACATCTCAGAAGATATAAAATAACAAAACATAAAAGAAACCAAAAACCCTTGAAGGAATTTAGGGAGATCCTCTATGTTGCTGCAGAATTTCGGCTTCTAAGATGAATTAATCGGCCTTCTCCCTTGGAGTAATCCCTTGCTTCTACCCTCAGTGTGGCAGAAAAACGAGAGGAAAAATATCTAAAAAACATGTATATGCTTCTGCCTCATGAGGTCTTTATATAGAGAGCTTGTGGGGAGCCTTTCTTAGCCTCTAAGCATCCCAATTCGAGTGAAATTCCCCTTCCTCACGACTAGAACATGCCCGTGTGCCACGCCCGTGTGACTTCGACAGTGGCCTTGTGCTTTTATCGGTGGAGGCACGGTCGTGTGACCTAGCTGTGCTTGTCAGGGGCTTGACCGTGTGATCTTCATGTGGCACGGCCATGTGGCACGGCCGTGTGGCATTTCTTTGCCCATGTTGTTCACACATTTTGGCCCATTTTTCATCATTTTTGGCCCGTTTTCCGTTCTTTCTTCTTCTCTATGCTCTCCTGAGTATAAGATATAAAAAGAAAGGATTAAGAGCACCAATTCTCAAAAAATTGATAAGAATCCATCCAAAATATAGGCTAAACATGAGGTAAAAATATGTATAATTTAGCATTTATCAACGGGCGTGTCCCTATGATGAGGAAATGCAATTTCATTCGGAAAAGGATGCTTAAAGGCTAAGAAAGGCATTCCAAAACTCTATATAAAGACCCTAGGAGGCAACTCTAAGGGTGTGTTTTTTTCCCACAAAGGAGTGCCTTATTTCTGCCAACGCAGAGAGTGAAAGCAAGGAATTACTCCAAGGGAAGCCGATTGATTCATCCCAGAAGCTGAATTCTACGTCAAGATAGAGGATCTCCCTTCAATCCTTCAGGGGTTTTTGGGTTGTTATGTTTTCTTATTTTAATCCTTCTGAGATGTTTTTTTATTAATTATGAACTAAATCCCCCCAAATACTTGAGGGGGATGAAACCTAAGACAAATCTTGTTATTATTTTTTCTTGATTTATATGATAAATACTTGAACTATTCTTAATTATGTGTTCTTAATTCTTGTTTTACTAATCCTAGGTATTAATTCAAGTATTGATGTGCTTATTCAGGGGAGTAAATGTCCCTGTTTAAGAGTAGATCTAGCATAATTAAGCGGAGTTACATGCAACCCTAGACATAGGGCAACATAAATATGCCAGATTAGGGTCAAACCTAATAAGGGGATCCATAGATCGAGTTAATGCAAGACTAGGGGTTTTAACTAAAAAGAGATTTCAGTTAATCAACCTAAGATTAGTTGTTCTTATCCTCGACGGAGGAATTAACATAAATTAGGGATTTCTACGGATTAAGTCAAGTGAATAAATCGTCTAGCTCAAGAATTGATAACAAGTGAAGTCTAGGTGGATTCTCCCTTGAGTATTGGCTCATCAATCAGTTTTCCCTAAGAGTTTTCCCAAATTTACTTTTTGTGCATTCATAGTTAGTTTTAGAATTAGTTTCATAAAAACCCCTTTTATTTTTAGGTTAAATAATAGAAAAGAAGTAAGTACTAGTACTTTTGGTTCCCTTAGGTACGATATCTCGGTCTTGCCACTAAACTATATTACTGTTCGATAGGTGCGCTTGGCTTAAAGTCATGATAATAGTTAGTTTTTGGTGCGATCATTATTATAAATTTTATTGCTTCACATCACGCATATCAAGTTTTTGGCGCCGTTGCTGGGGAACTAAAATATTAAGAACACTCGATTTTTATTACTTTAGCCATTACTATTTTTATTTATTTTTAGCTTTTATTTTTATTTTAATTTTCTTTGCTTTTTTCTTTCTAGGTATCTGTAGTTTATAACCAGAAGAAACCAAGGAGGACCACTGCTATTCGACGAAAACTTAGAAGCGACAGTTCGCAGAACTCATAGAGAGATCAGACGAAGCCTACATTATCCAGAACAAGGACAAGAACAAGGACCTGAACCTACTGAAGAGATGGAAGCAAACCAAGACAATCTACCACCTCCCGCAATAGCTGCAGAACCGGTGAACCAAAATGATGCTCCTCGTACTATGTATGATTATGCTAAACCTAATTTAGCCAGTACTCAATCTAGTATTATTAGACCTGCTATTGCTGCTAATAATTTTGAATTAAAGCCTAACACTATTCAGATGATTCAGCAATTTGTGCAGTTTTATGGTTTATATGATGAGGATCCCAACTCACACTTATCTAATTTTTTGGAATTTTGTGATACTTTTAAAATCAATAGTGTTTCTGATGATGCCATTCGCCTCCGATTATTTCCTTTTTCTCTAAGGAATAAAGCTAAACAATGGTTAAATTCTCTACCACGAGGCTCAATCACTACATGGGAACAAATGACTGAGAAGTTTTTGCTTAAGTATTTTCCTCCAGCCAAAACAGCTAAATTACGAAATGATACCTCTTCTTTTATGCAAATGGATTTAGAGACACTTTACGATGCCTGGGAGAGATACAAAGATCTTTTGAGTAGGTGCCCTCACCATGGATTGCCTTTGTGGTTACAAGTTCAAACCTTTCACAACGGTTTGAATCCATCAACAAGGCAGATGAACGTTGCAGCCGTTGGAGGAACAATCAACAACAAAACACCTGAAGCAGCTTATGAATTTATAGAAAAGATGTCACTGAATAACTATCAGTGGCAAGTCATGAGGACAAAGTCGACAAAAGCTATAGGAGTTTTTAATATTGATGTTGTCACTATGCTTAAGAATCAGGTAGAACTTTTAAATAAAAAGTTTGATAATTTTGTTGGTTCTATGCAGGCACACCCAGTGATGCAGTGTGACGCAACTCAGGGAAATATGTTGAATCTAGATTATTCCTCTTATGGACATGGCATGGAAATTGAGCAAGCCAACTATATGGGTAACAATTCTAGACCTCAAAATAACCCTTATAGTAATACTTACAATGCAGGTTGGCGGAACCACCCCAATTTTTCATGGGGAGGATAAGGAAATCAAAGACAACCGCCTCCTCCAAAATTTCAATAGCCACCTCCACAACAGGTGAAAAAACTGAATCTTGAAAAGATGCTTACAAAAGTTATGGCCACGTCAGAGACCCATTTTCAAAATACTAAAACGACATTGAAAAACCAGCAAGCATCTATTCAAGGGCTTGAAAATCAGATTGGTCAACTCACAAAGTTAATTTCAGAAAGACAGTAAGGTGGACTACCAAGTAACACTAAGCCAAATCCCGGAGAACATGTCAAAGAAATTACTCTAAGAGATGGGAAAGTACTGGCTGAATCAGAAAAGAAGCCTGTTCAAGAATCCACAAAAGACGAGGTAGAGGAAGAAGAACCCAAGGAAAACACTCCACCAATACTTAAGGAATATAAACCGTCTATACCATATTCGGCAAAGTTGAAGAAAGACCGCACAGATGCTCAATTCGGTAAATTTCTTGAACTTTTTAAACAGTTACATATTAACTTACCATTTGTTGAAGCGATTTCATAGATGCCGAAGTACGCGAAGTTTTTAAAAGAACTCCTCACAAATATAAGGAAATTGGAAGAACTAACCATAGTGGAACTCAACGAGGAATGCTCAGCTATGCTCCAAAATAAACTGCCGGCCAAACTAAAAGATCCATGGAGTTTTACTATTCCTTGCTTAATTGGTAGTTTAATTATTGATAAAGCCTTAGCTGATTTAGGTGCTAGTATTAATCTAACGCCCTACAAAATGTTCAAGCAACTAGGTCTAGGGGAACCAAAACCCACTAGGATGAGTATTCAATTAGCTGATTGATATGCGTGATATGAAGTAATAAAATTTATAATAATGATCGTACCAAAAACTAACAAATATCACCATTTTAAGGCAAGCACACCTATCAAACAGTAGTATAGTTTAGCGGTAAGACTGAGATATCGTACCCAAGGGAACCAAAAGTACTAGTACTGACTTCTTTTCTATTATTTAACCTAAAAATAAAAGGGTTTTTATGAAGACTAATCTAATTCTAAAACTAAACTAAGAGTGCACAGAAAGTAAATAGGGGAAAAACTCTTGGGAAAGACTGATTGATTTGGGCAATACTCAAGGGAGATTCCACCTAGACTTCACTTGTTATTAATTCTTGAGCTAGACGATTTATTCACTTGACACTATCCGTAGAAATCCCTAACTTATGTTAATACCTCCTTCGAGGATAAGAACAACTAATCCTAGGTTGATTACCTGAAATCTCTTTCTAGTTAAAACCCCTAGTTTTGCATTAACTTGATCTATGGATTCCCTTATTAGGTTTGACCCTAATCCAGCAGATTTATGTTGCACTATGTCTAGGTTGCATGAAACTCCGCTTAATTATGCTAGATCTACTCTTAAACAGGGACTTTTGCCCCTCTAAATAATTACATCAATACTTGATTTAATACCTAGAATTATTAAAACAAGAATTTAGAACACATAATTAAGAACAATTCAAGTATTTATCATATAACTCAAGATAAAATAACAAAATTTGTCTTAAGTTTCATCCTCCTCAAGAATTTGGGGGATTTAGTTCATAATTAATAAAGAAAACATCTCAGAAGGATTAAAATAACAAAACATAAAGAACCCAAAAACCCCTGAAGGATTGAAGGGAGATCCTCTGTCTTGATGTAGAATTCAGCTTCTGGGATGAATCAATCGGCTTCCCTTGGAGTAATCCCTTGCTTCCACTCTCTGTATTGACAGAAATAAGGCGCTCCTTTGTGAGAGAAAGAGTACACCCTTAGAGTTGCCTCCTAGAGTCTTTATATAGAATTTTGGAATGCCTTTCTTAGCCTCTAAGTATCCAAATCTGAGTGAAATTGCACTTCCTCATGACAAGGACACGCCCGTGTGCCACGCCCGTGTGGATTGACAAGAGGTCATGGTCGGGCCTGTTGATGGTGGCACGGTCGTGCGGTCTAGCCGTGCTTGTTGGGGTTGGGCTGTATTGGACTTTATGTGGCATGGCCGTGTGCCACGACCGTGTGGTGAATCCTTAGGTCATGTCGTTATTACACTTTGTCCCATTTTTTCGTTTTTGGCCCATTTTTCGTTCTTTTCTCTTCCTATGCTCTCCTGAGTATAAAACATGAAATAGAAGGGTTAAGAGCACCAATTCTCACAAATTTAATGACAATTCATCCAAAATATAGGCTAAGCATGAGGTAAAAACATGAATAAATTATTGTTTATCAAATACCCCCACACTTAAGTCGTTGCTTGTCCTCAAGTAAAATCTCAATCCTCAATTAAAAATCATTCTTTCTCAATTTACAATCTTTATTAATAATGTTTCAAACTAATTCACAAGTATTCATACAATGAAAATTCAATCAGAAGAACATTAAAGATTCAATCTCTCTAAGTTGAGAATTTTATCATCGAAACATAGGTTTTCTCCTTTTTTCTAAGTAATTATCTCTCAATAAAAATCAACAAGAGTTGACATCCTCACTAAAGATTCACTCTATCCACTCAAAGTGTTTAGGGCTCAAGAATTAAGCACTCTCTAGTCAACCTGAAAAGCTATTACCATAGGCTTGTAGGAAAATCAAATCTCCACCACTATAGATTGATATGATACGTCGATCAAAAGGTCTTTCAATGGTTGTAACAGGGTTTTGGTTAGGGGTGTTGTCACAAGCTGAAAAAGAGGGTTAGAATCAATATTGAACTAAAAAATTATCTAGCTAGAAAAATCTCTATCACTGGAACATATTTCTAGAGCTGAGTCTTATGATCTATCCTTGGTAGCCTTAAAATAGAAATATGAACAAAGAATTTTAAACTATGAATTACAACTGTATTAACTGTAAATAACCCTTTTTTTTTAAGTATAATTCATTTACAACTTTACAATCTGGAAAAGAGAATAAAACTAGATACTAATTCAACTCAAATCTCGACAAAAATAGGGATCAAAGTAATTGAATGGAATTCAACAAAAACGGGTTATGGGTTAATATTAGAGGTAAGTCAAAGAATAGGTTATTAGGCTCAATGGGGTTCACTAGGGGTTAATTTATGGAGGTAGGCTTTTATGGAGTAAGTGGGTTAAATCCTAGGTGCCTTTGTCATTTCAGTATATCAAATCAAATGGTGTGGTCTCGACATGTATAATCGAAGCAAGTTCTAGAATAACAAATTAGTATTGACTCACTCAAAGTAATAATAAAAGTAAGCACAAAAGAATGTATGCTCCAAAGGCTCAAAAATCTCACTAGAATTATGGCTTTTGATGTCAATCCTGCAAAATTCAAATATTAAGATAACACTTAAAATTAAGGAGAATAACTTATGAAAAAAATATATTCTCAAAAATTTCAACTTATTATGCTTGATTCCTTAATGTTTTAGAGTTTGAAATATCAAAGTACAAGCACCTATGTCTTAATTCTCAACCTATCAATAAAAATCATAAATCAATCAGAATTAATTCCTAATAAGTGATTGAAGATAATGCAGAGAATGAAAATGAGAATTCGAAATTTTGAGAACAATGCAACAAGTTAGTATAGAAATTTCAAGGATTTCAAAGAGAATGTAATGACTGAAAGTAAGTTCCCCCCCCACACTTAAGATGTACATTGCCCTCAATGTACAAAGAAGCATTAGTAGCAATAGAAGCACAAGATCATAAGATAGGGAAAGGTATGAAACTCCCTACTTTGGATGGATTAGTGAGGTGGTGGTGCCTATAGAATGTCTGGGACAAAGGAATGTGTGGAGGTAAATACTCCGGTGGTGGTAGTGTTTGTTTGTCCACAGCTTTCATGTTGTGAGTGTAGGCTTTGGCGATGTCAACTCGGTGAGGTTGTGGCAATGTTCCCTTTAGAATTTGAAATTGAACTGTGAAGCTCCTTTGAAACTACGAAGGCATTTATCAGTGTTTAGACATTTTAGTGAAGCATAGTTTTCTTGTTGGGGAATAAACGATATGAAAGTAAAAATGGAAACTAAATTGAAAATATTTAATTAACTTAAAGGGTAAAATAAAGATAAAGAAAAATCTAAATATTCTAAGGAAACATAAACTTCAAGAGAAAGTGAAAATAAAGATCAAAAAATAAAAACTAAGATAAAATTAAAGATAAGAGGGATAGAAATCTCTAATCCTCAGATGGGTCTCGCGGTGGCGGTGGTGAAGTGATGTGGAGGTGCTGGCATATCTGCTGGAGTGTGGCATCGATATGATCGAAGCTCTAGAAGCATTGCCGCTCAAATTGTGAAAGGCGCTCAGATATGTCAGCGTATGAAGCTGTCGCATGAACTGGGCAGCGAGGGGGTGGGGGCTCAGTCGGACCTTCCTCTGATAGAGGTGGTGGGACATCCTCAGTAATGTCCTATGGATCCTCCTGCTCGGCATCTCTAAGTAGCTGGTACTGTAGAGGATCTATCCCACGTCGGTGCTGGATCATCCCCATGTGCAGCATGGTCTGGATGCCCTGTGCGGACATCTGGCCAACTAAAGTGTACAAGGATGTCTGGGCTAATCTCGTGATGTACGAGCCCATAGAGATCACGCCTTGCTGATGCCTCTCTGTCTGATACTGGATTGCATGGGCGATGAAATAAGCTAGGTCAATAACATGTGCGTTCGCCATGCACCATAAGAAGTAGGCGTCGTGGTTGCTGATGACCCCTGTGCTCTCGCGCCTGCCCGTCAGTATGTGTGTGAGAAGGGTATGCAGGTACCTCAAAGATGGGGCAAGGTTGGTCGCTTTAGAGCGACTAGGGTCGTACCTGGGTTATGCAGGGCATAGGGCCTCCCAACACCTAGATGGTGATAGATGGATATGGCGGTGAAGCTTGGAAAGGTCCTCCTCTTCCATGAATTGCTCGGTGTAGAGACCGAGAGCTATGCCAAATTCTGGGACACTAAGATGGCGTACGAGACCTCCCAAACAGAATTGGACTGCCCCTGGATCATTGTATCTGTTCATCACGGTCTGAAGATGGAACGTGGAGCAGAACTCGAGAGTGAGCTCCAAATACGTAGGCTCCACGATCTGAAAAAACTGTTCCCATGGATCGATCATTAACAAAGCCTGGACCTCGTCTACTAGGTGTATTTGCTCAAGGGCGGTCCAATCGATGCATCGGCCAACAGTTAGAGGGAGAGCTTGGAGGATCTGAAATAACTCCTCTTGGGATTTCTGTGGAAATATGATGAACGGGTGTCAGCTTTCGGCTGTAGGTCTCGACGAGGATGAACCACCAGGTCCCTTGTGTTTCTTTGAAGCAAGAGCGTCAGTTCTTTTACCGCGTGACGATGACATAGTGCCTAAAAACAAAATGATATACATTAGTCCTAAAAAATCAAATTACAAAGACTAATAAAAATAATAATAAGTATTCATACTTAAATGGCAATGTAAACAAAATATTTTGAAATGAAATGTGTACTAACCTAAATAATATAATGTATTCAGCCTATTATAATATTAAACTTTAAGAGGAATGGGTATGGTATTTATACTAAATGCATGTGAGTTTAGATAGGAAAAAGTGGCAATCAAATATGAATCTAAGTGGCATAATATCATGAAGTTCTCTATAATATTCTAGATTACTCATGCTAAATCAATTAATTTCATGCTCAAAACAATGCTAAGACTAAATAAAGAATGTTATTAAAATAAAAATAGATAAAAGTATTAAAAATTGGAGAGAAAAATGAGAAAATAGAACCAAATGGGAGAGGAATGAGGCAGAGCACGGTCGTGGTGTGGGCGGCACGAGTGTAGAGGCACAGTGGATACAGGCGGCAGCAACAGGGGTGGTGGGGGGAGAGTTTGGGTTGAGAGGATTTAGGGTTTTAAGTGAAGGAGATGGTGAATAGTGACCCCTTTATATAGATTTTGGGTCACACGGGCATGGCACAGGCCCGTGTGACTCGGGTTTTGCCCGTGTTGTTCGAAATTTAGGGATTTTGGCACGTCTGGTTCGAGACACACGCCCGTGTACCGAGGGCGTGTTGAAGCACACGGCCATGTCGCACGATCGTGTCCTATGATGTTCGCTTCGCACACAGTCGTGTAATAGGTCACACGCCCGTGTCTGATTTGATAGCGTCGACCACGATCTTAGGGCACGGACATGTCTCATGCTCATGTTTGGGTCACATGGCTGTATCGTACAACCGTGTCCTTCTAGTCTAAGGCTGTGTCTTAATTGACAGTGTTGGCTACGGTTTGGTGACACGGCCGTGGTGCTTTGTCGAAGCCCATGTAGGAATTGATATGTTTGGCCACGGCCACATCACACAGCCGTGGCAATTTTTCGTAGCCCGTGTTTTAGAGAAAATTTTACCCTGTTTGTACACGGGCAAGGTACACAACCATGTCTCTGTTCATAGTGTCCACACGGCCTTGGGCACTCCCGTGGGTATGGCCGTATGATATTAAAATTATGTATTCAAAAGGGTTAGTTGACATATTAAAAGACTAAAATCAAAATAAAAGGAAAGTTACTAAGTCAGTGCTCGGGTTGACTCCCGAAAAGCACTTATTTAGAGTCTAAGCTCGACTCTGCCTGGATGTATCACGAAGGGAGTTCGTGGAGCTGAAGCTCCTCCCTATTATCTTTGAAATTCTCACCTCTATAATGTTTTAGCCGATGGCCGTATACCTTGAAAGTACCATGGTTTGGGTGAGTTACCTCAACTGCGCCGTATGGAAAGACAGTTTGAACATTGAATGGACCTGACCACCTTGATTTAAGTTTTCCAGGGAATAGTTTAAGCCTTGAGTTGTAGAGTAATACGAGATCACCGGTTTTGAACTGCTTAGGTTGTCTTAGCCGCTTGTCATGGCGTCGTTTTATGGCTTCCTTATATAGTCGTGAGCTTTCGTAAGCATTGTAACGCCATTCATCTAGCTCATTTAATTGCATTAATCGTTTCTCACCTGCAAGCTTAAAATCAAGATTTAAAAATTTAATAGCCCAGAATGCTTTATGTTCAAGTTCAAATGGTAGATGATAGCTTTTTCTGTAGACAAGTTTATAAGGAGATGTACCTATGGGTGTTTTAAAAGCAGTTCTATAGGCACATAGAGCACCATCTACCTTTCTTGACCAATCTTTTCTATTTGTTTTTATCATTTTCTCTAGGATACATTTTAATTCCCTGTTTTTTACTTCGATTTGACCACTGGTTTGTGGATGATAAGGGGTAGCTATTCTATGGTGTACTCCATATCTCTTTAAAACTTTTTCAATTTGAGCATTGCAAAAATGAGTTCCCCTATCACTAATAATTACCCTAGATGTTCCAAATCGAGAGAAAAGTTTTTTCAGGAAGCGTACTACCATTCTAGCATCATTAGTAGGTAAGGCTTGGGCTTCCATCCATTTTGACATATAATCTACTGCTACTAAGATGTACTTATTCCCAAATGAAGTAGGGAATGGACCCATGAAATCAATACCCCATACATCGAATATTTCACAAGATAATATATAGTTTTGAGGCATTTCATTATGTTGAGAGATATTACCTGTTCTCTGGCATTTATCACAAGAGGTCACATACCTGTTTGCATCTCTGAAAAGTGTAGGCCAGTAAAAACCTGATTCGAGTACCTTGTGAGTAGTTCTAGCTCCACTATGGTGTCCTCCTGCTGGTCCTGAATGGCAGTGATCTAAAATTTGGTATGCTTCTGTCTCAGTAACGCATCTCTGGATAACCTGATCTGCACAAATACGAAAAAGAAAAGGATCTTCCCAAAAGTAGTTTTTCACATCAGCGAAGAATCGCTTCTTTTGCTGATAGGTCAACCTTTTTGGGGTTATGGTAGCTGCTAAATAATTTGCAAAATAAGCAAACCAAGGAACTGCTGCATTTGTTATAGCTAGGAGTTGCTCTTCAAGAAACAAGTCATTTATTTTATCGAGGTACTTGGGGTGTGGATTTTCTAATCTTGAAAGGTGATCTGCTGCCAAATTTTCAGCTTTTTTCTTGTCCTTTATTTCTAAGTCGAATTCCTGTAGTAATAGAATCCATCTTATTAATCGTAGTTTTGCATCAGTTTTAATTAGAAGGTAACGAAGAGCAGAATGGTCAGTATAAACAATGACTTTTGACAATATTAAATAAGATCTAAATTTATCAAATGCAAAAATAACGGCTAGCAATTCTTTTTCTGTGGTAGTATAATTTGCTTGTGTGGCTATCAGAGTTCTACTCGCATAATAGATCGGTTGCAAATGCTTGTCTCTTTGCTGTCCCAAAACTGCACCTACTGCAAAATCACTCGCATCACACATTAGTTCAAAAGGCAGATTCCAATCAGGTGAAATCATAATCGGGGCATTGACTAACTTTTCCTTGAGAGTGTTAAAAGATTCTAAGCATTCTTGGTCAAAGTTGAAAAGCACATCTATTTCTAGTAATTTTGTTAAAGACTTAGCTATTTTAGAAAAATCTTTAATAAATCTGCGATAAAAACCTGCATGTCCTAAAAAGCTTCTTATAGCCTTTACCGAATTAGGGGGAGGTAATTTTTCAATGGTTTCAATTTTTGCTTTATCCACCTCTATCCCTTTACTAAAAATTTTATGTCCTAACACAATACCTTCTTGAACTATAAAATGACATTTTTCCCAATTTAGCACTAGATTTGCCTCTTCACATCTTATCAGAACACGTTTTAAATTATTAAGACAAAGTTGAATACCGAAAACTGAAAAATCATCCATAAATACCTCCATGATGTCTTCCACGAATTTGTCAAAGATAGCTAGCATGCATCGCTGAAAAGTAGCAGGAGCATTACATAATCCAAAAGGCATTCTACGATAAGGAAACGTACCATATAGACATGTGAATGTCGTTTTCTCCTGATCTTTTGGGGCTATCGGGATTTGAAAATAACCAGAGAGGCCATCTAGAAAACAGTAATACATATGACCTGATAATCTTTCCAACATCTAATCAATAAAAGGCAAGGGAAAATGATCTTTTCGAGTTGCATCGTTCAGCTTTCTATAATCAATGCAAACTCTCCATCCAGTGACTGTTCTTGTAGGTATTGACTCATTTTTGTCATTAGACACCATGGTCATGCCTCCCTTTTTAGGGACAACCTGCACAGGACTTACCCAAAAACTGTTAGAAATAGGATAAATAATACCTGCATCTAGAAGTTTAATTCCTCAGCTTTTACGACTTCCTTCATGTTGGGATTCAATCATCTCTGAGCTTGCACCGATGGTTTATATTCACCTTCCATTAAAATTTTGTGGGTGCAAAAAGAAGGATTAATTCCCTTAATATCCAAAATTTTCCAAGCTATAGCCTATTTCTGTTCCTTTAACACTTGAAGTAGTTCCTCTTTTTCTTCAGTGCTCAAATCTGTTGCGATAATTTCTGGTAATGTTGAATCATCTCCTAAAAATGCATATTCTAAGTGGTCTGGCAGTTGCTTTAACTCTAATTTAGAAGGTTCATCAATCGAAGGTTTCTGTCTCAGTTCATCATTCATATTGATACTTTCATAACTTATGTGCCTTGTAATAAGTTCATTATGGTTTAATTCCTTCATTACTTCTTTAACTTCAGTGGTGGCTTCATCTTCCCCCCCACCTTGAACAAGACACAGTTCCAACGTGTCTGCGATAGAAAGTTCCTAAAACTTATCTTGAACAAAGTAATCAATAATATCAACAAAATAACAGGAATCATCTTGTTCTTTAGAAAATTTCATAGCATCATAGATTTTAAAAACGACTTCTTCCTCACGAACTCTAAGCACTAATTTACCATCCCCTACATCGATAATAGCTCTAGCAGTAGCTAAAAATGGACGTCCCAAAATTAAAGGCACCTCAATATCCTCATCTATGTCAAGCACAACAAAATCAACAAGGAATATAAATTTGTCTACTTTCACTAGCACATCTTCAATAATTCCCCTAGGATATTTAACAGATCTATCAGCTAATTGAATACTCATCCTAGTAGGTTTTGGTTCCCCTAGACCTAGTTGCTTGAACATTTTGTAGGGCATTAGATTAATGCTAGCACCTAAATCAGCTAAGGCTTTATCAATAATTAAACTACCAATTAAACAAGGAATAGTAAAACTCCCTGGGTCTTTTAGTTTTGTCAGCAATTTATTTTGGAGAATAGCTGAGCATTCCTCGTTGAGTTCCACTATGGCTAATTCTTCCAATTTCCTTTTATTTGTAAGGAGTTCTTTTAAAAATTTCGCGTACTTGGGCATCTGCGAAATTGCTTCATCAAAAGGTAAGTTAATATGTAACTGTTTAAAAAGTTAAAAAGTCCAAACTATAGCCTGTTTCTCTACTTCTAGCGGAAAGAGGACTTACCTTCTATTTCATGTTATATACTCAGGAGAGCATAGGGAAGAGAAAAGAATGAAAAACGGACTAGAAACAAAGAAAAATGGGCCAAGGTGTGAAAACGACACGGCCAAACAAGTCACCACACGGCCGTGGCACACGGCCGTGTCCCTGTCATGAGGAAGTGCAATTTCACTCGGATTTGGATACTTAGAGGCTAAGAAAGGCATCCCAAAGCTCTATATAAAGACCCTAGGAGGCAACTCCAAGGGAGTACTCTTTTCTCCCAAGAAGGAGCACCATATTTCTGCCAACACAAGGAGTGAAAGCAAGGAATTACTCCAAGGGAAGCCGATTGATTCATCCCAGAAACCAGAATTCTACATCAAGACAGAGGATCTCCCTAAATTCCTTCAGGGGTTTTTGGGTTCCTTATGTTTTGTTATCTTATTTCTTCTGAGATGTTTTCTTTATTAATTATGAACTAACCCTCTCAAATACTTGAGGGGGATGCAACCTAAGACAGATCTTGTTATTATTTATTCTTGAATTATATGATAAATACTTGAATTGTTCTTAATTATGTGTTCTTCATTCTAGAATTAATAATCCTAGGTATTACTTCATGAAACTGATGTGCTTAGGTAGAGGAGCAAAAGTCCCTGTTTTAATAGTAGATCTACCATAATTAAGTGAAGTTGTATGCAACCCTAGACATAGGGCGACATAAATCTGCCGGATTAGGGTCAAACCTAATAGGGGGATCCATAGATCGAATTAATGCAACCTGGGGGTGTTAATTAATAAAGAAACTTTAGTTAACCACCTAGGATTAGTTGTTCTTATCCTCGACGGAGGTATTAACATAGGTTAGGGATCTCTACGGATCAAGTCAAGTGAAGAAATCGTCTAGTTCAAGAAGCCAATAACAAGTGAAGTCTAGGTGGATTCTCCCTTGAATATTGCTTATATCAATCAACTTTTCCCAAAGAGTCTTTCCCCACTTTACTTTTTGTGCACTTTTAGTTAGTTTTAGAATTACTTTCAAACAACCCTCTTTTATTTTTAGGCTAGATAATAGAAAAGGAAGTAGGTATTAGTACTTTTGGTTCCCTTGGGTACGATAACTCGGTCTTACCGCTAAACTATACTACTGTTCGATAGGTGCGCTTGCCTTTAAAATCGTGATGTTAGTTAGTTTTTGGTGTGATCAGTTTTTATAAATTTTATTACTTAATATCGCGAGTATCATGGTTCAAGAAGGGATTGTACTAGGACATAAAATTTCTAGTAAAGGGATAGAGGTAGACAAAGCAAAAATTGAAACTAGTGAAAAATTACCTCCCCCTAGTTCGGTTAAGGCTATAAGAAGCTTTTTAGGACATGCTGGTTTTTATCGCAAATTTATTAAAGATTTTTCTAAAATAGCTAAGCCTTTGACAAAATTGCTAGAAAAAGATGTGCTTTTCAATTTTGACCAAGAATATTTAGAATTTTTTAACACTCTCAAGGAAAAGTTAGTCAATGCCCTGATTATGATTTTTCCTGATTGGAATCTGCCTTTTGAACTAATGTGTGATGCGAGTGATTTTGCAGTAGGTGCAGTTTTGTGACAGCGAGGAGACAAGCATTTTCAACCAATCTATTATGCTAGCAGAACTTTGACAGCCGCACAAGCAAATTATACTACCACAGAAAAAGAATTGGTAGCCATTATTTTTGCATTTGATAAATTCAAATCTTATTTAATATTGTCAAAAGTCATGTTTATACTGATCATTCTGCTCCTCATTATCTTCTAACTAAAACTGATACAAAACCTCGATTGATAAGATGGATTCTATTGTTACAGGAATTCGACTTAGAAATAAAAGACAAGAAAGGAGCTGAAAATTTGGCAGAAAATCACCTTTCAAGATTAGAAAATCCACACCCCAAATACCTCGATAAAATAAACGACTTGTTTCCTGAGGAACAACTCCTAGCCATAGCATATGCAGTAGTTCCTTGGTTTGCTGATGATAAACGATAAATTATACATATTTTTACCTCAGTTTTAGCCTATATTTTGGATGGATTGTTATCAATTTTGTGAGAATTGGTGCTCTTAATCCTTCTTTTTCATATCTTATACTCAGGAGAGCATAGGGAAGAGAAAAGAACAGAAAACGGGCCAAAAACTATAAAAATAGGCCAAAATATGAAATTGACACGGCCCAAGGAGTCACCACACGGCCGTGGCAGACGGCCGTGCCACATGAAGATCATACGGTCTAGCCCTCGACAAGCACGGCCAGGCCACACGGCAGTGCCTCCATCGACAGACTCTCACACGGCCTCTTGGCGTGGCACACGGGCATGTCCCTGTCGTGAGGAAGAGGAATTTCACTCGGATTTGGATACTTAGGGGCTAAGAAAGCCATTCTAAACTCTACATAAAGACCCCAGGAGGCAACTCTAAAGATATACTCTTTTCTCTCAAGAAAGAGCGCTATATTTCTGCCAACACAAGGAGTAAAAGCAAGGAATTACTCCAAGGGAAGCCGATTGATTCATCCCAGAAGCCAGAATTCTACATCAAGATAGAGGATCTCCCTAAATTCCTTCAGGGGTTTTTGGGTTCTTTATGTTTTGTTATCTTATTTCTTCTGAAATGTTTTCTTTATTACTTATAAACTAAACCCCTCAAATACTTGAGGGGGATGAAACCTAAGACTGATCTTGTTATTATTTATTCTTGAATTATATGATAAATACCTGAATTGTTCTTAATTATGTGTTCTTCATTCTTGATTTAATAATCCTAGGTATTACTTCAAGAACTTGATGTGCTTAAGGCAGAGGAGCAAAAGTCCCTGTTTTAAGAGTAGATCTACCATAATTAAGCGGAGTTGCAAGCAACCCTAGACATAGGGTGACATAAATCTGCCAGATTAGGGTCAAACCTAATAGGGGGATCCATAGATCGAATTAATGCAACCTAGGGAGTTAATTAATAAAGAAACTTTATTTAATAACCTAGGCCTAGTTGTTCTTAGCCTCAACTGAGGGATTAACATAAGTTAGGGATCTCTACGGATCAAGTCAAGTAAAGAAATCATCCAGTTCAAGAAATTAATAACAAGTGAAGTCTAGGTGGATTCTCCCTTAAGTATTGCTCATATCAATCAGCTTTTCCCTAAAGTTTTCCCCAATTTACTTTTTGTGCACTCTTAGTTAGTTTTAGAATTAGTCTCAATCAATCCTCTTTTATTTTTAGGCTAGATAATAGAAAGGAAGTAAGTATTAGTACTTTTGGTTCCCTTGGGTACGATAACTCGGTCTTGCCTCTAAACTATACTACTGTTTGATAGGTGCGCTTGCCTTTAAAATCATGATATTAGTTAGTTTTTGGTGTGATCAGTTTTTATAAATTTTATTACTTAATATCGCGAGCATATCAGCTGATTTTGCAAATTGTTTAGCAACTAACATAATCCCAAAAAGGTTGACCCATCAGCAAAAGAAGCGATTCTTTGCTGATGTGAAAAACTACTTTTGGGAAGATCCTTTTCTTTTTTGTATTTGTACAGATCAGGTTATCCGAAGATGCGTTACTGAGACAGAAGCATACCAAATTTTAGATCACTGCCATTCGGGACAATAGGAGGGCACCACAGTGGAGCTAGAACTGCTCACAAGGTACTCGAATCAGGTTTTTACTGGCCTACCCTTTTCAAAGATGCCAACAAGTATGTGATCTCTTGTGATAAATGCCAGAGAACAAGTAATATCTCTCAGCATACTGAACTGCCTCAAAACTATATACTCTCATGTGAAATATTTGATGTATAGGGTATTGATTTCATGGGTCCATTCCCTACTTCGTTTGGGAATAACTATATACTTGTAGCAGTGGATTACATGTCAAAATGGGTGGAAGCCCAAGCCTTACCTACTAATGATGCTAGAATTGTAGTATGTTTTCTAAAAAAACTTTTCTCTCGATTTGGAACACTGATATGCGTGATATGAAGTAATAAAATTTATAAAAACTGATCACACCAAAAACTAACTAATATCACGATTTTAAGGCAAGCGCAACTATCGAACAGTAGTATAGTTTAGCGGCACGACCGAGTTATCTTACCCAAGGGAATTAAAAGTACTAATACTTACTTCCTTTCTATTATCTAACCTAAAAATAAAGGGGTTTTTATGAAGACTAAACTAATTCTAAAACTAAACTAAGAATGCACAAAAAGTAAATTAGGGAAAAGCTCTTAGGAAAAAACTGATTGATTTGGGCAATACTCAAGGGAGACTCCACCTAGACTTCACTTGTTATTAACTCTTGAGTTAGACGATTTATTCACTTGACTTGATCCATAGAAATCCCTAAATTATACTAATACCTTCGTCGAGGATAAGAACAACTAATCCTAGGTTGATTAACTGAAATCTCTTTCTAGTTAAAACCCCTAGTCTTGCATTAACTCGATCTATGGATTCCCTTATTAGGTTTGACCCTAATCTGGCAGATTTATGTTGCCCTATGTCTAGGGTTGCACGTAACTCCGCTTAATTATGCTAGATCTACTCTTAAACAGGGACTTTTGCTCCTCTACATAACCACATCAATACTTGAATTAATACCTAGGATTATCAAAACAAGCGTTAAGAACACATAATTAAGAGCAATTCAAGTATTTATCATGTAACTCAAGATAAAATAATAACAAGATCTATCTTAAGTTTCATCCCCCTCAAGTATTTGGGGGATTTAGTTCATAATTAATAAAGAAAACATCTCAGAAGAAATAAGATAGCAAAACATAAAGAACCCAAAAACCCCTGAAGGACTAAAGGAAGATCCTTTGTCTTGATGTAGAATTCGGCTTCTGGGATGAATCAATCGGCTTCCCTTGGAGTAATCCTTGCTTCCACTCTCTGTGTCAGCAGAAATAAGGCGCTCCTTTGTGGGAGAAAGAGTACACCCTTAGAGTTGCCTCCTAGGGTCTTTATATAGAGCTTTGGGATGCCTTTCCTAGCCTCTAAGTATCCAAATCCGAGTGAAATTGCACTTCCTCACGACAAGGACACACCCGTGTGCCACGCCCATGTGGATCGACAAGAGGCCGTGTGCGGGCCTGTTGAGGGTGGCACGGTCATGTGGTCTGGCCGTGCTTACCGGGGCTGGGCTGTGTTGGACCTTATGTGGCACGATCGTGTGCCACGTCTGTGTGGTGAATCCTTGGGCCGTGTCATTTTTACAATTTGGCCCATTTTCTTCGTTTTCGGTCCGTTTTTCATTCTTTTCTGTTCCCTATGCTCTCCTGAGTATACAACATGAAATAGAAGGGTTAAGAGCACCAATTCTCATAAATTTAATGATAATTCATCCAAAATATAGGCTAACCATGAGGTAAAAATATGTATAATTTATCGTTTATCAAATACCCCCAAACTTAAGCCTTTGCTTGTCCTCAAGCAAAATCTTAATCCACAGTTAAGAATCATTCTTCTCAATTCACAATCTTTATCAATAATGTTTCAAACTAATTCACAAGTATTCATAAAATGAAGATTCAATCAGAAGAACATTAAAGATTCAATCACTCTAAGTTGAGAATTTTATCATTGAAACATAAGTCCTCTCACTTCTTCTAAGTAGTTATTTCTTAATTAAAATTAACGAGAGTTGACATCCTCACTAAAGATTCACTCTCTCCACTCAAAGTGTTTAGGGTTCAAGAATTAAGCACTCTCTAGTCAACCTGAAAAGTTATTACCATAAGCTTGCAAGAAAATCAAATCTCAACCACTATAGATTGATATGATACATCGATCAAAAGGTCTTTCAACGGTTGTAATAGGGCTTGGTTAGGGGTGTTGTCACAAGCTGCAAAAGAGGGTTAGAATCGAGATTGAACTAAAAAATTATCTAGCTAGAAAAATCTCTATCACTGGAACATATTTCTAGAGCTAGTTCTTATGATAACATCATTTCTGCCTTGGTAGCCTTAAAATAGAAATATGCAAAAAGATTTTTAAACTATGAATTACAACTGTATTAACTATATATTTTAAATTTTTTTTAAGAAAAATTCAAGTACAATTCATTTACAAACTTTACAATTTGGAAAAGAGAATAAAGCTAGATAACAATTCAACTCAAATCTCGATAAAAATAGGGATCAAAGTAATTGAATGGAATTTAACAAAAACGGGTTGTTGGTTAATATTAGAGGTAAGTCAAAGAATAGGTTAGTTAGGCTCAATAGGGTTTACTAGGGGTTAATTTATAGAGGTAGGCTTTTATGGAGTAAGTAGGTTAAATCCTAAGTGCCTTTATCATCTCGGTATATCAAATCAATGATGCGGTCTTGACATGTATAATCGAAGCAAGTTCTAGAATAACAAATCAGTATTGACTCACTCAAAGCAATAATAAAATTGAGCACGAAAGAATGCATGCTCAAAAGGCTCAAATCTCACCAGAATTATGGCTTTTAATGTCAATCCTGCGAATTTCAAATCTCAAGATAACACTTAAAATTAGGGAAAATAACTTATGAAAAAAATATATTCTCAAAAATTTTAACTTATCATGCCTGATTCCCTAATGTTTTAAAGTTTGACTAATCAAAGTACAAGCACCTATGTCTTAATTCTCAACTTATCAATAAAAATCATAATTCAATCAGAATTAATTCCTAATAGGAGACTGAAGATAATGCAGATTTGAGAACAATGCAAAAAGTTAGAAAAAATTTTAGGGATTTCAAGGAGAATGTAATGACTGAAAGTTAGTTTCCCCCCACACTTAAGATGTACATTGCCCTTAATGTACAAAGAAACATTTGTAGCAATAGAAGCATAAGATCATAAGATAGGGAAGGGCATGAAACTCCCTGAATTTTGGATGAATTTGTGGGACGGAGATTGAACTTGGAAGAGCCGGCAGTTATGGTAGGGTTTTCCCATTTCCATATGAATATGAGCTTTAGAGCTCCTTTGAAACTGCAAAAGTATTTATCAGTCGTGGGGAGTTTGGATTAATAGCATATGTTTGTTAATGGCTGGCCGATATGAAATAATTAAAACTAAAGAAAGAAAGTAAATTAAGTTCTAAAAATATTAAAATTCAAATAATGAAAAAGATAAGGTGAACTAAAAATAAAAGTAAAAGTAAAGAGGAAAATAAAGAAGAAGATAAGAAAAGGTAAAAATAGAGATCAAAGTTTGAATAAAAATTAAGAGAAAAAGAAAGATAAGAAGAATAGAAGTCTCTAATCCTCAGATGGGTTACGCGGTGGCGATGGTGAACTGATGTGGAGGTGCTGGCATATCTGCTGGAGTGTGGCATCGATATGATTGAAGCGCTGGAAGCATTGTTGCTCAAATCGTGAAAGGCGCTCAGATATGTCAGTGTGAGAAGTTGCCGCATGAACTGGTCGACAATGGGGTGGTGGCTCAGCTGGCCCCTCCTCTAGTGGTGGTGGTGGGACATCATCAGTAATGTCCTCATGACTCTCGGCCTCTTGGATGAGTCGAAACTGTAAGGGGTCGGCTCCTGGTCTGCGCTGGATCATCCTCATGTGTAGCATGGTCTGGATGCCCTGAGGGGACATCTGGCCTATCAGTGTGTATGAGGATGTCTGGGCCGCGGTATTGAATAGCCCGAAGTGGTGGGCTAGGCTTGTAATGTACGGGCCCATGGATATTGCTCCCCTACGATGCCTCTCCGTTTGGTGTTGGATGGCATGGGCGATAAAGAAAGCTAGGTCGATGGTGTGAGTGTTCGCCATGCTCCATAGGAAGTAGGCATCATGTGTGTTGACGACGCCAGTGCTCTCGCGTCTGCCTGTCAAAGTGTGGGCAAGGAGGGCGTGAAGGTACCTCAAAGATGGGACAAGGGCGGTCGCCTTAGTGCGATTGGGGTCATATGTAGGATCCCCAGGGCGATATTGTGCCAACAATCGACTGGTTTGAGATGGATGCGACAGGGAAGTGTAGAAAAGTCCTCGTCGGCTATGAACTCGTCTGTGTAGAGTCCTAGCGTGATGCCAAACTCGAGGATGCTCAACTGGCGTAAAAATCCACCGAGGAGGAATTGAATAGTGCCAGAATCATCATGGTTCGTCATCACCACCTGTAGATGAAATGTAGGGCAAAATTCCAATGTTAGTTCAAGATAGGTGGGCTCGATGATGTCAAAGAATTGTCCCCATGGGTTGATGGACAGTAGGGCCTGAATTGTTTCGGCGAGTTGGACTCGTTCTAGGGCGGCCTAGTCAATGCAATGTCTGACGTCTAGGGGGCGGCTTCGTAGGATTTGGAACAACTCCTCTTGAGAGTTTTGTGGAAAATGGAGAAATGGATGGCGGTTTTCAGCGACAGGCCGCGACGAAGATGAACCACCAGATTCCTTCCGTTTCTTTGAAGCAGGAGCGGCAGTTCTCTTACCGCGTGACGATGACATAGTACCTAAAAACAAAATAATACACATTAGTCCTAGAAAAATTGAAATCAAATCAAATCGAAGACTATGAAAAATAAATATTTATGCTTAAATAACAATGTGACTAAAACAATTTGGAATGAAATGTGGACTAACCTAAATAGTATAATCTATCCATCCTAACATGATATCAAATTTAAGAAACATGGGTATGTATTTATACTAAATGCATGTGAGTTGGGATGGGAAAAAGTGGCAATCAAATGTGAATCAAAGTGGCATGAAATCATAAAGTTTTCCATAACATTCTAGATTGGTCATGCTAATTCAATCAATTCCATGCTTAAAACAATGCTAAGACTAGATAAATGATACTCTCGCGATATTAAGTAATAAAATTTATAAAAACTGATCACACCAAAAACTAACTAATATCACGATTTTAAAGGTAAGCGCACCTATCGAACAGTAGTATAGTTTAGCGGCAAGACCGAGTTATGCTACGAGACCCAATTAGCCTAAACCAAAAACTAAACCCGAATACCAGATAGCCCAGTAACCAAACACTACCCCTAAACCCAATAAACAGCAACCCGAAGGCCCAAGAGGCCCAAAAACTAATCTTTCAGCTAGGGTTAGAAACCCTAGCCTTTCTTTGCGCCGCAAGCCCCATGCGCAGCCTCCATTGCCACTGCCGAGATTTTCGCATTCACCTGCAAAAAAAGGAAAAAGAACAGCAGCAAGGAAACAAAAAACATGGCAAGAAATCAAAAGATTTGTTTTAACCCAATTTGTAATATTACAGTGGCTATAAAAAGGCCTGAGTAAGAACGATGTATTTTTACGGATACTAAGCAAAAAAATATATACAAAGAAAGAATTTTCTTTAAGCAGAGGTAGTTATTTACTCGTGTTATTTAAATATTCGTTTTACTTTATGCATTTTTTTAAACAGTTTCAAAAACCCCAAAAAGGAGAGGCTTTTTATATTATTTTTATTACAAAAATATAAATAAAAGTAAAGAGTAAGAGATTACCTGTGATTCGCCTGGAAAAGAGAAGGCTTTTGACCTTCCAACCGCCGTGTACGGCGGCGCGTGAGGCGCGCGTGCGGCTGGTCCTTACCGGAGTCCATGCCGGATTCTGGCCCTAGGCCGAGGAGGAGAGAGCCCTTCGAGGCCTCTGATTTGTTTTTTTTTTTAAAGAATGTTTAAATTGTTTTTTTGGGCAAAATTTTAGGTTATATAGGCCTATCCATACGACGCCGTTTTGGTATTACCTTTAAAGGCCAAAACGATGTCATTTTTGGCCAGGATCCGCCCGTTGACCCAATTATCTGGGGAGGATCCGCGCGTTTTTTATAAAAGGGAAATTTGTCCCTTTGGTCCTTCCGCATTTTTTATATTTAAAATTAGGTTTATTTCGCCTTTTAATTTAGCCCAATAATTCTATTTCGATTTCAATTTAATCCCAGAGCCCCTTTAAAGCGCGAATGTCAGAGCGACGTCGTTTTGGGATTAGAGTCTATTTGCCCAATGAGTCCCTCCCTTTTAACGCGCGTTCCAATTAGGTCCCGAATTTAGTTTTTTTTTAATTTTCCAGAAAATTTACTAAATTTAAATTTAATCCTTTTTATATTCTATTTTTTACTTAGCCTAAGGCTTTTGATAATATTATTTATTTATTCCAACACTCTACATATTAAAAGATATTTTTTGTACACATTATTTTATACAGTTGTTTTCATCCATTATTTACACAAAATTATTTTTGTTGTATGTATTTTATTATTATTTCCATATATTATTTATTATATTATAAGTATTATTTTAAAAGTTGTATATTATTATCTTTTATTATTTTTAGATTTGTACTATTGAATATTATGTATTATTTTATTTATATATATATAGTACGCTATTTTAAAGTGATTTTTTTATAAATATAAAATTTTGTTTTATAAATATAGATATATTTTATCCTATAAACCATTCTTTTAAAAGATGTATTGATTCTTTATGTATATGTATATACGTATTAACCTTCCTTAAATTTTTTTTTACCGCAATATCCATTTATCGTTCTAAATACCTCATGCCTTTTCCATTAACATTTTACTTTTTTTTTTTTTGTTTTTCATATCTCTCGTTTTTTTGAAAATGTTTTAATTTACCTTTTTTAAAAAATTTATCTCTTCAATTATGGGGCTGTTTTTTTTAAAACATAGTTATTTATTATCCATTATTTTGTGATTTTTCTAAATTGTTTACACTTACATGAAATATTGGTGTATATATTATGTTATTTAGTATTCATATCTTGCCATGTTCTCATGTCGTGTATTTGCTTGCATCATTATTTTTTTTAAAAATACATATGATCCAAAAGCATTTTTAAAAGATAAGGCAATGTTTTTGTGTTTAGAGGTTTAAGAAATAGTGCCCTAACGTGCTGGGTTGCGATTTCCCGTTCGTTTAAATACCTAAAATATTCTTTTAAATATTTTTTTTAAAAAAAACTATGAGATGATTTTAGTTACGAGAATTTAGAAACATCGTGTCCTAACGTGCTGGATGTGATGTTTATACTCTTTCGGAACCAAAAAAATTCTTGAATTTTAAACTCAAATTGTTCAGAATTTAAAAAGGATCATACTTTCAAATCTTTTCAACTTTTCGACGTTAGGACAGAAAATTAATCAATTGGTACCAATCTTGGGCGTTACGAGGGTGCTAATCCTTCCTCGTACGTAACTGACTCCCGAACCCGTTTTCTTGAATTTTCGTAGGCCAAAATTAATGTTTTGAAATAAAACATTTTATAAGGTGATTCAATCACACCTAAAAAGATTGGTGGCGACTCCATTTTCATTTTTAAAATCGATCCCGTTTTTTCCAAAACATTAAAAAATGGTTTCGACAACCCTAATGTCATGACATTTGTATCCTAAACTATTCCTAAGGTTTGTACAGGACTTTCAGCTGTCGAAACTCTATCGATTATGCTCATACTCATATCCAACTAGCATTATAATTCAACTCAACATCAACAATGAATATATAACACAATTTAACAACATTTATTAACATATGAACTTACCTCGTATACGGGGATAACAAAACGAGTCGACTAATCAACAACTTTACTTTTTCCCCGATCTAAGTCTGAATTCTTTCTTTCTTGATCTAAACATAATCAAATTTAAATTATTTAATCAACCATTCATTCAATTTAATCCAAATCACACATTTGGGCTATTTTACACATTTGCCATTAAACTTTCACATTTTTACAATTTAGACCTTATTTCACAAAAACACAAATTCATACAATTTCTTTAATACCCAAGCTAGCCAAATTCTTATAAGGTCCCTAGAAGCCCATATTTTCCACTTTTTCACACATTTAACCACAAAATTCTAACAATTCTTAATTAATCCACAATTCATATTTTTACTCAATATCACTTTGTAAAACATGAAAATCTAACATCGAAATTTCATATTTCACCATTAAACATCAAGAAGCATGTAATAGGCCCAATTTGCCCGAGCCCATATAGAAATTAAAACCAAAAATTATTCTTGTCCAAATGTCCATACAATAAATGGGGTTAAAACACCAGGCCCGAATTAAGACCCAATAAGCCAATTCTAACCCAAATTAAAACAAAGCCCAGCAGACCCAACATAAACCTAATTTAACCCAAGCCCAATCTCGGTGGCCCAACATGGAAGTTCCAGAAACCCTAGGGGTTCCTGAAACTGTTTGCACCGCAGCCTCCTATACTGGCCATCGATCAAGCTTCCATTATGCCGCTATCAGCGCACGAATCTCGCACCTCTGCACGGCAGTATCACCTGCAAAAGAAGACAAACAACAGCAAAATAGGAAATAAGGAAAACATTGTATTTATTGTTTTTTATTTATTTTGGCTATAAAAGCTGATTGTAACCAATGTAAAAGGGGGATCCATTTTTTTGTACACACGCAATATCAATAAAAATTAGCAAGAAAACTTTGGCAAAAAAAAGAGATGAAAGTTTGAATAAGAAATAGAAAACAGTTTTCAAAAAGGTGATTTCTATGGATTTTGTACATTTCATCTAGTTTCAGTTTTCTTTTATTTATTTTTATTTTTATTTCGTTTTTTCATACCTACGAAAACTAAGGAAAAAGAGAGGGAAAGAAACTTACTCGAACACACTTTTAAATTGGGAATAAGGGCTCTTCTTCGCGCGACGGCCACTAGATTGGTGGTGGTGTGCCGAGCATTGAAGGGTAACTAGCCTTTGAGAGGCCAAAACCTTGGTCGATAAAAGGAAGGGGTATTTTTGTTCTTTAAAAATGGCAAATGGCTTTTGTCAAAAGAGTTTTTTTTTTTTTTTTGCTTTAATGATTGATGAAACGGTGATGTTTAAGAGGGAGACCCGCGTGTGACCCGATCCACAAGCTTCAGGATCCGCATGTTTCTGCTTTTGGGTCAAAATGCGCAATTGGTCCCTTTTTCTTTCTTATCCTTTCCAATCGACTCATTGTTACTTTTTAATTTTCGCCCAAAGTATTATTTCGGTTACATTTTAGTACATGTTAAAACGGCGCCGTTTTGATGGTTTAGAAATATTCCCATTTCAGTCCGCGTACTTTTTGCGCGTGAAGAAGAGCCCTAACTTACTCGAACACACTTTTAAATTGGGAATAAGGGCTCTTCTTCGCGCGATGGCCACTAGATTGGTGGTGGTGTGCCTAGCATTGAAAGGATCGTGCCCTAACTTACTGGGCCTTGATTTTTCTCATTAAGTCTAAATGATCAAATATCCTCTTCAAACTAAAACGTGTGATTTTCAAATAAAAAATTATCTTTGAAAATTTAAGATGTTGCGTCCTAACTTACTGGATGTGATATTTTGATATTTTGAGATAGGGATTTCTAAAAACGAAAGATATGTGATGTTTGGGAAATTTGAAAGGTCGTGCTCTAACTTACTGAGATGCGATCATGTTCTTTTATCCAAATAATTGAATGTCTTTTAAAAAAGTTATAAGTTTAAAAAAATCAAAAGGATCATGTTTTAAAACATTTTCAAATCTTCGACTCTTGGACATTTAATAATCAATTAGGTACCAATTTTTGGGCGTTACAAGAGTGTTAACCCTTCCTCGTGCGTAATCGACTCCCGAACTCGATTTCTCGAATTTCGTAGACCAAAAGCATTATTTTAATAAATCAAAATATTTATTTATTAAAATGATCAATTTCAAGGTGATCCAATCACACCTCAAAGATAAGATTGGTGGCGACTACATTTTTCATTTTTAAAAGTCGACCCCGTTTTTTGAAAATTAAAAATGGTTTCGACAGAGCACATATATTCATCAATGGAAACTTTCAAAATCTCTAACAGTTTTGCAAATTAGTCCCTAGGCTAGCTAGTACTAGTTGCAACGATCACAAAAACATAAAAATCATCAAAAACCGAATAAAAATAACATATCTATTGAGCTATCAAAGTCCCAAAATGTTTAAAGCTTTCAAACCCTAACTTTCTTTCTCAAATTCGGTGGAATAAGCAAAAATATGAACACATTTTCGATTTTGTTTTATTCATTTCACCTAAATTACATATTTAATAAAATAACCTTAATGAATAACATTAAAGTTCCACTTAACTATGCACATAGTTGTCCATTCAACATTCAAATGGTTAAATTACCATGAAAGTGCTCACATATTTCATTTCTATAGCCAATTGGTACTTTAAACTATGAGAACACTACTTTTGCATTTTCTAACCACATAAAATAATATTAAAATACTTTTCTAACCTCAAATTTGTGGTTCCAAAATTACTATTTCAATTTAGCTAAAAATGGGTTGTTACATATGTAATTAGGGTTACCAATTTGTTTAAGATCCTGCATCTGTTACAGACTCACCACAACTCGTATGAGCTTATTGATATTTCAGCTCATAAGAGCTTACCGTTCTTAGTTCATTTGAGCTTACTACTATTTCAGCTCAAAAGGAGCTTACCGTTTATAGCTCAAAAAAGCATATATGTACAGGAATTGATGGATTGCCGATTAGTACACTTTGTGTGTACCACCCACGTATCTAACGACATTTTAAGTGGTTCAACAGGCACAGTTCTGCTATAGATTATACAAGTTGATATGAAATAGCACAAAAGTTATATTATTTACATGAAATTGATGTTATATGATATATGTATATGAATTTTGAATGATTGTGGTATTCATCAATATGATTTGATGATTATATGCAGTTACATGACTAATCTATTGGTGAATACATGTGTTTAGGCATTTGACAAAATGGTTGGATTATACTATGTTTATTTGCCTAAATTGTGAATAATTGGTAAGTTTAATTCTATATTATACGAGCTTACTAAGCTTTATAGCTTACTCTGTTTTCTTTTTTATGTTTTATAGTGATTTGGAAGCTCGCTCGGATTGGAAGTTATCGAAGATCTCATCACACTATCCAGCTATCGTTTTGGTACTTTTGAACTTATGTATTTTGGTTATATGGCATGTATAGGAGTTGTGGTTATTTGGTCTATAGTTGGTAATGGATTTAGCCATTTGATTTGGCTTGTAAATGATGAATGGTTAGACATATGTATAGCCATGTGGCTTGGCTTATTTTGGCATGTTTGGTTGTGTTTATATAGGTACAAATGACCTTTGTTATATGGTTGATAATTGATAAGTGATACTTGTTGTGAATTGGTATTTGAAGTACTAAATTGTTAAAATTTGAGATTGGTATGTTTATAGTTTGAGGTGAAGTAATGCAAAATGGAATGTGACAATATAGGTAAATTGTGAATGTGAAATTACTATACAATTGAATGGTTAAGTATGATACTTGTGTCTTGTGAATGTTGATATTGGTATAGCATGGTTATTGGCTTGATTGAAGTTGGTTTGAATGCCTATATTTGGTTGTGAATGCATGCTTTTAGGTTGTGCAGGTTGGCACCCAATTAGGTGAGAAATGTGGCTTGGAAAATAGCTTATTTTTGTCCATAAGGGCAGAGACACAGGCGTGTGTCTTAGCCGTGTGTCAGGTGACATGACCGTGTGTCCCCTATAATTTTTAATGAAAGCAAGTTAGTAAGTTACACGGGCTAGTTGTAACGCCCCAGATTTCCCTTAATTCCAGCTTTTGTGAATTTGTAGCATGGAAATATCTGAATATGTTTCTGCATTAATTTGATACAAAATATCTATCTGCTTTAGTGGTTATGTGTTCTGGGTATGCGTGTGAGGTCCTAAGTTCAAGCCACAACTTGGGTTAAATTTTGATTTTTTATTAGAATAAAGCCTTACCTTTGGTTAAAAGACTTATAAGAATTTGTTTATAAAACTTATCAGAATGGGCCTGCTGGTCTAGTGGTTAAGAAGAGTGTAGAAGTAAGGGAGGTCTTAGGTTCGAGTCTAAACTGAGGCATTATTTTTGCTGCTCTTACCGTGTGACTATTTGAGTTGGTTTGGGATACTGAGTACTTGTAGCAGATGTGGTTTAGTGGGAGTAAACTAAGGGATTAGGGGAGTTATCTAAATTTTCTGCACACACACTCTTTTGCCAAAAATTCTCTACCTCTCCTCCTCTCCGTTTTATTTTTTCTTTCTTTTTTCTCTCTCTAACTGCTCTCGTTTGCCTTCTCATTAACTTTTGCTACTAAAATTCCTTATTTTTCCTCTTATTTTGACTTGTTGTGTCTTTTCACGCTCTCAATCGTTCTATTTAGCATCTTTTAGGGTCATGTGTGGAGTCATTCAAAAGACTGAAAATCAACGATTCGACGGTTTGGATCAGTATAGTGTTCATCGGTAATGGTTTTGGAGTGTTCGTGGGTGCGTTAGCTTGAAAATGAACCAGGTATGTACTCTGATTGTATTGAAAATGGGATTCAACGAAAGTCAAAAAGCTTGCTGTCAATGCTACACGGGCATGTAGATTGCCCATGTGGAGGCCATGTGGCAAAACACGGTCGTGTGATCGACAAACTAGACTGTACGTGCGTGACACGAATGCACGACACGATCGTGTGAAGGTCGGCGAGGCAATGTGCAAGACACGGGCTCAACCAATTGTATCATGTGGGCCACAGGGGCGTGTAGGCCCACACGGGCATGTGGGATTCTGGGCCAGGTCGTGTGATCCACACGGCCAAGGCCAATTTAGACCGTGTGGGCCACACGGGCAGACCACATGGGCATGTGAGCCCATCTTTTTTAGATTTACTGTAAGGTTGTACTGGTCACCCAAGTCGACTGTAACCTGTTGTAGGGTCAATAAGCATTACTTAGACCCTAATTTCGTACTCTGTTTATGTGATGCATGATTTAAGCATGAGATACTGTGATGTATATATATCTGTACTATTCTGAAAATATACGTATGATCTGTTTGTCTGCATTATAGCATGCCATTTATATATGTTGCATTGCATTAGGATAGGTTAATGAAGTGAAGGAATTATCTAAAAGGCTTCTAAGCCTAATATCTGGCAGCTATGCTGCATATTTCTGACTTGTGCCGTATTACGATACCATTTGGTGTGTAGGGATGGATGGGTTGATTTTATCCCCATACTTGGTGTGTAGGGCTGAGTGGGTCGATTTTATCCCCACATGGTGTGTAGGGTTAGACGGAGATAGTGTGCAGGGTTGGTGGGCATGATTCTGATATTCTGATTTGTTATGTATGCTATATCTATACGGGCTAAGGCCCAATTATATCTGATTCTGTTTTTGAGTGGGCTAAGGTCCACATCGTTTCTGTAAAGGGCTCAGGCCCGAATTATCTGTTATCTGTTATTAATGTATGTTTGTATGCATGTTGTTTGTGGGGACTACACACTGAGTTTGCGAAAACTCACCCCTTCTTTGTTTAATCTATTCAGGTAGATGGATTGGTGCAATAGAGGGCTCGACGGTGACCACCACTTTTGAACCATTTATTTATGGGTTATACTTTTACTACCTTATTTACTTTTGGGATTATTTATGTATTATGGACTTGGACTCTTAGTTTTAATTTGGAAATTTTAAGTTGTTATTATTGATTTATAAACTGTGACACATCAAATGCATTTTTATTACTAAACTAAACTAAAGGTTTCAGTATGCATGAACAATTTCAAAGCTTCAGCGTAAAAGAAATATTTTCAAGCAAATCAATTAATAAATATTTTCCAACTAAGAAAAAGATAATAAACTGAGCAAGTTTTTATATTTGAATCGGTTTTCAAAAATACTCTCATGTGACATTGCCAGATTCGGCCATAACATCTTGGTCGAGCTTGGGGTGTTACACTAGTCACATGGGCGTGTAGTTGGCCGTGTGACACAAGTCAGAGAGTTACATGGGGTCAGACACGGTCTAAGAACCGGCCATGTGATCCCATTTCGAATGTCCATATGGCCTATGACACGGACGTATTTTTTGGTCGTGTGTGTAACACCCCAGACCCAGCCCAGACGTTATGGCCAAATTCGACAATGTCACATTGCAAGGGTTGCTTTCAAAAACAGTTTAGTTACTAAAACATAGTTCAAAACTGATTATGCTTGGTAGGGATTTACTTAGTTAAAAATCGAAGATTTTAATTAAATAAATAATTAGAAAATAAGACATATTTACTAAATATAACAGTAACTAAATTAAATCTCAAGTAAATAGTGAAATCGGAGTTACATAGCCTTATTACATCACAGTGAAGGTTAAAAAAATAATTATCATAAATCACTTAATAAATCTATATTTAAAATTCCTAAGTAACTTATAGTGTGGCTATCTCCGAGTCCTCTCCCACGTCGAGCCGTCTACTGTGGATCACCTGAAATATTAATAATAAGGGTGTGAGTTTCGAAACTCAGTGTGTACAACCCTTGGCAATCAAATCAATTCAGTATGCACATATCACATTAGGCCTAAGCCCTAATCAATATCAGTGGTCTAGGCCTTAGCCCACATTGACCTTATATCATATCAGAATTTCATGAATGCAAATGCTCCCATCCCAAATCCAACCACTGCACACCGCCCGTACCAGCCCAACACACCTGTGGGGATGTCTACATCAACCTACCCATCCTCTACACTCTAAAGGTAGCACCGGTTGCGGCACTACTCACGTTGCAGCAAGGCTGCTGTATATGTACGGTGTAGTAAAGCTACTCGGTGGCTTGAAAGCCTACAGTGGATCCACGGTCGTCAAGCAACTATGCGATCCTCAAAACACTTCCTCCGTATCATCAAAACCCACCCAAGTGCAACATACAATTCATGAATGCATCATACACATTTTCACACATTTTCACATATTAAGCACTTAGGGGTATTTTGGTCATTTCATTACCTAGGGGTATTTTCGTAAATCTACCCTACAAGGGTATTACAGTACTCCTACCCTACGAGGGTGTTTCAGTAGTTCTACCTTACATGGTATTTTTGTAATTCTACCTTAGAAGTGTATTTTCGTAATTTTATCCTAGAAGGGTATTTTCGTAATTTCCTAATGATACAGATTTTGTTATGAATTTTGGCCCATCAACAAGTCCTCACGGCTAAGATGAACGGACATTATGCACCAGGTAGGATTCAGGAGAAGAGGAGGTGGGTCACTTGGACCGCTTAAGTACCAAGCTCTTCCTAGATCCAATCCTAGACATGCACACATCTATTGCCACACCTTAGTCTAGCGACTTGTCCACGGGTTTGTTTAATTATTTAATTAAGTCTTATGTAAAATTTGAGATATCAGAACTAGGCCTATAGTCCATTAAAACCCTAGCATGCATTTCTACAATCCCATAACGCCCATTAAGCCCATTCACGTTCGTTAACCCATTAAGCCCAATCATGCTTATATGACCCATTAGGCCCAATCATAATTCAATCATACATATCAATCCATCACAAAATTTCATATCACAACTTTGCCAATTTGGGCCCACAAATTCGATAGGCCCATAGGGATTTCGGGATTTTGGCTTTTGCCGATTTGCCGTGTGTGTAGTGTATGTACACACCTGATTGACGACCTGCACTACACTATTCTCAGCCTCGACCTACAATAAAAACCACTTTTGAATCAATTCTATACCTTAAACTACAACTTAATCAAATCCCAAAGCCTTACCGTAACCTTACCGTGTACCTTCAGCTTTTCTAGCCTTTCCTTAGCAAATATTCCCGAATATTCTTAGATCTTCACCAATACACACATATTATCAACATCAAGTGACTCGTATTCCACACGAGTCACCCCTATCAACCATATTTATATTTGGCCACCTATGAAATCGAAATTTAAAGTGTACGCTTACCACTTGCTAGGAATCCTTACACCATACCCCTTGTTAATACAGGGTTAACGACAAGAATAAGATTAGATAGCCCTTCGGCTTTTATCAAAACGTATCAAATGATAGTTAACTAAGTACTTACCGAAACTAGTCTCCGATCTCGTGGCCTAGATATCTACTGAGTGTGCCCTCGGTTTTTAACAACTCGATTAAGGGTTGCAAATAACAAAACAGATCTGTGATGAAGGAAATCAAAAGAAATCGGCAAAGGAGATATGAGCATTCGGCTTCCAAGAGATTAGGGAAAGAAATCAGCAAAGGGGATATAGGTATTCGGCTTTTGCAAAAGAGGAAAAAGAACTAGAAAGAAGGAGAAGAATGAAGCATTCGGTTTGGCAAAGCAAGAGAACTCTTCAAAAAGAATTCGGCACCCCCTATAAATACCCAAAGCCGAACCCCTAAAGTCCCAATTGGCTCCACTTCATCCACATCCCATCTCCTAATTTTTCTCCATGATAAGCTCTCCTAATCTCTTCCTATAGTTTCTCTTCTGATCACTCTCCTTAGAGTCCATCTTCATGCCACTTCTAACCTTCTAGAAGGCCAAAATTAAACTCCTAAAAATACTAAGCTAGGATCCAAAACTTAACCAAGGCCCAATACTTCTAGGCCCAAAATTCGAGGCGTTACAGTGTGAGACACACGGCCTAGCCATACGAGCGTGTGTCTCCTATTTGTGAAAATTTTCAAAGTTTCCTTAAAATTTTTGCTAGTACTCGGTTTAGTCCCGAACCACTCCTAATGCATGATTTGGGTCTCATAGGCTCGTATTAGAGACAATATGTTTGATTATGAATGATGTTTATTTGGAATTAGAAATTGTATATGAAATGTTTAATGGATTATGTTATATGTCCGATAATACTTCGTAAGCATATTCCGATGACGGATACGGGTTAGGGGTTTACATAAAATGTAGTATTTTTAATTGTATTCTACAATTAAACAAAAAAAAAGTAAAATATATTTTTTAATATTTGTGGTGCCACTATGTTATTTGGAGGCACCAAAATAAAATAAAAAATTATTTTTTGTGCCACCACATTATTTGGAGACACCTAAATTGAATAAAAAATATTTTTTGGTGCCGCCATATTATTTTAATCATTTATTAAATATTCTTATTAATTCATTTTAATACATTAATTTTTTTCAATTAAATTTTCATATTTTATTCATTTTCAATTTTTTTATTTCTAATATTATTTTTAAATTTCTTTATTTAACTCGATTTTATTTTATTAAATTCCAATATTTTTTTTACATTTTTTAAAGCAAAAAAATAATTCTAAAAGACAAACATATTTTTATTTATGTATTAGATTAGGGAACAATAAATTTATTTTTCTCATCATTAAAATACTTTTTCCTTCCACTAATCTTATTTTATATACATAATTAACGGATTAAGTATTTCTTAACACAATAACATTGCAAATATTACAATAATAATAAATTTTCAATTGAAATCATCACATTATAGAGTTGATAATCTAGTAAAATAAATATATTGCTTGATTCCATCAACTTCTACTTGAATCAGGTCGATCAGGAACCCTACGATATTCGTCTTTGGTTGCTCTTGGGGTACGACATTCCACCGACATTTCCCCCGCCAGAGAACACTTTTCATGTCAACGGTTCTCTTTTCACAGCATAACCAATTTGCAGTCGTGACCGTTGGAACGACGGAAATGTGCAAGTGTACACAATCGCAACAAGTAATACAGTGACAAGTAAATGTCGAGTTATCGTACCCACAGGGACTGTAAAAAGTAATATTTATGAAATTAATTAAAACACTTTGGTGAGGTAAAAATAATTTGGTTTTGGAAGATGAATTAAAACTAATTAAAAACTAAGTAAAATGATAAAAGGAAGTAAAATTCTAATGCACGATTTCAATTAAGATTTAATCAAGATGATATAATTGTGTTGGGGTAATTACATTTCTTTGACTTAGAATTATTAAACTTATGCCATACTGTTACGAATAAATTCACGGCAACCCAGTAATTTGCTAACTTATGAACATATTTACTCAGATTAAACATATCCCTATGCCAATTCAACCGATTAAACAGATTTATAAAGGAAAACATGCTATTGCACATACATACTTTTTAAATTAAACTAATCTCTTGCATGTTCCCATGTCAATTCAATCAATTAACTCAATTTAATAAACATATAAAAGATTATGTGAAGTAACAAGGTAGCCATACCTTGAAACAATTTAATCACAACAATCTTGCAAGTCATGCAAGGCATATGTATTGCCAAATACAATGCTAATTTAATTTTCAGCTACCTTAGAAGAATTAAACATGCACTGATTAAGTACTGTGTCCATTAACTGCAATTTCAATTCGTTTAAACAATTAATTCTTTAGTTATCGAAACAATTATAATGCCAGATAACCTAAGTATGATTTTACTTAATCAAGCATTTTACTGAGGCCCATAACAGTATAAACATAAATTTAATAAATTAAGAGGATGAAATGCAATCAACCCAACACGAATTAAATTCAAGCTAAATTGATTAAAATAACCATTCCAAGAACATGAATATTCATAGATATGTTCATCATAAAAACAACAGGAATTAAAAAGGTAGGGAACAAGAAGCAAATCCGGTGTTTCTCCGTGGCTTGACTGATTGCTCCGTTCTTCGTCTCCGTTGTCCTCGCCGATCAAGGCTTCTATGAACACTTACTTGCTGCCCAAAATGGCTAGGAAAATACCTCTTTTCCAAGAGGAGAAATTGGCACAAGAACTATAGGAAAATAGAGTGGAAAATGGAGAGAAAAGAGAGTGGAGAGGAGAGGAATGAATGAGAGAATGAGAGTGAATGAGGGATTGAAGGATGAATGAAATGATCAGCAAGGGGTGGCTTTTATAGCTGATTGTGGCTGCTAAAAATAGCAAATTCCAGCAGCCAACGAGCCCCCCGATGGCCGGCCACACACATGGCAAAGTTGAGAAATTCAACTTTGCTATTTTAGGCATGGGGCAAATCTACAAAGCCATAAATTAAGGTGGGATTTGAACGTAATTTGGAGGTCTTTCAAGGGCCTTTTTGCAAGCATATTTAATCAGCTAAAATGCTGATTTGGGTCAGCCTATGGTCGGTTCTGGTCAGCCCAATTAGTGGCTGGTTCGGTTCACTCCATACGGTTCGACCAGTGTGGTTCAACTGGACCCTTTCTCCATAATTAATTAAAAATAATTTATTTAGCCCAAATCAAATGGGGAATAAATTAAAATTAACTACATTATGAATAAAAACACATTTCTGAACTGTTTTAGGCTGGAAATTAATTGGCCTCGATACTTCAAATTGCTTCTCGATTTGTTCTTCTCATAGTGCCCGCCGGGCCATTTTTGGCCATTTATGCAATTTTGTCAAAAATAACCAAATTTAATCAAAATTAACTATAAAATTAATTAAAATTCATAATGTTCATATTTTTAACACAATTTAATTATTTTATAATATTTAATTATTTTTCGACAAGAATTTAACCGGAATAGCATGATTTTAAGTCAAAAAGGGCATGAAAAATTATATAATTTTTTTTGTTTCCAACCGTATAACCACTACCAACAGAAACTCTTGACCGCATAACCACTACCAACTAAAAGTTCATCTCCATTAGTGTTAAATGGGATACTTCAATAGGGGATGAACTATTAACCATGTAACCACAACCAACAAAAACTCTTAATTGCGTAACTACTACCCTAAAAATGACTTATTTTTCGTGTTTTTATATATAATGGTCATGAAAAAATAATTTTTCCATTAAAGAACATCATAATAATAAATATCTCTCATTTTTTTTTAATATAACACATTTTTTTCTTTCAACATAACAAAAAAAAAAAATTAAGACCTCTACATATGCTAAGTTGAGGTTGGAGTATAAATAATTGGTGGTGCCGCCACATTTATAGTAGGCTGCATGAGAAAATAATTTTAAAATATTTTAGATACAACATATGAAGTGGCAGCACCAATAAATTATAAAAAAGAATTATTCAATTTGCGTGCCTTCAAATAATGTGACGGCACCAAAAAATAATTTTTTATTTCATTTTAGTGCTTCTAAAATGACGGCGCCAAGAAAAAATATTTTTTTGT
This sequence comes from Gossypium stocksii, assembly GCA_020496765.1. Classification (NCBI taxonomy): domain Eukaryota; kingdom Viridiplantae; phylum Streptophyta; class Magnoliopsida; order Malvales; family Malvaceae; genus Gossypium; species Gossypium stocksii. Next base: position 105,716,773 of record CM035627.1, on the reverse strand, counting down.
TCCTATCATTTTTTGTAATGATGATATAATGATTTTAGGGTGGTGCCGTCATTTAAGGTGGGAAACTTACTTTTACTATGAAAACTAAATTATTTTTTAAATAATCTAATATTAGAGTCATTTTCATAAATTAATAATTTTTTTAAGTCATTTATTAAAATACCCTCTCTCCATAGATTACTTTTTTTTTTTTTATTCTCGTTGCGTTTGTCATGGTCCAACTCATTCCATGGTTTCCGGCGCACAAAATTTGACTTTGTTTGGTAAATAAAGGAAGAAAATGGACTCTTCACATTGCCTAAAATTTTTCATTACTTAAAAGAGAAAAGAAAAGAAAAGAAAAAAAGAATCATATGCAAAACGTGCTGACTTACACAAAGGAACTGAAAAGAAATTTACATTAGTCAAATACCATTTACTTAAATATGCTGACTCTCTTCACATTGCCTAAAATTTTTCATTACTTAAAAGAAAAAAAAAACAAAAAGAATCATATGCAAAACGTGCTTACTCACTCAAAGGAACTTCAAAGAATTTTACATTAGTCAAATACCATTTACTTAAATATGCTAATATTTCCTCTTCACCATAAAATTTTTTATTAAATTAATATCATCAATCAATTCTCAAAGAAAATATTAAAAACTTTCACGAAAAAATTATTAGAAGCTAAATTTTAAAACAATTAATAAATATTATTATAAGTTACTTTTGTTTTTTATACATTTATATAAATCTATAAAAAAAGAAAAAATATAAAAAAATACATAAATAGTATTATTATAACGGTGTTTTGTCTTTTTTTTTTATATAAGAAATATTTAAATAAAACAACTAAAACACAAGAGTCTAGGGATCAAACACAAGACTAACAAGGATTTCTAAGTACCTAATCATTTCACCGTGATTCAATTAATGAATAAGGCTTTTATATTTTTATTATATAACGTTTTCTCTTTGTTAGCAGCATTGGTGTATTTCAATTTTGATATTAAATAAATTAGATTTTTATAAAAAAATTAAAGTAATTTAATTTTTATTGATTTTGAAAATAACTAAAGATAATTAATAACGATATTAATGATTTTCATCAATTATTCATAATTTTGATTAGTATAAAAACAAATTTAACCCTCAATGTTTACATATTTGGCAATTTGATCTTAATTCTAAAAAGTTTAACAAATGTAGCCTCATCATTTACAATTTATACAAATATTACAAGCTAAATTTGTTAAACCAATATCAAACTGATAGAATGTGTAAATATTGAGGGCTAAAGTTGTTATTATACCAATAAAATTTATATACAGTTGACGAAAGAAATTAATGTCGTGATTAACTGTACTTAATTACTCACTTTCAAAATTAACAATGATATAAAATAATTTAATATATTATAATCAAGTAATTATAATGTTATCCTTCATTAATGAAGACTATCACTAAATCTTTAAAAATAAATCTTTAGCTCTAAATAAAATTATTTATTTTTACTTTTAAATTTTATCCTTAAAAATTATTAATTACCTCATTAATGAAGTGTTCAGTTGTGGTTAACTAACAACATATAAAAGAAAATTGTTGTATTAAATATTGATAATAGTCTAAAATAAAAGAAAATTATAAATATTATAATTTTAATTATAAATATGTTAACCACAAATTATTAAAATTGCATTATTACAAACAAGTGTTGAGTGCAACGATAAAACATGGTACAGTATCAAAAAAGAAAATGTAAGTTCAAATCTTAGAGACAACATTATTAGGAGTGGTAGCACGAACTTCAAACATATGAACTATAAAATAAACATGAAAAATACCAAAAAAAAAAAAAAGGCCTTTATCCTTTAAAGGTTGAGGCATTCGAGCCTTGAGCGCCTAACTTCGAGCCTTACTTTACACATTTATGCATGTGTGGTTTCTTAGTACAAATTTTATTTTGGTTTAAGTCCATTGTCAATGAGCATTGTCCGAACTTTTTCAAGTTTAGATGCAGATATATTTTGATTATCAATTTGTTCATTTATGCATGTTATAGTTTAATTCTAATTGCTGTTATATAAATATGTATTGATTGTAATCATAATTCTGATTATGCATTGTATTTTTTTTATCATTCATTTATGTTTTATGGTCCATATTTGGGGTTCGTGTCTACCCCTCTCAATAAGGGTAAGTATTTGATCGAATAAAGTCGAACTTAGTGAAAAATTTCAAGCTAATCAAGTTGATAAGCTCTATTTTATCATCCTAACTTGATTTGAATTTTTTTTCGAATCGAGTTGAGTGAAATGAAATTTAAGTCGGGTCAAATCGAATCGAGCAAAATTATTTGAGTTAAATTTAAAATTAAAAAGTTAAAATGTCAAATTAAATTCTTGTTACGGATAACTAATTCTATGTTAGAGGATATAAATTTGAAATCATATATTTGAGTAAGGGTGAGCGTTTGATCGAATTGAGTCGAATCAAGTGAAAATTTTCGAGCTAATCGAATTGATGAATGATATTTTATCATCTTAACTTGATTTAAAAATTTTCGAGTGAAGTGAAATAAAATTTGGGTCAAGTCAAATCTAGTGAAAGTGTTTGTATTAAATTGAAAATTTAAACATACCAAATTAAAATTTGTTATAGTATAACTAATTTCATATTAAAGTACATAAATTTGAACTCATATATATTTGAAAAAAAAATTCAAAAAAATAATTTAAAAAATAAAATACTTTAATATGATAAGAAGTCCCAAAATTATTATTTTAGAAAAAATTTAAAAATTTAACTTTTATATATACTTTAGAATTTTTTAAATTTTTTATAATTTTTTAAAAATATAAATTTTAAATCTTTATAAATATTTTGAATTTTAAAAATTATTTTAATTTCTTTACAATTTTTGTTGAAAGTGCTTCTAAGAAAACTGAAGGACTAACATACAGTGATTAAATTAATAGTTAGGAGGAGGAAGCAGCCATTTGGTAGGTTCAATGAAGTCAAGAACCAGGAATGGTAGGACTCCCGCACCCAATAGCTGCTTCACGAAAGGCTCTCGGTTTTTGGGATTTGCACGTGGCCCCTTCCACTTGTATTCTCCGTTGTAAACAGTTATGCATCATTCTCACCTTAGTAAGATTTCGTTTCTTACAAGGATTAATATATATATAGAAAAAGTAATTTATCTTACTTGGCTCGTTTAGGAAACCTATTATGAGACCATCCAGCAGTATTGACGACGTTGCTCATATCAGTAAATGCATAAACAACTCTTGGATTGCTCCTCCAAGCCCTCCCCAAAAATGAACTGTTGGCTGTTCCGGTAATGCTGCCATGCACGAACGAGTAACCCATGTCCTCCGATGAACTTTCTCTCGCTTGTGTTGTTATCACCGTAAATCGTCCGCCGTCTCTCTTCTCCACAAATATGTTCGTGTTCTATATCCATCTTTTCCGATCAATATATACATTTAATATAACATGTGTTGTTAAATTTATTTTGGTCAAAAAGAATAGTACCAGATACAAAGATTTCCCACTTCCGAAAATAAAATCAACCGTGCCTGAAACATAGCAGTCCTTGAAGAAATGGTTACCCTTGTCATCGCACGTTTCCTGGAAACCGTAGATATTGTAGTTATAGATAGGCGACCTATCGCCAGACACTCTCAAGGCAACCGATTGTCCTCCTACCGTCTGCCCGCCTTCTGGCTTCGGAGCTAAGTTCTATAAAAACAATCCCAATTCATTAAGATTCAAACTTACTAATGCAATGCATTCAGTTCAACCAATTATGTCTACATTAACATACCACTATATTGAGATTTGCTGCCACAAAGTAATTAGACTCAGCAATCAGAGTGGCGCTGTTAACGGTTCCATACTCCTTGGCGGTGTCGCCGAATGTCAAAGTGGGCATGTTTTTTTGGATCTCCCAACAATGTAATGAATGGCTTCCCTCGTTCAATTTTGACTGTCTCTTTGTAAACCCCAGGTCCGATGGATATAATCACACACTTGGTATTCCCTAATGGAACGCTCTTGATGGGTTTCTTTACGCTATTGAATTCTCCACCACCACCTTGCCTCATCTACATGACTTTAGGATTACTCTTAGCCTGAATCAGCTCTGGGTCTAAGCTGTTACCCCTTTCTGTCACAGGCTTGATAATGCCTTCAAACCAAGCATTTACTTGCCCTTTATCTGTCGGAATTTGTTTGGACACAACAACCGGAGCAATCAAGAGAATACTTATGAAGATATGATGTGTTTGCTTTTTGAGTTACTCCAATTTATAAGATAAATCGCTGACGAAAAGTCTAGGAACGTAAACTTTGGAGGATTCCTTGCATTGCCACTCATATGTTTGTAGTTCCTGCTTGAAGCTTGCTACGAAATTCAAACCAATTCTTTCGGTTAGTGGTGCCATTAATAAGTTATATTGAATGTGATTGTTGCTTATACACAACACCCATAATTTTTTCGGTCTTAAAAATCTTGAGATAATATCTTCTCATTCATTTGAATTTTATTTAAGAATGGAAACTCATGTGAGGCATGTGTGCCTCATTAATAAATTATCTGTTAGGTTTATATAAATAAAGAAAAAGTTTATTACTAGATAGAATCATAGAAGTTTCAAATGATTTTTTCTTCAATTCATGAGATGTGGGAAAAATCTGATCCACGCACGAGTTTAGGTCTCTTAATCTCGATATTTTAATTATGTTTTACGGTAAATTAAGTTAATTTGACATTAATTTAATTACGAAATTATTAAAATATTTTTATCTTAAAGGATAATTAATATTTTTATAAGAAAACATTATTTAAGAATCAAACACAAGATCAATTAATTCAAATATATAGAAATTTCTTACTACTCCAACACTAATCATTTGTTGAAATAATTTTATTAATACAAAATATTTTCATTCATCCAAGTTGTGAATGTAATAAAATCTAATATTGATAATATTATGCACACAAAATGACACCTTTTGGTCATCAATTAATTATTGTATTACAGAATTTTGATGAAATTATTAATGTTAAAAAATTGAACCATGCACAACTCTTAATTAGTATTAAAAACGAAAATGCACCACGTATAATCTATATTATTATATAAGAGTTTAAATGGATTGATATTACTTATCTGTTTAGTTTCAACTTATATATACTCTAAAATACAACTAGAGACAAAACTAAAAGATATATAAAAGCTAAAACAAAAACTAAAACTACCATTATTTTCATAGAAAACATGGTAGACAAAAACCAACATAACTTTCAAAGAAAGCAAAGTGGAGTGAAACTACCACCATCATAGTTTTTTTTTTTTTTAAAATAGAGCACACTATAACAAAAAAAAACTAAAATCTAAAAGAAATTGTAAAGAAAATTGTTGAAAAGGCCATGGTCGGCAACTAACCTAGAGGCCAATGCTGTCCCCGAAAAGACTAAGAGCCAATTTAGTATTATTTTTAAAAAGTATTTTTAGGATAAAAAGTATTTTTAGGATAAAATATTTTTAAATAAACTATATTTTTAAAGAAAAAGTGTTTCTCCCAAGTTAAAAAGTGTTTCTCCCAAGTTAAAAATTAGTCTAAAAACACTTTTAAGAAACATTCTTAAACTAAGCCTAAGTTCTTATTAAAAGAAAGTTGAGTGGCTAGATTTTTTTTAAATTGAGAGTAAAATAATGCTAGAAAGCATTGATTATATAAAAAAAAAAAATCCTCTATTGAACATATCACCTATCTATATATCATTATTTAAATTCTTGATTAAGTTATTGTGATAGATCAATTGAATACTAACTTGATTTTAAAATTACGAAAATGTTTTTTCGTAATTAAAATAAGATATATTATTAGATAGTATTTTTATTTTAATATAATATTTATATTCTAATTTTATTTTATATTATTATTTAAATCATTGATTGAATTGGTGCCATGAGTCAATTGAGAACCAATTCAAGTTTAAAAAATTATAAAAATGTCCTTTTGTAATTAAAATAAGGTAGATATATTATTCGAGAGTATTTAATCATTTTATTTTTTATTTAAAAAACCAATCAAATTTGCATGTAATTATATTTGAACCCATGCAATTCACATAAATAAAACATTAACTTTATCACTAAACAAAATCTTTACTTAAATATAATATTCACATTCTAATTTTATTATACATACTGTATTACTTTTGTCAATTGTATATATTAAAAATTTCTATTTTAATATTGTACATATTGCATGTGTTATTATTAATTAATTTCAAACCATATGCTTCATTATTGATTATATGTTGATTTTAAACAAGTCCATGTGTTCTAAATATGTAATTCTTAATCGCATACGCATGTGATAGAAATTTTAGTTTATATTTAATGTTTTACTGAGTTGATGTTACGGGTCAATCAGCAGGAGTAAAGCCAGAAAATTCTTTTAGGGGGCGAAATTAAATTGTAATTTTTTTCGATAGTAAAATGCAATTTCACTATTTTAATAGCCTATATCTTTATAATATTTAAAAGATTAAATCAATTTTTCATCATTTAAGGGGGCTAAAGTGCAATTTTACCTTTATTAATTAAAATTTTTAAAAAATTTAGAGGGTCTAAATAAAAATTTTCCTATTTTAGGAGTGCCGCGGCCCTACTAGCTCCCTAGCTACGCCCTGTCAATCAGGCACCAATCAGTTGTGAAATTATTAAAATATTATCTTATATACAAATTAAGTTATATTTTATAAACGTGTTTTTGTCTTTTTTTTATATAATAAATTAATAAAATTTTGATAATAAAGAGATTTAAACAAAAAAAAAAAAAAAGCACCATGTGCCATAAATCTAGTATCATAAGTTAAAATATACTCTAAGTCCATGTGCTCTTCATATATTTAAAATTTGATCCCTTACTTTTATTTCAAGGAATTCAATTCTTTTACTTTTTGAATTTAAAATTATAAGTTCAATTGTTAATACAGTTAAATTTTGTTAAATTTAAGTTCAATATTATGTTATTTTTCTGTTAAATTGTTATTAAGTAAGTTCTTTTTATCTCAAAATATTATACCAGTAAATTTAATAAAAAAATTAATTGAGTTGAAAAGAGAAACTAAATTCAGATAAATTAAATTTGGGAAGATATAGGGAGTTAAAACTACATTTTAATCGGTATTATATTATTTGTTTAATATATTTCATATTTTATTATTTTCATACTAAAACACTGAAATGATGGTGGTTAAAAGCTTCGGTTTCGAGGAACATAAGGTGTAGACCCCAAATCAAAGTCGTGTGACACTTCAGCTTCCGCCCCACCTTCCTTTCCACTCAATTTTTTCACTTTATATTCTTTCAATCATCAATTTACTTATTACTAAACAACACCATATTCCAAGCCTTTCCCTTTCAACATCATCAACACGCATGTTAATGCAGGTCAACTGTTCTAATTGCCACGCGCCGCTGCAGCTGCCGCCGGCTGCAAACTCCATATGCTGCGTCCTCTGCCAAGCTATCAACATCATAGCTGACCCTCACTCCCTACCCCTACCTCTTCCCTCTTCCTCCCACCAACAACAAGCTCTTCCATCTCCTTACAACCACGCGCCGCCCGGTCCCCCACCGCAGGCTCATGGCCGCAAGCGCGCTGTTATTTGCGGCGTGTCTTATAAAAACACGCAGTATGAACTTAATGGTTGTATTAACGATGCCAACTGCATGAAGTTCTTGTTGGTGAATCGCTTCATGTTTCCCGAGTCCTCCATTATTATGCTTACGGGTAACCTTTGTTTTTCTTCTCCTCCTTTTAGTTATTTATTCATTCCAATTGCTTAATTCAATTGGAATATACACAAAAAAAAAAATTAATGATTGTGCCATAACTTAAAATTCTTGATTAATTTAGAATGTCAAGAAAGGAAGGCGTTTCAACTTGTGTATATCATTTTCGCCCATTTGGTTAATTTTTGTTCTCAAGTATTTGACTTGAAAATGGTAATAGTTGACATTAGTATATAGTTTCTGATAAACTTCTCGAATCATTCTGTGGGTCAATTTGGATAAAAGGAAAAAAAAATCATGTCTCGCATTCATGTTGGATATCAACTTCATAGATAACACTTCTGCAGTATATTTGACAATTTTTTTTTTAAAGAAGCAAAAAGAATGGTTTCAATTTTTGTTTAAATATTGGTAATAATCGAGACTTCTTGTGATCTGAATATCATTTGCAGAAGAAGAAACTGATCCTTACAAGCGTCCAACGAAACGCAACATAAGAATGGCATTGCGTTGGCTTGTCCAAGGTTGTCAGCCTGGAGATTCCTTAGTGTTCCATTACTCTGGTCATGGCTCGCAGCAAAAGGACGACAATGGAGATGAGGTGGACGGATACGACGAGACCCTTTGTCCATTGGACTTCGAGTCTCAGGGAATGATCGTGGATGATGAAATCAATGCAACCATCGTCAGGCCTCTACCTTGCGGTGTTAAGCTTCACGCAATCATTGACGCTTGCCATAGTGGCACCGTATTAGATTTACCATACCTCTGTAAAATGGACAAGTTAGTCAAATGTTTCCATATGTCACATTTTCCTGGCGATACTAATTTCGTAATGCATAACTGTATATTGTTCCATTGGGATATAATATAGGAAGGGGAGATACGTCTGGGAGGATCACCGTCCTCGGACCGGAATGTGGAAAGGAACAAATGGTGGGGAAGTCATTTCCTTCAGTGGCTGTGCCGATGATCAAACCTCCGCAGACACTTCGGTAATGTCGTAATCATACTCCAGTACTTCAAGCTTGATCATCCAGTCCAGAGTTCTAAAATGTGCAGTTTATGCTATGTGAAAACAGGCCTTATCTAAGATTACTTCCACCGGTGCAATGACTTACTCCTTCATCCAAGCTATTGAATATGGGCATGCGACCACTTACGGTAACATGCTAAACGCAATGCGTTCCAACATTCGTCATGTGGATGAGGGCGGATTCGTTACCTCTCTTCTCACAATGCTCTTAACAGGCGGCAGCCTCGGTGGCAGATCAAGACAGGTATCATCAAACATGTTGAATGCATACATTTTATTTACTTTGTATATGCTTGTAAGCCAAGGCAAGATTAGTATCAGATCTCTCATGCTGTACTAATATACTTTGTTGCAGGAGCCACAGTTAACTGCCACCGAGCCATTTGATGTGTATAATAAACCTTTTTCCTTGTAATTGGTAAACATGTGCGTGGCATGCTTTTCATTCTTTTGACGAAGCCTAAGCCCGAGCTTTGTACAGTTTTTGAGGGACAAAAAGAAAAAGGAAATAAATTCATCTTCTTTTTATCATGAACTTATCATACATAATTTTATTATTTAGGTTTATTAAGATGCCGAGTGTTGATGCGACTGACACTGACATGAATGTGTTGGACACGGTTATTGGACATAAATATTTTAAAGAAAATAAAGAGCACGGTTAATTTTAAATAATTTTATTATTTAGGTTTATTAACTCGGAATTTTTGTGCACAATGGATAAAATGGGCAAATTATGTATTCTTTTCATTAATTTTTGCTTATGCTACTTGCATGAACTAATTTCCTTAATAATATCAGTAGTAAAGGTATACAGTGAGAGGAAAAAAGAAGAAGAAACTCACTCTGAATATCTAAGAACAACCAAAATAAATTAAAAGGATGGTCGCATGTTTCGAATGATTGCACCCCATGCTATTACCTTAATAGGGATGTTCTAAAAGACAAAAGACCTTGAAGATCTGAAACCATTGAGCTCCCAGCACCAGCAGTAGGGGGTCCAAAAACCTCCCAAAATCGAAGGGTCTCATCTGCCCCAGCAGATATCACAGTTATTCCATCAGGGCTCTACAACAAACAAACATGGAAAACATAAAACTTTCATGTTGTTTTGCAAATGATTTTTTTTTCCTACTAGCTTCTCAACTGATAAAAGTCTGAATACTTAAAACCTGGCATAGGTTGATAATTCTGGATTTGTGATTCCCTAACTCCCCCACTTTGGTCATTGAAGGGTACCTCCATAGGCACAGTTTGTTCTGATTCTCCCTTATGCTGTAACCATGGCCACTCAATATCTCCTTGTGATGTCTGTTCCACTCCAGGCCACAAATCTGCCCATTTGAAGCAAATGGTTAATGCTTTCCCAGAAAAACATTGCTGCAGTTTCAATCCTAAAACCAAGCATATCAATTCTTTTTAATGATGAAAAGTCAGTAGCTATGTTACTTAGGGTCCGGTGTGAGTGTTGGATACAGAAGTGCGTTTGGCACGAGTATGTTCAAAGAGTAACAATGTGTTGTAATTTACCTGTGCTTTGGTTTCTATGTTGTTAATGCAAATTCCTTTTTCTGTATTCCATATCTTTATACAACCATCACTCAAGCCTCCCCCAGAGGCAAGAACATTGTTCTGGTAAGGGCACCAAGCAAGGGCCTTGACTGCAGCACAATGATCACTGAGTCGATGTAGAAATTTGGATGAACTCATTTTTGAAGCTTCCCATATATATAACAGATTTTCATTGCCTCCACTTGCCAATCTATTGCCTTCAGTTGACCATTTCAAGCCACACACTTCATCAGCATGTCTTTTTATGCAGGAAGCCAAGCTGTTTGCTGCTCTAACTGCAAATCAGAACGTGTATGACAGAGATTTCCCGGAAATGTTAAGATAGTTCAGTGAAAGAATATGGTATTCGAATACCATCATGATTGATAATGGATTTGTCACGGCTTCCTGATGTTAAAATGTGACCATTCCATGCTGTGGATGCTATCCTTCCGCTATGACCTTGAAGGCATCTGATCTGTAATGTTAGCAAATCATTACTTCATACTTCTAAGCAACCTTCAAAGAGCCTGGAAACAATCAATCAATCTAGTCAACAGAGGGAGAACAAAAGACATACAAGTTTGGAAGACTCGACATCCCAGAGCTGAAGATTGGAGCACATATATCCAACGGCTAAAGTTCTGGCATCCTCGGACCAGGTTACACTCGTAGGCCAATCATTCCCACCACGAACCTGCAACAACTTGTGTACTGCCTGGTCCTCTGAGTTCCATAAGTAGAGTTCGGGACCCAAAGCAACAGCAAGAATGTTGTTTATACCCCAACTCATGATGTTCGAATAGTAGTCATTTCTGAGCCTTGGTGCATCCAAAACCCTCTTTTCTCCCTGCACCCACATCCCACAATTAACATATAGGAGGCCATAGATTTCATTTAAGAAAACATGAAGCTAATTGTTCCAAACTACCATCTGTCAGTTATAATTGCTCTTAAGAACCGAGTGCATGGGCGGTATTGTTCATTTTGGGTACTCGTACCATAAACCTCTCAAGGATTTGTGAAGAACTAAGTAGCTCAGTGGGTACTTTTTGCCAAAGAAGAATATCGTTGATAGTGTGTAAATTGTAAGCTCACAATTAAAATCCCATTGAGACAAGAATGGATAATACAACAAGAGGGAGGAAAATGGGAAGTATGTGGCATTGAATTAAACACCTTGGGGATGCAACGGTATGGAGTTTGTTTGCAATCTTTTTCAAATATGGCTGCAACTTCTTGTCTCAACTCATCAACAAAACGAATGGATTTTCGACTGGATTTTGGGCTTCCCCTGAAAACCATTATCTTAAATGGTCTCCCTTGAGAATCTAAAGATAGATTCTCAATCAATTTTTGACGATATGCTTGCTGCCCGAGCAATCAAGATAAACAAAATTAGAAATCAACTGTTAGTTCCCATCTGAAGAAAACAAAATTCAAGATATATTGAAACTGATTGATAGATTATATCCATAAAATTTCAGAAATTCAAGACAAATATGGAGAAGAAGACAGAGGTACATTGAAATTTGAACTAGTGTTGAACTGCGGGGTCTTGCTGGTCAACAAAGTGTGGGCTTTATCAAGATCCATCAAACATCTGTTGGGTAAGAAGCGATCCCCCTTTTTGCATTTCATAAATACAGTAAGGAAAAACAAATGAAATCAAGAAAGAAGCAAATAACTAATACTTACAACACATGGAATGAAGAAGAATGCAGAAACAGGGTGTTTCTTGATTGAAGAAGAAAAAGATGAATGGTACCGGAAAACTATAATGGGTGGGACAGTCGTGGAGTCGTCTTGGAGAGTACCAATCCGATTCAAGGAGTCTCCACGTTGCGCTTTCATCCATTATTGGAAGTCAAGTTTCCAAATTACTTTCTTTGTGCATAAAACTAACAAACTAAAGGATAGGGTAGAGAGGCTTTCATTTCTCTTTATCGCGCGCCAAAAGGGCCAACCGTTGTTTTCGTTCAAAGAGTCGGGTCGGGTCGACATATAATCACCCGTATTCTTCATCAATTCCTTTTAAAACTAATCGCGTCCCCTAGGGTAGTTCAAATATAACCTAAAATTATTATTAATTGAATTGAATTATTGAAGATGTAAAAATTTTTAATTTATAATTAAATTGAAATTTTTTAAATATATTAATTGAATTAAAATTTATATATTTTTATTAAAATAAATATAAATATATTAAAATTACATTCCTAAGGTTTATTTTCCTTTTTTAATATTATATATAATATATATTATTTATTTCGATTAATATAAAAATAATAGTTCGAAAAATACATTGTTAATATCAAAAATATATTATATATAATATATATTATTTATTTTAGTTAATTACTTGATTTCAAACTGAATCAACCGATAATCAAAATTTCAAAAATTATTAATTGATTTCCAATCAAACTAAATTCAATCACCAACTAATTAACCGAATTAGATCAATTTGATTGGTTAATTTAATTTTAACCTAACTATGAACACCGCTAACATATCTTATATAAATAAACGGTAAATAGAAGAAAAAAATGTGTTTAAAAAATATTTATTTTAATTTTGGATTAGAATTTAAATGTTTATTTCTTATTTTAAATATGATGTTATAAAGTAAAGAAAATATGTGATATTCAAATTCGTTATTATTATAATATTTTAATAAAAATTTAAAAAATAATTTTTAACTTATTATTAATATTTTGTATATAAAATATAAATTTTAAATATTTTTAAGTAATTTATATAAATTTGTATTATTTAATTTAAATATATAAATTATATTTTAGATATTAAAGTATAACCTTTACAAATGTTTATTTTATAAGTATATATTGAAAAAAAAATAAAAATTGAGAAATTATGCTTTTTTTTTTAATTTATCAATCTACGTTGTTTTTTAAGTGAGAAAAGAAAATACGTCCTATAGGGTGCTCTTTTAGCCACGTCAGTTGAAATCATTTTCACTAAAATTAATAAATTAATTTTTTTGGTTATATAGTTAAATATTAGTGCTTTTGTCCTTGAGTTTTAGGTTCAATTATTCTCCAACACAATTTTTTTATTTTATGTTGTTTTAAGTTTTTCATATTTTTAATTAATACTTTTGATGCATTAGTTATTTTAGTTAGATGGTTAGATAATTGTGGTTTCATCCTTGAGTCTTAGTTTGATTCCTCTTATAAGCATTTTAATATGTATTTTTTATTTCAAGTTTTTTTATTATTTTTAATTAATGTTATAATTAATAAATATATATTTTTTAATTCATCGTTTGGATTTATAAAATCAAATAATTATTGCAAATATCACAATTTTTAGTAAATATAATTTTTATATATGTAATATTTATCTTTCAATCTATATCATGAGTGTAGTAAATTGACATATTATATATATAAGGTGTTATAGCGAATACTATAACTGAAAGGATTGTATAAAATTGTAATTGCACGCCATTCCTATCCTAATGACAGATTAAATTTTTCCTTTTGATTTTTAGCATTTTTAGTTGGATTTAAATTTTTTCAAGAGGAAAAAGTTGAATATAATGAGGAAAAATTTGATTTGTCATTCTTCTATTTAAAAGGAATAAAGATGACATGAAATCACAATTTCATACAATTCATTCTCTACTGTCGGTAAGAAGAGATTCTGTGGCAAAACAATGAGCCTTGAAGATTGTAACAATGAGCCCTAATGGGTTTCTTTAGGATATGCCAAACCTATTTGGCCAATAAAGTAATATTAAAATAATGAAAGTTTAATGACAAAGCATAATTAACAAAGAACTTAAGGCCACGTTTGGTTGGAGGAAATGGAATAGCCATTCCCACATTATTCTTAGATGAACAGTTAAGTTATAGTTTGCTTGACCGTTTTCTTCATTCGGCGAATGGCAATTCCTCTCCTATTCATCTGATTTACCAAATCATCATTCGGTGAAGGGGGTTAAGAATAGCCTATTCAACAATAGACGTAATAGCAAAATTTCCTCTAGACAATTTTACCCTATATTTGTTCACCCATCGTTCATCAATTTTGTTGTTGTTGTAAAAGTGGTGCCTCCGTCGATTCTATTATTGAGAACCGTCAATTCATCTCTGACTCATTCCCCGCCTCCATAAAGCTGCCTCCTTTCCCTTGTGAGAACCTCTGTAAGTTCCCATTTTTTCTTCCTCTTCTTGTTTTATAATTTCAACTATGTTTCTATTATTGGTTTTGTTTTTTCTCTTTTCTTTCGAATTTTTTTTCAATTATCATTGTTATAAGAATGACCCAGAAGAATATTGAGAAATCTAGTTCACATTAAGTAATAATTTTCCATAATTTTCTTGAATTTTGAAGAAAAATGGAATTTTTTTAGTTGCAAAGATTGCAATTTGGGGATAGGGTTAGAAATTGTAGATTTTGGTATTGGGACTTGTAGTAGGCCAATTTTGCCCTAGGCCCGAAAAAATAATAACCGAAGCCAAATGATGCAATCGATCGAAAACAGGCCAAAAAGGGCCAAATTGAAAGACAATCATTAAATTGTGGCCAAATCAAAAAGATGGAGAAAGCTAAGGGGTTATCAAATTTTGTTGACTTAGTAAAAGGCTAAAATAGGAAGATATTATTTTTATTTTATTTTATTATTAAATTAGTTAGGCTATTTTTAGTAAACCACATGTATATAAATGGGGGTATTTTGTTCTTTGAAAAGGGTGAAGGACTTTGGTATTCTTACTTCAATTCGGAATTGGATTATTCTCTCTTTTCCTATTTCTATTGGAATGGAATTAGTTTCTTTTCCCTTTCAGTTACGTGAGAATTTTGTCCATTTCATTTCAATTTCTTTGTTTGTTCTAAATTCGTCCAATTGCTTTTAGCCCTTCCATTTTTTTTATTATTTTGCAATTAAGTTTTCATTTTTTTGGGGGTCCTAAAATTTGTTTTGACTGCATTTTGGTCCTCCTTGAAGCTGTGCGTTTTGGAGGGTGGGGATTATTTCCCTTTTGGTCCCTCCTTGTTATGCGCACGTTCAAATTGGTCCATTTCCTTTTATTTATTTTTGATTTGCCCCAAAATTTTGCTTTAAGGTTCGATTTAATCTTTTTTTATTTTCGCTATTTTATTATCAAATTAACTAATTTAATATATTATTGCTATTATTATTATGTTTTTATTTATATTTATTTTGTTATTCTAATACTATTATTATTTATCTAATTTTTATTTATCTGTTTATATTTCTACTATTATTATATTTTTATTTATTATATTTCTATCTCTATTTATATACTAATATTATTTTCATTATTATTTTTCTTATATATGTTTTTTTTACTCTTGTTATTAACATTCTATTTATTTATTTATTTATTTTATATTTTTTGTTATTATCTATTTTAACTTTTTATATAATGCTCATTTCAAATTTTTATACATTATTTACTTTAATATTTTCATATATTATGTATTTTAAACTTTTTTTACACATTATATATTTTGAATTGTTTTTATATTATTTTTAAAGAGTTTTATATATTATTTTATCTTGAATGGATACTAATCTTTTTTTAAATTATTTTATATACTTTGGATCGCCTTTTATAACATCCATTTGAAATCATTTTTATGTATTATTTGCTTAGAATTGTTTTATATTTTATTTTAGATTTTCTTACTTTGTATTTATTTGTTATTTGTGAAACATTTTGTTTATGAATTATTACTTTGCGTTATACATTATTATTCCATCGTATTTTATTGGCTTAAAAGGTCGTGTTTTAATACCGTTTAAGTTTTAAAATCATTTTATTCAAAAGTTTTCAAAATAAGGCAATACTCGATATTTGGCATCTTATAGAAAATTGTGCCTTAACTTACTGGGTTCCAATTTTCCTCGTTGAATCTAAGTAACCGAGTACCCTTTTTCAATCAAAACGTATAAATTTCAAATAAAAGCTTATTCTCATGAATTTGAGGTGTTGTGTCTTAACTCACTGGATATGATATTTTGTATCTCGAGATAAGGATTTCTAAAAAATAAAGGCAATATTCTATGTTTGGAATTTTGAGAAATCGTGCCCTAACTTACTGGGTTCCGATTTTTCATTTGACCCAAATAATTGAATATCCTTTTTAGACTTCACTGCACGAGTTTTAAAAATCAAAAGACAAACTCAGTTTCGAAAATGTGAAATGTCGTATCCTAACTCATTGGGTATGACATTTTATTTCTTCGAAATAAAAGGGTCTTAACATCCAATTTAATTTATTCAAGTGTTCTTTTTAAATAAAAGGATCATATTCTAAAATCTTTTCAAATTTTCGACATTAAGACATTAATTAATCAATTAGGTACCAATTTTGGGAGTTACGAGGGTGCTAACCCTTCCTCGTGCGTAACTGACTCCTGAACCCTTTTCCTCGAATTTCGTAGACCTAGAATCATTGTTTTAATAAATCAAATTGTTTTATTAAAATCATCAATTTCAAGGCGATCCGATCACACCTCAAAAAAAGATTGGTGGCGACTCCATTTTTGTTTTTAAGTCGACTCCCGTTTTTCAAATTAAAAATGGTTTCGACAGGACTTTTTTCATTACACAACTAGTTAACTCTAGATGATAGAACTAGTATTTTTGTGATGGATATGATGCATATGATCTGGTATTTTTATTTCTTGTGTGTGTATGGACTTTTGTCTTGTATCTCTTTTTCATTAATGTTCATTTTCCCCTCTGGATAAATTTGTTACTTCTATATATTACTGACATCTTTATTCTTCTTATTACTAATTTTCACGACATTTTTAATCTACATGTAGTTTAAATTGGATATAATAAGTTGCATTCTGTATTATTTAGGGAATGAGATTGCACACACTTCCTATTGTTTATACTAAAATTTTGGGTAAAAGTTTATACTAATTAATTTTATTATTTCAAAAAATATTGGTTGATAGAGCTGTTCATGCTGTTGTTGGCCGGTTTTTGCCTTCTGATTCTGGTTTTGAAGAACACATGAACCCCATGCTAGTTAGGGATGATTTGTCTCATGCTATGCATGAGTTCCTTCTAGTTGCCATAGGTGACAAAACAAAATTAGCTCTTGATGTTGGTCGCTCTGTTTGGGACAATGTTGGTAGTCTCAATGAGATTCGGGCTTCTGAATTTCCTATGATTATTTTTAATCAATATTTGGATTAGCTTCTAATGTAATCCAGAATGTGAACTTATTTGTATCTATTGTCCCCAGCATGCTTATCTTTTTTATTCATGTGAAAAGAATATGATAAATAAACATGTACCTTTTGTACTGTTAATATTTTATTCCAAAGGCATTGTAATACTATCTTTTGATAAATTTAGTCTAGTTTGTAAAAAGATGTATGACAGTTTAGGTTCCCAGGTAGAATCTTGGTACAAGCTAATTTAAATGTTGTTATGCTTTATCACCCCGCAATTGCTACTTTAAATCTTGGTACGAGCTGATATGAATGTTGTTATACTTTCTCAATATTGTTCCAGGTTTGAGATATTTTCTCTAAAGCAACTATTGTTGCACCTTGCCTCCTCTTTTTTTATGAATTTGATTCCATTGCCCCTAAAAGAGGACATGACAACAGTGGAGTAACTAATCGAGTTGTCAAACAAGTTAGTTTCTTTTTGCTTATTGCATTTTATTATTTTGCCTTAACTTTTGATGTCTTTCTCATTGTTATTTTGTTTTCAAATAGTTCCTAACTAAATTAGATGGTGTTGAAGTTTTGACTGGTGTATTTGTGTTTGCTGCAACAAAGTTAGTTCTCATGGAATCCAATTATATTATTTTGCTAGTATCTATTCTTAATCTTTGGTTAATCCCCACAATATTGAGTTTGCTTTATTATTATCTTCATGTGATCGATTTTGACATGAGATGCATACACAAATAAGATAGCTTTTCAAGTAGCACAAAATTTTAACCACATGTATCAGTTTTGGTATCAATATTAAGTGGTTAATGTTGGATTTTGATGTACATCTATCACTGATTTACTTAAAAAATTAAAAAATTTTGTAATTTGGAGAAATAAATTGTATATTCGTGTCCAAATATGTGTAGAACATAAATGAACAATCCAAGCAGCATAGTATAGCGTAATGTGATTTGCTATATATATCGAACTAGAAACTACCTTGATTGAATGTTTTAGTGTTACTTTCTTTTGTAATTGATACTCGTGATATTAAGTAATAAAATTTATAAAAACTGATCACACCAAAAACTAACTAATATCACGATTTTAAAGGCAAGTGCACCTATCGAACTGTAGTATAGTTTAGTAGTAAGACCGAGTTATCGTAACCAAGGGAACCAAAAGTACTAATACTTACTTCCTTTATATTATTTAGCCTAAAAATAAAATAAGGTTGTATGAAAATAATTCTAAAACTAACTAAAAGTGCACAAAAAGTAAATTGGGGAAAACTTTCAGGAAAAGCTGATTGATATGAGCAATACTCAATGGAGAATCCACCTAGACTTCACTTGTTATTAACTTCTTAAACTAGACGATTTCTTCACTTGACTTGATCCGTAGAGATCCCTAACTTATGTTACTACCTCCGTCGAGGATAAGAAAAACTAATCCTAGGTGTTTAATTAAAGTTTCTTTATTAATTAACACCCCTAGGTTGCATTAATTCGATCTATGGATCCCCTATTAGGTTTGACCCTAATTCGGCAGATTTATGTCGCCCTATGTCTAGGATTGCATGCAACTCCGCTTAATTATGGTATATCTACTCTTAAAACAGGGACTTTTGCTCCTCTGCCTAAGCACATCAGTTTCTTGAAGTAATACCTAGGATTATTAAATCAAGAATGAAGAACACATAATTAAGAACAATTCAAGTATTTATCATATAATTCAAGAATAAATAATAACAAGATCTGTCTTAGGTTTCATCCCCCTCAAGTATTTGAGAGGTTTAGTTCATAATTAATAAAGAAAACATCTCAGAAGAAATAAGATAACAAAACATAAAGAACCCAAAAACCCCTGAAGGAATTTAGGGAGATCCTCTGTCTTGATGTAGAATTCTGGCTTCTGGGATGAATCAATCGGCTCCCCTTGGAGTAATTCCTTGCTTTCACTCCTTGTGTTGGCAGAAATATGGCGCTCCTTCTTGGGAGAAAAGAGTACACCCCTAGAGTAGCCTCCTAGGGTCTTTATATAGAGCTTTGGGATGCCTTTCTTAGCCTCTAAGCATCCAAATCCAAGTGAAATTGCACTTCCTCACGACAGGTACACGCCGGTGTGCCATGCCCTTGTGGTTTCGATAAGAGCCGTGTTCGGGCCTGTTAAGGTGGCACGGCCGTGTGGCCTGGCCGTACTTGTCAAGGCTAGCTCGTGTTGGACTTTGTGTGGCACGGCCATGTGCCACGGCCGTGTGGTGACTTCTTAGGCCGTGTCGTTTTCACACTTTGGCCCATTTTCTTCGTTTTTGGTCCATTTTCTGTTCTTTTCTCTACCCTATGCTCTCCTGAGTATAAGATATGAAAAAGAAAGATTAAGAGCACCGATTCTCACAAAATTGATAATAATTCATCTAAAATATAGGATAAACATGAGGTAAAAATATGTATAATTTATCGTTTATCAGTAATACTTTGTTTTTGCACATATAATGTAGTTGCCATTGGCCAGTGATGTCGATTTAAATGCCATAGCATATATGACAGAAGGATTTAGTGGAGCTAATCTCCAA
Organism: Gossypium stocksii; assembly: GCA_020496765.1. Lineage (NCBI taxonomy): Eukaryota > Viridiplantae > Streptophyta > Magnoliopsida > Malvales > Malvaceae > Gossypium > Gossypium stocksii. The sequence goes on along the minus strand of CM035627.1, from coordinate 105,696,629 downwards.
GCTATTCTTTCAGATGCACATCTCGCTGTGATTCTTGAACATTTGAGTAGCGCGAATAGCAATGAGCTTGGAAAAATGCCGGTCATAACTAATACTGTTTTGAAGTCTATTGCTTCCAAGGTAAGACTGTCAGTTTCAGAAGCCGAAAAACAAATATTGTATAGAATCTACAGTTAGTTTCTAGATTCAAAATGATCTACAGCTGCACAGGTCTTTGTCCCTTACATAGTCACTCGTTGAACTGAATAAAATTAAAAATTTCCATGCAATCAAGGGACACAAAAGGCAAGAGCGCAACTCAAGTTCGAGATATTTTCTTTAAAGCAACTACTACTGCACCTTGCCTCCTCTTTTTTTGGTGAATTTGATTCCATAGAACTTAGGAAACAAGATACGAAATCTAGTTTATATACATAAATATACATATATTACATGGTAGAGTTTAAGCATTGTGAAAATCTAATCAGCTAACCAACAAACCAAATCATGAATCACTATAGCAAAATTGACTTTTAGCGGCGTTTTTTTTTTTTACCTTTAAGCGCCGCTCATAGTATTAGTGGCGCTTTTACAAGCACCGCAAAAAACAACGCTAATAGTAACGTCGCTAATAGTAACGCCGCAAAAATTTGTGACGTTTATATGAAAAAACGCCACTAAAAGTCTTGACCTTTAGGGGCTTTTTTAGAAAACACCGTTAAAGGTCTAATGCCGCTAAAGTTTAGGACTTTCTGCGGTGCTTTTAGAACAAACGCCACTAAATGTCTTGACTTTTAGCGGTGTTTTTTCTACAAACGCCACAAATTTTTACAGATTTGCTATAGTGCTTTTTTACCGATATCCAACCCTTCCTGCATTAAATATCCAGCCAAAAACAGCAAATGTAGCATAAAAATCCAACCAATAACATTAAATCTAAATAACACTTCAAATTCAATGAAAGATATATGATGTAAATTAATAAATAAAGTATAACTGAAAATATTCTTACAATAATATTAAATGTGAAAATGTTAAAAATATTCTTACAACGAGAAAACAAATATCTAATATGCGGCTTTTGCGACTGCTGAAACATCTTCATCATATGCTGAAGCTGCAGTTGGAGCTTATCATACTTTCTGCTCTGCTCTGCTGCCATCGCTGCTGCCTTTGCCTCCCTCGCTGCTGCATCCGCTATAATTTGTTACTGGAGTTCATATTTTCTTTGAACCTCAACAATTTGCTCAATTGTGCTCGCTTGCATCTGAGCTATCTGGTCTTTTAACCTCTGAACTTCAGCTTAAGCTTGACTTCCGGAAGGCATTTATTGCTGGGAGCTGGATCCAAAATATTGGGTCGGGGTAACACCATATCCTTGAAATCGAACCTGACCATACCTTTCAGGACCCAAAACTTCAGTAATAATTCTATTATCAATGTCCTCATGATTAACAGAACTATCAGTCGAAGCAACCGCTTCATACTCTGCCTTCTTCTCCTTTAGTTTCTCCTAATAAATCAATCAAGAGTTAGAAACGAAATATATAATAAAAAAGAATGCAACATAACTTAAGATTATTTAAAACAACTAACGACGAATTAAACCATTATGATTAAACATTATAAATATTTATAATAAATCAAATTTTATTAAGTAAATATACCATAATTTCTCCAACTTAGGATGTCATTAGAGATCCATCTTTCTTCCTATGTGTAATGTCAAAAAGCTGAAGGCGTTCAACTTTTTGACCAGACGAGACTTCCTACAATATAGTAATAAAAATATTATTTAATAGTAGAAAGTCATTAATATTTGATAGAATTAATAAATTCATAATACATCGGCCTTAGCTACGCAAGCAAAACTTCTCGATCCTGCTGTGTGCGTGAATTTTTGTTTCTGTCTGCTACTTGTTCCAACTCGCTCACGGTCCTACACAATAAAATTATTATTACGTATATAGTAAATACTATAAACTGAAAAATTTATAAGAGTTTGAAAGTACGTAATACCTCTCCTTTTTTTGAATTCCAGAATCTAACCGTATCTTCCCACTGGTACCTCAGCATTCCCGGCGGGACATTTCGCAATTTTTCTTCAACGCTTATTGATAAACGACAAATTATACATATTTTTACCTCATGTTTAACCTAATTTCTAGATGTATTATCATTAAATTTGTGAGAATTGGTGCTCTTAACCCTTCTATTTCATGTTGTATACTCAGGAGAGCATAGGGAATTGAAAAGAACGAAAAACGGACCGAAAACGAAGAAAATGGGCCAAAGTGTGAAAATGACATGGCCCAAGGAGTCACCACACGGCTGTGGCACATGGCCGTGCCACATGAGGTCCAACACAGCCCAGCCCCGAAAAACACGGCCCAGCCCCGACAAGCACGGCCAAGCCACATGACCGTGCCTCCATCAACAGGCCCAACCACGGCCTCTTATCGATCCACACGGGCGTGGCACATGGGCGTGTCCCTGTCGTGAGGAAGTGCAATTTCACTCGGATTTGGATACTTAGAGGCTAAGAAAGGCATCCCAAAGCTATATATAAAGACCCTAGGAGGCAACTCTACGGGTGTACTCTTTTCTCCCACAAAGGAGTGCCATATTTCTGCCAATGCAGAGAGTGAAAGCAAGGAATTACTCCAAGGGAAGCCGAATTCTACATCAAGACAGAGGATCTCCCTAAATTCCTTCAGGGGTTTTTGGGTTCTTTATGTTTTGTTATCTTATTTCTTCTGAGATGTTTTCTTTATTAATTATGAACTAAATCCCCCAAATACTTGAGGGGGATGAAACCTAAGACAGATCTTGTTATTATTCATTCTTGAACTATATGATAAATACTTGAATTGTTCTTAATTATGTGTGCTTAATTCTTGGTTTAATAATCCTAGGTATTAATTCAAGAAACTGATGTGCTTAGGCAAAGGAGCAAAAGTCCCTGTTTTAAGAGTAGATATACCATAATTAAGCGGAGTTGCATGCAACCATAGACATAGGGCGACATAAATCTGCCAGATTAAGGTCAAACCTAATAGGGGGATCCATAGATCGAGTTAATGCAAGACTAGGGGTTTTAACTAGAAAGAGATTTCAGTTAATCAACCTAGGATTAGTTGTTCTTATCCTCGACGGAGGTATTAAACTAAATTAGGGATCTCTACAGATCAAGTCAAGCGAAGAAATCGTCTAGTTCAAGAAGTTAATAACAAATGAAGTCTAGGCGGATTCTCCCTTGAGTATTGCCTATATCAATTAGTTTTCCCGAGAGTTTTTCCCCAATTTACTTTTTGTGCATTCTTAGTTTAGTTTTAGAATTAATTTCATACAAACCTCTTTTACTTTTAGGTTAGATAATAGAAAGGAAGTGAGTATTAGTACTTTTGGTTCCCTTGGGTACGATAACTCGGTCTTGTCGCTAAACTATACTACTGTTCGATAGGTGCGCTTGCCTTAAAATCGTGATATTAGTTAGTTTTTGGTGTGATCAGTTTTTATAAATTTTATTACTACATATCACGCGATATCAAGTTTTTGGCGCCGTTCCCGGTGAACTAAAATATTAAGAAAAGTCTATTTTTATTACTTTAGCCATTACTATATTTATTTATTTATTTATTTTCGGTTTTTATTTAGTTTTTTATTTTTATTTTAATTTTATTTGCTTTTTCCTTCTAGGTATTTCTAGTTTATGACTAGAAACAACCCAGCAGGGCCATTACTTTTAGACGAAGATTTGGAAGCAACAGTTTGCAGAACTCGCAGAGAAATTAGACGAAGTCTTCATTATCTAGAACAAGAACCTAAACCTACGGAAAAGATGGAAACAAATCAAAACATTCCACCACCTCCCGGAATAGCCGCGCAACCAGTGAATCAAGATGAAGCTCCTCGTACTATGTATGATTATGCTAAACCTAGTTTGGCTGGTACTCAAACTAGCATTATTAGACCTGCTATTGCTGCTAATAATTTTGAATTAAAACCTAACACTATTCAGATGATTCAGCAATTTGTGCAGTTTGATGGTTTACAGGATGAAGATCCCAACTCACATTTAGCCAACTTTTTGGAATTATGTGATACGTTTAAAATAAATGGTGTTTCTGATGACGCCATTCGTCTCCGATTATTTCCTTTTTCTTTAAGGAATAAAGCTAAACAATATTTGAATTCTCTACCACGAGGATCAATCACTACATGGGAACAGATGACAGAAAAATTTTTACTTAAATATTTTCCTCCAGCTAAAACAGCTAAATTACGAAACGATATCTCTTCTTTTGTGCAGATGGATTTAGAAACACTTTACGATGCCTGGGAGAGATATAAGGATCTTTTGAGAAGATGCCCTCATCATGGACTACCCTTGTGGTTACAAGTTCAAACCTTTCACAACGGTTTGAATCCATCAACAAGACAGATGATTGATGCAGCCGCAGGAGGAATAATTAACAACAAAACGCCAGAAGCAGCTTATGAATTTATTGAAGAGATGTCACTGAATAACTATCAGTGGCAAGTCATGTGGACAAAGCTAACAAAAGCTGCAGGAGTTTATAATATTGATGCTGTCACTATGCTCACTAACTCAGTAGAACTTTTGAATAAAAAGTTTGATAATTTTGTTGGTTCTACGCAGGCACAACAAGTAATGCAGTGTGACGCGACTCCAGGAAATATGTTTACTCTAGACTGTTCATCTTACGACCATGGCACAGAAACGAAACAAGCCAATTATATGGGTAACAATTTTAGATCTCAAAATAATCCTTATAGTAACACATATAATGCAGGTTGGCAAAACCACCCCAATTTTTTTTAGGGAGGACAAAAGAAACAAAAACAACAATCTCCTCCGGGATTTCAGTAGCCACCACCACAACAAGAGAAAAAGCCAAATCTTGAAGAGATGTTCACCAAATTCATGGCCATGTCAGAAACCCGTTTTCAAAACACTGAGACAGCATTAAAGAACAAGCAAACATCACTTAAAGGACTTGAGAATCAAATTGGTCAACTCGCAAAGTTAATATTAGAAAGACCACAAGGTGGACTACCAAGTAACACTAAGACCAACACTAAAGAACAACTTCATGCCATGAACACAATAGATGAGGAGGCGTTAACCAAAGACGACCCAAAGTTATACAAAGAGCCGGAGGTGAATAAAGGTAAGGTAGAGGTCAGTAATAACAAGCCAGACATCAAAGAACAGAAGCCTCATATCCCATACCCAAAAGCGCTAAAGAAAGACCGCACAGATGAGTAATTTGGTAAGTTTCTTAAACTTTTAAAGAAATTATATATTAACTTACCATTTGTTGAAGCAATTTTGCAGATGCCAAACGCTGTTAAATTCTTAAGAGAACTCTTGACAAACAAGTGGAAGCTAAATGAGAAACCTCATGTGGAACTAAATGCAGTATGCTCAGCTATTATACAGAATAAATTGCCAACCAAACTAAAAGATCCAGGGAGTTTTACTATTCCTTGTCTACTTGGTAACTTAGATGCCAAAAATGCTTTAGCTGATTTTGGGGCTAGTATAAATGTTCTGCCATATAAACTGTTTAAACAACTAGGTCTTGGAAACTCTAAGAAAACCAAGATGAGCATTCAACTAGCTGACAAAACTATTAGGGCACCTAAGGGAATAATTGAAGATGTACTTGTCAAAATTGATAAATTTATATTTCCAGTTGACTTTGTTGTTTTAGACATTGATGAGGACAGCAATGTACCCCTAATTCTAAGGCGACCCTTTTTAGCAACCGCTAGGACAAAAATTGATTTAGAAACAAGCGAACTCACATTACATGTAGGTGATGACACAGTCGCTTTACAAGCTCAGAACTCGATTAAGACAACAGATAATAATATAGCTACGAGTCCTTGTAAAAACACTGAACTCACCGCCTGATATCGCATGATATGTAGTAATAAAATTTATAAAAACTGATCACACCAAAAACTAACTAATATCACGATTTTAAGGCAAGCGCACCTATCGAATAGTAGTATAGTTTAGCGGCAAGACTGAGTTATCATACCCAAGGGAACCAAAAGGACTAGTACTCACTTCCTTTCTATTATCTAACCTAAAAATAAAATGTGGTTGTATGAAACTAATGCTAAAACTAAATTAAGAATGCACAAAAAGTAAATTGGGGAAAAACTCTCGGGAAAACTAATTGATATAGGCAATACTCAAGGGAGAATCCACCTAAACTTCACTTATTATTAACTTCTTGAACTAGACGATTTCTTCACTTGACTTGATTCATAGAGATCCCTAACTTATGTTAATACCTCCGTCGAGGATAAGAACAACTAATCCTAGGTTGATTAACTAAAATCTCTTTCTAGTTAAAACCCTAGTCTTGCATTAACTCGATCTATGGATCCTCCTATTAGGTTTGACCCTAATCCGGCAGATTTATGTCACCCTATGTCTAGGGTTGCATGCAACTCTGCTTAATTATGGTAGATCTACTCTTAAAAGAGGGACTTTTGCTCCTCTGCCTAAGCATATCAGTTTCTTGAATTAATATCTAGGATTATTAAAACAAGAATTAACAACACATAATTAAGAACAATTCAAGTATTTATCATATAATTCAAGAATGAATAATAACAAGATCTATCTTAGGTTTCATCCCTCTCAAGTATTTGGGGGATTTAGTTCATAATTAATAAAGAAAACATCTCAGAAGAAATAAGATAACAAAACATAAAGAACCTAAAAACCCTTGAAGGAATTTAGGGAGATCCTCTATCTTGATATAGAATTCGGCTTCTGGGATGAATCAATCGACTTCCCTTGGAGTAATTCCTTACTTTCACTCTCTGCGTTGGCAAAAATATGGCGTTCATTTGTGGGAGAAAAGAGTACACCATTAGAGTTGCCTCCTAGGGTCTTTATATAGAGCTTTGGGATACCTTTCTTAGCCTCTAAGTATCCAAATCTAAGTGAAATTACACTTCCTCACGATAGGGACACGCCATGTGCCACACCCTTGTGGATCGACAAGAGGCCGTGGTTAGGCCTGTTGATGGAGGCACGGCTGTGTGGCCTGGCCGTGCTTGTCGGGGCTGGGCCGTGTTGGACCTCATGTGGCACGGCCGTGTGCCACGACCGTGTGGTGACTCCTTAAGCCGTGTCATTTTCATACTTTGGCCCATTTTCTTCGTTTTCAGTCCGTTTTTCGTTCTTTTCTCTTCCCTATGCTCTCCTGAGTATACAACATGAAATAGAATGGTTAAGAGCACCAATTCTCACAAATTTAATGATAATACATCCAGAAATTAGGCTAAACATGAGGTAAAAATATGTATAATTTGTCATTTATCAAATACCCCCACACTTAAGCCTTTGCTTGTCCTCAAGCAAAATCTCAATCCCTAGTTAAGAATCATTCTTCTCAACTTACAATCTTTATTAATAATGTTTCAAACTAATTCACTAGTAGTTGTACAATGAAAATTCAATTAGAAGAATATTAAAAATTCAATTACTTTAAGTTGAGAATTTTATCATCGAAACATAAGTTTTCTTCCATGCTTCTAAGTAAGTATCTCTCGATCAAAATTAACAAGATTTGACATCCTCATTGAAGATTCACTCTATCCACTCAAAGTGTTTAGGGTTCAAGGATTAAGCACTCTCTAGTCAGCCTGAAAAGTTATTACCATAGGCTTGCAAGATAATCAAATCTCCACCACTACAGATTGATATGATACATCGATTAAAAGTTCTTTCATGGTTGTAATGGGGCTTGGTTAGGGGTATTGTCACAGGCTGCAAAAGAAGGTTAAAATCAATATTGAACTGGAAAATTATCCAGCTAGAAAAATCTCTATCACTGTAACATATTTCTAAAGCTAATTCTTATGATAACATCATTTTCGCCTTGGTAGCCTTAAAATAGAAATATGCAAAAACTATTGAAATATTACAGATTACAACTGAATTAATACATATGCTTTTTTTTCACAATTCAAGTACACATTTACAAACTTTACAATCTGGAAAAAAGAATAAAGCTAGATGAAAATTTCAACTCAAATCTCGACAAAAATAGGGGTCAAATAATTGAATGGAATTCAACAAAAACAGGTTATAGGTTAATATTAGAGGTAAGTCAAAGAATAGGTTGTTAGGCTCAATGCGGTTCACTAGGGGTTAATTTATGGAGGTAGGCTTTTTGTGGAGTAAGTGGGTTAAATCCTAAGTGCCTTTATCATCTCGGTATATCAAATCAATGATGTGGTCTTGACATGTATAATCAAAGCAAGTTCTAGAATAACAATTCAGTATTGACTCACTCAAAGCAATAATAAAAGTGAGCACAAAAGGATGTATCTCAAAAGGCTCAAAAATCTCACCAGAATTATGGCTTTTGATGTCAATCCTGCGAATTTCAAATCTCAAGATAACACTTAAAATTTAGGAAAATAACTTATGAAAAAAAATGAGGTTCTCAAAAATTTCAACTTATCATGCTTGATTCCCTAATGTTTTAAAGTTTGAATAATCAAAGTACAAGTACCTATGTCTTAATTCTCAACATATCAATAAAAATCATAAATCAATCAGAATATATTCCTAATAGGAGATTGAAGATAATGCAAAGAGTGAAAGTGAGAATTTGAGAACAATGCAAAATGTTAGTAAAAAAGTTCAGGGATTTCAAAGAGAATGTAATGACTAAAAGTAAGTTCCCCCCCACACTTAAGATGTACATTGCCCTCAATGTACAAAGATAACATTAGTAGCAATAAAAGCACAAGATCATAAGATAGGGAAAGGCATGAAACTCCTTGCTTTGGATGGATTAGTGAGGTGGTGGTGCCTACAGAGTGTCTGGGACAAAGGAAGGTACGTAGGTAGATACTTTAGTAATGGTAGTATTTGTTTGTCCACAACTTTCATATTGTGAGTGTAGGCTTTGGAAATGTCATTTTGGTGAGGTTTTGACAAGGTTCTCTTTAGAATTTAAATTTAAGTTGTAAAGCTCATTTGAAACTGCGAAAGCACTTATCATTTGTAAGGAATTTCAGGATTAGAAACATTACTCGTTAGGAGATAGCTGATAAGAAATAATTGAAATAAAATAAACTATATCTAAAAATACCAATATTCAAATAATGAAAAAGGTAAAATGAAAGAAAATAAAAGTAAAAGTAAAAAGGAAAATAAAGTTAGAGGAAAAGGTGAAAATAAAGATCAGAGTTAAAATAAAAATTAAGATAAAAATAAAGTTAAGAGGAATAGAAGTCTCTAATCCTCAGATGGATCACGCGGTGGTGGTGGTGAAGTGATGTGAAGGTACTGGCATATCTGCTGTAGTGTCGCATCGATGTGATCGAAGCGCTAGAGGAATTACTACTCGAATCGGGATAGGCGCTCAGATAGGTCAGCATGGGAAGCTGCCGCATGAACTGGTCGGCACGATGGTGGCTGGTCCGTAGGTGCATCATCCTCTGGTGGTGGGACATTATCAGGAATGTCCCCTGGATCCTCGGCCTCTTAGATGAGGCAATACTGAAAAGGGTCGCCTCCTGGCCTCTGCTGGATCATCCTCATATGGTGCATAATCTGGATACCCTGAGGGGACATCTGGCCGATGAGTGTGTATGAGGATGTCTGGGCCGCTGTGTTGAGGAGCCCGAAGTGACGGGCTAAGCGTGTAATATACAGGCCCATGGATATGACGCCCCTGCGATGACGCTCGGTCTGGTGCTGCATGGCGTGAGCGATAAAATATGCGAGGTCGATAGGGTGCGCATTCGCCATGCTCCATAAAAAATATGCGTCATAGGTGTTGACGACACCTGTGCTCTCCCGTCTACCTGTCAAAGTATGTGCGAGAAGAGCGTGAAGGTACATTAATGACGGGGGGAGGGCGGTCGCCTTCGTGTGACTAGAGTCGTAGAAGGGATATCCCGGGACGATTTTGCGCCAACAATCTACGGGTTTGAGGTGGATGCGATGGGGAAGCGTAGGAAAGTCTTCCTCCTCCATGAATTACTCTGTGTAAAGGCTGAGAGCTGAGCCAAACTCTGATACGCTAAGGTGGCGTACACGACCTCCTAAGCGAAACTGGATGTCCTAGGATCATTGAATTGGCTCATGACGGTCTGAAGATGGAAGGTGGAGTAGAGCTCTAGAGTGAGTTCAAGGTATGTAGGCTCGATGATTCGAAAGAACTGCTCCCAAGGATCCGTCATCAGTAGGGCCCGGACTGCATTTGCGAGGTTGACTTTTCTAGTGCGTCCCAATCAATGCATCGGCCTGCGCTTAATGTACGTTCCCGTAATATCTGAAATAACTACTCTTGGGAGTTCTGGGTAAATGTAATAAACGAGTGGCGAGCCTCGAAGGTGGGCCTCGATGATGAACCACTTGGCCCCTTTCGTTTCTTTGAAGGTGGAGCAGCAGCTTGTTTTCCGCGTGATGTCGAAATAACGCCTAAATAACAAAATAATAAACATTAGTCCTAAAAAGAATTGGAATTTAAATCGAAAAACTATAAAAATAATATGACAATGTTCCTAATAACATGGGGACTAACCTAAATGTATAAATTATCCATCCTAAAATGATATAAAAAATAAGCAACATAGCTGTGTATTTATACTAAATGCATGAGAGTTTAACTATGAAAAATGGCAATCAATTGTAACTCTAAATGTCATATAATCCTAAAACTTTCTATAACATTCTAGATTATTCATCCTAATATAGTTAATTCCATGCTTGAATCTAGATATATTCATAGTATTTAAAATAAAATGGAACTAAAAACTAAAAATAAAAAAAAAGTAAAAATTTGCAAGAAAAATGAGAAAATAGAACCAAATGGGAGAGGTGCAAGGTCGTGGGAGAGGATTTGAATGGTCGTTGGGCACTTTTCACGGGCGTGGGATGGTCTTGTGCTAGCGTGGTGATGTTTGGAGGATCGGCGACGGCGTTTATGGTGGTTGGGGAAGAAAGCTTTTAGGGTTTGAGTGAGGGAGAAAATGAATAGTGGCCACTATTTATAGTTTTTGGGTCACCGGGTATGACACACGCTTGTGTGACTCGGGTTTTGCCCGTGTGATTCGAAATTCGGTGGTTTTGGGGTGCCTGGTTTGAGGTACACGCCCGTGTTGGCCATCTCGTACTGCCGTTTACGGTCTTGTTCCCTTTTTACACGGTCATATGATCGGTCACACGGCAGTTTGCGATGGGGCTTCACTATTCACATGGTCGTGTTGGTAGTCACACAGCCGTGTCTAAATCAACAGTGTTGGCCACGGTCTGGGGACAAGGGCGTGTGGCTTTGTGCAAGCCCATGTCTAAGTTGAAAGGTTGCCACGGCCATGTCGCACGGCCGTGGCGATTTGTCGGTGGCCCATGCTTTTGGGAAAAATAATCCTCTGTTTGTACACAGCCTGGGTGCACGACCGTGCCTCTTCTTTAAATGTTCACCCGACCTTAGGCACGCCCGTGTGGGTGGCCATGTGGTCCTAAATTTCTGCATTTAAAAGGGTTAGTTAATATATTAAAAGAATAAAATCACAATAGGAAGAAAGTTTACTAAGTTAGTGCTCGGGTTGCCTCCCGAGAAGCGCTTATTTAGAGTCTAAGCTCGACTATTCCTGGATGTATCACGAAGGGAGTTTATGGAGCTGAAGCTCCTCCCTGTTATCATTAAAATTCTCACCTCTATAATGTTTAAGCCTATGGCTGTTTACCTTGAAAGTACCGTTGTTAGGGTGAGTTACCTCAACTGTGCCGTATGGAAAGACTTTCATTACCGTGAAGTAGGGTGAATTATTTGTATGTTCTTCTGAATTTGAGGTTTGAGGATCGTCGTCCCTTAAAATTACCTTATCCTCTATCTTGAACTAATTCGTTTGTTTCTGAGGGTCCTCTTGGTGAAGATATGGGTTGGTGTGGCATATTTTGGGTTTTTCATGATAGTTCAGCCACTCATCTAGTTCCTCGATCTGAAGTATTCGCTTTTCAAGTATTCCCTCGGATGGACTTGTCGTTGGTTGGTTGCCTCTATGTAGAGTGTATTCTGCACAGAAGGTTGGGCGGTGATAAATGATAAATTATACATATTTTTACCTCATGTTTAGCCTAATTTCTGGATGAATTATCATTAAATTTGTGAGAATTGGTGCTCTTAATCCTTCTATTTCATGTTGTATACTCAAGAGAGCATAGGGAAGAGAAAAGAACCAAAAACGGGCCGAAAATGAAGAAAATGGGCCAAAGTGAAAATGACACGGCCCAAGGAGTCACCACACGGCCGTGGACATGACCGTGCCACATGAGGTCCAACACGGCCCAGCCTCGACAAGCACGGCCAGGCCACACGGTCGTGCCTCCATCAACAGGCCCAACCACGGCCTCTTGTCGATCCACACGGGCGTGGCACACAGGCGTGTCCCTGTCGTGAGGAAGTGCAATTTCACTAGGATTTGGATACTTAGAGGCTAAGAAAGCATCCCAAAGCTCTATATAAAGACCCTAGAAGGCAACTCTGAGGGTGTACTCTTTTCTCCCACAAAGGAGCGCCATATTTTTGCCAACACAGAGAATGAAAGCAAGGAATTACTCCAAGGGAAGCCGATTGATTCATCCCAGAAGTCGAATTCTACATCAAGACAGAGGATCTCCTTAAATTCCTTCAGGGGTTTTTGGGTTTTTTATGTTTTGTTATCTTATTTCTTCTGAGATGTTTTTTTATTAATTATGAACTAAATCCCCCAAATACTTGAGGGGGATGAAACCTAAGACAGATCTTGTTATTATTCATTCTTGAATTATATGATAAATACTTGAATTGTTCTTAATTATGTGTTCTTAATTCTTGTTTTAATAATCCTAGGTATTAATTCAAGAAACTGATGTGCTTAGGCAGAGGAGCAAAAGTCCCTGTTTTAAGAGTAGATCTACCATAATTAAGCGGAGTTGCATGCAACCCTAGACATAGGGCGACATCAATCTACCGGATTAGGGTCACACCTAATAGGGGGATCCATAGATCGAGTTAATGCAAGACTAGGGGTTTTAACTAGAAAGAGATTTCAGTTAATCAACCTAGGATTAGTTGTTCTTATCCTTGACAGAGGTATTAACATAAGTTAGGGATCTCTACGGATCAAGTCAAGTGAAGAAATCGTCTAGTTCAAGAAGTTAATAACAAGTGAAGTCTAAGTGGATTCTCCCTTGAGTATTGCCTATATCAATCAGCTTTTCCCGAGAGTTTTTCCCCAATTTACTTTTTGTGCATTCTTAGTTTAGTTTTAGCATTAGTTTCATACAACCACATTTTATTTTTAGGTTAGATAATAGAAAGGAAATGAGTACTAGTACTTTTCGTTCCCTTGGGTACGATAACTTGGTCTTGCCGCTAAACTATTCTACTGTTCGATAGGTGCGCTTGCCTTAAAATCGTGATATTAGTTAGTTTTTGGTGTGATCAGTTTTTATAAATTTTATTACTACATATCATGCGATATCAAGTTTTTGGCGTCATTGCCGGGGAACTAAAATATTAAGAAAACTCGATTTCTATTACTTTAGTCATTACTATATTTATTTATTTATTTATTTATTTTCAATTTTTATGATTTTTATTTTTTTATTTATATTAATTTTCTTCGCTTTTTCCTTTCTAGGTATCTCTAGTTTATGACTAGAAGAAACCCAGCAGGACCATTACTTTTTGACAAAGATTTAGAAGCTACAATTCGCAGAAACCGTAGAGAGATTAGACGAAGCCTACAGTATCAAGAATAAGAATCAGAACAAGAACTGGAACTTATTGAAAAGATGGACGCAAATCAAAACATTCAACCACTTTCAGTATTACCCGCAGAACCAGATGAAGCGCCTCGCACTATGTATGATTATGCTAAACCTAGTTTGGCTGGTGCTCAATCTAGTATTATTAGACCTACTATTACTACAAATAATTTTGAATTAAAACCTAACACTATTCAGATGATTCAGCAATTTGTGTAGTTTGATAGTTTACAGGATAAATATCCAAATTCACACATAGCCAACTTTTTGGAATTATGCGATACTTTCAAAATAAATGGTGTTTCTGATGATGTCATTCGTCTAAGGTTATTCCCATTCTATTTGAGAAATAAAGCCAAACAGTGGTTAAATTCTTTACCACGAGGCTCAATCACTACATGGGAGCAGATGACCGAAAAATTTTTACTTAAATATTTTCCTCCAGCTAAAATAACTAAATTACGAAACGATATCTCTTCTTTTGTGCAAATGGATTTAGAAACACTTTACGATGCCTGGGAGAGATACAAAGATTTGTTGAGAATGTGCCCGCACCATGGGTTACCTTTGTGGCTACAAGTTCAAACCTTTCACAATGGTTTGAATCCATCAACAAGGCAGATGATTGATGCAGCCGCAAGAGGAACAATTAACAACAAAACGCCAGAAGCAGCTTATGAATTTATTGAAGAGATGTCACTGAATAACTATCAACAGTAATTCATGCGGACAAAGCCGACAAAAGCTGCAGGAGTTTATAATATTGATGCTGTCACTATGCTCACTAACCAAGTAGAATTTTTGAATAAAAAGTTTGATAATTTTCTTGGTTCTACGCAGGCACAGCCAGTGATGCAGTGTGACCGACTCACGGGAATATGTTTACTCCAGACTGTTCATCTTACGACCATGGCATAGAAACGGAACAAGCCAATTATATGGGTAACAATTTTAGATCTCAAAATAATCCCTATAGTAACACATATAATACAGGTTGGCGAAACCACCCCAATTTTTCTTGGGGAGGATAAGGGAATCAAAGACAACAAACCCCTCTGGGATTTTAGCAGCCACCACCACAACAGGAGAAAAAGCCAAATCTTGAAGAGATGTTTACCAAATTCATGGCCATGTCAGAAACCCATTTTCAAAAGACTGAGACAACATTAAAGAACCAGCAAGTGTCAATTAAAGGACTTGAGAATCAATTTGGTTAACTCGCAAAGTTAATATCCGAAAGACCACAAGGTGGACTACCAATCAACACTGAAACCAACCCTAAATAGCAACTTCATGCCATGCACACAATAGATAAAGAGGCAGTAACCAAAGACGACCCAAAGTTATGCGAGGAACCTGAGGTGAGTAAAGATAAGGTAGAGGTAAGTAATAACAAGCCAGATATCAAAGAACACAAGCCTCATATCCTATACCCAAAAGCGCTTAAGAAAGACCGCACAAATTAGCAATTTGGTAAGTTCCTTAAACTTTTAAAGAAATTACATATTAACTTACCATTTGTTGAAGCAATTTTGCAGATGCCAAACGCTGTTAAATTCTTACGAGAACTTTTGACAAACAAGCGGAAGCTAGATGAGAAACCTCATGTGGAACTAAATACAGTATGCTCAGCTATTATACAGAATAAATTGCCAACCAAACTAAAAGATCCAGGGAGTTTTACTATTCCTTGTCTACTTAGGAACCTAGATGCCAAAAATGCTTTAGCTGATTTTGGAGCTAGTATAAATGTTATGCCATATAAACTGTTTAAACAACTAGGTCTTGGAAACCCTAAGAAAACCAAGATGAGCATTCAACTAGCTGACAAAACTATTAAGGCACCTAAGGGAATAATTGAAGATGTACTTGTCAAAATTGATAAATTTATATTCCCAGTTGACTTTGTTGTTTTAGACATTGATGAGGACAGCAATGTACCCCTAATTCTAGGGCGACCCTTTTTAGCAATCGCTAAGACAAAATTTGATTTAGAAACAGGCGAACTCACATTACATGTAGGTGATGACACAGTCACTTTACAAGCTCAGAACTCGATTAAGACAACAGATAATAATATAGCTACAAGTCCTTGTAAAAACACTGAACTCACCACCCAATCTTCTGTGCAGGATACACTCTACATAGAGGCAACCAACCAACAGACAAGTCCATCCGAAGGATGTGCACCTGAAAAGCGAATACTTTAGATCGAGAAAGTAGATGAGTGGCTGAACTATCAAGAAAAACCCAAGATATGCCACACCAACCCAGAGCTATACCAAGATGACCATCAGAAACAAACGAATCAGTTTAAGATAGGGGATAAGGTAATTTTGAGGGACGACGATCCTCAAACCTCAAATTTAGAAGAACACACAAATGACATACCCTACTTCACGGTAATGAAAATTTTTCCATACGGTACGGTAGAGATAAAACGGTAGAGGTAAACTACACTCGACTCAAATCTTACATTGATAATAAAATTTTAAACAGGATAGAAGAGTATCAACTCTTCAAGCCGCCGTGATCGAACAAGCTTGAGAAAAGTTGAGCTTAGACTCTAAATAAGCGCTTCTCGGGAGGCAACCCGAGCATTAACTTAGGAAACTTTCTTTCTATTTTGATTTTAGTCTTTTAATATATTAACTAACCCTTTTAAATGCAGAAATTTAGGACCACACGGCCACCCACACGGGCGTGCCTAAGGCCGTGTGAACATTTAAAGCAGAGACACGGTCGAGCAGCAGACCGTGTACAAACAAAGGATCATTTTTCCCAAAAGCACGGGCCACCGACAAATCGCCACGGCCGTGCGACATGGCCGTGGCAACCTTTCAACTTAGACACGGGCTTGCACAAAGCCACACACTCGTGTCCCCAAACCATGGCCAATACTGTCAATTTAGACATGGTCGTGTGATTACCTACACGACCGTGTGAATAGCGAAGCCCTATCGCAAACGGTCGTGTGACCGATCACACGACTGTGGGAAAAGCGAACAAGATCGCAAATGGCCGTGCGAGATGGCCAACACGAGCGTGTACCTCGAACCAGGCGCACCAAAACCACTAAATTTCAAATTACACGGGCGAAACCGGAGTCACACAGGCGTGTGCCATGCCCGTGTGACCCAAAAACTATAAATAGGGGCCACTATTCATTTTTTCCCTCACTCAAACCCTAAAAATTTTCTTCCCCAACCACCATAAACGCCGTCTTCGATCCTCAAAGCATCACCACACTCGTACAAAACATCCCACGCCCGTGAAAAGTGCCCCATGACCGTCTAAATCCTCTCTCACGACTGTGCACCTCTCCCATTCGGTTCTATTTTCTCATTTTTTCTACTATTTTCATTTTAAATATTATGATTATATTAGGTTTAGCATTGATTCAAGCATGGAATTAGTTACACTAGGATGAATAATCTAGAATATTATAGAACATTTTATGATTTCATGCCACATTAATTGCCATTTTTCTCATGCATTTAGTATCAATACATACTCATGTTGCTTATTTTTGATATCATGGATAATTTATACTATTTAGGTTAGTCCCCATGTTATTTCAAAATACTTTTAGGAACATTGTCATATTATTTTTTTCAATTTAAATTCCAATTCTTTTTAGGACTAATGTTTATTACTTTGTTATTTAGGCATTATGTTGACATCATGCGAAAAACGAGCTGCTGCCCCGCCTTCAAAGAAACGAAAGGGGCCAGGTGGTTCATCATCGAGGCCCACCTCTGAGGCTCGCCACTCGTTTATTACATTTATCTAGAACTCCCAAGAGGAGTTATTTTAGATACTACGGAAACGTACAGTAAGCGCAGGCCGATGCATTGATTGGGACGCGCTAGAACAAGTCAAGCTCGCAAATGCTGTAATAGCCCGAATTTCAGTGATGTCGAAAATAGTGGTTCAAGACCACCAAATCCGACAAATGAACTTGTAGATAATATTATTTAATATTTACAAGTCAAATGTAGTTTTTTAAAAGATTTTTGAAATAGTAAATTGTGTTTTATAAAGATTTATTTAGTCAAGAAATTGAGAAAAAGAGGTATTGAGATCTCGGTGTCATAAACCGAGTCACAAATATTTTTATGAATATTTACGGAGTGTCAGTAAGGTACTATTAAAATTTCGTTCGAAAATTTTAACGTTTGGGTGGTCAATTAAATAAAAAGGACTAAATTGAAAAAGGTGTAAAAGTTGCTAGAAGGATGAAATAGCTCAATTGTCAAATGAGGAGGGATCTAAAGTGAAAATAAGCCCAAAGGAGATATTTTGGGCGGCATAAGCTGAGAAAAATCAGGATAATTGATGAAATAAGGGCAAAATGGGAAAATAACAAAATTCACTAAAATAAAAAGGGGACTAGATTGGAATATCTAGAATTCTCTCCATTTCTCTTCATTTTCTTCAGCTGAGAAACAAACATGGGAGAGAGTTCAAGCTGGTTTTCATACTCAAGCTTCATGTAAGTTTAATTCTTACTTTCTTCTTGAAATTTCTATGTTTTTGGACTTTTACAATTGGGTCCAACTTATTAATTCATTAGTTTTTAATTTTATGGCTAATTTTTAAAGTTTTTATGGATGAGTGCTGGAATAATATGATGAATAAACATAGAACTGAAGCTTTAATTTTGTTATATGATGATTTTATCAAGTAAAATTAATGGAAATTGATTTTAGGACCTAATTGTGAAAGAGTTGAAATTAAATACTAGTGTTGAAATTCTGATTTCCAAAGATTATGAAGTAGTTTAAAATGATAGAATAAATTATTAATTGAGAAAATTATCTCAATTTAGGGGTTAATTGAGCAAGGATTGAATTGTATGAATTGTGGAATTTGGGACAAAAATAGAAATCAACATGTTACACTAAAGCAGTTTTGGACAGCAACAGTTGTCTAACTTTGAAAAATCACCAAAAATAGTAGAAATTGAATTAGAAGTTGAGTGAGATATAGAATTAAAGCTTGTTGAGTCTAGTTTTATTTAAAAGAAACATAGAAAGCAAAGGAATTCTTTATCTTGAGATATTTACATTTTTGTAAGACTGGTTCAGATTGATTTCGTGATCCCCTGTTTTGAATTGTAAAAATCATTAAAAATTGTAAAAAAATATTTATGGAACATAATTTATATCAGTGGATTCCTTATTGAGTCTATTTTTACTAGAACAAACGTGAACATCTTTTGAATTCTGTATAAAGAGAAATTGAAATTTTAGTGAAGAGTGGTCAGGATTTTCGAGTAGCAAAATAGGGGAAACTTTAACTAATAAAATGTACTAATTGGCCAACCAAAAATTCTGAAAAAATTATAGTAAGAAGAATTGTGAGTCTAGTTTCAAGGAAAATTAACAGATCTTAATTTGGAGTTCTGTAGCTTAAGATAAAAATAATTTAGTGACTATGACACGGATGGACAGCTTGAATATTCACACAAGTAAATAGTAAAAATTATAGATAATGTTACTTACAAGTGTGTTATTTGTACTAAGGATGTGGATGGAGAGGAGGAGGAGGGAAAAATAAATATGTGAATGACTTGTGTATAAATTGATCACATGCCCGATTGTAATTGATAAATGTTGAATTAAAAATAATATAATGTTTTATTTGGAATATTTATTATGAAATTATGATTATCGTTATAATATGAGATCGAATTTGTAAGTTTATATGGCTAAATTTTGGTGATCATTTGTTAATCTTATGAATTTCATGACGTGTTATTTCATATGTATTGGTGATAAAATTGTGAATGACGAAAAAACATGAAAATTGAATAAATGATCAAATTGAATACTTCTGCCCAGTGATAAGCGATGAATTGACGGTAAAAAGGATCTAGCCCGGACGGGTGATCCTATTCTGATATAGCCCTCCCAAAGAATACAGGAAAAAGGATTAAGCCCAGAAGGGTAGTCCTAATATCAGCCCTCCCGAAGAATATATGGGAAATGAGGTTCGCGGGAGTGTGCTGGTGGCTCTCCCGAAGAATATATGTGTATAGGCCCTTCTGAAGAATACATGGGAGCTGAGGTTCGCAAAAGTGTGCCAAGAATTGAGGTTCACGGAAGAGTGAGGTTCGCGGGAGTGTGCTTACTGAAATGAAATGTGTAAGACCATGGTTGAAAGATACCATGGCAACATGAAATGGAATGTGTAAGACCATGGTTGAAAGATACCATGATAACATGAAATGAAATGTGTAAGACCATGGTTGAAAGATACCATGGCAACGTGACATGAATAAGACCATGGTTGAAAGATACCATGGCAACATGACAGAAAATGAGTAAGACCATAGTTGAGAGACACTATGGCATCATGTCAAAGATAAATGAGACCGTGGATGGGAGACGCTATGACATCTGTTGAACAATTGATATTCAGGTAATATGTGTCAGATAACGAATGGTTATATGAAATGGTTGAGTGAAATGTTTACAAGAACTAGTTATATGGAAATATATATACAAAATAGTTGTATGAAATAATTATGAAGATAGAGAAACGAATTAAGTATAAGTACATGGAATATAATTTATGTTAAGTTTGATATAAACTATTACCGGAATAAATATACATAAAATATATGGAAATGATGAAGCATGAAATGAATGATATATACTTATGAAGAAACGGTAAGAGAATGATATGATTCATGACATGTACATATATGATTATCTTTGATATGTTGATACAAGGAAATTATGTATGTAAAAACAATTATTAAACTCAAGTGTGATATGTCGAGAAAATAAGTATATCAATGTTGAATTTATATGAAATATGTACTAGTATACTAGCAATGATGCTGTTTGATGCTTAGACAAGTGCCAAGCTATTGATTGTATGGTAATATATTTATATGATGCATAGAATTGGTAAGTATTTAATTGAAATTTTTTTTAAGTGATCTGCAAATTCTAGTGATGCTCCGAAACTCTATTTCGATGGCAGATACGGGTTATGGGTGTTACAAATGCAGTCCGGGCCCTACTGATGACGGATCCTTGGGAGCAGTTCTTCCGAATCATCGAGCCTACATACCTTGAACTCACTCTAGAGGTCTGCTCCACCTTCCATCTTCAGACCGTCATGAGCCAATTCGATGATCCCGGGACTATCCAGTTTAGCTTAGGAGGTCGTGCACACCACCTTAGCGTACCAGAGTTTGGCTCAGCTCTTGGCCTCTACATAGAGCAATTCATGGAGGAGGAAGACTTTTCTACGCTTCCCCGTCGCATCCACCTCAAACCGTAGATTGTTGGCGCAAAATCGCCCCGGGGTATCCCTCCTACGACCCCAGTCACACGAAGGCGACCGCCCTCCCCCCGTCATTAAGGTACCTTCACGCTCTTCTCGCACATACTTTGACAGGTAGACGGGAGAGCACAGGCGTCGTCAACACCCATGACGCCTATTTTTTATGGAGCATGGCGAACGCGCACCCCATCAACCTCGCCTATTTTATCGCTTACGCCATGCAGCACCAGACCGAGCGTCATCGTAGGGGCGTCATATCCATGGGCCCGTACATTACACGCTTGGCCCGTCACTTCGGGCTCCTCAACACAGCGGCCCAGACATCCTCATACACACTCATCGGCCAGATGTACCCTCAGGGCATCCAAATTATGCACCATATGAGGATGATCCAGCAGAGGCCAGGAGGCGACCCTTTTCAGTATCGCCTCATCCAGGAGGCCAAGGATCCAGAGGACATTCCTGATGATGTCCCACCACCGGAGGATGATGCACCTACCGACCAGCCACCACCCTGCCGACCAGTTCATGCGGCAGCTTCCCATGCTGACCTATCTGAGCACCTATCCCAATTCGAGCAGTAATTCCTCCAACGCTTCGATCACATCGATGCGACACTACAGCAGATATGCCAGCACCTTCACATCACTTTACCACCACCACCGCGTGATCCATCTGAGGATTAGAGACTTCTATTCCTCTTAACTTCATTTTTATCTTAATTTTTATTTTAACTCTGATCTTTATTTTCACCTTTTCCTCTAACTTTATTTTCCTTTTTACTTTTACTTTTACTTTTATTTTCTTTCATTTTACCTTTTTCATTATTTGAATATTGGTATTTTTAGATATAGTTTATTTTATTTCAATTATTTCTTATCGGCTACCTCCTAACGAGTAATTTTTCTAATCCTGAAATTCCCTACAAATGATAAATGCTTTCGCAGTTTCAAATGAGCTTTACAGCTTAAATTTAAATTCTAAAGAGAACCTTGCCACAACCTCACCAAAATGACATTTCCAAATCCTACACTCACAATATGAAAGTTGTCGAAAAACAAATACTACCATCACTAGAGTATCTACCTACGCACTTTCCTTTGTCCCAGACACTCTGTGGGCACCACCACCTCACTAATCCATCCAAAGCAGGGAGTTTCATGCCTTTCCCTATCTTATGATCTTGTGCTTTTATTGCTACTAATGTTATCTTTGTACATTGAGGGCAATGTACGTCTTAAGTGTGAGGGGGAAACTTACTTTCAATCATTACATTCTCTTTGAAATCCCTGAACTTTTTTACTAACATTTTGCATTGTTCTCAAATTCTCACTTTCACTCTTTGCATTATCTTCAATCTCTTATTAGGAATATATTCTGAATGATTTATGATTTTTATTGATATGTTAAAAATTAAGACATAGGTACTTGTACTTTGATTACTCAAACCTTAAAACATTAGGGAATCAAGCATGATAAGTTGAAATTTTTTAGAACCCCATCTTTTTCATAAGTTATTTTCCTGAATTTTAAGTGTTATCTTGATATTTGAAATTCGCAGGATTGACATCAAAAGCCATAATTCGGGTGAGATTTTTGAGCCTTTTGAGCATACATCCTTTCGTGCTCACTTCTATTATTGCTTTGAGTGAGTCAATACTGAATTGTTATTCTAGAACTTGCTTTGATTATACATGTCAAGACCACATCATTGATTTGATATACCGAGATGATAAAGGCACCTAGGATTTAACCCACTTACTCCACAAAAAGCCTACCTCCATAAATTAACCTCTAGTGAACCGCATTGAGCCTAACAACCTATTCTTTGACTTACCTCTAATATTAACCTATAACCCGTTTTTGTTGAATTCCATTCAATTATTTTGACCCCTATTTTGTCGAGATTTGAGTTGAAATTTTCATCTAGCTTTATTCTCTTTTCCAGATTGTAAAGTTTGTAAATGTGTACTTGAATTGTGAAAAAAAAAGCATATGTATTAATTCAGTTGTAATCTGTAATGTTTCAATTGTTTTTGCATATTTCTATTTTAAGGCTACCAAGGCGGAAATGATGTTATCATAAGAATTAGCTCTAGAAATATGTTCCAGTGATAGAGATTTTTCTAGCTTGATAATTTTCCTATTTAATCTCGATTTTAACCTTCTTTTGCAGCCTGTGACAATACCCCTAACCAAGCCCCATTACAACCATGAACTTTTGATCGATGTATCATATCAATCTATAGTGGTGGAGATTTGATTCTCTTGCAAGCCTATGGTAATAACTTTTCAGGTTGACTAGAGAGTGCTTAATCCTTGAACCCTAAACACTTTGAGTGGATAGAGTGAATCTTTAGTGAGGATGTCAAATCTTGTTAATTTTGATCAAGAGATACTTACTTAGGAGCAGGGAAGAAAACTTATGTTTCGATGATAAAATTCTCAACTTAAAGTAATTGAATATTTAATGTTCTTCTGATTGAATTTTCATTGTATGACTACTTGTGAATTAGTTTGAAACATTATTGATAAAGATTGTAAGTTGAGAAGAATGATTCTTAACTAGGGATTGAGATTTTGCTTGAGGACAAGCAAAGGCTTAAGTGTGGGGGTATTTGATAAACGATAAATTATACATATTTTTACATCATGTTTAGCCTAATTTCTGGATGTATTATCATTAAATTTGTGAGAATTGGTGCTCTTAACCCTTCTATTTCATGTTGTATACTCAGGAGAGCATAGGGAAGAGAAAAGAACGAAAAACGGACCGAAAATGAAGAAAATGGGCCAAAGTGTGAAAATGACACGGCCCAAGGAGTCACCACACGGTCGTAGCACACATCCGCTCCACATGAGGTCCAACATGGCCCAGCCTCGACAAGCACGGCCAGGCCACATGGCCGTGCCTCCATCAACAAGCTCAACCACGGCCTCTTGCCGATCTACAAGAGCGTGGTACACGGGCGTGTCCCTGTCATGAGGAAGTGCAATTTCACTCGGATTTGGATACTTAGAGGCTAAGAAAGGCATCCCAAAGCTCTATATAAAGACCCTAGGAGGCAACTATAAGGGTGTACTCTTTTCTCCCACAAAGGAGCTCCATATTTCTACCAACGCAGAGAGTGAAAGCAAGGAATTACTCCAAGGGAAGCTGATTGATTCATCCCAGAAGCCAAATTCTAAATCAAGACAGAGGATCTCCCTAAATTCCTTCAGGGGTTTTTGGGTTCTTTATGTTTTGTTATCTTATTTCTTCTGAAATGTTTTCTTTATTAATTATGAACTAAATCCCCCAAATACTTGAGGGGGATGAAACCTAAGACAGATCTTGTTATTATTCATTCTTGAATTATATGATAAATACTTAAATTGTTCTTAATTATGTATGCTTAATTCTTGGTTTAATAATCCTAGGTATTAATTCAAGAAATTGATGTGCTTAGGCAGAGGAGCAAAAGTCCCTGTTTTAAGAGTAGATCTACCATAATTAAGCGGAGTTGCATGCAACCCTAGACAGAGGGCGACATAAATTTGCCGGATTAGGGTCAAACCTAATAGGGGGATCCATGGATCGAGTTAATGCAAGACTAGGGGTTTTAACTAGAAAGAGATTTCAGTTAATCAACCTAGGATTAATTGTTCTTACCCTTGACGGAGGTATTAACATAAATTAGGGATCTCTACAGATCAAGTCAAGTGAAGAAATCATCTAGTTCAAGAAGTTAATAACAAGTGAAGTCTAGGTGGATTCTCCCTTGAGTTTTGCCTATATCAATTAGTTTTCCCGAGAGTTTTTCTCCAATTTACTTTTTGTGCATTCTTAGTTTAGTTTTAGAATTAATTTCATACAAACCTCTTTTACTTTTAGGTTAAATAATAGAAAGGAAGTGAGTACTAGTACTTTTGGTTCCTTTGGGTACGATAACTCGGTCTTACCGCTAAACTATACTACTGTTCGATAGGTGTGCTTGCCTTAAAATCGTGATATTAGTTAGTTTTTGGTGTGATCATTTTTTATAAATTTTATTACTACATATCACGCCATATCACTTATGTCTTTCTTAAAAAATTATTTTTTCAAAATGATTTTATGGTCTCTCTATTTTTTACCCAATGTCTTCTTAATATAGTCATCCGAGACCTCTAAAGCAAATCTTTTCTAAAAAACACAAGTTTAGAAAGTAAATATAAATGAAACTTAAACCAAACTATTATAAATTATATTCACGTTTTGTTACCTTAATATTATCGAGCGCTTGATTTTTGTTGCTATCAGGTATGTGATTCCATGATTCGTAGTTGATGGGCAACATATTGGCATTTCGTTCTAGAATGCCCAAATAGACCTGTTAAAAGTTGAGCTTCAGATCCAACAGGCTGACCATGACTATTTCTACGTACTTTGACACCCTCGGCAGCATTTAAGTCGTATAAATCTGTAAGTAGCGTACGACCTCGACCTCTACGCGTCCCAGCACTTTCAGCTGAAAAATGATATATTATTATATTAAAATTGAAAAATAAATTAATAATAAAAGTGAACATGCATGTAAAACAAACTAAACATTACTTTGAAATTCTGCAGGCTCGTGAAATGTCTCTGGCACACTTGAAGATCCAACAACTGTCTGCTGTTCACTATTTCCTTCTTATGAATTTGGATTATTCTGGACAATAGTTAAATCTCGTAATCTTCGTCTAAGCATTTTTCCTGCAGTACACATAAAATGATAGAAATTTTAATAATAAATTAGAACAATAATAGTACATATAAAATAGTTAATTATATAACATGAGGAAGATTAAAATAATAACATTACATATAACTAAAAAATCGTAAATTCTTACTACATTATAATTCGTAAATATCTTCATCCACATCTTGACAAACCCATTGAAATTGTGTAGTAGTACTAGGGATATTTTCATTTAAGTTTTGTTTTGGAAAAGGCAAAGTTTCTGATCTTTTGACGATATCATCTCTACTTCTATTGCCCATGTCAAACAAGTCTCTAGGGGTGTTTCAGAGTACAGCGTACCAACCCTCATTAGTTGGATCTTTCGAGTAAAAAACTTGTTTTACTTGAAAAGAAAATACATACGGCTCGTCTATCAATTGTTCTCCAGTGTGAATCAATCGAGAGAAATTCACCATTGTAAAACCAAATTGATCGTTTTTAATTCCGCAAGCAGTATTCACATCAGCCCAATCACCTCGAAAGAAGACAACTTTCAATTTTCCATAGTAATCCAATTTAATAATGTCAGTAAGAAGTCCGTAATACTCTACATTTCCCTCGACAGGATTACTGCCCCTAGCATTAGCATAACTCGTAATTGAAGAATTAAAAACTTGGGATAGTGGTGAAAAGAATCGGGGAAATCCACTATGGCAGAAAGCAAAGCAAATTCGGGCCTCACAAAAATGAGGTCGTTTAACGCCACTAATAAAAAAAAGATTAAAAACGACGACGTTATACAACAATCACCTAAAAGATATTTGTGGCGTCTTTGAGAAAATGCCGGTGATTCATACCTTTTGCGGCGTTTTAGGAAAAGCGCCACTAATAACAAAATCGAGACGACACCGTTTTCCTATCACTTGAAAGACATTTGTGGCGTTTTTTAGAAAACGCCGGTAATTTATACCTTTTGCGGCATTTTAGAGAAAGCGCCACTAATAACAAAACCAAAAACGACGCCGTTTCTAATCTTTTGACAGATATTTGTGGTGTTTTATGGGAAGCGCCACTACTAAAAAGCATTAAATGATGACGTCTTGCATTCTATTGATACTTTTTGTGGCGTTTTTAAATAAAGCGCCACTAATTCATACCTTTTGTGGCATTTTCGGAAAAGCGCCACTAATAGCAAAGTTTGAAACGGCGCCGTTTTGCAATCTCTTGATGGATGTTTGTGGCGTTTTTGTATAAAACGCCAGTAATATTTTTATACTATTATTAATTAATCCAAACACTTAATTTTATTAACACTAATTAATCTAAACCCTAAACCTTAAACCATTAAACATAAACCTTAAACCCCTAAGCATTGACCCTTAACCACTAACCCTTAACCCCAAACCATTAACCCTTAAACCTGACCACCAACCCCTGACTCATAATGTACCCTTAAACATCACTCCTTAAACCATAAACCATAAACATAATCCCTAAACCCATAATCTATAAACCTTAAAATAGTAACTCCTAAATCTTAAACCCTAAATTATATCCCTTAAACCCTAAACCATAAAATAATAACTTGTAAGCCTTAACCCCTAACTATTAACCCTAACCCCTAAAATATAAAAAAATTATAATACATCACAACTTATAAGTTATTTGTTCTATTTTGATAAAAGAATATATATTAAAATTTTAAAATTATGACATATTATATCAAACAGAATAGACAACATCAAGTTTAATTTTAATTTTTTGGGTGAGTTTAATACAAGTAAATTCAAATTTGATTCGAAGTCGAAAAAACCCAAAACCCTAAAATAATAAACCCCAAACTCTAAAATAATAAACCCCAAACCCAAACACAATTTTTCAACTGTATTCTTTCCTTAAACCATAAATTAAGACCCTAAACCCTAAAATAAGAAACCTAAACACAAACACCAAAATTAAAACCCTAAACCTAAAATAATAAACATTATATCATAAACCCTAAAACTCTAAATTAACCGTAGCAATTAAACCTTAAATTCACCTTAAAATAAAAAAAATCTATTTGCGACGTTTTTACAAAAAAATGCCGCTAATGCCAATATAGCTTTACAGAAAACACCGCTAATTCTCGATCTTTTGCGGCATTTTAAGGAAAACTCTGCTAATGCCAATATAGCTCAACCGAGAATAGTTTTGCTCAAAATATTTAGCGGCGTTTCTCTAAAAGCGCCGCTAATACTAGACTTTTAGCTGCGTTTTACAAGAAACGCCTCTAATTCTCGATATTTTGCGGCGTTTTATTGAAAACGTCGTTAATGACAATATAGGTAAGCCATGCTCAAAACATTTAGTGGCGTTTTCCTAAAAGCGTCGCTAATGCTAGAATTTTAGCGGTGCTTTACAAAAAACGCCGCTAATTCTCAATCTTTTGCGGCGTTTTACAAAAAACGCCACTAGTGCCAATATAGCTGAACTGGTTTTGCTCAAAACATTTAGCGGCATTTTTCTAAAAGCGCCACTAATACTAGACTTTTAGCAGCGTTTTACAAGAAACGCGCTAATGAAAATATAGCTAAGCCGGGAACGACTAAAAGCGCCCCCCATACCCCCCCGGGGGGCTTAACATAACATAAGGAACATTACCCCCCATACCCCCTTAGGGGGGATTAACGCTACAGTTAACTCAGTAGTATGGGGAATGTCCGCGTCTCGTCGCAAGGCTCATTTTTTGTTGTGGGTCATAGGGTGGGTTTCGGGCGGGCAGCTTTATCTGATCAAGGGCCGGGGCACAAGGGTCCTGGTACTATCCAGGTGCGAAGAACCCCGGAGATGACTGCAATGAGCAGAAATATCACTCACTGGCCTAAACGACGAGCAAACACTCGAACGTGAGAGCAAGGGATCACCCAATGGACGAGCTCCAAGGAGGGAGGAGAGAGGGAGGCAAGAACCATGCTTTCAGAAAAGAAAAGTGGCGGTCCGAATCTTATCTGAACTGCGAGAATAACTGACTAAGCCATGCCATAAGGGTCATAGCTAGGGTTTTGGCCACTTTCAAGCTCGATTGTAAGCATGTTCTAGCCTATTTTTAATGTTTTTTAATGTTTTTAAAATTCTCGTAACCTAATCTATCTTTTTCAAGGATTAATTTGAAGTATTAATATGAATGTTAGTTGTGTGATAAATAACTTTTACTAATTGATTTTTGGTAAAAATGTCAAAAAGGACCTATTTGTAAAAAAATAATGAAATGGGTAGTAAAAATGTGATTTAATGGCAAACATGGGCTACTAATGCTAGACTTTTAGCGGCGATTAACAAAAAACACCGCTAATTCTCGATCTTTTGCGGCGTTTTTCGCAAATATAGCTCAACCGGGAACGACGTAGTTTTGTTTAACACTTATAGTGGCGTTTTTCTCCTAACGCCACTATTGTTCAACTTTTGCGGCATTTTTGTTACAAACGCAGCAAAAAGTCTATTTTGCTGTAGTGAATTATTGCAGACTTCTACTTGGTGGGAAGAGGACGTTAAATTGGAGGTATCTTCCGCATGGGGTAGTTGAGTAGTCGAATGATAGCTAAACAAAATGATACATCTCGCACATAAATGGCAAAATTCGATGATGCATAAAATAAATTTTCCTTGTAGATTTCTTTTAACTTTTTCGTTTACATTTCCCTATACCAAGACCTTTCTTTAAAGAATCAGAGTAACATAAAATTTGTTTTTTGTGTTTCTTGTTATCTTCCTGATTCAGACACTAACGAGGAAGAAAAGTAAAATTAAAGTTGTTCATATCACTTGTTAATAAACTACAATCTATGTAATGTTAAATTTGAATTTTCTTTCCTAATGAAACAACACTTTATGTCATAAACTTGACCTCCTATTCTAGCAGGTGTAGTGCAGGGGATTGTGATTTGAAGGTTTAAATATCATAATAAACTATGCAAATGCACTACTCTAACCATGTGTTTGTTGTGTGCCAACTATAATGGAGATAATTTGAGAAGCACTTGATTCAAATAATAGTGTATTATTTTAAATTGTAGTAAATAAAATATTTTAAATAATTATATTAAGAATGTCATAAATTATATATTATTTTTATTATATTATATTTAATAATAATTTTATTAAAATTTAAAAAGAATAATCATCTACCTAAAAAAAATTCTATTGAGGCTATCCTGGTCATTTTAATTTTTTTTCTTACGTTATTACAAGTCTATTATGTTCAACCAAACACAATAATACAATTACATTTGTATTCCATTACATTTAACCAAACAATTGAATTACTGATTACAACTCTATTCCACTACAGCTTTATTTCATTACAACTCTATTCCATTACAGTTTAATTTCATTCTAGTGAACCAAACATGCCGTAAATTTTAAACATCAACCATAATTATGAAGGCCCAAATCGTTGAAAATTTCTGGCCAGGTTATTGGATTTTAGGATAAATAAATATAAACTATGGATAAAAAGAATGTCTCTCCTTTTTTCCATATTATAGCAAAATAATTTATTCAGTTTTGGTTTCTTATATTTGAGATTTAATTTTATATTTTAATTTTTAATATAATTTATTTTCTATATTTCTATAATTTTATTAGTTAGTCTAAATATTAATTATTTAAATTAAAATATTAAAGTGATTTTTTATAAAAGATATTATTATAACAAAAAATTTTATATTTTTGACATTATAAGTTGTCAATTACTGAAATTATTAATAGTGTTAATTATTTAGACTAACTAATAAGATTATAGTAATAGAAGGAGAAATTTAGATTAAAATAAAAATATACAAAATAAATCATAAATTTAAGCATAATAGAGTGATTAGTATACTATAATATGACTCAAGACAATATGAAATTAACACAATCATTCTTTATATATATAGGCATTAAATGTATAATAAAAAATTTAATATTCAAATTTTTAAAATTTTTTTAAATTGATATATATATATATATCTATAACATATTTGAATTATAAGATTTGTTATTTTGTATTAATTCATAGGAATATGAGGTAAGAATATTTTGTTGGAAAATATGGACATCACATATATAATAAGGATAATTACATGTTATTATTTACTATCATGATAGGTTTGCCCAAATTAAAAGTGATCTAATTTGGTTAGAATTTTATTGGGCTTTTAATTATTAAATAAAGTATAGGTCAAATATGTGTAGATACTCTTCTAATCAAATTCTAATTAATGATGGGCTAATTAGAATTTGATTAGAACTAATATGCTAAGGTTATAAATATTAGGGTTATGGTCCCCAAATTATACACAATATATCTTTTCTAATATCCCATCATTAGGAAAGAGAGAGCAGATATTCTCTGAATTTCTTGTGTGCTAATTTGAAAGATCAAATCCCCAAAATTCGGTAAAACTTTAAGGAATTCATGGATTCAGGTACGCTTCCGCATTTAATTTTATTCTTAATTTATTCTTGATGATTTGACATGATAGATCCTGGTTTATTATTTTTTTTATTATAGATTTATTTTATAAATCTAACAAGTGGCATCCGAGCTTTGTCATGTTGAATCATTGAGAATGAATTGATTCTCTATTATTTTTGGATTGATTCTTTTTTTAGATCTTATGTATTTGATATTTTAATTATATATTATATTGAATTTTTTAGATTCTTGATAAATTTTTGAGTTTTGATTCTTTATAAGGTTTTAAATAAAGTTTTAAGTTTTTAATTTTCGTATAACTGGAAAGATTTACAGTTTTGGTTGAGAATTAAAAACTGAGGATTTTATGTTGTTTATACAATTTTAATAAATATTTAAAAAGCTGTGTAGGTTTGGGTTTCATTAGAAACTGTTTATGATATATATTTGATTATATCAATAATGGATTGTTAATCGTTAATCGCTTGTTTTACAATTTAACGGTTTTATATATATATATATATATATATATATATATTATTTTGGAGACACTTTAGTAATTATGTTCAGGATTTTACATGATGATATATGGTTATTAAAAGAAATTACTTCAGGTAAAGTGTCTCTTATATACCGATTGTTTATCAATGAATTCATTATATATAGTGAATCCTTAAGGTTGATGGTAATATTTGTTAGTTTTATCGATTCAATTTTAGGGTTTCATTATAATCGTTTTTTAATTCAAATCAGATTCAGCAAATGTATAATTAAATTTAATTTTTATAATCATTAATCCTTGAATTCAATATATAGTTGAGAGAATATATTATTCAGTTTAAGCATATATTTTGGATTTGAATTTACTTGGGATATGTAAAGCAAGTTGATCAGAATTATATTTTTTATGGTTTAATTATGATGAAATTAGGTTTGATGAAAATTGATGTTAACCATAATATGTGTTTAAATAATTTGGTTTTAAGTTTGGTTCTATAATTTTAGGTTTTGGCATCTTATGGTTCCGAATATTTGGTTAAATTATGATGATGTGGTTTATTGTATGAATTGTGAGATATGCCAACTGTTATGATTTTGTTTGAAATGTATTCATGTGAATATTTGTTTAATCATAAACACAACTTTGAATTTACATGGTAAATTCAATATAAGTTTTTCTATTTGATTATGACTACATGTATATGCATGAATTGCTATGGTGTTTTTATTCATGCCAAAATTATGAATACATGTGCTTGTTAATTATTTGGCTTTAAACCACTATATTATTTCTATGTGGTTTTGATATATATGGTTTTGGAACAAAAAAAAAAAAAGGAATAGTCAAAAATGAAGGTTTTCGGTTTTTTTATTGCATTATTAAGACAACCTTATTTGGAGTTATTTCGGAGTTTATAAAGCAATAAAAAAATAGTTTTGACATTTGACTATTGGGAAAATTTTAAATTTGAATATTGTTATGTTTATATATATTTTAAAATAACTTAATTGAAGCAAAAAGTCACCAAAGTGATTTTTTTTTGTATAAATTATTTTATTTTAAAATATAAAAGGTTGTGTGCATGTAATGATTGACCCAAATGATAGTTAATAATATTACATGTGCAACTATGGTAATAAACATGTGACAATTATTTGGTTTTACATGTGAGTAATAAATTGGCCCAAAGGAAGATTTATTGTTCGACATGTTCTTGTTGTCAATGTTTGATTACTATACCAAGATATCACTTACAAGTTAATATTTTGTTCAAAAGTAAAATATTAATGGAGTGTCCGATATCTTGAGATGAGGTTTACCTTTATTCAA
This sequence comes from Gossypium stocksii, assembly GCA_020496765.1. Classification (NCBI taxonomy): domain Eukaryota; kingdom Viridiplantae; phylum Streptophyta; class Magnoliopsida; order Malvales; family Malvaceae; genus Gossypium; species Gossypium stocksii. The sequence goes on along the minus strand of CM035627.1, from coordinate 105,663,564 downwards.
ATTATTTTGGTTTAAATTTGAAGTTTTATATGAAGTTATTTATGGTTTATGATTTATTCAACTATTGTTATATTTGCCAACATCATTGTATGTTGTTTTGGGATAAATATATATATATGGTTATATTTTTATCTGATTGAAAGATAAAATTAAGGTAAATATTTTGAACAAACAAATTCAGATTTTGGCTTTTAATTAAGGATGTTTGATTTTTTAAATAAATTTGTTGAAACAAAATGTCGCCAAAGTGATCTCTTTTGTGTAGATTAGTTTATTTGAAATATTAAGATGATTATATGTTTTTGTGATTCATGCTTTTATTGATCAACCCAAAGGTAAGTTAACATTTGGCGGAATTTCAAAGACATCTGTGGCAATAAATGTGTGACAATTATAAGGTATTTTATGTGAGCAATAAGTTAGTCCAAAGATTAATTCATTGTTTGACATAATTTATTGTCAATGTTTGATTACTACAACAAGAGTATCGCTTACTGTTAATATTACTGTCCAAAGACTTGATATTAATGTTGTGTTTGGTATCTTGAGATGGGATTAGTCATTATCTTGAATTTATTGTTTACTTATGAATATTTGATAAACGATAAATTATACATGTTTTTACCTCATGCTTAGCTTAATTTCTGGATGAATTATCATTGAATTTGTGGAAATTGGTGCTCTTAATCCTTCTATTTCATGTTCTATACTCAGGTGAGCATTGGGAAGAGAAAAGAATGAAAAATAGGCCGAAAACGGAGAAAATGGGCCAAAGTATGAAAACAACACGGCCCGAGAGTTCACCACACGGTCGTGTTACACGGCCGTGCCACCTAAAGTCCAACACGGCCCAACCCCGACAAGCACGGCCAGACCACACGGCCGTGCCACCATCAACAGGCCCGACCACGGCCTGGGCCTCGATCCACACGGGCTTGTCTTTATCGTGAGGAAGTGCAATTTCACTCGGAAAACGATGCTTAGAGGCTAAGAAAGGCATTCCAAAACTCTATATAAAGACCCTAGGAGGCAACTCCAAGGGTATGCTTTTTCTCCCACAAAAGAGTGCCTTATTTCTGCCAACACAGAGAGTAAAAGCAAGGGATTAATCCAAGGGAAGCCGATTGATTCATCCCAGAAGCCGTTCTCTACATCAAGACTAAAAATCTCCCCTCAATCTCTTTCAGGGTTTTTGGGTTCTTTATGTTTTGTTATCTTATTTTTTCTGAGATGTCTACTTTATTAATCATGAACTAAATCCCCCAAATACTTGAGAGGGATGAAACCTAAGACAGATCTTGTTATTATTTTATCTTGAGTTATATAATAAATACTTGATTTGTTCTTAATTATGTGTTCTTAATTCTTATTTTAATAGTCCTAGGTATTAATTCAAGTATTGATGTGCTTATTCAGAGGAGCAAAAGTCCCTGTTTAAGAGTAGATCCAGCATAATTAAGCGGAGTTGCATGCAACCCTAGACATAGGGCGACATAAATCTGCCGGATTAGGGTCAAACCTAATAAGAGGATCCATTGATTGAGTTAATGCAAGACTAAGGGTTTTAACTAGAAAGAGATTTCAGTTAATCAACCTAGGATTAGTTGTTCTTATCATCGACGGAGGCATTAACATAAATTAGGGATTTCTACGGATCAAGTCAAGTGAATAAATCGTCTAGCTCAAGAATTGATAACAAGTGAAGTCTAGGTGGCTCCCTTGAGTATTGTCCAATCAATCAGTTTTTCCTAAGAGTTTTTCCCCAATTCACTTTTGTGCATTCATAGTTTAGTTTTAGAATTAGTTTCATAAAAACCCTTTTTATTTTTAGGTTAGATAATAGAAAGGAAGTTAGTACTAGTACTTTTGGTTCCCTTGGGTACGATATCTCGGTCTTGCCACTAAGCTATACTACTGTTCGATAGATGCGCTTGCCTTAAAATCGTGATAATAGTTAGTTTCTGGTTTGATCATTATTATAAATTTTATTACTTCATATCACGTATATCAATATTGATGTGAGCTTATTTTTATCTTTTGTTCTATACTGCCACAATATCTGCTAAAGTCTATACCCATGTTTAATAGGACAAATTTCAATTAATGGAAAAGGCACTTACTTATAATGCTTGGTTGTATGAATATAGACCTTGCACTAAGGGAAGAATAACCTGCACCTCTCACTGCGGAAAGCACCCTTAATGTCAAGAGGGATCTTGAAAGGTGGGATTATTCAAATTGCAAGAGTCTAATGATCATGAAGCACAACATTTCAGAAGCCTTTAAGGGCATAGAATCTGAAAAGATTACTCAGACTAAGGTTTCCTTGACAAAATTAAGAAACGTTTTGCTAAAAAACGATAAGGTTTAAATGACATCACTTCTGACTTCTTTGATGTCTATAAAGTTAAATTTTAAGGAAATTCTGAGCGATCTAAGGGCTATAAATTTTATGATCCCATAATAAGAAATAATTTTGAGACGGTAACTGCAACTTTTTTTGAGGATGTTGATTTTGGGGGGAGAAATAATATTAGAGACATTGCTTTTGAGGAGGAATTGGATTCTAACTCAATTCCTACTATCACTTTTGACAATGTTTAGGCTCTTATACCAAGAACCTCTACAAGACAATGTTGAACAACTCTCCATTCAAAATGAGGTAATTATTTCAGAAGAACAAACTCAACAACCTCAAGAACAAGTGCCACTAAGGAGGTCCATAAGAGAAAGGAGAAATGCTATTCCAGATGATTATATTGTATTTCTCCAATAACATGAGGATGACAATGGAATGATGGAAGATGATCCAATCAACTTTCATCAGGTTTCATCAGGCCATGAAAAGTTTTAATTCTCAAAAGTGGATTGATGCCATGAAAGATGAGTATAAGTCTATGCAAGACAATAAAGTTTGGAAACTTGTCCCATTACCTAAAGGTGCAAAACCAATTGGTTGTAAATGGATATTTGAAACTAAAAGGGATGCAAATGGTAATGTGGAGAGGTATAAGGCGCATCTTGTAGCTAAAGGATATACTCAGAAAGAAGGTATTGATTTTACAGAGACTTTCTCTCCAGTTTCATCGAAAGACTCCTTTAGGATAATAATGGCGCTTGTTGCTCATTTTAATCTTGAGTTACATCAGAGGGATGTTAAGACTGCGTTTCTTAATGGTGACATTGAAGAAACAATTTATATGGTGCAACCAGAAAATTTTGAATCAGAAGACTCAAAGAATATGGTTTGGAAATTAAAAAAAAAATCCATCTATCGACTCAAACAAGCTTCCCGTCAGTGGTACCATAAATTTCATCAAATAATTGTTTCGTTTGGTCTTGAGATGAATATTGTTGATGATAGTGTGTATCACAAATTCAATGGGAGTAAGTACATATTTCTGGTTTTATATGTTAATGACATACTGCCTGTTAATAATAAGTATAGCCTCAATCAATACCTTAAGAATGATTTTGAAATTACAAAAATGCATTAGATTTTTTACATTTTAGCAGTGGAAAGTCTAATGTACTTTCAGGTTTGTATACATTGGAATATATTGTACAATATTGGGATGTTAGGTAGATATTTTAAGCAACCCTAGTTTGGACCATTGAATAGCATCCAAGAGGGTTATAAGGTATTTCTAGAGAACAAAAGATTACATGCTCACATATCGGAGATCTAATCAGTTAGAGATCATCAGGTATATAGAACTCCGATTTTTATGGAATATGAGTACAAGATTTTGTCATTAAGGTGCAAATTGTAAAAATAAATTGAAGTATTTTATTCCAATAGCAATAGGAGCACATCAAAGTCAAAACACATAGACTTTAAGTTCTTGATTGTTAAAAGTAAAAGTTCAGAGTGGTTAGGTGCCTATAAAGCATATTAGGACAAACTCCATGATTGCGGATCCGCTTATTAAGGAACTACACCTAAGGTTTTATAAGAGCACACTGTTCATATGGGTGTAATGTCATTTAAAGGATATTTGGTTTTAGTGGGAGTTTGTGTTTTTAAATGCTTTTATGTTATAGGCACATTTTCGATTATTTCAGTTTAAAGATATTAAGTTTATTTTCTGCAGAAATAAAGTTTATTTGGTTTATTCACACTCTAATTTTGGTAAGGTTTGATCTCACTAAGGAGAACCAATTGGAAATAGACATGTTTAGATCATATTGCATGTAATTTCCATGCTACACATCCATTGTTGATCTATGTCATTTGGTTATGTTAATATACGTGATCATGGATAGATTTAGTTACGATATATATAACGAAAGTCGCCTTGGTTCTATGTTAACATAATTAATGGACGAGATTGTTCAGAATACATTTTAGATATGATAGTAAAATTTTGAGCTCATAAGGTTATATAAGGACATTTAATTATAGAGTAATTAGTATATATATGTGGTCCAAGTGGGAGATTGTTGGAAAATATGGACATCACATATATAATAAGGATAATTACATGTTATTATTTACTATCATGATAGGTTTGCCCAAATTAAAAGTGATCTAATTTGGTTAGAATTTTATTGGGCTTTTAATTATTAAATAAAGTATGGGTCAAATATGTGTAGATACTCTTCTAATCAAATTCTAATTAATGATGGGCTAATTAGAATTTGATTAGAACTAATATGCTAAGGTTATAAATATTAGGGTTATGGTCCCCAAATTATACACAAGATATCTTTTCTAATATCCCATCGTTAGGAAAGAGAGAGCAGATATTCTCTAAATTTCTTGTATACTAATTTGGAAGATCAAATTCCCAAAATCAGGTAAAACTTTAAGGAATTCATTGATTCAGGTACGCTTCCGCATTTAATTTTATTCTTAATTTATTCTTGATGATTTGACATGATAGATCCTGGTTTATTAATTTTTTATTATAGATTTATTTTATAAATCTAACATATTTATTATTTAAATTTACTTTGATTTTAATATAAATATTTTGGATATTAAAATTTGCTACTCAGGAGAATAAAGATTTCAATTATTCAATTTCTAAATTTTATTTTTATAAAATAATTTAATAATATTAATATTTTCAGAAGTTTATTTAATTCATTTTATTTTTCTTATATTTTATATTTAAATCTTTGAGTGAAAAGATGATGAAAGAAGTAATTGAATAGCTTTCATTTTTAAGTATCAAACTTTAAAAAAGATTTAAGTCATGATTGAATTTTGTGTGCAAAGTAGGGGAAATAAAAAGGGAGGTTTTTTGCTTAATGCTAAAAGAATTTGATGGTTGTTAATTAAGACAAATGTGAAAGTATTATAATCCACGGTTAAGTTTTCCGATCACAATTATTTAGTATTAGTATTTTCAGATGGGACTCCTATTTTAAGACAAATAAGAGAAGAAACAAAACCGATGTTACGATAAAGAGGAGTACGACATCGTGATGATGCAACAAACGACGTTCCGACAAGGCAATATCTCACGTCATGACCTAGCGACGTGTATTCAACTTAAATATGATTTCTTCTTATAGTTAAACTTTATTATATTTTATCAGTTAAATTCCATTATCTTTTTCTAGTCATATTAAGACTTTAATATTAGTCTATTTAAAGGGTCTTTGTAATCTTGTTTAAAGAGTTGACAGAATATCTCTTATATAAGATTTGATTAAGAGTTTCGGAAAGCGTTTTTTAGAGAGATTTGTATTTGAGTTTTGAGTTTTGAGTTTTGCTTATTTAAGTTATTTTCTCCATCTTGTACTCTTAATTTATTTTCTTATTTAGTGAAGTCTCCTTTACCTGTAGTTTTTTTCCTTTTCAGAAAAATGTTCCACGTAAATATTTATATGTTTAATTTTTTCTATTTTACTTATTCATTACTTATATTGATTGATCCCCTATAATTATTATAATAATTGAAAAATAGATACGTACGATAATTCACAATATTCTAAAGTAACTTCTAGAAGTGCAAAACTTTTAATCTTGATTAAAGTTGGTTTTTTTTTTTATTACAACTATCCAAGATCAGAATTTGATTTGCTCAAATTCAACATTGGTAAAAATAATTTCTCAAGTTCTACTTGATTTTGAGAAATGGCGTCTATGGCATGTTCTTAGGGAAAGGACCAATGGGAGAGCGGGACACAGAAGGTTGTGTTTATTGATTTATTTTGAAGGGGATGATTTATAGATTATTATTGGTGTCCAAGTTGGCATTATTAAATTATAATAATATCCAAATGTTTACTTTGGCTTATGCAAGCTTTTTGGCCTTTGGGTTGTTGAAAACAACTCTTAAATACTATAAATTATGACTTCCTTTTTTTTTCCTTTTTCTTTTTTTTTTTTTGAGAATTGTTTTACCCATGTTATTGACACCAACTTTCATGTTGGACTTTTCTCCAAATTTTCATTTTACATAATACTGTAAACCAACGGTGTTTGTTCAAGTTAAATTAATGAAATGAAAAAGATTTTTTAAGATTTGTTTATTTATTTCAAAATACATGAATTCATTATTTTGACTTTTTTCTTGTTTTATTACTAAATTAAATTAAGCGGTTTTACATTTGTATACATTTGTATACGTATAAAAAATAATTTTTGTAAAAAAATTAATTCTTTTATGTTATGACTCTTTCGTATACATTCATTTTGGTTTGGATGAACATTTAAAAAAAAAACTTTAGTTTAGTTCTACTATAAAAAAAAAAAGGATTTTTGGATTGTGATTTTTCCTCGCGGCAATAAAGCTTTTATTCTGCAATTTATTTCAAAAGACTTCAATTGGTACACGCAAAAATAGGCCAATTCAACAATTTTTTGTTCAATTCACACGGAGTCAAATTCTCATTAGTACAAGTTAAGGGAACGACCTCCTAACCTTTGATATCCATATAAAGGACACGACGAACATAAATACCCTCTTTAATTTCTATTCTATTAAATTAAATATCTTTCATAAGAAATCTTAGAAAGATGTGACGACTTTTTCCATAGAAAATCCCAACGAAAAATACATGCTATTCCCTCATTTTTATTGAAGTAATCAAAATCAGAGCCAACATTTCAAAAAATCATGAACCACAAATAGGGACTAATAAAGATGCTTACAATCCCATAGATAGATATCACAATTCCTTGTGGAAAATAATTATTTGTTGAAATAGAAATAAATATATCAAATTCCTACCAAGATAACTAGAAGTTCTAAATACTAAAAACCCTAATGAACCAAAAAGAAGAAAAGGATAAAGGCCCAACAAAAATTGCTTTTTTTAGATCCCATTATAAATTATATCCATATAGATTTTGATCGCCTTGTACACACTAGATCTAATTACATTTTATTCGATTTGAGAGAATAATAAGAAAAAGATTGACTTTATTTTTTTTTAAAAGTAACTCTCATCAACTATGTTATAAAATAAAAAAGTCTTCTTTTATATATATATATATATAGTCTTATTTATGACAATAAGAAAACGCTCTTAGTTTAGTTTGATAGAACGTAAGTCTTCAAAATTTAATGTCGTAGGTTCAAATCTTATAAAGTGTGATTCCGCTTTTATTAGGTCAAAAATTACACCGAACTGGAAAAAAAAAAAGTTGAACAACTATCTAAAAATAATTTGAAATATTTAAATGAAAAATATAATCAACTCTTACATTTTAATTTTCTTTTAATGTTTTGTTGAGAAAATAATTGAAATTTGACATTATTTTATTTTAAATAACTCCGCATTTAAAATATAATTATTAGTTGAAAAATAAGAAAAACATCTTTATCAAAGTGTTTCTCTTCAATTCTAAAACCATCAACATCTAAAAACACTACAAATTCTAACTATATTTATTTTCTTCATGACAATTCAATTGTTAAAATTTAAAACACAAAATGTTAAATTGGTGTAAGTCTTTTTTATTTTTACCCATGCCACATAATTCAATTCTTCCACTAAGCATTTAAAAGGTAAAATTAATAATAATAACAAGGGACTTGAAACTTAAGGTTTTAATAAAGTAAGAAGAAAACAACCCCCCCCCCCCGGCAAACCCCAAAAGTAATATAAAATCGGTATTGCAAGCAAAGAGAGTTGATTGAATTTGTGTGGGGTAGAATGTGTGCTTTTTGTTTTCAAGTTTATTTTAATTCAAGTTTTATAATTAATTGTAATTTAATGTATAAAAAATTAAGAGGTTTTAAGGGTGTAAAAATTTCTCAAATTTTTTCAAAAGAAAATAATTAAACGCCTCCTTCTTCTTTTTTTGCACTCAATTGAGCACTTAAACTTTCAAAATGCATCAAAAAGGCCCTCAAACTTCTTAAAAAAAGGTATTAAGCCCGTACTTTTTTATTCACTCAATTTGGTACTTGAACTTTAAAAATACATAAAAAAAACCCTCAAAATTTTTCAAAAAAGCAATTAAGCCCAGCTCTTATTAAAACATTTAAAAAATTATAAAAAAATAAATTTAATAAAAATTATTAAATTTTGATAAAAATTTAAAATTTATTAAAAATATATTTTTTATAATCATAAAAATAAAAATTGTAAAATTTTATAAAAAATCATTAAAAAATTAACAACCCCTAGTTTTTTTTAATTAAAGTCATAACGTGTTACAATACAACGTGACATGTGGCGAAAAAGATAAACAAAATAAAAATTAATAAAAGTTATAGAAAAATTATAAAATGCTTCTTCTGGTATGATAATTTTTATAAAAAAAATTACAAAATTTATATTTCTTTACATTTTATATGATTTTCTTACGAATTTATAAAATTTTATAAACTTTTTTTCTAATTTTTAATAAGAGTAGGGGCTTAACTACTTATTGAAAAATTTTGAGGGTCTTTTTTATGCATTTTAAAAGTTCAAGTACCCAGTTGAGTGAAAAAAACAGTGGCTTAATTGCTTTTTTTAAAGAAGTTTGAAGGCCTTTTTGATACATTTTGAAAGTTTAAGTGCTCAATTGAATAAAAAAAGAAAAAGAGCTTAATTACTTTTTTTAAAAAGTTTGAGTACTTTTTACACCCTTAAACTTTAATTTTTATATATATGTCAATATAGTTTTATAATATATAATCTTTTCAACGATTTCTTATCTCATCAATATATTGAGCTAAATGAAAAAAAAATTATGAATAATAAAAGAAGTAAAAAAATAAAAAATTTAATTGTTAATAAGAAAATATATATATATATATATATATAAAGAAAAAGGTTATTATGACCCTTTTACTTATAAGATTCTCACAGCAGTTAAAAATAAATATATCATATATTTAAGTTAAATGAAAAAGTAAAAAAAAATAATTATTAATAATAAAACTTAAAAAAATATAAAAGAAGAAAAACCATTATCACCTATTTATTCCTAAAACATGAAAATATAACGTAATAACTAACTTAATTAAAAATATGCTACACATAAACCTAAATAATTTTTTTTTTTAAATTTGTTATGATAATAAATTTAGATGGAGGTACGTATAAAACATAAAAAAAAAAAAGTGAAAGTGACAATAAAATATTTATAACTTATATTTAAGATAAAACACAAAATAATTGGAAATTTATTACAAAAGTAATTTTGAGTATAGTTAATGTATTGATAAATTAACTACCCTTCTTTTTAAAATATCAAACACGACATAAATTTGGGTTACTAAAATTAGAACAATGATTTCATGAATGAGTGATTAAGAGGGTATATTAATAAAAGAAAAGAAAATATCCAATAAAAAATATCAACATTATGAACTAAGATAAAACACTATATCAAAATTAAAATACTATTTATCATAACAATCACGTTATTAAATATTTTAACATTAGATTTCTAAGGGGTTGTTGGTTTTTCTTTTGAATTTTGAGAGAAAAAAAATATTAATTTTAATAGTAAATGATAATATCCTATTTTTTATTTAAATAAATAAATGATAATTATATCCCAATTTAATTTCATTGACTCGTTTAGAAGTTGGAAATATATATATATATATATATATATAACATATACATTAATTACAATTATAACTCCAAAAAAAAAAAAAGAACCCATCGATTCTCACGGTAAATTCCATTAATCTTTTAAAGAAAGTAGCCATTAAAGTTTACTCTAAACTCTTTAGGGTGGAAAAATGTTCAAAAAAAAAAAAAAAAGTAAAATTGAATGTTGAATGCACGTTGTAGAAAAGCTAAAATATGAATCTTCCAAATCAGTTCCCTCAATTATGTTCAACAGAAAAGTTTTACATCATAAATTATTACTTTACTTCTAATCAATTCCCACAATTAGTTTCAATAATAAATTAGCCTTTTTTTATACCATACTTAAAAATTTTTAGCCACAATACAAGATAAATGCATTTTTATACGTTTATACATTTAAATTCATATGTTTATATGTTTATAACAATGTCATATTAATTGAGTTAAGATTTCATCAATATTAATATTCTTTTTCAACTTATATATATTTTTTCTTAATATTGATATTTATATTATTTTTCTATGCCACATGACAGCTTGTAATCGATTGCTTTTTAGTAAATTTTTAATAGATATTGTTTAAAGGTGGCAACTACAGCAGCAACATTAATGCATTCATGCAAACCATGCATACGTACATGTACTTTATCAGGTAGAAGTACAGCTTAAAATGTACAACGTACGTTGAGCGGTATAAGTATGTTTTGTGTATCCACCGACCTGTGACTGATTTGACAGAAACTTTTTAGCTGGAAAAGCTAGTTAGCTGTTCAATTGTATTTTAGACAGGTTCTAGGTTATCATTAAGTTCATTTAATGTTTGTTCACTTGTTCAAGTTATTTTATTTGATTTTCAAATGTATTTGTAAGGTGTATACCTTTTGATATTGTAATGAGAGTTGAATCCATGTTCTCAAATTTTTCATCCGTTTTGCTTCTGTTTTGAACCTAAGAACAAACTTTCCTTGTTGTCCATTTGATCAAAACCCAACAAATGGTATCAAGAGCCTAAGTCTTTGAGGACCTTGGTTGTGTTTTGTTTGTGAGTGAAGTGTGTTTGAAAGAAAAGAAGCAGAAGTCTTTGTTGGTCTGTTTGCTTGCTGTAAGTATGAGTTTTACACCACCACCACCACCTGTGTTTGCTGGAGAAAATTACCACATTTGGGTAGTCAAGATGAAGACATATCTTCAAGCGCACGATTTATGGAATGTGGTCGAGAATGACACTGAACCAGCTCCATTGAGAGCTAATCCAACCATTGCACAGATGAGGCAATATAGTGAAGAGTGTGCCAAGAAGCATAAAGCAATGGCCTGCTTGCAAAATGGGGTATTCGATGTGATTTTCACTAGGATAATAGCCTGTGACTCACCAAAACAAGCATGGGAGAAGCTGAAGGAGGAGTTTATGGGGTCAGCTAAGACAAGGCAGCAGCAACTTATCAACCTTAGGAGGGATTTTGAAAACCTTAAGATAAAAGAGTCAGAGACCATTAAGCAGTACTCTGATAGGATAATGGCTACTGTCAACAACATAAGGCTCCTTGGAGATGATTTCAGTGAGAGCAGAGTTGTTGAAAAAGTCATTACAACTCTCCCTGAAAAGTTTGAGTTAAAGATTTCTTCATTGGAGGACTCGAGGGACTTGTCAACCATCTTCTTGTCTGAGTTGGTAAACTCCCTATATGCACTTGAGCAAAGAAGAGCCAACAGGCAGGAAGAGCATCCTGAAGGAGCTTTCTAGGCAAAGGCTAAGGAAGCCTCAAGTTCCAGCTACAAAGGGAAAAAGCCTTGGGTCGATAGGAAGGAGAAATCAAGCAAAGATGCAGGGAAGAAGAGGTTTCCACCATGTGCTCACTGTAAAAGAAACACACATCTAGAAAAGAACTGCTGGTACAGGCCAGATGTTTAATGCAGAAGCTGCAAACAATTTGGTCATGTTGAAAGGGTGTGCAAGAATAAAGGCAAGGCACAAGCTCAGCAGCAAATGCAAGCTAAGCCTGCTGAGGACTTTCAAGCTCAGGAGGAGCATGTTTTTACAGCCTCAAGCCTTGCAACCACAAGTAAAGCCAAATGCAATTGGCTTGTAGACAGTGGCTGCTCACATCACATGGCAGCTGATGAAGGCTTATTCAATGACCTTGATAGGACATTCACTGTAACGCCCTAATTTTTGGGTTTCTCTTAGATTGTTGTTCATCTGATAAAATGTTTGAACGTTGGTATCTGGGTGTGTAATGCATGTTTGGGGAGTGTTAGTGGACCTATGGAAGGCCCAGGTGTTGGTTAGAAACTCGGTAAAATTTTGTGTTTTTGACTTAGGAGATAGGGGTCACTTGGAAGTAGGTGTGATAAGAAAATATGTGTGAAATGAGGCATAAGCTGGCCAGTGGTGGAGTGGCAATATGACGCCACTTAGGAGCTATAAAAGTGGCACCTAAGTGAGCTTGGAGGTTCAAGGTTCAAGTCCCAGAGTGAGCATGTGTGGTGTTTAATTTTTGTGTTTGAACAGGTAAGAGTTTGAAGCAGAGTTGAACTCTGCTTGGGGTGAAATTTGAATCAGTCATAGGAGTGAATCAAGGAGCAAAGTAAGGACTTTTGAATTTGAATGAAAGTGGCCGGCCAAGGGACTCTCTATGGTGCAAATTCGGCAAGCAGTATAGGTAAGGCACAATCGGTATTAGGGTCTCTTTTGGTGTCGATTTCTTTAGGCTCTTTTTTTTGGTTCTTTTTTTGATTTTTACTTAGCAATTAGGTCTTCCAAATTCTTCTTTTTCCTTCTTTTCTGCTCTAGTTGCCGAACCCCTTTTGAACAAATACCCATCCTCCTATTCTTCCCTTTAAACGTTTTCTCCTCTCCATTTGTTTCTTCAAGCCGAACCATCATTGCTAGACTCTCCCATTGACCGAATTGGTTCTACCCACACTTCTCTTCTTCTTCTACTTCTTCTTTCCTTCATCAAAGTCCTCTCCAACTTGTTAGCCGAACCCTCTTGTGCTTAAGACCCTATTTCTCTCTTCTAAAACCGAAACCCTTCAACACTCTTCATTTCTCGTTGTTGTAAGTGGAACTATTGTGGTTGGGGGACTTAGATTGGTAAGTACTTCGTGACCTTGTTTCGTTAGTTTTCATGTGTTTAGGTTATGAGCCGAAACCCCCTTTAGGGGAGGCTAACGTTTCTAGGCTAAAAGCCTTTCGGCTTTTCTTTTTGGTTTCATATGCGCTAGTGTGGACAAGGGACGTGCAGCAAGGGGCCTTGGAGATCAACTCAGTTGGATAGTTGGATCTAACTTATTTTCGACAAAAAGGTAAAGGCTTTTAGGGACTTAAGCCATGTTGGCCGATTATGGTAAGAGGATTATGCCTTATTAATTATCGAGTTTTAGGCTAATACATTAGTGTTCAATTGTAGGCTATTTGTACGTGGGTTCTTCAACACTTCGACAGCTAACAGGTGTGTATCACATCTCCACTTTAGACTAGAACGGCAAAGGCCGTAACAACTGAAAAGAGACCAGAAACTGACCGAAAGTGACCGAAAAATCGGTATTGGGAAGATCTGTGAGTAACCGTTTACTCTGTTGTGGCTAAACATAGAATTGATGGAGATAGGATTGCAAAGGGTGCAATTTCGAACGTTTTGGTAAGTTGGGCTTTGATGGGCCAAATATGGGCCCAATGGGCTTCCAAGCCTAAATCGGTAAAATTGCCATTAAGGGCATCCTGGCGGTATGTTGTGAACAAAGCGGTTAAAATTAACAATCTGAATGTTAAAATTGGATTTAACGGGCTTAAGACGTTAATGGGCTCAGTAAGGCCCATTAAGGGCTTTTGGGCTAAAAAGGGCAAAACTGGAAACCGAGTTTAAACAGACTGCTGTGGACTAATAATTAATTGAACATGTATAAAATCTCTGAAATTAAGAAAAGAACTAAAATACCCTTACGTATGGAAAATTACTAAAATACCCCTAGGTGTAAATAGACCATTATACTCTTAGGGCTAATTCTGTATGAAATGTATGTTTTTCTGTTTCTGTATATCATATCTCATAATATGAATATATCTGATACATGAGATTTTGTATGTTGCATGCCATAGTATGGTTATATCTGTTGCATGGGGTATGGGCTTTTATGATGGAGGAAGCGTTCTGGCAGCCTCGCTGCAATCTGGTGGCCTCGCCACAATATATCTGGCAGCCTCGCTGCAATCTGATGGCCTCGCCACATATTATATATCTGTTCTGGTGGCTTCGCCACAATATCTGTATCTGGTGACCTCGTCACAATATCTGGCAGCCTCGCTGCAAATTTCTGTGGTGTGTAGCGGTTGGGTGGGTTGAGTAGTCTCCCCACATGGTGTAAAGCTGGTACGGGGGTGTTATGGATGGATCTGGGTTGGGTTTTCTGTTTGCATATTATATCTGATCTGTATCTGTTATGGGCCTTTGGGCTTAACCTGATTTCTGAAATGGGCCAAGGCCCAATTAATCTGATTCTGAGGCTTGATCTATTTTGGCCTATGGTTGAGATTATGTTGCACACTGAGTTATCAAACTCACCCCATTTAATTTCATCTCTGCAGATAACCCTCAACCATAGTGGGCTTGGAGCTGTAAGAGATTCGGAGTGGCCACAGCATCTGCAAGTTCGGTTTTTTCTGTTTTACTTTAAGTATCTTAATTTGCTATTATTTTTGGGTTTAATTGTAGGTTTTTTTCAAAATCCTAAGAATGTTTTCCAAACTTAACGAGATCAACGATTGGATAATCTAAAGGCTTAATAAAATAATTTTTCGCAAACTTGCTGTTTTAATAAAAATATCACCAAAGTCACAACAAGCAAAGGTCATAAACTTAGCTATAGGTTCATGTGACACGCCAGAACTGGTCATAACGTCCAGGCCAGGTTTGGGGTGTTACATTCACCTCAAAGATCAGGATAGGCAATGGGAACCTGATTGAAGCTAAAGGCAGAGGTGATGTTGTGATCAACACTGGCTCAGGTAACAAAGTTATTTCTGATGTGCTCTTTGTTCCTGATATTGATCAGAATTTATTAAGTGTTAGTCAACTGGTTGAAAAAGGGTACTCATTGATTTTTGAGAATGGTACTTGCACTGTTAGAGATACATGTGGTCAAGAACTGGTCTCAGTAGCTATGGCTGATAAGTGTTTCATGCTGGATATGAATCAGCTAGAAAAGAAAGCTTATACTAGTGTTACTGATTTAGCTAGTTTATGGCACAAAAGATTAGGCCATGTCAACTATAAATCACTTGATTTGCTGCACAAATCAAGCATGGTTGAAGACATGTTCAAAGTTGAAGTCAGTGAGAATGTTTGTGAAATCTGTCAGCTCGGGAAGCAAGCAAGATTGCCTTTTCCAGTTGATAACGCATAGAGAGCTCAAAGCAAGCTTGAGTTAGTTCACACTAACATTTGTGGACCAATGATGACATATTCTCTGAATGACAGCAAATACTTTGTGTTGTTCATTAATGATTTTAGCAGATTCTGTTGGATCTACTTTTTACGGCAAAAGTCAGAAGTATTCAAAACATTCAGCAAGTTCAAAGCACTAGTTGAGAACCAATCAGGCTACAAGATTAAAGCCTTGAGGTCAGATAATGGTGCTGAGTACTTGTCAAACAAATTCCAGAAGCTGTGTGAGCAAGCTGGAATTTACCATCAGCTAACAACAGTTTATACTCCCCAGCAAAATGGAGTATGTGAAAGGAAGAATCGAACAGTGCTCGACATGGCTAGATGCTTGTTGTTTGAAATCAAATTGCCAAGTAAATTTTGGGCTAAAGCAGCAAATACTTCAATATATCTACTCAACAGACTGCCTACTACTGCTGTTAAAGACAAAATTCCTTTTGAAGCTTGGCATGGACTTTAGCCAACCGTGTCATATCTAAAAGTGCTTGGCTGTGTTTGCTACACTCTCATTCCTGCTGAAAAGAGAACCAAACTTGAAAAAAGATCAATGCCTAGTATCTTTGTTGGCTATAGCAGCACAAAAAAGGGCTATAGGGTGTATGATCCTTCAACAAATAACATCATTGTGAGCAGAGATGTGAAGTTTGATAAAGGAAGAGTTTGGGATTGGAATGGGACAGATGCAAGCTTGAATGAGGAAAATCAGCAAGACAGCAACTTAGAATTAGCTGAAGAAAGTCCAGTTGATGATGTTGATGATGCACCTATAAGAGGCACAAGGACTATTGCTGACATTTATCATAGGTGTAATGTTGAAATAGTTGAGCCTTCCTGTTATGATGAAGCAGCAAATGAGAGTTGCTGGCAAGAAGCAATGGAAGCTGAAATAATAATGATCCACAAGAATGATACATGGGAACTGGTTGATAGGCCACAAAACAGGAAAATTATTGGTGTCAAGTGGGTGTTTAGAACTAAGAAGAATGCAGATAGGTCACTGAACAAGCACAAGGCCAGATTAGTTGTGAAGGGATATAGTTAACAGCAAGGGGTCGACTTCTTTGAAACCTTTGCACCTGTTGCAAGGTTGGACACCATAAGGCTGTTGTTTGCCTTAGCAGCTCAGAGACAGTGGAAAGTGCATCAATTGGATGTTAAATTAGCATTTCTAAATGGACTTATCAAGGAAGAAATTTTTGTTGAACAACCTAAAGGTTTCAAGTTTGCTGGTAAAGAACACAAAGTTTACAAGCTGAAAAAGGCATTGTATGGGTTGAAATAGGCTCCAAGGGCTTGGTATGACAGAATAGATGACTACTTGTCAAGACTCGGGTTCACAAAGAGTATAAGTGAGCCTACTCTTTACATCAAGAAGGCTGGAGAGGAGACTTTGCTGATTGTGTCTCTGTATGTTGATGATCTGTTGGTCACTGGTTGCAAAGGTGAGTTGATTGAAGACTTTAAGAGGCAAATGCAAGAACTTTTTGAGATGACTAATCTTGGTTTGATGACATCCTTTCTTGGTATGGAGGTAAATCAACTTGAGGATAGCATTTTCATAAGCCAAAGAGCATTTGCAAAGAAAGTCTTAGACAAATTCTCCATGTCAAAGTGCAAACCTGTTAGCACTCCTGTTGCACTAAGAGAAAAACTGTTAAGCACCAGTGAGCATGATCGTGTGGATAAAAAAGAGTATAGAAGCATGGTTGGTTGCCTACTCTATTTGACAACAATGAGACCTGACATTATGTATGCAGTTAGCCTTCTATCGAGGTTCATGCACTGCAGCAATGTTGCACATTTGAAAGCTGCTAAAAGGGTTCTAAGATATGTCAAAGGAACCTTGAATTTTGATGTGAAATTTGAAAGAGCAGAGGAGCTGAAGCTTGTTCAATATTCAGACAGTGATTGGGCAGGCTCAGTCAACGACATGAAGAGCACATCGGGTTACTTCTTCACTCTAGGCTCGAGTGTTTTCAGCTAGAGTTCAAAGAAGCAACAAACAGTAGCTCAATCTACTGCTGAAGTTCAGTATATTGCAGCTGCTACTGCTATTAATCAAGCCATTTAGCTTAGAAACCTGCTTGAAGATTTGAATGCTGGTCAAGCAAAGGTAACTGAGATCAAAGTTGACAATCAATCAGCAGTAGCAATTGCCAAGAATCCTGTGTTCCATAGCAAAACAAAGCACTTCAAGATCAGATATCATTTTGTAAGGGAGGCTGAATTGTCAAAAGAAATCAGCTTGGTTCATTGCTGTTCAAGGGACCAATTTGCTGATATTTTAGCCAAACCATTGGCTGTCACAAGGTTTGAGTTACTGAGAAAAGAGATTGGAGTTTGCTGCCTTATTACCAAGGAGGAGTGTTCAAAGGTGGCAACTACAGTAGCAACATTAATGCATTCATGCAAACCATGCATACGTACATGTACTTTATCAGGTAGAAGTACAGCTTAAAATGTATAACGTACGTTGAGCGGTATAAGTATGTTTTGTGTATCCACCAACCTGTGACTGATTTGACAAAAACTTTTTGGCTGGAAAAACTAGTTTGCTGTTCAGTTGCATTTTAGACAGGTTCTAGGTTATCATTAAGTTCATTTAATGTTTGTTCACTTGTTCAAGTTATTTTATTTGATTTTCAAATGTATTTGTAAGGTGTATACCTTTTGATATTGTAATGAGAGTTGAATCCATGTTCTCAAAATTTTCATCCGTTTTGCTTCTGTTTTGAACCTAAGAACAAACTTTCCTTACTGTTCATTTGATCAAAAACCCAACAGATATTATGATGAGAACAATGAAATAATTTATCATTTAATTCTTACAATAAATACTAGATTGTTGAAAGTTATAGAAACTTTAGTTCAAATACTATTATTTGTGTAAAATATATAAAAATAACAAAATCGTCCATAAAATAATATAATTTATCTGTATTTTCATCTTTTATCTTATAACGAGTTAGTTTTCAAGCTCAAATGGAGATTACTATCAAGCCCACGCAAGTCATTGTCTGATGATAATGTCGCACCCATCTAACTGTCACAAAGGAATACATTGATCATTCCCTGGTCAAACCTTCATTTCTCTAGCTCAAGCCCTATATATGCATATACTGATAAAAACTGCAGAACCCAGAAATAATATATATATATATATATATATATATATATGTTCAGAACAGGCCAAGCAAATTGGAATTGTTGTGTATATTGTGTTTGTTTTCTTCCAGTTTTCAGATTGTTTATAGCTATATCATATCTAGCTGGCGAAAGTATTGTACTGGCGAATTGGGAATCGAGGAACATGGAGAAAATGAGTTCTGAGGATGGAGATCGTTACCACCATCGACATCATTACTCTGATACAGATGTTTTAGGGTCCGAGAAAGTGCCCCATAGTGGTCCATTGAGCGGACCATTAAACAAAAAGGTTGCAGCAGGGAAGAAAACTGCCCACTTTAACATTCCAGACTCCAGCTCTTCCAAGGACGACCGTTACGTTGAGATCACCCTCGATGTTACTGCCGATTCGGTGGCGGTTCATAGCGTAAAGGCTGCGAATGGTGGTGATTTGCAGGAAGATCCTGAGCTGAGTTTGCTGGCTAAAGGTCTGGAGAAGAAATCCAAGGTGGTGAGGAATGCTTCGGCCAAGATTAGGCAGGTGGGGCACGAACTCAAGCGTTTGACATCTTTCTCCAGGAAGCCTGCTCGGTTCGATCGGACTAAATCCGCAGCGGCTCATGCCCTCATGGGCCTAAAGTTCATTAGTAAGAATGAATGTGGACATGGATGGGAGGCTGTTGAGAAGCGGTTTGATGATATCACTGCTTCCAACAATGGAGTTTTGCCTCGTTCCCGGTTCGGTGAATGCATCGGTATGCATATTGCTGTCAACTTTTTTTGAGTATTGATGATTTGCAAGTGTTTCAGTTCAGTGAGAATTTTTGAGTGAAAATCAATGGCAGGAATGGAGTCTAAGGAGTTTGCACTGCAGTTGTTCGATGCACTTGCTCGAAAACGAAACATTCATGGTGATTCCATCGATAAGGCTCATCTGAAAGAGTTTTGGGATCAGATCTCGAATCAAAGCTTCGATGCTCGCCTTCAAACTTTCTTCGACATGTAAAGTTGTTAATTATGGTTTCTTAAATAAGTTCTTTATTTAGAGTTTGGTCTTAAATCAAATGATTCACAAACGAAAGAATGCAGGGTGGATAAAGATGCAGATGGAAGAATAACAGAACAAGAAGTCAAAGAAGTATGGCATATGAATCAATTGCTTGCGGCTGTTAAAAGTAATATGTTGATAGATTTACCAAGAACCTGATATATTTCTGAAATGTTGAGTTACTTTTTACAGATTATAAGTCTCAGTGCATCTGCAAACAGACTCTCAAATATCCAGAAACAAGCTGAGGAATATGCAGCTTTGATTATGGAAGAATTAGACCCAGACCGCCTGGGGTACATCATGGTAAATTTCAAGCGCTTCTTACAATTTTTGTTTGGTTTTTAGCTTCAATTCCATAACCAGAAATCTTATGTTTGAAACAGATAAACAACTTAGAAATGCTTCTGCTACAAGCACCAAACCAGTCAGTACGAGGCGAAAGCCGGAAATTGAGCCAAATGCTAAGCCAGAAGCTTAAGCCTACATATGACGGTAATCCAGTTAGGAGATTCTGCAGGAACGCCAAGTATTTCTTGCAAGATAACTGGCAGAGAGCTTGGGTGATGGTTTTATGGATTGCAGTTATGTGTGGGTTGTTTGCATACAAATACATCGAATATCAAAGGAGGGAAGATGTATTTAAAGTACTGGGGAATTGTGTTTGCTTTGCCAAAGGTGCAGCTGAGACAATTAAACTGAACATGGCACTGATACTGCTACCGGTATGTCGTAACACCCTCACCTGGTTAAGAAACAAGACGAAACTAGGAGTTGTCGTTCCCTTCGATGACAACCTCAACTTCCACAAGGTAACAAAGAACATGTCTTTATAAGCTAAGTTGAGCTATGAAGTTTGTTTTGATTGCTCTCAACATATTGCAGGTTATAGCAGTGGGGGTTGCATTTGGGGTTGCCATCCATGGGATTGCCCATTTAGCATGTGATTTCCCTCGCCTGCTTCACGCCACTCCTGATGAATATGTACTAATGGAACAATATTTTGGTGAACAAGCCAAAAGTTACTGGCATTTTGTGGAGCACGTTGAAGGAATAACTGGGGTACTAATGGTGATTTTAATGGCCATTGCATTCACGCTAGCGGCACCATGTTTCAGGCGGGGTCGGATCAACCTCCCAAAGCATCTAAAGAAACTAAGTGGCTTCAATGCCTTCTGGTACTCCCACCATCTGTTTGTCATTGTTTACACTCTCCTTATTGTACATGGAATTAAGCTCTTCTTGACCAAGAAATGGTACAAGAAAACGGTAAGCAATGATCAAAATCCCCAAACATCTCTGTTAAGGTAATTGATATTAATTTATCCAAAACTAATTTCATTTTTATTGGAAATGAACAGACTTGGATGTACTTGGCAGTTCCAATTATCCTTTATTCATGTGAAAGATTGACAAGGCTGCTTAGGTCAAGCATCAAGGCTGTTACAATACAAAAGGTAAGCAACCTATCATGATTACATATGATCGAACTCAGGTTTAACCCAAGGTGGCATTCAACAACTTTGCGGGTTCGAATTGGGGATTCCTAAAATGTCGTAGAAAATTTACAGGTTGCTGTTTATCCTGGAAATGTATTGGCACTTCAAATGTCAAGGCCCCATGGATTTAGATACAAAAGTGGACAATACATGTTTGTCAACTGTGCTGCAGTGTCTCCATTTGAATGGTAATTTGCCTTGGCCTTCAAAACAGAACATATCCAGTAACTACTGACCATTATTTGTCTGATCTTCATTAACATGACATTGATTTGTCACATGAGAAACAGGCACCCCTTTTCTATTACTTCAGCTCCCGGAGATGACTATCTGAGTGTGCATATTAGGACACTTGGTGACTGGACTCGACAACTCAGGACAGTGTTTTCGGAGGTATGTTTCAACAACCATCTTGGAACATATTGTCAATGGCTGTCGCCTGTCAGGGATTTATGTTCAACTAACATTGTGCTTCCAGGTGTGTCAACAACCTACTAATGGAAAAAGTGGCCTCCTTAGAGCCGACTGCGTGCATGGAACTAACATCCCAGAGTAAGTCGTTCAACTTGGCAATTTGATTTTATATCAACAAAAACAAGGCCAACACAACAGTAACCCCAAAAAATAAAGAATAAAATAGAATAAACAGAAGAACGTGATGTAAGGCATGTCTGAAGGAGTCAAGGTTGATATGGATCTTTAGGCTTAAACAATTTGGGGTTAATGCTGCATACGTGATACGCATTACTTAGGTCAAACAAACCTTATTAATTTAATCAGATTGAATAGGAGTTGTTCTATACAACTCCTTTTTATGCTTTGTTTGGAGAATCACGACACCTAACTTGTGATTGTTTTCAAATAATTTTACTCAATTTTTTTACAACACATATTAATGCTTGTCAATGGCTGAAGAAAAGCAAGCAAATCCTAGCAATTAATCAGAAATGAGATTTGGCAGTCTCTTGTTTGATAGAATAAAAGATAATTGATGAAAGTAGTGTATGATAATAATTCACCCAACTAATCAGGCCCCACTCCATTTCATAATTGCACTTCTTTTGCAGCATATATGGACCCTTATGATCTTTTCTGATAAGCACAAAGTTTAATAAGGAAGTCGATGATCAATTCAAGATTTTTATTTAAAACCTAAACTTTAATTTTATTATCTTAATTAGTTTATCTTTTTTTACTATGGAATGGTGTTCAATGTTCATGCTCACTGACATTGGCTTCTTTAGAAATCTCTTTTTTTTTTTTCTGTCATTTCTCCTTGACATGTGATGCCATATGCCATATGGAATCAGAAATGACTTCTATATTTCATTAGTTCTCTCTCTCTTTTTTTATTAAATATCTGTCGGCTATAAGCAAGAAGACAAGAAACTCGACATCAAGATCATAAAAGAGAATATAAATTCCAGCTTTAGGCTTCTAGCTAGGCCATTGAAAACTTGGATTTTCCTAAGAAAGCTAAAGACAACAATTTCAAAACTCTGACTAATGAACTAATAATCATTTGTTTGGTAATGAAGAAAAAAATTGGTAACATGGTATCTGTCTGCTTTAAAACAATGGAAACTGGAAAGTGTAATCAAAATGTCATTTTCTGCGCTTGGTGCTTGTGAATTT
This sequence comes from Gossypium stocksii, assembly GCA_020496765.1. Lineage (NCBI taxonomy): Eukaryota > Viridiplantae > Streptophyta > Magnoliopsida > Malvales > Malvaceae > Gossypium > Gossypium stocksii. The sequence goes on along the minus strand of CM035627.1, from coordinate 105,640,813 downwards.
CACGTGACAAGTAATATGCTAAGAAAGAGAATGTAATACACTTCAATGTGATTGATGATTTTGAACAGTTTCCCAAGAGTGTTAATCGACGGACCATATGGAGCACCGGCACAAGACTACAAGAAATACGAAGTGGTTTTGTTGGTGGGTTTAGGGATTGGAGCAACCCCCATGATTAGCATTGTGAAGGACATAGTGACTAACATCAGGGCCATGGAAGAAGAGGAAGAAGAAGAGAAAAGTAGTAGTATAGAGAAAGGAAACGGGGTTAATAAAACGAATTCTACATCACCAAATTCAAAAAGGAAAGAAAACTTCAAGACAAGGAGGGCATATTTTTATTGGGTGACGAGGGAACAAGGTTCCTTCGATTGGTTCAAAGGGATAATGAATGAAGTGGCTGAAATGGACCGTAACCATGTAATCGAGCTTCATAATTACTGCACAAGTGTGTATGAAGAAGGCGATGCTCGCTCGGCTCTCATTACTATGCTTCAATCACTCAATCATGCTAAAAATGGGGTCGACATCGTCTCTGGTACGAGAGTAAAATCCCACTTCGCCAAGCCTAATTGGCGCAGTGTCTACAAGCATATTGCTGTCAATCACAACAACTCTCGAGTGGGTACGTTCACCCACCACTAGCCTTTCCTTCGTTTTCATTTTCACACACTTGGATATAATCCTACATTAGACCTAATTAAAAATGCTTACATCAATGGCTATAAGCCTATAACTTAACATGGAATTAATCAACATGCTTTTACATGTAATAATTGATAAAGTTAAAGAGTTAGGGAAGAAATCACCATGCTTTTAAAAAGATCTCCTCTAACTGTTAACTTTAGATACTCCATTATCTTCTATCTTTTTATTTAGCTGCTTTATTCATTAAAGCGATGTTTTGCCAACTCTTTTGTTCCTTGTCTAAAAAGCAATAAAAAGATGTATACCTTTTGAAAATGAACAACAGATATACTTTGCAAAAAGGTTACTATTAGCGACTGTGTTGCCATTGCTTGTTACAACTATGATATTAATATCTACTATGATTTTTCATAAATATAAATATTTATTTAACAAATAAATATTTTCACATTTATAATAATTAATAACTTAATTTATATTTTGTTTAAAAAAAAGCTTGATTTATATATTTTTTATATTATTAATATGTAAATTAATGCTTTATTAGTGTATAGAACCATATGATGCAGTCTCAACAAAATTTTGTGAAAATATATAAAGTTAACATAGTTTTTTTAAAGGTAAAGTTAACATTGTTTTTAACAAATGAGTATCACGTGATTTCTTGATATATTAAAAAATACATTGCTTCTTACATTCGCATGGGATGTTTAGTGCTTTTCATGATAAAGATAAACAACATAACCAATTATCGGACAATAATGTTGCGGAATGTTATTGGCAGGGGTTTTTTATTGTGGGGCACCGGCGCTGACAAAAGAGCTTCGCCAGCTAGCTTCAGATTTCTCCCACAAGACTTCCACCAAGTTTGATTTCCATAAAGAGAACTTTTAATCCCATGCCAGGGTCCCGGATAAGGAGAACCTAAAAAAGAAATGCTTAGGAGCTCACCAGACTGTAGAGACAGTTACATGCACCTTCATCCCACTGTGTCTCTCAATTGTACAAAGATCTTGGACCCCTCCATTTACAAATTGCTTTTCTTCTCTGTAATCTTGTATCCAAGTTTTCTAATCCAATAAATTCAAAATTTTCGCATGTTCATACTATTCTTTTTCAATATAAAATTAGTTTTTCTTTTCTGTTGAAAACAATTGAGGGCAAACAAACGATAGTGCGTTGGTTGATTGAGATTTAAAAAGAGATTCTGGTGTTTGATGAGAAGAAAGCACGTAAGCGTGAGTGCGTAACCCATAGTCATGCTCTGCACATCAAGACATGTTTTTTTTAACGAGGGGCTCTAGGTGCTCTACCTTTTATTTGTGTTTTCGTTTTAGCCTCTGGAAACTGGGCCTGATTAGTTGGCTTGATGTCACGCCTTGATCAGCAGCCTGATTGGGCTGGAAAGGGATTAGAGGTTTCTTCATTGACATGTTGGCAACATCTAAGATTCTGCTGCTGTTGTTGCCGGGAGAGCCTTGCTTTGATTTTAACTGTCTTGGCAACTCCAGCCTCTCTAGTATCCTTGTCGTGTTTATATCGAGCTGCTTGCTGTTGTCCGATGAGGATAGAAGTATAACCGATTGATCTGACTTGGGTTTGGTGGGAGAATACTTGACTGGAATTTCATTGGTAACTAGCCGCTCCCATTCTTCAGCAACTGAAGTTGGTTTTTTGCGTTCTTCAGCTGTTTGATGTAGCTGTGACATCTCATCGTATACTACCATGACACCGATTGATGAAATTGGTCGTGCATTCACTTCGGTTGAGTCAGGGTTGGTTGGGTTTGGTTCACATGTTGCATCATTCCGTTTAGGAGCTACACACCTAGAATATTCACGTCATCAATGAAACAAAATGTCAGAAATCATTCAACATTCAGTCATTCACCTGTCAATCTCACTCAATGCTGAATTGTAATACCTAAACTTTTTTGTTTTTCTTTAAAAAAATGCCATGCACATTTTGAAACAAAAATACAAATGAATACTCTTCATACTTTTATCCGGTACTCGACCAGGTCCGGATAACATAAGTGATGAGTTGAGAAAGCTTAGATATATAGTTACGAAAATAAAGGAATTAGTTCATGTTATGGTGTTAATAAAAAAATCAGTTATCCGAGTCATGCAATAATAACAGCAATTTGCAACACAAACATACTAAAAAATTAACAAATTTTGTATTTCAAGTAACACTCTAGGCAGAAAGCTGATCTAAAACAAGATCTTTGCTGAAAATGAGGCAATATTATGAAATCTTCTAGTATCCATGTAATGTAAAGCCCACCTCGTTTTCCTTGCAAACAAAATTATACTAACGTAAGGCATTATTCTTTCTAAAATTTATGATTGAATGTTTACAGAAAAGATCTTTAACCACTATTAGGCCTTGATAATTACTCGCCATCTACTCTGAAGTTGTTAGAAATCTTCAACGAATAAAGTGGGGGAGAAAAAGAAAAAGAGAAAAGATCTTGAGTCATAAAATGGGGAAAACAAATGCATGCATATTGGACTGTTTCTAAGCATGTTAAGACAGAGAGTGTTGGATACGGATATATTCAAATTTTTTCCAAGTATTTTCTTATATTAAGATTCTTTGGAGGGTCATAACACTATATCTATGTCCAAATATGCACCAGGTGAATATGAGTACTTCAAAAAATTGAACAGTCTGAACAACCTAGATTTTTAATGACCATGTATATGGGCAGTTCGAAGCAGTTGCGAGTGAGATTACCCAAATTGTAAGCTTTCCTTTACAAGCAAGTTAAGTTTTTGATGGAAACCTCTATCATACAGGACTGGATTGTAGTCTCTTGATTCCAACTGCCAAAGAGTCAAAAATCACGAAATTGGAGCAAAATATGAACATGCCAGTAATCAAATACTAACTTGGCAAAAGTAAGAACAACATAGAGTGTGTGAGTGCAGCTGTATCCCATGATACATCGAAAGTATTTACAGCTTCCATACCAAATCCAAGTGGCATGACTCGATATTCATACATAATATTTTAACTACAGTTGCTGAGATTCGGGAGTGAGTATTATGGAGCTTGAAAAACAAAGAACATTGGCTCTGAACAAACGTCAAATTAAACAAATAAAAGAACGGGGACAGAAGAAAAATGTAAGGAAAACTTTTTACCTTGGATAAGGAGGACTGTATGGAAATCTCAATCTCCTTAGGCACTGAGTGAGCAACAAATCGATTGACATCAGAAAAAGGCAAGACTTCCTCTGATCCTGCAAGGCGCTGAAAGTTTTAAAACATCAAACAACATAGTTACCAGCTGAGCTTAACTCTGTTCGCAAGAAGCAAAAAGTTATTAGGAGGATTACTGGATTACAATGAAGATACCGGACTACAAATATTATTTTGAAATGAACAGATAGAACATCAACTAATAATAAAGCAGATTAATGTGCACCCTGAGAAGCATTGGTCCATTATCTGAAGGTTGAAGAATATAATAGCAATTGAATGTCGCCTCCCTCATAGTTTCTACATTGCAATTTGAAGAGCATATCAAGCCTTGATCCATTGAATATAGAGCACTGCAAAGCCCTTTGAAAACTGAAAAATTGTATTTGGATCAGGAAAATGAAATAATAAAAAGGTTGAAAAGAAAGGAAGAATAGTTTACATTAAAATTCTTTCTCACAACTGTATATAACAAGAACTTCTAATGGTATTAAAACTCGAGGTAAGTTTGCAATTAAGGCAAAGTCAGAAATCACAGAAAAACTAACTAAACATTTACATTGCAGAATGATAGCAAACAAAAGGACTTCCACGCACCTTGAGCATTCAATTCTAGCTGATCCATTTCATCATAAGTAGCTTCTATATCTGGAGAAGCCGATGGAGTTACAAAATAGGGATTTCCAAATATAAGTCCTGTGTAGAATTCCAATAAAGGAGAATATGAACCAACGCATCGTATAAATAAAATACTAGCAGCATTTTCTTCAAGCTCCTATATTTCAGGGAAATTGCCTGGACCAGCAGTTTAAATTATCTAATAACCAAGAATCCTTTTAAAAGATGCAATAACTGCAAGATATCCACAAAGATGACAAAAAGAACTTCATACTGAGATTTACCTTCACTCAAAGACCCTAAGTTGGTTCTGTCTATTATATTGAAGTTGACAGGTGAAGAAGCCTGTTGGAGTTTCATAGAGCTCTGAAAAGAGGGCATAAATAGGATAGCGTTTTCTCCAACCTTCACAGAATTTTGAATCACATCAAAAGCCCCAAGTTCACGGCCAGAGACTTGACAAGAAGGCCTTTCAATCCTAGTTTTTTCTGAATTGCCCAATGGAACACCATGGCACCTGCATGTCTATAGGTAGTGGATCGAAGGATTGTTATTCCGCTTGCTAAAGGGTTGAATTAAGATACATGTTGAGTACCTTACAAGGGTTGAATCCATCAATTATATGATTGACAGAAGCAGATAAATTGCAGGATATCTGCTTCACCGAACCTGCAAGGTTACTATTAAAGATAAAATGAGCTTGCAGTGGCTCCTCCATGTCGTCCCTTAGATCTTGTAGCCATCGTTTCACCAAGCCATGAAATACTTTGACCTCTGTCAAAGTTGATAAAATATTAAATCAAAGGTTTACATATTTATACGATAAACTAGTGTCTCAGTTGGCTTAACCTACTAAACATCTGATGTAGCTTGAAATTGTTAACAATAGTACACAATTGTTTCGTAATCAGGGTTCAAGCACAAGATGCAAAATAGGTCAACAAAAATGGTAGTGCCTGGAACGAAATCCTCAATCAGTTTTAAGGATTTCAATATTTCTGTGAAACCTGGTCAAGACTTTGAAAGACGCATTTGCCTCCAACTCAAGCTTCAATTTCACCACAGACACTTACGAAGATAGAAGGCCCATATTTTGTTTTAATTTGAATCTGTTATCATAAATGTTAAAGACTTGTTGAACTCTAAAGCTGCTCATAAATGTTAAAACTTAAAAAACCTTGAAATTTAGAGCCGATTTTCTAAATGACATGCAGGGGAAGAGTGTAACCTGGAAGGCAGCACTGAAAGGAGCAGTTATCAAGATCAGATATACATCTGGAAAAGGTGCTGATATTCGCCCTTATATCACTAAGATGGTTTGATCTTTGCTCAAGCAAAATGAACTCGACAGAAACACATTTATCTGCAGCATCCTGGCCAGAAAACCGAGGTTGAAAGTGATTTCAACAAAACCAAAGGGATACAAATCCTAACCGTGGTAATATATTGCTCACCGTAAGAGTTTCTTTCAAGGCAGAGTCCATAGTTTCAGGTAAACATGAACTCAACACAATAACTTTTCGCACGATATCTCTTCCTCCCCACGAATATAGAACTTGATCACTCAAAACACTTGCAAGTTTCATATCTGCCAAATATAATCTAAGGAAAAATCAGCAAACACAAACAAAATTGTACTTGATTTAAAACGAATAAATAAATAACATGTAACATTGATTTCGATATATTGCTTTCATAAAAGTGAAATTTCGAAACTTATAGTTATTAACTCTTGAAAATTTTCGTTACATTTATATCAAAACCTAATAAATTTTTCATTTCACTCCAGTTTTCTAACCAAAGCATTTTGAGAGAGAGAGAGCGAGACCGTAGCAAGAGATAGATCCAGACTCATTGATCACAGGGGAAAACGAATCGGTGGGCAAACTATTAACAGCATGGTGAAAATCACGAATACTATAATCTCCTCTCGGACCATACGCCACCTTTAGCTGTTGACAATGCATCAGATTTAAGTCGAAATTGAAAAACACATCTCATCCATTGGAATCTCCGATTAAATCAAAACGAGTTACCTCATCGGAAGAAGAAATGCGGTTTTTGATGACGTAGCACAAACCGATTCTATCTCTGAGAGAATCTAATTTATTCCTCCAATTCGATGAAATAGTGTAGAAATTAGCCATCTGTAACAGTGACTGCGAAAATCGCAACTAAATTTCTTAATTGATCGATTCAATTTAAAGCAAATTCCGATTTTCAGGTTGTGCGATCGGTTACCTGCTTTATGTCTCTAAGCAATGGAGGCGAGAGGCTTCGTAGATCCAGCAAAAAACAAACGAGAACCATTGACCTTTCTTCTGCTTCGGTTCTTCTTTCAGTTGATTTTCGGAGCTATGTTTTGGCGCGGAATAGCTTGACGAAATGTCGATTTTGAAATTTTATTTTATATAGAGGATAAAATATTTCTATTTCACCGCCTGAATTTTATTGGTTTTAAAAAATCTCTCTCTCTCTTTTTTCTTTTTTCTTTTTTCCACGCATTTCCCCTCTTTTTCAGTTGTTTAAAAAAGAACACTCTATTAATATAACTTATTTACCAAATATGAGATGATATTTTCATCAAAACTCTTTTTCATTTTACATAAACTTTTTTTTTTACATAATTATTTTTCTTTTCGAATATATAATTTTTTTCTTAAAAAAAAAAAGTCATTATTCAACACAATACCATTTCAAACAAATCAAGATTTAGAGACATTAATTATGACTCTAAATACAAGAGAAAATTAATACTATACATAGACTAAAAGGCAGATTCCCAAGAAAGAACTTTCTTTTCTACAAAGTGAAACATCAAATCACTCAAATAATTAAGCACTTTTTAAATCACAGGTTGCAACTTTTCACCTAATGCAGTAGAAAAACCATGTACTTAAAACACCATGTTTCCAAGGCTTTTACTGGAGATGAATTTTTGAAAAGTTAGCCATATTTGTTCCCCGAACAGAGATCAATCTTCTTATAATCTTATCTATCAGTAGTTTGTCAGTCTCAAAGACGGCGCCACCAATGCTCACCACACCAGGGTTCTGGCTATTCATCACAGAGAACGCAATGGCCGGCTCATAACCAGCGTTCACGCAAAAATGGAGCAGGCCCCTGGGAAACAAGAACACATCTCCTTCATTGATTAAGGACTCGAAGAGAGTATTGTTGGTGTCAATGAAACCTGCAAGAACGATGCCTTTGCGAACAAAGAATAACTCAGAGGCTCTGGGGTGAGAATGAGGCATTACCGTGCCATCCAGATCGAGGTCGGTTCGAGCGATGGATAGGCCGAGGGTGTTCAGGCCTGGGAAATCTGCAGCAGTGACTATATTTACTGAGGAATGAAGAAAGTTGTCTGTATCTCCAGCATGTTTTAGATTTGATGTCGTGAAATCTGCAGAACTGATGCTTGAAGGGTTCTTGCAAGGGAAACCGTTTATGAACACCATTGGTGTAACTGTCGTGTTGGTCGGACAAGCATCCTGAAGATTATCATTATCTGCCAGGCAAATGCTGATGGAAGTACTGCATAAGATGATGAGGAAGAAAACAAGAGTTGCATTCATACTTGGTTTTCTATTCTGTTTTTTCTCTCTCTTATGAAACTATGGATGTCAGCTTGTTTTATTGGCAGTGTTTGTATATATAATAACATTTAGAGGTTGGAAGAACTGAAAGTTATTCATTTAGGCTTGGAGTTCACTACTGGGTTTCATATGGATTTCATTTCAAGAAGTCCGTTGCTTTAAAGAAAAGATTATCTATGCTTCAAATACTAGGATGGGTCTTCTTTTGCTGATAATTCCCTTCAATCTTTCATGAAAACAACAGCAAACTCTGGCATGGACCCAATATTTTCAACTTGTCTAAACATGATTCAGATGTTAATTAACTCTGCAACTTTTCTTTGCCATAACGGGAAAGGAAAAAGAGTCTACAGGTTAGCCTTAGGCCGAAGGTCTTAGCCTTAACCTTAGCCTTTGCCTTCTTAGTGCAACTTGCAGAAGCAACATGACATGAGTCTAATTATAATTTGAGGGCACTGGTAGTGAAACAATTTTAATAAGGTGTGCAGTCAATTCTGGGAGCACTATATCTAAACACTTATGGCGTTACTAAGTCTTGGTGTCCTAAACTTTAAGCTAAACCTTAAAGCTTACTCTTCTATGTCCTTTATTCCTTCTGTTTTTGACACTTTCTTAATCATGGTAACTTAGAGGCCATGCTGTCAGGGTTTAAGCCATTCAAGTCAAACCTGGCCGCATGAAATGGAAACTAATTATAAAACCGTCATGGTGCCTTCATCGCCCAATGTCATTTGGAGGTCTTGTTTAAATTTATTCTGATATAAATTCGAATATATTTCGGTTTTATGTTGAGTAAGTATTATTTATGACTCGCGACTGTACTACTAAATAAAAACCATCCACATGCTCTTATGTGTTAACATGGACAATTCCAGTGAAACATCAATGATAAAAAGACCATACATCGCAAAACAGCTACTGGAACATCGCATTGTAATGGTGGAAATCTTTACACATTGCAGACTTTCAAATCAAACAATGCTAGTACCTGTTAACCAGGCATTCCAGCAAACTTGATAGTGTTGACAGATAATGGACCATAGCAATGATGTTGAAACGAAAGTGGCGTTGATTTACAGGAAAGGGCAAAAAAAATCCACCGTCATGGCTTGGTAATACCTTTTTGACAGCATTCCATCACAGTGAAGCATCTATTGGCTTTAAGCCTTTCCACCACTATCAATCTCCAGGAACAATAATTGAATGTCTAATACCATGACAAAAAGTGATACAGTTAAAGAGAAAGGGATCTTTATTTCTGAAAATTTTTATTGAAACATAAATACCAATCTCTAAACCAAAAAGAAAGAAATCACAATTTTCCCGGGGAAAAAAACCAAGACTCAAAACGGAGCAAAAAACAAACTAAGAACTCTGGAAACGGTGTCCTTCCATTTTAACTCTATTGGCAATTTCCATTATCAGTACAAATGCCTGGCTTCTCAGGTTCCACACAATCTTTGATTGAGGATTCCTTTGAATCAGAGAGAACTTCGGAAACAAACTTTATCAAAGAGCAGAGACCCCCCAAGAAATTATGATCAATAACACCTTTACCTTCCACAACATGAGCGAAATCTATGAGTTTAATTTCAGGAACTGGAGTACTTCCCTTTGAAATAGATTCCTTATCAAACAAGATGAGAAGTGAACATGAATGAAAATGGTAAATCGTTTGATCCTCAAACCATGCTTTCAGCTCCAATAATTGTTCCAAAATCCCCGCTGAACCACCATATACGCTAGGAGCAAAGGAACAATCAGAGTTCTCATTACCAATGGAAGAATTTGATGAAACAAATCTTCTCAGAATGGATCTGACATTATAAACTGTAAAACTCTGGACTTCCTTCCTTCCTGGTCTCCAGTATCCTGATTCCTTTCCCTCATATAGCTGCAAGCCAGCTATTCTAAAGCCTAGGGACACAGTGGTGGTTCTTCTATCCTTCTCAAGGCACTTCTGGATGTAGTTGTCAGATGCTTCAGGGTACCATGTTCTGGAACCAATCTTAACATCCATGATGGATGGATTGCGATGACTTGAAACTATATCTTGCAAAACAAGGTGATGGAGCAAGCCAGATCCGTTTGATGCTTCCAAAAGTTGACTGCCATAGCAAACAGGAAAATATTTGCGGATGTGGTCTGGAACCCGTGTATCAGAAGAAAAAGATTCATAGAAAGCCAACTCCTTGTTACCACGTCCATCACCCTGGAGAGGCTTGTAGAAACGTCCTGAATCATCTACGAGGGGGCCAAGTTTTCCATCAATGGCTAGGTGACCTGCAACCTGATGCTCTGGGACCTTAAGCATGCTGTAGAAACTAGAACGTGCAATTGACCTGATAACACAGATGAAATTTATTCTTCACTTAGTATTCCATTTACTCAATAAATTGAAAAACGACCATCAGAATGTCAACGGATTTGGTTCTTAAACAATTAGGAACCCAGTTCCCAAAGGTGCTTCAAGGATAGAACTTTTAGAAACCAACTCAAGAGATAAGGAGTTTTTGTCATAAAAGGCATAGATAAAAGACATTTTCTTACATTTACAGATAGTAGATCATGCAAGTAGAAGACAGCTAAAATGGAATGAGCAGCAAACAACCTATCCCAACTCCTAAGAGAACACTGTCTCCTTCAAGTTATACAAACTGTTTAAAGCTCACTACTTATTTTATGCATATACAAAGTCTTAAAACTTTTAAACTACAATAAGAACCATTAAAAGAGAAACTTTATTCGCATGTTATACAAACACTCTTCAGCATCAGCCCCATTCAATGTATTTAACAGCCCAAAATTCGAAGGAAAGAAATCAATAAACCATGGGCTACATATTTTAAGATCTAAAGCTAATCTCTCCAGAATCACATCGTTGTTCAAGAAATCCCAATCCTAGAATCTAACCGACTAATCGAAAACCTGGAGACCTTATCTAATATCAACTACCAAGAATCGTTTGTACCAACAAAAAGAAAACCAAGAATCGTATGAACCCAAAAAAATAAAAAATAAAAAAGAGAAAGAAATGAAAATCTGCACAATTGAAAGAGATCCACCAAAAAAAGAACTCACGGATGGAGAGATGGAGAGCTTGGGAGGTTGAAATATGATAAGGACAAGTGTATATTAATTTTAAGTGAGTTGCATTTAAATCCAGTTGAAAATAGGAGAGAGGATCCGAGTGGGGCCGTTGTTTTGAAGTAATCCAGTGTATGAACGTGCAGGTTAGGCAGTTAAAAGAAAAAAAAAATTTAAAAGTCAAACAGTTAAATCTTTTATTTTGATTCCCAAGTTCCCTTCCTTTTTCAGCTGAAATAATCCAGAAAGGTTGATTTGTTTTTCGTGAAGGGGAAACTAAATAAATAATTTATCTAATAATAGGACAGACTGCCAATTGACAAAACTATACTTTTTACGTGATCTCTTTATTTTTAATATTATAGACGCTAACTCGAGTATCTTCATCTCCATCTCCATCTCCATTCACATTATTAAGTTTCAAAATATTTTCATCTTCGATATAACAATTAACTTTACATGATTTAAAAATTAAAAATATATTAAAATTTTATATAACGTAAATATTAATATTGTTGGGGAAAGCTAATTTTAAGTATGTTGTGTAGCATCAATGAAAGTGACTATTGTAACTAGTATTACGACAGATATTATAACCTATTGTGTCTAAAAATTAATAATTTTTTAAATAAATTTTTTGAGCTGTAGAAGCCCAATTTTGCCTGGGCCCAAACCAACAAAAATCAAAAACACAAAAAATAAATAAAAATGCTCAAGTTCAGTCTAATTACAAGAACAGCCAAAATATAAAATATGCCTGGCCTGATGCACTACCCAATTTTATAAGCCTAAATTACTACCCAAATACATGGCCCAAGTTAAAACCCTAAGCCCAGCCCAAAACACTAAACATTTTTGGAACCCTAGGGTTCTCCTCCTCTCTAGCGCTACAGCTCCCCCATGTGCCTCGACCGCACCGCCTGCGGCCTAACATCAAGATAGCTAAAGCAGCCCTCGTTGACTCCTCGCCTAGACCTGCAAACAAGTCGAAACAAGCCAAAAAAAAGGAGCAGAAAAGAAATAGCAGAGCAGCAGCAGCAGAGGAAACAGTAACAAAGAAAAGATATTGTATTTGTAACACTTTCGGCTATAAAAGCACGAAATATCAGTGTATTCGGCACGAATTTTTTTATATAGCAAGGGACATTCGAATACAAAAAAAAAAAAAAAAGCTTTCAAAATACAAAGAAACAAAAGCAGTTTGAACATCAAGGTTATCTTTTTTTTATTTTTTAATTTTTTGCTTTAATATTTATTTTTGCTTTTAGAAGAAAAAATACGAAATTAAAAAAAAAGGTTCACCTGAATCATCCCGAAGTCCCATCGTCGAAAATCCTCCTCCGACCTCAAAATTGGACTAAACAAGGGGATGGAGGGTCCTTTTCTTTCAAATTTTTGGCCGAGAGGGCTTGGCCTTCAAGCCCGTTAGAAAGGAGGTTAAAAAACCCCTTTGTGCGACTTTGACCATTGGCCTCGGCGAAGGCGCAATGGATGGCCGACGAGGCCAAAGCCAGGCATTATGCCCTAGCGGAGAAAATAGGAAAACCCTTTTTAAGTTTTTTTTTTTAAATTTCGGTAGAAATGAAATTTTTGTAAAAAATTTTGATTTTATAAATGGAAGAAACGGCGTCGTTTCAATAGGGTCAGAGAGGCCACAAAACGACACCGTTTTAGCCTCTGACCCGATTACCCCACCCACTCTAAGCTAGGATCCGCGTGTTTAAACGGAAGGGTTAATTGCACCTTTAGCCCTTCCGCTTTTTAATGGTTTTGCAATTAAGTTTTATCTTTTTTATTTGCGCCCTATAATTTATTTCGGCTTCCAATTTAGTCCCCCTGCAACGGTGCGTTTTGGATGGGAGGAATAATTTCCCCTTTAGTCCTTCCTTGTTATCCGCGCGCCAATCCTTTTGCTTTTCATTTCTTTTGGATTTGCCCCTAAACTTCTATTTTTAGTTCAATTTAGTATTGTTATTATTATTACTATTTTCATTACTTTTATTATCACTATTATTATTATGATTATTATATTATCATATTATTAATTTTGTATTATTGTTACTATTATTATATTTTTATTCCTATTTATTTACCTAAGTTTCAAATATATTTCATGTTATTATATATCATCATTATTTATTTACTCGTTCTCTTTTATAATTTCTAATTTTAGATTATTCACTATTTTGTTTTTAATATAACTATTATTGATGGGCGTCGAAACTACTAAAAATAATTCTTACTAAAATAACTCTAAATAGTAGTAAAGAGTGGTAGTAGGGTCGAATTCACAGGGATTGGATGCCGTAATCAACTTCTGTGTTCACTTATGAATAGAATATTCGTCGCGTCAAACGTCATGTCAAGAGTCATGCCCACGACGCCAAACGTACCTACAACAAGAATAAACAATTAAATCGGGGGAGTTTGTGAATGTTTAAGACAGTAAAATAATCTAATCAGCTCAAATAAATGACTGACTACTATTGAAAATAAATGTAATTGGAAATAAATTTAGACTTTTGTAAACAAATAAAATAACCCTTAGCCTTAGCCTTAGCCTTAGACTCGATAAATTCTGTGTTAAGAATCGATTCTCAAAAATTGATCTTCTCCTCCAAACGATAAGCTGGTTATAGCTATTAAGAACATCCTAACTACCAATTCTTCCTCTCGTAGTTGGTCCCGGTACGTCCTGCAAACCAACCCTTACCGTTTATCTAACCTAGATACACGTGTTCCTAAATTGAAGATTCTGGTAGCATTGCGTTCTGAAGAACCCAACTCGAATTAACGGCCTCAACCGCGTGGGTCGTTTAAATCTGAACACCTCTTCCTCAATGTGTTCTCGGAGAATCAAATATAGCCCGGCCGACTCGTTTCTTCAACTGTTAGCAAACACGACTCAAACTCAACGTGCACATTGACTTGAAATTGAGTTTAACCTTAAGGGATGATTGGTCTATCCTGATACTTAGGAATAAGGTGAATATCGATTGGAAAGATTTTTAACTTGAATACGAATCTCACGATTCCTGACAGGAAAGAACACCGACCTAAGGCTAAGAGAAGAATTTAGTGAAGCATGAAATTATTCATGCTTTGAATGTTTTGAAGGATAAGTTGATGATAATGGAATTTGTATGAAAGGTGATGGAAATTGAAAAGGAAAAGTATTTGAAAAGAGAATTAGACCAACTTTGTAAAAGCAAGACAAAAGTAATCTAATTCTCAATTGAAGTAGGAAAAGACAAAGAGGATAATACAACTCTAAAGTAAAGTAGGAATACAAAAACTAATGGATCCTTTTCAAAAAACAAAATACCTCTATTTATATACATGGGGTTTACTAAAAATAGCCTAACTAATTTAATAAATTAAAATAAAATAAATAAAAATAAAAATAAAATTATCTCTTCTTATTTTTAGCCTTTTACAAGGTCAAAATATATGATTAATCCTTAGCTTCCTCCACATTTTTTATTTGGCCCCATATCTATGATTGCGTTTCAATTTGGCCCCTTTTTAACTTATCTTTCTTCAATTACATCCCTGACAAGATTAGATCATAAAAACACTTAATTTAATAGGTTCAATTCAAAAATAAACCAAATTAAATACAAAAAAAATGTAAATTAACATATTATCAAATCCCCCTACTTAACTCATGCTTGTCCTCAAGCATATTGTTCCTTCAAACATTGGAACTCCTTTTATAATTTATTAAAAACCGAGCCTCTTTTCTACATCCTCAATCAATGCAAACAACACAGGCAAAAATAAATTAATGCTCAAGATATATAGTTTGATCAACAAGTGTCATAAAACATAAATATGTGAACTAAACAATTTCATTAAATTGAGTTTGAACCCAATAATTTGCAAGACATTATAAATTAACTTCGCTTTAGTAAAATTTTTAGACATGGTCAAACCTTTTTACGATAACTAGGATGACAACCCAAGCACCCTATCCCGGCTACTCAGTTCAAACAGTCTTTATTATTTATTTATTTTTAATTTTTTTAAAAAGCTTTCTTAGTGGAATGTTTGTAAGTTCTCGATTTGTCACTCGAACCTTTTTAAGCGAGATAAGATGACAACCCAAGCACCTTACCCCGATTACTAAATTCGGTCACGTTTTCGAAACTTCATTCATAACTTGAGCCGTTTTAATTTATTTATTTATTTACGTACAAGCAAATATTTTTTTTTCAAACAATCAATTTATATGAAAAATCTAGTTACATATATCAATCTTAAAACACAAATGTCGACTAATCTAGATACTTGAACATTTAATTCAAAAATTTGCCCAATTGTCCAAATTGACTAAGTATGAGATTAAAGGCTCAATGTCAAATAAACTATTGAATGAATTCAACGTAATATTGAACACATGCTAAAGAGAGACATGCAGCAAAAATCATACACATGTATCTACTTACCAATTCAACATTCCCCCCACTTAATCTATACTTGTCCTCAAGCATGTGTTATATGAAATAAAGGACAGTAACTCAAGAAACAAGCAAAGAGAAAGGTTAAGAATACTCTCCATGTGTTTCTAATGATGTTGTCGGTGTTGAGAAATAATTGTCAACATTTAGCACGGCGTGCCCACGCCACCATCATTATCCGACTTTCGAAAAATTCACAATCTCTATTACGTTCCTGAAAACATCAAATTAACTAGATTAAATACATATTTATTTACAACCTAAATCTTACTTATGCTCAAAATTAAATAAATGAAAATAAATTTGGGTTGCCTCCCAAAAAGCGCTTTTGTTTAACGTTGTTAGCTCGACGACCTTAAATATTATCTGTTTGGCTTATTGAGAATTAATTTTTCCATCTTGTGCACTTGGATGTTCTTGTAGAAAGGTTTTGACCTTTTTCCACTATCCTTGAAACATTTCTCGGATTCTCCTATCATTTGAGCTTCTTCGTTCATCTTTGCATTTTTCTTTGTTAGAATCCTTGTATGCTCTGGAAACGGTTTGATTTCTAATTTTGAGGCTTTCATGACAGCTTCACACATTGGTTATTGGATCACCGATAATTCCTCTTGCTTAACATCGAGATCTACATTCCTGCAAGGCTTTGTAACTTATCATTGGGATGTCCCATATCCTCATAAACATTAAACCTAACCACGTCACTATCAAATTCCATGGTGAGTGTTCCACTCCAAACATCAATTTTCGTTCGTGCAGTACTCAAGAATGGTCTCCCAAGAATTATGTTAGACGAATTAGTCGAATTGTCATCCTCTATGTCGATAATGTAGAAGTTTGTGTAACACCCCAACCCGTATCCATCATTGGAATAGGGTTACGAGGTATTACCGGAGTTTATAGAACTTTTTTTTTATCACATGATAACTCATTTTATAAGAAATTGTACAACTTAAACTTTACCACTCTTCTATAAACACATGTATATTTTCATTTGATCATTTACCCTTTCGACGTATCAGATAATAAACATATTACCATTTAACCAATAGCTTGGCACTTGTCTAAGCGTCAACAACAACAGTCATTAGTATACTTGAATATACTTCATATAATTTTAGAATCGATAAACTCATTGTATCAACATATCATACTTGAGATTATTACTTATTACGGCTTACCCAATTTCCATGTATCAGCATATTAAAGATAGCCACATATTCATATAATATGATACATATTATTCTCTTGCCATTTCTTCAAAACATAAAACATTCATTATACCAAAATTTCATGTATCATTATTTTCATGAATTTTGTATATATTTATTCCGGGACAATTCATAATCTTGAACATGCATAATTATCAGGTAAGTTTCATATACATGTATTTTCCATGTCATATTTTTAAAATATCGAATAAATATCATTTTCGTGTATTTCAAGTTCAATTTCGTGATTATTGTTTCGTGCTCAAATTATTTCCATGTCAGGGCTTTATTCATTAAGTCATTCGAAATTTCGTCGTCATACAATTAATATTATTAAAGTATACGAATCTATAATCATGGATGCATATATTCATCAATAAATTCCATGTACAAATATCATCATCTTATATTTCCATATATCCAGTATCATTGTCATTTTTCATTTTTTTTTCATATACTTCAGGAATATATGTACAAATCTTTTTATATACATATTTCCTTTTCTGGTCAGGATTCTTATCTACTGAATTTATCGGAATATCGATAGTTAAAATCATATAGTATACTTAAAATATGCAAATCCGTAATCCATCAATTCACATTTACCCTTTTTAGCTATGTGTTTACCATCTTCTATATTTATCCTGTTGAATTTCTCGGAATTTCGATGGATATCCAATAGTACACTCCTGGTGTACAATCTCATTAACTGTCAATTCATACAGGAGTACACTTTTAGTGTACAATTCCGGGTCCGTCAATTCATATGCATGTGTTGCCATGGTATCTTTCAACCATGGTCTTATTCATTGCCATGGTATCTTTCAACCATGGTCTTATTCATTTTCTCAATTGTTGCCATGTCTTTCAACCATGGTCTTACACAGTACATTTCAGTGAGCACGCTCCCGCGAACCTCACTCTCCCGCGAACCTCAATTCTTGGCACACTTCCGCGAACCTCAGCTCCCATGTATTCTTCGGAAGGGCCTATACACATATATTCTTCGGGAGAGCCACCAGCACACTCCCGCGAACCTCATTCCCCATATATTCTTCGGGAGGGCTGATATTAGGATTACCCTTTCGGGCTTAATCCTTTTTCCTGTATTCTTCGGGAGGGCTACATCAGGATAGGATCACCCGTCCGGGCTAGATCCTTTTTATCATCAATTCCTTTTCCAATGATCCATCGAAATCCATTCCATTCAATCGGGATTTACTTTCTTTTTATATCGAGTATTATCAATATTTCATCAATTATTATGCATTGATCATTCAAATCATATTTTCATCACATAACCACATATTTCAAGTGTTTAAAAATACAATTCAAGTTACACGAACTTACCTCGTTGCTTGTTCGTGTTTATAAATTCATTAATCCGATATCTTTTCTTTTTCACGTTCGAGTCTCGCATTTGAGTCGTTGGGATCTTTATAAATAAATTTGACCATTGTTTTCATTCATTCCATATTCTAATACATTCAATTAATGCTCTAGGCAAAATTACCATTTGGCCCCCAAACTTTTAATTAATGACGATTTTACCCTTAGGCTCAGAAAAATAAATTCTTGCGATTTAATCCTTATTTCCAGCCGTTGTCATCATACATATTAATGAGAGCCCATAAATTCTATAAAATATCAAAATTTTCCATAATTTCAACACTTTTCAATTTAATCCTTAAAACATGTTTTCCCTCGATCTCGAACTAAATTAATAGTTTTCATTTAAAATTTTCAATTTAAATAATATAATAATCCATTTCATGTAATTTAATCATTTCTAACATTTTTACAAAATTACCCATAAAGTTTTACTTTTATTCAATTTAGTCCCTGAGCCTAAAACATACAAATTAGCCATGCTAACTGAATATTCATACATATTTTCCTCCTCCTCCTCTCCATTCCACATCCTTAATTTATATATTATGCTTATAAGTAACATTATCAATAATTTCACTATTTACTTATATGTGAACATTCAAGCTGTCCACCTGCATTATAGTCACTAAATTATTTATATCTTGAGCTACAGAAATCCAAATCAAGATCCGTTAATTTTCCCTGAAACTAGACTCACATATCTTCTTACCATAAAATTTTCAGAATTTTTGGTTTAGCCAATAAGTACAGTTTATTCTTTAAATTTACCCCTATTCTGCTGTATAACTGTTCCAAACTTTCTTCATTAAAATTTAATTATCTCCTCGTACGGGACTTGGATGATGTTCCCGATTATTTCTATTGAAAATAGACTCATTAAGGATTTCAAACACATAAATTTAAGTCCCTAATTATTTTTATACAATTTTTGGTGATTTTCCAAAATCAAAACAGAGGATCCCAAAATCATTCTGAACCAGTCTTACAAAAATATAAATATCTCAGAATACAGAATTCATTTACTTGTTCTGTTTCTTTTATATGAAAATAGACTCAACAATCTTTAATTCCATATCTTACTCAACTTCTAATTCAGTTTCTACCATTTTTGGTGATTTTTCAAATTTAGCTTACTGCTGCTGTCCAAAACTATTTTAGTGCAAGATATTAATTATTAAGCTTATATCACCCTTATTTTCTTTCTCTACACCATTTCCCATCACTTTATCTTATTTTCTCTTCACTACCATATCAAGAACATAGAATCATATATAAGGAAACTCTACATTAACATCATTTACATGCTTTTTCAATAATATTAATCTTAAAAATACATGGAAATCTTGATGTTCTTACCTTGTTTTATTGTTTCCAAACTTTAACTTCACTTTCTCTCTCCTCTAGCTTCTATTTCTTGAATCCAACTTGATATTCTAACTCCTCATAGCCTCCTTAACATTTTTCTCCTTCGGTAGCTATGGAAATTCTTTTGATTTCTAGGTGAAAATGGTGAATTTTTGGTGGAAGGACCAAATTGTAAAGAAATGAAAGTTTCTTTCTTACTTTTTTTTTTCTCCATACGTTGGGTGCATGGAAGGTGGATGGTATGTTGTTCCTTTCTTTTCCACACCCACACACATATATATATACTAAATAAAATAATAAAATAATAAAATATCTTATTAAAATATTAATAAAGTAATATTTATCTTATTAAATAATTATAAAATATCATCACACCATCATTACCTTCTAGATTTCTCTCTCCTTCTAATTGACCATTTTGCCCTTCATGATCTTTTAAAATTCCATCCTTGAGTCATCACTTAATTTGGTAAAATTGTGATTTAGTCCCTCATTATTTTTTCTCCTATTCAATTTCGTCCTAATTCATCCATTTTCCTTAGTTTCTAGATTATTCCATCCTTAAAATATTTGCACTATTGGTCCTTCAATTTTTCTATATTTACACTTTAACCCCTCAAATTTTAAGTATTTACTCTTGGGCCACAAAACTTTTCTCACTTTTACGATTTAGTCCTTTCTTGGATTAATACATCATAATCACTTCCTACATAGATTTTGTTGATATAGCCCAAAATTTCTCTTTTTATTTCTTTATTTCTTTATTTTACTATATCAAGGATAGAAATTTTTGGGATATTACATTTCTCTCCCCCTTAAATAAATTTCGTCCTCGAAATTTCATTTTTTTTCTTTTGATCATGGACTCCATTATCTCTATAATTCTATGGTTCCTTTCTGCATATACTTTTCTAGTTTATCATTTATATCTATTCTCTATATTTAATACATGTAATATATTTCAAAATTTACTATTCATCAGTCACTCGTAATTCACTAATAATATTTATCATATACTTCATATATCACTTTTATATATTTCGCAATTTAGTCATCAGCACAATATTTCTTGTAGCAATCATATTTTTCTTTTAATAACACAAATAATATAACAATCATTATCGTCATGTATCATAAAATATTTATCCATACTTTTATGGGTTCCGATTCATCATGCTCAATTCTTTTTTTTTCTTTTTACTCATATTCTTGAGTATTGCTTTCAGTATTATCAGAGTTAACTCGGTTGAGAAAGCATCTTTATAAGTTTCATCAGAGTCGGGAGGTACTATATTATCACAATTATATAATGGTATGTCTTTCTGAACTTCACATATGCTATGTTCGGTCCGAGAACCGACTAAACCGTAGCTCTGATACCACTAATGTAACACCCCAACCCGTATCCATCATTGGAATAGGGTTATGAGGTATTACCGGAGTTTATAGAACTTTTTTTTTATCACATGATAACTCATTTTATAAGAAATTGTACAACTTAAATTTTACCACTCTTCTATAAACACATGTATATTTTCATTTGATCATTTACCCTTTCGACGTATCAGATAATAAACATATTACCATTTAACCAATAGCTTGGCACTTGTCTAAGCGTCAACAACAACAGTCATTAGTATACTTGAATATACTTCATATAATTTTAGAATCGATAAACTCATTGTATCAACATATCATACTTGAGATTATTACTTATTACGGCTTACCCAATTTCCATGTATCAGCATATTAAAGATAGACACATATTCATATAATATGATACATATTATTCTCTTGCCATTTCTTCAAAACATAAATCATTCATTTTACCAAAATTTCATGTATCATTGTTTTCATGAATTTTGTATATATTTATTCCGGGACAATTCATAATCTTGAACATGCATAATTATCAGGTAAGTTTCATATACATGTATTTTCCATGTCATATTTTTAAAATATCGAATAAATATCATTTTCGTGTATTTCAAGTTCAATTTCGTGATTATTGTTTCGTGCTCAAATTATTTCCATGTCAGGGCTTTATTCATTAAGTCATTCGAAATTTCATCGTCATACAATTAATATTATTAAAGTATACGAATCTATAATCATGGATGCATATATTCATCAATAAATTCCATGTACAAATATCATCATCTTATATTTCCATATATCCAGTATCATTGTCATTTTTCATTTTTTTTCATATACTTCAGGAATATATGTACAAATCTTTTTATATACATATTTCCTTTTCTGGTCAGGATTCTTATCTACTGAATTTATCGGAATATCGATAGTTAAAATCATATAGTATACTTAAAATATGCAAATCCGTAATCCATCAATTCACATTTACCCTTTTTAGCTATGTGTTTACCATCTTCTATATTTATCCTGTTGAATTTCTCGGAATTTCGATGGATATCCAATAGTACACTCCTGGTGTACAATCTCATTAACCGTCAATTCATACAGGAGTACACTTTTAGTGTACAATTCCGGGTCCGTCAATTCATATGCATGTGTTGCCATGGTATCTTTCAACCATGGTCTTATTCATTGCCATGGTATCTTTCAACCATGGTCTTATTCATTTTCTCAATTTGTTGCCATGGTATCTTTCAACCATGGTCTTACACATTACATTTCAGTGAGCACGCTCCCGCGAACCTCACTCTCCCGCGAACCTCAATTCTTGGCACACTTTCGCGAACCTCAGCTCCCATGTATTCTTCGGAAGGGCCTATACACATATATTCTTCGGGAGAGCCACCAGCACACTCCCGCGAACCTCATTCCCCATATATTCTTCGGGAGGGCTGATATTAGGATTACCCTTTCGGGCTTAATCCTTTTTCCTGTATTCTTCGGGAGGGCTACATCAGGATAGGATCACCCATCCGGGCTAGATCCTTTTTACCGTCAATTCCTTTTCCAATGATCCATCGAAATCCATTCCATTCAACCGGGATTTACTTTCTTTTTATATCGAGTATTATCAATATTTCATCAATTATTATGCATTGATCATTCAAATCATATTTTCATCACATAACCACATATTTCAAGTGTTTAAAAATACGTTCGAGTCTCGCATTTGAGTCGTTGGGATCTTTATAAATAAATTTGACCATTGTTTTCATTCATTCCATATTCTAATACATTTAATTAATGCTCTAGGCAAAATTACCATTTGGCCCTCAAACTTTTAATTAATGACGATTTTACCCTTAGGCTCAGAAAAATAAATTCTTGCGATTTAATCCTTATTTCCAGCCGTTGTCATCATACATATTAATGAGAGCCCATAAATTCTATAAAATATCAAAATTTTCCATAATTTCA
Source organism: Gossypium stocksii (assembly GCA_020496765.1). NCBI lineage: Eukaryota > Viridiplantae > Streptophyta > Magnoliopsida > Malvales > Malvaceae > Gossypium > Gossypium stocksii. The sequence continues at coordinate 105,617,873 of CM035627.1, read as the reverse complement.
ACACTTTTCAATTTAATCCTTAAAACATGTTTTCCCTCGATCTCGAACTAAATTAATAGTTTTCATTTAAAATTTTCAATTTAAATAATATAATAACCCATTTTGTAACACCCCCTAACCCCTAAATGTAACACCCTATACCCGAGACCGTCGCCGGAATCAAGTACAGAGCATTACCAGACTTAACGGAACTTTACAGAACTTGATCGGAAATGAATATAAAATATTGTGTAATTTATTGTATAAACATTCATATTAATTGTTTTCGGACTAATTACATACATCTCGGATGGTTAGGATTCGAATCCTAACAAGTCGTGACTTAGAAAATTTTTCATGAAAAGCATCGTCACACACGCCCGTGTGACTTTTACCACGGCCGTGTTGTTAAACCGTGTGGCTTTCACACGCCCATGCTAGGCAACCGTGGAACATTCTGACTTACCCGACACGGCCACAAGCTATTTCACACGCCCGTGGAGTCAGGCCGTGTGCTTCCCACGGCTAAGGCACGCCCGTGTGCTCAGCCTGTGAAAGAATCGGTCAAATTCTACATAGTCTGGTCACACGCCCGTGTAACCAACCACTCAGGCCGTGTAAGGCTATCTACCAAGCCTTGGCCCTCCTGCACTCAAATACACAATTCATATCCCACTCATTTTCACATAACACTAACCCAATTAACATTCATTTCATTTCAAACATCATATAATACATAAGAACTATATTTGTATTCAAAACATAAAAATTTACAAGTGACTCATACTAAACCTAGTACATGCCACAATATCAAAAGATAGATACATCACCACAATTTGGAGCTGAGATCGGGATTAACTTGGATGCTTGACTGAACCTCAACTTTACCTATCCTGCGCACGGAAACAACCGTACACTGAGTATGGGAATACTCAGTAGTATTACTATAATTCAAATTATACAATAACTTTTATACATTCAATTTGTTTTACAATTACTTAATAACTATTTCATGCTTTAAATCAAATTATTTAATAATATTAAGCCCTATTTCAAGGCTTGTATTTAATCCAATACATACATTATTTCATTATCAAATTTTCATTGAATCTTTCATATCTCATTTCATTAGCTCCTTTCATATCACATACAATTCACTAAATTGTATCACTTTATTCAATATTAATTCTATTGTAATTTGTTCTTACAAAAGTCATATTTCAATAACAATTTCAACTAATTAATTTCATATATCATCACTTACTTTAATCAATTCTTACAACTTTAGCTCTTATTTTAAGATATCATATCTTAATTTCATTTTCACATATCAAATTCACATTCAAATTATGTAATTCAAATTTTACTATTCTTTTTAATTAAATACTCATATTATTTCACACAAATTATGCACTTTAGTTTCGTTTCTCAGTCTCATATAATATTTCAATTCATAAACCAACTTTGAACTCTTCATGAATCTTTGATTCAAGCATTCAATCTCATAGCACAAATCTCATTTCATATTTCATTTCTCAAATTCACTTTCTTATTTCTTTTAATAGCTCAATCACATTTATTCGGAACTTATCATTTCACATATTTACCCCTATTAACTTAACTCGGACCCTGGCGGTTATACGGATCCAACCAAACACACCATATTGGCACCCAGTGCCTCATCGGATAGTTCAAAGCAAAGTTGACACCCAGTGTCTCATCGGCCTAGCCGAAGTAAAGTGGTACCCAGTACCTCATCGAATCTATCCGAAGCAATATGACACTCCAAGTGTCTCATCGACTCGAGGTCGAGGTAACCCTGAACACTTCCAATCCTATGGCATGCCAACTATATCCACTAAGCCCGACTAGTTAATAGGGTCTCGGAAACACATATCAATTTCAATTACTTTCTCGTAATTTCAATCAAATTCACATCATTTGCTCTTTGTCCACATTTTCTCACATATTTTGCAATTCAAGCATAACTTGCTTCAATTTCACATTTTCACATATTTTCATTTCATTTCCATTTCCAATAAATCAAAATCATTCAAATTCAATACAATCATATAATTCAATCTCACATACACTTATGTATTCATCAACCATATCCAATCACATTCAATTTATATAGCACTACTAAATTCAATTTCATTCCCATGCACATATATCAAATAAATTAAGCACATAATAAGAAATAATTCAAATTATGATAATACAAACCGATATTTTCCCGAGCTACTCCTCGACCACTTTTTCCTTTCCTTTCGTATTCGATGGCTCGGTTTCCTTGTTTGCTACGAAAATTAGCAAATTTACAATTAATTAATAATATACATAATTTATACAATTTCCAAATTTTCCATATAACTTTTATCATATTCCCACTTATGTCCTAATTTAATTAATACAATTTATAATTTAATAATAAATAACAATAAATATCTTATTTGGTATCAAATACTAATATTACAATTGTACACACTTATATTTTCACATTTGTGCCAATGAATTTATTACAAATGTCATTATTTAATTTATTTATAAAATAAGAATATTTCATATAAAACCATAATTAATAATACAAATAATAAATACTAAAATCTAAGAAAAATCTTAGATTTTTATGCACATTGCCGCCTCATCTTATACAAAATGGATAAATTCCATTTTGGTCCTTTTAACTTTCTATTAATCTTTAATTCAACTTTTACTCCTATTTCAATTTAGTCCTTTCTACTAATTATCTTAAATTAGGCTAAATTCATCTATTCAAAGCCTAATTAAACACATAACTAATTTCATAAATATTTTAATAAATATTTACGAGTCCATTTACTGAAAACGGAGATCCAATAACTTATTTTTTGATACTCGTACTTTTGAGGTCGTTACACATTTCATGTAATTTAATCATTTCTAACATTTTTACAAAATTACCCATAAAGTTTTACTTTTATTCAATTTAGTCCCTGAGCCTAAAACATACAAATTAGCCATGCTAACTGAATATTCATACATATTTTCCTCCTCCTCCTCTCCATTCCACATCCTTAATTTATATATTATGCTTATAAGTAACATTATCAATAATTTCACTATTTACTTATATGTGAACATTCAAGCTGTCCACCTGCATTATAGTCACTAAATTATTTATATCTTGAGCTACAGAAATCCAAATCAAGATCCGTTAATTTTCCCTGAAACTAGACTCACATATCTTCTTACCATAAAATTTTCAGAATTTTTGGTTTAGCCAATAAGTACAGTTTATTCTTTAAATTTACCCCTATTCTGCTGTATAACTGTTCCGAACTTTCTTCATTAAAATTTAATTATCTCCTCGAACGGGACTTGGATGATGTTCCTGATTATTTCTCTTGAAAATAGACTCATTAAAGATTTCAAACACATAAATTTAAGTCCCTAATTATTTTTATACAATTTTTGGTGATTTTCCAAAATCAAAACAGAGGATCCCGAAATCATTCTGAACCAGTCTTACAAAAATATAAATATCTCAGAATACAGAATTCATTTACTTGTTCTGTTTCTTTTATATGAAAATAGACTCAACAAGCTTTAATTCCATATCTTACTCAACTTTTAATTCAGTTTCTACCATTTTTGGTGATTTTTCAAATTTAGCTTACTGCTGCTGTCCAAAACTATTTTAGTGCAAGATATTAATTATTAAGCTTATATCACCCTTATTTTCTTTCTCTACACCATTTCCCATCACTTTATCTTATTTTCTCTTCACTACCATATCAAGAACATAGAATCATATATAAGGAAACTCTACATTAACATCATTTACATGCTTTTTCAATAATATTAATCTTAAAAATACATGAAAATCTTGATGTTCTTACCTTGTTTTATTGTTTCCAAACTTTAACTTCACTTTCTCTCTCCTCTAGCTTCTATTTCTTGAATCCAACTTGATATTCTAACTCCTCATAGCCTCCTTAACATTTTTCTCCTTCGGTAGCTATGGAAATTCTTTTGATTTCTAGGTGAAAATGGTGAATTTTTGGTGGAAGGACCAAATTGTAAAGAAATGAAAGTTTCTTTCTTCCTTTTTTTTTTCTCCATACGTTGGGTGCATGGAAGGTGGATGGTATGTTGTTCCTTTCTTTTCCACACACACACATATATATATATACTAAATAAAATAATAAAATAATAAAATATCTTATTAAAATATTAATAAAGTAATATTTATCTTATTAAATAATTATAAATTATCATCACACCATCATTACCTTCTAGATTTCTCTCTCCTTCTAATTGACCATTTTGCCCTTCATGATCTTTTAAAATTCCATCCTTGAGTCATCACTTAATTTGGTAAAATTGTGATTTAGTCCCTCATAATTCTTTCTCCTATTCAATTTGGTCCTAATTCATCCATTTTCCTTAGTTTCTAGATTATTCCATCCTTAAAATATTTGCACTATTGGTCCTTCAATTTTTCCATATTTACACTTTAACCCCTCAAATTTTAAGTATTTACTCTTGGGCCACAAAACTTTTCTCACTTTTACGATTTAGTCCTTTCTTGGATTAATACATCATAATCACTTCCTACATAGATTTTGTTGATATAGCCCAAAATTTCTCTTTTTATTTCTTTATTTCTTTATTTTACTATATCAAGGATAGAAATTTTTGGGATATTACAGTTTGCAGGAAATATTAGCTCGTTTACCTTAACAAGAATGTCCTCCAACACCTCCTCTGGATGCACCACTGATCTATCTGCAAGCTGAATAATTACACATGTTTCCTTTAAAGGACCCGCGTTAAGTAGTTTATAAATTGACGAAGGCATAATATTAATTGATGCGCCTAAGTCACATATTGCTTTTTTAATAACGACACTACCTATTTTACAATATATGAAAAACATACATTGGTCCTTACATTTGGGTGGTATTTTTCTTTGTAAAACAGCAGAGACATTTTCTCCGACACTTACCTTTTCATTGCCTAGGAGCTTCCTCCTACTCGTGCATAATTATTTTAAGAATTTTGCGTATCATGGGATCTGTTTAATCACATCGAGAAGATGTATGTTGATTTCTACCTTTCGAAATGTGTTGAGGATCTCTTTCTCTTCTCGCTCCTTCTTGCATTGGACTAGTCTCCCAGGAAACAGAGGTGGTACTGCAAATGATTTTTGTGATGCTGACTCTACTAGAGCCTTTGTGTCAAGTTTCTTCTTATCTCGACTAACGTCATGGGCATGACTTATGTTAGGCACGGACTCCAAAACATTCTCACTCCTCAACGTTATTGCACTTACATTATGTCGAGGATTAAGCTCGGTTTGGGATGGCAACTTACCTTAGGATGGAACAACTAACCGTGAGTGCAAGCTTGCTCACTTGCTTATCCAGCTGCTGCAAATGCATGTCAGTTTTTTGTTGGAATTTCTCAGTACTATTGGCTAGCCTTTCCACTATGGCTTCCAATGACGACTTTGGGGGTGGTAACTGTTGATTCTGATGTGGCCTTTGTTGGTATGATTGATTGAACCGCGGATTTGACCCATAATTGAGATTCGGGTGTTCTTTTCACCCCACATTGTACGAGTTTGAATAGGGGTCATATCACTTTTGGGCGGTCCTGAAAAGTTTCTGACAACATTTGCTTGTTCTGTTGAATCCTCATATAGAATTGGACATGAGTCCATCGGATGGTCTGGCTTACCGCAAATTTCACACACCGTGCTGGGCTCGTTTTATCTGTAAGCAAAGTTTAAACAACGTTAGTTAGTTTATCAATTTTATCTTTTAGAGATAGAGAACTTAACCCGTGAACCCGTCTCGTGGGTTCTGTGGCCGGTCGGAATTGTTGAGAGTTGGCAGCCATGGTTGAAATCAACTCTCTCGCTCTTTGAGGTGCCATATTGACTAGTGCCCCCCACTTGCAGCATCTATCATTTTCATTTCCATCAGGAGCAATCCTTCATAGAAATACTGCAAGAGTGACTATTCAGTCAGTCCATGTTGTGGGCAACTTGCACACAACTTTTTGTATCGCTCCCAGTAATTGTAGAGCGATTCAGTCTCCTTCTGACAGATTCCTACGATATCCCTCATTAGTTCAATCACTCGAGCTGCAGGGAAGAACCTATCAAGAAATAAACGAGACATGTCAGACCATGTGTTGACAAATCCTGAAGGTAAATAAAATAGCCACTCTCTAGCAGAGTCGGCTAATGAGAATGAAAAAGCACGAAATTTGATTTGGTCTTCGGTTACTCCCTGAGGCTTCATGCTTGTGCACACCATATGGAATTCCTTAAAGTAGGTATACGGATTTTCGTTTTGTAGTCCACAAAAGGTGGGCAGTAAATGGATCAAACCCGACTTTAGCTCGAACGGCGTTCCTCCTACCAAATAGGTTATACATAAGGGTTGTTGTTCATCCGGTGCCGCTGCGAGCTGGCGTATCGTTTGTTCAGCCATCTCATTTGGTTCATCAAAAATTTCCTCAGTCTAAGATATGGTTTTGAATCCGGGATTTGGCCTTTTACTGCGTTGAATGGCTTCCTTCCACAGTTGTCAGGCCAATTTCTCAATTTCTGGCTCAAACTCTAAAGTTCCTAGTTCTAATCTGGTCATAAGCTAAACAAACAAAAATTTGAAAAAAATATCTCCAATCCTCGGCAACGGTGCCAAAATTTGATAGGCGTCGAAACCACCAAAAATAATTCCTACTAAAATAACTCTAAATAGTAGTAAAGAGTGGTAGTAGGGTCGAATCCACAGGGATTGGATGTAATAATCAACTTTTGTGTTCACTTATGAACAGAATATTCATCGCGTCAAACATCGTGTCAAGAGTCGTGCCCACAACGCCAAACGTACCTGCAACAAGAATAAACAATTAAATCAGGGGAGTTTGTGAATGTTTAAGAAAGTAAAATAATCTAATCAGCTTAAATAAATGACTGACTACTATTGAAAATAAATATAATTGGAAATAAATTTAGACTTTTGTAAACAAATAAAATAAGCCTTAGCCTTAGACTCGATAAATTTCGTGTTAAGAATCGATTATCAAAAATTGATCTTTTTCTCCAAACAATAAGCTGGTTATAGCGATTAAGAACGTCCTAACCACCAATTCTTCCTCTCGTGGCTGGTCCCGGTACGTCCTGCAAACTAACCCTTACTGATTATCTAACCAAGATACACGTGTTCTCCATTGAAGATTTCAATAGACTTGCGTTTTAAAGAACTCAACTCGAATTAACGGCCTTAACCGCATGGGTCGTTTAAATCCGATCACCTCTTTCTCGATTTGTTCTCGGAGAATTAAATACAGCATGGTCGACTCGTTTCTTCAACTGTCAGCAAACACGACTCTAACCCAACGTGCATTTTGACTTGAAATCGAGTTTAACCTTATGGGATGATTGGTCTATCACGATACTTAGGAAAAAGGCGAGTACTGATTGGAAGGATTTTTAGCTCGAATACAAATCTCACGATTCCCGACCGGAAAGAACACCAACCTAAGGCTAAGAGAAGAATTTAGTGAAGCATGAAATTATTCATGCTTTGAATATTTTGAAGGATAGGTTGATGATAATGGAATTTGTATGAAAGGTGATAGAAATTGAGAAGGAAAAGTATTTGAAAAGAGAATTAGACCAACTTTGTAAAAGCAAGACAAAAGTAATTCAATTCCCAATTGAAGTAAGAAAAGACAAAGAGGATAATACAACTCCAAAGTGAAGTAGGAATACAAAAACTAATAGATCCTTTTCAAAGAACAAAATACTCCTATTTATATATATGGAGTTTACTAAAAATAGCCTAACTAATTTAACAAATTAAAATAAAAATAAAATAAAACAATCTCTTCCTATTTTTAGCTTTTTACAATGTCAAAATATATGATGAATCCTTAGCTTCCTCCACATTTTTTATGTGCCCCGTATCTATGATTGCATTTCAATTTGACCCCTTTTTAGCTTGTCTTTCTTCAATTGCATCCCTAACAATATTAGATCATAAAAACACTTAATTTAATAGGGTTCGATTCAAAAATTAACCAAATTAAATAAAAAAATGCAAATTAACATGTTATCAATTATTATTATTTACTTATTTATACCCTGTTTATAATTTCAAGCTTTATTATTATTTTTATTATTAATATTATTTTTAGCCGTTTTATATATAATTTATTTACGTATTCGTTTACAATTGTTTTTAGCCTAATTTCAATTTCTACTTTTTATTTATTTATTACCAGCTTTTATTTATTTTCGTCTTTATTAATGTCGTTCATACTATCGCATCCATTATTTTACGCGTATCAGCGTCGTAATCCATTTTACACTCTACAACAAAATCACGTTACACTTCACACAATGCATTAAAATGCTTGTTTTAAAACAAGCGATACTATGTGGTTTTAAAATTTGAAAGGTCATTCCCTAACTTATGGGGTTTCGACTTTCTCGATAAATTCGAATAAACGAACGTTTTAAATTTTTTAAACAATCTTGGGAATTAAGAAAAATCATGTTCTCACTTACGGAGTACGATTTCTTTCTAAAATCAAGAGAACCGAATACCTTTCAAAATAAATAAAATTTTCAGCATTTATTCTCGTTTCAGGGATTCAAGACATTGTGTCCTAATTTACGGGATGTAATTCTTTTTCCTGGATTAACAAGAAATATGCCTCTTTTCCAAAAAAAATTCAATTAAGTGATGTTTTAACAAATGATCGTGTTTTCAAATCTCTTGAATGTTCTCAACTTTCGATACTAAGACACTAATTAATCAATTAGGTACCAATTTTGGGCATTACAAGGGTGTTAATCATTCTTCGTGCGTAATCGACTCCCAAACCCCTTTTTTTTAATTTTGTAGACCAAAACCGTTGTTTTAACAAATCAAATATCTTATTAAAATAATTAAATTACGAGGTGACCTGATCACAAAATAAATCAAATTACGAAGTGACCCGATCAACCTTATAAAAAAAAAAGATTGGTGGCGACTCCCGTTTTTTCGTTTTCATTTTCAAAATCAAAAGTTAACCCCTTAGTTTTTCAAAAAAATGGTTTCGATAAGTTTGGTTTGTATTGTGGAAATATGATAGTTTATCTACGAAGTATAATCCATTTGAAGCAATATATCTTGAGGATTTGATTGTATTAAGTAATAAGATTTTCTTGAATTATGCAAGATTGGATTGAGATTGCATTGAAGACATATCTCAAGTGATCCTTTTTCATCTTGTACTTTATTCTATTGTATATGTTATCTTAGCTACATTTTAATTGGAGGAATTTATTATACTTACCTAGTATGTTAATAATCTCAAATTCATATATATTTAAAAGGGCTTATATAGATTTTGTATTGAGAATTTATAGCAATTATCTGTTGATTAACGGCACTGAGAGTGCAAACAAATTCATTGTTTGATTTACAACCTTACGCTTCGTTTTGTTTAATGTAATGGCAAAGCCATTACAGGACGGTTCCAATTTATACAGTAAAGTAGAGTTTTGGTTTGTTGGAAAGCTTAAAACGCCGAATGGCGATTATAACTCCATTCCGAAAATCATTGAATAGCCATTCAGGGAGGAGGTGCCAAATTGGCTATTCTAAGCTCTCCACCAAATGACCTTCTTTTCCCTTCTGAAAACACCCTCAGACTGAAATTTCTCAACGGTTTCACTTTTTTTTCCTTATCCATCAACAATCTCACGGTCAAATCAACCTAAAAGGAAGCAAATCAACTTGAAAGCCAAAGACCCACACTTCGTTTACCACTTTTAAGCAATTCCAACATATCACTGGAATCGATTAATGAGAATGCAAGTCTTTCTAGCAGTTCTGCCATATGGGTAATTTATTCTTCTTTCACTTGTTAATGGTGGAAGGAGTCTTTCTATTTTCCACTCTTCCTTTAACACCATTGCTACCCACACCGATGTTAACTAAGAATTTCACGGTTCGATAGTGTTGATGATGCTTCGATAGTACTTTTAGAATTTTAATTAAATGCTTTCTTGTCAATTAGGCTAAATTGATTTTGAGTTTTCTGTTTAGGGGAAATGCTGAAGTTAGGTCTTCAACATGATGCTATAAAATTTTCCACTTTGATTAATAGATTTTGTAATCAAATTAAAACTTCTCTTTTAATTACTTACAATACAATGCTAATAAAGCTATTTTGTTTTTAAGTATGATGGAAGTAAGAGGTTTGGAACTCAACATTGTGGTATTAGCACTGTCATTGGCTGTTTTCGTTGTTAAATGATGCTCTTGATCTCTTATTTGGAATTGAAGGTGAAAGGCATTAGATCAATATTGTTATTACCAATTTTGCTTAATTCATGACATGTGTAATTGATCAAATGCTGTTATCTACAACATCAAAAATCATCCATTCCTTGCTTAATTCTTGGTATAAGTAATATATTGATTGGTACACATTGTAAGGAGGCAGTGATTTCTGAAGCTTTACATACAATTGACACAATGAACAAGCTAGTGATTGCAAGGTATGTTTCTAAAGTTGAGGATATTGTTGGCACAAAGCGAGACATTGAACAAGTAAGAACTTGATTTCATCTTTTTCTTGTAAGGAAGAAATAGTTATAGTCCTGTGTTTATTGATCTCATTTTTATATATTTCTAAAACTAGTCCAATATCATTATGCAATTTTTGTTTCATATTCAAATAAAACATTTCGATGATTCTCTTCTAAAAATTTTCTAATGGTATATTGTGCACTTGGAAACACCATCTCAAATTTAAGCTAAATAAGGCATGTCTATGTCTATTAGCTGTTTTTGGTTAGGTTTTCTATTACTATATATTGCATTGTTTGAGTCTTTCATTTTGAACATCTTTTTAAACCCTTACAAAATTGTACCTTTGAAGAATGTTTCATGAACTTTGTAATGTGATAAAGTAATGATCCAAGGGTTCTTGAAAACAGCTATACCTCAAGGGCAGCACAGCTTCTTTAGTAAATGGTCTATAAGGACTTGTCTGCAGATTTGTTGATCTCATCTTAGATGTTTGAATCTAATAAATCCAGTCTTCTTTTCTTTATTATTAGTGTTAAATTTTATAGTCACATTGAATGCAATTGAATATGAAATTTGGATTATCAGTTCAAACTGTCAAATGAGTCAGTCTGAATTATTTCTTGGTTTTTTATACAAAGTTTTCTGATGTGTGTTTTTGATTACTTCGATTAACTAAGTTTTTTTTATAGATTGTTTTATAGTTAACTTGGATATTATGTGCCAAGACAGTTCATATCTTATGGGAAATATGCCTCAACTCGTCAAGACTGCTTTTATGTCTACCACCAATTCCTGTTACTACTGGTCAGGTAAAATGGATTTTGATTATGTGTTCATTCATAATTCCTTTTTACCCCTAAATTTGATATTACTACTCCGGTTTGGATGCTCCAATGTTGTTATGGTGTTATATGAAATATTGTGGGGCACAAACACGAGTAAGGGGGCTATTAGCTATAGCACCCGCACATTACTGTTATTGTTGTTGTTAGTTTTTAGTGGCTAGCCCTCCTGAGCATTCCATAAAATTAGGGAGAGAGACAATTGCATTCATCTATTTCCCTTTAGCAGAAGTTAGAGATAGGGAACCAGTGACGACAGTGTCTGTTTCACCAACCTTTGCAAGGGCATTTTTAATCACGTTCTGATCATCCCCATCACTAGCATTAGTAAGTCTATCTGCTTGAACCAAAACACCCATGTGATTAGCTTGTTGAGCTCCCTCAACGCCATAACTTTCTACACAAAAATCTTTAGCCATCTGAATCCCAAGATCTGATGCCTGTGAGGAAGGCCTTTTTTTTTGTCATCTCCAACTATAGTATGAGGCTGGATCATTGTGGAACATGGTTTTACACTAATAATCCACTTGATATATATTTTCTCTAACAAACAATTTTCTATCCTTTTATGTACTTTTCAAATTATGTAAATTGAGAGTATCATTCCACTTGGATTTGGATTTCATTTTTTTTTTTGCATGTCGTTAATTATTTATCTTTTGTGTCAGTCAAGATCGTATATGAGTTTGACTTTCTAAGAGTAGCCAATTGATAAACGCTAATTTATACATATTTTTACCTCATGTTTAGCCTATATTTTGGATGAATTATTATCAATTTAGTGAGAATTGGTGCTCTTAATCCTTATTTTTCATATCTTATACTCAGGAGAGCATAGGGAAGAGAAAAGAATAGGAAATGGACTGAAAATGAGGAAAATGGGCCAAAAATGACATAACACACGCCCCAAGGAATTACCACACGGCCGTGCCACATGGCCGTGCCATATGAAGATCACACGGTCCAGCCCTCGATAAGCACGGGCAGGCCATACGGCCATGCCAAATCACACGGCCTTTGTCGAAGTCACACGGGCGTGGCACACGGGCGTGTTCTAGTCGTGAGGAAGAGGAATTTCACTCGAATTGAGATACTTGGAGGCTAAGAAAGGCTCCCCAAAGCTTTATATAAAGACCCTAGGAGGCAACTCTTAGGGTGTGCTTATTTTTCCCCACAAAGGGAAGTATTCTTTGCTGCCAACACAGAGAGTGGAAGTAGGGATTACTCACAGGGAAGCTGATTAATTCATCCCAGAAGACGGAATTCTGCAACAATAAAGAGGATCTCCCTAAATTCCTTTAGGGGTTTTTGGGTTCTTTTATGTTTTGTTATTTTATTTCTTCTGAGATGTTTTCTTTCTTTATTATGAACTAAACCCCTCAAATACTTGAGGGGGATGAAACCTAAGATAGATCTTGTTATTATTTATTCTTGAGTTATATGATAAATACTTGAGTTGTTCTTAATTATGTGTTCTTCATTCTTGATTTAATAAACCTAGGTATTACTTTAAGAATTAGATGTGCTTAGAGCAGAGGAGCAAAAGTCCCTGTGATAAGAGTAGATCTACCATAATTAAGCAGAGTTGCATGCAACCCTAGACATAGGGTGACATAAATCTGCCGGATTAGGGTCAAACCTAATATGGGGAACCATTGATCGAATTAATGCAACCTAAGAAGTTAATTGATAAAGGAACTTTAATTAACAACTTAGGCCTAGTTGCTCTTCACCTCGACGGATGGTTTAGCATAAATTAGGGATCTCTACGGATCAAGTCAAGTGAATAAATCGTCTAGCTCAAGAACCAATAACAAGTGAAGTCTAGGTGGATTCTCCCTTAAGTATTGTCCATATCAATCAGCTTTTCCCTAAAAGTTTTCTCAATTTACTCTTTGTGTCTTCTTAGTTTAGTTTTAGAATTAGTTTAAACAAACCCCTCTTTTATTCTTAGGCTAGATAATAGAAAGAAAGTAAGTAATAGTACTTTTGGTTCCCTTGGGTACGATAACTCGGTCTTGCCACTAAGCTATACTACTGTTCGATAGGTGCGCTTGCCTTAAAGCGTCGCGATATTAGTTAGTTTTGGTGTGATCAAGTTCTTTATAAATTTTATTACTTAGTATCGTGAACGCAGATATCAAGTTTTTGGCGCCGTTGCCGGGGAACTAAAATATTACGAAAGCTCGATTTCTATTACTTTAGCCATATATTTATATTTATTTATTTATTTTTCTTTTATTTTTATTTTCAATTTAATTTATTTTTATTTTTATTTTTCTTTTCTTTTAAATTTTTGAGTTTTCTTTGCTTTTTCTTTTTAGGTATTTTTAGTTTATGACTAGAAACAATCCAACAGGACCACTACTTTTCGACGAAGATCTAGAAGCAACAGTTTGCAGAAATCGCAGAGAAATTAGACGCAGTCTACATTATCCTGAACAAGAACCTGATCTAGAGCCAGAACCTACAGAATAGATGGAAGCAAATCAAGATGTTCTACCACCTCCCGCAATAGTCGCGCCACCAGCAATTCAAGAAGAAGCTCCGCGCACTATGTATGATTATGCTAAACCTAGTTTGGCTGGTACCCAAACTAGCATTCTTAGACCAACTATTGCTGCTAATAATTTTGAGTTAAAACCTAACACCATTCAGATGATACAGCAATTGGTACAGTTTGATGGTTTACAGGATGAAGATCCAAACTCACACATAGCCAATTTTTTAGAACTTTGTGATACCTTCAAAATAAATGGCGTTTCTGATGATGCCATTCGATTGAGGCTATTTCCATTCTCTTTGAGAAATAAAGCCAAACAGTGGTTAAATTCTTTACCACGAGGCTCAATTACCACATGGGAGCAGATGACCGAAAAATTTTTACTCAAATATTTTCCTCTAGCTAAAACAGCCAAATTACGAAACGATATTTCTTCTTTTGTGCAGATGGATTTAGAAACATTTTACGATGCATGGGAGAGATACAAAGATCCTTTGAGAAGGTGTCCTCATCATGGATTACCTTTGTGGCTACAAGTTCAAACCTTTCACAACGGTTTAAATCTGTCAACCAGACAAATGATCGATGCAGCCGCAGGCGGAACCATCAATAATAAAACACCTGACGCAGCTTACGAATTTATTGAGGAGATGTCATTGAATAACTATCAGTGGCAAGTCATGAGGACAAAGCCGACGAAAGCCGCAGGAGTTTATAATATTGATGCTGTTACTATGCTCACTAACCAAGTAGAACTTTTAAATAAGAAATTTGATAATTTTGTTGGTTCTACACAGGCTCAACCAGTGATGCAATGTGATGCAGCTCCAGGAAATATGTTTAATTCAGACCATCTACACAACATAGAAGCCGAACATGCCAATTATATGGGTAATAATTCTTGACCTCAAAATAATCCTTATAGTAACAGTTATAATGCAGGTTGGAGAAATCACCCAAATTTTTCATGGGGAGGACAAGGAAATCAAAGACAACAGCCTCCGGTATTTCAGCAGGCACCACCACAACAGGAGAAAAAGCCGAACTTGGAAGAGATGTTCACCAAATTTATCGCCATATCAGAAACTCGTTTCCAAAATACCGAAACGGCACTAAAGAACCAGCAAGCATCTATTCAAGGACTTGAAACTCAAATAGGCCAGCTTGCTAAGCTAATTTCGGAAAGACCACAAGGTGGATTTCCAAGTAACACTGAGACCAATCCAAAAGAACAAATTCATGCCGTGAGCATAATAGATGAGGAGGTTTTAATCAAAGACAACTCAAACAAGGAGCTTGAGGTGAATAAAGGTAAGGTAGAGGTAAGCAGGAACAAGCCAGACATCAACGAACACAAGCCTCGTATCCCATACCCAAGAGCGCTTCAGAAAGACCGCACAGATGAACAATTCGGTAAGTTTCTTAAACTCTTAAAAAAATTACATATTAACTTACCACTTGTTGAAGCAATTTTGCAGATGCCAGACGCGGTTAAATTCTTAAAAGAACTCTTGACAAACAAGCGAAAGCTAGAGGAGAAATCTCATGTGGAATTAAATGCAGTCTGCTCAGCTATTCTTCAAAATAGACTACCAACCAAACTAAAAGATCCAGGGAGTTTTACTATTCCTTGTTTATTTGGTAGCCTAGACACAAAAAATGCTTTAGCTGATTTAGGGGCTAGTATAAATGTCATGCCTTATACACTGTTTAAATAACTAGGTCTTGGAAAACCTAAGCAAACTAAGATGAGCATTCAACTGGCTGATAAAACTATTAGGTCTCCTAAAGGAATAGTTGAAGATGTGCTCGTCAAAATTGATAAATTTATATTCCCAGTTGACTTTGTTGTTTTAGACATTGTTGAGGATAGCAATGTACCCTTAATTCTAGGGCGACCCTTTTTAGCAACTGCAAGAACAATAATTGATTTAGGAACAGGTAAACTTACACTACGTGTAGGTAATGACCAAGTTACCTTACAAGCTCGAAACTCGATTAAGATTGTTGATAATAATATAGTTACGAGTCCTTGTAAAAAGAATAATCTCACCACCCAACCTTCTGTGCAGGATACACTCTACATAAAGGCAACCCAATCACAAACAAGTCCATCCAAGGGAGATGCACCTGAAAAGCGAACGCTTCAGATCGAGGAACTAGATGAGTGGCTGAACTATCATGAAAAACCCAAAACAGGTCACACCAACCCAGAGCATCACTAAGACGACCCCCAGGTACAAACGAATCAACTCAAGGTAGGGGATAAGGTAATCTTAGGGGAAGACGATCCTCGAATCTTGAATTCAAAAGAGCATACAAATGACACACCTTACTTCACGGTAATGAAAATCTTTCCCTATGGTACAGTCGAGATAAAACATGAGTCACTTGGCACTTTTAAGGTAAATCACACTCGACTCAAATCTTACGTTGATAATGAAATTGTAAGCAGGATAGAACAGTATCAACTCTTCAAACCACCATGAATGTACAAGCTCGAGCAAAGTCGAGCTTAGACTATAAATAAGCGCTTTTCGGGAGGCAACCCGAGCACTAACATAGTAACTTTTCTTCTATTTTGTTTTCAGTCTTTTTATACAGCAACTAACACCTTTGATGCAGGAAATTAGGACCACATGGCCTGGAACACGGGTGTGCCTAAGGCCGTGTGACATCTTAAAATAGAGACACGGTCGTGCACTCAGACCGTGTACAAACAGAGTAAATTTTTCCCAAAAGCACGGGAGGTCGACAAATCCCCACGGTCGTGCGACATGGCCGTGGCAACCATGCAGTATCAACACGGGCTCGCACAACGCCATACGCCCGTGTCCCCAAGCCGTGACCAACACTGTCAAATCAGACACGGCCGTGTGACTACCTACACGACCGTGCGAAAAAGCGAACAAGTTCTCCACGGCCATGCAATATGGCCAACACGGGCTAACCCCGAGCCACACGGGCGTGTGCCTCTATTCTCCTCTATTTTTCTCATTTTTCATTTTTTTCCTTTATTAGTTTCCTTTTGATTTCGAAATTTATTTTTATGTTTAATCCTTTTTAATCATTACAGTGTTAGAATTCTTAGAACTTAGTTTATTATTTTTCTGCTATTTTTCTATCTTTCATATCGACCAATCCCTAACGAATAATCTCTATTTATTGAAAATTCCCACGACTAATTAATATTTTCGTCATTTCAAAAAGGAGCTATACAGCTCATATTCAACCGAAAATGAGAACACCCTATAACAATTGCCGACTCTTCCTTACAATTTCATCCTAAATTTAGGAAGTTTCAATTCTCTCCCTATCTTATGATATTATACTTCTCTTGCTATTTATGTATCTTTGTACATTGAGGGCAATGTACATCTTAAGTGTGGGGGGGAAGCTTACTTGAAATCTTTACATTATCTATGAAAATCCCTGAAATTATACTTCATGCATTGTTCTTAACTAATTCTCTATCTCCTATTAGGAATTTATTCTGATTGATTTATGATTTCTATCGATATGTTGAGAATTAAGATATAGGTGCTTATACTCTGATTATTCAAACTTTAAAACATTAGGGAATCAAGCATGATAAGTTGAAATTTTTGAGAACCCAAATTTTTTTTTTCATAAGACGTCTTCTTTAATTCTAAGAATTATCTTGAGATTTGAAATTCATAGGATTGAGATCAAAAGCCATAATTCTGGTGAGATCTTGAGCCCTTTTTGAGCATACATTCTTTCGTGCTCACTTTTATTAGTGCTTTGAGTGAGTCAATACTGAATTGTTATTCTAGAACTTGTTCGATTATACATGTCGAGACCACATCATTGATTTGATATACCGAAATGATAAAGGCACTTAAGATTTAACCCACTTACTCCATAAAAAGCCTACCTCC
Source organism: Gossypium stocksii (assembly GCA_020496765.1). Classification (NCBI taxonomy): domain Eukaryota; kingdom Viridiplantae; phylum Streptophyta; class Magnoliopsida; order Malvales; family Malvaceae; genus Gossypium; species Gossypium stocksii. The sequence goes on along the minus strand of CM035627.1, from coordinate 105,600,058 downwards.
ATGAATTAACCCCTAGTAAACCCCATTGAGCCTAAACAACCTTTCCCTTGACTTACCCTCTAATTATTAAGCAATAACCCATTTTTGTTGAATTTCATTCAATTATTTTGACCCCTATTTTTGTCGAGATTTGAAGTGATTTTTTATCTAGCTTTACTCTCTTCTCCAGTTTTAAATTTTCAAGTTATTTAGTTTGAATTGTTCTTAAAAAAAAAAGAAGAAAAAAAAAACAAAGAAGAAAAAAAAAGAAAAGAAAAGAGTACATACAGTAAAATTCGATTGTAAATTGTAAATAGTTCGATAAATTTTTGCATATTTCTATTTTAAGGCTACCAAGACAGAAATGATAGTATCATAAGAATTAGCTGAAAAATATGTTCCATTGATAGAGATTTCTTCTAGCTAGATAATTTTTCAGTTCAATCTCGATTCTAACCTTCTTTTTGCAGCCTGTGACAACACCCCTAACCAAGCCCCGTTACAACCATTAAAAGACCTTTTGATCAATGTATCATATCAAACTATAGTGGTGGAGATTTGATTTTCTTGCAAGCTTATGGTAATAACTTTTCATGTTGATTAAGGAGTGCTTAAATTTTGATCCCTAAACACTTCGAGTGGATAGAGTGAACCATTAGTGAGGATGTCAACTCCTGTTAATTAAGATGGAGAGATAACTACTTAGAAGGAAGGAAGAGACTTATGTTTTCAATGATAAAATTCTCAACTTAGAGTGATTGAGTCTTTAATGTTCTTCTGATTGAATTACTCATTGTATGATTACCTGTGGACTAGTTTGAAACATTATTGATAAAGATTGTAGGTTGAGAGGAATAATTCTTATTTAGGGATTGAGATTTTGCTTGAGGACAAGCAAATGTTTAAGTGTAGGGGTATTTGATAAACGCTAATTTATACATATTTTTACCTCATGTTTAGCCTATATTTTGGATGAATTATTATCAATTTTGTGAGAATTGGTGCTCTTAATCTTTATTTTTCATATCTTATACTCAGGAGAGCATAGGGAAGAGAAAAGAATAGGAAATGGACTGAAAATGAGGAAAATGGGCCAAAAATGACATAACACACGGCCCAAGGAATTACCACACGGCCTTGCCACACGGCCGTGCCACATGAAGATCACACGGTCCAGCTCTCGACAAGTACGGGCAGGCCACACGGCCTTGCCAAATCACACGGCCTTTGTCGAAGTCACACGGGCGTGGCACACGGGCGTGTTCTAGTCGTGAGGAAGAGGAATTTCACTCGAATTGGGATACTTGGAGGCTAAGAAAGGCTCCTCAAAGCTCTATATAAAGACCCTAGGAGGCAACTCTTAGGGTGTGCTTATTTCCCCACAAAGGGAAGTATTCTTTACTGCCAACACAGAGAGTGGAAGTAGGGATTACTCGCAGGGAAGCTAATTGATTCATCCCAGAAGCCGAAATTCTGCAGCAATATAGAGGATCTCCCTAAATTCCTTCAGGGGTTTTCGGGTTCTTTTATGTTTTGTTATTTTATTTCTTCTGAGATGTTTTCTTTCTTTATTATGAACTAAACCCCTCAAATACTTGAGGGGGATGAAACCTAAGACAGATCTTGTTATTATTTATTCTTGAGTTATATGATAAATACTTGAGTTGTTCTTAATTATGTTTTCTTCATTCTTGATTTAATAAACCTAGGTATTACTTCAAGAATTAGATGTGCTTAGAGCAGAGGAGTAAAAGTCCCTATGATAAGAGTAGATCTACCATAATTAAGCGGAGTTGCATGCAACCCTAGACATAGGGCGACATAAATCTGCCGGATTAGGGTCAAACCTAATATGGGGAACCATTGATCGAATTAATGCAACCTAAGAAGTTAATTGATAAAGGAACTTTAATTAACAACTTAGGCCTAGTTGCTCTTCACCTCGACGGAGGGTTTAGCATAAATTAGGGATCTCTACGGATCAAGTCAAGTGAATAAATCGTCTAGCTCAAGAACCAGTACAAGTGAAGTCTAGGTGGATTCTCCCTTAAGTATTGTCCATATCAATCAGCTTTTCCCCTAAAAGTTTTCTCAATTTACTCTTTGTGTCTTCTTAGTTTAGTTTTAGAATTAGTTTAAACAAACCTCTCTTTTATTCTTAGGCTAGATAATAGAAAGAAAGTAAGTAATAGTACTTTTGGTTCCCTTGGGTACGATAACTCGGTCTTGCCACTAAGCTATACTACTGTTCGATAGGTGCGCTTGCCTTAAAGCGTCGCGATATTAGTTAGTTTTGGTGTGATCAAGTTCTTTATAAATTTTATTACTTAGTATCGCGAACGCATACATCAAGTTTTTGGCGCCGTTGCTGGGGAACTAAAATATTACGAAAGCTCGATTTCTATTACTTTAGCCATATATTTATATTTATTTATTTTTCTTTTATTTTTATTTTCAATTTAATTTATTTTTATTTTTATTTTTCTTTTCTTTTAAATTTTTGAGTTTTCTTTGCTTTTTCTTTTTAGGTATTTTTAGTTTATGACTAGAAACAATCCAACAGGACCACTACTTTTCGACGAAGATCTAGAAGCAACAGTTTGCAGAAATCGCAGAGAAGTTAGACGCAGTCTACATTATCCTGAACAAGAACCTGATCTAGAGCCAGAACCTACAGAAGAGATGGAAGCAAATCAAGATGTTCTACCACCTCCCGCAATAGTCGCGCCACCAGCAATTCAAGAAGAAGCTCCGCGCTCTATGTATGATTATGCTAAACCTAGTTTGGCTGGTACCTAAACTAGCATTCTTAGACCAACTATTGCTGCTAATAATTTTGAGTTAAAACCTAACACCATTCAGATGATACAGCAATTGGTACAGTTTGATGGTTTACAGGATGAAGATCCAAACTCACACATAGCCAATTTTTTAGAACTTTGTGATACCTTCAAAATAAATGACGTTTCTGATGATGCCATCCGATTGAGGCTATTTCCATTCTCTTTGAGAAATAAAGCCAAACAGTGGTTAAATTCTCTGCCACGAGGCTCAATTACCACATGGGAGCAGATGACCGAAAAATTTTTACTCGAATATTTTCCTCCAGCTAAAACAGCCAAATTACGAAACGATATTTCTTCTTTTGTGCAGATGGATTTAGAAACACTTTACGATGCATGGGAGAGATACAAAGATCTTTTGAGAAGGTGTCCTCATCATGGATTACCTTTGTGGCTACAAGTTCAAACCTTCCACAACGGTTTAAATCCGTCAACCAGACAAATGATCGATGCAGCCGCAGGCGGAACCATCAATAATAAAACACCTGACGCAGCTTACGAATTTATTGAGGAGATATCATTGAATAACTATCAGTGGCAAGTCATGAGGACAAAGCCGACGAAAGCCGCAGGAGTTTATAATATTGATGCTGTTACTATGCTCACTAACCAAGTAGAACTTTTAAATAAGAAATTTGATAATTTTGTTGGTTCTACGTAGGCTCAACCAATGATGCAATGTGATGCAGCTCCAGGAAATACGTTTAATTCAGACCATCTATACAACATAGAAGCCGAACATGCCAATTATATGGGTAATAATTCTCGACCTCAAAATAATCCTTATAGTAACAGTTATAACGCAGGTTGGAGAAATCACCCAAATTTTTCATGGGGAGGACAAGGAAATCAAAGACAACAGCCTCCGGTATTTCAGCAGGCACCACCACAACAGGAGAAAAAGCCGAACTTGGAAGAGATGTTCACCAAATTTATTGCCATATCAGAAATTCATTTCCAAAATACCGAAACGGCACTAAGGAACCAGCAAGCATCTATTTAAGTACTTGAAACTCAAATAGGCCAACTTGCTAAGCTAATTTCGGAAAGACCACAAGGTGGATTTCCAAGTAACACTGAGACCAATCTAAAAGAACAAATTCATGCCGTGAGCACAATAGATGAGGAGGTTTTAATCAAAGACAACTCAAACAAGGAGCTTGAGGTGAATAAAGGTAAAGTAGAGGTAAGCAGGAACAAGCCAGACATCAACGAACACAAGCCTCGTATCCCATACCCAAGAGCGCTTAAGAAAGACCGCACAGATGAACAATTCGGTAAGTTTCTTAAACTCTTAAAAAAATTACATATTAACTTACCATTTGTTGAAGCAATTTTGCAGATGCCAGACGCGGTTAAATTCTTAAAAGAACTCTTGACAAACAAGCGGAAGCTAGAGGAGAAATCTCATGTGGAATTAAATACAATCTGCTCAGCTATTCTTCAAAATAAACTACCAACCAAACTGAAAGATCCAGGGAGTTTTACTATTACTTGTTTATTTGGTAGCCTAGATACAAAAAATGCTTTAGCTAATTTAGGGGCTAGTATAAATGTCATGCCTTATACACTGTTTAAACAACTAGGTCTTGGAAAACCTAAGCAAACTAAGATGAGCATTCAACTGGCTGATAAAACTATTAGGTCTCCTAAAGGAATAGTTGAAGATGTGCTCGTCAAAATTGATAAATTTATATTCCCAGTTGACTTTGTTGTTTTAGACATTGTAGCGGATAGCAATGTACCCTTAATTCTAGGGCGACCCTTTTTAGCATCTGCAAGAACAATAATTGATTTAGGAACAGGTAAACTTACACTACGTGTGGGTGATGACCAAGTTACCTTACAAGCTCGAAACTCGATTACGATTGTTGATAATAATATAGTTACAAGTCCTTGTAAAAAGAATAGTCTCACCACCCAACCTTCTGTGCAGGATACACTCTACATAAAGGCAACCCAATCACAAACAAGTCCATCCAAGGGAGATGCACCTGAAAAGCGAACGCTTCAGATCGAGGAACTAGATGAGTGGCTGAACTATCATGAAAAACCCAAAACAGGTCACACCAACCCAGAGCATCACCAAGACGACCCCCAGGTACAAACGAATCAACTCAAGGTAGGGGATAAGGTAATCTTAGGGGAAGACGATCCTCGAATCTTGAATTCAAAAGAGCATACAAGTGACACACCTTATTTTACGGTAATAAAAATCTTTCCCTATGGTACAGTCGAGATAAAACATGAGTCACTTGGCACTTTTAAGGTAAATCACACTCGACTCAAATCTTACGTTGATAATGAAATTGTAAGCAGGATAGAAGAGTATCAACTCTTCAAACCACCGTGAACGTACAAGCTGGAGCAAAGTCGAGCTTAGACTATAAATAAGCGCTTCTCGGGAGGCAACCCGAGCACTAACATAGTAACTTTTCTTCTATTTTGTTTTCAGTCTTTTTATACAGCAACTAACACCTTTGATGCAGGAAATTAGGACTACACGGCCTGGAACACGGGCGTGCCTAAGGCCGTGTGACATCTTAAAACAGAGACACGGTCGTGCACTCAGACCATGTACAATAGAGTAAATTTTTCCCAAAAGCACGGGAGGTCGTCAAATCCCCACGGTCGTGCAACATGGCCGTGGCAACCATGCAGTATCAACACGAGCTCACACAACGCCACACGCCCGTGTCCCCAAGCCGTGGCCAACACTGTCAAATCAGACACGGCCGTGTGACTACCTACACGACCGTGCGAAAAAGCGAACAAGTTCTCCACGGCCGTGCAATATGGCCAACACGGGCTAACCCCGAGCCACACTGGCGTGTGCCTCTATTCTCCCATACGGTTCTATTTTTCTCATTTTTTTTAGTCTCTTTTTTTATTTCAAATTTTATTTTTATTATACTTAATCCTTTTAATTCATTACAGTATTAGTATTTCTAGAACTTAGTTTATTATTTTTCTGTTATTTAAATTTCGATCTTTCATATCGGCCAAGCCCTAACGAGTAATCTCTATCAATCGAAAATTCTCATGATTAATTAATATTTTCGCAGTTTCAAAAAGGAGCTCTACAGCTCATATTCAAACGGAAATGGGAACACCCTGCCACAATTGCCGACTCTTCCTCATAAATTCATCCTAAATTCAGGAAGTTTCAATTCTCTCCCTATCTTATGATATTATACTTCTCTTGCTATTTATGTATCTTTGTACATTGAGGGCAATGTACATCTTAAGTGTGGGGGGGAAGCTTACTTGAAATCTTTACACTATCTGTGAAAATCTTGAAATTGTACTTCATGCATTGTTCTTAACTAATTCTCTATCTCCTATTAGGAATTTATTCTGATTGATTTATGATTTCTATCGATATATTGGGAATTAAGATATAGGTGCTTGTACTTTGATTATTCAAACTTTAAAACATTAGGGAATCAAGCATGATAAGTTGAAATTTTTGAGAACCCCCAATTTTTGCATAAGTTATTTTCCCTAATTCTAAGTATTATCTTGAGATTTGAAATTCACAGGATTGACATCAAAAGCCATAATTCTGGTGAGATCTTGAGCCCTTTTTGAGCATACATTCTTTCGTGGTCACTTTTATTATTACTTTGAGTGAGTCAATACTGACTTGTTATTCTAGAACTTGTTCGATTATACATGTCGAGACCACATCATTGATTTGATATACCGAAATGATAAAGGCACCAGGATTTAACCCACTTACTCTACAAAAAGCCTACCTCCATGAATTAACCCCTAGTAAACCCCATTGAGCCTAACAACCTTTTCCTTGACTCACCCTCTAATTATTAACCAATAACCCATTTTTGTTGAATGTCATTCAATTATTTTGATCCCTATTTTTGTCGAGATTTGAGTTGAATTTTTCATCTAGTTTTTTTTTCTCTTTTCCAGATTGTAAAGTTTTATTCAATTTATGGTATTACTTGAGTTGTTCTTAAAAAAAAAAAGAAAAGAAAAGAGTACATACAGTAAAATTCGATTGTAAATTGTAAATAGTTCGATAAATTTTTGCATATTTCTATTTTAAGGCTACCAAGGCAGAAATGATAGTATCATAAGAATTAGCTGAAAAATATGTTCCATTGATAGAGATTTTTTCTAGCTAGATAATTTTTCAGTTCAATCTCGATTCTAACCTTCTTTTTGCAGCATGTGACAACACCCCTAACCAAGCCCCGTTACAACCATTAAAAGACCTTTTGATCAATGTATCATATCAAACTATAGTGGTGGAGATTTGATTTTCTTGCAAGCTTATGGTAATAACTTTTCATGTTGATTAAGGAATGCTTAAATTTTGATCCCTAAACACTTCGAGTGGATAGAGTGAACCTTTAGTGAGGATGTCAACTCCTGTTAATTAAGATGGAGAGATAACTACTTAGAAGGAAGGAAGAGACTTATGTTTTCAATGATAAAATTCTCAACTTAGAGTGATTGAGTCTTTAATGTTCTTCTGATTGAATTACTCATTGTATGATTACCTGTGGACTAGTTTGAAACATTATTGATAAAGATTGTAGGTTGAGAGGAATAATTCTTATTTAGGGATTGAGATTTTGCTTGAGGACAAGCAAAGGTTTAAGTGTGGGGGTATTTGATAAACGCTAATTTATACATATTTTTACCTCATGTTTAGCCTATATTTTGAATGAATTATTATCAATTTAGTGAGAATTGGTGCTCTTAATCTTTATTTTTCATATCTTATACTCAGGAGAGCATAGGGAAGAGAAAAGAATAGGAAATAGACTGAAAATGAGGAAAATGGGCCAAAAATGACATAACACACAGCCCAAGGAATTACCACACGGCCGTGCCACACGGCCGTGCCACATGAAGATCACACGGTCCAGCTCTCGACAAGCACGGGCAGGCCACACGGCCGTGTCAAATCACACGGCCTTTGTCGAAGTCACACGGGCGTGGCACACGGGCGTGTTCTAGTCGTGAGGAAGAGGAATTTCACTCGAATTGGGATACTTGGAGGCTAAGAAAGGCTCCTCAAAGCTCTATATAAAGACCCTAGGAGGCAACTCTTAGGGTGTGCTTATTTCCCCACAAAGGGAAGTATTCTTTACTGCCAACACAGAGAGTGGAAGTAGGGATTACTCGCAGGGAAGCTAATTGATTCATCCCAGAAGCCGAAATTCTGCAGCAATATAGAGGATCTCCCTAAATTCCTTCAGGGGTTTTCGGGTTCTTTTATGTTTTGTTATTTTATTTCTTCTGAGATGTTTTCTTTCTTTATTATGAACTAAACCCCTCAAATACTTGAGGGGGATGAAACCTAAGACAGATCTTGTTATTATTTATTCTTGAGTTATATGATAAATACTTGAGTTGTTCTTAATTATGTTTTCTTCATTCTTGATTTAATAAACCTAGGTATTACTTCAAGAATTAGATGTGCTTAGAGCAGAGGAGTAAAAGTCCCTACGATAAGAGTAGATCTACCATAATTAAGCGGAGTTGCATGCAACCCTAGACATAGGGCGACATAAATCTGCCGGATTAGGGTCAAACCTAATATGGGGAACCATTGATCGAATTAATGCAACCTAAGAAGTTAATTGATAAAGGAACTTTAATTAACAACTTAGGCCTAGTTGCTCTTCACCTCGACGGAGGGTTTAGCATAAATTAGGGATCTCTACGGATCAAGTCAAGTGAATAAATCGTCTAGCTCAAGAACCAGTACAAGTGAAGTCTAGGTGGATTCTCCCTTAAGTATTGTCCATATCAATCAGCTTTTCCCCTAAAAGTTTTCTCAATTTACTCTTTGTGTCTTCTTAGTTTAGTTTTAGAATTAGTTTAAACAAACCTCTCTTTTATTCTTAGGCTAGATAATAGAAAGAAAGTAAGTAATAGTACTTTTGGTTCCCTTGGGTACGATAACTCGGTCTTGCCACTAAGCTATACTACTGTTCGATAGGTGCGCTTGCCTTAAAGCGTCGCGATATTAGTTAGTTTTGGTGTGATCAAGTTCTTTATAAATTTTATTACTTAGTATCGCGAACGCATACATCAAGTTTTTGGCGCCGTTGCTGGGGAACTAAAATATTACGAAAGCTCGATTTCTATTACTTTAGCCATATATTTATATTTATTTATTTTTCTTTTATTTTTATTTTCAATTTAATTTATTTTTATTTTTATTTTTCTTTTCTTTTAAATTTTTGAGTTTTCTTTGCTTTTTCTTTTTAGGTATTTTTAGTTTATGACTAGAAACAATCCAACAGGACCACTACTTTTCGACGAAGATCTAGAAGCAACAGTTTGCAGAAATCGCAGAGAAGTTAGACGCAGTCTACATTATCCTGAACAAGAACCTGATCTAGAGCCAGAACCTACAGAAGAGATGGAAGCAAATCAAGATGTTCTACCACCTCCCGCAATAGTCGCGCCACCAGCAATTCAAGAAGAAGCTCCGCGCTCTATGTATGATTATGCTAAACCTAGTTTGGCTGGTACCTAAACTAGCATTCTTAGACCAACTATTGCTGCTAATAATTTTGAGTTAAAACCTAACACCATTCAGATGATACAGCAATTGGTACAGTTTGATGGTTTACAGGATGAAGATCCAAACTCACACATAGCCAATTTTTTAGAACTTTGTGATACCTTCAAAATAAATGACGTTTCTGATGATGCCATCCGATTGAGGCTATTTCCATTCTCTTTGAGAAATAAAGCCAAACAGTGGTTAAATTCTCTGCCACGAGGCTCAATTACCACATGGGAGCAGATGACCGAAAAATTTTTACTCGAATATTTTCCTCCAGCTAAAACAGCCAAATTACGAAACGATATTTCTTCTTTTGTGCAGATGGATTTAGAAACACTTTACGATGCATGGGAGAGATACAAAGATCTTTTGAGAAGGTGTCCTCATCATGGATTACCTTTGTGGCTACAAGTTCAAACCTTCCACAACGGTTTAAATCCGTCAACCAGACAAATGATCGATGCAGCCGCAGGCGGAACCATCAATAATAAAACACCTGACGCAGCTTACGAATTTATTGAGGAGATATCATTGAATAACTATCAGTGGCAAGTCATGAGGACAAAGCCGACGAAAGCCGCAGGAGTTTATAATATTGATGCTGTTACTATGCTCACTAACCAAGTAGAACTTTTAAATAAGAAATTTGATAATTTTGTTGGTTCTACGTAGGCTCAACCAATGATGCAATGTGATGCAGCTCCAGGAAATACGTTTAATTCAGACCATCTATACAACATAGAAGCCGAACATGCCAATTATATGGGTAATAATTCTCGACCTCAAAATAATCCTTATAGTAACAGTTATAACGCAGGTTGGAGAAATCACCCAAATTTTTCATGGGGAGGACAAGGAAATCAAAGACAACAGCCTCCGGTATTTCAGCAGGCACCACCACAACAGGAGAAAAAGCCGAACTTGGAAGAGATGTTCACCAAATTTATTGCCATATCAGAAATTCATTTCCAAAATACCGAAACGGCACTAAGGAACCAGCAAGCATCTATTTAAGTACTTGAAACTCAAATAGGCCAACTTGCTAAGCTAATTTCGGAAAGACCACAAGGTGGATTTCCAAGTAACACTGAGACCAATCTAAAAGAACAAATTCATGCCGTGAGCACAATAGATGAGGAGGTTTTAATCAAAGACAACTCAAACAAGGAGCTTGAGGTGAATAAAGGTAAAGTAGAGGTAAGCAGGAACAAGCCAGACATCAACGAACACAAGCCTCGTATCCCATACCCAAGAGCGCTTAAGAAAGACCGCACAGATGAACAATTCGGTAAGTTTCTTAAACTCTTAAAAAAATTACATATTAACTTACCATTTGTTGAAGCAATTTTGCAGATGCCAGACGCGGTTAAATTCTTAAAAGAACTCTTGACAAACAAGCGGAAGCTAGAGGAGAAATCTCATGTGGAATTAAATACAATCTGCTCAGCTATTCTTCAAAATAAACTACCAACCAAACTGAAAGATCCAGGGAGTTTTACTATTACTTGTTTATTTGGTAGCCTAGATACAAAAAATGCTTTAGCTAATTTAGGGGCTAGTATAAATGTCATGCCTTATACACTGTTTAAACAACTAGGTCTTGGAAAACCTAAGCAAACTAAGATGAGCATTCAACTGGCTGATAAAACTATTAGGTCTCCTAAAGGAATAGTTGAAGATGTGCTCGTCAAAATTGATAAATTTATATTCCCAGTTGACTTTGTTGTTTTAGACATTGTAGCGGATAGCAATGTACCCTTAATTCTAGGGCGACCCTTTTTAGCATCTGCAAGAACAATAATTGATTTAGGAACAGGTAAACTTACACTACGTGTGGGTGATGACCAAGTTACCTTACAAGCTCGAAACTCGATTACGATTGTTGATAATAATATAGTTACAAGTCCTTGTAAAAAGAATAGTCTCACCACCCAACCTTCTGTGCAGGATACACTCTACATAAAGGCAACCCAATCACAAACAAGTCCATCCAAGGGAGATGCACCTGAAAAGCGAACGCTTCAGATCGAGGAACTAGATGAGTGGCTGAACTATCATGAAAAACCCAAAACAGGTCACACCAACCCAGAGCATCACCAAGACGACCCCCAGGTACAAACGAATCAACTCAAGGTAGGGGATAAGGTAATCTTAGGGGAAGACGATCCTCGAATCTTGAATTCAAAAGAGCATACAAGTGACACACCTTATTTTACGGTAATAAAAATCTTTCCCTATGGTACAGTCGAGATAAAACATGAGTCACTTGGCACTTTTAAGGTAAATCACACTCGACTCAAATCTTACGTTGATAATGAAATTGTAAGCAGGATAGAAGAGTATCAACTCTTCAAACCACCGTGAACGTACAAGCTGGAGCAAAGTCGAGCTTAGACTATAAATAAGCGCTTCTCGGGAGGCAACCCGAGCACTAACATAGTAACTTTTCTTCTATTTTGTTTTCAGTCTTTTTATACAGCAACTAACACCTTTGATGCAGGAAATTAGGACTACACGGCCTGGAACACGGGCGTGCCTAAGGCCGTGTGACATCTTAAAACAGAGACACGGTCGTGCACTCAGACCATGTACAATAGAGTAAATTTTTCCCAAAAGCACGGGAGGTCGTCAAATCCCCACGGTCGTGCAACATGGCCGTGGCAACCATGCAGTATCAACACGAGCTCACACAACGCCACACGCCCGTGTCCCCAAGCCGTGGCCAACACTGTCAAATCAGACACGGCCGTGTGACTACCTACACGACCGTGCGAAAAAGCGAACAAGTTCTCCACGGCCGTGCAATATGGCCAACACGGGCTAACCCCGAGCCACACTGGCGTGTGCCTCTATTCTCCCATACGGTTCTATTTTTCTCATTTTTTTTAGTCTCTTTTTTTATTTCAAATTTTATTTTTATTATACTTAATCCTTTTAATTCATTACAGTATTAGTATTTCTAGAACTTAGTTTATTATTTTTCTGTTATTTAAATTTCGATCTTTCATATCGGCCAAGCCCTAACGAGTAATCTCTATCAATCGAAAATTCTCATGATTAATTAATATTTTCGCAGTTTCAAAAAGGAGCTCTACAGCTCATATTCAAACGGAAATGGGAACACCCTGCCACAATTGCCGACTCTTCCTCATAAATTCATCCTAAATTCAGGAAGTTTCAATTCTCTCCCTATCTTATGATATTATACTTCTCTTGCTATTTATGTATCTTTGTACATTGAGGGCAATGTACATCTTAAGTGTGGGGGGGAAGCTTACTTGAAATCTTTACACTATCTGTGAAAATCTTGAAATTGTACTTCATGCATTGTTCTTAACTAATTCTCTATCTCCTATTAGGAATTTATTCTGATTGATTTATGATTTCTATCGATATATTGGGAATTAAGATATAGGTGCTTGTACTTTGATTATTCAAACTTTAAAACATTAGGGAATCAAGCATGATAAGTTGAAATTTTTGAGAACCCCCAATTTTTGCATAAGTTATTTTCCCTAATTCTAAGTATTATCTTGAGATTTGAAATTCACAGGATTGACATCAAAAGCCATAATTCTGGTGAGATCTTGAGCCCTTTTTGAGCATACATTCTTTCGTGGTCACTTTTATTATTACTTTGAGTGAGTCAATACTGACTTGTTATTCTAGAACTTGTTCGATTATACATGTCGAGACCACATCATTGATTTGATATACCGAAATGATAAAGGCACCAGGATTTAACCCACTTACTCTACAAAAAGCCTACCTCCATGAATTAACCCCTAGTAAACCCCATTGAGCCTAACAACCTTTTCCTTGACTCACCCTCTAATTATTAACCAATAACCCATTTTTGTTGAATGTCATTCAATTATTTTGATCCCTATTTTTGTCGAGATTTGAGTTGAATTTTTCATCTAGTTTTTTTTTCTCTTTTCCAGATTGTAAAGTTTTATTCAATTTATGGTATTACTTGAGTTGTTCTTAAAAAAAAAAGAAAAGAAAAGAGTACATACAGTAAAATTCGATTGTAAATTGTAAATAGTTCGATAAATTTTTGCATATTTCTATTTTAAGGCTACCAAGGCAGAAATGATAGTATCATAAGAATTAGCTGAAAAATATGTTCCATTGATAGAGATTTTTTCTAGCTAGATAATTTTTCAGTTCAATCTCGATTCTAACCTTCTTTTTGCAGCATGTGACAACACCCCTAACCAAGCCCCGTTACAACCATTAAAAGACCTTTTGATCAATGTATCATATCAAACTATAGTGGTGGAGATTTGATTTTCTTGCAAGCTTATGGTAATAACTTTTCATGTTGATTAAGGAATGCTTAAATTTTGATCCCTAAACACTTCGAGTGGATAGAGTGAACCTTTAGTGAGGATGTCAACTCCTGTTAATTAAGATGGAGAGATAACTACTTAGAAGGAAGGAAGAGACTTATGTTTTCAATGATAAAATTCTCAACTTAGAGTGATTGAGTCTTTAATGTTCTTCTGATTGAATTACTCATTGTATGATTACCTGTGGACTAGTTTGAAACATTATTGATAAAGATTGTAGGTTGAGAGGAATAATTCTTATTTAGGGATTGAGATTTTGCTTGAGGACAAGCAAAGGTTTAAGTGTGGGGGTATTTGATAAACGCTAATTTATACATATTTTTACCTCATGTTTAGCCTATATTTTGAATGAATTATTATCAATTTAGTGAGAATTGGTGCTCTTAATCTTTATTTTTCATATCTTATACTCAGGAGAGCATAGGGAAGAGAAAAGAATAGGAAATAGACTGAAAATGAGGAAAATGGGCCAAAAATGACATAACACACAGCCCAAGGAATTACCACACGGCCGTGCCACACGGCCGTGCCACATGAAGATCACACGGTCCAGCTCTCGACAAGCACGGGCAGGCCACACGGCCGTGTCAAATCACACGGCCTTTGTCGAAGTCACACGGGCGTGGCACACGGGCGTGTTCTAGTCGTGAGGAAGAGGAATTTCACTCGAATTGGGATACTTGGAGGCTAAGAAAGGCTCCTCAAAGCTCTATATAAAGACCCTAGGAGGCAACTCTTAGGGTGTGCTTATTTCCCCACAAAGGGAAGTATTCTTTACTGCCAACACAGAGAGTGGAAGTAGGGATTACTCGCAGGGAAGCTAATTGATTCATCCCAGAAGCCGAAATTCTGCAGCAATATAGAGGATCTCCCTAAATTCCTTCAGGGGTTTTCGGGTTCTTTTATGTTTTGTTATTTTATTTCTTCTGAGATGTTTTCTTTCTTTATTATGAACTAAACCCCTCAAATACTTGAGGGGGATGAAACCTAAGACAGATCTTGTTATTATTTATTCTTGAGTTATATGATAAATACTTGAGTTGTTCTTAATTATGTTTTCTTCATTCTTGATTTAATAAACCTAGGTATTACTTCAAGAATTAGATGTGCTTAGAGCAGAGGAGTAAAAGTCCCTACGATAAGAGTAGATCTACCATAATTAAGCGGAGTTGCATGCAACCCTAGACATAGGGCGACATAAATCTGCCGGATTAGGGTCAAACCTAATATGGGGAACCATTGATCGAATTAATGCAACCTAAGAAGTTAATTGATAAAGGAACTTTAATTAACAACTTAGGCCTAGTTGCTCTTCACCTCGACGGAGGGTTTAGCATAAATTAGGGATCTCTACTGATCAAGTCAAGTGAATAAATCGTCTAGCTCAAGAACCAGTACAAGTGAAGTCTAGGTGGATTCTCCCTTAAGTATTGTCCATATCAATCAGCTTTTCCCCTAAAAGTTTTCTCAATTTACTCTTTGTGTCTTCTTAGTTTAGTTTTAGAATTAGTTTAAACAAACCTCTCTTTTATTCTTAGGCTAGATAATAGAAAGAAAGTAAGTAATAGTACTTTTGGTTCCCTTGGGTACGATAACTCGGTCTTGCCACTAAGCTATACTACTGTTCGATAGGTGCGCTTGCCTTAAAGCGTCGCGATATTAGTTAGTTTTGGTGTGATCAAGTTCTTTATAAATTTTATTACTTAGTATCGCGAACGCAGATATCACAACTCTTAGGGTGTGCTTATTTTTCCCCACAAAGGGAAGTATTATTTGCTGCCAACACAGAGAGTGGAAGTAGGGATTACTCGCAGGGAAGCTGATTGATTCATCCCAGAAGCCGGAATTCTGCAACAATAAAGAGGATCTCCCTAAATTCCTTCAGGGGTTTTTGGGTTCTTTTATGTTTTGTTATTTTATTTCTTCTGAGATGTTTTCTTTCTTTATTATGAACTAAACCCCTCAAATACTTGAGGGGGATGAAACCTAAGACAGATCTTGTTATTATTTATTCTTGAGTTATATGATAAATACTTGAGTTGTTCTTAATTATGTGTTCTTCATTCTTGATTTAATAAACCTAGGTATTACTTCAAGAATTAGATGTGCTTAGAGCAGAGGAGCAAAAGTCCCTGTGATAAGAGTAGATCTACCATAATTAAGCGGAGTTGCATACAACCCTAGACATAGGGCGACATAAATCTGCCGGATTAGGGTCAAACCTAATATGGGGAACCATTGATCGAATTAATGCAACCTAAGAAGTTAATTGATAAAGGAACTTTAATTAACAACTTAGGCCTAGTTGCTCTTCACCTCGACGGAGGGTTTAGCATAAATTAGGGATTTCTACGGATCAAGTCAAGTGAATAAATCGTCTAGCTCAAGAACCAATAACAAGTGAAGTCTAGGTGGATTCTCCCTTAAGTATTGTCCATATCAATCAGCTTTTCCCTAAAAGTTTTCTCAATTTACTCTTTGTGTCTTCTTAGTTTAGTTTTAGAATTAGTTTAAACAAACCCCTCTTTTATTCTTAGGCTAGATAATAGAAAGAAAGTAAGTAATAGTACTTTTGGTTCCCTTGGGTACGATAACTCGGTCTTGCCACTAAGCTATACTACTGTTCGATAGGTGCGCTTGCCTTAAAGCATCGCGATATTAGTTAGTTTTGGTGTGATCAAGTTCTTTATAAATTTTATTACTTAGTATCACGAACGCAGATATCACCACTGCTATGGATAGAATTCGCTATTTCTTATACGAGAATAACATAAAGAACTATATGTGACAACCCGAACCAAGGGCTAGTCGGAATAGTGGTTTCGTAACCACAAATCCGAAGTGAGAATTTTTAATTGTGTGAATTTTTGATGATATCTGTTTGATTGAATATTAGAGTCAATATACTATGTGAAAATTTTACTGTATTAATGTTTGATTGCTCGATAAGGACTAAATTGAGAAAAGTGCAAAATATGCCTATTAGATGATAATTGGACTTGATTGAATTACCACATAAAATAGGGAGCTTTTATGTTGTAATAGGACCATTAATGAGTGTTATGGACCAAAATAGCCTTACATGGAAAAATATCTTAGTAGGGACCTTAAGGGCATTTTTGTCAAAAGTGAGAAAAAGACAAAATTGATGAAATAAAACATCATCTTCTCCATGAAACACCCTATGTTCAGCCGAAAATCCCTACCTCTATAGCCAAGGGTTTCAAAAATTTTTAAGCTTCCATGTAAGTGCAATTTGGTCCCTTTTTCAATTATTTTTGTAATTTTGGACTCCTTGAAGCTTATATTTCATGATTTTGCCATTTATTTGAAGAAAAATTGAGGTCTAGAAATTTACCCATTTGTGATAGAAGTTTGTTTAGCTCCCTAATGATAGATAATGAATGATTATTGTGCTATATACATGTTTTAATGGATGAAATTGATTGAAAGTGCAAAAAATGGGACTAATTTGTAGAGATTACAAATTGTTCCTAAATGTGTGCAATAATGGGATTTTAAGTGTTATAATTGTGAAAATGGGTTATTTAAGCCCATGGAATAAAGAAAATGAAATTTTGATATCTGAGGGACTAATTAGTAATTATCGAAAAGTTGAAGGGTAAAATTGGAAATTTACCCCAAATGTGAATTGTGTCTGTATTGAAATGGATAATTGATATCTGTGTTATATGTGTTAATTTAGATCAAGATCGGTCTGAAAGAACCCGTGATAAAGAAAAACAAAAAGCTCTCGACTAATTTCGAGAATTAGTCCTTTTTGACAATCCAGGTAAGTTATATGTAATTCTAGCGAATTCGATTAGTTCTAGTAGAATAATTGTTTATATGATGACATATGGATAATTGCTTTGTGAGGTGACCGAATGTATGGAAAATAGTATTGACTGTAAATTCTGATTGATCATTGTATGTGCTTCTGAAACTACTGATTTATGCAATATCTGTAAATCCCGATTGACCAAGTAGGAATAAACATAGACATCAGTGACACGTCACTTGAGGCTTACTGTTCGGACTGTTATGGTTACCCGGGTGCTAGGTAGTCTTGCATGTGTTGCAGACACCTGCCAGCTTATGTGAGCAGGCCCGTGGTTAATTTCTGTACTGTTACTAATTGTAGCTTTGGCTACCTTACCGTTTCGTAGCTTCGGCTACCGCACTGATTATATCTTCGGCTATCCTACTGTTAGTAGCTTTGACTACCTCATGGCTCTGCCATGTCTGTATAGCACTATGTGCTAACCTCTGTATATCTGTTTATATTCCGAAATTGCTCAATGAGAATTAGATTAACCGTATTGTGATAAAGTGACTGTACAGGTGAATTGAAAAATGGTACGATATACTAAGAATGTCATTGTTAAGCATGTTCATGGTAAACATGTGGAATGAGCATAAAGAGTAAGCTATTTGTATAGTGATATATGATAGTATCTGTAATGCTAGCTTGATAATGTATCGAATCGATTCATTGCTATGAATTTCATATGGCTTACTAAGCTGCTGTAGCTTACTCCCTTTCTTTTCCCTTCCTCTGTAGATTTTGAGCTTGTTGAACTGGAATCGTAAAGTCGGAGCCATACAACGCACTATCAAGCTTCTTTTGGGTATAGAATACATTTTGAGAGTAAATTATGGCATGTATAGAGCAATTATGGTTGTAAATGGTTATTCTTGTATGCCTAAATTACATTATTCGTATGATATTTTGTTGATCGATGGTTTAATAAAGTCTTTTGAGTAAAACTTATCTTGAACTGGTTAGTCAGGTTATGTTTGTGTTTGCATGGGTTTTGGGGTGGTCAAGGATTGGTATATAGCCTAACACGGCCTGTTTGGCAGGGTACACGGGCGTGTGCCATGACCGTGTACTAGTGGACAGTTTACTCCACGGGTATAGGGCACGGGCGTGCCTAGGCCGTGGGGGACACACAGCCTGACCCTACGGGCGTGTACTCAGACCGTGCCTACCCTGCACCTTAATTTAAGTTTTAGTGGACCACACGGGCAAGAGAAACGGCCGTGTGTCTCGACCGTGTGGGGTACACGGCCCCCAAACGACCGTGTGGGGTGATCATGGCCAATTTGACAGTTTTGACCATGGTCTCTGGACATGGGCGTGTGAAGGCCACATGGTCTCATCACACGGCCGTGCTAGGTGTCACACGGGCGTGTGACGTTGATTCAAAGGTGAAAAATTTTTCGGGTTTCCGATGCGAAAGGATTCGAATCCCAATCATCCGAAATGGTAGTTCTGCGATAGAAAACCCTCGATAAAGGTAAAATTATAACGATTTGGTTATAAACGTGAGTCTGTTCTCTGATAAGTCGGGTAACGCTCACTACTCGATTCCGATGACGGTTTCGGATAAGAGGTGTTACACTATAAGTTTTTGAATAACATAAAATGAGGAATGGCTTTTAAGACAAACGGATTACGGATCTCAGCTCCTTCTGTATTTATGTCGAGTTTTCTTCATGTTTTTGAATAACATAAAGGACTATAAGTTTTTGAGTAACATAAAATCAAGGATTATGGTTTTTGAATAACAAAGGACTATGAGTTTTAATTTTTTATTTCACATATGAAAAGAACTAATGTTACTAAAATTTAGTAATTTTTATGTAAAGTTTGAAGGTTTTTATTTCACCAAAAGATTGCTATAACTAATTAATTTATTAAAGAGTATACCTTATAATTAATTGTTGTTATCATGTTATTATAAAGGATAAAATAAAATATAAAAAATATGTTTTCTATTAAAATTGACTATTAAATTAAAATGTTATTAAAGGATTATCATATCGTATGTTAAACTCATTTTTATATTGGCTATTGTGACCTAAGAGAAGATGTGAGAAGCTAGATTAAAGCAAATATATTAAGCATTGAAATATTCTTAATAATAATTTTATATTAAAATTATTATTAAATATTATTAATAATTATATTAAGAATGTTATTAAATTATATATTATTTTACTAAATTGTATTTAATAATAATTATGTTAAAATATGATTAAATTCTTTATTTTTATTAAAATATATTTAACAATAATCTTATTAAAATTTAATAACAATAATCATCTACATACAAAAATTATGTTAAGGGTACTTTGGTCATATAAGCCTTTTTCCTTATACTATTACAACATCTATTCCATTCAACCAAACATAAAAATTTTATTACAGTTTTATTTCATTACATTCAACCAAACAATGGAATTACTGATTATAGCTCTATTCCATTACAACTCTATTCCATTACAGCCTTATTCTATTGCAGTGAACCAAACATAACCAGAAATATTTAAAGATAAATGATTTAGATTTTTTTTTATACAAAATTGAAATGATTACTATAAGATGAAATTAAAAATAGTAGTTTGAATTAAGTCAAAATTGTAATTGGGAGGAAAATTTTTATATATAATAGACTTCTCAAAAATGGTTAACGTTTTCAATAAAAAAAAGTGTTTAACGTTTTAAAATTAATAATTATAAAATATCAAATTATTTGTATATAAAGTTTTATTTTCAATAAAAAAATTATTGATAATGATATTCTTATTTAAATAATATTTTTGTTCTTTATTTATAGTTAAGCTATATTACTTATATAAAAAATATTTTATTAATTTATTAGATAAAAATAAATCTTATATTTAAGTTAAAAAATTACCAATTACCATGATTTTTCAAGAAAAAACATGTGAAAAAGCTGGAAGTATAATAAACATGTGAAATAGTTTTATTCTATTTTATATTTCTATTCAACTAAATAATTAATTAAATTAATGATTACAGCTAGTTGTATTTTTTATAGCGAAACAAATATAATGTAACTTTTTTGGCACTCCAATTTTACTATAAAAGTTATTTTAGTATTTCATTTAATTTTTCGCTTCTTTAATTTTTTGAACATATAATTTTTTTTCAAATCAATCTAAAATGAATAAAAAAATTAATATTTATTAATTTCGTGACATAATATACACATGAATTGTTACGTAGATGACATGTCAGCATTTAATTGATTTTTAAATTTAAAAATATTATTTTTTAGAAAATAAATTTTATACTTTAAAATAATTTTAATGATTTTTAATTTTTAAAAATAAATTTATAATTTTTTAAAAATCTTAAAAGTTAATTAAATACTGACTTGTCATTTATAAAACAATCCGCATATATATCACGTCGATAAAACTAAAAAAATTAATTTTTTTCATTAATTTTAAAGTAATTTAATAAAAATGTAAATCTAGAAATTTTATGAAGTTGAAATGCGAAATAAATGGTTAAAAAAAGGAAAAGTGGAAGTAGGCATAGCTGAAAATGACGTGTGGTGGTCTCACTAAAATTGTTTCCCAACCCAAATACCATTTCAGTGGGTTTTTTACTCAAATAGTACAAAAAAAAAAATTAAACACCAAAATAGGATGTCAGATATATTATTTAAGAAATTAGGTTGTTTTTTTGGGTCGAGCCTACCTGACAGGCGCGACCCATTTTTTTAATAATAATTTTTTTAAAATATTATTATTTTAATAGTTTTTTATTTTTTTAATTTAAAATTAAATCGGGCCAAAACCGGGTTGAGCCTGACCCGGAGGCGCCACTACCCTGCAGCTGTCCCATCCGTGGCAGCAGCTCCCTCCCCCTCCCCATGAAATAATTTTATGCTATAATTTTATGCTTAAATTTTTAAATAATTTTGAAATAAAGTTTAATAATTTTGAAATATTATTATTTTAATAATTCTGATAATTTTGTAATAAAGTTGTTAAGCCTTAATTAATGTGTCAGAGATAGGAATGGAAATGGGTGTGGTGAACATGTAAATTTATTTACATAAAATGGATGAAACGTCAATAAAAATAATAAATAAAATTAGTCTCATTTTTATTACGTTAATAATTCTGATAATTTATTATTTTTTAATATTATTATTTTAATAATTCTGATAATTTATTAATTTTTATGCTTAAATTTTGTAATAATTTTAAAATTAAGTATAATAATTTTTTAATATTATTATTTTAATAATTCTGATAATTTATTAGTTTTTTGTGTTTAAATTTTTTAATAATTTTAAAATTAAGTGTAATAATTTTTTAATATTATTATTTTAATAATAATTTTTATTCGGTAATAAAAATACGAGTTGCGCCTGTCAGATAGGCTCAACATGTTGAGCCTATCTGACAGGTGCGACATGTACAGTGGGGCCCACATGTTAAATTTTCCCTATATATACCCCGTAAAACTATGAGCAATATGCCAATGTTTTCCAGATCAAAAATTTAGGGGTTAGCAGCAGAAGAAGAAGAAGAAGAAGAAGGAAAAGGAAGAAAAAGAAGAAGAATGAGGAAAGGAAGAAAAGAAAAAGAAGAAGAAGGTATTTTCGTTTATTTTTTTTTAAATAGAATGTAGAATTTTGTTAGAAATTTTATTATTTAAAGTTATTTTGTTAGGTTAATAATTTTTTTGTTAGCTTCTGAATGAAAAATTTTGCATAAAAATTTTTGAAAATATTTATAATTTGGAAATTTTTTTAACAGAGCTAGTATTGAAGATGGAGAATAAATTTTTCGTATGCGTTTATTTTGATGGAGAAATTTTGACAACAAGCGTCGGATGTATATTTGAATGCCGCAAACAAGTTATAATGAGATTTAATAGAAATATCTCGTTTGATGATATGAAGGAAAAAATTAGAGAAAAAATTTATAGACGTTGTGGGAGAAGGATCTCAAAACTTTTTTACAAGTTTTCAGTTTCGATGGATCCCATAAAATTCACCGAAATGAAACTTGTAGACGATGAAGACGTGGAGACAATGGTCGCTCTTTATTATCAGAGCAACCAAAATGCACCGATTCATTTATTTGCTAAGTTAGCTGTTGTGGAGTCAACGGAAGATCCAACTCCATTAGGTGAAGAAGAGCCGTGTATGGTAGTTCCTATGTCATACGTTGGTAGTCAATCAACTACACATAGGATCGACATTGATCTTAATGTTGCACCCGAGATTGATGTGGTTGGTGATGACTTATACCAAAGTAGTGATCCTTCTGATTATGAAGTCGATATTGATAGTGATCCCGACGTGGATGATGTCCCGAATGATATTGACGATGAAGGCGTGAACGAGGATGAAAACATTAATGCGTCTTTAGTCGGGAACCAGATCCGTCGTATTGTGATACACAATAATCCTAGGGCACATATGTCTCGGATAGACCCCGAGCGGCGTACGCAGCCGAGTTCCCAGAGTACCCTGAGATAGTACCTGCTCACCAGATGGCCGTATATGCTGATCTTGAAGAGTTGTTCGTGGGCCAGAAATTTGAAACTAAGGAAGAGTGCGTATTTGCCATTAAGCGGTATAGTATGAATATATCAGTAGACTACAAAGTCATCGAGTCTAAACCGACATTATATATTGGAGAGTGTTGGAAGTCGGCGGAAGGCTGCAATTGGCGGATACGAGCTGCATTTATCCAGAAGTCTCAGATGTGGGAGATACGAAAATTTGTTGGGCCTCACACATGTGCTTCAACACGAATGACAGAAGATCATCGAAAACTTGATTCGAAAACTATCTGTACATACATCATGCCAATGGTTGAAGACATGCCGACCATTAAAGTTTCAATACTAATGGCCGAAATGCAAGCACGATCATAATATCGAGTATCATACCGAAAGGCATGGATAGCTAAACAGATGGCAATAGAGCAATTATACGGAAATTTTGATGCGTCGTACAATGAGTTGCAGGGATGGTTGCAGCAATGAGGGAGTACGTGCTAGGGACTGTCATTGAGTTGCAGACACGACATTATTACGGCCTGGATGAGCAACGACAACCAGGTAAAAGAATTTTCCATCGGATGTTCTGGACATTTGATCCATGTGTGCGTGCATTTCCCCACTGCAAGCCGTTTGTCCAAGTAGATGGGACATGGTTATACGGTAAATATACACAAATCTTACTTATTGCTATTGCTCAAGATGGGAACAAAAACGTGCTCCCGATTGCATTTGCCATCGTAGATAAGGAGAACATGGAGTCGTGGGAATTCTTTCTTACAAATTTGCGGAGGTATGTAATTAGTAATAATAATATTTGCATCATCTCCGATAGAGGGAAATGATTAATTGCTGCCATTCGGCATTCCGACCTGCCATAGAGATCCGTTTACTGCATACGGCACATCGCGGCTAACTTCCATCGAGATTATAAGAATGCACACAGGAAGAGACAACTTGTGAAAATGGGTATAGAATAACCTTATCATTTCAATATATAACCTAATTTTTTTTGTGGCGAGACTGTAACTTATATTTTATTAATACATACACAGCGTACGAGCTAGAACCACACATTTTTCGGCAGAGGATGACTCGGCTTGAGAGGGACATAGAAGGTCAGACGAACACATCTTTCCAGCAATGTTTGGGTATCATGGAGCATTGGCAATGGGCTCAAAGTTATGACGAGAAATTTCGTTACGGTCAAATTATGACAAACTTGGTGGAGGGGATTAACGCTGTGTTGTTGAAAACGCAACATCTTCTGATTTCATCTGTCTTCTCAGCTACATTCTATAGGTTGGCTACCTTGATGCCAAGAATGAGTCAGCAACAAGTCAACCAAATGGAGGCAGGACACGTGTTTGTCGAACATGTCAGGGATACAATTGTTGCAAACCGTCGGATGGCGAGGTCGATGAACGTAGAAGTATATTCACGACGTAATGAAACATTTCGCGTTACAGAGACCATCGGTCGTCGACCCGGTATTCCACCTAGGTCATACGGGGTTAATTTCTGAAATAGACGGTACGATTGTAGGAGGTTCCAAACACTTCATTATCCTTGTGCATATGTTGTGGCAGCTTGTGCTAATGTCTCGCTCAATGTAGATCAATTTATCGATGAAGTGTACACCCTTGAATGCACGTTGCGTGTATAGGAGAACGAGTTTGCCGTGCTTCCTAACCTATCTACTTGGGAGGTTCCTTAGACGACCTTTGAGCTTATCCCAGACAAAGGCTTGCATAGGAACCCGAGAGGTCGTCCGCAATCATCAAGAATCCGTAACGAAATGGATATTAAAAAGAAATCCGACGGGAAGCTGTGTGGAGTATGCAGATTAACTGGTCACAATCGGAGTAAATGCCCACTCAGAAATTACCAAACTGGACAATCATCGTAATCGGATAGAAATTAAGATGTTGTTCATTACATGTTGATTATTGCATGTTGAAAGAAAAAGTATTGTCTTTTTAATTTTTAAGTACTTCGAAACTACCAAACTGGACAATCATTCTATTTTTTTATTCGTATTATGTATTTCAACTAAGTAATTCCAAAATTCGCACTCAAATTCGATAATAAAATGCCAAATAAAAAAATTAATAAATATAATACAAAAAAATAATTTACATAAACATAAAGTAATTTACATAAAAAATAAAGTAAATTACAATACAAAACCCCTTAAAATTGATGGTTTGATGGTGTGGTTCTAGAGGTATATCTTTGTGGAGCTCGATGTTCACGTTGTGGGCGACTATGGTGATCAACGTTCTCTTCATCCATATGTATGGGTGTAGAGAACGACTCAAATACAACTGATGAACTCGAGCCGGGGGGAGTAGAGAACGGCGCTGGATATAGACAGGGGAGAGTAGAGAACGATGCTGGATATGGCCCGGGGGAGAAGAGAACGGCGATGGATACGGCTCTAGAGGAGTAAAGTACAATGGTGGATATGAGCTGGAAGGAGTAGAGTACGGTGGTGGATGTGAGCCAGAAGAAGCAGAGTATAGTGGTGGATAAGAGCTAGAAGGAGTAGAGTACTGATGTGGTAGGGGGCTGAAGATATCAAAATCTGAATAATATCCGTGGGCTGAAGAGTCTGGGAAATAGTCATTGCCCCCCAAATCTAGATGATAAGAGCTACTCCCGGAGTGTAGCTCCGGCTCTGGCTCTGGCTCTGGCTCCGGCTCCGGCTCCGGCTCCGGCTCTGGCTCTTGGTCTACCTCCGGAGCTGGTGCATGATACGGATCAAGAAGATGTTGCCCAATCCGTGTCGTATGAGGGGGGACTACCATCGACCGCCCACCAAATAAAAATGGTTTCCCCTTCTCATAGTACCACTGTAGGTACTGTGGCGAGGACCGCAGATCCAAACAACGATCCATCGGTGGTATCCTACCAAACCGGTTAGTCCACATCGTAATATATTCTTCATGCACATCTCTCTAATCTGCCCTATGCAAACCCCTCCTAGTCATGTCATGGACAACTGTAGGCAATCGTACTGGCTCTGTCGGGATATATTGTACACAACCGAACTGCTAGAGTACTCGATCGCCATGATACCACTTCACCGTCTGAAAATTGATAAGGGGTGCGCTAATGCACCATGATTGTGAGTGGACGTAGGCATGAGAGGGAATAACTGCCATAATTTCAGGAACAGAATACGGCATCCAAATGAACTGCACATTTAATAACATTTTTATATTAACGCGAGTCGAGTGAGATAAATATAATAAAATTAAATTGATATTGGAAAAACCTACCTCCTCCCCAGAATAATTCTCTATCATCAGACGGTATATCGAAACCATGTATGACCTCTCGATACTCGGATTCGTGCTCCATCTACGAAAAAAATTGTTAGAACAATATAACCCAAAAATAAATTCAATTAATTGCTATAACGCGTAAAGATTCATCACCTATTAACAAGTGGAAATATATATGGCTGGTGGCTAATGGAGGCCAAGAATGACAGCCAATAAAGTGCCCAGGACTACAGCAGTATGAGGCATCCGCCTATATCCACCGCAGAAGGATCTGTCGTGCGACACAGTTCACGGTACAAGGTGGCTAACACAGCGGACCCCCAACGGTACGAACGCGTGTTATGAAAATTGGACAGTAGCGGTAAATACATCAAACTGACCTCACTGCCGTATGAATCCGGCACGAGTACACCTCCTATAAGGTGTATAATGTAACCTCGAGTGGCCTGCATAACCTCCAATTCAGTGGCAGTACTCGGCAAATGCTCAAAATTGGCCTTTAGCCATGAAAATCGCAATGTCACAAATCTCCCCTCACTTGGGGAGCGTCTAAGTAACTCATAGCAAAGGCGAGCCGGCCTGAAGATCGAACCTACGCCCGTGACCACGTTCTCATCGATGGGGAGCCCCAGCTGCAGTGCAACGTCCTCTAAAGTAATGGTGCACTCCCCGCACGGCAAATGAAATGTGTGCGTCTCCAGACGCCATCGCTCGACTAAGGCAGAAATTAAGTCATATCGTAGATCAAAAGTCCGGATCAATGCTGCTGATCCGAACCCCGCTAACTCTAAGAACGATATTACACGTTTATCCAGTTGAAACCCTACACTATAAATACGGCCCCTTAATGTGCGGTACTCGACCTGGCATTATTATATTTACGAAATAGTTAATACAATATAATTTCATAATAAGGAAATAATGTGACAATCAAATAAAAATTTCATTACCATCTCATTAATGTGTTTCGATATGTGACCGTTATTTTCATTATCAATCAACGAACCCATTTTCTGCAAATCTGCAATTATAATTATCAAATAAATAAAAATTATAAAATTACATTATATCAAAATCACATTAAAATATCACAAAACACTAAACTATAAACACTAACAATTTATAATAATAAATTACTAACACAAAAATAACTATAAAAATTATTTTCTTAAAAAAAATTTACATTTCTAAAAAATTAAAATGTTAGTAATTTAAGAGTGTATTAAAACAAATTGCTAGATTACAAGCTTAATTATGAGATATGTTATATACAAACAAACTCTTTAAAATTTCTTACTCTCTTTTTTATTTTTAACAAAATAATTCTATTTCTTTATCTAAAGAAATAAAAGAGTGTAATGAGTGTGTATATAATCATCTACTTCTATATTTTATACACTAAATAATTTAATTTAATTTATCATAAAATTTTAAATTTTTAAAACAAACAAATATAATTAACTTTCGTAAATGAAAATAACTTAATTCGCTATAAAAGTAATTTTTAAAACACAATCATTAAAATATTTGTATTTTATTACATTTAAAAATGTTTCTTTTCAAACCTATTTTCCAAAAGTTCCTTTCCAAACCTATTTCACCAAAGTTAGTAATTTAAAAAATAAAAAAATGTTCCTTTCCAAAACTATTTCCCAAAAGTCTTTCATTTAATAAATCAACTTCATCTTTCATTTAATAATATAATGTATATAAATATACATAAAGCAACTAATTCATGCTATTACATTACTTCCAATTATAAAGCCAAATGCATTTTAACATATCATTTATATATAAATATATATCCATCATAGATTCAAGCACAAAATCATTAAAATTTAACTACTAATATATATATATATATACTTACTAAGATTTTGCTTTTCATTCATAAACATTTTTTCTCATAAAATTAAACATTTGTTTTAATATACTTTTAAATTACTAATATTGATTTTAATAAATTACACTCATTTTCGTATTTAGAAAATACAAACTGATGAAATAGTTGCTGTGCATGTGAAAAATCAGTAGGGAATCGGATCTCTTTTAACTGATTCTTAAATTCAAAAGGACAAAAAACAAGTTTGTCTTTATTTCTTTGTTAGGATTACAAAACCCCTTATTTCGTGGCCTACAAAAAATGGTCATTCTTTCCAATGTCACGGGTTTATTTATTTTTCAGCCCCAAAAAATTATAAAAATTAAATTTTAATAAATTCTTTTTTTTATATATAATAATTAAAACAATCAAATCGGATGATTAAATCAATTAAATATTTACACATTATATATATATTAAAATAATTAAAATAATGTATTAATTATAATTATTATAATTATAATTTTAATGTATCAGTATTCGACTGAATTAACTTACTAAATCGAATCAAATACCAACAATTAAATTAGTTTCATCAAACTTAATTTTGCAACTGTGCATACACATGCAAACTTGGGTTTCGTTAAGATTTTCATCTTTCAACACCATACAGTTACGAATACAGTATGAAGAAAATAAAAAAATACGACATTATAGGGGACACCACATAGTTACGAATACAGTATGAAAAAAATAACTAAAATATGACATTATAGAGACGAAATCGATAATTTATTTTAGAAAGACTAGAATTGATTATAAATTTTTGTGTATGTCAAAATATAATCTTTATTCTTATATTAACTTAAAATTTTACACTTTAAAAAAAAAAAACTAAATTTTTAGAATAGAAATATAATTTTGTATTAATTTTAAAATAACTACAAACACAAATATTTATCATATAACACTAAACTACTAACATTTTAATTCTAAAATAATTATAAAAAAATTACAAACCTTTTTTTTTTCTTCCTTCTTCTTCTTCTTCTTCTTTTTCCTTCATTTCTCTCTTTGCTACTGCTTCTTCACAAAATTGAGGGGACCGGTGCTTATATGGTCCCCATTAAAATTTTTTTTTTCATTTAATCCCTCCCCAAAATTGATATGACAATACATGGAGAGGGTTTTTGTTTTTTGCTTCATGGGGAGGGAGCTGCTGCACCGGGAGGGGGGAGGGAGGTGCTGCACCAATGGGACAGCTGCAGGGTAGTGGCGCCCCTGCAGTCGCGCCTCCGGGTCAGGCTCGACCCGGTTTCGGCCTGATTTAATTTTAAATTAAAAAATAAAAAACTATTAAAATAATAATATTTAAAAAAATTATTATTAAAAAAATGGGTCGCGCCTGTCAGGTAGGCTCGACCCAAAAAAACAACCCATTTTCATAAATAATGTATCTGATACCCTATTTTAGTGTTTAATTTTTTTTTTTCGTACTAGTTGAATAAAAAACCCCATTTCAGTCCAATTAAAAGTGCTGAACACATCTCATTAAAGGGCCCTAATTAAGTTTTTCGTGCAAATTAAATAATCCACAGTGGCGTGAATTTCAAGCGCAATGTCGGTCAAGGAACATGCCAAGCAGAGGCAAATGAATTGCTTTAATCCATGGTTAAACGCCTTCACAGTTCACACTCCACCTACCATAATTGAGCTTAATTGAACCCATAATCAACCCAATTAAGTACTTTTTTGGGTTGAAAGCCAAATAAGTAAATAAATGCTCTTCACAGACACCAAAATTTTCAATAACTTCTAATTACCATGTTGCACTTATAATTCGGTTAGGTTGATTATTTAATTATATTAAATTATAGAATAAATATTTAGAAATTAAAATTTATTTTATTTTTTATATTTTTAAAATTTACTTATTTTTATTTTTAATATTTTTTAATTTAAAATTTTATTTTTAAATTAGATATAATAGGATGTTATAAAAATTTTAACTATATTAATTATCTAAATTAATTAATAATATTATAAAAATATAAAGATTAAATTATACTATAAATTAATATATAGATATTAAATATCAAATTTAACTGTAAGAGACCTAAAATGAAAAAATAAAAATAAAAATCTGCCACGTGTGGACAAAATGGAAGGTCCCTTTTATATAGAGGTATGTAGATTAGAATTCAATGGCATGACGGTCAGTCGGTCATTGAAGAGGCAAAGCCCAACACCCGCCGGGAACACAGCGACTTGGTTTCTCGACAAGTGTCGGAACATGTCATCTCGGCCTTCGACACGTTTCATGGCCTCCCTCCTTTTACTGCTCTTCTATTCCTTGGCCGATTCTTTTGCAGATTTGCCGTCACAGTTTCAAGCCCAACAAGAGTTGACCAACATCACCAAGTCAGCTATTTTACCAACTTGTCCTTGCCGTCGAGCTGCCGCTTTCCTAGAAATGGTACAAACCCTCGCCGTCTCCTCCTATATCTGTTGTCATAAGGTAGTCAATGTCTATCTACTTGTAGAGGAGAGGCCGCTTGATGGATGCGTGCTTTGAATTTGATACTTCAAATTTATTCTCATTATGAACATAAATTCTGCCTTATAATTTTAAAGCATATGATTGATATTTGAACATAATCCTTATAGTTGAAGGAGCTATAGTCACTGTCAGAATCTTCTTTTAGGCACGTCTGAATTTGCTATTTTACCTGGGTTCCATGATCTATTAAGCATTTCGAGAATCAAGCCTTTTTGAATGTATGTCCATCCTAGATACTTTAACCCAAAAAATGAACTAATTAAATATAGGGGAAGTCATGAAAAACTGAGCATACCAATGTTAGAAACGTATTTATGTCGAACACTTGGACCTTAGTCCGAGAAACATAGATCATGATCATATGTGCTATGCTTTTTTTTTCTCTTTCAGTCTCTTTTATAGGAGATATTTTCCCCTTTCACCTAACATCTGTAAAACAGGTGAAAAACTATAAAAAAATCTGGGATATGTTTTGTCAGAAAGTTATGGACCTTATGATTCATTCTCGTAGCCTTGCACCCAGGTATTGAAACATCAGAAGCAAATGCAAGGCATTGTGGGTCTGCTTTATTTCCTAACCTTATTTTTATGGATATTTCACTTGTGCTTTTGTCAGGACAGTAAAAATGGCAATGAATGTCCCAAAAACATTACTGAAGCTTCACAAATTAGACATGGGTTGACTTTATTGGATGCTGATTTCTTTAACGATATAAAGGTGATGAATTTTAGCATTATGACTTCATTTCAGATAATCCTGCTTGAAGTGGGTATGCTTTATCTAATATTATCATCTTTAATTTGATTAATTCTTTCAGGTTCTTGAGATTGCAAAGGGTGCAAAAGAGTTCAATATTCCTATAATAAGAGCCAACAGGAAGTTAGTTGCTTCTACTAATGGAGGGCTGCATAACCCTTCTCCTCTAGTTTTTAACCCTGAGTGGAGCAAGGAGCAATCACAAGGCAAGGCCAGCAGGTTTAATCATCCTTCAGCTTCCGGCATTCAAAGGCCAAACAATGAAGAAGATATAGCCTTTATGAGTGTGAGTCAATTGATATAGCTTTTATAAAATAAAACAAATGGCTTTGATCTGATTACCGTATGCAACTTTCCCGGTCTTTATTATTAGGTTCTTGAACTAGGAGAACTCATAAAGAAAAAACAGATTACTTCTGAGGAGCTTACGGGAATTTTTCTTAAGAGATTGAGAAGGTAGAAATAAAAAATCCGGTTATGTTTATGCATTTATAATGTCTAATACCCTTTTTGTCCCTCAAACACTTTGATTCTTTATTGCTAAAATACCAGATACAATTCGGTACTTGAATCTGTAGTTACTTATACTGAAGATTTAGCTTACCAGCAAGCGAAAGAAGCTGACAAGTTGCTCTCTCAAGGAGTGCATTTAGGTACCTTTTAAACAACTTGCTGCACTATACATATATCACCTTCGGCCATAATGTTAAAAACTTTTTGTTAGAATAAATTTGCTGCAATTTTCTACTTCTTTCGCTCACAATTTGTTCTTGTTCAGATTACATTATTTTATCCAACTTTTTCGAATGGTGGCAAATGCTTGCCTGCTTAACGAGTTTAAAAAAATAGCTCTTTTTTTATTAGTTTATTGTCAATTTTTTTTATTGGTTTGAGAGTTATATATTACTTGGTATTTTAGGACCTCTACATGGCATCCCTTATGGATTGAAGGATATAATCTCAGTACCTCTGTACAAGACAACTTGGGGGTCAACAACTTTCAAAAATCAAGTGCTTAATATTGAAGCATGGGTGTATAAGAGGTATTATGCATCACTGAAAACTGAAATCATTGTGATCTCATGGAAAGTTTTTTTAGTTAGATGACATTATTCACTCTTATGAATTGTCAATGCAGGTTAAAATCTGCAGGGGCAGTTCTTGTTGCAAAGCTTGTTACTGGATCACTGGCATATGATGACATCTGGTTCGGTGGTAGGACTAGGAACCCTTGGAACATTGAGGAATTCTCTACGGGCTCATCAGCTGGGCCTGCTGCCTGCACCTCAGCTGGTATTTTTTATTTTAAGTTCAATTTATCATACATGTCCTCCAGTATTTATACTGAACATGAAATAAGCCATAGTATTTTTAGGTCTAACAATCTTTTTCATGATCAAACATGTTGATCTAGTATTGAACCTAAACCAGATGCACATTGCTTCATCTAAGAAATTAAATTTTCATTACAGGTATGATTCCATTTGCAATTGGTTCAGAAACAGCCGGTTCCATTACTTACCCTGCATCTCGGTGTGGTGTGACAGCATTGCGGCCAACTTTTGGTTCAGTTGGACGAACCGGTGTGATGAGCCTATCAGAAAGCTTGGTAATACCGTTAGGGAGAGGAATCTTCTTTGACTGGAAGTATTTAATTATCCGGGCCCCATTTTTGCTCCAGCCTCTGGGTGTGATGTTCCAATAACTTTCTATGCTCTCTTTTTAACAGGACAAGCTTGGTCCATTCTGTCGAAATGCTGCTGATTGTGCGGTTATTCTAGATGCTATCCGAGGGAAAGATCCAGATGATCTTTCTTCAAGAGACATTCCCTTTGGTGACCCATTCTCTGTTGATATTACAAAGCTTACAGTTGGTTATCTTGACGATGCTGACATGGAGGTTAGATTTCATAAACACCTGGCTAAAGCTTGAGTTTGTTATGTGATATGCGTGATATGAAGTAATAAAATTTATAAAAATGATCGTACCAAAAATTAACTAATATCATGATTTTAAGGCAAGCGCACCTATCGAACAGTAGTATAGTTTAGCTGCAAGACCGAGTTATCGTACCTAAGGGAACTAAAAGTACTAGTACTAACTTCCTTTCTATTATCTAGCCTAAAAATAAAAGAGGTTTTTATGAAACTAAGAATGCATAAAAAGTAAATTGGGGAAAAAACTCTTGGGAAAGACTGATTGATTTGGGCAATCCTTAAGGGAGAATCCACCTAGACTTCACTTGTTAGAATTCTTGAGTTAGACAATTTATTCACTTGACTTGATCCTAGAGATCCCTGACTTATGTTAATACCTTCGTCGAGGATAAGAACAACTAATCCTAGGTTAATTAACTGAAATATCTTTTTAGTTAAAATCTCTAGTCTTGCATTAACTCGATCTATGGATCCCCTTATTAGGTTTGATCCTAATCCGGCAGATTTATGTCGCCTTATGTCTAGGGTTGCATGCAATTTCGCTTAATTATGCTAGATCTACTCTTAAACAGAGACTTTTGCTCCTCTACATAAGCACATCAAATTCTTGAAGTAATACCTAGGATTATTAAAACAAGAATTAAAAACACATAATTAAGAACAAGTCAAGTATTTATCATATAACTCAAGATGAAATAATAGCAAGATCTGTCTTAGGTTTCATTCCCCTCAAGTATTTGGGAGATTTAGTTCATAATTAATAAAAAAAACATCTTAGAAGAAATAAGATAACAAAACATAAAGAACCCAAAAACCCCTGATGGAATTTAGGGAGATCCTTTATCTTGATGTAGAATTCGGCTTCTCGGATGAATCAATCGGTTTCCCTTAGAGTAATCCCTTGCTTCCACTCTCTGTGTTGGCAGAAATAAGGCACTCCTTTGTGGGAGAAAGAGTACACCCTTAGAGTTGCCTCCTAGGGTCTTTATATAGAGATTTGGGATGCCTTTCTTAGCCTCTAAGTATCCAAATCCGAGTGAAATTGCACTTCCTCATGACAGGGATACGCCCGTGTGCCACGCCCGTGTGGATCGACAAGAGGCCGTGTGCGAGACTGTTGATGGAGGCACGGCCGTGTGGTCAGGTCATGCTTGTCGGGGCTGGGCTGTGTTGGACCTTATGTGGCACGGCCGTGTGCCCCGGCCGTGTGGTGAATCCTTGGGCCATGTCGTTTGTGCCCTTTGGCCTATTTTTTTCGTTTTCGGCCCGTTTTTCGTTCTTTTCTCTTCCCTATACTCTCCTGAGTATAAAATATGAAATAGAAGGATTAAGAGTACCAATTCTCACAAATTTAATGATAATTCATCCAGAAATTAGGCTAAACATGAGGTAAAAATATGTATAATTTATCGTTTATTATTATGCAACCGCAACAGATGCACAATAACGAATAAATAAAAACATATGTTAGAATTGCTATGAATTAATTGATTAAACTGCGATATTATATCTTTTTCTCTGAGAGATAACTTTGATATAAAGTAACTATCGAAGTAACTCTTTAAGGTCTCAACTTTTTTCTAAAACCAGGTTGTTCATGTGCTTGAATCAAAAGGTGTTAAGGTGGTTCCTTTCAAACTGAATTACACTGTCGATTCTGTTCAAGGCATCCTAAATTTCACGATGGATGTTGACGTGTTAGCACATTTTGATGAATGGCAACGATCTGGGAAGGATGATGATTATGAAGCTCAAGATCAATGGCCTGTTGAGTTACGTCGTGCACGTGTAGTTTCAGCTGTAGATTATTTACAGGTCTGTTTTTTACTCTCTAATTATTGATTGATATTATAGTTTGGATGAAATCATATAACTTTTGAAAACATTTTCTACTGAGCTATTAGAAGACACGTACTTCTTTTACTTTCAATTTTTGAGTAGGAAAACCAGAAACAGTCTTCAAAGATATGAAGATTTAGGATGTGGAACATCAGCAGGATTGCATGGAAATCGAGGATTTAGGTCTAAAAGTAGCCCTTCTGGTCATTTAGCACTGGAGTGGATAGGGCTTAATTCGAAATCTAGAGAGAAAAGATAGAATCATTTTTCATTTTTTTCTCGTGATGTTTTTTCCCCTCTATTTTCACTATTTTTATAATGTTCCATAGGCACAAAGAGCTCGTGGAAAGTTAATCCAAGAAGTGAAAGAAAACTTCAATGTTGATGCATTCATTGGAAATGCAACGGATTGGGAGCGAGTATGCATGGGAAATCTCGTAGGTTTGCCAGTAATTGTTGTTCCGACTGGGTTCAAAAACATATCTAATCCACCTCCAACTGGTACTCGTAGACGAACCACAGTCAACACGGGCATATATGCTCCTCCTAACCATGATCACATCGTAAGTTTCCGGATCGATCCACTTTTAGTTCTAATGTGGATTGTAACATACAGTGGATATAGAAACTAACTGATCATCAGAAATCTCAGAATGCAACTGTTTTGTGTCTCTCCTCCCATTTTCTCACTGCAGGCATTAGCCTTAGCAATGGCTTACCAGTCTGCAACAAATCACCATAAGCAGCGGCCCCCCATAGATGATCTGGGATCAAACGACACAATACCCAATCCCCCTACCGTTCCCATCCCTCCTAGACGCTTGCATATGTAAAGAGTTTGTAAGAAACCTCTTAGTGCTTACCAATTGTCAAAGCCTGCTCCAGACTGTAACCTGTACCTAAGAACAATATCATCGTTCAAAATGGCAAGATTTGATGGATACCCCGTTTAGGTTTTCTCTTTCCTTCTTGTTTCTTTCGCCATGTCACGATTCTGTTTAACATCTGATTCAGTAGGCAAGCGTAAGTTGATGTATTGAAAGTTTGAAACTTCAATTTTCAGCTGGAAGTTTTGCGGGTTTAATCCATCTTATTACTCACCCCAGAACTTCATTTCCTTTTATCGGTCTAATAATTGGTATAATAATAACAACAGATAATTGAGTATTTTACTGTGTTTACATTATACACATCTGATTTAACTAAAATATTGGGAATAAATTCGCAGCATATTTTGTATTATGTTCAAATGTTAAGTGTTAAAACTTTTTAATGTTAATTTATGTTTTAGAGTTAATTTCAAGATTAGATATTACCTCGCTCGAGAGGAAATCCGTCAATTTGTATTATACTTGGCTTTTGCTGGACTAACTAATAGTTATTACTAAAAAAAACTAATGAAAGAATATAAACAATAATGAATGGAGAGAAATCAGAATTAACAAGTAAGGGTCTACAGACATGGACTTGTGCAGCTAATTACTGCTGTTGACAAACAAACACATCTATCACATGCTTCATCTTCCAAAGTTTTTTCATTATATTAACAATTATATCATTTGATAATTAGTTGACTATTCTCTATATTTTTTAAATACCAAAAGTTATATTATTTTTTTAAAAAAATATTTATGAAATAATTATATTTATTTAAAAAATGTGTCTATCGAATAATTTTTTTTTTTTTTTATCATTTTTATGTGTAGATACATGATAACTCAAACAATTAACTTTCATTTGCGGGATCTGAAAAAATTTCAAAATCTATTTTTCTTTCCTCTTTTATAAAAACATTATTGCATAAATTATATATAGAAATAGACGGTTTTGCTATAACTACTGATGTTTAGTGAATTTTTTTCATTAGTGTAAATGATTGATAGTCATTGGATTTTATTTTATTTTTCAAGTTCATTTGTTTATAACTCTTTTGCACACTAAAATATAAGTAAGAGCAAATAGAACTTTAAAGAGTGTCATGATTACATATATTGAATCTTTCAGTTAATTTTGATAAGTGTGTTTTAGTTCACATGCTCCAACAAATTTAAAGTTCTAACTTTTTGTAAGTCTATAAGAAATTAAAAAATATATATCAATTTATCACGCATTCACATAACGCTGCAAAGAATAATGCTGTAAGAGCGGATGTCAACCGTGGACATTGAAATCAATGATGTTGATTTAGAATAGATCTTGGTAGCAAGAACAGGCATGCTAGATTATTTATATTATTATCTAAGCCTCTAATTGAGTTGATGTCACAAGCCAATCGAGCACCAACTCAGCCAGAGAAATTATAAAAATATTTTCTGTAATTAAAATAATTTGTATTATTTGAGAGTATTTTAATTTTTTTATTTTAATAAAAAACAATAAAATAGAAAGGTTGCATACGGTGGGATTTAAACCATGCTAATTGAATTGGTAAAACCTTAAATTTATCACTTAGCCAAAACTTATTTTTATAAATTTTATATATTGTTATTTAACATAATGATTCTTTTGGCCCTTCAACTTTACGGAAAAAAAAAATCATTTAAGCCTTCATTTAATTTTTGTCTCTTTTAGTCCTTAAACTTGTATTTTTTTATCAACTTACCACAAAATAGATGGAAAAGTTAGCATTTGTTAAATTTGTTGATGTGATATATACGTGGATTGCCACATAGATAAAACGTTAACATTTAATTAATTTTTTAAAATTTAAAAAATGTATTTTTATATTTTTGATAATTTTAAGGATTTTTAATTTTTAAAAATGGTTTTTTTATAAATTTTATAAAAAGATTAAGTTTAAAATTTTAATTAAATGCTTACATATAATCCATGTGACAATTCACATGTATGCCACATCAGCAAAGTTAACAAACGTTGACTTTTCCATCCATTTTGTAGTGAGTTGATAAAAAATATGCAAGTTTAAGGACTAAATATAGACAAAAAATTAAAAAGAGGTTTAAGTGACCTTTTTTTTTGTAAAGTTAAAGGGCTAAACAAAGTCATTATGTCAAATGAAAATGTATAAAACTTATAAAAATGAAGTTTTGGTTAAGTGGTAAATTTAATGTTTTATCAATTCAATTAGGTGGGTTCAAATCTCACCATAGGCATTTTTATTTTATTTTATTGATTTTTCCATAATTTTCTTGACCGAGTTATTGTTCGATTGACTCGTGACAACAATTTAGTGAGAGACTTAAATAATAATACATATAATTTTTTTGAGAATTAACAATATAGATAATTAAATAGGTGTAATAACGTCAATAAACTATTGTCCAGTTTATTACTTAAATAATAAAATAAAGAAAAGCTTATTTATTATATGATAATTAAATTAACTCTTAATACAAAAGGAATGATTAACCCAATGTTACTTCTCTTTTTTATGCAATAATCAATTGGAATCTCTTGATCAAATTTTTGAAGATATTTTGGGGTTTTATCAAAATCTTCTTGGCGCAATTGATTCCAATGTTGTTGAGTGCCCAGATTCTTTGCTTTAGGAGTTAATGCTTAAATTGTCTAACAATGTTCACCGTGTGTTGACTAGCCCTATTACCAATGAAGAGAAAAAGGCAGCTATTTTTGGGCAAGGGAATGAGAAAGCTCCTGGTCTTGACTGTTTCACAGCTTTCTTCTTCAAAATTGCATGGGGTATAGTGGGGCCTGATTTTTTTTAGGTTGTTCAGTATTTTTTTACATCCTCCATTCTATTGGCTGCTTTTAATGCTACTTCAATTTTCTTGGTTCCCAAGTGTGATTATCCTAGCTAAGTAAAGGATTTTCAGCTTATTTCTTGTTGCAGTGCAATTTATAAGTGCATAACCAAGATTTTGATTAATAGAATAACTCATTTTTTGCCTGCTTTGATTTCTAATAGTCAGAATGTCTTTGTTAGAGGGCATTGTATTACTGACAATACCATGTTGGCTTATGAGCTAATGCGAGGGTATGGTAAAAGACATATTTCTCCTAGATGTGCCTTTAAGGTTGATCTTCAAAAGGCATTTGATTCTTTGCACTGGGGCTTTTTGTTTTCACTACTTCGAGCTCAAGAGTTCCCTGGAAAAGTTCTTGAAGTGGATTAAAGTTTGTTTAACAACTCATCGGTTTTTATCTCTCTTAATGGAAGCCTTGTGGTGCTCTTTCGAGGGAGGAAAGGTATTAGGCAAGGAGATCCTCTATCTCTTTACCTTTTTGTGCTTGCAATGGATGTGCTATCCATGTTGTTGGATGTTGTTGTCATAAATTCTCTCTTCAAGTATCATCTTAAGTGTCTTCGAGTGTGGTTGACTCATCTAATGTTTGCCGATGATCTTCTTACTTTTCTAAAGGTACTACTAATTCAGTGGCTAGTGTTTATTGTGTTCTTCAACAGTTTTACTTACTTTCTGGGTTACAATTCAATGCTTTTAAAAGTGAATTGTTTGTTACTAGGGTGCCTCAAGAGGAGTTGGCTCTTAAGACTACTTGCACATGATTTAAAGTTAGTAGGCTACCAATGAGGTACCTTGGTGTTCCTCTTGTTTCTTAAAAGTTGTCACAGTCTAACAATGATGCTTTAACCAATAGGATTTAAGGGTGGTCTACTAAGCATTCGAGTTATGCTGGTAGACTGCAACTCATTAAGGCTGTGATATTTAGTGTGCATGTAACACCCTAACCCATATCCGTCACCAGAACAGGGTTACGAGGCATTACCGAAGTTTATAAAACATTTTTTGATTAATCAAGTTATTTACTATTCACTTTTCGAAATTATTTTTGAAGTCCTTTGGTTGGACCTTCGAGGCTCAAAACATATATTAGGATCGATCCGGGACTAAATCGGAATCATAGGGAATTTTTCACAAAATCTTAAATTTTTTTTATTAAAAGTCACACACCCGTGTGGTATGGGATACGCCCGTGTGGTTAGGTTGTGTGGGTTCATACACCCGTGTCTTTTACCCGTGTAACTCTCTGACTTGCAATTCATGCACAAATTGATCTCAAACGGCCAAGTCAAACGCATGTGTGCTAGGCCGTGTGGTTAATTCAAATTTTTAAAAAATAAGTGCAGGTTTCACACGGTCAAGGGACACACCTGTGTACCAGGTCGTGTGCCTCACATGGTTGAGACACACGCTTGTGTCTCTGCCCATGTGTTTAATTCTGAGCATTCTATTTTCAAATTTTTAGATGCAGGGGACACACGGTCAGATTACACGCCCATATTGTAGACCGTGTGTCACACACGGCCTAGATACACGCCTATGTGTCTACCCCGTGGATAAAACAAGGCTATATCCAAGCCTCGTTTCTCACCCATTTTCATCCCATACCTGCACTAAATCATTTCAAATACCAACCAATCAATTTATATATGTTTTCCCATCAATTTCATCATACAATAACTATATTTTCTCATGCACATTTGATCCCAAACTACCTCATAGCCTTACATGTATAATTCATCCATTTTAACCATATCATCATGTATATAAACTATGATTTACTTTATAAACATACTCAAAATTTAGTTAACACTAGCCATACCAATGGTTATGTTTACATCCATCCATTTCCACATTAACATTGGTATTTTTAGCCTATAAATGCTATTATCACAAAATAGAACATTTTCATATATCAAAATATGAGGGTTGATAGTGTGATCAAGCTCCGACCTATCTCGAACCTTCCGAGCTTCCAAGCACTATAAAACAAGGAAAAATAAACAGAGTAAGCACTTTGCGCTTAGTAAGTTCATGTAACAGGAATTTAACTTATCACATGTTCTCATCAAATTAAATCAAATATACATATATCCAAATAGTGACACACGGTCGTGTGTGATGACGAATTAGGGATTTAGTGATTTGGTGCCACACGATCTTGTGGCTAATTTGGGGATTTAGGGATACCACACGTTAGTTCAAGGTTAACATGTAATTTTTATATATATAAAAGAATGATTGATGAGTTCATCAATTTCATGATTGTAATAGCCCGATACAGGGCCTAAATGGAATAGTGATTACAAAACCACAAATTCGAGGTCAAAATATTTATTCTGATTGAGTTTTAAAATTTATTTTGTGCTTGCAATATTTGTGAAATTTTCGTTACAAAATTTTATTGTTTGTGTGTCCAATTTGATAAATTGGACTAAATTGCAAAAGTAGTAAAATATGCATTCTAGAAGGTAAAAGTGTTTAATTGAAATGTGTTTTATTTATGTTTTTTATGGTTTAAATTTTTATAAAATTATTTTGTAAAAATTTCATACGAAAATTTTGACGTTTGGGCACTCAATTTAGTCAAAATGACTAAATTGTAAAAAGTGCAAAAGTTGAGTTCTACATGTTTTAGAGGTGTCCAATTGTTATGAAATTTTAAATTGAAGGTCGTTAAATGGTAATTAGACCATTGGTTAATTTATTGGATAAAAATGGACATGAAATGGGTGAAAAAGAATATTTTTTTAGTTAGGGGCATTTTGGTCATTTAATGATTAAATGAATTAAAAAATCAAATTGAAAACCAATTTTTGCTCATCTTCTTCTTCAAGGCCGAAAATAGCATGGAGAAACCATGGCTATAGTTTTTCAAGCTTCCAAGCTCGATTGTAAGTCCGTTCTAGCCCCGTTTTTAATATTTTTACGTTTTTGAAATCCCGGTAACATGATTTCTCTATTTCTACCATTTATTTGAGCTAGGGTTTGATTTCAAAAATTGACCCATGTTGAATAATTGTATATTTTTA
The DNA here is from genome assembly GCA_020496765.1 of Gossypium stocksii. Classification (NCBI taxonomy): domain Eukaryota; kingdom Viridiplantae; phylum Streptophyta; class Magnoliopsida; order Malvales; family Malvaceae; genus Gossypium; species Gossypium stocksii. The sequence continues at coordinate 105,558,025 of CM035627.1, read as the reverse complement.
TGTTTTATGATAGATTATGAGGTTTTAAATTATGTTGAACAACTTGTGCTACTCGGTTTTAAGTGAAAATGAGTAAAACGACATAATCGGTAAAAATACCTAATGTTCATAAGTATATGTTAGTGTGAGAATTTGATGTTTCTATTAGTAAATAAATGATCAGCATGTTCTAAAATATAATAATTAGGGAAAAGTTTAATTTCCGAGCTTTGGGGCAAAAGTGTAAATATGTAAAAGTATAGGGGCAAAATTATAATTTTTTCAAAGTTGGATTTAAGGACTATTTTGATAAATGTGAGTATTAAATAAGCTAAATGTGTTATTTTAGATCAAGAAAGACGTGAAATCAACCTGGATCGGGGAAAGGAAAAGATTGTGGATTAAATTGTAAAATTTCTATATTTTACAATGAGGTAAGTTTATATGTAAATAATGTATTGTTTTTATTATGTTATGATATTTTATTTTGTGACATGTGAAATAAGTTTTAGTATTGTACAATTAATGGATATAAACGGTGATTGTGGTTGATGAATTGAGATTAAATGAGAAAATCTCGGTTGAACATTCAGAATAGAAAAACGTGGTGCTAAATGGATATACCACGGTTATACATGTTAATTTGAAAAGTGGCGCTAAGTGCATATGCCGCAATTACATGTTAGTCCAATAGTGTGGTGCTATGTGTGTATACCACTAAGTTGGGCATTAATTACAGAAGGTGGAGCTATGTGCTAAAACCACCGGATATTGTTACTTTTCGAAGTGTTCACTGGGAGAAACAAGTTTGCTAAATAGAAATTTAACATGAAAAATGTGGGGATAAATACCGGAATATTAATATATGAGTTTTGAATTATGAGTTAGATATGTGATTGAATTTTGATAAGATGAATATGCATAAGTATTAACTTGAAAGTTGACAATAAGAAATTTTAGTGAAAGAGTTGAAATTTGGAATAAACAGTTTCAAACAGCAGCAGAGGAGTGATTTTAAAAAATCACCAAAAATGGTAGAAATTGAATTAGAAGCTGAATGAGATATTGAATTAAAGCTTATTGAGTCCATTTTTCATATAAAAAAACAGAGAAAGCAAAAGAATTCTATATTTTGAGATATTTATATATTTTTGAGAATGGTTCAGAATGACTTCGTGATCCCCTGTTCTGGTTTGGAAAAATCATTAAAAATTGTAAAAAAATATTTATGGAACATAATTTATATGGGTGGATTCCTTATTGAGTTTATTTTTAGTAGAAACAAACGTGAACATCTTTCGAGTTCTGTATAAAGAGAAATTGAAATTTTAGTGAAGAGTGGTTAGGACTGTTGGGTAGCAAAACAGAGGAGTATTTAATGAATAAACTGTATCAATTGGCCCAACCAAAAATTCTAAAATTTTTATGGTAAGAAGAAATATGAGTCTAGTTTCTGGAAAAATTTACGGATCTTAATTTCGACCTCTGTAGCTTCGGATAAAAATAATTTAGTGACTAGAACTCAAATGGACAGCTTGCACTGATTTTAAGTAAATGATAATTTCATGTGAGATTAAGATTGTATAATTGTGGAGACATATTTTGGGCTCTATAAATGCCATTAATAATGTATTATTATTATTGTTTACATATTCACTTACTAAGTTATAATGCTTACTCCCTTCCCTTCCTTTTTCTTATAGAGTTTTAGATGCTAGCTCGAGTTGGAGATCGCTGGAGATACTATCACACTATCAGGCTGAGGCTAGTATTAAAAGATTCTAAAATATTTATAAGTTTATGGCATGTATAAGGACTTGAATATATGTATATATGTTACTGAGTTGGCCTAGAATGTTGGCCTAAATTAATAGAAATTTTATTGTTGTATAATACCATGTGATATGACTAATAGTAGCTATGTTATGAGTCATAGTGATACAATATATGAACGAGTATGCTTGCATGTAGTAAATGAATTAATGTATATATGATAAGAATGTGATTAGATTCTAAATTGAAAGAAATTTTATAGCCGATTTGTGTATTTGTAAGTGTAAAAATCCAGTGATGCCTCGTACCCTGTTTCGGCATTGAACACGGGTAAGAGGTGTTACAATGGTTCCCATATATTCACCATTTCCATGTTATTTGTAACTTTCATGCTCTATTTTCCTGTTGATCTCGTTGAATTTATCGGAATTTTGATGGATATCCAGTAGTACACTTATAGTGTACAAGTCCATATTCCGTCAATTCACATTTATACATGTCAGTGAGCACACCCCCAGACTCATTTTGTACAGCGAGATTACCAGTCCAGGCTAAATCTCTTATAACATATGCTCAAGAGTTTTATCACGATTACCAGTCCAGGCTAAATCCTTTCAGTGACAAATACTCTATAGAGCTTTATTCTGGATTACCAATCCAGGCTAAATCCAGATTTAGTCCTAATTCGGATTACCCATCCGGGCTAAATCCATTTCCATAACATATACATTGGGAGGGCTTATTTCAGGATTACCCGTCCGAGCTAAATCATTTTCATATCACATGTATTATCCATTTTTCATTGATCCATCGAATTTCATTTTATTCAATCGGGATTTATTTTTCTCTTTTTCATCAAGCATATTAACATTTCATAATTTTCCATTCATTGTACATTTATATCACATATACACGAATTTCAAGCATTTCATGAAAATCAAATTCAAGTTACACAAACTTACCTTGAAAATTGTTCGTGTTTCAGTTTAACTAATTCGACATATTTTCTTTTCCTCGGTCTAACTTTGAATTTGAGTTCTCCGGACCTATATAAATGAATTTAATCATCAATTTCATATCATTCATATTCTATTGAGTTCAATTTACAATCTAGGCAAAATTACTATTTTGCCCCTAAACTTTTCATTAATTCCAATTTCGTCCCTAGGCTTGGAAAATAAAATTCATGAAATTTAATCATCTATCCAAGCCTAGCAAAAATTCTCATGTAGCATTTACAGCGAATATATTTCATAAAAATAAAAAATTTTCCTTGAATTTTACTATTTTACAATTTAGCCTCTTTTTCACAATTTCATCCAAAATCACTTTGTAAAAGTTGTTTATTTACTAACAGCCTTTCATTTTCTACCATAAGCTTTCAATTTCCAGCATATTCATCCATGTCACAATTTCTATACTTTGATAACTTTTCAAATTAATCCCTAAAATAGAAAGAATAAGTTGTCCTGATCTCAAAACTATAAAAATTACTAAAAACGGCACATGAGAACTTACTCAAATTTGGGGAATAAGATGATTATAATAGGATGATATTTTTAATTTAATTCATTAGCATCCTTTAATAATTTCATATTCCAATTTAGTCCTTTTCTTTTTCCCAAATTCCATGGATGAATCACCCTAGATATTTTCCATCTTTTAATTGATGGTTTCATTACCATATAAAGACCTCTAATTTCAAATTTCATAGCGATTTGGCCCTTTTAGCATCTAGCACTCAACTTTTATGTTTTATGCAATTAGGTCCTTTCTCTAATTAACCACTTAATCGGTAAATTTTTTCTATCAAAATTTTCATACGACTTTCCTATCATACCACAAATCATGCATTATTATTAAAATAAATTTTCTCTCTTACTCAAATTTGTGGTTACGAAACCACTGTTCCGATATCACTGAAATTCAGGCTGTTAGAGTGCAAGCCTATTGGAGTCGTCTAAAAAGGTTTATCAGTACTATATTAGCTTCTTTTAGAAATGGAAGGTTGGTTTGGGTCGAGGAGCACGTGTTTGTTGGAAGGTGATTTGTTTACCTAAATCTGATGAGGGTTTAAGACTAAAAAATGTGGTAGAATAGGATCGAGCTTGTATTTTGCAGCTTATCCGTTCCTTGCTTGCAGGAGAAGGGTCTTTTTGAATCACTTGGGTTAGTAAATATATGTTAAAGGGTGAGTACTTCTTGATTGCGGGAGGCAATTAGAACTTGTGGTATGAAGGTGGAATGACATTGTTTGCTATGGTTCTCTTTACATATTCCCAAGCATTCTCTTATTGCTTGGATGATCCCAACATGGGATCGTTGGCTTGCTTTTGGAATTTCAGTTGATACTTGTTGCTTTTTCTGTATGGACGCTGCAGAGAGGCGTGATTACATTTTCTTTGAGTGCAATTTTTCAAAGAAGGTGTGGCAGTTAGTTTTGCGGCTTTGCTCCATTTATAGGGCTGTGAGAACTTGGAGTTAAGAATTAGCTTGGGCGATATTGAAACTTAAAGGAAAGTCCTTCCTTGTTACTATACTTAAGCTTGCTTAGAGTGCATGTTTGTATGTGATATGGAGACAAAGGAACAAGAGGTATTTTGGTGCATCTTTCTTGACTGAAGATGTTGTCTTGGTACAGATTAAAGAGATTATGTGGGCTTGCTTAGGAGGAAGACCAACCAATAGAATTGATCCTGTTAATACTTCACTTTGTGTTTGTTGAGGTATCGTTGGTTAATTTATTTGTATAGCTTAAAGTTATATTATTTTTTGTTCTTTTGTAACAATTTAACTGCATTCTTATCTTGGATTAAAAAATTTCATCATTCATCCAAAAAATAATTAACCTAATATTAGGGACGCATTTTAATACATGTATTTTAATTAGTTTGGTTAAACATATCAATACTAATGTATTATTTTATTAAATGTCATTTGTGAATTATAAAGCATTACTTTGAAAAACTTATAAATTGTTGCATTTTTTAATGTCAACAATGTAAACACAAACACAATACAAATTGTTAAATTAAAAAATGTATATAGGACTATAATTATAGATTTACGAATACAATTATAAAGTTCCACTTCAGTCAACTAAAAACAATTCACATAAAAGTAAAACTAAAAGTATCATTCTTCTTTTCATTGTTTTTTACAAATACAGTTCAAATAAAAATGAAATTAAAATTGGACTCGGATTATTTAACATCAATATTTTAAAAATATAAGAAAATGTGCATAAAACATAGTTTTTAAAAATAACATGATGTCTTAAATTAATTAAAAAAAAAGAGTCTAGATATATCCTCTGACCCATTTCAATTTTCGATGAGCTGGAACGTCAAACAACACAAGCATAGCTCCAACATCTTTAATTATCTTCCTTGAAGCAATCATCACTTCATTATCAATTAGCCCTTCAATGTTGGGCAAGTCTTGAAATTGCTTGAGTTCCTAGATTTTTGGACAATTCGATGAATGAAGACTCCAATTTATCGCCAATTATATTTCCTACCATCCCAATAAGATTATTGCTTTCTTTGGTCTTCCTCTTTTTGTTGGACTTAAGTACTTAACGGAAGAGTTGTCAACAGTTTTTGGAGAATTCAAGTCTGCATATAGATTTTATCCTTGCTCTCATTTTGATTAATGTCATTCAAGATGTCAATAACAGTTTCAGCATTCTTTAACAAGAAGACGATATGGTACTCGGACTCAAAAATAAACGTCGCTCTATGCTATATAGTTCTTAAAATCATCATTCAATATTTTAAGAAAAATTACAAATATTATTATAGGTTTGCTCAGTGATTCTTTCATTATCGTATGATGGATTTCTTGGAGTTATATGCAACAAGGGTTCAACATATTGCAGGCCAAACTCCCTCATCCAAACATCGATAACTTTGTCGATTTGATTTTTATGCCCAAAATCAAATACATCGAATTAATCGATCCAATCTAGGGAACAAAATCGAATAAATTGAATCAAAATTTTTTATTCGGTTTGATTTTTTTGCTTTTAGATTTTCTTTTAGTTAGAAAAAGAAAATTTAATTGAAGTATTTATAAATGTATTTTCTTTAATTTTTTCATATAATTACCGTCTTTCTTCAAATTAGTATATTGCATTACTTTTAATTTTGTTTCTACTTCGTTATAAAAATATTAAAATAAAATAAAATAATTTTAATGAACTCAAAAAATACTTTTTTTTTCTTACATGCTCAACATATAATTTTCATGTCTTCTACTATTCTTAATAGGTATATATCAATTTGGGTTTTTTTTAATATATTAAATAATAAAAATTAAAATAAACATCATAAAAAATTAATTATTAATTTAGATTTTAATTTTTAATGGGTTTAAGCTTTTAAGAATATTAAATTTTAATTGATATTTAAGTTTAAGGTTTAAATTTGAATTTAGTTATGTGAATATTATGAACTCTTAACTTTATGGCTTATTTGATTTAAAGTATCAAAACTAAAAATTAATCGATTAAACCAATTCAACTAAACATAAAAATTGATTAAACTGAAAATTTTAGAATTTTTTTACGTAACCCTATTTTATAACACGTGTTGAAGAAAATATTACTCTAACCCATATAAGAATTATTTTAAGCGAATAGTTGAGCTGATATCTTTCTTAAAGCTGGGTTCGAAAGAAATTCAATGTTCTCCACATAGTATTTAAAAATGGTTCTGATTTTAGTTTGTAATTTTATGTATAATTAACTCATGTCTATTAATAAATGATTTATGAGAGAGAAAAAAAGTTATTTATACTATTACATATATATGTATAAGACAAGTCAATTGAAAATGTTAAAAAATAATTATAATTTATTATATGACATTTAAATTTTTTTAATTAAATTGAGTCAAAATAATTAAATATATGATAAGTTACATTTTTTAATTATATACATGGCGCGATTTAAACTCTCTATTGGGATAAGCTTTTTATTATTAGAGGTTTGGTTTTTAATATATATTAGACTTTCGTATGTGTGTGGCAATTATGTTGTAGGAATTTAGATAAAATATGTATGTTTAAAAATAAAATATAATAAATAATAAAATGTATGTTTTGAAATTCATTAATTATAATAATATATAAGTTTATAAAATATGTACAATATTAAAATAAAAAATAAATTAAACTGTAAATAAAATTAAATTAAACACATAAATACATCAAGTTAATAATATTAAATGCATTATAATTATTTATCATGGTGTTATCTTTAATTGCGACTTAATGTCAAGTTAATTTGTGGCACTAACTCAATTAATAATATTATTAATACATATAACTGATGGAGATAATAAATCATGTATATTAAAGCAAAAACATATTAAAATGAATCTCTGGTTGAGTAGTATATTTAAGGTTTTACCAATCAAATTGGTGTGGGTTCAAATTTTATATTTTCATTGGTTTTTGCAATATAATTTATTTTAATTACTAATGGATATTTTTGTAATTTCTCTAATCGAGTTGGTGCCTAGTTGACTCGTGACACCAACCCAATTAGAGGTTTAAATAATAGTATAGATATACAATTAATTGAGATAATAAATTGTGCATATTAACGTAAAAATATTTTAAATATGATAAAATAAAGCTTTGGTTAAGTGATGGATTCAAAGTTTTACTAAAGTAATTGGTTAAGTTCAAATCCCATTTTATTTTTATTGATTTTTTCAATAAAAAGATTAAGTGCCATTGAACAATACAACTTATGTTAACTACAAAAAGAAGTTATCGTAATTTTCCAATTGAATTGATGCACAATTGATTCGTGATACCAACTCAGTCAGAAGTTTTGTTAATAGTATATATATATATATATATATATATATATATAAAATTTGAAATTTGTATAAATCGCTATATGTTGTACATCTTTGATTTTTTACTTTATTTTGAAAATTTATAAAATAAAATTAGATTTTTAGCAAAATTTCATATGATTTTTAAAATAATTTTCTGTATTTTTAGTAAGTAAAATATTTAAGAAAACAATATATAATTACCTCAAGGATATATATTTGTGTATATATTATACATGCATGAAAATGGTTTATTTTTCTTATAGTTTTATTTAATATGCATATGCATATAAATAATAAATAATTATGCCAATATTTATAGTTTAATAGTAATTAAATTAACTTATTCATTTTATTTTTTGAAATCTTTAATTTTTATTTAGAGATTTTCGATGATATAAAGTACAATATAAATTTTGTTAAATTTTATTAAATTAAATTATTTCAAATATAAATTAAAAAATAAAAATATTATCTTTATATTAGTATTAAAATTAAAAATAATTATAATCTATGCTATATATAAAAGGGTTGAATTGATGTCATGACTCGATATCTACTTAATTATAAAATTATTAAAACATCCTTAATTTAAAGGATAATTAGTATTATTATTGTTTGTTCTAAAAAAATAGTATTACAATTGCTATTCCATACGATAAATATTTAAAATAAAATAATTGTAAAATATTACTTAAGAATTAAATATAAGGTTAACAAATTCAAATAAAAATATCTTACTATTCCACCCATAATTATTTATTAAAATAATTTTATAAATATATATTGTTAATATAAAATATTTTTGTTCATTTGAGTTTAAAATTATATTTAATTTAATTTAAAAAATATAGAAACCAACTATTCGAACGGCTCATTTAAGGCTATGTTCCTAAACAAAATTGGCAATATTAAATTGATTTTAATTGTACCAGCTCGCAGTTTACATTATTATTATTATTGTTGAATTAAAAAATTCGGTCTTAGGCCTGAACATTAGTTTCATATATTTTAAAGGAAATAGTAGAGCGATATAAGATGTCAAAGTGACGGAGTTTTCAATTTTAGATATAGATAAAAAAACAGGGGCAAAATGGGTCAGAAGAAATAACTAAAAATCTAAATCTAACAGATCTCTAAAATCAGAAACCAGCATCAATTTTGTCAACTTCATTTTGAATCTATTTCTCGTGGCATTTCATGTAATTTTATTCTAAAACGGAGACTATTTTTATCACCCAACTCGCCTTCCTCTGCGTGTATATATTGGCTCTTACGCGCACAATCTTCCACTTCTCTCTCTCTCTGATCGCCGCCCTCTCTCTCCTACTCTGAGGTTTTTTATTTTTATTTTTTATTTAATTTAATTTTTTTAAATAATACAAAATAACGGAACTTATCATCATTATATAAAATCTTTCATTCTCCGTTCTTCGGTAGATCCAATAAGGAGTTTTCCTCGTTTGATCCAGGTAAAAGCCAAGACCGATAATTTTCGTTTTTGGTATTATATTTGGCATTGTTTAATCTGATTTTAGATGAAATTGTTTTGATTTTGTTCTTTCTTATTCAAACTGTTTGTTATTTTTTTCGTTGGGCTCGTTCGATGAAATTAACAGATCAAGGCCTTTTGAATTGATACTGTTATTAATATTTTAGTGTTCCGTTTATGCATGTAGCGTTTTAGAATATTCAAAGGATGGATTTTAGATCGTTTTGAAATTCCTGTGGATCGTATGTTACAGATCTGGAGAATTTATTTCGAATTATGTTTCTTTAGAATGTTACCGATATTTTTACTTGTTTGCGGAAATATTGAATATTGAAAGTGAAGTGGTTGGCAATTTTGTTTTAGATCCTAGCCGTTGAGAATGGCGGCACCAGCAGCTGGGAGAACGGGATGGTACAAAGGGAGAGTCAAAGCAGTTCCATCGGGGGATTCCTTGGTGGTAACGGCGATGGCCAGTAACAGACCTGGACCTCCACCCGAGAAGACCATTACCCTGGCATCTCTCATTGCTCCCAGACTGGTAAAACTCATTTAAATATGCTTTTATGTCTCCCTTGGTCGCTTTTAAATTTATTTGTAATGTCTGTTTGGCATTTCCTTGCTGATTAATTTAGTTTTGGTTTCGGATAATGATTCTGGGAGTTACTTTTGAGTAGGTTGGTATCTTGATTTCATAATTGTTAAGTTCTAACTTGTAAACTTTTTGTTGCATGCTGTTTGAGTCAAACTTCCAGTCGATGCTTTTCTTTGTGTTCATGTTTTCCATCTTATTTTATTAATAGGCACGTAGAGGCGGTATTGATGAGCCATTTGCCTGGGAGAGCAGAGAATTTTTGAGGAAGCTCTGCATAGGGAAGGTGCTGTTCCCTTTGAATGATTCGTGTAATTTTAGTTATTGATGATATTGCTTAAAATCAGGGTGACCTAAACAAATTTGTTCTTTACTCAGGAAGTCACTTTCAGAGTTGAATATGCTGTACCAAACATAGGTCGAGAATTTGGCTCAGTTTACCTTGGTGACAAAAATGTTGCAATTTTGGTTGTCTCTCAAGGCTGGGCAAAGGTAATTCGTTTGTCAATTTTTTCGTGATACTGGGGAAAGTGATTCAGCAATTTTTTAAAAAATTGGTGTTTAGGTTATCTGAGGCTGGCTTGTGTAGGTCAGGGAGCAAGGACAGCAGAAAGGTGAAGCAAGCCCCATTCTTGCTGAACTGCTACGTCTTGAGGAACAGGCCAAACAACAAGGTGTGGGTCGATGGAGCAAGGTAATCTCTTTCCCTTTTTTATACGCCCAATTATATTTGGGCATCTAACTGACCTAGAAACAATGAGTAGCTATCAAATGAAAATGTTTATCGTGGTTGTAGGTGCCTGGTGCTGCTGAGGCTTCTATCCGGGATTTACCTCCATCTGCTATTGGTGACCCTAGTAACTTGGATGCCATGGGTCTTCTGGCTGCAAATAAGGGTAAGCCAATGGAAGGTATTGTGGAGCAGGTTCGTGATGGTAGTACTGTTCGAGTCTATCTGCTCCCAGATTTTCAGTTTGTGCAAGTGTTTGTTGCTGGTATCCAGGTGCAATATAAACTGCAGTTCTGCCTTTTTATTTCATTTGCATGTTAATTTGTCTTCGTGAATATTTACCATCTTTTCCCTGTTCATGTAGTCCCCTTCAATGGGTAGAAGGGCTGTTGCAGAAACTGTTGTTGAAACGGATTTGACCTCGGATGATCAAAATGGAGATGCTTCAGCTGAGCCACGGGCTCCCTTAACATCTGCACAGAAGCTTTCTGCGTCTGCAGCTGCTGCTGCCGAAGTGTCCCCTGATCCATTTGGGCCAGAAGCTAAACATTTTACAGAAGTTCGCTGCTTGAATAGAGATGTGAGTGAAAAAGACTTCAGGTCGACTTGTGTGAGTACATTTTGTATATAAGTCCTAAAGTCAAGATTGATGTTGTAGGTCCGCATTGTTCTTGAAGGTGTTGACAAATTTAGCAATTTGATTGGATCCGTTTATTACCCTGAAGGTGAAACTGCGAAAGACCTTGCATTGGAGCTTGTGGAAAATGTAAGTTCCTGGATTTCTTTTGCTGTGCATGCCTAAAATATGTTTAATCTGTTATATTAGCATTGAGTACTGAATCATAGGGTTTCTATTATTCATGTTTTAGACTTGAATTAATTTTCTTTTGTTCTATTTTTGCTTGTAAAAACTTTTATTTCCAAAACATTAGTTTCTTGATAATAATTGGGCAGTTCTCCATTCGAGAAGTTTGTACGCTTGAACTATCTTCAGAAGATCACCTTTATTTGTTAAAGAAAAGATTTCTTATGTTTGAGATCATTGTTGGGGCTGTGTCTTAAGTGTTTATGTGCAAGGAACTTGATTTTTTTTTCTCTTCTATCTCATTTTGTTGGTCATGATTTATTGGTAAAAGAATATTTTCTTGATTTCAGATCTTTTACTGAGATTGGTTTTTTCTATATCTATAATCCTAGCTGTTTTCTTTAGCTGTTTTCTCCAATGAGCTGTTTTAAATCTCTAGCTTACTTTGTTTTTCCTATCCACTATGCAAATTTAAAGTTAGAAGCTATCTGTACCTATATCTTAGAAGCTATCTGTACCTATATCTTCGTGTAATTATGATACTACTTCATGTGATGCCTTGAGCATATAATCAATTAAACTGTTTCTTTGGTTAGCAGATTTCTTTCATACCAGAAATTGTATAAAACACTATGTGCATCCTTTTTATCTTGAATTTTTGTTTACATATTCTGAATGATTGAATTATTTTATGCTTGCTTCCCACCCTTCCTTTCTAAATCTAACAATTTCTTCTCACAATAAAGGGTCTAGCAAAATATGTTGAATGGAGTGCTAATATGATGGAAGATGATGCCAAACGGCGGTTGAAGGCTGCAGAGCTTGAAGCCAAGAAGACTCGGCTAAGGATCTGGACAAATTATGTACCCCCAGCTACAAACTCAAAGGCAATCCGTGACCAGAACTTCACAGGAAAGGTAATAGCAGCAGTTTTTTTAATTACTTTTTCATGCGAGTTTCTTGTACCACTAGTATATGGTTTTTGGCTTTTTTGTAACTGTTTATAATAGTATGACTTTTCAACTTAGGTTGTGGAGGTTGTTAGTGGGGACTGCATTGTTGTGGCTGATGATTCTGCCCCATATGGCAGTCCTCTTGCGGAGCGCCGAGTCAATCTTTCAAGCATTAGGTGTCCAAAAATTGGTAATCCTCGTAGAGATGAAAAGCCGGCTGCTTATGCCCGGGAAGCAAGAGAGTTTTTGAGAACACGCCTTATTGGAAAACAGGTTTGAGTAATTTTTCCTTAAAATCTTATTTTGTTGCTGTTAGGAACCTTTATTCATCATATGTCAACATACTTTTCTCAGGTGACTGTAGAAATGGAATATTCAAGGAAGGTTCCCATGGCAGATGGTGCTATAGCTGCTGCTGCACCTGCAGATTCAAGGGTAATGGATTTCGGCTCAGTCTTCCTAATTTCTCCTGCTAAGGGTGATGGTGATGATGCTCGTGCCGCACTCCCATCCACAGCTGGTAGTCAGCCACCTGGCTTGAATGTTGCAGAGTTGGTGGTTGGACGTGGCTTTGGCACAGTGATAAGACATAGGGATTTTGAGGAAAGATCAAACTATTATGATGCCCTTTTGGCTGCTGAATCACGTGCGATTTCTGGGAAGAAAGGAATCCATTCTGCCAAGGATCCTCCGGTCACGCACATACATGACCTCACAATGGTTGGCAATTGTGTCTCTTTATGCTATTCATTTTCTTGTTTGTATATTGTATTTCTAATCTCAATTCTAATATCCATATACTGTCTTCCCTACTCTCAGGCACCAGCCAAGAAAGCTAGAGATTTCTTGCATTTCCTGCTTCACAAGAGGATACCAGCTATTGTGGAATATGTCCTAAGCGGTCATCGTTTTAAGTTGTTGATCCCTAAGGAAACTTGTAGCATTGCCTTCTCATTTTCTGGTGTCAGATGTCCTGGTCGTGATGAACCATATTCAGATGAAGCCATAGCAGTAATGAGACGGAAGATCATGCAGAAAGATGTGGAGGTATGGATTCTGTTTGAATTGCTTGTCTGCCATGATCTTGTTTTTCCTTTTTTACAAATGTATGTTTTTCTACATAGATTGAAGTGGAAACTGTCGATAGAACTGGAACCTTTTTGGGGTCTTTGTGGGAGTCCAGAACCAATATGGCTGTGACACTAGTTGAAGCTGGCCTGGCAAAGCTACAAACTTCATTTGGTGCTGACAGGATTCCTGATGCTCATCTTCTCGAACAGGCTGAACAATCCGCCAAGAGGCAGAAACTGAAAGTAAGTAGCTGATGGACTTATCTTTATCACGCATATTCTTTTGGTAATGCTTAATGAAACTTTTTGGCTTTATTATCTTTGAACTTCTAAATGCAGATTTGGGAGAACCATGTTGAAGGGGAGGAAGTTTCCAATGGATCCGCCCCTGTAGAGAACAAACAGAAGGAATTGCTGGAGGTGCTCTAGGAACTTAACTAAAAATAATACTTATCTGACTTAATCATGAACTTAACTAGAAATAACTTATTCTTCTTGTTATTTTCAGGTTGTTATTACTGAAGTATTGAACGGTGGAAAATTTTACGTCCAAACAGTTGGAGATCAGAGAGTATCTTCTATTCAGAAACAGCTTGCATCTTTAAATATCCAAGAGGCTCCTGTGATTGGTGCTTTTAATCCTAAGAAGGGCGACGTTGTCCTTGCTCAGTTTAGCATGGATAACTCATGGAATCGTGCACTGGTTAGTTCGGTAAACTTGATTCTGAATATGTTCTCTTTTTTGTAATCCTTTATGTGAATGGTTTTGGCTGCCGAATTTTCAACTGGTTTCATATTGTGCCTCCTGTTATTGATTAAAGAATGGTGGGGGTGAGGAGTGCCAAAATTTTCCAAAAGTCCGTCTGGCACAGTTAATTTTGAACCCATAACAAGATTTAAATACTAAAGGCATTCTAAAATATTTTGAAGCTAACAGGAGAAATTGTGAAACAATGGTTCTCAATGTTCTAAAATTAAGAATCATGGTTGTCCCGTATATTATGCATATTTGTGTGCCATTTGACATGTTTGTGCTTTCACCTTTCACATCTCATTTCATTTTTGGTACTGAATGCATCTTGTTTGACGTGTGAAGATTGTCAATGCACCTCGAGGAGGAGTTCAGTCTTCAAATGACAGGTTTGAAGTGTTTTATCTCGATTATGGAAACCAAGAGTTGGTTCCCTACAGTCAGTTACGGCCTATTGATGCTTCATTATCAGCAACACCTGGGCTTGCTCAGTTATGCAGTCTTGCATTTTTGAAAGTTCCAAGCCTCGATGATGAATTTGGTACTGAGGCTGCCCAGTTTTTGAGTGAGCAGACATTAGGAAGTTCACTGCAATTCAAGGCAGTGATAGAGGAAAGGGATACTTCTGGGGGAAAAGTCAAGGGACAGGGAACTGGTACTTGTCTCGTTGTAACCCTCTTTACCGAGGACCCGGAGGATAGCATCAATGCAGCAATGCTGAAGGTTTGAACAATATATTATCCCTTCTCTGTTCTACACAACCTCTGATTCTGTTAAGAATCCTGATATGTTTACAGGTTTGATTTTCATGAATAAAGAGGGTCATATCCAGGTCATCCTTGCTGTGACAAAACAGTGTCAACCATTTACTAATTTCTGTATCGAATTTCTTAAATCTTACGGGCGTGTTATTTGTTTGTTTTGTTTGCAGGACGGTCTTGCTAGGTTGGAGAAAAGGAAGAAATGGGAATCAAAGGAGAGAAAATTGATGCTTAATAAATTGGAAGAGTGTCAGGAGGAAGCGAAAACTGGTCGGCGTGGAATGTGGCAGTATGGAGATGTGGAGTCGGATGATGAGGATTTACTTCTGCCAGTTGCAGCTAAGAAAACCGGAGGTCGGCGTTAGGTATTGTAATATTTTTATCAATCACTTTTTGGGGTTAAACATCTAAAAAGTTCTAAGTTATAGGTGTGGATCATTCTCGTTTGAAGAGTTAAAGAGCTCCCCGAAAGAAAAATCTCAACCATACATGCTTAAATTTTGACTCTTTTTTTTTAAAATCTTTTTGGTTTACGTTACGAGAGACATTTTTTTTAGTACATGTTTAAATAAGGTGAACTGTAGCATTTCTGTTATGTTTCCATGTGGGAGACCGATAGGAACATTTTTTTCTTTTAAATTTCCGTTGGATAGAGTTTTTAATCTATGTTTATTTTGGATATTTCTATGGTACGGAAATTCCTTCTTTTTATTTATTTGTAAGTATTGGTTTGAATGTCAGAATGCATTAAGTCAACGTAACAGTTCGACGAGAGTAACTTAATTGTCATGTGACAATAGGTCAATGCGGGAAACTCATTGATCAAATAATTGTGAATTGAGTAGATTTATTAATTTTAAAAACACGAAAATAGTACTGACATGTGATTACCAAGAGCACAAAATTAATTTTAAAAGTTACCGGCATATAGTTTTTAGGTTGAAGAGTGTTTTTCTTTAGAATATAAATTATCTTTTGTGAGAGGGGGGTGGTGCTTGTTCCTAATAAAGGTTTCTGTAGTTTTTGCATATTCATGGATCAAAAGGCGAAATTTTGTTCTTGACATCTGATAGTAACTTTAATTCATTCTTTTCTGTTGGGCTCAGCGAGTTACCCAAAATTTTCTTCCTTTCGTATACCCCGAAAATTTTTAGTTATACCAATTAATTGACGAGAGCACATTCTAAGAATTTTGTGAAGTTCTATTATTTTGGAAAGCTCAATTTCGTGAAAAGTAGTTACAAAGAAATCTAAAAAAATCTAGTTGAAAAGTAACAATGTGTGGAGTGCTCTACATTAACTTCTAATTCTCAGCCATTTTGCAAGTTACCGTTTAACATAGAAAATATTTTATATAACTAACCAACGATCCTTTTCTAATTGGGGATTCCTCATGTCATTGAACTCAACAGCAAAAAGATATTACATGTTAAACATAAGGGAAATTCTAATATCCAAAAAGTTAAAAACCAAAGGATCAAGGATGTTATGTTTCAGCTACAAAGGGAAAACCACCTAAAAGCCCAAAAATTAGCCAAAATTGGAACTGATGATCACCGACCACTCTGTTTCAAAGACATTTTTCCTCTTTATATTATGTTTCACGCCTCCTTCGTCGTGCAGCAGCAGCAGCTTCATTTTTCTCTGCCTTTTCAACCTTTTCTCCATCGCTTCCTTGATCATCTGATGTTTCAGCGACCACGGGCACTGGTTTCGTTTCTATTCTTGGGCATTGCTGCACAAGCATTAACCAAGGGAATAAGAACAACCCTAGTTCTTAAAGTATCCATTACGGATATAATCTTCCAAGGATTTTCAAAGGACTTTGCATTCTTGAAAAGGGGATTAAACATATCCACGTCGGGCACATTTCCCGACAAATGTCAAATCCGAACTTGAATAATATATACAAACAGCGGCAGAAAAGAGAAACATAGACCAACCTGATTCTTGCCACCAAAAATGAGCTTCAAGAAAATCGTGAGGATAATGGCGACAGTAGAGACTAGGACTCCCATGGTAAGATTTGGTTGTTTCTCAGCCTTCTTAACGTGATCCTAAATGAAAAACTCAAATTTCAGATGTCATCCACCACCAGAGGCGAATATAAGAGGGGGCTGGTACGCTCCACCATTTAAAATTTTTACAATTTTAAATTAATAAAGATAAAATTATAATTTAGCCTTCTCTAAAAATAAAAAAAATTTTAATTTAATTTTTTAAAAATTACATTGCAACTATCATAAAAATTATAATTTAATTTCGGCTTTAACAAAATTTTCTGGCTTATCCGCTATCCACCAATGAAATACTGATATTGCATTTGAGAAACAGCATATTACGTGAACTTACGAGAATTTGAGGCTTGTAGTTGCTTAAGAAAGGAATATCAGCAATCTGGTATAGGGCATTAAACACCTTCCTCTGCAGATTAAGAAATCACCAACTTTAAGTTAAAATGTTACAAGATTGAGTAAACGAAAAATAATACCATAAATAAACTTGCAAAAGCATGACCTTGATACTTGCAAGGAAGTCTAAACCGGAAGCTTCTTCCTCAGCCTGCTGTCTTTCTTTCTCAACCTCAAACTTGGGTTTCCACTTGGTCTCTCGATATGACTTGGCAACCTTCTCGTTTTTAGCTATCAATATATTATCAAACAGTATTCCTTCTTGCATTGTCCAAATCTCAATACCAATGGCAGCAATAGGCTCAATGTCAGGCTTGTCAAGCTCAAAGTAGTTGGGGTTTGGAATCTCCCTAGCCTTCCAAACACCCTTATAATTGGGGTTATCAATTAGTGGCGGAGACCATTTCCCTTTGTAAGCAGGATTACTCTTCATTGGCCTCTTCCATTCACCGCAACCAGGACCTATTGCACACTTTGGGTTATACATCTTTGGGGGCTCCCACACACCATCCTCTTCATCATCCCAATCTTCTGGCTTGGTTGCCTCAGGGTCATCTATCTCCTCAGGCTCATCGTCTAACCATCCTTCTGGTTTCACCGCCTCCTCGTCCTCGATTTCCATCGGTGCATCCTCGTCCCAATTATCCGGTTTCACAGCATTTGGATCAGGAATCTTTTCTTTGTCATCCCAGTCCTCTGGTTTCTTATCATCAGGATCGGGGATTGTCTTGGCTGGGATAAGTGGAGGATCAAAATCTTCGGCTGCTAAGAAGTTTGCCTTCTTCTTCTCCTCTCCATCAATCATAATTTTAACCTCTTTGTCGCGTTTTAAGGTTGCAGTGTAGACATGAGTGAGCTTGTCGGATGGGACAGAAGGTGGGTATTTAAGATGGTGTTCAAAATATTCCCCATTCTTGGGATTCTTATGCTTAAATATGAAATGCACCTTGTTTGTTGTCCCACATTTGTCAGGTCCAAACATGATGGAGTAAGGGGATTCATTGTCGAATTCCTCAGGCTTCCAACCCGCCTCTTGAGGACGAAGAAATTTAATGTAGGCACCACCACATTCGAGTCCACTCTGGAGCCGAGTCTCAAACTGAAGCACGGTGGTTTCATCTTTCAGACTCACCGGTTCATCAACCACCTTCACTATTGCATACTTTCTTGCCTTCTCACTCACCAGAAGACCATAGTCTTCGTGGCCCTCGCTCTTTGAATGCTTCCATAAACCTGCAGCTCCAAAAAATCAATATCTACACCCAACGCTACCAGCCCTACATATATTATGAACATCATACAACTATCTATCTTTTAAAACCATATCCATATCACAAAGCATATATTTTTTCTAGTTTCCATTAGCAATTCCCAGTAACGCATCAAATTATTGATTGTCAATGAGATCATCAAATTTATGATTTAAAAACAAAATTAAGGATCCCATAAATGTTAGATTATAAAAATCATTAAGTACCCTATAGTTTCCCAAAGATCAATTTTTTCATCTTGGTTTTATGCATATGTTTTTCAGGACAAACAACATGAAGAAATCAGACTATAAAATGATAAAAATCAATCCATAAGTAACCATCCCAATGAAGAGTTCCATAAAATTAAATAAGAAAATCTCACCTTTATAATCATCTTTATTAGAGACGATCCATCGACCCTCAAATGACTCTTCAAATGATTCATAAAAAACCTAAAAACAGAACAGAAGAAATCTTATTTTCAAATTTTACATATATCAAAATATTCTTCACCAATTCGAGATTTAAAAAAAAAAAAATACCACATCATCTTCATTATTATCATCATCGGCGAAGCAAAAGAGCTGCAGTGACGCAAAAGCTAAGAGAAGAACAAGTGCTAAACGCCCCATCATCATATCAATCCAAGAACCGTTGTTCTAAAGACGATCGAAAATACTCCTTTGTTACTTCAAAAAAAATTTGGAAATCAAAATCAAAACTTCAATCGCGTGTCGTTTTTTATATATCTGCGTGACAGTGATGCAATGATATTACGTGCTGCATGAAATCAACCAATCGTTTGTCGCCACGTAAGCAAATCATGCAACTTCGTTAATCGCTATGTACGATTTTAATCTGTGGTTTAACTTTTTTTTTTCTTTAATTTACCTTGGAAATGGAAACCTTTTTATTATTATTGTTTTTCGGAGCTTGACCCAGTCTAGAGGAGGAAAAGGTTCGGGTCATGACCCACTTGGCGAAATTTGATTGGACCACGAAAGCGACACATTTCCTGATTCTTCGGTCATTATTGTTTTGCTTTGCCCATATATATATATATATAAATTGGTCCCACATTTTGTCACGTTGTTTAGGAAAACATTTGGTATGATAATTGATTTTAGGGTAAACAACCCAATTAGTCACTAAGATTTTATTAGATTTTATTGTGTTCCTGTTTAGGTTATCAAACTAACTCTTTAATCATTGTGTCATTAATTTTGAAACTGCTAGATGACGTGTCTCTTTTTATTTCTCGAATAAATTAAAATTTTTAATCATCAAGTTGTTAAGTTTGACGTAATTTTTTTATTAATTTAATAATAAATTTAATCTTTTAATATTTATACATTCTATTAATTTATTTTAAATTAAAAAAAAAACTAATAAATTTACTCAACACTTACAAAACTTATCAATTTAATTCTAATTATTGACTTTTTTTACAAAACTTATCAATTTAATCCTACTTATTGACTTTTTTCTCTCCCTGCCTGTTCTTTTATGCTTTTAGCTATGTTATTAGCACAGAAAAACTCAAATGTTTCCAGTTTCCAGTTTCCAGTTCCTGTGCCAGAAAAATCACAAGTGTTGGTAAAGTTTTTCTAACACTTTAAATTAAATGGTGTTTCTCCGACATTCGAAAACTCATAAATTTTTAGTTTTCAGCGCTAAAAAAATCATAAATAGTTGGATTTAAAAAAAAAAAAATTTTTTTTTATGTTAAATTAGAGGTTCTCTAGTGCTGAAAAATTCAAATCTTATTAGCATCAAATAAAAAAAATTATATAAAACTTTTTAGCGCCAATAGTTGTAAGAATGTTTAGGGCTAATTTATTTAATTCTTTAATAATTAAGACTAAATTGATATAACCTATAAATATTAAAGAAAAAAATGTTATTAGGCCAATAAAAAATGTCACATCAAACTTCTCAATTTAATGCCATGGTGATTAAAGAATTTAATTTTGAAAATTTTAGTGACTAAATCACAAAAAAAATTAGTTGAGTGGCCAAAATAGAAACACTCATAGTTGAGTGACCATTCATGTAATTTTTCTAAGAAATAAATGCTTGTGTAATCCAACCGTTTTAGACTTAATGGCACAATGACAAAAAAATGAATCCAAATAGTTTGGTGATTAAATTGAAAATTTTCATAATTGGATGACCAAAACAGAAACATGGCAAAAGTTTAGTCGCTAGTTAGGTTATATACTCTTAATTTATTAGTTTTTTTTTATTTACTTCCTTTCATATGAATGTAACAACACGATTCCTAGTCTTTATTTTTTTATATAATACCTAGAACTACCTCCTCTACTCTTAAATAAGAGGATAATGTGCCTCAGCGCACTCGAACTTATATCCTCCTATACTGGAAACTAGAGGCGATCATGGGCTGGGCCAGGCCAGGTCCTGACAAAAATTTAGGCCCGTTTGCAAGGCTCGAGCCTACTCTGACCCGAAAAATAGGCCTAAAAATTTGCCCAGGCCTTGCCCAGATAAAAATGCTAAAACTCAGGCCCAATCTGGCCCGTTCATATTAAAATTTTTTATATTATATTATTTTTTACATAATTTCTAAATATATATAATACATCAAAAATACTAAAAATATTAAAATAAATATTTTCGAACAAATTGAAAATAAATTTAAAAAAATATGTATACTTAAATAATACTAAGATAGATGCAACTTAATAAGAAAATGTCTCTAAAATAATAACAAAATTAACAATAAAACAAGTGTTATACAATATCCAAACAATAACAATATAATAGTGAAATGGTAGCAAAATAGGGAGAAAACAATAAGAAAATATCATTAAAATAACAAAAAAACAGATTTTTTTTGTCATTTATTAAATTCAGGCCGGGCTTGGGCAAAAAAGTCTTACCCGAAGCTTGACCCATTTTTAAAATGGGCCCTTTTTTTTGCCCAAGCCCATTTTTTGGGTTTATATTTTTGCTCAAACCCTCCCACTTTTCAAGTAGGCCTTTGGGTCGGGCTACAGGTCTACTGGCAACAATGCTGATACCAACTGAGCTAAAACTCAATCAACCTCTTAATTTATGAGTTAAATTTAATGCTTATTTGTAAAAAGTGATTTATTTTTATTTTTTAATTAAATGTTTGGTTTAAGAAATCTTATATCACTTGTTTTTTGTGTGTGCATTTCTAAAATTATTTCGAGTTTGTCAAGATTCCCCAATATAGAAATAATCTCATTACCATATTTTAATGTAAGATTCTAAAATGATTGGTATTTTTGTTTCAATTTTATCTTTCAATTTTTATCATTTAACCATTATATTTATCCCCTTAATTAACATGCCATGTAATTATTTTTAAGGTTTATCTCCTTAATTAATATTGGATTATATGGATGAAAATAATTTATGTAAAAATTATATTTAAAACAGTTTTATTACAACCAAGTTAAGCTGTATTGAAATTGTTAAACTAAAACTTTGAAACTTATGTGTTTCTCCTCTCAAAAAAAATGTGTCCCAACTTTAAATATTATCATTGTATCATTTTATTGAAAAAATATAAAAAAGATAAGAACATCCTTGTATTAATATTTGTTACTTTGTATTAAAAAAGAATTTTTTTTTTTTGTAATTTCTCAATTAAATTGGTGCCTGGTTAATTTGTAATACCAACTCAATTAGAAGGTCATATATGTATAGATATATAATTTTTGTAATTTCTCAACTAAATTGGTGCCCTATTAACTTGTAATACCAACTCAATTAAAAGCTCAATATAAATATATAATATAATTATTTTTCAATTCATGCCGGGGCAGATTTAGGGGCTAGAAGGCCACCAACCCCTAAAATAGAATTTTTTTCATTTAGACTATTTCTAATTTATAAAATTTTAAATTAGTTGTAACACCCCCTAACTTTAAACCGTCGCCGGAACAGGATTACAGAGTATTACCGGACATTTCAGATAATTTACGATTTATATACAAATAATTAACATACATACAATAATTAATTTATTAAGTCCCTTTAATGGACCTTCAAGGCCCGAAATACGTGTTAGAAGTAAATCGGGACTTACTTGAATACTCCGAAATTTTTTTTTAAACTTAATTTAACCCCTTTATAATACCTTAACCAACCCTGTAAATTTAAAATGCAACCAATTCAAAACCAATGTCACAACCAATACAATTTATATGCAATTACACTTAGATCACATCAAAATATTAACTTATTAACTTACTTAATATATATTCAAAAGTATTTCATAGTATCATTTTAATTAGATTAGTAAACTTCATTCATTCCCATTTCAAACTTTATACCAAATGTGCCATATTAATCTTCTTACCATTTCATTTAACCAATCAAAAACGTTATATATATATATATATATATATATATAATCATTTATAACCAAAATCACAAGACCCATACACATAACCTAGGTACATGCCACATTTATCAAAAAGAAAGATACATCACCAAAATTTCTCTGAGTTCGGGATTGCTCTGAATGCTGAACCGGGACACTTGACTTCTACTAACCTGTGCACGGAAAACAACCGTACGCTGAGTATGGGTATACTCAGTGGTATTACCATAATTCAAACTATAATAACAATAATAAATTATATGTATTACAAATGTATGCATATTTATTATTACATTTGTATATGATCATTACCATACACTTGTCTTTATTTAATTTAAATAATAATAATAACAACAACAGCAACAATAATATATTTAACACACATAAAATCTTAGATTTTGTGTCTTTTGCCGTGTCATTTCTATTAATAGGTATAATTGCCTATTTTGGTCCTTGTTATTTTCTATTAGTCTATAATTCAACTTTTACCCTTTATTCAATTTAGTCCTTTTTACTAATTATTAATAATTAAGCTAAATTCACCTAATCAAAACCTAATTAAACACACCACTAGACTCATAATTACTTCTAATAAATATTTACGAATTCAGTTTACTAAGACAAAGACCCGATAATGCACTTTTTTGATGCCTATGAATTTTGGGTCATTACATTTCTCCCCCTTAATAAATTTCGTCCTCAAAATTTACCTGAGAAAAGATGGGGATATTGAGCTCTTATTGTTTCTTCTGGTTCCCAAGTTGCTTCCTCTATATTATGATTTCTCCATAACACTTTTATTAAAGGAACTCGCTTATTTCTTAATTCTTTTACCTCCTAAGCTAATATCTGAATCTGCTATTCTTCATAAGATAAATCAGGTCAGACTTCTGTATCCTCAGTGGAAATGACATGAGAAGGATCTGATCTGTGTCTTCGAAGTATGAAAACCTGAAAAATATCATGGATTTTCTGTAGTTCTGGAGGCAAAGCTAACCGATAAGCAACTGGCCCAATTTTTTCTACAATCTCATATGGTCTGATAAAACGAGGACTTAACTTTTCTTTCCGGCCAAACCTTAAGACTTTCTTCCAAGGCGACACCTTGAGAAACACTTTATCCCCAACAGAGTATCTGATATCTCGGCGTTTCAAATCTGCGTAGGATTTCTGTCTGTTGAAGGCTGCTTTCATTCTATCTTTAATATTTTTAACCATTCCATTTGTTTTTTGAATTAACTCTAGCTCAATTACTTTTCTTTCACTCAATTTAGTCCAACATACGGACGACCTACATTTTCGACCATATAAAGCCTCATACAGAGCCATTTGAATACTCGATTGGAAACTATTATTATAGAAAAATTTTGTTAATGGCAAATAATATTTCCAACTTGATTCAAAGTGTAACACTTCAAACTCGGCCCGGACGATATAGCCGAATCTGGCGATGTCATATGGAAGTGTTTTCAAAAACTAAGTTGTCGCTAAAAACCATTTCTTTGTTTAAACAACTCTTTGTTGTCTTTTGTTAATTCAAAACCATGTTGTCTGTTTCTAAAGCGGTTTCCATTTTCAAATGTTATCTATTTACCAGTCGTCATTTATCTCTAAAATATTATACCTTAAGGAAGCTTTTAAAAAGGTTTGCATTATTTTGTTAAAACGTTTGTCTCTTTTGAAAACCAACGTTTCCTATCACTAACAATTATAAATAAAAAACAATGAAAAGTAAAACCTAAATCAAAGTAAAAATCCAAAAAGACCATGTTACAGAAAAATACCCCAAATAATACTTAAAATAATAATTAAGTACGAAAATATAAATAGTCGTGTGGCCACTGCTGAGTCCTCCGTTCATCGATCTGCCTATGTTTGAGGATTACCTGTATAGTAAAAATAAAGGGGCGAGTTTACGAAAACTCAGTGTGTAATCCTCAAGCAACCAAACAGACAGAATGCAAGCAAATAACAGTCTGTGCCTAAGCCCTTTTCAGTAACAGTAATCAGTTGGGCCATGGCCCATTACAGTGATAGTACCAGTGATAGTAGCAGTAGGGCCTTAGCCTATCACAAAGTCAATATACAGTAAGGCCTTAGCCCATTATAGTACAATAACAGTGACAGTGGCAGTAACAGTAGGGCTTTAGACCATCACAATATCAATATGCAGAAATGCGGTGCACAGTATGCAAATCCTACCCAACCATCCTCTATACACTATCTCCTGTCCAACCCTACACTCTTGTGGAGATTAAATCACCCACCCATCCCTACACTTACAAGTTAGCACCGGTTGCGGCACTATACAATGTTTGCAGCAAAGCTGCTAATATAATAATAGGCTTAAAGCCATCAGTGGTTTGTAGTAAAGTTACCAATATATCAGGCATTAAGTTTTTCAGTACACTTCCTCCAATCATATCAACCCAACCCCATGCAATGCAACATACAAATATAACGTGTCATGTCATGGTAGCAGTATATGCAGTATCAGTTTATCAGAATAAAATCATGCTCAACATACAATCATCATGTATCAATACATACGTATATCAATCAATCAATTAGGGGTCTAAGTACAACTTACCGACCTTACAGTAGGTTCACAGTCGTCTCGGGTGACCGGTGTAACCTTAGCAAACAAATTAGTAAAACTGGGCTCACACGCTCGTATTGGTCTGCTCGTATGGGCCCACACGCTCGTGTGGTCCACACAGCACAAATTGGCCTTGGCCGTGTGGATCACATAGCCTAGCCTAGGATCCCACACGCCCATGTGGGCCCACACGGCCCAATTGGTCAAGCTCGTATCTTACATACAGTCTCGCTTGTCATCACACGACTATGTTATGCGCCCGTGTCATGTGCGTATGGCATAATTCGTTATTCATACGGCCGTGTCCAACCATAGGCCTACCATACGGGCAACCACATGCTCGTGTGGCGTCAACAATCCACTTTTTTAGCTTTACGCCGAGTTGCATTTTCAGTGGTTCGGGTACACACCTCGTGTCGATTCACTACAAAAGCCCTCCCGAGTACTCCAAAGCCTAAAATCAAGATACTGGACATCAATCTAATGGATTTATAAGTGGGTTCTGTAACCAAGAATGAACAGAAATCTTACTTACCGCCAAAATAATTCGCCGTTAGTGATGCCGAACCCATAGTTCACAATCTTTACTACTAACAGCCTCCTTCTATGCCAATAATTCACAAGCGATTACGTTATTAAATAATAGATAAAACTTCTGCTACAGAGAAAGGAAGAGAACTTACCGATACCGTACAACTGCTATCGACATTGCAAAAACGAAAGAAAAAGAATGGATTGAGGGAAAGTACAAGAGATATCGACAGTAAAGTCTTTTTTTGGGAAGGAGAAGAACAGAAAATTTTTTAGAGTGGAGAATAGAAAATAACGTGAGAAAGAAAAGAGAGAATTTTTCCCAAACTGAAAATCTGATAGTAACCACCCTTAATTTACTCCACTACCCCACTACTTAGAATTTAACTAAAACTCAAACACTCACACGGCTTCTAGCAAAAAAATAATCCCCTTGCTTACGCAAGGACTCAAACACAAGACCTTTAGTATCTTAACACCCCACTTAACCACCAAACCAGTAGACTCATTCTAATATAATTTTACCCATATTTACTTATAAGCTTACTGAACAAGAGCAGAGCTTTATTCAATTAAAACAAAAAAAATTGCTCAGGTTAAGGCTTGAACCCAAGACTTCTTAGACACTCCCAGAACACATAACCACTAAAGCAGATAGATATTTGTGTCATAATTGCACAAAATCTAATACAAAAAATTTGAGGCGTTACACAAAGTCAATGATGTAGGCTCGTAACATGTCTTCTAAAATCTGAATTACTCGTTTTGATTGTCCGTCAGTTTGCGGATGGAAAATTGTGCTGAAATTGAGTCGAGTACCCAAAAAATCATGTAATTGCTTCCAGAATCTTGATGTAAACCGTGGATCTCAATACAAAATTCATAGTAATGCAGTTCCATTTCCACTCGGGAATATTAATAGGCTAAAGCAAACCGGTAGACACCTGATGTTCTATTTTTAGACACCTGATGTTCTATTTTTACTCGCTGACAAGTCAAACATTTACCAACATACTCAACTATATCTTTCTTTATCCTTGGCCACCAATACATCTTCCGCATATTACGATACATGTAGCGACGTAAAATTTTTAGCTTGGTCGCTAATTGAGGTGATTATTTAAAAATTTGAAAACCGAATTTCGGTTTTAAAGAAAAGGGGAGTCGCTACCGATCTTTTTTCCTAGGTGTGATCGGACACCTAATAAAACCTCTTTTTAATAGAAAAAAATTATTTTTGGGTAAAAGAAGGTCGGATTTAGGTCTACGTCAAAATTCAGAGAAAAATAAGGTTCGGGAGTCGGTTACGCACGAGGAAGGTATTAGCACCCTCGTGACGCCCAAAATTGGTATCTTATTAAATACGTGTTGTCTTGATTTTCCAAAAAACACGAGCTCAATGTAACATTTAATCATGATCCCTTTTAAAAGACGAGAATTTTAAAATTTTTGATTTTTTTAGAAGGACGTCCCGGTTTCAACACGAGCCGAAGCGATTCACCCAACATAGTGATGAAATTGACGACTTAGTATTAGATCGGGACGTTGCCTTGTATATTGAAATTAATTAAGAAAACGATAATAGGATTTTTGAAGTAATGAAAAGCAAATTGATATGTAATGACAAATAAGTAAAAGAAAGAATTTGAAATATATCGAAGCAAATAATAAATATGACAATGATATCAAAGATACTAACGATATAGGCGATATTAAACGTGATAATAGTATTAAACATGAAATGAAAGCAATGAATATATATATATACATAATAGAGTTAAGAATGCATGCATAATATATATATATATATATATATAATAATAATAATAATAATAATAATATTACAAAAAATCATCAATACAATACATAAATATATACACTTATATGTTAAAATATATATAACGATAATGTTTAAAAACGCGTATAACAGCATTAAAAATGTACATAATGTATAAAGACATATACGATATTGTATTTAAATATATATATAATATATGTGTTAGAAATGGGAGTAATATCAAAAACACTATTAATAATACTATGTAATTATATGTAAATAATAATAATACTAATAACAATAATGATAGAATACAAAAAGTAAATGTGATGTAATAATAATGTAAGGAAAATAAAGTAATTAATCATAACATATTTAAATTAACAAATATAATAGTAAATATACTAAGATTAAAAATAATAATATGAAATATATATATATACACATATATAATAGAGATATACAACATTAACAACAATATTAATAGTAATAATTAATAAAAAACGAAATGACAACAATAAGGACTAGAATCGAATTTAAAACTGAAATACGGAGCTATATTAAAAACAAGAAAAACTTGATTGCAAAGTGGTTGAAAAGCGGAGGGATTAAAGGGATAAATCTCCCAAAAGTCACAAACGCGCGGATCCTTCCCCGGGTCGGGTCACTCGCACGGGTCAAACTCCTAAACAGCATCGTTTTGGCCATCGTAATGCCATATTGAAACGACACCATTTCAATGAGGTTATAAATACTAAAAAAAAAACGAAAAAATTCATTTTTTTTAAAACCTTTCTTCAAAAAAATAGAAAAATCTCTGAAAGAGAGGAAACGGTCCTCTGAGCGCCGACTAGGGACTGATCGTGCTCCGATCATCAGACCGTCGAGCTCCGCTATGCTCACCACCATACGCGGTGGCCGGCGCAAGTGAAAAATGGGTCCTTTCTTCTCTTAAACACCCTAAACCCAAATCTGACTCCAAAATGACCGAAGAAAGGCTACTAGAGCCTAGATCTGAGCAAGATGATTCGGATTTGAGACCCGATCGTCACACGAAGGTAAAAGTTTTGATTTTTATTGCTTTTCTATGTATATATGCGATAGATTCAAAGTAAAATGACTGAAAAATACCTTCTTTTTGTTCTTTTTGTATTTTCAAAGCGTAAGTTTTTACAATCGTTGTTTTGCTATTTTTATAGCCGAATAACAAATTGTTTCTATTATTTTCTATTGTTTCCGTATTGTTGTTGTTTTGTCTTGTCTCTGCTTTCTTTGGCTATCTTTGCAGGCACACGAGAAGGGTCAACGACGGAGGGAAGGCTTTCTCTTTTCCTTTTTGGTGAAATGGCGACAGACCTCGGGACGAGGCGCCTTGGGACAAGGCACGGGCGATGTGACCGAAGAAGGGTGCGGCGCACATGGGCATTGGGGTTTTTTGTTTTTTTGAATTAGTTTTAGGGTTTGTGCCACATTTGGGTCAATTTGGTTTGGGCCGAATCGGTTTTTTTTTAGTTTATTTGGGCTCCGGGTTTGGGTTATTATTGGGTCAAAATTGTAAGGGGTTTGGGTAGGTTTAGTTTAGTCTGGGTTTTATTTTTGGTAGTTTGGTATGTAAATGGACTTTTTATTTAATTATTTTTAGTTTAACCTAGTAACGGGCCAGTCAATTTGGGCTTCAGACAACTGCCCCTCTTTGCTCATTGTCGTACAACGGGAATAGAGTAAAGACTTTCAAGGAAGACCAAATTCGCCCAGTCTTGCTGAGTCTTGATTTGCTTTGCTGCTTCTCTTCTTCAGGTAGCCTCGTTCTAGTCCACCGCATCTTGTAGCTTTGGCCCATTCTACCGCAACTTTGGCGATATGCCTTGTAGCTTCAATCTACCCGCATCTTTAGGGATATGAAATTCATTCTTTGATCTGCTTCACTCGGCGTGTGACTTGAGGCTCAACTCGCTTCTGCAATATGAGCTCAGCGTGTGCCCTAGGGCCTAACTCACTTCTCCCAATGTGAGCTAATTTTTGAAAAACATAAATTGAAAATACCCCAGCGTGTGACCTGAGGCCCAACTCACTTCTTGCAATATGAGCTGATTTTTGAAAAACATAAATTGAAAATACCTTAGCGTGCCCTGAAGCTCAACTTGTTTCTCGCAATGCGAGTTGATTTTTGAATACATATAAATTGAAAATACCTCAGCGTATGATCTGAGGGTCAACTTGCCTCTCGCAATATAAGTTGACCTTTGAAAAACATAAATTGAAAATACCTCAGCGTGTGATCTGAGGCTCAATTCACTTCTCGCAATATGAGTTCATTTTTGAAAAACATAAATTGAAAATACCTCAGCGTGTGACCTGAGGCCCAACTCACTTTTCGCAACATGAGTTGATTTTTAAAGAACGTAAATTGAAAATACCTCAGCGTGTGACCTGAGGCCCAACTCACTTCTCGCAATATGAGCTGATTTTTAGAAATTTAAACATAGTACCAAAACATGTCGTCTGGTGAAATTCCGGTGTTTTTCCTTGATTCAATACAGATAAAGCCATTTGCTCTGCTGGAGTACCTATATATGTATGATGATATGCACATGTTTGTCTTAAATGCTTGTATGCCTATATGATTATGCTATGCGCCTTAAACTTATTTGTCATATTTGTGATGATCTGTATTCTTTGCTTCGATTCTTGACTCTCTTTTCATGCTTTGTATCCGTCTTTAAGCTTTGCAAGTGATATGCATTTCTCAGATATCACCTTTTTGCCCCCTGTTGAACTTTGTCCTTGGTTAGAAGCTTTTGTAATTTTCAAATTCTCATTCGGGTAATGCTCAACATTTCCTTTGTTCAAGGTATGTCATTCTACTATTCACCATTCAAATAAACTATACAATGAGATGCATGAAAATGGTCAAAATAGGTACAAAAAGAGATGCCCCACATTTATTCACTTCAAAGGTAACAAATAAAGAAAGTTGACCAAAAAGTCAAAAGAGTCATAAAGCAAGAAAAAGGGAATTGTGTGTAGGGGATACAAAGTTCTGGATATTCAACGCATGAATTCTTCCACGCTCTTTAATCAAGAATCTTTTCGAGCATGGCTTCTTATGTAGAAGATTTCGAGCTGTTAAAGATGTTTCGAATACTGTAGTCTTACTATTTGACTCACTGCTTGAATTGTTTTACTCCTTGGGCTCAAATCTGCTCTATCAGGACGCCCTTTTGGGTTTTTATCCTAATCTTTTGGTTTGTCAAGATGCCCTTTTCGGGTTTTCATCCTGAT
Source organism: Gossypium stocksii (assembly GCA_020496765.1). Classification (NCBI taxonomy): domain Eukaryota; kingdom Viridiplantae; phylum Streptophyta; class Magnoliopsida; order Malvales; family Malvaceae; genus Gossypium; species Gossypium stocksii. The sequence continues at coordinate 105,527,042 of CM035627.1, read as the reverse complement.
CTTTTTTTTAGGCATAATACTTCTTTACAGCATTAGAGTTTATTGGGTTCGATAACTCCTTCCCGTCCATCTTAGTGAGAATCAAAGCTCTACCCGAGAAGGCTTTCTTTACGACGTATGGTCTTTCCCAATTTGGTGCCTATTTTCCTCGTAGGTCTTTTATGATTGGGAGAATCTTCCTCAGCACGAGTTCTCCTTCGCAGAATTCTCTTGGCCGTACCTTCTTATCGTGGGCCACGATCACTCTCTTCTGGTACATTTGTCCATGATAGATTGCCTTCAAGCGTTTTTCTTCGATGAGATTTAACTGGTCATATCGAGCTTGAACTCATTCTGCTTCCTCCAGTTTTGACTCCATTAAGACTCATAGAGAGGGGATCTCAACTTCGATAGGTAACACAGCTTCCATTCCATAGACCAACGAGAAAGGAGTTGCTCCCGTAGATGTTCGTACAGATGTGCGGTATGCATACAAAGCGAATGGTAGCTTCTCGTCCCAATCTTTATATATCTCTGTCATTTTCCCAATAATCTTCTTAATATTTTTGTTGGCCGCTTCCACAGCTCCGTTCATCTTCAGACGATAGGGCTATGATGCTTTATTTGAAATTGCTCACATACTTATTTCATCATCTTGTTGTTCAAACTTAAAGCGTTATCCGAAATGATTCTTTCAAGCAAACCATATCGACAAATGATTTCTTTTTTCAAGAACCTGCAGACTGCAGTCTTCGTCACATTAGCAAATGAAGCGGCTTCTATCCATTTCGTAAAGTAGTCTATAACCACAAAAATGAATTGGTGTCCATTAGAAGCTTTTGGGGATATTGGCCCTATAACATCCATGCCCCACATAGAAAAGGGCCACAGAGATGTCATGACATGAAGGGGCGAAGGGGCTGCATGAATTTTATCACCGTAAATTTGACATTTGTAGCACTTTCTTGCATAACTAATGCAATCGCTTTCCATCATCAGCTAGTAGTAACCGAGTCTCATAGTCTTCCTGGCCATAGTGAACCCATTAGCATGCGTCCCACAGATTCCTTCATGGATATCTTCAAGTATTTTTCTGGCTTCAATAGCATCCACGCATCTCAGAAGCACTTGATCTTTTCCTCCTTTGTACAAGATGCCCCCATCAAGAATAAATCCTACTGACATTCTTCTAATTGTTCTTTTGTCATTTTCATTTGCTTGTTCGAGATACTTTTGATTCTTGATATATTCTAAGATATTGTGAAACCATGGCCGTCCGTCCGCCTCTTTCTCAATGCTACAACAGTGTGCAGGGACTTCATATATGCTCATTTTGAGAGGCATTATTTCTGTTTCTCTACTTGCTTTAAACATTGAAGCTAAAGTAGCTAAGGCATCAGCCAATTGGTTTTCCTCTTGCGGGAAGTAATTAAAGGTTACTTCTTTGAATTCTTTAATCAATTCAGCTACTAGATCACTGTACTTGATCAATTTCAGATCTCTCACTTCTCAATCTCCACAGATTTGGTAAATCACCAAGGCTGAGTCTCCGTACACCTCTAGGGTTTCGACGTTTCGTTCAATGGCTGCACGAAGTCCAATGATACAAGCTTCATATTCTGCTATGTTATTGGTACAGAAGAAGTTTAGTCTTGCAGTGAATGGGTAATGATTCCTTTCTAGTGATACTAGGATTGCTCCAATTCCATGCCCCAAGGCATTCGATGCGCCATCAAAACTCATCTTCCATGGCTTCTCTTTTAATGATTCAGATTCTTTTCTCATGATGCACATTAGGTCTTCGTCTGGGAAATCAAATTTCAAAGGCTCATACTCCTCTATTGTCCGAGTTGCCAAGAAGTCGGCTATTACACTTCCTTTTATCGACTTTTGGCTCACATAGGCGATGTCATATTTCGATAGTAGGATCTACCATTGTGCCATTCTTCCTGAGAGTGCGGGTGATTCCATCATATACTTTATTGGGTCCAGCTTCGAGATTAACCATGTCGTGTGATACAACATATATTGCCTGAGCCTCCGAACTACCCAAACCAAAGCGCAACAGAATTTTTCGATTGACGGATACTTTGCCTCATATTTTGTGAACTTTTTGCTGAGGTAGTAAATTGCTTTTTCTTTCTTTCCTGATTCGTCATGTTGTCCCAGTACGCAATCCATTGAATTTTCGAACACGGTCAGATACAAAATTAAAGGCCTTCCTGGAGTTGGCGGTACTAGCACCGGGGGACTAGACAAATACTGTTTTATCTTATCAAAAGCCACCTGGCATTCCTCGTTCCATTCTCCCGGGTTGTTTTTTCGAAGGAGTCAAAAAATTGGGTCACACTGGTTGGTAAGTTGAGCAATGAATCTAACAATGTAGTTTAACCTTCCTAAGAATCCTCTGACTTCTTTTTGCACGCGCGGATGTGGTAGTTCTTGTATGGCTTTTATTTTATCTGGATTAACCTCAATACCTCTTTCACTGATGATGAAGCCTAACAACTTTCCTGAGGTAGCCCCAAACATACATTTGGCTGGATTAAGCTTTAGCTGGAACTTTCTCAGTCTTTCGAATAACTTCTTGAGGTTCACAACATGCTCTTCTTCCCCTCGGGATTTAGCAATCATATCATCGACGTAGACTTCTATTTCTTTATGCATCATGTCATGGAACAGTGTCACCATTGCCCTCTGATATGTTGCCCCAGCATTCTTTAATCCGAACGGCATCACCTTGTAGTAGAATGTCCCTCACATTGTTATGAAGGTGGTTTTCTCCATATCTTCAAGAGCCATCTTAATCTGATTATACCCCAAGAATCCATCCATGAAGGAAAATAATGAATGTTTTGCTGTGTGATCCACTAATGTATCAATGTGTGGTAAGGGAAAATTATCTTTAGGACTCGCTCGATTCAGGTCGCGATAATCCACACACATTTGTACTTTGCCATCTTTCTTCGGTACCGAGACTATGTTAGCCACCCATTCTGGATACTTTGAAGCTTGTAGGAAGCCTGTATCAAACTGCTTCTTGACTTCTTCTTTTATCTTCAGCAGCATTTCAGGTCTCATCCGTCTTAGTTTCTGTTGGATGGGTTTGCATTCTAGTTTCAGTGGGAGCTTATGAACCACTATATCCTCATCCAATCTTGGCATGTCCTGATACGACCATGCGAATACATCTTTGTATTCACGGAGCAAAGTAATCAAATTATGCCTGGTGTCCCCTGAAATGGAGGCCCAAATCTTCACTTCTTGCATTTTTTCCTCAGTTCCCAAGTTTATTGTTTCAACAGATTCTTGATGAGGTAGGATCTGTTTATCCTCTTGTTCTACCATTCTTAGCAAGTCAGGAGACGAGACGTAGTCTTCGACATTTTCCTCAGCCTTGAATTCTCTTAAGCAAACACCCTTCTCAAAATCGATTTCAAGACTCGTAACAGGTTCGTTCATATCGTTGATATCTGAGCACCTGAAAGTTGAATGGAAAAGGAAACTATAGAGGGGCATCAAAGTATTGGAAACAACAAGCAAAATGTTATGACATGGTATGAGGTAAATGTAAGGACAGGCTGTGAAATGAGAGTATAATTATGAAGTTAATGAGAATGTAAAAGGTCATGATAAAATGCATCTTCATTTATATTCATTTAAAAGATGAAGAGCGAATGCAAGCTCTTACAACAGAATCCCATTATATTTAGGGACACAAAAGAGTTAACATCGAGCATTACTCGAAAGAAGACTTAGAAACTACAAGAAGGTCCTCAGCAGTCCAATTGTTCAATACGAAACCAGGAGGGCAAGGGCGTATCATTGAAACATCTTTAATTACATCAGCTCCTTTGTCAATAACATTTATACTGATATTCTGAAAACCCTTTTCTATTAATACCAGCGTGGTTCGTGAATTATCTTGCCCCGGGTATATCACTCCTGTAGATGTAAAAGTTCTTGACAAATGAGGGTACTCTATGGGCTCCCATTCCAGTTCTCAGCCTAAGGTTCTCGCAATTCTTCTTTCCTGATCCTTCTTCCACTATTTTCTTCTTTGACACGCATCTGGTTGGAACCTTAAACTGTATCGAGCTTTGTGATCTACTGGCTTTAAAGCCCTGACTATCCCTTGCTGATATCTCCCCAAGCCTTTTCTCGCTCGGGCTCCCCTTCCTACAGTTAGCTTGATTCCCATCCTATATTTCTAGACAGCTTAGGTACGGGAATTATGTTTCCTTCAACAACAAATGTGGCGTTGACAAATTCGAGAGATCGAAAGGAATATTCCACTGCATCTTTACTTACTTCAAGGTATGGTGCATCAGCAGAGATAGATGCGACAATGTCTTCTTTGCCCTCGACTGTGACCAAACAGCCATCCATGATAAACTTCATCTTTTGATGGAGGGATGACGGGACTGCTCCGACAGAATGGATCCAGGGCCTTCCCAAAAGGCAGTTATAGGAGGGTGTAATGTCCATGACCTGGAACTCAATATCATATATGTAGGGACCCACTTCTAAAGGGATCTCGATCTTTCCCATGACTTCTCGTCTTGTCCCATCAAATGCCCTTACCGTGGAATGACAAGGCCTTAGATAAGACAGATCCATAGGAATTCTGGAAAGCGTGGCCAAAGGCATGACGTTGAGTATCGACCCGTTATCGATGAGCATGTTTGGTATTATGTAACCCTTACAGTGAGTTGTGATGTGCAATGCCTTCACGGAGCCTCTACCATTGGGCGGTATTTCATCATAGCTAAAAGAAATAAAATTATCCGCCTTTAGGTTATTCACCCACCTATCAAGCTTCTCAACAGATATGTTGTTTGCCACGTAAGCTTGATTTAATACCTTCAACAAAGCATTCCGGTGGGGTTCTGAATTCAACAGTAGAGATAATACTGAGATTTGTGCTGAATGCTTGCTCAATTGTTCCACCACATTGTACTCACTGTGCTTGATAAATTTTAAGAATTCCTGTGCTTTCTCCTCGTCCACAGGCTTTTTAGCTTCTTGTTCGGGTACAGTTTCATGCTCGGCTTCGGTCACGTGCATCTGTGCCTTTTCTTTTTACTTCAAATCACTGATCTTCTTCATTGGCTCAGCTTCCTTAGAATAACACCTCCCACTAAGGGTAAAATAGCCTACTTCCCCAACACTTCCAGTCGTGGCTTTGGACTTTTCACCTTCAGGTGTGACGATGTTAACGTCGTATTTCCATGGTACTGCTTGGTCGTCCTTATAAGGGAAAGGAGATGGTACTTCGATTACCACTTTTGGTTTCACCGGCTCCTTCTTCACGTCGTAATAAATTATTAACGGCCGGTCGGTGCTATACGGGAAACCTGACGATTGATTATCAGAGGCACATATTTCTCCTTCATTTGCCTCTTTTCTTCGATTAAAAATCCCGATCTCCTTATTATCCATCACGTTTTGGAGTAACCCTCTAAATCCTTCACAAGATTGAATGTCGTGCCCTTCAGTACCATGAAAATCACAAAAACTTTGACCTTTTTCATTTCTTTCTGCGAATACTCTGCTAGGATGACAAAGTAACCCCTTTTTGACCAGTACCTCCCAGATTTTCTGCAGAGGTGTCCTTATTTCAGAAACCCATTTTCTGATTTGTCGTTTGTCCTCCTTTCCCATTGCACTCACATTTCCTTCGCTGTGGTTAGGGAATGGGTTCCGAGCCATATTGCTAGCACCGTCGAATCGCAGAATGCCCGCATCAATAAGTCTTTGAACCCTCCTTTTAAAGGCAAGACAGTTTTCTGTGGAATGCCCCTCATTCCCAGCATGGTACATGCAAGTAGCGTTTGAATCGTACCACTTCGGGTACGGAGGCTTCAAGGGTGCCATGTAATATGGGGATATCAATTGTTTCTCCAAAAGCTTTAGGTACATTCTCCATACGACACAAGAATAGGAGTATATTGTGGTCTTTCAGAATTGGGTCTTGCTAGCCTTTGCTCGTTTTTGGGTTGGCCTTGGGCGGGCATTATATTTTATGGGAATGTGGCGACTGGTCTAGAGTTACTTGTGGCGTAAATGGGGTAAGAAGGGTAAGGAGGTGGTGTTTGGTAGTAAGGGGTTTGAGGAGGATAATAGAAATTTGGAGGTGGGTAATTTCGAGGTCGGGGTTGGTTTGGATACGGACTAGGGGTATAACGACTTCCCGTTCCCACCATATGGGCTTCTGGCTCTTTCTTCTTCATTGGCGCTGCCCTTTTTAAAATTTCTTGCCTTTCCATCCTACCGCTCTTGACGGCATTCTCTATAAGCTCGCCGGATATTACAATATCTGCAAAGTCCTTCGTGGCACTTCCCACTAGTTTGTCATAAAACGGCGCCTTTAAGGTGTTGATAAAGAGGACGGTTATCTCAGTTTTTGTTAGTGGAGGTTCCACTAGGGCCGAGACGTCCCTCCATCTCTGCGCATACTGTCTAAAAGTTTCTGACGACTTTTTCTCTATCATTTGCAAAGTCATCCGGTCGGGCACCATATCAGACACATGTTTATACTGTTCATAAAATGCTGACGCCAGGTTCTTCCATGATCGGATCCTTTCTCTACTAAGCTGATTATACCATCGAAGAGCTGATCCGACCAGGCTATCTTGAAAACACTGTATGAGCAGCCTATCTTAATTCACATAACCGGTCATCTTTCGGCAGAACATGACAAGATGCGCTTTTGGGCATCTTGTCCCATTGTACTTTTCAAAATCTGGTACTTTAAATTTTGGAGGTAGGACCAGATCGGGCACCAAGCTAAGCTCTTTAGCGCTTAATGCAGAGAAGACCTCAGTGCCTTCTATCACTTTGAGTCTTTCCTCCAAGCTCCTATACTTCTCTTGAGCCTCGTGATCATCCATTTTCAACCTGACTATTTCTGCTGGATCATCTAAATCTGGAACCATAGGATTGGCAGGAGTAACTCTAGGGTTTGACACAAATATTCCTTGCCCTAGATGGGCAGGTGGCATAGGTCGTTGCTCTAGGCCTGTAGGTTCCCCTTGAGTGTGCCCTCTTTGTACTGCGTGGGCGTGTGGTGGAGTGAATCCAGGGGGATAGAGCGGATCTTGATCGAGATTAACCCTTGGCTGAGGTTCCATAATGTCGGGGCTTTGCATGGGTCCCTTTCCCTTGACCAAAGCTGACATCATTTCCATCATCTTAGCCATTTGATCCTTTTGTTCAAGTGATTCCTCTCGAGATCTCACCATCAGATCCCTCGTCTCCTACTGTGATTTAGCCAATTGTTCTTGTAATTCCCTTTGTGCTCTTTCCATCCTTTCGATTCTTTCATTGAATTCAGCCTCCATTACTCTAGCTTGTCAGCGCGTTCTATACGAATGGCGTGATTCCAAATTTGTAGGGTCGCAACTACGAACTATATGATTTTAACCTTAGTGAATGATTATGGAATATGTACATGCAATGAATGAATGCATAAATGTCATATGAATGTTAGTCATGAATGTGTATGCAGGAATTTGATGTTGATTTCAAGATAGCCCCTATTTAGGCATTTCATTTATCAAAAGAGTTCATTACAAGATGTTCCGCCACTTTTGATTCAGCCATTACGCAAACTTCCTAGCTATATTACTATATTTCTTTACTCGTTCTAAGAATTCCGATATGCCTGATCTTTGACTTGGAGGGAATTGGCAACTGAGATCTTCTGCTTCATCTGATAGTTGTACTACGTGCATGGCTGCCTTACGAATTTCATTGATTAAAAGGCCAATTTTATTTCTTTTTCTTGGAGGTTTGTTTTATAGGCGTGAGTGTCTCTGTCATACTGACTATTCTTTTCTTTCAAGGCCTTTAAGAGAGTATCTAGCTGTTGTTGACGAGCTTGCAGTGCATCTTCTAAATCCCGTATTCTCTCTCTTAAATCTTGACGTTCAGATCGACTAATCATTAATTCGGTAGACACAGTTTCGTGTTCGACGCTTTTCTTCCTTAATTCCATCATAGCCCGTGCAGCCTTTTCCTCCTCTTTCTTCGCCTTCCCTTTCCAAAATTCCATCTCGCCTTTAATGTTTCTTAATTCTTCTTTCCATTCCGTTGATGACTTGCCTAATGCACTATTCTTTATAGTGACTCTTAACTTCTTATTTTCTAAATGAAGATCTCTTAAGTCATTTCTCACGACTTTAGCTTCTTTTTGCACTTTCTCAGTTCTGGATTTTTCAATCTGAACGTCGATCTTCAGCTGGTAGTTTTCTTCTTGAAGAGCACTAAGGTCCCGTAACATTTTGGCCTTTTCGAGTTCGAATTCCTGCCTGGCCATTTCGAGCTCGGATGGCATTTCTTCCGAGAAAAGATATTGGAAGGTGTAATTCGTTGACGAGACTTGGTGACTATTCACCTGTTGCTTCTCCATACGTCGTAATCTTGGGTGAGAGTATCAGCGTATAGAGCCAACTCCATCAGATGAATTTTCTTTCAAGACTTGGCAATGTCCCGGACCCTCTTCATATAGCCTCACCCTCGAAAGCAAACTCGGATTATGCTAATCCTCCGGTGGCGGGTATGAATTGTCGTGAAGAAAATTGCCTTTGGACCATTTATGGGGCATATCCAACTCCTCCCCATAACCCGAGCGGTGGCACCCAATCCTGGCTTCTAACCTTGTATAACAGAACTGACAGGCGTATCTACGGTGCTCTCCAAGTTACATCTTCATCACAAAGGTTTTGAAAAACTGTGACCCAATGCTGTTCAGTGACCTCCTTTGGCCATTCTTTCTTAAGATAAGCTTCCAGTGAGGCAAATGTTTTTGAAAACATATGGAACGGTGTGCGTTCTACTTTCCAGAAATGGCTCAAAATCCAGACATTGAGTAACTGCGCGCATCCCGATAAAACGTCCTTCCCCCTCCTCATACAACTGCTTAGGGATCTGAAGGTCTCTGCCAAGATAGTCGGGACAGGGTTAATTCCTTGCTTTAACCTTTCGAAGAAATCCACTACTGCAACTTCTATATGTCCAAAAACTTTAGGGAAGACGATTAATCTGTAAATGGCCAAGGCGAACAAATTCACTCTCTTTAACACATCGGGATGGTTTAGAACCAAATCTCGCAGGGAAAATCACGGGACACAAATGACTTCATTCTTCTTCTTTATCTGTTTTTCGGCCCATGTGTCGGTCATGTCTGTCAATTTCACTAGCTTCTTCTTGAAGGTCATCGGCTTGGGCTCCTTCACATATATCTTATAGGATTGTACATTATCGACACGAAGTAAAGCAGCGTATTCTTCCACAGTCGGAGTCATATCTTCTTGATTGAAGGTAAAACATTGGTAAGCCGGATCCTAGAATCTGATCATAGCTTGAATCAATTGCTCGTCTACGTTGACAGCGACTAGGTTAGCTATATCCCCATACCTTTCAGTAAAGATGCCCCTTGTGTCTGAGTCCCACTGATTCCAGATTCGAACCAAGTCTTCAAGGTTATTCTAACGAATATTCACAGTTACGTGCTCGGGCAGATCAGCAACATATCCTTCCATTAGACTGTCCCCTTTCTCTTTCTGGGTTTTCAGAGACCAGTCCCGAACCACGGTATTTTTCTTGGTTGTTTGTATAATCGACTCTTCCATCAGAAACCCTTTTTTTGGCAACTGATCTCTAGTCAACACCTTCCTAATATGATGCCTATAATGCATGATGAAAAATAAAACAACGACAAACAACCCTTAGTTAGTAATCAAATATAGGTAAAAAAATGAAAAATTTAACAAATTAAGCTACCCAATCTAGTTTATTAAACAGACCCGATCCCCTTGCATAAAAAGTGAAAATGCAAAAGGTTGGAGGCGTTTCTCCCGTGTACTTATTCCGGTGACTACTAAACAGACGGAGGTTCGACATGGCTCTAGTTAGATGGCTCGTACGGTTCACTATATGCGGTTTTCGGTTCTAGATAGGTACTCAAATTATCCATACTGTCATCTACTAAGATTAGTACAGAGCCTCGGTCATGGCCCATCATAGGCTTACGAGTCCAATTCGAGGGATTACATTTACTTATGCCTATGCGGAGGGACAAGTATTCACTAGCCTGTGCGGAGGGACGAGTTAACTAACGAAGGCATAGCATTTACTTTCACTTAAACGGACGGAGCCCGGGTATAGAGCTTATGTTATGCAAAAATGTACGTGCACGGTGTGTTGGGTAGAAACTCACAAACCTTTCGTTTTGTTTTAAAAACTACAAAACTACAACCATAAAACTTAGAGCTGAAAAACAGAAACATAACACAAATTAGAAAAATATTAACAACATAACGCGGATGCATGATTTTTCGAAAACAAAATTGGAGGATCACGACTAAGTGTTTACTTGAACAAGAAATTTTGAAAATTTTGACAACACGCGTTTAATTCAACTCGACTCTCAAAAAAATATTCCAAGTGGAGTCGCCAGCTGTAGCGACGTAAAATTTTTAGCTTGGTCGCTAATTGAGGTGATTATTTGAAAATTTGAAAACCGAATTTCGGTTTTAAAGAAAAGGGGAGTCGCCACCGATCTTTTTTCCTAGGTGTGATCGGACACCTAATAAAACCTCTTTTTAACAGAAAAAATTATTTTTGGGTAAAAAGAAGGTCGGCTTTAGGTCTACGTCAAAATTCAGAGAAAAATAGGGTTCGGGAGTCGGTTACGCATGAGGAAGGTATTAGCACACTCGTGACGCCCAAAATTGGTATCTTATTAAATACGCGTTGTCTTGATTTTCCAAAAAACATGAGCTTAATGTAACATTTAATCATGATCTGTTTTAAAAGACGAGAATTTTGAAATTTTTAATTTTTTTAGAAGGACGTCTCGGTTTCAACACGAGCCGAAGCAATTCATCCAACATAGCGATGAAATCGACGACTTAGTATTAGATCGGGACGTTGCCTTGTATATTGAAATTAATTAAGAAAACGATAATAGGATTTTTGAAGAAATGAAAAGCAAATTGATATGTAATGACAAATAAGTAAAAGAAAGAATTTGAAATATATCGAAGCAAATAATAAATATGACAATGATATCAAAGATACTAACGATGTAGGCGATATTAAACGTGATAATAGTGTTAAACATGAAATGAAAGCAATGAATATATATATACATAATAGAGTTAAGAATGCATGCATAATATATATATATATATAATATAATTATCATATTACAAAAAATCATCAATACAATACATAAATATATACACTTATATCTTAAAATATATATAACGATAATGTTTAAAAACGCGTATAACAGCATTAAAAATGTACATAATGTATAAAAACATATACGATATAGTATTTAAATATATATATAATATATGTGTTAGAAATGGGAGTAATATCAAAAACACTATTAATAATACTATGTAAATATATGTAAATAATAATAATACTAATAACAATAATGATAGAATACAAAAAGTAAATGTGATGTAATAATAATGTAAGGAAAATCAAGTAATTAATCATAACATATTTAAATTAACAAATATAATAGTAAATATACTAAGATTAAAAATAATACTACGAAATATATATATATACACGTATATAATAGAGATATTCAACATTAACAACAATATTAATAGTAAGAATTAATAAAAAACGAAATGACAACAATAAGGACTAGAATCGAATTTAAAACTGAAATACGGGGCTATATTAAAAACAAGAAAAACTTGATTGCAAAGTGGTTGAAAAGCGGAGGGATTAAAGGGATAATCTCCCAAAAGTAAAAAACGCGCGGATCCTTCCCCGAGTCGGGTCACTCGCACGAGTCGAACTCCTAAACGGCACCGTTTTGGCCATCGTAATGCCATATTGAAATGACACCGTTTCAATGAGGTTATAAATATTACAAAAAACCAAAAAATTCATTTTTTTTAAAAACCTTTCTTCAAAAAAACAAAAAAATCTCTGAAAGAGAGGAAACGGTCCTCTGAGCGCCGACCAGGGACTGATCGTGCCCCAATCATTAGACCGTCAAGCTCTGCCGTGCTCACCACCGTACACGGTGGCTGGTGCACACGAAAAAGGGGTCCTTTCTTCTCTTAAACACCCTAAACCCAAATCTGACTCCAAAATGACCGAAGAAAGGCTACTAAAGCCTAGATCTGAGCAAGACGATTCAGATTCGAGACCTGATCATCACACAAAGGTAAAAGTTTTGATTTTTATTGCTTTTCTATGTATATATGTGATAGATTCAAAGTAAAATAGACTGAAAAATACCTTCTTTTTGTTCTTTTTGTATTTTCAAAGCGTAAGCTTTTACAATTGTTGTTTTGCTATTTTTATAGCCGAATGACAAATTGTTTCTATTGTTTTCTATTATTTCCGTATTATTGTTGTTCTGTCTTGTCTCTGCTTTCTTTGACTATCTTTGCAGGTACACGAGAAGGGTCAATGATAACGGCTCTTGCGATATTAAGTAATAAAATTTATAAAACTAATCACACCAAAACTAACTAATATCACGACATTAAAGGCAAGCGCACCTGTTGAACAATAGTATAGTTTAGTGGCAAGACCGAGTTATCGTACCCAAGGGAACCAAAAGTACTAGTACTTACTTCCTTTCTATTATCTAGCCTAAAGATAAAGAGAGTTGATTTAAACTAATTCTAAAACTAACTAAAAGTGCACAAAAAGTAAATTGAGGAAAAAATTTAGGAAAAACTGATTGATATGAGCAATACTCAAGGGAGAATCCACCTAGACTTCACTTGTTATTAATTTCTTGAACTATATAATTGATTACTTGCCTTGATCCGTAGAGATTCCTAACTTATGCTAAACACTCCGTCGAGGCATAGAGCAACTAGGCCTAAGTCATTAATTAAAGTTCCTTTATTAATTAACTCCATAGGTTGCATTAATTCGATCTATGGATCCCCATATTAGGTTTGACCCTAATCCGGCAGATTTATGTCGCCCTATGTCTAGGTTTGCATGCAACTCCGCTTAATTATGGTAGATCTACTCTTATCACAGGGACTTTTGCTCCTCTGCTCTAATCACATCAATTTCTTGAAATAATACCTAGGATTATTAAATCAAGAATGAAGAACACATAATTAACAACAATTCAAGCAATTATCATATAACTCAATAAATAATGACAAGATCTGTCTTAGGTTTCATCCCCCTCAAGTATTTGAGAGGTTTAGTTCATAATAAGGAAAAGAAACATCTTAGAAGATAATAAATAGCAAAACATAAAGAACCTAAAAACCCTGAAGGAATTTAGGGAGATCCTCAGTCTTGATGTAGAACTCTGGCTTCTGGGATGAATCAATTAGCTTCCCTTGGAGTAATTCCTTGCTTTCACTCTTCGTGTTGGCAGAAAAATGACGCTCCTATTGGGAGAAAAAGAGTACACTGTTAGAGTTGCCTCCTGGGGTCTTTATATAGAGTTTAGAATGGCTTTCTTAGCCCCTAAGCATCCAAATCCGAGTGAAATTCCTCTTCTTCACGACTAGAACACGCTCGTGTGCCACGCCCGTGTGATTTCGACAAGAGGCCGTGTTTTGGAATGCTTGGGTGGCACGACCGTGTGGCCAGGCCGTGCTTGTCGGGGGCTAGACCGTGTGATCTTTGTGTGGCACGGCTGTGTGCCACGGCCGTGTGGTAATTTCTTGGGCCGTGCGTTTTCATATTTTGGCCTATTTTCTCCGGTTTTCAGTCCATTTTCCATTCTTTTCTCTTCTCTATGCTCTTCTAAGTATAAGATGTGAAAAAGAAAGATTAAGAGCACCAATTCTTACTAAATTGATAAAAATTCATCCAAAATATAGGCTAAACATGAGGTAAAAATATGTATAATTTAGCGTTTATCAAATACCCCCACACTTAAGCCTTTGCTTGTCCTCAAGTAAAATCACAATCCCTAAATAAGAATCATTCTTCTCAACTTACAATCTTTATCAATAATTTTTCAAATTAATCCATAAGTAAGCATACAATGAAAATTCAATCAAAAGAACATTAAAGACTCAATTACTTTAAGTTGAGAATTTTATCATTGAAACATAAGTGTTTTTCTTTCTCCTAAGTAGTTATCTCTCCATCTTAATTAACAGGAGTTGACATCCTCACTAAGGATTCACTCTATCCACTCGAAGTGTTTAGGGTTCAAAAATTAAGCACTCTCTAGTCAACCTGAAAAGTTATTACCATAGGCTTGTAAGAAAATCACATCTCCACCACTATAGATTGACATGATACGTCGATCAAAAGGTCTTTTAGTGGTTGTAATTGGGCTTGGTTAGGGGTGTTGTCACAGGCTGCAAAAGAAGGTTAGAATCGAGATTAAATTGAAAATTTATCTAGCTAGAAAAATCTCTATCACTGGAACATATTTCTCAGCTAATTCTTATGATACTATCATTTCTGCCTTGGTAGCCTTAAAATAGAAATATGCAAAAACTTATTCAACTATTACAAGTTACAATTGAATTTCACTGTATGTACACATTTTCATTTTTTTTAAGAAAATTCAAGTAATACAATAAATTGAATAAAACTTTACAATCTAAAAAAGAGAATAAAACTAGAAAAATTCAACTCAAATCTCGACAAAAATATGGGTCAAAATAATTGAATAAAATTCAACAAAAATGGGTTATTGGTTAATAATTAGAGGGTGAGTCAAGGAATAGGTTGTTAGGCTCAATGGGGTTCACTAGGGGTTAAATTATGGAGGTAGGCTTTTGTGGAGTAAGTGGGTTAAATCCTAGGTGCCTTTATCACTTCGGTATATCAAATCAATGATGTGGTCTTGACATGTATAATCGAAGCAAGTTCTAGAATAACAAATCAGTGTTGACTCACTCAAAGCAATAATAAAAGTGAGCACGAAAGAATGTATGCTCAAAAGGCTCAAAAATTTCACCAGAATTATGGCTTTTGATGTCACTCCTGCGAATTTCAAATCTCAAGATAATACTTAGAATTAGGGAAAAGAACTTATGCAAAAAATTGGAGTTCTCAAAAATTTCAACTTATCATGCTTGATTCCTTAATGTTTTTAAGTTTGAATATTCAAAGTACGATCATCTATTTCTTAATTCTCACATATCAATAAAAATCATAAATCAATCAGAATTAATTCCTAATAAGAGACTGAAGATGATGCTATTGAGAACAATGCAACCAGTTAGAAAAATCTCAAGGGTTTCAAATAAAATGTAATGTCTGAAAGTAAGTTCCCCCACACACTTAAGATGTACATTGCCCTCAATGTACAAAGATAACATTAGTATCAATATAAGCATTAGATCATAAGGTAGGGAAGGGTATGAAACTCCCTGAATTTTAGATGAATTTGAAAGACAGAGATTGGACTTGGAAGAGCGGCTAGTTGTGGCTCGGTATTCCTATTTTCGTAGAGATTTGAACTGTAGAGCTCCTTTGAAACTGCGAATGGATTTATTAGTCATAGGGAATTTGGGGCAATGGAAATTACTTGTTAAGGTGAGGCCGTTAGGGAAAATAATTAAAACAAAACAAGATACGAAAAATACTAATATTCAAATAAAGGAAATGAAAGAAAATAAAATAAAACGTGAAAAGGAAAATAAAGTTAGAAGAAAAGGGAAAAATAAGGATTAGTGTTCAAAAGTTAGAATAAAGTAAAATAAAATAAAAATAAGATAAAAAATAAAAAATAAAGTTAAGAGGACTACAGAAGTTTAATCCTCTGATGGATCGCGTGGCGGTGGTGTGATGCTCAGGTGCTGGCATATCTGCTCTAAGGTGGCGTCGATATAATCGAGGCGCTGGAAGCACTGCTGCTCAAAACGATCTAGGCGCTCGGATATGTCAGCATGTGTGGCTGCCGCCTGGGTGGGTCGTCTGGGGCGTGGTGGCTTTGTGGGTGCGTCCTCCGCTTGTGGTGGTGGTGGGACATCATCAGCGATGTCCTCTAGGTCCTCTCCCTCCTGGACGAGTCGGAACTGAAGGGGGTACCTCCTAGCCTCTGCTCGATCATCCTTATGTGTAACATCGTCGCGATGCCTTGGGGAGACATCTGACCGATCATCGTGTAGGAGGATGTCTGGGCTATGGTGTTGAGGAGCCCGAAGTGACGTGCTAGACGCGTGATGTATGGCCTCATGGATAGAAAGCCTCGGCGGTGCCTCTCAGTTTGGTGTTGGATGGCGTGTGCGATGAAGAATGCGAGGTCAATGACATGTCCGTTTGCCATGCACCAGAGGAAGTAGACGTCGTGTGTGTTGACGACGCCTGTGACCTGTAAGAGTATGAGCGAGAAGAGCATGGATATACCTTAGAGAGGGGACGAGGGCTGTCGCTTTGCTGACACTGGGGTTATAAACTTGTTGTCCAGGGGCAATCTCGTGCCAGCAGTCGACGGGCCTGATATGGATGCGGCGAGAAAGGTTAGGGAAGTCCTTGTCCACCATAAACTGCTCGGTGTAGAGCCCGAGTGCAATGCCGAACTCTGGCACGGTAAGGTGTCGCACCAGTCCTCCCAAACGGAACTGGACCGTCCCTGGATCGTCGAATCTATTCATCACGGTCTGTAGGTGAAATGTGGAGCAGAACTCGAGGGTGAGTTCTAAATATGTCGGCTCTATGATCTGAAAGAACTGCTTCTATGGCTCTGTCATCAGTAAGGCCCGGACGTCATCTACTAACTGTATCTGCGCGAGGGTGTCCCAGTCTATGTAGGGACCCGTGGATATAGGGCGGGCTCGGAAGAGTTGATAGTGTTCCTCCTGCGAAGCTTGAGAAAATATGATAAATGGGTGTCGGACCTCAGAGGTTGGCCTCGATGAAGAGCTCTCTGGCCCTTTCCTTTTCTTAGAGGCGGGGACGGCAGCCTTTCTAGCGTGTGAAGATGACATGGTATCTAAAATAAAATAACATAAGCATTAGTCCTAAAAATTTGAAATTAAACTAGATAGAGAATAAGAAATGAAGAATAAAATGACAATGTAAAAATGGGGATTAACCTAAATAGTAGAATCTAATCATGTTAGAACTTGTAACAAAACTAAGAAGTACGGGTGTGTATATATAATAAATGTATGCAAATATGAGTTTAAATGGCAATGAAAAGGAATTCTAAGTGGCAAGCAAAAAAATGAAAATAAGTGGCATGCAATCCTGATGTGTTTTATTTAATTCTAGAGTATTCATCCTAATTTTTCTAATTCCATGCTTGATTAAACATCTAGAAGAAAGCAACATTAAATATATAGAAATATAAATAAATAAAAGAGAAAAATTGAGAGAATAGAACCAAAAGTGATGTTGCACGGTCGTTGGTTGGAGTTGCACGGGCATGGGTAGGCTAAAATTGAAGGTGGTGGTGTTTTGAGGACTGTGGCGGCGCTAATAGAGGTTGGAGAGGGTGTTTTCTAGGGTT
Source organism: Gossypium stocksii (assembly GCA_020496765.1). Taxonomy (NCBI): domain Eukaryota; kingdom Viridiplantae; phylum Streptophyta; class Magnoliopsida; order Malvales; family Malvaceae; genus Gossypium; species Gossypium stocksii. Next base: position 105,509,623 of record CM035627.1, on the reverse strand, counting down.
TGGAGTGAAAAAGAAAGTGAATAGTGGCAGCATATTTATAGTTTTTGGGTCACACGGGTATGTCACACGCCCGTGTGAGTCGTGTTTGGCCCGTGTCTTTTGAAATCCGGTGGTTTTGGCGCGCCTGATTCGAAGTGCACGCCCGTGTGGTTGGTTCACATAGCCGTGGGAGATCGGGTCTTCGTTACTTACACGTTCGTGTGATGGTCTCCACGGCCATATGCGATCGTGTTCGTGTTTCACACGGTCGTGTGAGATGTGCCACAGGCGTGTGAAATTTGACAGTGTTTTCCACGGGCTAAGGACTTGGGCGTGGGGATTTGTGCAAGCCCATGTTGATGGTGCAGGATTGCCACGGCCATATTGCACAGCCGTGGGGTTTAATCGGTAGCTCGTGTTTTGGGAAAATTTTTGCTCTGTTTATAAACGGCCTCAGTACACGACCGTGTCTCTGTTTAAAGGGTTCACACGGCCTGGGACACGCCCGTGGGGGTGGCCGTGTGGTCCTAAATCTCTGCATAAAAAGGTTAGTTTGATGCATGAAAAATACTAAAAACAAGATAGATGAAAAATTACTAAGTTAGTGCTCGGGTTGCCTCCCAGGAAGCGCTTATTTAGAGTCTAAGCTCGACTCTACCTGGATGTATCATGAAGGGATTTCGTGAAGCTGGAGCTCCTCCCTGTAGTCTATAAAATTCTCACCTTTGTAGTGTTTAAGCCTATGACCATTTACCTTGAAAGTACCCTGGCTTGGGTGTGTTATCTCAATTGTGTCATATGGAAAGACTTTTATTACCGTGAAGTAGGGTGTATCACTCGTATGTTCTTTTGAAATTGAGCTTCGTGGATCGTCTTCCCCTAAAATTACCTTATCTTCCATCTTGAGGTGATTTGTTTATCCCTGAGGGTCATCTTGGTGATGCTCCATTTTGGTGTGGCATATTTTGGGTTTTTCATGAAAGTTTAGCCACTCATCTAGTTCCTTGATCTGGAGCATTGGCTTTTCTGGTTTATCTCTTGTAGGTGAATTTGACAATTGTTTGTGTTGTCTTTATATGAAGTGCGTCCTGCACAAGAATTTGTGTGGTGAGTTCAATGTTTTTACAGGGACTCAAATCTCTATTTTCGTCTGTAGTTTTAACTAAATTGTGAGCTCGTATGGTAACTGTATCATCACCTACTCGTAATTTGAGTTCACATGTTTTTAAATCAATTTTTGTTCTAGCAGTTGCTAAAAAGGGTCGCCCTAAAATTAAGGGTACATTGCTATCCTCATCAATGTCTAAAACAACAAAGTCAACTGGGAATATAAATTTATCAATTTTGACAAGCACATCTTCAATTATTCCCTTAGAAGACCTAATAGTTTCATCAGTCAGTTGAATGCTCATCTTAGTTTGCTTAGGTTTTCCAAGACCTAGTTGTTTAAACAGCTTATAAGGCATGACATTTATACTAGCCTCTAAATCAGCTAAAGCATTTTTGGTGTCTAGGCTACCAAATAAACAAGGGATAGTAAAACTTCCTGGATCTTTTAGTTTGGTTAGTAGTCTATTTTGTAGAATAGCTGAGCAGGCTGCATTTAATTCCACATGAGATTTCTCCTTTAGCTTCTGCTTGTTTGTCAAGAGTTCTTTTAAAAATTTAACCGCGTCTGGCATCTGCAAAATTGCTTCAACAAATGGTAAGTTAATGTGTAATTTTTTTAAGAGTTTAAGAAACTTACCGAATTGTTCATCTGTGCGGTCTTTCTATAGCGCTCTTGGGTATGGTATACGAGGCTTGTGTTCGTTGATGTCTGGCTCGTTGTTGCTTGCCTCTACCTTACCTTTACTCACCTTAGGTTCCTTGCCTAACTTTGGGTCGTCTTTGGTTAATGCCTCCTCATCTGTTGTAGTTATGGCATGAAGTTGCTCTTTAGGATTGGTCTCAGTGATACTTGGAAGTCCACCTTGCGGTCTTTCTGATATTAACTTGGCGATTTGACCGATTTGATTCTCAAGGCCTTTAATTGATTCTTGTTGGTTCTTTAATGCCGTTTCAGTGTTTTGAAAGCGGGTCTCTAACATGGCCATGAATTTGGTAAACATCTCAAGGTTGGGCTTTTTCTCCTGTTGCGGTGGTGGCTGCTGAAATCCCTGAGGGGGTATTTGTCTTTGATTCCCTTGACCTCCCTAAGAAAAATTGGGATGGTTTCGCCAACCTGCATTATATGTGTTACTATATGGATTATTTTGAGATCTAAAATTGTTACCCATAAAATTGGCCTACTCGGGTCTGTGCCATTGGCAGAAGATGAGTAGTTTGGAGTGAACATATTTGCCTGAGTTGTGTCGCACTGCATTACTGCTTGTGCCTGCGTAGAACCAACAAAATGATCAAACTTTTTATTTAAAAGTTCTACTTGGTTAGAAAGCATAGCGACAGCATCAATATTATAAACTCCTGCAGCCTTTGTCGGCTTTGTCCTCATGACTTGCCACTGATAATTATTCAGTGACATCTCTTCAATAAATTCATAAGCTGCTTCTGGTGTTTTGTTATTGATTGTTCCTCCTGCGGCTGCATCGATCATTTGTCTCGTTGATGGGTTCAAACCGTTGTGAAAGGTTTGAACTTGTAACCATAAAGGTAGACCATGATGAGGGCATCTTCTCAAAAGATCTTTGTATCTCTCCCATGCATCGTAAAGTGTTTCTAAATCCATCTACATAAAAGAAGAAATATCGTTTCATAATTTGGCTGTTTTAGCTGGAGGAAAATATTTGAGTAAAAATTTTTCGGTCATTTGTTCCCATGTAGTGATTGAGCCTCGTGGTAAGGAATTTAACCACTGTTTGGCTTTATTTCTCAAAGAGAATGGAAATAGCCTCAAGCGAATGGCATCGTCAGAAATGCCATTTATTTTAAAAGTATCACAAAATTCCAAGAAATTTGCTAAATGTGAATTTGGATCTTTGTCCTGCAAACCATCAAACTGCACAAACTGCTGAATCATCTGAATAGTGTTAGGTTTTAATTCAAAATTATTAGCAGCAATAGCAGGTCGAATAATGCTAGTTTAGGTGCCAATCAAACTACGTTTAGCATAATCATACATAGTACGAGGAGCTGCATCCTGGTTTACTGGTTCTGCTGGTAGTGCTGGAGGTGGTAGAACATTTTGATTCGCGTCCATCTCTTCTTTATGTTCTGGCTCTTGCTCAGGTTCTTGTTCTAGATAATGTAAATTGCGTCTAATTTCTCTGTGATTTCTGCAAACTGTCGCTTCTAAATCTTCGTCAAAAAGTAGTGGTCTTGTTGGGTTGTTTCTAGTCATAAACTAAAAATACCTAAAAAGAAAAAGCAAAGAAAATTCAAAAATTGAAAAGAAAATAAAAATAAATAAATAAATAAACTAAAAATAAAAATAAAAGAAAAATAAATAAATATATATAAATATAGTAATGGCTAAAGTAATAGAAATCGAGTTTTCTTAATATTTCAGCTCCCCGGCAACGGCGCCAAAAACTTGATAACGGCTCTCGCGATATTAAGTAATAAAATTTATAAAACTGATCACACCAAAACTAACTAATATCACGACCTTAAAGGCAAGCGCCCCTGTCGAACAATAGTATAGTTTAGTGGCAAGACCGAGTTATTGTACCCAAGGGAACCAAAAGTACTAGTACTTACTTCCTTTCTATTATCTAGCCTAAAGATAAAGAGAGTTGATTTAAACTAATTCTAAAACTAACTAAAAGTGCACAAAAAGTAAATTGAGGAAAAAATTTAGGGAAAACTGATTGATATGAGCAATACTCAAGGGAGAATCCACCTAGACTTCACTTGTTATTAATTTCTTGAACTATATAATTGATTACTTGCCTTGATCCGTAGAGATCCCTAACTTATGCTAAACCCTCCGTCTAGGCATAGAGCAACTAGGCCTAAGTCATTAATTAAAGTTCCTTTATTAATCAACTCCCTAGGTTGCATTAATTCGATCTATGGATCCCCATATTAGGTTTGACCCTAATCCGGCAGATTTATGTTGCCCTATGTCTAGGGTTGCATGCAACTCCGCTTAATTATGGTAGATCTACTCTTATCACAGGGACTTTTGCTCCTCTGCTCTAAGCACATCAATTTCTTGAAATAATACCTAAGATTATTAAATCAAGAATGAAGAACACATAATTAACAACAATTCAAGCAATTATCATATAACTCAATAAATAATGACAAGATCTCAGAAGATAATAAATAGCAAAACATAAAGAACCCAAAAACCCCTGAAGGAATTTAGGGAGATCCTCAGTTTTGATGTAGAACTCTGGCTTCTAGGATGAATCAATCGGCTTCCTTTGGAGTAATTCCTTGCTTTCACTCTTCGTGTTGGCAGAAAGATGGCGCTCTTATTGGGAGAAAAAGAGTACACCATTAGAGTTGCCTCCTGGGGTCTTTATATAGAGTTTAGAATGGCTTTCTTAGCCCCTAAGCATCCAAATCCGAGTGAAATTCCTCTTCCTCATGACTAGAACACGCCCGTGTACCACCCCTGTGTGATTTTGACAAGAGGCCGTGTTCTGGAATGCTTGGGTGGCTCGGCCGTGTGGCCAGGTCGTACTTGTCGGGGGCTGGACCGTGTGATCTTTGTGTGGCACGGCCGTGTGCCACGATCGTGTGGTGACTTCTTGGGCTGTGCGTTTTCACATTTTAGCCCATTTTCTCCGGTTTTCAGTCCATTTTCAGTTCTTTTCTCTTCCTTATGCTCTTCTGAGTATAAGATGTGAAAAAGAAAGATTAGGAGCACCAATTCTCACTAAATTGATAATAATTCATCCAAAATATAGGCTAAACATGAGGTAAAAATATGTATAATTTAGCGTTTATCAGTCAACGATGGAGGGAATGCTTTCCCTTTTCCTTTTTGGTGAAACGGCGACAAACCTCGGGACGAGGCGTCTTGGGACGAGGCACGGGCGATGTGACCGAAGAAGGGTGCGGCGCACATGGGCATTAGGGTTTTTTGTTTTTCTGAATTAGTTTTAGGGTTTGGGCCACATTTGGGTCAATTTGGTTTGGGCCGAATCGGGTTTTTTTTTTAGTTTATTTGGGCTCCGGGTTTGGGTTATTATTGGGTCAAAATTGTAAGGGGTTTGGGTAGGTTTAGTTTAGTCTGGGTTTTATTTTTGGTAATTTGGTATGTAAATGGACTTTTTATTTAATTATTTTTAGTTTAACCTAGTAACGGGCCGGTCAATTTGGGCTTCATACAATACATATTCGTTCCACCAGGGTGTAAAGTAAATGGACTATTATGTGCTTCTCTGAGAATAAACTCTTTCAACTCAGAAGCAGTTGGAATACATAGTCGATTTTGGAACCTCAAACGATTATGTTCATCAATGCTGAAATTTTCTACCATACCATTCCGTATCATTTCTCTTTTCTTCATTAACTTTTCATCTTCTAGCTGGGTGGCTCTGATTTGGTTAAACATTACTGGCTTAACCCTTAATTCAGCTAGCAACCTTCCATCATCATTTATACTAAGCTGAGTGAACACTGCCTGCAATTCAACTGCAGCTTTTCTGCTTAATGCATCAGCTACTACGTTTGCCTTTCCCGAACGGTAGATTATAATACAATCATAATCTTTCAAAAGCTCAATCCACCGTCTCTGCCTCAAGTTTAACCCCTTTTGTGATAAAGGATATTTAAGACTCTTATGATCGGTATAAATGTAGCATTTCTCACCATACAAGTAATGCCTCCAAATATTCAATGCAAAAATTACAGCAGCTAACTCCAAATCATATGCCGGGTAGTTGTGCTCATGTAGCTTCAACTGTCGAGATGCATAAGCTATTACCTTTTCGTCTTGCATCAATACACAGCCCATACCACTCAGAGAAGCATCATGGTATACAACAAAGTCCTTTCCCGACTCTGGTAAGGTTAAAATAGGTGTCTCGGCTAACATTTGCTTCAACGTCTCAAAACTTCTCTAGCACTGCTCATCCCAGATAAAAGGAACATTCTTTTGTAGTAACTTTGTCATCGATAATGCTATTTTCAAAAATCCATTAACAAATCTCCTTTAGTTTCCTGCTAATCCCAAAAAACTACATACCTCAGATACATTCTTTGGTGCTTTCTATTGAACAATCGCCTCAATCTTCTTTGGATCAACTCTAATCCCTTCAGCAGACACAACATGTCTCAAAAATACTACCTCCGATAGCCAAAATTCACATTTACTAAGTTTTCCATATAGTTGTTTCTCCCGAAGAATCTGTAGAACTATTCTGAGATGCTGATCATGTTCAAGCTCTGACTTCAAATAAATCAATATATCATCAATGAAGACCACTACAAACTGATCTAAGTACGATTGAAAAATACGATTCATAAGGTCCATGAAAGTAGCTGGGGCGTTGGTCAATCCAAATGGCATCAACAAGAACTCATAGTGACCATACCGAGTACGAAATGTTGTTTTCGGTACATCACTTTCTTTTACCTTCAACTGGTAATACCTAGACCTTAAATCAATCTTCAAAATTATCGAAGCTCCCTTTAACTGATCAAACAAGTAATTTATACGAGGTAGTAGATACCGGTTCTTGATGGTTACCTTATTCAACTGTCGGTAATCAATACAAAGCCGTATTAAACCATATTTCTTCTTAACAAACAATACCAGTGCACCCCATGGTGAATGCTCGGTCTAATGAGTCTATGATCTAACCGATCTTATAACTGTACCTTCAATTCTTTCAATTCTATGGGTGGCATACGGTATGGAGGTATAGAGATTGGAGTTGTAACCAGATAAACCTCATTTGTAAATTCAACCTCTCTGTCTGGTGGCAAGCTCGGTAATTCTTCAGGGAAAACATCAAGAAACTCACATACAGTTCTGATCTTGCTGCATTGACTTCCAACTGAATCTGAATTAATAACATAAGCCAGATATGCTGTACAACCCTGCTGATGCAATTTATTAGCCTTTACTGTCGAAATAATACGTGTTGATCTGCTAGTACGAATGCCATTTACCTCGATCTTGTCTCCATTTTCTATCTGAATACTGAACTTCTTTTTATAACAATCCACAACTACCCCATGCTCAAACAACAAATTCATTCCCAAGATTATATCAAAATCACCGAATGGCATAATCAATAAATCAACGGGGAAAGTTCTATTGTATATCATTAACGGGTATCTTCGACGTACTTGATTAACTAACACAGTTTGTCCCAATGGATTAGACACTTCATAGCTACTCTAGACATCTCAGATTTTAATTTTTCCGACTCAACTAATTTTGAATTAATGTATGAATGAGAATAACCCGGATCAATTAAAGCATAAACATGTTTAGAATACAATAAAAATATACCTGTTATGACATCATGTGCATCTCCTTCTTCTCGAGTCCAAACCATGTATGCTCTGGCCTGTGCCCTAGCCTTTGACTACTGAGTAACTATATCACTACCTCTTCTTGCACCTCCACCTCTAGAAATAGGACTGCCTCTACCCAAACCTCTACCTCTAGCAGTAGATACAGATCTCTGTGGTGTGACGGGTGTAACATCTTTATTTTTCGGGCAATCCTTAACAAAATGCTCAGTCGACCCGTAACAAAAGCAACCACCAGTCACTTTCCAACACTTACCCAGATTTTTCTTCCTACAATGTTCACATTCCGGGTATTTAGTTTCTCATGATAGACATTTTACACTGCCAGTATGTAACACCCTCACCTATATCCAATGCCGAGACAGAGTTCAAGGCATTACTGGACTTAGACATACTTGATCTTACAAAATCGGGCCATGAATTTTCTTTCTATTCAAAACTATTCATACTTGTTCATAACGTCCCTATCTTAGGCCTATAAGGCCCAAAACACACACTGATAATAATTCGGGACTAACCGAGAACTTTTGAAACTTTTGAGACACTAATCAAATTTCTATATTTTGGAGAGTCACATGCCCGTGTGGGCAGGCCATGTGGTCTCACACGCCCGTGTAGCTCTGGACACGCCCGTGTCCTTCACTTGTGTAACTCTTTGTTTATGATGTCATCAGACATTTAGGGGCACACGGTCAAGTCACACGCCCGTGTGCTAGGCCGTGTCCCCCACACGGTTTAGACACACGGCCGTGTCTCTGCCCGTGTGGCCAACACGTAGGCTATTTTCCAAGCCTTTTATGTTGCTCTTAATTCTTTACCCTCTTTTATGTTTTGCAAACACATATCATACCTTCAAATATTCTCAATTTTATCATCAAACACATATAATACATAAGTAGGCTTACATATTTTGAGCCAATATGAGTCATATATCATGGCTATATACAATGTAGCAATATAAGCCAATACATTTGGTCAAATCTTAAAAATACATATTACCAACAACTAAGTCTCTATACATGCCACTCACTCAAAAGTATTTAAGGTTTGTCATTACCCCGAATTGACAATTTGATAGTGTGACGCTGTCTTCGACGATCTCCAACCCAAACCAACCTGATAACACTAAGAGAAATGGAAAGGAAGGAGTAAGCTTTATAGCTTAGTAAGTTGGCATATAATAATAAGCAATTAATTTACATGATTTTTCCAATCCTACAATGTATTCTTAAGAAAATACAAACATTAATTCACATGTTTCCACTTTTTACTAATGTTCAACTTAGGTTATCTTCCTAAGTCATAGTCGCTAAATTAATTATAGCTTAAGCTACAGAAATTGAAATTAAGTTCTGTAAATTTTCCCTGAAACTAGACTTACTTATATTCTTTCCATAAAATTTCCATAATTTTTGGTTTTTCCAATAAATATATTTTATTCTTTAAATTCTCCCCTATTTTGCTATCTGACAATTCTGACCCCTCTTCACTAAAAATCAATTATCTCTTCATACTGAATTCAGATAATGTTTGCATTTGTTTTTTTGAAATTAGACTCATTAAGGGTTTTAAAAATATAAATTATAACCCATAATTATTTTTATACAATTTTTAGTGATTTTCCAAATTTAGAATAGGGGATTTCGAAATCCATCTGACCCTGTCTCACAACATTACATATATCTCATGATATAAGAATTTTTTCTTACTTTGCTTCTTTTATGTGAAAATAGACTCAATAAGCTTTAATTTCATATCTCATCCAGCCTCAAATTCAATTCACATAATTTTTGGTGATTTTTCAAAGTCATCTAACTGCTACTATCCAATACTGTTTAACTGCTAATTTTACTCTTTCATAATTTCTTTGTTTTAATTTCTTTTTAAACACACATATCATCAATCGAATTTATCACATTCTCATACATCATAGGTATCGATATATAATCATAAAGTCATCATAAGATCATCTTCATATGCCTTACTTACTCGTTTATATTCTCACCAAAATTCGTTCACATATCGAGCACATTGCTCATAAGTTTGCATACATACCTATATTGTCTCATGACACTTCATACATAAAATCATAGCATTATTTTCATAATGCATAATGCTGATTTATTACATAAAACTTACATGCTTATCCCGTTAAATTACTTAGAATACCAAAGGATACTCGAATGTCATTCTCATGATATGATGCTAATGCCATATCCCAGATATGGTTTTACATGGGATCACATGTCATGCTGAAGCCATATCCCAGATATGATCTTATACGGGATCACATATCAATGTCAATGTCATGTCCCAAACATGGTCTTATACGGGATCGTAATCTGATGCCGATGCCATGTCCCAGACATGGTTTTATACGGGATCACTTTTAGATGCCAACGCCATATCTCAGACATAGGCTTACAGGGGATCTAAATCTCATCTCGGTGCTGACGTCATGTCTCAGACATGGTCTTATATGGGACCACATGTCGATGCCAATGCCATGTCCTAGACATGGTCTTACATGGGATCTCAGTTCGATGCCGATGCCATGTCCTAGACATGGTCTTACACGAGACCTACAATTTCTCATGTTATGACTACGGTACCCTTCATATTCTTTAAAATTTAACCGGGATTTCTCTATTATAACTTCATTATTTCTTGATAAAAATTATATCGATAAATCTCATGGAAATAACAAGAATTTCAATTCATTACAATGTTGTTAAGTTGTAAGCATATTCTTAACTCAATTCATATACATATCACTTTAAGCATTTAATTCAACATAATCAAGTTAATATACCAATTTAGGTTTCAAACATACACTACAACAACATTGCATTATTATTACACCAACTTATCTCGTACATGAAAGAGGCTAATTATTCCGATTTGGTCCATAACCTCGATCTTCCCCGATCTAAGCCCGAATCTTATTTTCCATGATATATAATATCACATTTAGCTCATTTATTAGTCACATTATTCAATGTGACCCAAAAATCATATAATGGAAAATTTACGTTTTTGCCCCTAAACTTTCACATATTTACACTTTTGTCCCTAGGCTCGTAAAATAATTTTTATTCAATTTTCTTGTATTTTGGACTTAGCCGAACCATTTTCATAACTATAGCAGTCCCCAATTCTCATTAAATCATACACTTATGACCAATTTTATAACTTTTACAAATTGGTCCTTTTAGACATTTTCGTCGAAAATCACTTAGTAAAAATCGTTTCTCTAACCATAAACATACATAATCTACCATAATTCATCAAAATTCAAAAATTTCCAACATGGTTCAAAAATTAAACCTTCATCATATCTCAAATAAATGGTAGAAATAGGTAGATTATATGTTGCAAGGATTTTAAAAATACGAAGAACATTAAAAACAGGGCAAAGATGGACTTACTATAAAGCTTGAAAGCTTGAACAAAACCCTAGCCATGGCTTCTATGCATGTTTCGGCCAAGGTAGAAGAAAAGATGAACACTTTGGCTTTATTTTTGTCTTTTAATTCATTAAATGGCCAAATGACAAAAATGCCTTTTTTACCTTTCTTTCCAATTTTTACCACACGTCCATTTTTGTCCAAAATTTTAAAATTTGGTCAAATTGATATTTAAAGACCTTTAATTAATAATCCAATTCAATTTCATGCTAAAAACTTCTAGAACTCAACTTTTACAACTTATTCAATTTGGTCCTTAAAATCAAATTGGGCACTTTTCTCATAAAATTTCTTCATGAAATTTCCACACAAGTATACCAACATATTATAGACCTTATAAAAATCATAAAATAATTATTTCTACTTTAGATTTGTGGTCTCGAAACCACTATTCCTACTAGGCCCTAATTCGGGATGTTACACAGTAGAGATAGTCATCTGTTTTCCTCACCCTCTGTCACCTCTATCTGATCTGAAACTCGATCTCCAACCACTACGAAATTCCTTTGATCTTTTTGATTGCGGACTTGAACTAACAACCCCAGATCGTTTCCCAGTCGAACAGGTAATTTCAGGCTTTCTATCAAGGCCCAAAACTTGCTCAACCATCTTAGCTCTTTCAACCAAGTCTACGAATTCAATTATTCTGTGGGATACCAATTGTACTCTTATTTCATCTCATAAACCCCATAAAAATCGCTTACAACTATCAGCTTCTATCAGTATAAACTCTGAAGCATATCGATTGAGTCTAGAAAATTCCCGTTCATAATCTACCACTAACAGATCACCTTGTTTCAGCATCAGAAACTCTTGCTTTTTGTTTTCAATATATAATTCTATGACATATTTCTTCTGAAACTTTTCTTGAAATAAACCCCATGTTACCTGTTGATATGCTCGCGATATTAAGTAATAAAATTTATAAAAACTGATCACACCAAAAACTAACTAATATCACGATTTATAGGCAAGCGCACCTATCGAACAGTAGTATAGTTTAGCGGCAAGACTGAGTTATCGTACCCAAGGGAACCAAAAGTACTAGTAGTTACTTCCTTTCTATTATCTAGCCTAAAAATAAAAGAGGGTTGTTTGAAACTAACTCTAAAACTAAACTAAGAATGCACAAAAAGTAAATTGGGAAAAACTTTCGGAAAAGCTAATTGATATGGGAAATACTCAAGGGAGAATCCACCTAGACTTCACTTATTATTAACTTCTTGAACTAGACGATTTCTTCACTTGACTTGATCCGTAGAGATTTCTAACCTATGTTAATACCTCCGTCGAGGATAAGAACAACTAATCCTAGGTGGTTAACTAAAGTTTCTTTATTAATTAACACCCCTAGGTTGCATTAATTCGATCTATGGATCCCCATATTAGGTTTGACCCTAATCCGGCAGATTTATGTCACCTTGTGTCTAGGGTTGCATGCAACTCCGCTTAATTATGGTAGATCTACTCTTAAAACAGGGACTTTTTCTCCTCTGCCTAAGCACATCAGTTTCTTGAAGTAATACATAGGACTATTAAATTAAGAATGAAGAACACATAATTAAGAACAATTCAAATATTTATCATATAACTCAAGAATAAATAATAACAAGATCTGTCTTAGGTTTCATCCCCCTCAAGTATTTGAGAGGTTTAGTTCATAATTAATAAAGAAAACATCTCAGAAGAAATAAGATAACAAAACATAAAGAACCCAAAAACCCCTAAAAGAATTTAGGGAGATCCTCTGTCTTAATGTAGAATTCTAGCTTCTAGGATGAATCAATTGGCTTCCCTTGGAGTAATTCCTTGCTTTCACTCCTTGTGTTGGCAGAAATATGGCGCTCCTTTTTAGGAGAAAAGAGTACTCCCTTAGCGGGAAATAAGCACCCCCTTGAAGTTGCCTCCTAGGGTCTTTATATAGAGTTTTAGAATGGCTTTCTTAGCCCCTAAGTATCCTTTTTCGAGTAGAATTGAACTTCCTCACGATAGGGACACACCCGTGTGCCACGCCCGTGTGGATCGATAAGAGGCCGTGTGCGGGCCTGTTAATGGTGGCACGGCCGTGTGGTCTGGCCGTGCATGTCGGGTTGGACCGTGTTGGACTTTATGTGACACGGCCGTGTGCCACAACTGTGTGGTAATCCCAGGGCCGTGTCATTTTCTCATTTGGCCCATTTTCTCCTTTTTTGGCCCGTTTCTCGTTCTTTTCTTTTCCCTATGCTCTCCTGAGTATAAGACATGAAATAGAAGGATTAAGAGCACCAATTCTCACAAATCTAATGATAATTCATCCAAAATATAGGCTAAACATGAGGTAAAAATATGTATAATTTATCATTTATCACCTGTTCTGTTAGTAGATGCCGAATTATAGATTTCCACCATAAATATGCTTTTCCTTGTAATAGAGAAACAACACGGATCAAACATTCTCGGAGGGTACATTCCTGTTGTTGCAGAACTATTTTAGTTGACTCCATCCAATTTTCTGCCATGGATGGATCAACTCCTTTTGGACCTAAGAATTCAGTGACACCGTATTTTCTTAATTCTTTTATTAGGGCTCATCTCGGAGTAGGTACGGATGTTGTAGCAGGAGCAGTCCTCGCTACTCGTTGCAAGGCATCAGCAATAACTCGTAATAAGTGAGAATCATCTCTATTTCTATCATTTCCCCTATCCACACTAGGGGGTTGATTTCTCATTGGGTTTACACTAGGTGTGACTGATTCAGTTTCATATAATTCGTATGATTCATCGTCTTCGATATACATTTCTTGATCAATATCATCAATGTGTTCATCTGACATCTTTAATCTATAAAACAGAAATAATGTAACACCTTTTAACCCAAATTGTCGTCAGAATAGGGTTATGGAGCATTACCGGGCCTATTAGACAATTTACGAATAATACAAATAATTATCTAACATGATATAAACACAATTATATTAACTTATACAATACTTATTTCATACTCCTTTTTCATATATGCCAACCAAATCCAACTAAACTAACACATTCATTTCTATTTAAGTTGTACCATTTTATACCATTTTTATAGACTTTTCATTTATATAAACTATAATCATTTAAGTTCAACTATACATCATCTAAATCCACTACCAAGATAACCAAACATATACCCTAAGTACATGCCATTTACAGAAAGAGCTATATATTACCACTTTGATTGAGTTCGGGATTAACTTGGATGTTGTTCCAAGCTTCTGACTATATCTCTACCTCACTTGCACACGGAAACAAACCGCACGCTGAGTATGGTAATACTCAGTGGTATTACTATAATTCAAATTCATATCATTATTCAGTAAAATATATATATTCAATTTGATGCTTATAATCTTTTAATAACTATTTCACATACTAAATCAATATATATATTTCAATTAATAACTATTTTATTTGATTTTCAAATCTCAATTCCATATTTTATTCCATTTCTTATACAAAATCATTCAATTTAACATTTATTTCATATCAATAGTTATTTAATAATTTTTTTTTTTTTTGGAAATTCTCATATTATTTACCAATAACAATACTCTTTTCATAAACCTTAAGTTTAAGCATTTCAATCCACTATATCATTATCCATTTTATGGAATCTTAATTTCATACATTTCATATATTTATTAAAATTTACCACATTAATCCTTTAAATTATCAAAATGTACTTTAACATTATATATATATATATATATATATATATATATATATATTAACATTAGCTATCTTAGATAGCTTTTCTTTACTTATTTTATTCAACATTTCTTTATATCATAATCATTTCATGAACCCATGGTTCAAACATTTTATTTTTAGTTCTTAATTTAATATCTTATTTCATTTTCATATCTAAAATCTCACAATATTAATCTTTTCATCAAATGACGTCGCACATCATTTATTAAATCTTTAATTAAATCATAAATATTGATTTAAGTTTTAATCACATATCATAATTTCAATTCATAATTTCACTTTCTCATACTTTCAATAGTTTAATTGATCAAATTCATCTGATATACTCGTTTCATTTATTCACCCTATTAACAACACTTAGACCTTGACGGATACACGGATTCCAACCAAACACACTAGTAATATCCAACCAAAACACACCCAAATAATCATATAATCCACCCAAAACACACCAGTATAGCACATAGTGCCTCTTCGGATAATTCCAAAGGATATAACAACAGTATCTCCCAACTCCCTTCACAAATCCTATGGCATGCCAATTATATCTGACACAGCCCGACTAGTTAATAGGGTACTCAATTGTCATATTTCAATTCAATCACTTTCTCATATTTTCCATTCAAATCAACATACTATCAAATATTCATACATGATCATACTTCATCTCAATTTTGTTCATTCAAATATCATTAATTCAAAGCCATTTCAATCATAATTTCTTATGTATTTTTAATCATAATTTAATACCATAATAATTTAATAATTCAATTCAAACCATTTTAAATTCCTAATCTATAATCACATCCAATTTCTTACCTTATTTTGCATACCAGTTATATTAATCAAATGCAATAATTAATAACAATATTTAAATCCAAATTATAGTAATACAAACCCGGATTTCGTAATTATTCCTTGATAACTTCCTCCTTTCCTTTTCGTGCCGATACCTCGGGTTCATGGCTAGCTACGAAAATAATAATAATTTACACTATTAATTACAGCATTAAATTATAATAAATAATTGAATTTTATTCTATAACACCCTTAACCTGTATCCGTCGCCGGAAAGGATTATAGAGCATTACTAACCGATACTCAACCATCGCAATTATTAATCACAACTCAAATGTCTTACAAATAGGTCTATGAGTATAATTGTCTAACCACGTCATTAAAATCACTTATAACAAGTATTTCACCCAAACAGAAACATTTTAAACAAAACACCAAGACATGAATATACATAGTATACATATGGTCATATATTTTTTTACCGAAGCCGAACATACATTTGCTTAAAATCCACAAATTTTAAATTGATCTAAAGCATCATCTATACATATATACCTATATGCGTACAAATGCCCAACCTATCATAAACATTTTAAAACATTACAAAGATATAAATAACTATTCCTTTGGTAATTCCTCATAACAGGTAACCAATGAAGAACTGCATCAACTGTTATGCTTATCACATTCTACCTTTAACGATATACAATTTTAAATGAATAAATACATATAATCGCCTATTCAGTCTATAATACAAATCAAACCAACATTTATATCTCAATTCCAAACATAATAAGAACCGAACCACACCTGTCTATATATATATTACATTTATAAACTAATCTACTTACAACCAACCAAGCAAATATCTCATCATATTAATTACTCATAGAACCTTGATCACATCCAACCAAAAGAAAACGAGCCAATATTCGCATAGCTCATTTTATATACAGTGTTAGCAAAAATAAATCTCAAGGGTAAAATAGCTTATACATGCCATAATTATTAAACTTTAACTTCTCAAAAGTACCAAAATATAAAAGATAGTGCGATGAACTCCACTGACGATCTCGAGCGCGTAACGAACTTTGAAATCTATAATACGGAGAGCAAACAAAAACACACCAAGTAAGCTTTAACAGCTTAGTAAGATATAAGCCATTTAAACATTAATTTAGCTTGCTAACTCAATTTATAAAGCTCTACTCAGTCAAATCGATTCCTCTTACTAAAATCATATATTCATCTCATTAATTCATTCGGTGATTTATTTAACAAGGACCAAATTTTTACCTAGAATATATATATACACAAATTTTGTTCACAAATATTTTATTAATAACTCACAAATACCGAATACCATATGTCTATCCATCATCATAAAATCGGTACTATGAGCATAATATAATTCATCCCAACCTTCTATTATTACCAACTTTTAATTTTTCAAACCTCCTATACGATTTCATGTATCCATTAACTAGGTAATATATATATATATATATATACACAACATATCTTTTTATCCAATTGAATCATGTTTAACTAATATACTTCTTTACCACAATCAACAACTTATTATTGAAATCAATTAAAATCACTTCATAGGATTCATGGTTTACTACGTTCAAAATCGAACAACTATATATAAATATATAGTTTTCTTCTCAATAAATTCAAGTACCAATTCATTCGAATCTTCATGGTTACCTGATAAATACGTCCACTAGTGCTAATTAATCAGATCCAAACTAAACCAATTTCGCACACTTAGCGCTCGGTATCAAATTCAATTCGCACACTTAGTGCTCAATAACCGATTTTGCACACTTAGTGCTCGGTATCAAATTCAATTCGCACACTTAGTGCTCAATGACCGATTTCGCACACTTAGTGCTCGGTATCAAATTCAATTCGCACACTTAGTGCTTTTCTCAATCTTGTTACTCATTTAAAATATACACGTATGTATATCTCATTCGAATATGTCTAACATGTAACAACCTGAATTTTAAGGTTATCAGAAAAATGTATTTTCGGGTCCCCGTTTCTAAAAAATGGATTTGTAAATATTTATTAAAAATATTTACGAAGTTAGTGAGTGGTTAATTAAAGTTTAATTAAGTAAATTTAGCTTAATTAAGGATAATTGGATAAAAGGATTAAATTGAATATAGTGTGAAAGTTTAGTTCTAAAGTAATAGAAAATAAAAAGGATCAAAATGGCAATTAAGCCATACCCATGAAATGAGGCAGTAAATGGAAGAAAAATCAAGATTTTTCTTGAATTGTGTATATTATTATTATTATTATTATTATTATTATTATTATTATTATTATTTAATAGGTATTATTATTAAGTTAAAGATATTTACTAAATTAAATAAATAAAATAAAGACAAATGTATGGTTTGTATAATGACATGTGTAATATTAGTATACATACATTTGTAAAATACATGTATGTTTTCTTATTATATAAGTATATTATTAAGTTATTATATATATAAAAGAAAAGAAAAACAAGTGTATAAAAATAATTGGTACAAGTGTTAAATAAATATTTGTTATTAGATAGATTTTTATTATAGTTATTATTGTTATTATATATATATATATATATATATATATAACAAAACAAAGTAAAGGAAGGAAAAGAATAGAAGTAGAAACAGACGTTAAAGCAGGGGAGAAAGAAGAAGAAAAAGAAAGGAAAGAAATAAAAGGGAAAATTCAAAGTTGGAAGCTTTAAAGTTTAATTGGTAAGTCAATATAGCCCTTTTCATTTAATTTTGATGTTTTAAAAGCTTTAGAATAAAGTTTTGATGAAATTAAATTGATATTTTGAAAGTTATTAGATTTCTAGATAATGTCCATGTTGAGTAAAAAGATGAATTAGGGGTTAGATTGATAGGAATTCAAGTTAGAAATAAAATAAGGATTGAATTGTAAAATAATTCATAAGTTTTATGTTGTAGGGACTAAATTGATGAAATTTCAAAATTAGGAAAAATATGCTGAAAATTTAATAGTTAAGTATAAGTTTGGACAAAATTTGAATAGAAATGAAGTATGAATTGAGATAGAAAAAGTAAGTGAATTTAGTTAAGATTAAATCGAAATTAAAGTAGAAATTGAATAGAAATTGTATTAATTAGATATAAATTAGTAGTGAATTGACAAATATGAATTGTTTTAGTTCCCGTAGCTAAGGTTGTCTCGGGAAATCTTGGCTAAGCAAGGAAAAATGGCAAAGACAATGGGAGTTTGTAACGACCCAAAATTCTCGGGTACCGAAAAAACGAGTCGTAGGGCCTCCGTCTTAGGAAAATAAGTCCGTAAGTATTTATTAAAAATATTTATGAAATTAGTTATAAGTTGAATTAGATTTTGGTGAAGTGAATTTAGTTTAATTAGAAATAATTAGTAGAAAGGACTAAATTGAATAGAATGCAAAAGTTTATTTATAGAATAGAAAAATATTAAGGGATTAAATTAGTAATTAGACCATAAAAGTGACATTTGTGAATGATGGATAAAATACATGTGTATTAATTTTATTGGTACAAATGTATGTTATATATGTATTTGCTTAATTATTAAGTAAAGGACATTTATTTATTTGCTATAATTAATATTAAATATGTGATATTATAATTTTTGTTGATTAATTATGATAGAGACAAATGTATGGTGATGGATGATACATGTGTATGTATGTGTGTAATAAATGTGTATTAATTTTATTTGTTTTTAATTAGATATTTTAGTAATTAAAATTAGTAAATGAAATAAAGGTTAATAAAATAAAGAAAACAAAAGAAAAAGAATAGAAAAGTTACAGAGAAACCGTGAAAAGGAAAGAAAGAAGGAAAGAAAGAAGGAAAAAGGGAAAATTGAAGGATTAAAGCTTGGGGATTAATTTGGTAAGTCAATTAAGTCCATTTCTTTGTAATTTTAATGTTTTTGGGACTTTAGAGTTGTATACTTTTGAGTTTTTGTGAAGATATTGGAAGTTGATTGGTATTTGAGTAGGGTTCATGTTGAGAAAATGATGAAATTGAGGATTAATTTGATAAAGTTATTGATTAGAATTGATTTAAGGACTTAATTGTAAAATAGGGTATAAGTTTTGAGTTTTAGGGACTAATTTGAAAGAAATTCGAAATTATGAAAAATTGATGAAAATTTTATAGTTATATGAAAGTTTTGATGGAAATTGAATAAGAAAATGAGGTGAATTATCAAAAGGGAGAAGATGAAGTTAGTTAGGACAAATTCGGTATTATGAGAAAAGTTGT
Organism: Gossypium stocksii; assembly: GCA_020496765.1. Classification (NCBI taxonomy): domain Eukaryota; kingdom Viridiplantae; phylum Streptophyta; class Magnoliopsida; order Malvales; family Malvaceae; genus Gossypium; species Gossypium stocksii. The sequence continues at coordinate 105,489,906 of CM035627.1, read as the reverse complement.
ATAGAAACTTAGAAATTTGTATGAATTATGTGCATAGTTAATTGATTATAATTATGCTAATCTTCGTAGCCAACAAGGAAACCGAGCCATCGAATACGAAGGGAAAAGAAAAAGTGGTCGAGGAGTAGCTCGGGAAAATATCGGTTTGTATTATCATAATTTGAATTATTTCTTATTCTGTGTTTAATTTATTTAATATATGTGTATGGAAATTGAATGCGGGTAAATATTCATGTTGGATTGAATGTGTATTAGATTTATTTGATGAGCAATGTTAGTATGCAAATGAGATTGAGTTGATGGAAATGATTTTGATCAATTGAAAATGGAAGTGAAGTGAAAATATGTGAAAATGTGAGATGGAAGCAAGTTATGCTTGAACTGAAAATTATGAGAGAAAATTGGCCAAAGAGCAAATGATGTGAATTTGATTGAAAATATGAGAAAACGATTGGAAATGAAATGTGTTTCCGATACCCTATTAACTAGTCGGGCTTAGTGGATATAGTTGGCATGCCATAGGATTGGAAGTGTTCAGGGTTACTTCGACCTCGAGTTGATGAGACACTTGGAGTGTCATATTGCTTCGGATAGATTCGATGAGGTACTGGGTACCACTTTACTTCGGCTAGGCCGATGAGACACTAGGTGTCAACTTTGCTTCGAACTATCCGATGAGGCACTGGGTGCCAATATGGTGTGTTTGGTTGGATCCGTGTATCCGCCAAAGTCCGAGTCAAGTTAATAGGGAATAATAAGTGAAGTGATAAATTCCGAATAAATGTGATTGAGTTATTGAAATGAGATGTGTGATATGTGATTGAAAGCATAAATCAAAGTGTTATGAAACATTCATATGTGAAATGTGAATTGAGTGTTTATATGTGACTTAAATGTGAACCCAAGATTCATGAATTATTAGAAATGATATTGATTGAATATGGATTCAAATATTGGAAATGATGTATTGTAATATGATAACTTGGTATGTGATTATATGCAATGATTTGTGATTATCCATGTACGTGTATGCTATTTGATTGTTGCTTTAGTTTGAATTATGATAATACCACTGAGTATTTTCAATACTCAGCGTACGGTTGTTTTCCGTGCGCAGGTTAGGTAAAATTGAGGTTTCGTCAAGCATCCAAGTCAATCTCGATCTCAGCTCAAATTTGTGGTGATGTACTTATCTTTTGGTAATGTGGCATGTACTAGGTTTCATATTTGTTACTTGTAAATATTAAAAATTTTGAATGTAAATATGGTTTATAAACCTTAAGAAGTTTTATGAGTGAATGAATGAGTTTTTGCTAAGTTTGAAATTAATTTGAATGATTTTTTATTGTCATTTATAAGTCAATTAATTGGGTATGTATTTGGTATGTTTAGTGGGTAAAAATAGCTTAAAAGTGGTGAAACATGCAGTTTTCACACGGCCAAATCACATGGGCGTGTGCCCTGGCAGTGTGGGAGAAACAGATTCTTCCACGGGCTAGTCACACGGCCGTGTGTGGCAAGTCAGGACTGCCCACGGCCTGGCCCCACAGCCATGTGATTCCACACGGGCTGTCCACATGGGCATGTCCCAAACCACGCGGCCATGTGCCCCTGTTTTCCAAGAAAATTTTTAAAAGTTCCCGGTTTGATCCCGAATCAATTTCTAAACTTATTTTGGGTCCCATAGGCCTATATTAAGAATTATTTGATGGTAAATAGAGGTTTTTTTATTGAAACTCAAATTTATGCCTCGTTTTTATTTCGTAAGTTAGTGTATGGTTCCGGTAATACCTCGTGACCCTGTTCTAGCAACGGTGTGGGGTTAGGGGGTGTTACAGAGTTAGCTCGAGAAAATACGGTTTGTATTTCTATAATCCGAACTTAGTCATTATTTGCTATATTTATATACATATGGCAATTGTTAGTGTTTGAATTATGATGTTTTACAATTGAAATGGATTGATTTCTGCATACGATGAATTTATTGAATTTATTTTGATTGAATTATATAATATATATGATTTATGTAAAAATTTGAATATTGAGTGAATGTTATATTGAAAAATATATTGATTGGAAATATGAGGAAATTGATATAAATATATGAGATTTGTGATATTTGAATATTTGATATTGAACAGTGAATTGAATTGTATTGAATTATGAATTAATATGAATAATTGAAATATATTTGTCGAATAGAATGAAAATGTATGAAATTGTGAGGATGTGTAAATATATGTGATTATTAGAAAGGTATATTGATGAAAGAATTATTGAATTGAGAAAGTAAAAGTGATACAGATATGTGAATTCCGGTACCCTATTAACTAGTCGGGCTTAGTGGATATAGTTGGCATGCCATAGGATTAGAACAGTTCAGAGATTCTTCGACCTAGAGTCGATGAGGCATTTGGTGTGCCATAGACTTGCTTCGGATAGTTTCGATGAGGCTTTGATAGCCACTTTGCTTTGGCTCAGCCGATGAGACACTTGGTGTGTCATAAATGTACTTCGAACTATCTGATGAGGCTTTGGTAGCCACTTTACTTTGGCTAAGCTGATGAGGCGTTGGTCGCCATTCGGATATGTTAAGTGGATCCGTGTATCCGCCAAGGTCCGAGTCATGTTAATAGGGGTAAACGAGTGAAATGAGTAAGTTATCTAAATTTGATTATTTGAATCATTGAATGGAAAGTGAAAGGAATTTGTGATATGAAATGTGAAATGAGAATTGTGCAATGAGATTGAAGGCATGAACATAAGGTTCATGAATTGTTTATATTTGAAAAGTAAATTGAATAATTATATGTGGTTGAGAATAGAACCAAAGGTTTTTATATTGTTTGAAATCTCAGTGATGAGTCATTGAATCAATTATTTGAATTATGTTGGTTTGGTATAAATTGTTTGTATATAGTGAAAGCTATCAGGGATAGTAAATTGATATGATATAAATGAAATTGACTGCTATTGAAATGGATTAAAATGGAATATAATTGATAAGTGCATAGTTGAATATAGTTTATTAATATTGAATTGTGAATAAATTAAGGAAAGCTATACCGATTAGTAAGTGAAAGAATGGAATAAATAATAATAGATTTATTTAAGAATTGAACAATTATGTTATTTTGTTTATTAAATGATTTGTATAGTATTTATATGGTAAGTAGTTGAAATTTGTCTATGAAATAAATAATTAAATAATTGTAATTGTTATTATGATCTTAAGTATTAGTTATATTATTAAATGTTCGAATTATAGAAATACTACTGAGTATACCCATACTCAGTGTACGGTTTGTTTCCGCGCGCAGGTTAGACAAAGATAGAATGTTGAATCAGCATCCCAGGCTGATCCCGAATTCAATAAGGTAAAGTGTGTTAATTGTTGATAATGGCATGTACCTAGGGTGTCTTATGAGTGTGTCATTTGAAATTGTAATTGTAAAGATGAAATAAAAATGAATAAAGTCTATTAGCATGAATTTAATTAGTATATGTATGTTTAATGAACAAATAATTAAATAAGTTGTTAGAAATAGTTAGATATGTTTGTATATGTAAATGTGTTAGTTGCTACATAAATTACAAATTGATTTTGGTTTGAAATTTTGCAAGGTTGGCTAGGTAATTTAGAAAGACTCATAATGAATCCACACGGCCTGGCACACGGGCGTGTGACTTGGCCGTGTGAGAAAAATCAGAATGCTCCACGGGCAAGGTGTAACGCCCCCAACCCGAATCTGTCACCAGAATAGAGTTACGGAGCATTACCGGAGTTACTAATTTATTTATCAAATATTTTATTTCATCTAGCATTCATATTTAGGACTAATTAAAATCAAACATATTGTCCCTAAACGTACTTATTTTTCTCGACATGTTTACTTGAATTTTATTACTCGTCTCAGCATGCTTAGTTTTTTTTCTTGTATCATCGAATCAAAAATAATCACATATTTACATGTCAAGATGAATATCATTTTCTTGCCATTTTGTCATAAACTTAAATCAAGTAATTCATTATATCAAGATTTCGTGTATTTAAAAATACAATTCAAGCTGCACTAATTTACCTCGTTGCTTGTTTATGTTTATAATTTCACTAATCCGATATCTTCTCTTTTTTTTTTCACGTTTAAGTCTCGTATTTTAGTTGCACGGATCTTTATAAATAAATTTAATCATCATTTTCTTTCATTTCATATTCTAATACATTTAATTATTTCTCTAGGCAAAATTCCCATTTTACCCTTAAAACTTTTAATTAATTACAATTTCATCCTTAATTTCAGAAAAATAAAATTATTGTCATTAAATCCTTGTTTACAACCATTATTCTTATACATATTGATAAGAGCCCATGAATTTTATGAAATATCAAAATTTTTTCATAATTTCAACACTTTTCAATTTAATCCCTAAAACATGTTTTCATCTGATCTTGATCTAAATTAATATTTTCATTCAATTTTGTAATTTAAATAATAAAATAATCCATTACATGCAATTTGATCATTTTTGACATTTTTACAAAATTGCTCATAAAGGTCTACTTTTATTCAATTTAGTCCCTGAGCCTAAAACATGCAAATTAGCCATGCTAGTTGAATATTCATACATATTTTCCTCCTCCTCCACTCCATTCCAGATCCTTAATGTATATAACATGCTTATAAGTAACATTATCAAAACTTTCACTATTTACTTATACGTATTTTCAAAACTATCCATTTGAGTCATAGTCACTAAATTATTTATATCTTGAGCTACAGAACTCCAAATTAAGATACGTAAATTTTTCTTGAAACTAGACTCACGTATCTTCTTACCATAAAATTTTTATAATTTTTGGTTTAGCCCATTTGTACATTTTATTCATTAAATTCTCCTTTATTTTACTATTCGACAGTTCTAACCACTCTTTGGTAAAATTTAATTATCTCTTTGTACAGAATTCAAATTATGTTCTTGTTTATTTATATTGAAAATAGACTCATTCAGTAATCTAACCATATAAATTATGTCTCAAAATTATTTTTATACAATTTTTAATGATTTTCCCAAATCAGAACAGAGGATCCCGAAATTATTTTGAACCAGTCTCACAAAAATATAAATATCTCAAAATACAGAATTCCTTTACTTTCTATGTTTCTTTTATATGAAAATAGAATCAATAAGCTTTAATTTAATATCTTATTAATCCTCTAATTCGGTTTATACAATTTTTGGTGATTTTTCAAATTTAAGCTTATGTTACTGCCCGAAACTGTTTCTTATAGTTTATTTTGCAATTAAATCCTAACTAAGTTTACTTACTTTTACAACTCAATTCATACTTCATTTCTACTTAATCTCTTCCCATATTTAACTTAACCATCCCATGTTCATATTAGAACTCAAATCTAAAACTTCTTCCAATACAATCCCTACTATATAAAACTTATGTCCTCTTTTACAATTTAATCCTCTTTTTCATTCTAACTTAAAATTCTATCAATTAAACCCCTATTTCATCTTCTTGCTCAACATGAACTACTCTTAGAAATCTATGAACTATCAAAATATCAACTTAATCTTAACAAGATTTTGTTTTAAAGCCTTTAAAACATCAACTTTAAAGAAAAGGGCTTAATTGACTTACCTATTAAACATCCAAGCTTTAAATCCTCAATTTCTCTTTTTTCTTTTTCCTTCTCTTTTCTTCCCTTCTTTTCCCGTTTGCTATTCTGTTTCTTTTCCCCTTCTCCTCCTTTTTTTTCTTTCCACACACACACATATATATACTAAATAAAATAATAAAATATTAATAAATATCTTATTAAATATTAATAAAATAATATTTTTCTAATAAAATAATTATAAAATATCATCAACATCATAATTACTTTCTAGATTTCTCTCTCTTCCAATTGACCATTTTGCCTTTTGTGATCTTTTAAAATTCCATCCTTGAGTCATCACTTAATTGGGTAGAATTGCAATTTAGTCCCTAAAAATTCTTCACCTATTCAATTTAGTCCTAATTCATCCATTTTCCTTAGTTTCTAGATTATTCCACCCCTAAAATATTTTCACTATTGGTCCTTCAACTTTCCATATTTACACTTTAACCCCTTAAATTTTGAGTATTTACTCTTGAGCAACAAAACTTTTCTCATTTTGACAATTTAGTCCTTTCTTGAATTAATATGTCATAATATACTTCCCAATGACATAACTCAAATTTCCTCTTCTTGTCACTTTATTTCCTTATTTTACTATATCAAGGATAATATCTTACTGTAAAAATTTTTGGGGTGTTACACTAGGGACACGGGCGTGTCCCAACCTACCACAGCTGTGTTGGGCTACACGGCTCATCAACACGGGCATGTCATAGGGTCACACGGACGTGTCCCCAATCCACACGGGCGTGTAAGCCCTGCACTTAAGGAAAAAACATTTTAAAATGTTTGAATAATTTTATAAGTACCCAAATTAGTCCCGAACTACTTTTGACTTGTATTTTTAGGCCTCGAGGGTCCATATAAGGGACTATATGACTATTTTACATTATAATTGAATTAACATTTAGTTGCGTATAATTTATATAACGTTCGATAGGTCCGGTAATGCTCCGTAACCCTGTTTCGATGATGGTTTGGGATTAGGGGGTGTTACATTTAGTGGTATCAGAGCTATCAGGTTTAGTCGATTCTTGGACTAAATCGAGCTCGAAATTGAGTCTAGAGGTACATGCCAAAATTAAGTTGAAATTGAATTGGGATCGGATGCTGATATATTTGTTTGCTTTTGTTTTATAGTGAAAATGTTAGAAGAATATATTGATAGAATTGATTAGAAGATGTATGCTGAAAATAAAGAGTTTTGTGAATAAAATAGAAACTGAATCAATAACATTGAGTATTACCCTAATGAGTAATTAACCACTGAATGTGGAATGATGAAATGATAGAGAAAGAAATAATACATAATGTTTATAATTATAACTGATGCTCTTTAGTGAATACAAGAAATTATATCTGTTATGATAATTGCCTCTCCTGTTTCTTAATCGGTTCCCGAAGTGCTTCAAGATACAGAGTTCATCTAACAAGTAAGTATCTGTTGTTAAATATTTCGTAAATATAGTGTGGAAGAATTGGGAATTATAGCTGAAAATGATCTTGAAAGAATTGAAATTTGGTAAGAGAATATGATCAGGGCTATAAATAAATTGCTTTGTTCGCCAAATAAATATTAGAAATGGATAATATTTCTGTTAAAAGATTCAGCTTACCGGTGGTGGAAATATTGATTTATGTTGTGACTATAATAGGAATATTTGGAAATTTTCTGAAATGGGTTCTGAAAGAAATTTATATATCAGCCAGATATTTCTTGATTAGAGATGCGAAGAATTCTTGAAGCTTAAACAGAGTTATATGATAGTAATTGCGTATGAAGGGAATTTGTCTGATTGAATAAATATACCAGAGGGTGTATTCCGACAGAAATTATAATGTACAAATGGTTTGAAAATGGTTTAAATGAAAACATAAAATCGAAGAATGCAGAATAAAGAGCAGAATATGAGTTAGATATGGTTCTTCTGATCATTATCTGAGTGATTGATTGAAGAAAGTTGAAGAAGATATTATTTAAATTTCAAGACAGAGTACCACAGTTATCAGAGGTAAATTACTCTGTAACTCAGAAATGTGAGTGATAGTCGAAGTATGACAAAGGATTTCACTGTAAAATCTGGAGAATGAATATCAGCCAGGGTATATATATTAATTGTGTAGAAGAAGATATTTCTCTACCAGATGTCATTCCAGGTACTTTCTTCTTTATCGATATTGATATGAGTATTTTAAATTGCTTTTGGTTTGATTATTCTCATGATTGTATGAATTCAGTATTTACTAAAGATTTTTCTGTTGAGTTCACTGAATCTTTGGTAGAAGTATCAAATTTTCCAGATCAGTAATTATTGGTTGATAAAATTTATGGGAATTGTCTGATAATGATATTAAGGTACTGTTTTCTGATCAATTTGATGCTATTACTATTTGATGTGATTATGAGAATGGAATGGTTAATTTTTCACGATGTTGTGGTAAATTATAGGCAAAAGTATATTATATTGCAAAATTGGGATGATGAAATGTTTTGTTTTGAATCGGAGAAGATTGAATGATTTGTCTATTGTGATATTAATCATAGCAACACAGAAATGTGCCGGAAAGGATTATGGTACTTACTTTGCTTATGTATTGGGTATTGAAGTATTTAAGTTAAAGTAAAAATAAAAAAATTAGTGGCAAGAGTATGTGAAAATTCTGATATGTTTCCAGAATTCTGATATGTTTCCAGAAGAGTTACTTGAATTATTGTTAGTTAAAGAAGCTGAATTTGCTATAAATCTTGTGTTGAAATAATATTGAAAAATGTATCTGAAATCAGAGGCTTTCTGAGACTAGTCGGTTATTACCAGAAATTTGAAAAAGGATTTTTGGAAGATATGATTACTACAGAAAGATGTAGAATTAGAATGATCTGATAAATGTCAGCAAGGTATTGATTAGTTGAAAGCTCAGTTAACTGAAGCACTAGTTCTGGTTTAGTCTGGAATTCGGTAAAGAAACTTGTAATTTACAGGGATAGTAGTGTTTTGATACAAGAAAGTGAATAAATGACTTTGATGAAAAAAATCAGATTGAATTTGACGATTGTCTACTATTTAGAAATAGAAACCATACTGAAGAAATCAGAGCTTAAACAAAAGAATTTGCATGAAATTTATAGCAGTACTATGTCTATGCATTTTGGAAGAAATAGGATGTACAGTGATTTGAGGCAGATGTGTTAAAGACGGGGAAAGAAAAGCAATACTATGAAATTGTATATAAATGTTTATATCAGATATAGATACCTTCAGAACTGTTACAGCTAGAAAGGATATCAGAATGGAAATGAGATATAATTTCTATGGGTTTAAATTGGAATTATCTCGATCTTCAAAAAAGAGAAACGGTATTTAAATAACCGTCGAAGGTATGGCAAAGTCTGCATATTCTATTCAGGTATGAATAAATTTCTTACTTAATAATTGTCTGAAATATAGGTTTCTGAGATTATCAGATTACATGGTATGATGGTTTCTATTATTTTTTATTGAGATACGTGGTTTATACTCTGATTATAGAACAAGTACAAGAAGTTCTGGGTACGTGATAACAGTTTTTAGCACTATATGAAGTTCTGAATGAGTATAAATATGAAACTGCATGGGATCTGATTGAATACTGTGAGAAAAAGAATATGCGGAGCTGGTTAATTCGTGAAACTAAAGAAAAATGGAAATAATTCGAGATAGACTGAAACAGTTTGACAGATAGAAATCATATGTAAAGTTGAAACGTTGGGATATTGAGTGCTTGTTTTGTTGGGCTACGTGAATCTGTAGAAAGATTGGACTGGTAATATATTGAATGGTTTAGCCTATGAAGTTATGGAAATTTATGGAAATTTTTTTCAGGACTTGGTGTTCAGATGATATAAACGAATCTCTTACATGTTATCTCGAACAAAGGATATTGAGATTTGATGTAATCTATAACATGAAAAAGAGCCGGTTGAAATACTAGCCTGAGCAGTAATGTCATAATATTAAAGAAGCAATGCGGGAACCAAGAGAAACAGTGAGATTTTTGTAATTATACCCCCACCTCTCTCAGATAAATTTTGAGGACGAAATTTATTAAAGGGGGTAGAAATGTAACGACCCAAATTTTAAGGTTATCAGATAAATGTATTTTCGGGTCCCCGTTTCTGAAAAATGGATTCGTAAATATTTATTAAAAATATTTACGAAGTTAGTGAGTGGTTAATTAAAGTTTAATTAAGTAAATTTAGCTTAATTAAGGATAATTGGATAAAAGGATTAAATTGAATATAGTGTGAAAGTTTAGTTCTAAAGTAATAGAAAATAAAAAGGATCAAAATGGCAATTAAGCCATGCCCATGAAATGAGGCGGTAAATGGAAGAAAAATCAAGATTTTTCTTGAATTGTGTATATTAAATGTTATAATTGTTATTATTATGGTTTTATATTAAATTATTATTATTATTATTATTATTATTATTATTATTATTATTATTATTATTTAATAGGTATTATTATTAAGTTAAAGATATTTACTAAATTAAATAAATAAAATAAAGACAAATGTATGGTTTGTATAATGATATGTGTAATATTAGTATACATACATTTGTAAAATACATGTATGTTTTCTTATTATATAAGTATATTATTAAGTTATTATATATATAAAAGAAAAGAAAAACAAGTGTATAAAAATAATTGGTACAAGTGTTAAATAAATATTTGTTATTAGATAGATTTTTATTATAGTTATTATTGTTATTATATATATATATATAACAAAACAAAGTAAAGGAAGGAAAAGAATAGAAGTAGAAACAGACGTTAAAGCAGGGGAGAAAGAAGAAGAAAAAGAAAGGAAAGAAATAAAAGGGAAAATTCAAAGTTGGAAGCTTTAAAGTTTAATTGGTAAGTCAATATAGCCCTTTTCATTTAATTTTGATGTTTTAAAAGCTTTAGAATAAAGTTTTGATGAAATTAAATTGATATTTTGAAAGTTATTAGATTTCTAGATAATGTCCATGTTGAGTAAAAAGATGAATTAGGGGTTAGATTGATAGGAATTCAAGTTAGAAATGAAATAAGGATTGAATTGTAAAAAAATTCATAAGTTTTATGTTGTAGGGACTAAATTGATGAAATTTCAAAATAAGAAAAAATATGCTGGAAATTTAATAGTTAAGTATAAGTTTGGACAAAATTTGAATAGAAATGAAGTATGAATTGAGATAGAAAAAGTAAGTGAATTTAGTTAAGATTAAATCGAAATTAAAGTAGAAATTGAATAGAAATTGTATTAATTAGATATAAATTAGTAGTGAATTGACAAATATGAATTGTTTTAGTTCCCGTAGCTAAGGTTGTCTCGGGAAATCTTGGCTAAGCAAGGAAAAATGGCAAAGACAATGGGAGTTAGCTCGAGAAAATACGGTTTGTATTTCTATAATCTGAACTTAGTCATTATTTGTTATATTTATATACATATGGCAATTGTTAGTGTTTGAATTATGATGTTTTACAATTGAAATGGATTGATTTCCGCATACGATGAATTTATTGAATTTATTTTGATTGAATTATATAATATATATGATTTATGTAAAAATTTGAATATTGAGTGAATGTTATATTGAAAAATATATTGATTGGAAATATGAGGAAATTGATATAAATATATGAGATTTGTGATATTTGAATATTTGATATTGAACAGTGAATTGAATTGTATTGAATTATGAACTAATATGCATAATTGAAATATATTTGTCGAATAGAATGAAAATGTATGAAATTGTGAGGATGTGTAAATATATGTGATTATTAGAAAGGTATATTGATGAAAGAATTATTGAATTGAGAAAGTGAAAGTGATACAGATAAGTGAATTCCGGTACCCTATTAACTAGTCGGGCTTAGTGGATATAGTTGGCATGCCATATGATCAAAACAGTTCAGAGATTCTTCGACCTAGAGTCAATGAGGCACTTGGTGTGCCATAGATTTGCTTCGGATAGTTTCGATGAGGCTTTGATAGCCACTTTGCTTTGGCTCAGCCGATGAGACACTTGGTGTGTCATAGATGTACTTCGAACTATCCGATGAGGCTTTGGTAACCACTTTACTTCGGCTAAGCTGATGAGGCGTTGGTCGCCATTCGGATATGTTAAGTGGATCCCTGTATCCGCCAAGGTCCGAGTCATGTTAATAGGGGTAAATGAGTGAAATGAGTAAGTTATCTAAATTTGATTATTTGAATCATTGAATGGAAAGTGAAAGGAATTTATGATATGAAATGTGAAATGAGAATTGTGCAATGAGATTGAAGGCATGAACCTAAGGTTCATGAATTGTTTATATTTGAAAAGTAAATTGAATAATTATATGTGGTTGAGAATAGAACCAAAGGTTTTTATATTGTTTGAAATCTCAGTGATAAGTCATTGAATCAATTATTTGAATTATGTTAGTTTGGTATAAATTGTTTGTATATAGTGAAAGCTATCAGGGATAGTAAATTGATATGATATAAATGAAATTGACTGCTATTGAAATGGATTAAAATGGAATATGATTGATAAGTGCGTAGTTGAATATAGTTTAGTAATATTGAATTGTGACTAAATTAAGGAAAGCTATACCGATTAGTAAGTGAAAGAATGGAATAAATAATAATGGATTTATTTAAGAATTGAACAATTATGTTATTGTGTTTATTAAATGATTTGTATAGTATTTATATGGTAAGTAGTTGAAATTTGTCTATGAAATAAATAATTAAATAATTGTAATTGTTATTATGATCTTAAGTATTAGTTATATTATTAAATGTTCGGATTATAGAAATACCACTGAGTATACCCATACTCAGCGTACGGTTTGTTTCCGTGCGCAGGTTAGACAAAGATAGAATGTTGAATCAGCATCCCAGGCCGATCCCGAATTCAATAAGGTAAAGTATGTTAATTGTTGATAATGGCATGTACCTAGGGTGTCTTATGAGTGTGTCATTTGAAATTGTAATTGTAAAGATGAAATAAAAATGAATAAAGTCTATTAGCATGAATTTAATTAGTATATGTATGTTTAATGAACAAATAATTAAATAAGTTGTTAGAAATAGTTAGATATGTTTGTATATGTAAATGTGTTAGTTGCTACATAAATTACAAATTGATTTTGGTTTGAAATTTTGCAAGGTTGGCTAGGTAATTTAGAAAGACTCATAATGAATCCACACGGCCTGGCACACGGGCGTGTGACTTGGCCGTGTGAGAAAAATCAGAATGCTCCACGGGCAAGGGACACGGGCGTGTCCCAACCTACCACGGTTGTGTTGAGCTACACGGCTCATCAACACGGGCATGTCATAGGGTCACACGGACGTGTCCCCAATCCACACGGGCGTGTAAGCCCTGCACTTGAGGAAAAAACATATTAAAATGTTTGAATAATTTTATAAGTACCCAAATTAGTCCCGCACTACTTTTGACTTGTATTTTTGGGCCTCGAGGGTCCATATAAGGGACTGTATGACTATTTTACATTATGATTGAATTAACATTTAGTTGCGCATAATTTATATATTGCGCATAATTTTAATGCTCCGTAATCCTGTTCCGATGACGGTTTGGGATTAGGGGGTGTTACATAACACCTATCTATATCATTTTCGGCTATATCAAGCACAAATATCCCTCACATTCGGTCATACCAAACACACACACACACACACATATATATATATATATATATATATATGTCATGCTCAACTATATCAATCCATAAATCTATCATATTCGGATATAACACACTCTCATACATATCACATTTGGCTATAATAATAGCTTATATAAATATATATATATACTTTCAAATAAATTCATAAATATCATTATGGATAAATTCAAATCAGCTTAAATGCTTAAGATCTTACCTCGATTATCTACAGACGATAAAGTTCTACTGTTCGAATATTTTTGTTTTCCCTCGATCCGAACCCGATTCTTTATGAGCTTGATCTAATAAAAAATCAAATTCAGTTTATTCAAGAAATTTTCACTCAATTACTCCCAAACTCAATAATTTAACAACTTACCGATTTGCCCTCAACATTGCACATCTTTATAAAATAATCCAATATCATTTAAAATACAATTCATTCAAAACTTCAACCTAATCTATTTGGCCGAATGCTTCCTTGGCTAAATTAAGTCCTTCCTTTTTAATAAATTCGCAAACTAGCACTTAAGATTAACAAATTTCATAATTAAGCCATATCAATTCAATTTCATAACATTTTCTACTAAAAAAAAAATACTAATCAAGCTCATATTTTAAATTTTCCACATCAAGCTCAAAGTTCTTCAACTCACCTTCTTGACCGAACACCATATATTCATCCATTAACAAAATTAACTCATGGGCTATATAATAAAGTTAACTAAAACCTTAAAAATACCAAGATTTTCAAAAATCAAACTAAATACATACCTTAATTTGAATCAACAAAGGCCGATTAGCTTGGTTCTTTCTCTTTTCTTCTTCTTTTTATTTTCATCAATAACAAAGCACTATGGACCTTATTTTATTCCTTTTTCCTCATTTGTTCTATTTCATTTCATATATTATAATATTATTACTTAATTTAAACACATAAAACAAATGTATAAAATCAATAGCACAAAACCATGTGTCGTCCACTACACTTAAATGGCATAATTTCAAATTACATCCTTCCAATAATAATAATCATCACAATTCGGTTATCACATAATAAATCACCAAGTTTTCATTTTATGCTATTAAGCCCTATTTAATAAATCGGCATTCAATTGATAAAATTTTAAAACGAAATTTTCACACCAGTCAATTCACACATTCAGAACATAATTAACTAATAATTAAATATTTTCTGACTCTGATTCGTGGTCCCGAAACCACTATTCTGATTAGGGTCAAAATCGGGCTGTTACATATTCAATTCTTACTTATTCCCAATTTAATCCTAACTAAGTTTACTTACTTTTCTAATTCAATTCACACTCTATTTCTATTCAAATTTCATCCAAACTCAAATTTAACTATTAAATTTTCAGCATATTTTCCTAATTTTGAATTTTCCTCAATTTAGTCCCTACAACATAAAACTTATGGCCTAGTTTACAATTTAATCCTTTTATCAATTCTAACTTGAAATCCATTCATTTAAGTCCCTAATTCATCTTTTTGTTCAACATAAACTATACTTGAAAACCTATGAACTCTTAAAATATCAACTTAATTTCATCAAAACTTTGTTCTAGAGCTTTAAAAATATCAAAATTAAGCAAAAGGGTTAAATTGACTTACCTAATAAAACTTTAAACCTTCAAACCGCAATTTTTCCTTTTTTTTTCTTTCTCCCTTTCTTTCTTTCTTTCCCTTTGCTCTCTGTTTATTTTTAGCTTTGTTTCCTTTATTTCTTTATGACTTATGTGTGTGTATATATATATATTTATTAGTTTATAATAGTAATTATTATTATAAAAATCTATTTAATAAAAAATACTTTAATTACATTTGTCACCATTTAATTTGTTAATGATACAAAAATTTTATAATTTAATTAATAAATATCTTTTAATTTAATATTAATAAATAATTAATATCTATTTATAATCAATTATATATATATATACACATTTGTACATACATGATTTATTACATTTGTACATCATCAATACCATACATTTGTCATCATTTATTTTATTTATCAAACAAAAATCTTATAATTTAATTAGTTACTTAATAAATATCTTTTATTTATTAATAATAAATAATAAATATCTACTTAATTACTAATATTTGTGTTACAAATATATTTATTTTAATTAATACACATGGATTTAATCTCAACCATACATTTGTTATATATCTAATTTATTTATCAATTAAAATTCTCATATGATAATTATTTAATTAACAATAATATATATATATATATATATCTTATACTTAATTAATAAGAAAATATATAATTATATTACAAGTTTATTTATTTGTATTATTACACATGTATAGTTTCTTTTCCATATATTTATTTTAATTTATTGAATAATAGTAATAATATAAAATAATATATAATATGTACTTAATTAAAGAAAAATCTTAGATTTTTCTTACAACTATGCCGCCTCATTTATGAAGATTGGCGTATTTGCCTTTTTAGTCCTTCTAGCTTTTCTTAAATCTATAATTCAACTTTCACTCCTATTTCAATTTAATCTTTTTTACTAATTACTCTTAAATTAGGCTAAATTCACCTAACCAAAACCCAATTAAACTATAACACCCCAGACCCGGCCCAGACGTTATGGCCGAATCCGGCGATGTCACATCAAGGAGGTTATTTTCGAAACGACTTTATTCAATTAAAAACATGTTCGGTAGAAAAGTTACTTGATTAAAACTTAAGCTTGAGATTTAGAAAATTCAAAATACTTGTTAAGTCCTAATGAAAGCCCATGTTTAAGTAAAAAGGTTCATATGATAAAGTTAAAAAAACCACGTTTAATTTGAGAAATTTATTTAGTTTTGATGATTCGGCAGTTTAAATAATAATAAACCCCATGTACAGTCAAATCGGAGATACAAGGCCTTATTACAATCCATTGAAAAACAAGTAATTAACAATAAAGTAATTCGAAACTATTTTAAAAAAAAATTCCTAAGTAGCTTGTAGTGTGGCCATCTCCGAGTCCTCTCCCACGTCTAGCCGTCTACTAAGGGTCACCTGAAACATTAAATTAAAGGGTGTGAGTTTCGCAACTCAGTGTGTACAGCCATTGGCAATCAAATAAAATCAATATATAAATATCACATTGGGCCTAAGCCCTAACAATATCGGTGGTCTTGGGCCTTAGCCCACATTGACCTCATATCACATCAGAATCACATGCATGCAATGCACCCATCCCAAATCCAACCCTGCACTCCATTTCCCTTCCAACCCTACACTCCTGTGGGGATATAAATATCAACCCACCCATCCCTACACTCCAAAGGTAGCACCAATAGCGGCACTACTCAAATGTTGCAGCAAGGCTGCTATTCATATAATGGGCTTAAAGCCACAGGTGGATCCACGGTCGTCAAACGACTATGCGATCCTCACATATCTTCCTCCGTTCCATTAAACCCACCCAAATGTAACATACATTTCATGAATGCAACATACAAGTTTTTCCACACATTAAGCATTTAGGGGTATTTTAGTCATTTCACTACCCAGGGGTATTTTCGTAATTTCCACCCTACACGGGTGTTTCGACAATTCTACCTTACGAGGGCATTTTAGTAGTTCTACCCTATAGGGGCATTTTAGTAATTCTAGCCTAGATTGGGATTTTAGTAATTCTACCCTAGATGGGCATTTTAGTAATTCTACCCTAGAGGGGCATTTTAGTAATTTCCTAATGGTATGTGTAATGCCCCTAACTCAAATCCAACACCGGAATAGAGTTACGGAGCATTACCGGAATTACCGATTTATTTATCAAATATTTTATTTCATCTAACATTTATATTTGGAACCAATTAAAATTAAGCATATTGTCCCTCACCCGTATTTATTTTTCTCGACATGTTTTACTTGGAATTATTATTCGTCTCAACATACTTAATTTCCTTGTATCAACGTCTCAAAGATAATCACATATTTACATGTCATGATAAATATCATTTCTTTTCCACGTTCAAGTCTCGTATTTGAGTCATCCGGATTTTTATAAATAAATTTGGTCATCGTTTTCATTTATTCCATATTCTAATACATTCAATTAATGATCTAGGCACAATTAACATTTTGCCCCTAAACTTTTAATTAATGACAATTTTACCCTTAGGCTCAGAAAAATAAATTCTTGCAATTTAATCCTTATTTCCAGCCATTATCATCATACATATTAATAACAGCCCATAAATTCTATAAAATATCAAAATTTTACATAATTTCAACACTTTTCAATTTAATCCTTAAAACATGTTTTTCCCCGATCTTGAACTAAATTAATAATTTCATTTAAATTTTGAAGTTTAAATAATAAAATAATCCATTTCATGTAATTTGATTATTTCTAGCATTTTTACAAAATTGCCCATAAAGTTTCACTTTTATTCAATTTAGTCCCGAGCCTAAAACATACAAATTAGCCATGCTAACTGATTATTCATACATATTTTCCTCCTCCTCCACTCCATTCCACATCCTTAATTTATATAACATGCTTATAAGTAACATTATCAAAACTTTCACTATTTACTTATATGTATTTTCAAAACTGTCCATTTGAGTCATAGTCACTAAATTATTTATATCTTGAGCTACAGAATTCAAAATTAAGATCCGCTAATTTTCCCTGAAACTAGACTCACATATCTTCTTACCATAAAATTTTTATAATTTTTGGTTTATCCAATTAGTACAGTTTATTCATTAAATTCTCCCCTATTTTACTGTTCAACAGTTCTGACCACTCTTTGGTAAAATTTAATTATCTCTTTGTACAGAATTCAAATGATGTTCTTGTTTATTTCTATTGAAAATAAACTTATTCAGGAATCTAACCATATAAATTATGTCTCAAAATTATTTTTATACAATTTTTAATGATTTTCCCAAGTTAGAATAGAGGATCCCGAAATTATTCTGAACCAGTCTCACAAAAATATAAATATCTCAAAATACAGGATTCCTTTACTTTCTATGTTTCTTTTATATGAAAATAGACTTAATAAGCTTTAATTTCATATCTTATCCATCCTCTAATTTGATTTCTACCATTTTTGGTGATTTTTCAAAGTTAAGCTTATGTTGCTGCCCAAAACTGTTTCTTATAGTTTATTTTGCAATTAAATCCTAACTAAGTTTACTTACTTTTACAACTCAATTCATACTTCATTTTTACTTAATCTCTTCCCATATTTAATTTAACCATCCAATTTTCATATTAGAACTCAAATTTAAAACTTCTTCCAATTCAATCCCTACTATATAAAACTTATGGCCTCTTTTACAATTTAATCCTCTTTTTCATTCTAACTTAAAATTCTATCAATTAAACCCCTATTTCATCTTCTTGCTCAACATGAACTACTCTTAGAAATCTATGAACTATCAAAATATCAACTTAATCTTAACAAAACTTTGTTTTAAAGCTTTTAAAACATCAAAATTAAAAGAAAATGGCTTAATTGACTTACCTATTAAACATCCAAGCTTTAAATCCTCAATTTCTCTTTTTCTTTTTCCTTCTCTTTTTCTTCGATTCTTTCCTGTTTGCTATTCTGTTTCTTTTCCCCCTTCTCCCTTTTTTTTCCTTTCCACACACACACATATATATACTAAATAAAATAATAAAATATTAATAAATATCTTATTAAATATTAATAAAATAATATTTTTCTAATAAAATAATTATAAAATATCATCAACATCATAATTACTTTCTAGATTTCTCTCTCTTCCAATTGACCATTTTGCCCTTTGTGATCTTTTAAAATTCCATCCTTGAGTCATCACTTAATTGTGTAGAATTGCAATTTAGTCCCTCAAAATTCTTCACCTATTCAATTTGGTCCCAATTCATCCATTTTCCTTAGTTTCTAGATTATTCCACCCCTAAAATATTTGCACTATTGGTCCTTCAACTTTTCATATTTACACTTTAACCCTTTAAATTTTGAGTATTTACTCTTGAGCAACAAAACTTTTCTCATTTTTACAAGTTAGTCCTTTCTTGAATTAATATGTCATAATATACTTCCCAATGACATAACTCAAATTTCCTCTTCTTGTCACTTTATTTCCTTATTTTACTATATCAAGGATAATATCTTACTATATAAATTTTCGGGGTGTTACAGTATGGGTTTTAATTATGGATTTTGGCCCATCAACAAGTCGTCGCGGCTAAAGTGAACGAACACTATGCACCAGGTAGGATTCAAGAGAAGAGAAGGTGGGTCATTAGGACCACTTAAGTACCAAGCTCTTCCTAGATCCAATCCTAGACATGCATACATCCATGCCACACCCTAGCCTAGCGACTTGTCCACAGACATGTTTGATTGTTTAATTAAGTTTTATGCTATTTAAGAATTCATCAGAACTAGGTCTAAAGTCCACTAAAACCCTAGCATGCATTTCTAAAATCCATAAGGCCCACTAAGCCCAATCAAGTCCATATAGCCCTTTAAGCCCAATCATGTTAATGTAGCCCAATAGGCTAGATCATAAACAAATCATACAATCATCCAAATCAATCCATCATTCAATTTCACATATCAACTTTTACCGCTTTAGGCCCACGAGCTCGATAGGCCTATTTAGCCCCATCTGGCCCGGTTGGTCAAACAGTAGCCCGAGACCATGAGATCGCTCTCTAGGCCTCAATAATCATATCGATATCTCTACACGAGTATTCACACACTCGTGTGATTGCCGGCGCCATCCTTTCTACTTTTCGACATTCCGGCATTTCGAGATTTCGGCTTTTGCTAATTGGTCGTGTGTGCAATGTATGTACACACCTGGTTAATGACCCACGCTACACTATCCTCAGCCTCAACCTACAATCAATACCAACCTCGAATCAATTTCCATACTTAATCACAACCTTACTAAATCCCGAAGCCTTACTGTAACCTTACCATGTGCCACCAGTTCTAATAGCCCCTCATTAGCTGTTATTCCCGAATATCCCCTAGATCTACATCAACACACATATACTATCAACATCAAGTGACTCATATTCCACACGAGTCACCCCTATAACCCACACTTGTAATCGGCCACCTATGAATCCGAAATTGAGAACGAGTACACTTACCACTTGCTAAAGATCCTTACCACGCTTGAAATTTCTGAACCCTACCCCTTGTTAATATAGGGTTAACGACAAGAATAAGATTAGATAACCCTTCAGCTTTTACCAAAACACACTAAAAGATGGTTAACTACATACTTACCGAAACTAGTCTCTAATCTTGCGGCCTAGATAGCTACTGAGTGTGCGATCAGCTTTTAAAAATCTTGATTAAGGGTTGTAAACAACAAAAACAGATTTGTGATGAAGGAAAGCAAAAGAAATCGACAAACGGGATATGGGAATTCGGCTTTTAAGAGATTAAGGAAAGAAATCGGCAAAGGGGATATGAGTATTCGGCTTTTAAGGATGGTATTCGGCTTTTAAGAGAAAAAGAAACTCAATGGAATTTTGGTAAAAGAATGAAAAGGAGAAGAGAGGTTGGCAATGGAATGAATTCGGCAAAAACTAAAAGAACCCTCAAGAGAATTCAGCACACCCTTAAATAGACCACAAGCCGATTTTAGCCTCCCCTAAAGTCCTATTCGGCACCATCATCTCCCCTCTCTCAATCTCCTATTTTCTCTCCTTTATCCTTACCTTAAATTTCTCTCCTGAACACTCCTTCCCAGAGTCCACTCTAGCGCCACTACCTTCCTTCCATGAGCAAAAAATAAAGTCCTAAATTCACCACTCTTAAGCCTCGAACCTTGGACCTCTTTCCCTGCTTGCAATGCCACCTTATAGCTCCCCATGTAACGCCACTTTGCCACTGGGCCACAGGCTCAACTGTGTCCTATTTTCCCCTTAATTTGTTTAAGAAGCCTATTACCTGATACTAGGGTTCCACTAAGGCAAAAATTAAAATTTTCCCTATGGTCTTCCCTATCCCTAAGACTTCAAATAACCCTTGTAATACCTTGAAATTAATATTCTAACGGTGCCAAACATGTAATCTGAGCCGCTATCTTACTCTCTAAATGTAACACACCCACGCCCGAGGCCCAATTCTTCTATGCCCAAAATTTGGGGCGTTACATAAACACATAATTAATTTCATAAATATTTTTAATAAATATTTAAGGACTCAATTTACTAAGTCAAAGGTCCTACAACTTACTTTTTCGATGCACTTGAGTTTTAGGTCATTACAAATAACAAATAGGTCAGCATCCAAATCCTGACTCAGTTTCGACTCAACAGTGGTATGTACCTCTAGACTCAATTTCGAGCTCGATTTAGTCCGATGATCGGCTAAACCTGAATAACTCTAATACCAACAACTGTAACACCCACTAACCCTAAACCGTCACCGAAACAAGGTTACGGAGCATTACCAGACATTTCAGACAATTTACGATTAATATACAAATAATTAACATACATACAATAATTAATTTATTAAGTCCCTGTAATGGACCTTCGAGGCCCAAAATACGTGTTAGAAGTAAATCAGGACTTACTTGAATACTCTGAAATTTTTTTATAAACTCAATATAACCCCTTTATAATACCTTAACCAACCCTGCAAATTTAAAACGCAACCAATTCAAAACCAATGTCACAACCAATACAATTTATATGCAATTACACCTAGATCACATCAAAATATTAACTTATTAACTTACAAATATTAACTTATTAACTTACTCAATATATATTTAAAAGTATTTCATAGTATCATTTTAATTAGATTAGTAAACTTCATTTATTCCCATTTCAAACTTTATACCAAATGTGCCATATTAATCTTCTTACCATTTCATTTAACCAATCAAAAATGTTATATATATATATATATATATATATATATATCATCATTTACAACCAAAATCACAAGACCCATATACATAACCTAGGTACATGCCACATTTATCAAAAAGAAAGATACATCACCAAAATTTCTGAGTTCGGGATTGCTCTGGATGCTGAACTGGGACACTTGACTTCTATTAACTTGCGCACGAAAAACAACCATACGCTAAGTATAGGTATACTCAGTGGTATTACCATAATTCAAACTATAATGACAATAATAAATTATATGTATTACAAATGTATGCATATTTATTATTACATTTGTATATGATTATTACCATACACTTGTATTTATTTAATTTATATAATAAGAATAAGAATAACAATAATAATAATATATATTTAACACACATAAAATCTAAGATTTTATGTCTTTTGCCGCCTCATTTCTATTAATAGGTATAATTCCTATTTGGTCCTTGTTATTTCCTATTAATCTATATTTCAAATTTTACCCTTTATTCAATTTAGTCTTTTTTACTAATTATTCCTAATTAAGCTAAATTCACCTAATCAAAACCTAATCAAACACACCACTAGACTCATAATTACTTCTAATAAATATTTACGAATTCGGTTTACTAAGACGAAGGATCGATAATACACTTTTTCGATGCCCGTGAATTTTGGGTCATTACATTGGTAATGGTAAAATTACACTTTGCCCCCTCAAAAATGATAAAAAATTAATTTAATCCTAAAAAAATTAATTTAATCCTTTAAAAATTATAAAGATATAGACTATCGTAAAAATATACAATTTAATTTGGGTCCCAAAATTTTTTTTAATTCGCTCTTAAATTCATGTTATATGCAATTTATTAAGCTGGAATTATTTTTGTTTAAGATATAAACTGGCCTATTAACATATGATAACGACAACCATAATTATTATTTAAGAAAATTATAGATTTGTTTATTGTATTACATTTTATCGATTATATTTTCCTAATTTTTAATTAATTATTATAAGTGTGTTTTCATTATTAATTATTTATTAGTTGAGAAAAATTAACATTTTGTATATTATTATCTTTTTTTTTCTATATTTTCATGGCTAATTTTCACTTTAATAATTTTTTTATTCTTATTTAGTAAAATATACTTTTAGATAATCTTACCTTCTACCAATTAAACAAAAAAATATAATTCCTGCTTGTTCTTATTGTTCTCTAGTGTTAGCTTTGATATCTAATTAAATTTTTATATAACAATATTTAATATAAATTTTATTACGAAGTGATTTAGTGAAAATATTTTTTAAAAACTTTAAAACCTTAAAATACTCAAAATATGTTTTAAATGTATTTCATCTTATACCAAATATTTTTGAGTTAATAACAAGTTATTTTGGAGCGTTTAAGTGTTTCTAAAATAATTTGGCGGTCAAGTACCGATACATGACAAATTAGTAGTTATAGAACAAAACAGAAGGCAAGAGTATTGATACATGTTCATGAGATATCATTACATGCTCTAGAGATATTGGTACATATCTCAAAATATCGATACAACAACAACTAACATCTATTTTTTAAAGGAGGTATCGACACCCATATTATAGGACCACTTTTCTGCACTAGGTTTTCATTTGCAATAGCTCTATAGACTAGATTTCATTTGATACAAACACTCATCAAGAATGTTTCCATACATAATAGAAATTTTTGAGCATGAAAATTAAAAGAACGAATTTTATTTCTTCATTTTATTCATTCTCTTACATAGAGTCTCTTAAAGTTTATTATTAAATTTTCACAGATTTCAAATCTTTACATATTCTCTATTAAAAATTTTAATATTATAACGAAATATTGTTATAGTGAGTGATTATTATATATGACTAAATGATTAAATATTTTACAATAAAATAACTTAAAACATATTGGCGCGATGTAAAATCTATTTCCACCTCTATTAAGTTTAGGAAAATAAAGAATATAACTTCAATTATTAATCCAAGCAACCAATTAAATGAATTAAATAATGAAGAGAAAAAAAAGTTGTTTTATATTTTCAAATATTAGTTGTTACAATCTCCCACTAATTTTGGATTAGTGCCAATCCACAAAGATTCTCAGATCTCACCATTTTCCAAGATGGGGTAAGACTAAAACTAATAAGTGGACGGTCCAAAGTAAAAGGGCACATCTCCTTCAATATTCTTGCCCCCTTTAGACTTGTATATTATATATTTACATTTTTTTTAATACATATTCTTTCATTTCTGGCCATGAATTTGCTTTAACTAACTTTTCCATTTGTTTATGGTTTCAGTCTCTTTTTTGGACTTCTTCATTGGAGAGGGAACCTTTTCTCAGCTATCTTTTACATATTATTATACAACTCACACGTTACGACCATATAATTTTAGCCATTTGAACTCACTACATGAATATAAAGATAAATTAATTTGCTTAGTTACTGGGCCGGCTGTTTGAGTTGGTATTTGAATTCTTTTTCAAATGTGTATTATATTTATGATATTTTACATTTTTTTTATTACATTGCTGCTTTTATATCTTTCCTAGTCATTACATAAAAAATTTATGTTGATGTTTAATGATGAACAATTATGATAAGCCGGCATATGTAGAAGCATAAAAAAAAATGAAAAACCTGAATAATATATATAAACCATTATCAAAGTTTTGTACTTTCAACAAGTGATAAGTACTTAGCGAGATATTTTTACTTTATAAATTTATTGTCTCTTCATGCATTTAGATTTTCAACAAAATTGAGAGAAAACAACAATATTAGAGTTGAAACCCTCAACAAAACTAATATAAGAAAAGAGTAAATCCAAGGAGGCTATGCATGTAACATGAACTTGAAGTACTCACCATGATTCATGCAAAAGCAAGAGAAAAGTAAATATTCTTAGTGGAAGATAAGATGACCCAGTGAAGGAATTATACCAAAGGGGACCACTGCAAATTTGACACCTTGGTTTGATCTGTTTTCCTTTGTCTTTTTTCTTCTTATTCTTTTTCTTTTAAAAAAAAATCCAAAGAAACCTGAAATGTTGGACTTCTGACAGGTTTTAACACTTCTCAAAGGTGTATATAAAGATACAGGTTGTTGCACAAACAAAGGCAATGCAATGCAATAAGTTGTTTTTGTTTCTCCTGTCTGAGTTTTGAGCTCAAACTTTGAGACCAAAAACATGTGGAGAAGAAAGAAGAAGAAGAAGAAGACGAACACTGCAACCATTAGTAACCATCCCTCTTCTGTTTACTCCTCGTAGAGGACTTGAAAGGGGGCTTAAAAGGCAAGTCATTTGAGGCAAAGGGAAGGCCATGCCTTTCTTTCTATTTTTACTTTTTTGTGTCTTATCTTCATTTCTGCATCTTTGTTTTCAGTCAGAGTTCAGATCAAAATGAGCATAAAACACATGAAGAAAGTCCAAATTTGTAGCAGATTAATTGGTTGTTCCAAGCTGTTTTATGTTTTTTCCCCTCAAAGTTTGTTGAACAAAAATGGTTGGTCGTACGTCTGCTATTTCAGCTGAATAATTAGTGCTTCATTGCTTGGATTTCTTTCAGCTGACAAATTGGGTGGGCTTGAAATGTTTCAGATTATGAATAAATAGTTCTTCATCAAAACATGTAATCTTACAGAACATCGACAGGTTCATTAATTGTCAGTTCAGTCTTACATAAGTTAGCAGATACTCATGGCGGCTCTAGTGGAAGACAAAATCTCCACTCTATTTCGTTTATAAGACATGAATCCTTGCTCCAACTCTTCGCTTCTCTTTAACAACTACTCGTCCTCGACAAAACAAATTAAACAGAAACTCGACCGGGCATGTTGGGTGTTTTTCATGTAATCTAACAATATCTGATTTCATGTTAAATGGAAAAACTTGCGACTAAAACAGCCATAAAATCAGTTATATAGTCAACAATATCATTAAGAAAAAGCTATGTTCTTAACAAATAGAATGCATATCAAATACAGATCAATCCATTTCATAACCTATAACTTCAATAAATCAATTTCTATGAGATGAGAGATCCCCTTCATCTCCTGCATCCGACTTGAACTCGATATAAACAAGAGGGGCAAAAGAAGAAAAAATTGAACAGTATCATACCTATTGATTTCGAAGACCAACATAATTATGTCATATAAACCCGATTCTCAACGTTTCGTTTTGATAAGCCTGGTCTAAAAAATTTTACTACAAAACTATGCACCTCATTCTCTGAAGGGGAATTATCACCTAACTCAAAATAATCATCTTACTTGCTCATTTAATCATCTTATTATCATTGTATTCGTCAACTCTAACTTCGGTTCTGCGATAAATATAAGGCAGCTAGGCCCGACTGCAGAACTCCTGTGGACTCTAGTCAAGTTCTAGACTCTTTTTCATAGCCTCATAAACCAAATATGTAATGCTTGCAGCTGGGACAACTTTGAGAAGATTAGGAAATAGTCCTTTGTAAAAACCTCTATAGCCTTCATTCCGAAAGGTTTTCCAAAATACGTCAGACATTCCATTATACGCAACACCCGCGGTAGTGTGTTGAGCTTGCATTCTGTGAGAACAAAAAAAGAAACAAGTTACAATGATGTACGGATGAACCTGAATGACCAGAAAAAGAATTTCTACACGTTATAATCATACCTCGTTCGAATAACCTGCAAAGGATAAACACAGGTTGCTCCTAAAGCTCCAGAAATTGTTCCACAGCCTAGTTGCACAAGAGGACCGGGTTCTATAAGACGGAGAAAGAGTCATCAGAAAGCAAATTGGGTAAGAAATTCAGAAGAAACACACAAATTAATGAAAAATGAAAAACCAGAAAAGAAGATACAAGAAAAAGAGCAAAAAACAAGCATAAAATAAGAGAGGCAGATAGTATAAATACCACTATCTTGAAGAATATAAGACCTCGAAAATTCTTTCAAGGTCTCATAGACAGTAAGGTCAA
The DNA here is from genome assembly GCA_020496765.1 of Gossypium stocksii. NCBI lineage: Eukaryota > Viridiplantae > Streptophyta > Magnoliopsida > Malvales > Malvaceae > Gossypium > Gossypium stocksii. Next base: position 105,462,633 of record CM035627.1, on the reverse strand, counting down.
TGCCAGCATATGGGATAATCCCAAGAAGAGATGGCACAAGACCTTTATAAAATGCTCGAGGACCCTCTTGAACCCATATATCCTTAGTTAATTTCCCCAGCCTTGGAGGCTTTCCACCTTCTGAAGCACAAGTCTGTAATCGAGTTTTTACGAGATCCATTGGGTAGATAGCACATTGTGCCACAGCACCGGCTACTCCACCAGCAAAAAGTCTCCCACTAGCACCTATATCACCCTTCTTATCCCCTCTACTGTCTCCTATTACAGTCTTTAACATTTCATATGCATAGAACTTTATAGCACTTTCAGGAGCTACTTTCACAACATTTAACCCATTACCACGGAAAAACCCCAAAATACCATCTTCCTTCAATATTTTTCTTACAGCTGGCAGAATATCAGCATTTGTAGTTTGCACTTGTAAAACAACCTTCAGGCGATCAAGAGGAGCAGTTGCAGTGCGAGAAGCTGCTCCGGCTATTCCTCCTGCAATAAAATACTTGCTTCTCTTAACATGTGTACTGATGCCCTGGGGAATAACAGCTGTTTCTCCGATATCTACAAGGCAAACCTTTTCCCAATGATGATAGATGTTCTCCATAGTAGCTTCATGAGGATAGAGTAGAAGGAAATCTCTCCATTCTTCAAATGTTATAATTCCATTGTTGTCCTTATCAACATGCTCTACAAATCGTGCAAGTTCCTCATCATCGATACAAATCCCTGCAAAATACAAACTGCCAGGGCTTATAAGATGAAAACAACTGTTATTACAACCATGGAAACAACCAGCCCCTCAGCATCCAGGAAAAACAAACTGACACAACTTTTATACTGACAAGAAACTGTCTCTTGATATCAAGCCAGACAAACACTTTCCTTAAATGGTGGCAAACTCTCTTGAAAGCTTGCATAGATCCTTACCGGCCAAACTGTAGGATTTGCCGAGACACCTCAACAAATGCAGATGCATTCATAAAGGAAATATAAACAAAAAAAAAAGATACAGATTCTGGTCTGACAGATTTTGGAGGAAAGAAAACACCTCTAGAAGCTCCTTTAAAATAGAATGGACATACCGTTCAGATTTCAGCTCAGCAAAACTTTGGCTCAGAATAATTTGTAAGAAAAAGAACACAAACTTGAACAAGAGAGCATCAAAATAATAATAATAAAAAATTCCCAATTACCTTCTTTTTGTTTCTGTTGATTTAAGAACTAAAATATGAAAAGTTCAATATATCAACACCATGGCAAACACATCGGGCATGTGAAGCTTTATAACCTCTCATAATATTAGACGGGTTTTGATAAGTCCCAAGATACACCATTGCAAACATGGGCTTTTACATAACAAACCGGCAGAGGCAGCTTCCTAACACCTAACTGTAAGTTACTCCAAATTCGGTTTAGATATTTGAGCAAGACAACGCATTCCCACAACTCGCAATGTAACCTATCCCCAACAACACAAACATACCGGAAGAATTCAAATTGCCAACCGAATTAATGCATTTGGATGAATAAGGCTATCTACTTTCCTTAAAGGTACCAAACTGCGGTTTGATTTACAACACACTGCAAAAGCAATTTCTCCAATCTCACAATGATGACAAGTTTTTGGAGCAAAACGGGCAATAGGAAGATTGAAAGCAACATACAATTTCTCAATTTATAAGCAAACTTTATAATGATTTCACTATCAACCCCAATTAATGCAACTACCTCACCACACCAATCAAAACATGTCAAGATAAAGAAAACAAAACCAAGAAAAATAAATTAATATAAAAAAATACTATAAAAAAAGGAGCATAGCATACCAGCCTTAACAAGCGCATCCCAAAGCTCCTCAGGCAAAATGCACCCATTGTGCTCGACATCAATAGCTTGGAAAATCCTATAAAGTTCAAGCTCTTTGTCATCCATATACCTTTTAAACTCTTGATAATCCACGCGCCCATCTCTGTTTGCATCGCAGACTTTCAACAGATCGTTAGCGTACTTATACTCGGCCGGAATCTGCAAAGCCGAGAGACCCTTTTCGATCTGACCGTAATCCAAGAATCCCACATTGGCTGCATCGAAAAAGTTGAACAAACTCCGAATCCTTAAATCCCTTTCCTCCTTCGTCTCGCGTAATGCCAAGAGAACGTGATCCATTGAGACGGCTCCCTTCTTTTTGACGGGGTTGCTACATCCGGCTTCGGATTTCGCTTCCATTTTAGGCAAGCCTACATGTTCCACGCCCTGCCCTGCTGCGCCAGGCATAACAACAAGTTTCTGATTAACCTTTAATCCAAAAATCACTTATTTTTCTGTGAATGTTGTTGTATCTCGGCACTGTTCTCTGCAATCATGGAGCTTCGAAGGGGAGATCTGTTTTTATAATTAAACCGGAAACAAACAACATAAATAAATAAGTAGCCTTTATTTTTTTTTCCTGCTTTTTTAAAAAAAAAGGGGTACAAATAATATACCCAAGAATCAATTAAGGAAAGGATACAAAAAAATTGACTGGAATTAGTGAGAGAAATAAAAGAGGTAGACTTTTCTTTGGGGTAAGGGAGGTCAAAAAAGAAGGAAAAATAGAGTCAAAATTCCAAAGGAACAGGCTTCTAAAATCAAAAAGAATGGAGATGAATTCCAAGTAGTTTGAATGCTGTGTTTTGTTTTTCTGTTCCAAATATCAAATTCAATCAAAGAAAACAATAATAGAGCGGGATTGAATGAAGGAAGGAAAAAGAGGGCGGTTCTAAGAAAAGGGAGAGAAAGAGAAATTGGGAAAATACACGTGCAAGATTATTGAAGGTAGAACAGAGAGTATGGTTCAAATTCCCAACTTTGAAACCCAAGGTCCAGATAATGAGATAACACGTATTGCACCCCCCCCCCCCCCCCCAAAAAAGCTGTTTAAACAATCCAAATTAATTAAATTCTATTTTTATGGAGTTTGAGAGCATTAACTGAGTCAGGATAAAATTGAAATATCTGGGCTTTGCCTTCCAGGAACACAACCTCACATTTTCTATAATTTACTATCTTCAGGTCGTTGAGGCTTGGACTACCACCCCAGCTGCTCGGTGCTTAAATATTTTAGAATATATTACTTCATTTTTTCATGTATTTTTTTTAATTTTATTAACTTTTCAATTAAAATAATATATGATTATATATAATTTGAAAGCGATTTTTTAAATAAAAAAATTAGAAGATTAAATTCTTTTAAAAATAAAAGCAAAAAAGATTAAGTTTCAAATATACAAAATGTAAAAATTTAGAATCATAATTCTTTGAACTAAACAAATCAATTAAATTGAAAATTAATTAAGATATTAATCCAAAAAAAGACATCAGACCAATTAATCCATGAATCAATATAGATCGAATGAAACGACTACAAAATTGATTAAAATTTTTTTAATAATTTATTTAATTCAATAATACAAACGAATGACTGAGTAAACTAATTTAAAAAATTTGCTTAAAATATATTTTAATTTTAAAAATTTGACTCTAATATAAATAAATAAATAAATAATGTAGTAGGAGTTTTTAAGTGAAAATGGGCTCACCCGTGTTGTTACCATCCTCGATCAATTTCGAGTTTAATATCCTGATAATTTGGGCTCACTGCACTCTCAATTTAATTAATGTAATCTTAGGATTTTTTTTTTTTTCATTTAATTACGAAACGTTTTCTTTTTCTATCTCCTTATTTTACGCATGATTTTTCTGGAAATGAATTTTAAGCAAATAAATAATACTACGTTATGACACGAACGAAAATATTTATTAATTTTTAAATGAATTAATTAAATTTTTTTTAAAATAATAATATTAAAAGAATTAAATTTAAATTTAAATTTAATTTGTAAACATATTAATATTTTAATCATTTCTCAAATAAGTTTAAGCTAATTTGAATTTTATTATCATAAAGTAATAAAAGGTTCACAATTTCTCCATTTTATTTAGTAAAATAATTTTCAATTTACTTGAAATATTTACTTGAAGTGGTCTTTTACTTGGAAATATTTGTATTTTGCGTTAGATTTTTTATTCAGTATTTGATGTAAATAATGTTGTTGAGGTTGGTGATTTGTAATAGTTGGGTAGATGTTGAGCAGTATTTTTTTTTTATTTGTAATGTAAATGTGCTTAAATCAATGGATAATTTAGAATTTTATGAATAAATTAAAAATTATTCACTGAGCGGCTCTGTAAAGTAGAATTGTTTTCAAGTCACATTAGTAAATTTCGTATGTTTATTTTTTTATTTTCTTATTTGCTTACTACATGTGTTTTGTTTAAATTTATGTTCAAACATTTATTTGAATAATTAAACATTTGTCTAAACATCTATTTGAACATCAAGCTAGATAGAGAGAACAAACTGAGATTTTTACCATTAGTGATTTGTAACCGTTGAGGTCAGTGTTGGGCTAAAATTATTGTTATTATTTATTTTAACATTTGAATTAAAATATTTGAAAAGAAATAATTTGTTTGTTTATTTATCAATCTTAAAATAATTAAAGATTTTAATAAAAATAAAATCAATTATTATTAGATTTATGTTCAAAATTTAACACTAAATAATTTTTTAACCCTTGTGTATGTTTATATAATCTTCATGCACATTTATTTACCTTAATATTGAAACAAAATATTTTAGGTTAAAAATTTATAATTATATATTAAATTATTATTATCCACTAAAATCATAATTTAATATTTAAAAATTTCAACTTCATTTACATTCAAAATTTATAAGTTCTACATAATATAAAATAATTTTATTATAGTTTTTATCTATTAAAATATTTGCAATTTTTTTCACTGTTCAATAATGGCGTGACTATTAATCAGTTAAACATGATTACGCTTTCCAAATAAAATTTTAAAAGTTACCTATTGGAATAAACTTATCAATTAACAATTATAAGTTACAATATTTAACTATTTAAAAAAATATTTTAGTTTATATTAAAACGAGTAAGAGAATTAATTTAATATTTTTCACTCACTATAAACTTTCATTTTGTCTGTAATGTTATTCCAATCAATTTTTATTTTATTAAAAAGCTTATGTCTCAGTAATCCAACAACATTTTTTAAGAATTCATAAATTAAAAAAAAATCAATATTTCTTGCAAGTTAAATAATATTGTTTCTCAAGTTACAATAATGCTAAGATTATTAAAAAATACATTAAATACTTTTTTATGAAATTAAAAAATGTTCTAAAAGTTTCAAAAAAAATTTAAAAAATTAGATGTTTTAAAATTATAAAATATTCTTCTAAAATTATAATTTTAAAGGTGAACCGAACTTCAAATTGAACTTGAGCTTAAAATCCTGATACAGGAGCTCGATTGGGATCGACTAGACTACTATTTTAATTCATTCATTCTAAAACGTTGTTTTGCTCTCCTTATTTTGCGCATGATTTTCCAGAAATTTTTTTCTGCATGATTTGCACAATTCATCTGAACGTAACGTTCAAAAGTTGCTAATATATATATATATATATATATATATATATTACATATCACAATTTTTAAAAGAAACTATTAAATGAAAGAAACTATTAAAGCTAAACTGGTAAAAATTGAATACTTGTATTCTGAATCTTTTAGTGTATTATTCATGATTTGATTGTTGTTGATTACATGTATTTATACTAAGATACATGACCTTAACTGTTATTAACCAAATAGTAACAACCTACTAACAAGTTGAACTGCCTAACTGACTTGCAGCTGTACTCTTAACAATTTTGACAACTAAAATATATATGATACATATATATCACTATTTTGACAACAAAGTTACTGGAACTCTTAGATGCAATACAGAGCGGAGCTCATCAGAGCACCTTCACATCCCAATTGCTTCATAGCCATATTCTCCCTCGCGTTTAAATTGATAATGAACGGCAAGAGCGATAACAGCTACCACACCAATCAAAGCTACTGCAGCCCAAAGGATTGTTACCACCATAATACTGTCCTGTGTCTGCATCAGATGATTGTTTCATTAAAACGTTATTGGTTTCATCGAAGTTAACATTTTTATATTTGAAATAATGAATGATCATCTGGTTGGACTAATGGATTTTCTTCGTCAATGTTCACCATTTGGGAGTTGGAAACTTACTTGAACAACACTGCTCAAGGTATGCATTGGCTTGGGCAAGTCATCCGCAACCAAAATGTAGAACAGCCCCATGACACCAGTATGATGTCTGATTCTACTGTAATTGAACTCCAAAATCAAAGTCTCCCCTTCAGATATCTCCACAGTTCCGGGTTTAGGATAGCAGGTGGTCATTCCTACAATGTAACCAGCTTCGTTTCCCGGTTCTTCTCCTTGCCCATAAGTCGGTAATGAAGAACACATAAGTTGGCCATCCTGAAATTCACCAAAATCAAACAGACACAGCTCGTCATCATCAGATCGCATGTATGCATACATACATATACATATACTTTATATAATGGTATAAAAGTGTTGCGCAGAAATAAGATATTTCAATACCTCTCTATAGAGAGCAGAACCAGTGCCACCTGAATGTTGGTGTGCAACACCGTATATGAGATAACCACCAAACGGCATGTCAAGGCTTATCCTATTGGTGTCGATGCATCCATCATTGCCCAATCCAGTGGCATCACAAGATTCAATATCATATTCAATCTGCATCAAATATATTCAATGATGATATTTCACAAGAAATTTTATTTGACAAAACAGAAATCGTGTTGCAGCACATATACGAGACAGTTCACCTACCTTGCACTTGTGCTTTGCATTAATCTCAGTTGAACTAGGGGTCCTTTTCCAACTATCAGTGATATCAAATATATAAATTTTAACAGGCAAGACGGACCTATCCATATCAATCCACTTCACAGTGTATCTAAGGTAAAGGGTTCTTCTAACAGCCTCAAACCCATGTTTCACCTTGCATTGCGTACGATCGTAACAACATAACAATCCTCCTTTATAGTATGGCCTCAAAGGTCTTCCATATTCATCGACCGTAACATTATACAGATCACAACGACATTCTGTACATCCCAACTTGTCTTCCGCACCCCTTGTATCAATTGCATGAACATTAAGCATCCATTGCTCCTCAAACCCTGAAGGAACTTCAGCAGGATTACCGACTTCTATTCCATATGGATCGGGAATATGAGTTGAAGTTTTCCGTGTCTCAGACCCGAGGCCAAAGAACTGACTAAGAATTCCATTCTGACAAATCCCACTGTTTCCCCCAGAAATATAGTCCGACCTGTTAAGCTTTTTAAGGTCACCCAACTTTGATATTTCCACGCCTTTACGTACATAGTATCTAACAACAACCCAATGATGCAGGTACGTCTCGTGCAGTGGAACAGGATTCCCGGCCTCATCAATTACTTCTGCATTGAAACTTTTCAAGGCAATATGACCTTTCGGAAAGTCGACATTGAAATAGAACTTATTTTCCACGGATCCTGGTCCGAGCACGAACTTGGGTGACAGGAAAACAGCAGTATGTATCTTATTTTCATTTCCCCAAAAGGCATGTGAATATGGTAAACTTAACGTCACCAAAGTCCCAACCAAAACTAACCATCCCGGATTATAACTTGCCATTTCCCTGTCATTTCAACAACTTGAGTCAAACCATACAATCTCTTCAAAGCTAACTATATATTTCACGTATTTGAACTAAAAAATAAATGTAATAAGACAAGAGTTAGTTCTATGGGGGAGGGGATGAATTATCAGCAAGTTAAATGAGATTATGTTGTAGTCACCAGTACCCGTGATGTAATCATTCGTACCAGATATATACATGTATCCGGCCTTAATATCTAAATACAGAAGCAACATAGTTTTTGGCAACAGTTCATTGCAATAAAAAAAATTTTAAAATAGTCAGTTGATAACTATGCATCTTCACCCAGTTTATTTTGGTAGTTCTGAGGAAAAATTTTGAAAGCAATATTTTTGAATCAGTATGCCTGTGTGTATACTATTAATGAAAACGAAATCAACCACCCAAACTGGAAAATTCCACTAGGGATTTCAGCAAATTACGAGGAAGTGCAATTTGGGGGAAGAAATACAGATAAGGGCAACTACCAAATCCATACATGAAAACAATCCAAATGAAAAAGAAAACCCAAAGAAGGAAAACAAAATTTAAAGCTGCAAATCTTCAGAAAACCTGGAAACAAATAGGGACGATCAAACAAACAAACAAAACAAAACAAAGCGTACCAGAGCGTTCTGAGTTTACTGCTACTCGCCCTTCAGCCACTACTCCACAAGCCACTCGGTTCTCTTCACATATTTAAGTTGAATATCATACACATTGATATGGGATGGGAACAGGGACGAAGCGGATAAAATTTTAGTTTTTTTTTGTAGTATATTATTTTATCATTTTTAAAGAATAAAATTAATTTTTTAATTTTAAAAAGTTTAAAGTGTAATTTTATTTTTATTAATTTAAAATTTTTAATAAATTTCAAAAACCTGAATAATAACTTTACATCATTTTAAGGACGCTGCCAAGCCCTAGATTCAGCACTGGATGGGAAAGGGAAATTGTACGTAACAAAATGCAAACATAAGCGATGACGCCAATAATTTTATTTTCTTTTTTAATATTTATTTAAAGTTTTTCGGATGATTTAGCCACAACGATTTGGCATAAAATCTCCAAGATAATTGGACTATTATCAAAACCATTAGTTTTCATTTATAACCAAGATACCTTAATTAGTTTATAATCTTATTAACAAACTCCAAACGGTAGTAGCAAGATTATACATAAATTTCAAATATTTATTTACCTACCGATAGGGGCGAAATTAAAAAAAAATTTAAAGGTCGAAATTAAATTATAATTTTTATGATGGTAAAAATATAATTTTATTATTTTAATAGTCTATATTTTTATAATTTTTATAAGATTAAAATAAATTTTTATATTTTTAAGGGGACAAAGTGTAATTTTACTTTTATTAATTTAAAATTTTAAATATTTTAAAGGGCCTACGTAACATTTGCGTTTTAACTCGGAGTTAGGTACAATGATGGATCAGATTAGGAAGTAGTGCAAAATTTTTGAAATAGAACAAATAGGAGTTTTGAGTATCTAATTAGGAAGTATTTAGACCCGGTAGGAGATTAGAAAATGCTCCTTAGATAGGAAATTTTTAAATAGAAGTATTGATTTAATTAAAAGAATAGAGAATTTGTTGTGGCCAAATAAGGAAAAATAAAAAGTTAGGAGATACATAGTAGTGGTGAAAAGGAAGGAAGAATTAAGAATAAATTTAACGAGGGTGAAATATGAGTCATCCTAGGAATTATAAAAGATGAAGAAGGATAAGATGATAATTAGCCAACTAGATATTTTTAGACAATGATTAAGGCTAAAGTGAAAGATGGATGACTTCAGGACCTATTAACAATTTGACCTTTTTTAATACAAAAAAGATGAGATATTTTTATGAAATGGTGTAAAAAGTGGGAGAAAAAATGAAAAGTTGTCATCTTTTCGCCAAGCCTACCGTCACTCACCCCCTAAGTTTCCATCAAGCTTTTCTTTTGTTTCCTTTTGTATCCTTCCTCCATTGTTGAACCACTCAAGCTCAAAACTTTTCTTTTTCTTTCAAATTTCTTTAGTAAAAACTATAAAGAAGCAATGGTGGAGCTAGAAAAATTTTTTCGGGGGTTCGGAATTAAATTGTGTATTTTTATGATAGTAAAAATGCAATTTTACCATTTTAATAGTCTATATCTTTATAACTTTTAAATGATTAAATTAAATTTTTATCATTTTAGGGGGCCAAAATGCATTTTTACCATTACTAATTTAAAATTTTATAAATTATAAATGGCCTAAATAGACAATTTTCCATTTTGGGGGGACTAGGGCCCTTGCCATTCCCCCCTTGGCTCCGCCATTGTAAAGAAGGCTAGTGAGCATCTTAATCTCATTAGAAAACTTCCATAAATGTGTTAAAAGAGAGAAAGCAAAAGTTAGGTTTTTGGGTTTTCAAGAAGTTAAGGTAAGAGATGATGAGATTATCATGTCATACATGTTTATTTTCATTAACTAACATAGAAAAGTTATATGATTTTAGTTTTAACTTATAAATGATATATGCTTTATATGAAATTGAAGAAAAAGAAAAGATGGGAAAAGATCAAGTTGAAGAAAAAGGGAAAGAGAAGGCCAATGAGTGAGAAGAAAAGAAAATACATCATCTCAATCATTTTGTTGTAAGTATTACAAGATTTTAATTTATTTTATTTAAATGTTTATGTTGTAATATGAAATTTCTTAGGATAGAAATGTAAATTATATATATATTTATAAATAGATATTAAATAAAGGGTTAAATTATGAAATCATGAGATTTGTAAATAGATTTATAGGGGAAGAATATGAAATAGTATATTTGTTTGAATACTAAGTAATAATGTTGTGAAAGAAATATACGCGTGAAAAAGATGTTATATATTCGACTTATTTATTAAGGACTAAATTGTGAAATAGGAAAAATATGGAATATTTTTCAATAAATATATTTATTATGAGAAATTGTACTAAATTCGGTTTTAATGCCCAAGTAGACAGAATGTAAAACTACTAAGATATTAGTGGCATGCCATTAAGGGACTTTAGTGTGCTCTCCGATTATTAGCACATTAGTGCTCACCGTTTAGCACATTTGTGCTCTTTGTATAGCACCTGTAACACCCCCTATGTAACGACCCAAATTTTACGGACACCAGAAAAACGAGTCGTAGGGCCTCCGTCTTAGTAAATCGAGTTAGTAAATAATTATTAGAAATATTTAAGTGTTTAGTTGTGTGATTAATTAAGCTTTGAATAGGAGAATTTAGTTTAATTAGAAATAATTAATAAAAAGGACTAAATTGAATAGAGTATAAAAGTTTAATTATAGAATATAAAAATATTAAGAGTGTAACACCCCCAACCCGTATCCATCGTCGGAATAGAGTCACGAGGTATTACCGGAGTTTATAGAATTTTTTTTCCATTAATCACATAATAACTCATTTTATAAGAAATTGTATAACTTAAATTTTACCACTCTTCCATAAGCACAAGTATATTTTCATTGATCATTTACCCTTTCGACATATCATATAATAATCGTATTACCATTTAACCAATAACTGGGCACTTGTCTAAGCTTCAACAATAACAATTGTTAGCATACTTGAACATATTTCATATAATTTTAGAATCGATAAACTCATTTTATCAACATACCATACTCGAGATTATCACTCATCATGGCTTACCTAGTTTCCATGTATCAATATATTAAAGATAGTCACATGTTCATATATCATTGTTTTCATGAATTTTGCATATATTTATTTCAGGACAATTCTTAATATTGAATATGCATAATTATCAAGTAAGTTTCATATACATGTATTTTCCATGTCATATTTTAAAATATCGAATAAATATTATTTTCGTGTATTTCAAGTTCAATTTCATGGTTATTGTTTCGTGCTCGAATTATTCCATGTCGGGACTTTATTCATCAAGTCATTCGAAATATCATCGTCATACAATTAATGTTTTTAAGGTATACGAATCTATAATCATGGATCCATATATTCATCAATAAATTCCATGTACAAATATCATCATTTTATATTTCCATATTTCCAGTATCACTATCATTTTTCATGTACTTTAGGAATATATATGTACGAATCTTTTTATATACATATTCCCTTTTCTGGTTAGGACTTTTACCTACTGAATTTATCGGAATATCAATAGTTAAGATCATATAGTATACTTAATATATGCAAATCCATAATCCATTAATTCACATTTACCCTTTTTAGCTATGTGTTTACTATCTTCTATATTTATCCCGTTGAATTTCTCGGAATTTCGATGGATTCCCAATAGTACACTCTTTGTGTACAATCTCATTAACCGTCAATTCATACAGGGGTACACTTTTAGTGTACAATTCCGGGTCCGTCAATTCATATACATGTGTTGCCATGGTATCTTTCAACCATGGTCTTATTCATTGCCATGATATCTTTCAACCATGGTCTTATTCATTTTCTCAATTTGTTGCCATGGTATCTTTCAACCATGGTCTTATACATTTCATTTCAGTAAGCACACTCCCGCGAACCTCACTCTCCCGCGAACCTCAATTCTTGGCACACTTCCGTGAACCTCAGCTCCCATGTATTCTTCGGAAGGGCCTATACACATGTATTCTTCGGGAGAGCCACCAGCACACTCCCGCGAACCTCATTTACCATATATTCTTCGGGAGGGCTGATATTAGGATTACCCTTCCGGGCTTAATCCTTTTTCCTGTATTCTTCGGGAGGGCTAATAATAGGATCACCCGTCCGGGCTAGATCCCTTTTTACCGTCAATTCCTTTTCAGAGATCCATCGAATTTTCCTTTCATTCAACCGGGATTTCTTCCCATTTTTATCAAATATATCAATGTTTCATCAATTTTCATATAATGAACATTCAATTCATATTCACATCAATAACATACATTTCAAGCATTGAAGAATATAATTCAAGTTACACGAACTTACCTCGTTGCTTGTTCGTGTTTATAAATTCATTAATCCGATATCTTTTCTTTTCCACGTTCAAGTCTTGTATTTGAGTCGTTCAGAACTTTATAAATAAATTTGACCATTTTTTCCATTCATTCCATATTCTAATACATTCAATTAATGCTCTAGGCAAAATTACCATTTTGCCCCTAAACTTTTAATTAATGACGATTTTATCCTTAGGCTCAGAAAATAAAATTCTTGCAATTTAATCCTTATTTCCAACCGTTATCATCATATATTTTCATCACAGCCCATAAATTCTATAATTATCAGAATTTTTCCATAATTTCAATACTTTTCAATTTAATCCCTAAAACATGTTTTTTCCCAATCTTGAACTAAACTAATAATTTCATTTAAATTTTTTTCAATTTAAATAATGAAATAATCCATTTCATGCAATTTGGTCATTTCTAACATTTTTACAAAATTGCCTATAAAGTTTTACTTTATTCAATTTAGTCCCTAAGCCTAAAACATACAAATTAGCCATGCTAACTGAATATTCATACATATTTTCATCCTCCTCCACTCCATTCCACATCCTTAATTTATATAACATGCTTATAAGTAACATTATCAAAACTTTCACTATTTACTTATATGTATTTTCAAAACTGTCCATTTGAGTCATAGTCACTAAATTATTTATATCTTGAGCTGCAGAACTCCAAATTAAGATCCACTAATTTTCCCTGAAACTAGACTCACATATATTCTTACCATAAAATTTTCAGAATTTTTGGCTTAGCCAATAAGTACAGTTTATTCTTTAAATTTACCCTTGTTCTGCTGTATAACTGTTCCGACCTTTCTTCATTAAAATTTAATTATCTCCTCGTACGGGACTCGGATGATGTTCCCACTTATTTCTCTTGAAAATAGACTCATTAAGGATTTCAAACACATAAATTTAAGTCCCTAATTATTTTTATACAATTTTTGGTGATTTTCCAAAGTCAAAACAGAGGATCCCGAAATCATTCTGAACCAGTCTCACAAAAATATAAATATCTCAGAATACAGAATTCATTTACTTGTTATGTTTCTTATATATGAAAATAGACTCAACAAGCTTTAATTCCATATCTTACTCAACTTCTAATTCAGTTTCTACCATTTTTGGTGATTTTTCAAATTTAGCTTACTGCTGCTGTCTAAAACTGTTTTAGTGCAAGATATTAGTTATTAAGTTTATATCACCCTTATTTTCTTTCTCTACACCATTTCCCATCACTTTATCTTATTTTCTCTTCACTACCACATCAAGAACATAGAATCATATATAAGGAAACTCTACATTAACATCATTTACATGCTTTTTCAATAATATTAAACTTAAAAATACATGGAAATCTTGATGTTCTTACCTTGTTTTATTGTTTCCAAACTTTAACTTCACTTTCTCTCTCCTCTAGCTTCTATTTCTTGAATCCAACTTGATATTCTAACTCCTCATAGCCTCCTTAACATTTTTCTCCTTCGGTAGCTATGGAAATTCTTTTGATTTCTAGGTGAAAATGGTGAATTTTTGGTGGAAGGACCAAATTGTAAAGAAATGAAAGTTTCTTTCTTCCTTTTTTTTTCTCCATACGTTGAGTGTATGGAATGGATGGTATGTTCTCTCCTTTTTTTTTTCCACACACATACATATATATAGACTAAATAAAATAATAAAATAATAAAATATCTTATTAAAATATCATATAAATAATAATTATCTAATTAAATAATTATAAAATATCACCAACATCATCATTACTTTCTAGATTTCTCTCTCCTCCAATTGACCATTTTGCCCTTTGTGATCTTTCAAAATTTCATTCTTGAGTCATCACTTAATTTGGTAAAATTACAATTTAATCCCTCATAATTCTTCACCTATTCAATTTGGTCCTAATTCATCCATTTTTCCTAGTTTCTAGATTATTCCATCCTTAAAATATTTGCACTATTGGTCCTTCAACTTTTCCATATTTACACTTTAACCCCTTAAATTTTAAGTATTTACTCTTGGGCTACAAGACTTTTCTCACTTTTACGATTTAATCCTTTCTTGGATTAATACATCATAATATACTTCCTACATAGATTTTGTTGACATAGTTCAAAATTTCTCTTTTTATTTCTTTATTTCCTTCTTTTACTATAACAAGAATAGAAATTTTCGGGGTATTACAAAGAGATTAAACTAGTAATTAAACCAAATTAGTGATATGTGTAAGATAGAGAATAAATACATGTGTTTTTAAATTATTGGTACAAATGTATAATATATATTTACTTAATTATTAAGTAAAAGATATTTATTTATTTATTATAATTATTATTAATAATTATGTAATATTTTATTTTATTTATTGATTATGATGGTGACAAATGTGTGGTGTGGATTAATACATGTGTATATATAGGTATTATACACATGTAATATATATATATATTAGTTATTAATTAGATAATTTATAATAATAATTAATTAAGAAATAAAGGAAATAAAGTAAATAAAATAAAGAAACAAAAGAAAGAAAAACAAAAGAAACATACCAGAGAAAGCAACGAAAATAGGGAAAGAAAAGGGAAAGAAAGAAGAAAAGGGAGAATTAGGGTTTTGGTGCTTGAAGTTTTAATTGGTAAGTTTAATTAAGCCCTTTTCTTATGATTTTGATGTTTTTGAAGCCTTAGAGTTGAATACTTTTGAGTTTTTATGGAAATATTGAAAGATGATAGACTTTTGAATAGGGTATATGTTGAGAAAATGATGGAATTAGGGATTAATTTGATAAAATTATTGATTTGAATTGATTTAAGGATTAATTTGTAAACTAGCTTATAAGTTTTGAGTTTTAGGGGTTAAATTGAAAGAAATTCGAAATTATGGAAAAATGATGAAAATTTGATAGTTATATTGAAGTTTTTGATGCAAATTGAATAAGGAAATGATGTGAATTGTTAAAAGGAAGAAAATGAATGTGTTTAGGACAAATTTGGTATTTAGGCAAAAGTTGTATGGAAAGTTATTATTTTATATAAAATATGTGTGTAATTAATTAATTGTAATTATGCTAATTTTTGTAGCAAACAAGGAAATCGAGACGTCTAATACGAAAGAGAAGGAAAAAGTGATCGAGGAGTAGCTCGAGAGACATCGGTTTGTATTATCATAATTCATGTTATTTATTGCTATGTGTTTAATTTTATTATATGCATATGTATGGAATTAAAATTAAGACAAGTAGTGATATTTGATTTGAATGTGATTGGTTATGATTGATGAATATATATATATATATATATGTGTGTGTGTGTGGAATTGTTTTGTGAATTATATTCGTATCAAGGTGAAAGATGTGAGAAATGTGACCAAAGTGTTAATTGATAAGTGAATTTTGAAGTGAAAGTGAAATTATTAAGTGATTTTGATACCTTATTAACTAGCGGGCTTAATGGATATAGTTGGCATGCCATAGGATTGGAAGTGTTCAGGGATTCTTCGACCTCGAGTCGATGAGACACGTGGTGTGTCATAGATTTGCTTCGGATAGTTTCGATGAGGCGTTGGTTGCCACTTTGCTTCAGCTCAGCCGTTGAGACACTTGGTGTGTCATAGATTTACTTCAAACTATCCGATGAGGCGTTGGTCGCCACCCTGGTGTGTTTGGTTGGATCCGTGTATCCACCAAAGTCCGAGTCATGTTAATAGGGATAAATAAATGAAATGAGTAAGTAATTTGAATTTGATTATTTGAATTGTGTATATTTGAAAAGTAAATTGAATAATTATATTTGATTGTGGAAGGAATAAAAGGTTCTTGAATTATTTGAAATCTCAGTGATGATACATTGAATCAATTATTTGAATAATGTTGGCTTGGTATGAAATGATATGTATAAATTACTAATTGTCTATGTATGTAATGACATTGTGTTGTTGTTATAATTTAAATTATGATAATACCACTGAGTATTTTCAATACTCAGCATACGGTTGTTTTCCGTGCGTTGGTTAGGTCAAGTTTAAGTCCGTCTCAACATCTGAATCAATCCCGACTTCAGCTCAATTTTTGGTGATGTATCTATCTTTTGGTAATGTGGCATGTACTAGGTTTAGTATTTGTCACTTGTAAATGTTTTATATTTTGAATGTAAATGTGGTTTATAAACCTTAAGAAGTTTTTGGAATGAATGAATGAATTTTTGTTAAGTTTGAAAATGAAATGACTGGTATTTGATTAAGATTTATAAGTCAATGATTTGGGAATGAAATAGGTATGTTTAGTAGGTGAAAATAGCTTAAAAATGATGAAAAATGGTGTTTTCACACGGCTAAGACACATGGGCGTGTGCCCAGGCCGTGTGGGGGAAGTCAGACTTGCCCACGGGCTAGTTGCACCACCATGTGTGGCAAGTCAGATCTGCCCACGGCTTGGCCCCACGGCCATGGGGAGCCACACGGGCTGGCCACACGGGCGTGCTCCTGTTTTCAAAGAAAAGTTTTCAAAGTTCCTGGTTTTATTCCAAATCAATTTCTAAGTTTATTTTGGGCCCCGTAGGCCCATATTAAGGACTATTTGATGGAAATTAGAATGTTTTAGATTGAAACTCAAACTTTTGTCTCGATTCTATTCGTTTACTAATGTATAAGTCCGGTAATGCCTCGTGACCCTATTTCGACGATAGTTTGAGGTTAGGGGGTGTTACACCCTAACCCCAAACTGTCACCGAAATAGGGTTACGAGGCATTACCAGACATATCAGACAACTTACAAACAATTCACATACAAAATAGCATTCATAGTATAATTTAATAACTAAGTCCCTATAATAGACTCTTGAAGTCTAAAACATGTATTAAAAAAATGGAACGGGACTTATTCGGGTATTCCGGAAATTTTTCAATTAATTTTTTTTAAATTTTGATAGCATTTTTACTTATTTTTACGTAAAACCCCCTGCAAATTAAACCGTATTCATTCCAAACATAACCCAATTCAACCAATTCATTTCACATTCTCATTATCCATTCCAAATACCTTCTAATCAAATTCAATCAATATAATATCAATTTAAATTTATCAATGTACTAATTAAATTGAAATGGATAACTTCTTTCATTATAATTCTTAGACATGATATACTAACATTTTTAACCATTTACAATCAAAACATAATAACCTTTATACACATCCTATGTACATGCCACATTACCAAAAGAAAATATACATCACCAAAAGTTTGCTGAAGTCGGGTTTGGCTTTGGATGCTGGTTCAGTACTTGACTTCTACAACCTGCGCACGGAAACAACCGTACGCTGAGTATGGATATACTCAGTGATATAACTATAATTCAATTTATAATTAAATACATTAAATCACATGCATAATTTTACATTACAATTATCATCACTTAATGAACAATTCAATCATGTTATATTATCATTTAAATATATATATATATATATATATACTAATCTTATTTCTTTATTTCAATTCTCACTTTTCATATATGCCATATCATTTCAAATTCAGTTTTATCAATAAATTTATTTCATTTATCCCTATTAACTTGATTCGGACTCGGCAGATACATGGATTCCAACCAACACACCAGTACAGTACATTGTACCTTAACGTTACACAGTACTTGAATAGTAATCAGTAACGGTAGCAGTAATAGTAACAGTATTCAACATACAAAGTGCTAAATCGGTAACAGTAACGGTAACAGTAGCAGTATTCGGCACATAAGTTCCTGATCAGTAAGCCGGTAAACCCATACTCTTCCATATCCTATGGCATGCCAACTATATTCGACTAGCCCGCCTAGTTAATAGGGTATTTAATTCACTTTTCAGTACAATTTCCATCTCAATTCAGTATCAATTATAATTTCTTATTTCGATCAGTTTCACAATATTGCAGTTATTCATTACATCATTAATTTCACAGTTTAATGCAGTACACATAACAATATTCAGTAACTTCACAGTTTAATTCAGTACTCAAAACACTATTTAGTATTCCGTAATTTAATTCAGTATTAATCTCAATTTCAGTATCCAATCATAAATTTAGCATTTTACTAACACTTACCACACATAATTAGTAAATTAAACACAAAGTAATGATAAAGTTTGAATCATAGTGATACAAACCAGAATTTTCTTCGGATTTAATTCTCGACGATCTTTTCTTTTCTTTTTTGGGCCGGTGCTTCAGGCTCGATATTAGCAATTAACTTGGAATCCCAAAATCCCTATTTTTCCTTTCTTCTTTTCTTTCCCAATTTCTTCTTTCTATTTTGTGAGCTCTCTGTAGCTTCTTCTTTTGTTTTTTTTTCAATTTGTTTCCTTTATTTATTTTGTTTCTTTTTATGTTTTCCTTTACTTTATTTTTAATTAATTAATAATTATAAAATATCTATTTAATAATAAATATATGTATTACAAATGTACAAATACTATTATTACATTTGTATATTTTTATCACCATACACTTTGCTTTAATTTAATTCATAATATGATATTTATAATAAATTAATTTAAGAATAATTATTATAATAAATATCTTTAGCTTAAAATCTAAGTAAATAAATAATTATATTACAAATGTTTACATATATTTATTACACATGTATATTTTATTGCCATACAATTGTCTTTATTTTATTTATTTCCCATAATATAATATCTTAATTTTAATTAATATAATTTATAATGTTTTAATTAAATAATATTTTCATAAAATAAATCAAGAAAAAATCTAAGATTTTTCCATGTATTACCGCCTCATCTTAAGCCATTGGTTTATTTATCATTCTAGCCCCTTATATTTTCTATGGTTCTCTAATTCAACTTTTACCATTTACTCAATATAGTCATTTTTCCTAATTTCTTTTAATTAAGCTAAATTAACCTAATAAAAACCTAATTAAACACACTACTAGACTCATTCTTATTTTTAATAATTATTTTCAAACCCGATTCACTAAGACGAAGGCCTAATAACATACTTTTTCGGTGCCATGAATTTTGGGTCGTTACAGCACCTTAGTGCTCTCTGTTCATTAGTGCATAATGAGGCACCTCTGTATTTGTTCCGTATATCTAGTATGCTTTATAAAAGTCTACTATGGGCTAAGGATATGAAATGTGAACAAAAGTGAATCATCAAAGTGTTGAGGTAAGTTTAATACATTTCAAAGGTAGGTTGAATTTTGTTAAAGTAAGGTATAGTTGTAGAAATTTGTATGTGTGTAAGTATGTATTAATCAAATAAGATTAAACATTATGTTATGATTCATTTACCTATTTATTCTTGTAATGCATACTAAGCCTTTGCTTGATTAACGCGTTTATTTCAACGCATAGGTACAGTTAGACTTGAAATGCTAGACTAGAGTTAGGAGTCATTTCATCTCATCACATCTTTAAAGGCAACAACTGTAGGTACTACATTTTGAGTTAAAATGGCATGTACATAGGTAGTCCAAATGTGTTCCCAAGTGTTAGGGACTAAAATGCAAACTCTTTAAACTTTATCTATTTTGGTATTTTAAACTGAAGTATTTTGATTCTACATAAAATGAATTGTTGATGGCCATATGTATGCTTGCATTTGTGGTTGATAATGTGATAATTTGGTTGATCCGGAGTTGTTTTAGATAGCTTGAAGGCACTTTGAAATGGTTTTAAGTGTTATGAAGAATCCAAAACTTTGCAGGGGATTTTTAGCAAAATTTTCAGCTGAGCTTTATCAAAATTTACCTAAGGTATCGATACATACCTATACCTAGGCTTTGAAACTTAAAATTTCCAAAACAAAATGTAATTTTGGTATTGTTTTTTTTATGTTGGTATCGATACTGAAGGCTAGATATCGATACCTAAGCATCAAGTATCGATACCTTCATCAAGAATTGAATTTTTGGAGTTCCAAAATGCTATTTTGGTATTGATTTTGTGCAGTGGTATAGATACCTTTTATAAGGTATCGATACAATAACAGCTCGTTTTCAGTAAAATTGGAACTGTGGTTTTAGGGCTAAAAATCTGAGGTCGAAAGAAAATTTATTTTAATATTATTTTAATATTATTTAAGAAATTTTACCGATTACATGTCTAAATTGATGTAAAGGACCAAATTGCATAAAGTGCAAAAGTTGAATTCTAGTAGCTAAAGGGATTAAATAGCTATGGAATTCAAAATTTGAGGTCCTTATATGGCAAATAGACCAATTGGTGGAGTTTGTAGATAAGCATGATTAGTCATCATTGGAAAATTTAATAAAGAAAATGATGAGAAAGTAAAAGATAAAAAGATGATAAATAATAAAATAAAGTAAAATATAATCATATAATCATATTATCATCTTTCCCAATTTAAAGGCATGGAAACCCTAGTTATGGTGTTGAGCTCAGGCAAGCTACTTTGGCTTAATTAGGTATGAATTCTTGTCCCGTTTTTAGTAATTTTTATATTTTTGAGATCGTAATTGTAACACCTCTAACCCATATCCGTCGCCAGAACAGGGTTACGAAGCATTACCGGAGTTTACAGTACAAATATAATTAATTTATGTCATTTACTATTCATATCCGAAACTTTTTCCTTTCCTCAGTCGAACTTCAAATTTGAGTTGTCTGGATCTATATAAATGAATTTAAACATCAATTTAATACAATTCACATTCAATTGGACTCAATTTACACCCTAGGCAAAATTACCATTTTGCCCTTATACTTTTCAAAAATTCCAATTTCGTCTCTAGGCTCGAAGAATGAAATTCATACAATTTAATCATTATTCCAAGCCTAATCAAAATTTTCATATAACATTTACAACACATATATTTCATAAAAATAAAAAATTTTCCATGAATTTTACATTTTTACAATTTAGTCCCTAAATCACAATTTCATGAAAATTCTCTTTGTAAAAGTTGTTTACCTATCAACAGCCTTTCATTTTCTACCACAAATTTCAAATTTTCAGCATATTTATCCATGGCAAAACTTTTATATTAATCCCCAAAATAGAAAGGTTAAACTATCTCGATCTCAAAAATATAAAAATTACTAAAAACGAGACTTGAATACTTACCCAATTAAGCTTGAATAGTTTCTTCTCTCTCTCCTAGGGTTTCCATGCAAATTTTTGGGGAAGATGATATAACATAAGATGATATTTCTATTATCCTCTTTTAATTATCTTAGTTTCCAATTTAGTCCTTAGCCTTTTCTAATTTTCCATGGATGAATCACCAAAAATATTTACTAACTTTTCTTTAATGATCTAATTACCATATAAGGACCTCAAGTTTTGAATTCTATAGCTATTTAATACTTATAGCTTTTAAAATTCAACTTTTGCATTTTATGCAATTTGGTCCTTTCTATAATTAATCACTTAATCGGTAAAATTTTCCTATTAGTATTTTCATATGACATACCTATCATACTATAGACCATGCAATAATATTAAAATAATTTTCTTTTTGTCTCGGTTTGTGGTCCCGAAACCACTGTTTCGATTTTACTGAAATTGGGTTGTTATAGTAAAAACTTAATCTAGCTATCTCGAGGATTAATTTACAAAGTTATCAAAGTACTAGAGTTTTTCCATGGATGAGTATGTATGAATTATGAAGTTTTATGGTAGAAAATGAAAGTTTGTTGATAGATAAACAACATTTGTAAAGGGAATTTTGATGAAATTATGATTTAGGGACTAAATTAAAAAGATATAAAATTCATGGAAAATTTTTGAATTTTATGAAATAAGTGGCAGTTAATGTTACGTGTAAATATCAGCTAGGCTTGGAATAAGGATTAAATTGCGTGAATTTCATTTTCCGAGCCTAAGGACGAAATAGTAATTAATTAAAAGTATAGGGGATGTAATAGGCCAATTTTGGCCAGGGCCAGAGATGAAGTAAAACCCAAAAAAAAAAACATAAAGTTCAGATTTTTTTAAATAGTCCATGTACACATTAAAATGTCCAAAATTAAAACCAAACCCAATAACCCAAATACAAACTCAATTACTGGCCCAATTCTGACCCAACCCACGGCAGAAAAAAGAAAGGAAAAAAAACAAAAACCTTAAACCTATGTAGCCGCCGCCTCTTGGCCTCCCTCTCCAGCGCTGCACGCCCTTTCCGCACGC
The DNA here is from genome assembly GCA_020496765.1 of Gossypium stocksii. Taxonomy (NCBI): domain Eukaryota; kingdom Viridiplantae; phylum Streptophyta; class Magnoliopsida; order Malvales; family Malvaceae; genus Gossypium; species Gossypium stocksii. The sequence goes on along the minus strand of CM035627.1, from coordinate 105,439,794 downwards.
CACCGTCGCTGCAGGTCAGCCTCTTCCACGCGCGTCTGACACCTGCAAAATCAAGCCAACACGCAAGCAAAAGATAACAAGCAAAAGAAACAATGACAAAATGACAAAAAAATAGAAATAAACTGTCTTGTAATTCGGCTATAAGAGCCTGAAATTCACCTTTGTAATTTTTTACGAACACATACAAAGAAATCAATCAAAAAACTGAAAAAAGTTTTCAAATGTGGTTACTTTTATTTTTGCTCTTAAGTTTCTTTTTTTTTATTTCTTTTATTTTCTTTTTGCATGTAAAAATAAAGAAAAAAGGAAAACGAGCACATACCTGAGACATTGGGTCTGCTCGTCGTAGGAAACACCCCTCTCCAAGGTTGTTTTCCTTCTAAGGGGAGACCAAGGCCCCGTTTCTTTTACATTTTTTGGGTTAAAAGGGGTTTGCCTTTGGACCCGTTTAAAGAAGGGTTAAAAAACCGATTCGGCGCGGTCCCAACCATCGCCTACGGCGGACTGACGGACGATGGCCCTTTTCGGCCAACCAAGGGGGAGGTTGAGAGAGTTGAGAGGTTTTAAGAGAGTTTTTAAAAGTTTTTTTTTCTTTAAAAAAGGGTAGCGGACTGAAAATTAAAAAAAATTGCTTTTTATAGCACAAGTAAAACAACGTTATTTAGGTCCGTCTCAGTGGCTCCAAAATGGTCTATTTGTGCGTTGGCCCCTTCCGCATTTTTATTTGTTTTAATTTAGTTTTTTCACTTTTTTTTAATTTTCCTCTTTAATTTCATTACTGTTTCATTTTGGTCCCCCCTAAACGCAGCGCATATGGGATGTTTGCCATTTTGCCCATTGTATTTTCGGCTAGTTGCGAATTGGCCCATTATTCCATTTTTTGTTATTTCAAATTTATATCCTGAATTCTTGTTCATTTTCAATCACGTCCTTAATCTATTTGATTCGTTTAGTTATTTTAAAAAAAAAATTGTTTTATTATATAAATTATTTTATATACTATTTAATTTAAATTATTTTTATATATTATTTATTTTAACTTATTTTATGTATTGTTTATTTAAAAATTGTTTTATCATTTATTTTAAATTGTTTTATATACCTTATTTTAAACTCTTTTTATTTGTTTTAAATTGTTTTATTATTGTTTATTTTAAGTTTTTTAATATATTATTTATCTTATATTTACATATATATACTATCTATTTTAATTTTTTTATATATATCATTTTTTAAAATTGTTTTGTATATTGTTGATTTTAAATTTCTTTTTCACATTATTTATTTTAAACTCATTTATTATCATTTTAAAATTGTTTTACATTTTATTTATTTTAATTTTCTTCATACTATTTTTTTAATTTTTTTTTTAAAATTCATTGGTATATGTTGTGCGATTATTGTCATTGTATGTACTATGATTCATTTTAATCATAATTTCATATTATTTTTCATTCATAGTATTCGTATATTATTGCCCAAATAAAATAAATACACGCCTTTAAGTGTTGCACTCGCTGTTATTCATAAAAGACAAATTTTCTAAATAAGGCAATATTTCTCGTTTTAGGAAATTCGAGAAATCGTACCCTAATTTACAGGGTTTTGATTTTTCTCTTTAAACCTAAATAGCCAAATATCCTTTTAAATTTCAAATACATGAGATTTTAATAAAAATTAAAGGCAAACTTATTCTCGATGGCTCAAATGTCGCATCCTAACTTACGGGATGTGGCACATTATTATTGCGGAACAAGTGGGCCTTTGATGCTCATTTCAATTTAATTCAAGCGTTTTTAAAATTAACATTAATAAAAAGGATTGTATTTTCAAATCTTTTCAAATTTTCAACTTTCGACATTAAGACATTAAATAATCAATTAGGTACCAATTTTGGGCTTGATGAGGGTGCTAACCCTTCCTCGCATGTAACCGACTCCCGAACCCTTTTCTCAAGTTTCGTGGACCAAAATCGTTGTTTTAGTAAATCAAAATTTTTTATTAAAATAACCAGATTACGAGGTGACCCGATCACGCCTCATAAAAAGGATTGGTGGCAACCCCTGTTTTAATTTTCGTTTTCAAACATAGTCGACTCCTCATTTCAAAAAAATGGTTTCAAAGCGAGACCTCATTGAGTTACTCTAAAAATTCAAAGATGTCTTCGCATGGTCATATCAAGACATGTCCGGGTTAAGCACTGATATTGTGGTACATCGGCTCCCCATAAAGGAAGAGTGTAAGCTAGTTCAACAGAAGCTTCGAAGGAGGAGGCCTGACATTTTGTTGAAAATAAAAGAGGAGGTCAAAAAATAATTCGATGCTGGTTTCTTACAAGTGGTTAAATACTCAAAATAGGTAGCCAATATAATCCATGTTCCTAAAAAAGATGGGACGGTACGAATGTGTGTAGACTACAGGGATTTGAACAAAGCCAGCCCAAAAGACAATTTCCCGTTACCTCACATTGACACTTTAGTGGACAACACGACGAGTTATTCACTGTTCTCTTTCATGGATGGTTTCTCTAGATACAACTAGATTAGGATGCACTCTGAAGACATGGAAAAGACCACATTCGTAACCATGTGGGAACATTTTGCTATAAAATGATGCCATTTGGACTAAAAAACGCGGGAGCAACGTATCAGAGAGCCATGGTAACCCTGTTCCATGATATGATGCACAAAAAAATCAAAGTTTATGTTGATGATATGATTGCAAAATTCAGAACAGAAGAGGAACACATGCAAGTCCTAAGGATGTTATTCTTAAGGTTAAGAAAGTTCCAACTAAAGCTTAATCCAGCAAAATACACATTCGGGGCTAGGTCAGGAAAGCTGCTAGGATTCGTAGTCAGTGAAAAAGGGATTGAGATTGACCCAAACAAAGTCAAGGCTATACAAGAATTACCTCCATCGCGCATTCAAAAAGAAATTCGAGGTTTTCTAGGAAAACTAAATTACATCGCCTAGTTCATTTCACAACTAACTGAGAAATGTGACCCCATATTCCGTCTTTTTAAGAAACATAATCCAGGTGTATGGAATAAGAAGTGCGAGAAAACTTTTGACAAGGTCAAGCATTACCTATCTAATGCTCCAGTGCTGATGCCACCGAGCCTAGATAAGCCGCTGATACTATACTTGGTAGTATTTGAAAGTTTCATGGGATGCGTGCTCGGCCAACATGATAAGTTAGGAAGAAAAGAAAGAGTGATATACTATCTCGACAAGAAGTTCACTGAATGTGAGACAAGATATTTGCCGATTGAGAAATCGTGCTGCATCTTAATTTGGACAACCCGGAGACTAATACAGTACATGTTGTACCACACAACTTGGCTTATCTCAAAACTAGACCCTCTGAAGTACATGATGGAGTCAACTACTTTGAATGGAAGAATGGCTCGATGGCAAATTTTGCTTTCTAAATTCGACATAACCTATGTGAACCAGAAGGCTGTAAAAGGGAGTGCGATTGCAGATTTTCTGGCCAGTATAGCTTTAGAGGATTATGAGCCACTGAACTTTGATTTCTTGAATGAAGATTTAATGTATGTTGCAATCACTGAAGAAGACTCTCAAGAAGGTCATCCTTGGAAACTAAATTTTGATGGAGCCTCAAATGTTGTGGATAACGGAATTGGGGCAGTCCTAGTATCCACAAATGGAGATCATTATCCTTTTACTAGTAAATTGGATTTTCATTGCACGAATAACATGGCAGAATACGAAGCATGTATCATGGGTATCCGTGCAGCCATTGAATGCAAAATCAAAGTGCTAAAAGTGTATGGAGATTCTGCACTAGTGATCTATCAGCTCAAAGGCGAATGGGAGTCAAGAGACCCTAAATTGATCAATTACCGAAAGTTGGTTCTAGAGTTAATTGAGGAGTTTGATGACATCACTTTCTGCTACCTCCCGCAAGATGAAAACCAGATGGCAGATACTTTAGCTACTTTAGCTTCTATGATCAGAGTAAATAGACAATAGGATGTGAAACCTATCCAAATTAGTATTTATGAGGCTCCGGCTAATTGTTGCAACATCGACGAAGAAGAAGAAAATGATGATCACTCTTGGTACCAAGATATATTACAATACGTGAGGAATCGTAAATACCCAGACCAAGTAACTGAGAATGATAACAGGATATTGAGAAGGCTAGCCAGTAACTATGCCTTAGATGGAGAGATCCTATATAAAACAAGGAAGGATCAGGTGCTGCTAAAATGTGTAGACGTCGTTGAGGTTAAGCAAATCTTGGAAGAGGTCCATGAGGATGTCTACGGAACACACGATAATGGTTTCACAATGGCCAGACAAATCATAAGGTTCAGATATTATTGGTCTACTATGGAAGGGGATTGCATCAGTTACGCCAAGAAGTGCCATAAGTGTCAAATCTATGGAGATAAAATTCATATACCTCATTCACCTCTTCATGTCATGACTTCTCCATGACCTTTCTCTATGTGGGGCATGGATGTCATTGGCTGATCTCACCGAAAGGTCCTAATGGGCATCGATTCATCTTCGTGGTCATCGACTACTTCATCAAGTGGGTAGAAGCCACTTCTTATACCAACGTCACAAAGTCGGCAGTCAGCAAATTCTTGAGGAAAGATCATATGTTGGTATGAGATGCCAGAAAGGATCATATTTGATAATGCATTGAACTTGAACAACAGTACTATAGCAGAGGTCTGCAGTCAATTCAAGATCAAACACCACAATTCGTTACCATATCGCCCAAAAATGAATGGTGCGGTAGAAGCAGCCAATAAAAACATCAAGAAGATAGTAGGGAAGATGAATGAGACATATAAAAATTGGCATGAAAGTTACCATTTGCCCTCTATGCTTATTGAACGTCTATTAGAACCTCTACCGGGGCAACACCTTTTTCATTGGTTTATGGAATGAATGCGGTTTTGCCTATTGAAGTTGATATTTCTTCCCTCAGAGTTTTGTTAGAACTGAAACTTGATGAAGCAGAATAGATCCAATCCCAGTATGATCAGCTGAACTTGATTGAAGAGAAAAGACTGAGAGCTATCTGTCATGGTCAGATGTACCAAAAATGAATGATGCGAGTTTACAACAAAAATGTTCGCCCTAGAGAATTCCATGAATGGGACCTTGTGTTGAAAAAGATCTTTCCCATACAAAAGGATTTTAGAGGAAAATGGATGCCAAACTGGGAAGGACCTTATGTGGTAAAAAAAACCTTTTCTAGAGGAGATCTGATTTTGACCGAGATGGATGGCAACAACTTACCCAATCTTGTGAACTCAGATTTAGTCAAGAAGTACTTCACCTAAAAAAAATGGAGAGGCCAAGGTGAAAACTCTCAAAGGGCGCTTTGAGACTATAGGGGTTTTGAATTGAAAACCCAAGAAAAGGGCAATTCAAATTTTTGATTGAAGATGGGGCACATAGAAGTATTGCTATTCCCGAATTGACAAGAATGAGGGATGCTACGTCTTGGGGCATCAACAAAGTACTCTGGGTCTTCTAAACATGCATCAAGTTCAAAAGGTCCTCAAGAAGTTTTGTGTGGAGAAGCTCATGCTACGATATCTGGGGCACCCATTTTCATCCTATTCATTTTGTATTTTAGTAAAATTTGCTATCTTGTTCAATTTACTCATTTTGAGCTTCGCTCTCAATAAAATTCCATCTTGTCCATTGTGATAATCTTTTTCAAGCATTTTTCATTGAAATAATGATTAATGGACTGGTAATGTTCGCATAAAGAAAGTTTTGCAAATTACTCTGAAAGTTGCTAAATGATGCAATGACCTGAAACGGGACCATTAGTTAGAACTAACCAAGTTCAAAGGTTGGAAGCATTTGGAAAGAATAACCCAAGTTGTGATTATTTCTTCAATTTTTTTGTCAAAGATACCAGCTGAACGAGAAGGCGTGGTGACACAGTAGTGATAAAACCTTGATTAATAACAAGCAATGACAACCTAAGCGTTAAAAAGGGATCATTCTCATTCTCATGGCATTTTGCATTCATGGAAATATCATGCATACACATTTAGTTAGAAGCATTTGATTCATTCTCATCATAGCATCCTAATCATTTGCCACAAAGATAGGCCCATGAAGCGAATTTTATAGGTCATGTTACCCAAAGAATGGTGTAACAGATCAATGAAGTTACAAATCTTATACCCCTGAGTTGCAGTGGGATGGATAGAAGAATACACAAACCTTATCTCCCTGAAGTTGCAGTAGAGTAGGTTGAAATTACCAATTCTTATCTTCTTGAAGTTCCAACAGAGTAGATCGAAGTTACAAATCTCTTCTCCTTGAAATTACATTGGAGCGGCTCAAAGCCACAAACCTTATCTCCATGAAGTTGCAGTGGAGCAGGTTGAAATTACCAATTCCTATCTCCTTGAAGTTCCAACGGAGTAGATTGAAGTTACAAATATCTTCTCCTTGAAATTACATTGGAGTGGATCAAAGCCACAATCCTTATCTCCTTAAAGTTGCAGTGGAGCAGGATAAAAATACATAAACCTTATCTCCCTGAAGTTGCAATAGAGCAGGTTGAAATTACCAATTCCTATCTCCTTGAAGTTCCAAAGAAGTATATCGAAGCTACAAATCACTTCTCCTTGAAATTACATTGGAGCTGATCGAGGCCACAATCCTTATTTCCCTAAAGTTGTAGTGGAGCAGGATAAAAATACACAAACCTTATCTCCCTGAAGTTGCAGTGGAGCAAGTTGAAATTACCAATTCTTATCTCCTTGAAGTTGCAGCGGAGTAGATCGAAGCTATAAGTCTCTTCTCCCTAAAATTACATTGTAGCGGATTAAAGTTACAAATTCCTATACCCTTGAAGATGCAGCGGGATGGAACCAGGCTACTTAAAGAAAAGAAGCATCAAAAGTCAAGATTCGGCAGGACTAGACAAAATTAGCCCTTTCTAAAATCTTTGCTCCATTCACGTTACACGTCAACAAGTAAAGAGGGGCGGCTGTACTAGGTCAATTTTGGCCTGGGCCAGAGATGAAGTAAAACCCACAAAAAATAAATAGAAAGTCCAGATTTTTTTAAACAGTCCATGTACATAATAAAATGGCCCAAATTAAAACCAAACCCAATAACCCAAATACAAACTCAATTACTAGCCCAATTCTGACCCAACCCATAGCAAAAAAAGAAAGGAAAAAAAACAAAAACCTTAAACCTATGTAGCTGCCGCCTCTTGGCCTCCTTCTCCAGCGCTGCACGCCCTTTCCGCACGCCACCATCGCTGCAGGTCAGCCTCTTCCACGCATGTCTGACACCTGCAAAATCAAGCCAACACGCAAGTAAAAGATAACAAGCAAAAGAAACAATGACAAAATGACAAAAAATAGAAATAAACTTTCTTGTAATTCGGCTATAAGAGCCTGAAATTCACCTTTGTAATTTTTTACGAACACATACAAAGAAATCAATCAAAAAACTGAAAAAAGTTTTCAAATGTGGTTACTTTTATTTTTGCTCTTAAGTTTCTTTTTTTTTTATTTCTTTTTATTTTCTTTTTGCATGTAAAAATAAAGAAAAAAGGAAAACGAGCACATACTTGAGACATTTGGTCTGCTCGTCGTAGGAAAAACCCCTCTCCAAGGTTGTTTTTGTTCTAAGGGGAGACCAATGCCCCATTTCTTTTACATTTTTTGGGTTAAAAGGGGTTTGCCTTTGGACCCGTTTAAAGAGGGGTTAAAAAACCGATTCGGCGCGGTCCCAACCACCGCCTACGGCGGACTGACGGACGATGGCCCTTTTCGGCCAACCAAGGGGGAGGTTGAGAGAGTTGAGAGGTTTTGAGAGAGTTTTTAAAAGTTTTTTTTAAAAAAAGTGTAGCAGACTGAAATTTAAAAAAAATTGCTTAGCAAAAGTAAAACAGCGTCGTTTAGGTCCGTCTCAGTGGCTTCAAAACGGCACCGTATCAAGCTATCCAGGCGCGACCCAACTCGTGGGCGAAGATCTGCACGTTTTAGACCAAGTGGTCTATTTGCGCGTTGGCCCCTTTTGCATTTTTATTTGTTTTAATTTAGTTTTTTCACGTTTTTTTAATTTTCCCCTTTAATTTCATTACTGTTTCATTTTGGTCCCCCCTAAACGCAATGCATAAAGGGGTGTGGGATGTTTGCCATTTCGCCCATTGTATTTTCAGCTAGTTGCGAATTGGCCCATTATTCCATTTTTTGTTATTTCAAATTTATACCTCGAATTCTTGTTCATTTTCAATCACGTCCTTAATCTATTTGATTCATTTAGTTATTTATTTAAAAAAACGTTTTATTATATAAATTATTTATATACTATTTAATTTAAATTATTTTTATATATTATTTATTTTAACTTGTTTTATGTATTGTTTATTTAAAAATTGTTTTATCATTTATTTTAAATTGTTTTATATACTTATTTTAAACTCTTTTTATTTGTTTTAAATTGTTTTATTATTGTTTATTTTAAGTTCTTTTTAATATATTATTTATCTTATATTTACATATATATATATATATACTATCTATTTTAATTTTTATATATATATCATTTTTTAAAATTATTTTGTATATTGTTGATTTTAAATTTACTTTTCACATTATTTATTTTAAACTCATTTATTAACATTTTAAAATTGTTTTACATTTTATTTATTTTAATTTGCTTTATACTATTTTTTTAAAATTTTTTTAAATTCATTGGTCTTTATTTATTAATGTTAGTATTTAAATGATATATGTTGTGCGATTATTGTCATTGTATGTACTATGATTCATTTTATTCGTAATTTCATATTATTTTTCATTCATAGCATTCGTATATTATTGCCCAAACAAAATAAATACACGACTTTAAGTGTTGCACTCGCTTTTATTCAAAAAAGAATTTTTTTCTAAATAAGACAATATTTTGCGTTTTAGGAAATTCAAAAAATCGTACCCTAATTTACCGGGTTTCGATTTTCTTGTTAAACCTAAATAGCCAAATATCCTTTTAAATTTCAAATACATGAGATTTTAATAAAAATTAAAGGCAAACTTATTCTCGATGGCTCAAATGTCGCATCCTAACTTATGGGATGTGGCACATTGTTGTCGTCGGACGAGTGAGCCTTTGATGCTCATTTCAATTTAATTCAAGAGTTTTTAAAATTAACATTAATAAAAAGGATCGTATTTTCAAATCTTTTCAAATTTTCAACTTTCGACATTAAGACATTAAATAACCAATTAGGTACCAATTTTGGGCGTGACGAGGGTGCTAACCCTTCCTCACACGTAACCGATTCCCGAACCCTTTTCTCAAGTTTTGTGGACCAAAATCATTATTTTAGTAAATTAAAATGTTTTATTAAAATAACCAGATTACGAGGTGACCCAATCACACCTCATAAAAAAGGATTGGTGGCGACTCCCATTTTAATTTTCGTTTTCAAACGAAGTCGACTCCTCATTTCAAAAAAATGGTTTCGACAGGGGAAAAATGGTAATTTTGCCAAAGATGTGTATTGGATTGAATTGTGTATGAATTGTATTAAATTGATGTTAAATTCATTCATATAGATCTGGATAGACCAAATACGGAGTTAGATCGATGAAAAGAAAAAAGTGTCGGATTAGTAGATTTTGCGTACACAAACACTTGACGAGGTAAGTTTATATAATTAAATTATATGTTTAAATGTTAAATTGAATTGTATGTATGTGATTGTATTATTGCTTTGTATATAAAAGTAATCACATATTTTACGATGACCGACAGGCATTAAGTCCTGTCTGAATAAATGGAATTCGATGGATATAGGGTTCCCGTATTGGTTGTGGTCCTACATGTGTTGCGGACACACCACAGCTCGAAAAAGCGTCCCGTTATTAGCTCTCATGAACTTCCCGTTAAATAGTTCTTGCGAGCTTCCTGTTAATAGCTTTTCGGAGCATCTCGATTAGTTGTGATCTTGCATGTGTTGTAGACATACCACAGCTCTTCGGAGCTTCCCGATTAAAGGCTCTTTCATGAGCTTCCCGATTAAAGGCTCTTTCATAAGCTTCCCGATTAAGTGGCTCTCAAGAGCTTCTCGATATTGACTCGCTTGAACTTCCTAATTATGGCTCGGATAAGCTTCCCGTTACATGGCTCACATGAGTTTCCCGTTATATGGCTCAAAAGAGCTTCTTGTTTACAAGTTTGCATGAGCATTCATGTATATGAATTGATGGACTATAGTTTTGTACACCTTGTGTGTACTACTTGTGTATCCATCGACATTTTAAGTGATTTAACAGGCAAAATCTTGACATGAGAAAATATATGAATTTGAAATGAATCATTATCCGTATATACACGAAATAAATGGAAATTTGATATTTGATGAGCTCATACATGTTTCTTGATATTCATGTGAAATAAACGACTAACATGTTTGATGAAGTATGTGTTTAGGCTATTAGCCAAATTGCTTTAGATGTATTTTGTATGCTTACATTAGATGTAAAAGAATGGTAAGTTAATTTCCCGTTATACAAACTTACTAAGCTTAAAAGCTTACTCTATTTTATTTTTTGTTGTTTTATGGTAATTCAGAGACTCGAATTAGTTGGAAGTTGGTTGGAGCATCATCACACTATCCTTTGGCTCATTTCAATATAAATATTAAATTACTTTTGGTTATAATGGCATGTATAGGCTAAATTTGGCCAATGATGGCATGTATATATGTATGTGTTTGGTTGAAAACTAGACATTGGTATGGCTTGTAAATGGTATGTTTTGATGTGTATTTGAAATGGATGAATGTAGAAAATCATATATACATGTTAGTGATTGGTTTGTGATGGTATAAATGATAAAATATGCCAATATGTATGTATGGTTATTTTAGTAAATTGGATAGTTAAACATATGTATTGATATGTCATGCATATGACCTAGTTTTGGCTTAATTTGAATGTTTTGTATTGGCTTGTGAATGTGTTAAAGTGTTAATGTAGGTAGAAGACAAATTGTGTGAGAAATGTGGCTTTTGAAATGGCCTAATTTCGTCCACACGGGCAGAGACATGGGCGTGGCGTGTGTCTAAGTCGTGTGTGACACATGGTCTATCCCATGGGCGTATGTTCCTTGTACCTTGGAAAATTTTGAAATTTTCCAAAAAAATTTTTGAGTTTTCAGTTTGGTCCCGATTTAATTCTAATGTGTATTTTGGGTCTCGAAAGCTCATATAAGGGACGATATGAGTGATTATGATTATTTTATGATATGAATGTAAAATGATATGAAATGTCTGTATTTGAGTCTGTAAATTTCGATAATGCTCTGTAACCCTGTTCTGGCGACAGATATGCGTTATGGGTGTTACATATACCTTTTGTTGAAGTATCAATACTTTGCCCCTGTTTTGAGTAAAAACAATTTTTAAATCATTTCCAAATGCAATTGATCATCCATTAATGATCCCAGATATTTATATTAATAATTTTTGGGTTCAATAAGTTAATACTCTATAGGGTAAATGTTTAAATTATATAATGTCTAGCCAAAACCGCTTTGACACCAAATGTAATAGTCTTATATTGGGTTCATATAGTCGGACTGAGTATATGGGTGTTACAGCCTAAATGAAAAATTTTCTATTTTAGGGAGGGCCAGGGCCCCTTATCAGCCCTCTAGTTTCGCCCCTGCTGATGGATAAAATTGTCTCCATAAACATAAAAATTATCGATAAAAATCTAGTGGTCAAATAGCATATTGCAACGAAAAATATGTTTTTGTTATAGTGACTTCACAAGCTGCAGATCACAACCTATGATGAATGTACACAATGTGTCCCATGGAGATCAACTGATTAAATGAGATTTATTTGATCCATGTAACACCCTATACCCGAGACCGTCACCGGAATCAAATACAGAGCGTTACGGACTTAACGGATCTTTACAGAATTTATTTGGCAACAATTAAGAAATTTCATGTCAAGTATCACATAAACATTCTTATGGGATGTTTTCGGACTAAAAACATGCATCTCGGATGGTTAGGATGCGAATCCCAACGAGTCG